>JAUIMM010000322.1:1491651-2840803 GCA_031769625.1 Taudactylus pleione | reverse complement strand
GCTGGAAAGCACTTGTTCAGTGCTACCTTCACAACAATTTTGGGCCATTTTGACCTTCAGGTGGCGGAGAAATAGCCGGTCAAAGTAAGGGTACAAAACTGCTCCGGTCCCGCTTTAAGACAATGGAGATTTTAGTTTGCTTTAAAAGCTTGCGGTTATAGATCCATGGGGTATAAAATTACAGGACCAGTATGGATGGAAAGGACTTGTTCAGAGCTAACTTCACAACAATTTTGGGCCGTTTTGACATTCAGCCAGTGGAGAAACAGCCGGTCAAAGTAAGGGTACAAAACTGCTCTGGTCCTACTTTAATTTAATGGAGATTTTAGTTTGCTTTAAAAGCTTCCAGTTATAGGTCCTAAAATTACAGGACCAGTATGGGTGGAAAGGACTTGTTCAGAGCTAACTTTACACAGATTTTGGGGCTTTTTGACATTCAGGCGGCGGAGAAATAGCCAGTCAAAGGAAGGGTACAAAACTACTCCAGTCCCACTTTAAGTCAATGGAGATTTTCATTTGCTTTAAAAGCTTGCGGTTATCGATCCATGGGGTCAAAAATTACAGGGACCAGTATGGCTGGAATGGACTTGTTGAGCTAACTTCACAACAATTTTGGGCCATTTTGACCTTCAGGCGGCGGAGAAATAGCCGGTCAAAGGAAGGGTACAAAACTACTCCAGTCCCACTTTAAGTCAATGGAGATTTTCATTTGCTTTAAAATGCTTGCGGTTATCGATCCATGGGGTCAAAAATTACAGGACCAGTATGGCTGGAAAGGACTTGTTCAGAGCTAACTTCACAACAATTTTGGGCCGTTTTCACATTCAGGCAGCGGAGAAACAGCCGGTCAAAGTAAGGGTACAAAACTGCTCTGGTCCTGCTTTAATTCAATGGAGATTTTAGTTTGCTTTAAAAGCTTGCGGGTATCGATCCATGGGGTCTAAAATTACACGACCAGTATGCCTGGAAAGCCTTTGTTCACAGCTAACTTCACACCGATTTTCAAGCAGTGGAGAAAAAGCTGGACAAAAGAAAAAGCCGGTCAAAAGAAGGGTCCCTAGGCTCTTTCGGTCCCGCTGTAAGTCAATGGAGATTTCCATTTGCTTTAAAAGCTTGCGGTTATGGATCCATGGGGTCTAAAATTACAGGACCAGTATGGCTGGAAAGGACTTGTTCAGAGCTAACTTTACATAGATTTTGGGACTTTTTGACCTTCAGGCGGCCGAGAAATAGCCGGTCAAAGGAAGGGTACAAATCTCATCCGGTCCCACTTTAAGTCAATGAAGATTTTCATTTTCTTTAAAAGCTTGCGGTTATCGATCAATGGAGTCTAAAATTACAGTATAGCTGGAAAGCACTTGTTCAGTGCTAACTTCGAACCGCTTTTGGGCAATTTTGCCCTTCATGCGGCGGTAAAAAGCTGGTCAAAGTAAGGTTACAAAACTGCTCTGGTCCTGATTTAAGTCAATGGAGATTTTAATTTGCTTTAAAAGCTTGCGGTTATAGATCCATGGGGTATATAATTACAGGACCAGTATGGATGGAAAGGACATGTTCAGAGCTAACTTCACAACAATTTTGGTCCATTTTGACATTCAGGCGGAGGAGAAAAAGCCGGTTAAAAGAAGAGTACAAAACTCCTCCTGTCCCAAATTAAGTCAATGGAGATTTTCATTTGCTTTAAAAGCTTGCGGTTATAGGTCCTAAAATTACAGGACCAGTATTGCTCGAAAGCACATGTTCAGTGCTAACTTCGAACCGGTTTTGGGCCATTTTGCCCTTCAGGCGGCGGAGAAAAAGCCGGTCAAAGGAAGGGTACAAAACTACTCCAGTCCCACTTTAAGTCAATGGAGATTTTCATTTGCTTTAAAAGCTTGCGGTTATCGATCAATGGGGTCAAAAATTACAGGACCAGTGTGGCCGGAAAGGACTTGTTGAGCTAACTTCACAACAATTTTGGGCCATTTTGACCTTCAGGCGGCGGAGAAATAGCCGGTCAAAGTAAGGGTACAAAACTGCTCCGGTCCCGCTTTAAGTCAATGGAGATTTTAGTTTGCTTTAAAAGCTTGCGGTTATAGATCCATGGGGTATAACATTACAGGACCAGTATGGATGGAAAGGACTTGTTCAGAGCTAACTTCACAACAATTTTGGGCCGTTTTGACATTCAGGCAGCGGAGAAACAGCTGGTCAAAGTAAGGGTACAAAACTGCTCTGGTCCTGCTTTAATTCAATGGAGATTTTAGTTTGCTTTAAAAGCTTCCGTTTATAGATCCATGGGGTATAAAATTACAGGACCAGGATGGCTGGAAAGGACTTGTTCAGAGCTAACTTTACACAGATTTTGGGGCTTTTTGACCTTCAGGCGGCGGAGAAATAGCCGGTCAAAGGAAGGGTACAAATCTCATCCGGTCCCACTTTAAGTCAATGAAGATATTCATTTGCTTTAAAAGCTTGCGGTTATTGATCAATGGAGTCTAAAATTACAGTATAGCTGGAAAGCACTTGTTCAGTGCTAACTTCGAACCGATTTTGGGCCATTCTGCCCTTCATGCGGCGGTAAAAAGCCGGTCAAAGTAAGGTTACAAAACTGCTCTGGTCCTGCTTTAAGTCAATGGAGATTTTAATTTGCTTTAAAATCTTGCGGTTATAGATCCATGGGGTATAAAATTACAGGACCAGTATGGATGGAAAGGACTTTTTCAGAGCTAACTTCACAACAATTTTGGGCCATTTTGACATTCAGGCAGCGGAGAAACAGCCAGTAAAAGTAAGGTTACAAAACTCATCCGGTCCCACTTTAAGTTAATGGAGATTTCATTTGATTTAAAAGCTTGGGGTTATCGATCCATGGGGTCTAAAACTACAGGACCAGTATGGATGGAAAGGACATGTTCAGAGCTAACTTCACAACAATTTTGGGCCATTTTGACATTCAAGCGGAGAAGAAAAAGCCGGTCAAAAGAAGAGTACAAAACTCCTCCTGTCCCACATTAAGTCAATGGAGATTTTCATTTGCTTTAAAAGCTTGCGGTCATCGATCCATGGGGTCAAAAATTACTGGACCAGTATGGCTGGAAAGGACTTGTTGAGCTAACTTCACAACAATTTTGGGCCATTTTGACTTTCAGGCAGCGGAGAAATAGCCGGTCAAAGTAAGGGTACAAAACTGCTCCGGTCCCGCTTTAAGTCAATGGAGATTTTAGTTTGCTTTAAAAGCTTGCGGTTATAGATCCATGGGGTATAAAATTACAGGACCAGTATGGATGGAAAGGACTTGTTCAGAGCTAACTTCACAACAATTTTGGGCCATTTTGATATTCAGGCAGCGGAGAAACAGCCGGTCAAAGTAAGGGTACAAAACTGCTCTGGTCCTGCTTTAATTCAATGGAGATTTTAGTATTCTTTAAAAGCTTGCGTTTATAGATCCATGGGGTCTAAAATTACAGGACCAGTATGGATGGAAAGGACATGTTCAGAGCTAACTTCACAACAATTTTGGTCCATTTTGACATTCAGGCGAAGGAGAAAATGCCAGTCAAAAGAAGAGTACAAAACTCCTCCTGTCCCAAATTAAGTCAATGGAGATTTTAATTTGCTTTAATAGCTTGCGGTTATAGGTCCTAAAATTACTTGACCAGTATTGCTCGAAAGCACATGTTCAGTGCTAACTTCGAACAGATTTTGGGCCATTTTGCCCTTCAGGCGGCGGAGAAAAAGCCGGTCAAAGGAAGGGTTCAAAACTACTCCAGTCCCACTTTAAGTCAATGGAGATTTTCATTTGCTTTAAAAGCTTGCGGTTATAGATCCATGGGGTATAAAATTACAGGACCAGTATGGATGGAAAGGACTTGTTCAGAGCTAACTTCACAACAATTTTGGGCCGTTTTGACATTCAGGCAGCAGAGAAACAGCCAGTCAAAGTAAGGGTACAAAACTGCTCTGGTCCTGCTTTAATTCAATGGAGATTTTAGTTTGCTTTAAAAGCTTGCATTTATAGATCCATGGGGTATAAAATTACAGGACCAGTATGGCTGGAAAGGACTTGTTCAGAGCTAACTTCACAACAATTTTGGGCCGTTTTGACATTCAGGCAGCGGAGAAACAGCTGGTCAAAGTAAGGGTACAAAACTGCTCTGGTCCTGCTTTAATTCAATGGAGATTTTAGTTTGCTTTAAAAGCTTCCGTTTATAGATCCATGGGGTATAAAATTACAGGACCAGGATGGCTGGAAAGGACTTGTTCAGAGCTAACTTTACACAGATTTTGGGGCTTTTTGACCTTCAGGCGGCGGAGAAATAGCCGGTCAAAGGAAGGGTACAAATCTCATCCGGTCCCACTTTAAGTCAATGAAGATATTCATTTGCTTTAAAAGCTTGCGGTTATTGATCAATGGAGTCTAAAATTACAGTATAGCTGGAAAGCACTTGTTCAGTGCTAACTTCGAACCGATTTTGGGCCATTCTGCCCTTCATGCGGCGGTAAAAAGCCGGTCAAAGTAAGGTTACAAAACTGCTCTGGTCCTGCTTTAAGTCAATGGAGATTTTAATTTGCTTTAAAATCTTGCGGTTATAGATCCATGGGGTATAAAATTACAGGACCAGTATGGATGGAAAGAACTTTTTCAGAGCTAACTTCACAACAATTTTGGGCCATTTTGACATTCAGGCAGCGGAGAAACAGCCAGTAAAAGTAAGGTTACAAAACTCATCCGGTCCCACTTTAAGTTAATGGAGATTTCATTTGATTTAAAAGCTTGGGGTTATCGATCCATGGGGTCTAAAACTACAGGACCAGTATGGATGGAAAGGACATGTTCAGAGCTAACTTCACAACAATTTTGGGCCATTTTGACATTCAAGCGGAGAAGAAAAAGCCGGTCAAAAGAAGAGTACAAAACTCCTCCTGTCCCACATTAAGTCAATGGAGATTTTCATTTGCTTTAAAAGCTTGCGGTCATCGATCCATGGGGTCAAAAATTACTGGACCAGTATGGCTGGAAAGGACTTGTTGAGCTAACTTCACAACAATTTTGGGCCATTTTGACTTTCAGGCAGCGGAGAAATAGCCGGTCAAAGTAAGGGTACAAAACTGCTCCGGTCCCGCTTTAAGTCAATGGAGATTTTAGTTTGCTTTAAAAGCTTGCGGTTATAGATCCATGGGGTATAAAATTACAGGACCAGTATGGATGGAAAGGACTTGTTCAGAGCTAACTTCACAACAATTTTGGGCCATTTTGACATTCAGGCAGCGGAGAAACAGCTGGTCAAAGTAAGGGTACAAAACTGCTCTGGTCCTGCTTTAATTCAATGGAGATTTTAGTATTCTTTAAAAGCTTGCGTTTATAGATCCATGGGGTCTAAAATTACAGGACCAGTATGGATGGAAAGGACATGTTCAGAGCTAACTTCACAACAATTTTGGTCCATTTTGACATTCAGGCGAAGGAGAAAAAGCCAGTCAAAAGAAGAGTACAAAACTCCTCCTGTCCCAAATTAAGTCAATGGAGATTTTAATTTGCTTTAATAGCTTGCGGTTATAGGTCCTAAAATTACTTGACCAGTATTGCTCGAAAGCACATGTTCAGTGCTAACTTCGAACAGATTTTGGGCCATTTTGCCCTTCAGGCGGCGGAGAAAAAGCCGGTCAAAGGAAGGGTTCAAAACTACTCCAGTCCCACTTTAAGTCAATGGAGATTTTCATTTGCTTTAAAAGCTTGCGGTTATAGATCCATGGGGTATAAAATTACAGGACCAGTATGGATGGAAAGGACTTGTTCAGAGCTAACTTCACAACAATTTTGGGCCGTTTTGACATTCAGGCAGCAGAGAAACAGCCAGTCAAAGTAAGGGTACAAAACTGCTCTGGTCCTGCTTTAATTCAATGGAGATTTTAGTTTGCTTTAAAAGCTTGCATTTATAGATCCATGGGGTATAAAATTACAGGACCAGTATGGCTGGAAAGGACTTGTTCAGAGCTAACTTTACACAGATTTTGGGGCTTTTTGACCTTCAGGCGGCGGAGAAATAGCCGGTCAAAGGAAGGGTACAAATCTCATCCGGTCCCACTTTAAGTCAATGAAGATTTTTATTTTCTTTAAAAGCTTGCGGTTATCTATCAATGGAGTCTAAAATTACAGTTTAGCTGGAAAGCACTTGTTCAGTGCTAACTTCGAACCGATTTTGGGCCATTTTGCCCTTCATACGGCTGTAAAAAGCTGGTCAAAGTAAGGTTACAAAACTGCTCTGGTCCCGCTTTAAGTCAATGGAGATTTTAATTTGCTTTAAAAGCTTGCGGTTATAGATCTATGGGGTATAAAATTAAAGGACCAGTATGGATGGAAAGGACTTTTTCAGAGCTAACTTCACAACAATTTTGGGCCATTTTGACATTCAGGCAGCGGAGAAACAGCCGGTGAAAGTAAGGTTACAAAACTCATCCGGTCCCACTTTAAGTTAATGGAGATTTCATTTGCTTTAAAACCTTGCGGTTATCGATCCATGGGGTCAAAAATTACAGGACCAGTATGGCTGGAAAGCACTTGTTCAGAGCTAACTTCACAACAATTTTGGGCCATTTCGACCTTCAGGCGGTGGAGAAATAGTCGGTCAAAGTAAGGGTACAAAACTGCTCCGGTCCCGCTTTAAGTCAATGGAGATTTTAGTTTGCTTTAAAAGCTTGCAGTTATAGATCCATGGGGTATAAAATTACAGGACCAGTATGGATGGAACGGACTTTTTTAGAGCTAACTTCACAACAATTTTGGGCCGTTTTGACATTCTGGCAGTGGAGAAACAGCCGGTCAAAGTAAGGGTACAAAACTGCTCTGGTCCTGCTTTAATTCAATGGAGATTTTAGTTTGCTTTAAAAGCTTGCGGTTATAGGTCCTAAAATTACAGGACCAGTATTGCTCGAAAGCACATGTTCAGTGCTAACTTCGAACCGATTTTGGGCCATTTTGCCCTTCAGGCGGCGGAGAAAAAGCCGGTCAAAGGAAGGGTACAAAACTACTCCAGTCCCACTTTAAGTCAATGGAGATTTTCATTTGCTTTAAAAGCTTGCGGTTATCGATCAATGGGGTCAAAAATTACAGGACCAGTGTGGCCGGAAAGGACTTGTTGAGCTAACTTCACAACAATTTTGGGCCATTTTGACCTTCAGGCGGCGGAGAAATAGCCGGTCAAAGTAAGGGTACAAAACTGCTCCAGTCCCGCTTTAAGTCAATGGAGATTTTAGTTTGCTTTAAAAGCTTGCGGTTATAGATCCATGGGGTATAACATTACAGGACCAGTATGGATGGATTGACTTGTTCAGAGCTAACTTCACAACAATTTTGGGCCGTTTTGACATTCAGGCAGCGGAGAAACAGCTGGTCAAAGTAAGGGTAGAAAAACTGCTCTGGTCCTGCTTTAATTCAATGGAGATTTTAGTTTGCTTTAAAAGCTTCCGTTTATAGATCCATGGGGTATAAAATTACAGGACCAGGATGGCTGGAAAGGACTTGTTCAGAGCTAACTTTACACATATTTTGGGGCTTTTTGACCTTCAGGCGGCGGAGAAATAGCCGGTCAAAGGAAGGGTACAAATCTCATCCGGTCCCACTTTAAGTCAATGAAGATATTCATTTGCTTTAAAAGCTTGCGGTTATTGATCAATGGAGTCTAAAATTACAGTATAGCTGGAAAGCACTTGTTCAGTGCTAACTTCGAACCGATTTTGGGCCATTCTGCCCTTCATGCGGCGGTAAAAAGCCGGTCAAAGTAAGGTTACAAAACTGCTCTGGTCCTGCTTTAAGTCAATGGAGATTTTAATTTGCTTTAAAATTTTGCGGTTATAGATCCATGGGGTATAAAATTACAGGACCAGTATGGATGGAAAGGACTTTTTCAGAGCTAACTTCACAACAATTGTGGGCCATTTTGACATTCAGGCAGCGGAGAAACAGCCAGTAAAAGTAAGGTTACAAAACTCATCCGGTCCCACTTTAAGTTAATGGAGATTTCATTTGATTTAAAAGCTTGGGGTTATCGATCCATGGGGTCTAAAACTACAGGACCAGTATGGATGGAAAGGACATGTTCAGAGCTAACTTCACAACAATTTTGGGCCATTTTGACATTCAAGCGGAGAAGAAAAAGCCGGTCAAAAGAAGAGTACAAAACTCCTCCTGTCCCACATTAAGTCAATGGAGATTTTCATTTGCTTTAAAAGCTTGCGGTCATCGATCCATGGGGTCAAAAATTACTGGACCAGTATGGCTGGAAAGGACTTGTTGAGCTAACTTCACAACAATTTTGGGCCATTTTGACTTTCAGGCAGCGGAGAAATAGCCGGTCAAAGTAAGGGTACAAAACTGCTCCGGTCCCGCTTTAATTCAATGGAGATTTTAGTATTCTTTAAAAGCTTGCGTTTATAGATCCATGGGGTATAAAATTACAGGACCAGTATGGATGGAAAGGACTTGTTCAGAGCTAACTTCACAACAATTTTGGGCCGTTTTGACATTCAGCCAGTGGAGAAACAGCCGGTCAAAGTAAGGGTACAAAACTGCTCTGGTCCTACTTTAATTTAATGGAGATTTTAGTTTGCTTTAAAAGCTTCCAGTTATAGGTCCTAAAATTACAGGACCAGTATGGGTGGAAAGGACTTGTTCAGAGCTAACTTTACACAGATTTTGGGGCTTTTTGACATTCAGGCGGCGGAGAAATAGCCAGTCAAAGGAAGGGTACAAAACTACTCCAGTCCCACTTTAAGTCAATGGAGATTTTCATTTGCTTTAAAAGCTTGCGGTTATCGATCCATGGGGTCAAAAATTACAGGACCAGTATGGCTGGAATGGACTTGTTGAGCTAACTTCACAACAATTTTGGGCCATTTTGACCTTCAGGCGGCGGAGAAATAGCCGGTCAAAGGAAGGGTACAAAACTACTCCAGTCCCACTTTAAGTCAATGGAGATTTTCATTTGCTTTAAAATGCTTGCGGTTATCGATCCATGGGGTCAAAAATTACAGGACCAGTATGGCTGGAAAGGACTTGTTCAGAGCTAACTTCACAACAATTTTGGGCCGTTTTGACATTCAGGCAGCGGAGAAACAGCCGGTCAAAGTAAGGGTACAAAACTGCTCTGGTCCTGCTTTAATTCAATGGAGATTTTAGTTTGCTTTAAAAGCTTGCGGGTATCGATCCATGGGGTCTAAAATTACACGACCAGTATGCCTGGAAAGCCTTTGTTCACAGCTAACTTCACACCGATTTTCAAGCAGTGGAGAAAAAGCTGGACAAAAGAAAAAGCCGGTCAAAAGAAGGGTCCCTAGGCTCTTTCGGTCCCGCTGTAAGTCAATGGAGATTTCCATTTGCTTTAAAAGCTTGCGGTTATGGATCCATGGGGTCTAAAATTACAGGACCAGTATGGCTGGAAAGGACTTGTTCAGAGCTAACTTTACATAGATTTTGGGACTTTTTGACCTTCAGGCGGCCGAGAAATAGCCGGTCAAAGGAAGGGTACAAATCTCATCCGGTCCCACTTTAAGTCAATGAAGATTTTCATTTTCTTTAAAAGCTTGCGGTTATCGATCAATGGAGTCTAAAATTACAGTATAGCTGGAAAGCACTTGTTCAGTGCTAACTTCGAACCGCTTTTGGGCAATTTTGCCCTTCATGCGGCGGTAAAAAGCTGGTCAAAGTAAGGTTACAAAACTGCTCTGGTCCTGATTTAAGTCAATGGAGATTTTAATTTGCTTTAAAAGCTTGCGGTTATAGATCCATGGGGTATATAATTACAGGACCAGTATGGATGGAAAGGACATGTTCAGAGCTAACTTCACAACAATTTTGGTCCATTTTGACATTCAGGCGGAGGAGAAAAAGCCGGTTAAAAGAAGAGTACAAAACTCCTCCTGTCCCAAATTAAGTCAATGGAGATTTTCATTTGCTTTAAAAGCTTGCGGTTATAGGTCCTAAAATTACAGGACCAGTATTGCTCGAAAGCACATGTTCAGTGCTAACTTCGAACCGGTTTTGGGCCATTTTGCCCTTCAGGCGGCGGAGAAAAAGCCGGTCAAAGGAAGGGTACAAAACTACTCCAGTCCCACTTTAAGTCAATGGAGATTTTCATTTGCTTTAAAAGCTTGCGGTTATCGATCAATGGGGTCAAAAATTACAGGACCAGTGTGGCCGGAAAGGACTTGTTGAGCTAACTTCACAACAATTTTGGGCCATTTTGACCTTCAGGCGGCGGAGAAATAGCCGGTCAAAGTAAGGGTACAAAACTGCTCCGGTCCCGCTTTAAGTCAATGGAGATTTTAGTTTGCTTTAAAAGCTTGCGGTTATAGATCCATGGGGTATAACATTACAGGACCAGTATGGATGGAAAGGACTTGTTCAGAGCTAACTTCACAACAATTTTGGGCCGTTTTGACATTCAGGCAGCGGAGAAACAGCTGGTCAAAGTAAGGGTACAAAACTGCTCTGGTCCTGCTTTAATTCAATGGAGATTTTAGTTTGCTTTAAAAGCTTCCGTTTATAGATCCATGGGGTATAAAATTACAGGACCAGGATGGCTGGAAAGGACTTGTTCAGAGCTAACTTTACACAGATTTTGGGGCTTTTTGACCTTCAGGCGGCGGAGAAATAGCCGGTCAAAGGAAGGGTACAAATCTCATCCGGTCCCACTTTAAGTCAATGAAGATATTCATTTGCTTTAAAAGCTTGCGGTTATTGATCAATGGAGTCTAAAATTACAGTATAGCTGGAAAGCACTTGTTCAGTGCTAACTTCGAACCGATTTTGGGCCATTCTGCCCTTCATGCGGCGGTAAAAAGCCGGTCAAAGTAAGGTTACAAAACTGCTCTGGTCCTGCTTTAAGTCAATGGAGATTTTAATTTGCTTTAAAATCTTGCGGTTATAGATCAATGGGGTATAAAATTACAGGACCAGTATGGATGGAAAGGACTTTTTCAGAGCTAACTTCACAACAATTTTGGGCCATTTTGACATTCAGGCAGCGGAGAAACAGCCAGTAAAAGTAAGGTTACAAAACTCATCCGGTCCCACTTTAAGTTAATGGAGATTTCATTTGATTTAAAAGCTTGGGGTTATCGATCCATGGGGTCTAAAACTACAGGACCAGTATGGATGGAAAGGACATGTTCAGAGCTAACTTCACAACAATTTTGGGCCATTTTGACATTCAAGCGGAGAAGAAAAAGCCGGTCAAAAGAAGAGTACAAAACTCCTCCTGTCCCACATTAAGTCAATGGAGATTTTCATTTGCTTTAAAAGCTTGCGGTCATCGATCCATGGGGTCAAAAATTACTGGACCAGTATGGCTGGAAAGGACTTGTTGAGCTAACTTCACAACAATTTTGGGCCATTTTGACTTTCAGGCAGCGGAGAAATAGCCGGTCAAAGTAAGGGTACAAAACTGCTCCGGTCCCGCTTTAAGTCAATGGAGATTTTAGTTTGCTTTAAAAGCTTGCGGTTATAGATCCATGGGGTATAAAATTACAGGACCAGTATGGATGGAAAGGACTTGTTCAGAGCTAACTTCACAACAATTTTGGGCCATTTTGATATTCAGGCAGCGGAGAAACAGCCGGTCAAAGTAAGGGTACAAAACTGCTCTGGTCCTGCTTTAATTCAATGGAGATTTTAGTATTCTTTAAAAGCTTGCGTTTATAGATCCATGGGGTCTAAAATTACAGGACCAGTATGGATGGAAAGGACATGTTCAGAGCTAACTTCACAACAATTTTGGTCCATTTTGACATTCAGGCGAAGGAGAAAATGCCAGTCAAAAGAAGAGTACAAAACTCCTCCTGTCCCAAATTAAGTCAATGGAGATTTTAATTTGCTTTAATAGCTTGCGGTTATAGGTCCTAAAATTACTTGACCAGTATTGCTCGAAAGCACATGTTCAGTGCTAACTTCGAACAGATTTTGGGCCATTTTGCCCTTCAGGCGGCGGAGAAAAAGCCGGTCAAAGGAAGGGTTCAAAACTACTCCAGTCCCACTTTAAGTCAATGGAGATTTTCATTTGCTTTAAAAGCTTGCGGTTATAGATCCATGGGGTATAAAATTACAGGACCAGTATGGATGGAAAGGACTTGTTCAGAGCTAACTTCACAACAATTTTGGGCCGTTTTGACATTCAGGCAGCAGAGAAACAGCCAGTCAAAGTAAGGGTACAAAACTGCTCTGGTCCTGCTTTAATTCAATGGAGATTTTAGTTTGCTTTAAAAGCTTGCATTTATAGATCCATGGGGTATAAAATTACAGGACCAGTATGGCTGGAAAGGACTTGTTCAGAGCTAACTTCACAACAATTTTGGGCCGTTTTGACATTCAGGCAGCGGAGAAACAGCTGGTCAAAGTAAGGGTACAAAACTGCTCTGGTCCTGCTTTAATTCAATGGAGATTTTAGTTTGCTTTAAAAGCTTCCGTTTATAGATCCATGGGGTATAAAATTACAGGACCAGGATGGCTGGAAAGGACTTGTTCAGAGCTAACTTTACACAGATTTTGGGGCTTTTTGACCTTCAGGCGGCGGAGAAATAGCCGGTCAAAGGAAGGGTACAAATCTCATCCGGTCCCACTTTAAGTCAATGAAGATATTCATTTGCTTTAAAAGCTTGCGGTTATTGATCAATGGAGTCTAAAATTACAGTATAGCTGGAAAGCACTTGTTCAGTGCTAACTTCGAACCGATTTTGGGCCATTCTGCCCTTCATGCGGCGGTAAAAAGCCGGTCAAAGTAAGGTTACAAAACTGCTCTGGTCCTGCTTTAAGTCAATGGAGATTTTAATTTGCTTTAAAATCTTGCGGTTATAGATCCATGGGGTATAAAATTACAGGACCAGTATGGATGGAAAGAACTTTTTCAGAGCTAACTTCACAACAATTTTGGGCCATTTTGACATTCAGGCAGCGGAGAAACAGCCAGTAAAAGTAAGGTTACAAAACTCATCCGGTCCCACTTTAAGTTAATGGAGATTTCATTTGATTTAAAAGCTTGGGGTTATCGATCCATGGGGTCTAAAACTACAGGACCAGTATGGATGGAAAGGACATGTTCAGAGCTAACTTCACAACAATTTTGGGCCATTTTGACATTCAAGCGGAGAAGAAAAAGCCGGTCAAAAGAAGAGTACAAAACTCCTCCTGTCCCACATTAAGTCAATGGAGATTTTCATTTGCTTTAAAAGCTTGCGGTCATCGATCCATGGGGTCAAAAATTACTGGACCAGTATGGCTGGAAAGGACTTGTTGAGCTAACTTCACAACAATTTTGGGCCATTTTGACTTTCAGGCAGCGGAGAAATAGCCGGTCAAAGTAAGGGTACAAAACTGCTCCGGTCCCGCTTTAAGTCAATGGAGATTTTAGTTTGCTTTAAAAGCTTGCGGTTATAGATCCATGGGGTATAAAATTACAGGACCAGTATGGATGGAAAGGACTTGTTCAGAGCTAACTTCACAACAATTTTGGGCCATTTTGACATTCAGGCAGCGGAGAAACAGCCGGTCAAAGTAAGGGTACAAAACTGCTCTGGTCCTGCTTTAATTCAATGGAGATTTTAGTATTCTTTAAAAGCTTGCGTTTATAGATCCATGGGGTCTAAAATTACAGGACCAGTATGGATGGAAAGGACATGTTCAGAGCTAACTTCACAACAATTTTGGTCCATTTTGACATTCAGGCGAAGGAGAAAAAGCCAGTCAAAAGAAGAGTACAAAACTCCTCCTGTCCCAAATTAAGTCAATGGAGATTTTAATTTGCTTTAATAGCTTGCGGTTATAGGTCCTAAAATTACTTGACCAGTATTGCTCGAAAGCACATGTTCAGTGCTAACTTCGAACAGATTTTGGGCCATTTTGCCCTTCAGGCGGCGGAGAAAAAGCTGGTCAAAGGAAGGGTTCAAAACTACTCCAGTCCCACTTTAAGTCAATGGAGATTTTCATTTGCTTTAAAAGCTTGCGGTTATAGATCCATGGGGTATAAAATTACAGGACCAGTATGGATGGAAAGGACTTGTTCAGAGCTAACTTCACAACAATTTTGGGCCGTTTTGACATTCAGGCAGCAGAGAAACAGCCAGTCAAAGTAAGGGTACAAAACTGCTCTGGTCCTGCTTTAATTCAATGGAGATTTTAGTTTGCTTTAAAAGCTTGCATTTATAGATCCATGGGGTATAAAATTACAGGACCAGTATGGCTGGAAAGGACTTGTTCAGAGCTAACTTTACACAGATTTTGGGGCTTTTTGACCTTCAGGCGGCGGAGAAATAGCCGGTCAAAGGAAGGGTACAAATCTCATCCGGTCCCACTTTAAGTCAATGAAGATTTTTATTTTCTTTAAAAGCTTGCGGTTATCTATCAATGGAGTCTAAAATTACAGTTTAGCTGGAAAGCACTTGTTCAGTGCTAACTTCGAACCGATTTTGGGCCATTTTGCCCTTCATACGGCTGTAAAAAGCTGGTCAAAGTAAGGTTACAAAACTGCTCTGGTCCCGCTTTAAGTCAATGGAGATTTTAATTTGCTTTAAAAGCTTGCGGTTATAGATCTATGGGGTATAAAATTAAAGGACCAGTATGGATGGAAAGGACTTTTTCAGAGCTAACTTCACAACAATTTTGGGCCATTTTGACATTCAGGCAGCGGAGAAACAGCCGGTGAAAGTAAGGTTACAAAACTCATCCGGTCCCACTTTAAGTTAATGGAGATTTCATTTGCTTTAAAACCTTGCGGTTATCGATCCATGGGGTCAAAAATTACAGGACCAGTATGGCTGGAAAGCACTTGTTCAGAGCTAACTTCACAACAATTTTGGGCCATTTCGACCTTCAGGCGGTGGAGAAATAGTCGGTCAAAGTAAGGGTACAAAACTGCTCCGGTCCCGCTTTAAGTCAATGGAGATTTTAGTTTGCTTTAAAAGCTTGCAGTTATAGATCCATGGGGTATAAAATTACAGGACCAGTATGGATGGAACGGACTTTTTTAGAGCTAACTTCACAACAATTTTGGGCCGTTTTGACATTCTGGCAGTGGAGAAACAGCCGGTCAAAGTAAGGGTACAAAACTGCTCTGGTCCTGCTTTAATTCAATGGAGATTTTAGTTTGCTTTAAAAGCTTGCGGTTATAGGTCCTAAAATTACAGGACCAGTATTGCTCGAAAGCACATGTTCAGTGCTAACTTCGAACCGATTTTGGGCCATTTTGCCCTTCAGGCGGCGGAGAAAAAGCCGGTCAAAGGAAGGGTACAAAACTACTCCAGTCCCACTTTAAGTCAATGGAGATTTTCATTTGCTTTAAAAGCTTGCGGTTATCGATCAATGGGGTCAAAAATTACAGGACCAGTGTGGCCGGAAAGGACTTGTTGAGCTAACTTCACAACAATTTTGGGCCATTTTGACCTTCAGGCGGCGGAGAAATAGCCGGTCAAAGTAAGGGTACAAAACTGCTCCAGTCCCGCTTTAAGTCAATGGAGATTTTAGTTTGCTTTAAAAGCTTGCGGTTATAGATCCATGGGGTATAACATTACAGGACCAGTATGGATGGATTGACTTGTTCAGAGCTAACTTCACAACAATTTTGGGCCGTTTTGACATTCAGGCAGCGGAGAAACAGCTGGTCAAAGTAAGGGTAGAAAAACTGCTCTGGTCCTGCTTTAATTCAATGGAGATTTTAGTTTGCTTTAAAAGCTTCCGTTTATAGATCCATGGGGTATAAAATTACAGGACCAGGATGGCTGGAAAGGACTTGTTCAGAGCTAACTTTACACATATTTTGGGGCTTTTTGACCTTCAGGCGGCGGAGAAATAGCCGGTCAAAGGAAGGGTACAAATCTCATCCGGTCCCACTTTAAGTCAATGAAGATATTCATTTGCTTTAAAAGCTTGCGGTTATTGATCAATGGAGTCTAAAATTACAGTATAGCTGGAAAGCACTTGTTCAGTGCTAACTTCGAACCGATTTTGGGCCATTCTGCCCTTCATGCGGCGGTAAAAAGCCGGTCAAAGTAAGGTTACAAAACTGCTCTGGTCCTGCTTTAAGTCAATGGAGATTTTAATTTGCTTTAAAATTTTGCGGTTATAGATCCATGGGGTATAAAATTACAGGACCAGTATGGATGGAAAGGACTTTTTCAGAGCTAACTTCACAACAATTGTGGGCCATTTTGACATTCAGGCAGCGGAGAAACAGCCAGTAAAAGTAAGGTTACAAAACTCATCCGGTCCCACTTTAAGTTAATGGAGATTTCATTTGATTTAAAAGCTTGGGGTTATCGATCCATGGGGTCTAAAACTACAGGACCAGTATGGATGGAAAGGACATGTTCAGAGCTAACTTCACAACAATTTTGGGCCATTTTGACATTCAAGCGGAGAAGAAAAAGCCGGTCAAAAGAAGAGTACAAAACTCCTCCTGTCCCACATTAAGTCAATGGAGATTTTCATTTGCTTTAAAAGCTTGCGGTCATCGATCCATGGGGTCAAAAATTACTGGACCAGTATGGCTGGAAAGGACTTGTTGAGCTAACTTCACAACAATTTTGGGCCATTTTGACTTTCAGGCAGCGGAGAAATAGCCGGTCAAAGTAAGGGTACAAAACTGCTCCGGTCCCGCTTTAAGTCAATGGAGATTTTAGTTTGCTTTAAAAGCTTGCGGTTATAGATCCATGGGGTATAAAATTACAGGACCAGTATGGATGGAAAGGACTTGTTCAGAGCTAACTTCACAACAATTTTGGGCCATTTTGACATTCAGGCAGCGGAGAAACAGCCGGTCAAAGTAAGGGTACAAAACTGCTCTGGTCCTGCTTTAATTCAATGGAGATTTTAGTATTCTTTAAAAGCTTGCGTTTATAGATCCATGGGGTCTAAAATTACAGGACCAGTATGGATGGAAAGGACATGTTCAGTGCTAACTTCACAACAATTTTTGTCCATTTTGACATTCAGGCGGAGGAGAAAAAGCCAGTCAAAAGAAGAGTACAAAACTCCTCCTGTCCCAAATTAAGTCAATGGAGATTTTAATTTGCTTTAATAGCTTGCGGTTATAGGTCCTAAAATTACTTGACCAGTATTGCTCGAAAGCACATGTTCACTGCTAACTTCGAACAGATCTTGGGCCATTTTGCCCTTCAGGCGGCGGAGAAAAAGCCGGTCAAAGGAAGGGTTCAAAACTGCTCCAGTCCCACTTTAAGTCAATGGAGATTTTCATTTGCTTTAAAAGCTTGCGGTTATCGATCCATGGGGTCAAAAATTACAGGACCAGTATGGCTGGAAAGGACTTGTTGAGCTAACTTCACAAAAATTTTGGGCCATTTTGACCTTCAGGCGGCGGAGAAATAGCCGGTCAAAGTAAGGGTACAAAACTGTTACGGTCCCGCTTTAAGTCAATGGAGATTTTAGTTTGCTTTAAAGCTTGGGGTTAACGATCCATTGGGTCAAAAATTACAGGACCAGTATTGCTCGAAAGCACTTGTTCAGTGCTAACTTTGAACCGATTTTGGGCCATTTTGCCAATCAGGCAGCGGAGAAAATGCCGGTCAAAGGAAGGGTACAAAACTACTCCAGTCCCACTTTAAGTCAATGGAGATTTTCATTTGCTTTAAAAGCTTGCGGTTATTGATCAATGGGGTCAAAAATTACAGGACCAGTATGGCTGGAAAGGACTTGTTGAGCTAACTTCACAAAAATTTTGGGCCATTTTGACCTTCAGGCGGCGGAGAAATAGCCGGTCAAAGTAAGGGTACAAAACTGTTACGGTCCCGCTTTAAGTCAATGGAGATTTTAGTTTGCTTTAAAAGCTTGCGGTTATAGATCCATGGGGTATTAAATTACAGGACCAGTATGGATGGAAAGGACTTGTTCAGAGCTAACTTCACAACAATTTTGGGCCGTTTTGACATTCAGGCAGCGTAGAAATAGCCGGTCAAAGTAAGGGTACAAAACTGCTCTGGTCCTGCTTTATTTCAATGGAGATTTTAGTTTGCTTTAAAGCTTGCGTTTATAGATCCATGGGGTATAAAATTACAGGACCAGTATGGCTGGAAAGGACTTGTTCAGAGCTAATTTTACACAGATTTTGGGTCTTTTTGACCTTCAGGCGGCGGAGAAATAGCCGGTCAACGGAAGGGTACAAATCTCATCCGGTCCCACTTTAAGTCAATGAAGATTTTCATTTGCTTTAAAAGCTTGCGGTTATCGATCAATGGAGTCTAAAATTACAGTTTTGCTGGAAAGCACTTGTTCAGTGCTAACTTCGAACCGATTTTGGGCCATTTTGCCCTTCATGCGGCGGTAAAAAGCCGGTCAAAGTAAGGTTACAAAACTGCTCTGGTCCTGCTTTAAGTCAATGGAGATTTTAATTTGCTTTTAAAGCTTGCGGTTATAGATCTATGGGGTATAAAATTACAGGACCAGTATGGATGGAAAGGAATTTTTCAGAGCTAACTTCACAACAATTTTGGGCCTTTTTGACATTCAGGCAGCGGAGAAACAGCCGGTAAAAGTAAGGTTACAAAACTCATCCGGTCCCACTTTAAGTTAATGGAGATTTCATTTGCTTTAAAAGCTTGGGGTTAACGATCCATTGGGTCAAAAATTACAGGACCAGTATTGCTCGAAAGCACTTGTTCAGTGCTAACTTTGAATCGATTTTGGGCCATTTTGCCCTTCAGGCAGCGGAGAAAAAGCCGGTCAAAGGAAGGGTACAAAACTACTCCAGTCCTACTTTAAGTCAATGCAGATTTTAATTTTCTTTAAAAGCTTGCGGTTATCGATCAATGGAGTCTAAAATTACAGTATAGCTGGAAAGCACTTGTTCAGTGCTAACTTCGAACCGATTTTGGGCCATTTTGCCCTTCATGCGGCGGTAAAAAGCTAGTCAAAGTAAGGTTACAAAACTGCTCTGGTCCTGCTTTAAGTCAATGGAGATTTTAATTTGCTTTAAAATCTTGCGGTTATAGATCCATGGGGTATAAAATTACAGGACCAGTATGGATGGAAAGGACTTTTTCAGAGCTAACTTCACAACAATTTTGGGCCATTTTGACATTCAGGCAGCGGAGAAACAGCCAGTAAAAGTAAGGTTACAAAACTCATCCGGTCCCACTTTAAGTTAATGGAGATTTCATTTGATTTAAAAGCTTGGGGTTATCGATCCATGGGGTTTAAAATTACAGGACCAGTGTGGATGGAAAGGACATGTTCAGAGCTAACTTCACAACAATTTTGGGCCATTTTGACATTCAAGCGGAGAAGAAAAAGCCGGTCAAAAGAAGAGTACAAAACTCCTCCTGTCCCACATTAAGTCAATGGAGATTTTAATTTGCTTTAAAAGCTTGCGGTCATCGATCCATGGGGTCAAAAATTACTGGACCAGTATGGCTGGAAAGGACTTGTTGAGCTAACTTCACAACAATTTTGGGCCATTTTGACTTTCAGGCAGCGGAGAAATAGCCGGTCAAAGTAAGGGTACAAAACTGCTCCCGTCCCGCTTTAAGTCAATGGAGATTTTAGTTTGCTTTAAAAGCTTGCGGTTATAGATCCATGGGGTATAAAATTACAGGACCAGTATGGATGGAAAGGACTTGTTCAGAGCTAACTTCACAACAATTTTGGGCCATTTTGACATTCAGGCAGCGGAGAAACAGCCGGTCAAAGTAAGGGTACAAAACTGCTCTGGTCCTGCTTTAATTCAATGGAAATTTTAGTATTCTTTAAAAGCTTGCGTTTATAGATCCATGGGGTCTAAAATTACAGGACCAGTATGGATGGAAAGGACATGTTCAGATCTAACTTCACAACAATTTTGGTCCATTTTGACATTCAGGCGGAGGAGAAAAAGCCGGTCAAAAGAAGAGTACAAAACTCCTCCTGTCCCAAATTAAGTCAATGGAGATTTTAATTTGCTTTAATAGCTTGCGGCTATAGGTCCTAAAATTACTTGACCAGTATTGCTCGAAAGCACATGTTTAGTGCTAACTTCGAACAGATTTTGGGCCATTTTGCCCTTCAGGCGGCGGAGAAAAAGCCGGTCAAAGGAAGGGTTCAAAACTACTCCAGTCCCACTTTAAGTCAATGGAGATTTTCATTTGCTTTAAAAGCTTGCGGTTATCGATCCATGGGGTCAAAAATTACAGGACCAGTATGGCTGGAAAGGACTTGTTGAGCTAACTTCACAAAAATTTTGGGCCATTTTGACCTTCAGGCGGCGGAGAAATAGCCGGTCAAAGTAAGGGTACAAAACTGTTACGGTCCCGCTTTAAGTCAATGGAGATTTTAGTTTGCTTTAAAAGCTTGCGATTTTAGATCCATGGGGTATTAAATTACAGGACCAGTATGGATGGAAAGGACTTGTTCAGAGCTAACTTCACAACATTTTTGGGCCGTTTTGACATTCAGGCAGCGTAGAAATAGCCGGTCAAAGTAAGGGTACAAAACTGCTCTGGTCCTGCTTTAATTCAATGGAGATTTTATTTTGCTTTAAAGCTTGCATTTATAGATCCATGGGGTATAAAATTACAGGACCAGTATGGGTGGAAAGGACTTGTTCAGAGATAACTTTACACAGATTTTGGGGCTTTTTGACCTTCAGGCGGCGGAGGAATAGCCGGTCAATGGAAGGGTACAAATCTCATCCGGTCCCACTTTAAGTCAATGAAGATTTTAATTTTCTTTAAAAGCTTGCAGTTATCGATCAATGGAGTCTAAAATTACAGTATAGCTGGAAAGCACTTGTTCAGTGCTAACTTCGAACCGATTTTGGGCCATTTTGCCCTTCATGCGGCGGTAAAAAGCTGGTCAAAGTAAGGTTACAAAACTGCTCTGGTCCTGCTTTATGTCAATGGAGATTTTAATTTGCTTTAAAATCTTGCGGTTATAGATCCATGGGGTATAAAATTACTGGACCAGTATGGCTGGAAAGGACTTGTTGAGCTAACTTCACAACAATTTTGGGCCATTTTGACTTTCAGGCAGCGGAGAAATAGCCGGTCAAAGTAAGGGTACAAAACTGCTCCGTTCCCGCTTTAAGTCAATGGAGATTTCGGTTTGCTTTAAAAGCTTGCGGTTATAGATCCATGGGGTATAAAATTACAGGACCAGTATGGATGGAAAGGACTTGTTCAGAGCTAACTTCACAACAATTTTGGGCCATTTTGACATTCAGGCAGCGGAGAAACAGCCGGTCAAAGTAAGGGTACAAAACTGCTCTGGTCCTGCTTTAATTCAATGGAAATTTTAGTATTCTTTAAAAGCTTGCGTTTATAGATCCATGGGGTCTAAAATTACAGGACCAGTATGGATGGAAAGGACATGTTCAGACCTAACTTCACAACAATTTTGGTCCATTTTGACATTCAGGCGGAGGAGAAAAAGCCGGTCAAAAGAAGAGTACAAAACTCCTCCTGTCCCAAATTAAGTCAATGGAGATTTTAATTTGCTTTAATAGCTTGCGGTTATAGGTCCTAAAATTACTTGACCAGTATTTCTCGAAAGCACATGTTCAGTGCTAACTTCGAACAGATTTTGGGCCATTTTGCCCTTCAGGCGGCGGAGAAAAAGCCGGTCAAAGGAAGGGTTCAAAACTACTCCAGTCCCACTTTAAGTCAATGGAGATTTTCATTTGCTTTAAAAGCTTGCGGTTATCGATCCATGGGGTCAAAAATTACAGGACCAGTATGGCTGGAAAGGACTTGTTGAGCTAACTTCACAAAAATTTTGGGCCATTTTGACCTTCAGGCGGCGGAGAAATAGCCGGTCAAAGTAAGGGTACAAAACTGTTACGGTCCCGCTTTAAGTCAATGGAGATTTTAGTTTGCTTTAAAAGCTTGCGATTTTAGATCCATGGGGTATTAAATTACAGGACCAGTATGGATGGAAAGGACTTGTTCAGAGCTAACTTCACAACAATTTTGGGCCGTTTTGACATTCAGGCAGCGTAGAAATAGCCGGTCAAAGTAAGGGTACAAAACTGCTCTGGTCCTGCTTTAATTCAATGGAGATTTTATTTTGCTTTAAAGCTTGCATTTATAGATCCATGGGGTATAAAATTACAGGACCAGTATGGGTGGAAAGGACTTGTTCAGAGATAACTTTACACAGATTTTGGGGCTTTTTGACCTTCAGGCGGCGGAGGAATAGCCGGTCAATGGAAGGGTACAAATCTCATCCGGTCCCACTTTAAGTCAATGAAGATTTTAATTTTCTTTAAAAGCTTGCAGTTATCGATCAATGGAGTCTAAAATTACAGTATAGCTGGAAAGCACTTGTTCAGTGCTAACTTCGAACCGATTTTGGGCCATTTTGCCCTTCATGCGGCGGTAAAAAGCTGGTCAAAGTAAGGTTACAAAACTGCTCTGGTCCTGCTTTATGTCAATGGAGATTTTAATTTGCTTTAAAATCTTGCGGTTATAGATCCATGGGGTATAAAATTACTGGACCAGTATGGCTGGAAAGGACTTGTTGAGCTAACTTCACAACAATTTTGGGCCATTTTGACTTTCAGGCAGCGGAGAAATAGCCGGTCAAAGTAAGGGTACAAAACTGCTCCGTTCCCGCTTTAAGTCAATGGAGATTTCGGTTTGCTTTAAAAGCTTGCGGTTATAGATCCATGGGGTATAAAATTACAGGACCAGTATGGATGGAAAGGACTTGTTCAGAGCTAACTTCACAACAATTTTGGGCCATTTTGACATTCAGGCAGCGGAGAAACAGCCGGTCAAAGTAAGGGTACAAAACTGCTCTGGTCCTGCTTTAATTCAATGGAAATTTTAGTATTCTTTAAAAGCTTGCGTTTATAGATCCATGGGGTCTAAAATTACAGGACCAGTATGGATGGAAAGGACATGTTCAGACCTAACTTCACAACAATTTTGGTCCATTTTGACATTCAGGCGGAGGAGAAAAAGCCGGTCAAAAGAAGAGTACAAAACTCCTCCTGTCCCAAATTAAGTCAATGGAGATTTTAATTTGCTTTAATAGCTTGCGGTTATAGGTCCTAAAATTACTTGACCAGTATTTCTCGAAAGCACATGTTCAGTGCTAACTTCGAACAGATTTTGGGCCATTTTGCCCTTCAGGCGGCGGAGAAAAAGCCGGTCAAAGGAAGGGTTCAAAACTACTCCAGTCCCACTTTAAGTCAATGGAGATTTTCATTTGCTTTAAAAGCTTGCGGTTATCGATCCATGGGGTCAAAAATTACAGGACCAGTATGGCTGGAAAGGACTTGTTGAGCTAACTTCACAAAAATTGTGGGCCATTTTGACCTTCAGGCGGCGGAGAAATAGCCGGTCAAAGTAAGGGTACAAAACTGTTACGGACCCGCTTTAAGTCAATGGAGATTTTAGTTTGCTTTAAAAGCTTGCGGTTTTAGATCCATGGGGTATTAAATTACAGGACCAGTATGGATGGAAAGGACTTGTTCAGAGCTAACTTCACAACAATTTTGGGCCGTTTTGACATTCAGGCAGCGTAGAAATAGCCGGTCAAAGTAAGGGTACAAAACTGCTCTGGTCCTGCTTTAATTCAATGGAGATTTTATTTTGCTTTAAAGCTTGCGTTTATAGATCCATGGGGTATAAAATTACAGGACCAGTATGGGTGGAAAGGACTTGTTCAGAGATAACTTTACACAGATTTTGGGGCTTTTTGACCTTCAGGCGGCGGAGGAATAGCCGGTCAAAGGAAGGGTACAAATCTCATCCGGTCCCACTTTAAGTCAATGAAGATTTTAATTTTCTTTAAAAGCTTGCAGTTATCGATCAATGGAGTCTAAAATTACAGTATAGCTGGAAAGCAGTTGTTCAGTGCTAACTTCGAACCGATTTTGGGCCATTTTGCCCTTCATGCGGCGGTAAAAAGCTGGTCAAAGTAAGGTTACAAAACTGCTCTGGTCCTGCTTTATGTCAATGGAGATTTTAATTTGCTTTAAAATCTTGCGGTTATAGATCCATGGGGTATAAAATTACTGGACCAGTATGGCTGGAAAGGACTTGTTGAGCTAACTTCACAACAATTTTGGGCCATTTTGACTTTCAGGCAGCGGAGAAATAGCCGGTCAAAGTAAGGGTACAAAACTGCTCCGTTCCCGCTTTAAGTCAATGGAGATTTCGGTTTGCTTTAAAAGCTTGCGGTTATAGATCCATGGGGTATAAAATTACAGGACCAGTATGGATGGAAAGGACTTGTTCAGAGCTAACTTCACAACAATTTTGGGCCATTTTGACATTCAGGCAGCGGAGAAACAGCCGGTCAAAGTAAGGGTACAAAACTGCTCTGGTCCTGCTTTAATTCAATGGAAATTTTAGTATTCTTTAAAAGCTTGCGTTTATAGATCCATGGGGTCTAAAATTACAGGACCAGTATGGATGGAAAGGACATGTTCAGACCTAACTTCACAACAATTTTGGTCCATTTTGACATTCAGGCGGAGGAGAAAAAGCCGGTCAAAAGAAGAGTACAAAACTCCTCCTGTCCCAAATTAAGTCAATGGAGATTTTAATTTGCTTTAATAGCTTGCGGTTATAGGTCCTAAAATTACTTGACCAGTATTTCTCGAAAGCACATGTTCAGTGCTAACTTCGAACAGATTTTGGGCCATTTTGCCCTTCAGGCGGCGGAGAAAAAGCCGGTCAAAGGAAGGGTTCAAAACTACTCCAGTCCCACTTTAAGTCAATGGAGATTTTCATTTGCTTTAAAAGCTTGCGGTTATCGATCCATGGGGTTAAAAATTACAGGACCAGTATGGCTGGAAAGGACTTGTTGAGCTAACTTCACAAAAATTGTGGGCCATTTTGACCTTCAGGCGGCGGAGAAATAGCCGGTCAAAGTAAGGGTACAAAACTGTTACGGTCCCGCTTTAAGTCAATGGAGATTTTAGTTTGCTTTAAAAGCTTGCGGTTTTAGATCCATGGGGTATTAAATTACAGGACCAGTATGGATGGAAAGGACTTGTTCAGAGCTAACTTCACAACAATTTTGGGCCGTTTTGACATTCAGTCAGCGTAGAAATAGCCGGTCAAAGTAAGGGTACAAAACTGCTCTGGTCCTGCTTTAATTCAATGGAGATTTTAGTTTGCTTTAAAGCTTGCGTTTATAGATCCATGGGGTATAAAATTACAGGACCAGTATGGCTGGAAAGGACTTGTTCAGAGCTAATTTTACACTGATTTTGGGTCTTTTTGACCTTCAGGCGGCGAAGAAATAGCCGGTCAACGGAAGGGTACAAATCTCATCCGGTCCCACTTTAAGTCAATGAAGATTTTCATTTGCTTTAAAAGCTTGCGGTTATCGATCAATGGAGTCTAAAATTACAGTTTAGCTGGAAAGCACTTGTTCAGTGCTAACTTCGAACCGATTTTGGGCCATTTTGCCCTTCATGCGGCGGTTAAAAGCCGGTCCAAGTAAGGTTACAAAACTGCTCTGGTCCTGCTTTAAGTCAATGGAGATTTTAATTTGCTTTTAAAGCTTGCGGTTATAGATCTATGGGGTATAAAATTACAGGACCAGTATGGA
This sequence comes from Taudactylus pleione, assembly GCA_031769625.1. NCBI lineage: Eukaryota > Metazoa > Chordata > Amphibia > Anura > Myobatrachidae > Taudactylus > Taudactylus pleione. The sequence continues at coordinate 2,815,284 of JAUIMM010000322.1, read as the reverse complement.
TGGAAAGGAATTTTTCAGAGCTAACTTCACAACAATTTTGGGCCTTTTTGACATTCAGGCAGCGGAGAAACAGCCGGTAAAAGTAAGGTTACAAAACTCATCCGGTCCCACTTTAAGTTAATGGAGATTTCATTTGCTTTAAAAGCTTGGGGTTAACGATCCATTGGGTCAAAAATTACAGGACCAGTATTGCTCGAAAGCACTTGTTCAGTGCTAACTTTGAACCGATTTTGGGTCATTTTGCCCTTCAGGCAGCGGAGAAAAAGCCGGTCAAAGGAAGGGTACAAAACTACTCCAGTCCCACTTTAAGTCAATGGAGATTTTCATTTGCTTTAAAAGCTTGCGGTTATTGATCCATGTGGTCAAAAATTACAGGACCAGTATGGCTGGAAAGGACTTGTTCAGAGATAACTTTACACAGATTTTGGGGCTTTTTGACCTTCAGGCGGCGGAGAAATAGCCGGTCAAAGGAAGGGTACAAATCTCATCCGGTCCCACTTTAAGTCAATGAAGATTTTAATTTTCTTTAAAAGCTTGCGGTTATCGATCAATGGAGTCTAAAATTACAGTATAGCTGGAAAGCACTTGTTCAGTGCTAACTTCGAACCGATTTTGGGCCATTTTGCCCTTCATGCGGCGGTAAAAAGCTGGTCAAAGTAAGGTTACAAAACTGCTCTGGTCCTGCTTTAAGTCAATGGAGATTTTAATGTGCTTTAAAATCTTGCGGTTATAGATCCATGGGGTATAAAATTACAGGACCAGTATGGATGGAAAGCACTTTTTCAGAGCTAACTTCACAACAATTTTGGGCCATTTTGACATTCAGGCAGCGGAGAAAAAGCCAGTAAAAGTAAGGTTACAAAACTCATCCGGTCCCACTTTAAGTTAATGGAGATTTCATTTGATTTAATAGCTTGGGGTTATCGATCCATGGGGTCTAAAATTACAGGACCAGTATGGATGGAAAGGATATGTTCAGAGCTAACTTCACAACAATTTTGGGCCATTTTGACATTCAAGCGGAGAAGAAAAAGCCGGTCAAAAGAAGAGTACAAAACTCCTCCTGTCCCACATTAAGTCAATGGAGATTTTAATTTGCTTTAAAAGCTTGCGGTCATCGATCCATGGGGTCAAAAATTACTGGACCAGTATGGCTGGAAAGGACTTGTTGAGCTAACTTCACAACAATTTTGGGCCATTTTGACTTTCAGGCAGCGGAGAAATAGCCGGTCAAAGTAAGGGTACAAAACTGCTCCGGTCCCGCTTTAAGTCAATGGAGATTTTAGTTTGCTTTAAAAGCTTGCAGTTATAGATCCATGGGGTATAAAATTACAGGACCAGTATGGATGGAACGGACTTGTTTAGAGCTAACTTCACAACAATTTTGGGCCGTTTTGACCTTCAGGCGGCGGAGAAATAGTCGGTCAAAGTAAGGGTACAAAACTGCTCCGGTCCCGCTTTAAGTCAATGGAGATTTTAGTTTGCTTTAAAAGCTTGAAGTTATAGATCCATGGGGTATAAAATTACAGGACCAGTATGGATGGAACGGACTTGTTTAGAGCTAACTTCACAACAATTTAGGGCCGTTTTGACATACAGGCAGTGGAGAAACAGCCGGTCAAAGTAAGGGTACAAAACTGCTCTGGTCCTGCTTTAATTCAATGGAGATTTTAGTTTGCTTTAAAAGCTTGCGGTTATAGGTCCTAAAATTACAGGACCAGTATTGCTCGAAAGCACTTGTTCAGTGCTAACTTCGAACCGATTTTGGGCCATTTTGCCCTTCAGGCGGCGGAGAAAAAGCCGGTCAAAGGAAGGGTACAAAACTACTCCAGTCCCACTTTAAGTCAATGGAGATTTTCATTTGCTTTAAAAGCTTGCGGTCATTGATCCATTGGGTCAAAAATTACAGGACCAGTATGGCTGGAAAGGACTTGTTCAGAGATAACTTTAGACAGATTTTGGGGCTTTTTGACCTTCAGGCGGCGGAGAAATAGCCGGTCAAAGGAAGGGTACAAATCTCATCCGGTCCCACTTTAAGTCAATGAAGATTTTAATTTTCTTTAAAAGCTTGCGGTTATCGATCAATGGAGTCTAAAATTACAGTATAGCTGGAAAGCACTTGTTCAGTGCTAACTTCGAACCGATTTTGGGCCATTTTGCCCTTCATGCGGCGGTAAAAAGCTGGTCAAAGTAAGGTTACAAAACTGCTCTGGTCCTGCTTTAAGTCAATGGAGATTTTAATGTGCTTTAAAATCTTGCGGTTATAGATCCATGGGGTATAAAATTACAGGACCAGTATGGATGGAAACGACTTTTTCAGAGCTAACTTCACAACAATTTTGGGCCATTTTGACATTCAGGCAGCGGAGAAAAAGCCAGTAAAAGTAAGGTTACAAAACTCATCCGGTCCCACTTTAAGTTAATGGAGATTTCATTTGATTTAATAGCTTGGGGTTATCGATCCATGGGGTCTAAAATTACAGGACCAGTATGGATGGAAAGGATATGTTCAGAGCTAACTTCACAACAATTTTGGGCCATTTTGACATTCAAGCGGAGAAGAAAAAGCCGGTCAAAAGAAGAGTACAAAACTCCTCCTGTCCCACATTAAGTCAATGGAGATTTTAATTTGCTTTAAAAGCTTGCGGTCATCGATCCATGGGGTCAAAAATTACTGGACCAGTATGGCTGGAAAGGACTTGTTGAGCTAACTTCACAACAATTTTGGGCCATTTTGACTTTCAGGCAGCGGAGAAATAGCCGGTCAAAGTAAGGGTACAAAACTGCTCCGGTCCCGCTTTAAGTCAATGGAGATTTTAGTTTGCTTTAAAAGCTTGCAGTTATAGATCCATGGGGTATAAAATTACAGGACCAGTATGGATGGAACGGACTTGTTTAGAGCTAACTTCACAACAATTTTGGGCCGTTTTGACCTTCAGGCGGCGGAGAAATAGTCGGTCAAAGTAAGGGTACAAACTGCTCCGGTCCCGCTTTAAGTCAATGGAGATTTTAGTTTGCTTTAAAAGCTTGAAGTTATAGATCCATGGGGTATAAAATTACAGGACCAGTATGGATGGAACGGACTTGTTTAGAGCTAACTTCACAACAATTTAGGGCCGTTTTGACATACAGGCAGTGGAGTAACAGCCGGTCAAAGTAAGGGTACAAAACTGCTCTGGTCCTGCTTTAATTCAATGGAGATTTTAGTTTGCTTTAAAAGCTTGCGGTTATAGGTCCTAAAATTACAGGACCAGTATTGCTCGAAAGCACTTGTTCAGTGCTAACTTCGAACCGATTTTGGGCCATTTTGCCCTTCAGGCGGCGGAGAAAAAGCCGGTCAAAGGAAGGGTACAAAACTACTCCAGTCCCACTTTAAGTCAATGGAGATTTTCATTTGTTTTAACAGCTTGCGGTTATCGATCCATGGGGTCAAAAATTACAGGACCAGTATGGCTGGAAAGGACTTGTTGAGCTAACTTCACAACAATTTTGGGCCATTTTGACCTTCAGGCGGCGGAGAAATAGCCGGTCACAGTAAGGGTACAAAACTGCTCCGGTCCCGCTTTAAGTCAATGGAGATTTTAGTTTGCTTTAAAAGCTTGCGGTTATAGATCCGTGGGGTATAAAATTACAGGGCCAGTATGGATGGAAAGGACTTGTTCAGAGCTAACTTCACAACAATTTTGGGCCGTTTTGACATTCAGGCAGCGGAGAAACAGCCGGTCAAAGTAAGGGTACAAAACTGCTCTGGTCCTGCTTTAATTCAATGGAGGTTTTAGTTTGCTTTAAAAGCTTGCGTTTATAGATCCATGGGGTATAAAATTACAGGACCAGTATGGCTGGAAAGGACTTGTTCAGAGCTAATTTTACACAGATTTTGGGTCTTTTTGACCTTCAGGCGGCGGAAAAATAGCCGGTCAACGGAAGGGTACAAATCTCATCCGGTCCCACTTTAAGTCAATGAAGATTTTCATTTGCTTTAAAAGCTTGCGGTTATCGATCAATGGAGTCTAAAATTACAGTTTAGTTGGAAAGCACTCGTTCAGTGCTAACTTCGAACCGATTTTGGGCCATTTTGCCCTTCATGCGGCGGTAAAAAGCCGGTCAAAGTAAGGTTACAAAACTGCTCTGGTCCTGCTTTAAGTCAATGGAGATTTTAATTTGCTATTAAAGCTTGCGGTTATAGATCTATGGGGTATAAAATTACAGGACCAGTATGGATGGAAAGGAATTTTTCAGAGCTAACTTCACAACAATTTTGGGCCTTTTTGCCCTTCAGGCAGCGGAGAAACAGCCGGTAAAAGTAAGGTTACAAAACTCATCCGGTCCCACTTTAAGTTAATGGAGATTTCATTTGCTTTAAAAGCTTGCGGTTATTGATCCATTGGGTCAAAAATTAAAGGACCAGTATGGCTGGAAAGGACTTGTTCAGAGATAACTTTACACAGATTTTGGGGCTTTTTGACCTTCAGGCGGCGGAGAAATAGCCGGTCAAAGGAAGGGTACAAATCTCATCCGGTCCCACTTTAAGTCAATGAAGATTTTAATTTTCTTTAAAAGCTTGCGGTTATCGATCAATGGGATCAAAAATTACAGGACCAGTATGGCTGGAAAGGACTTGTTGAGCTAACTTCACAACAATTTTGGGACATTTTGACCTTCAGGCAGCGGAGAAATAGCCGGTCAAAGTAAGGGTACAAAACTACTCCAGTCCCACTTTAAGTCAATGAAGATTTTCATTTGCTTTTAAAGCTTGCAGTTATCAATCCATGGGGTCTAAAATTACAGGACCAGTATGGATGGAAATGAGTTGTTCAGAGCTAACTTCACAATAATTTTTTGGCCATTTTGACATTCAGGCGGCGGAGAAACAGCCGGTCAAAGTAAGGGTACAAAACTGCTCCGGTCCCGCTTTAAGTCAATGGAGATTTTCATTTGCTTTAAAAGCTTGCAGTTATCGATCGATGGGGTCAAAAATTACAGGACCAGTATGGCTGGAAAGGACTTGTTGAGCTAACTTCACAACAATTTTGGGCCATTTTGACTTTCAGGCAGCGGAGAAATAGCCGGTCAAAGTAAGGGTACAAAACTGCTCCGGTCCCGCTTTAAGTCAATGGAGATTTTAGTTTGCTTTAAAAGCTTGCAGTTATAGATCCATGGGGTATAAAATTACAGGACCAGTATGGATGGAACGGACTTGTTTAGAGCTAACTTCACAACAATTTTGGGCCGTTTTGACCTTCAGGCGGCGGAGAAATAGTCGGTCAAAGTAAGGGTACAAAACTGCTCCGGTCCCGCTTTAAGTCAATGGAGATTTTAGTTTGCTTTAAAAGCTTGAAGTTATAGATCCATGGGGTATAAAATTACAGGACCAGTATGGATGGAACGGACTTGTTTAGAGCTAACTTCACAACAATTTAGGGCCGTTTTGACATACAGGCAGTGGAGAAACAGCCGGTCAAAGTAAGGGTACAAAACTGCTCTGGTCCTGCTTTAATTCAATGGAGATTTTAGTTTGCTTTAAAAGCTTGCGGTTATAGGTCCTAAAATTACAGGACCAGTATTGCTCGAAAGCACTTGTTCAGTGCTAACTTCGAACCGATTTTGGGCCATTTTGCCCTTCAGGCGGCGGAGAAAAAGCCGGTCAAAGGAAGGGTACAAAACTACTCCAGTCCCACTTTAAGTCAATGGAGATTTTCATTTGCTTTAAAAGCTTGCGGTCATTGATCCATTGGGTCAAAAATTACAGGACCAGTATGGCTGGAAAGGACTTGTTCAGAGATAACTTTACACAGATTTTGGGGCTTTTTGACCTTCAGGCGGCGGAGAAATAGCCGGTCAAAGGAAGGGTACAAATCTCATCCGGTCCCACTTTAAGTCAATGAAGATTTTAATTTTCTTTAAAAGCTTGCGGTTATCGATCAATGGAGTCTAAAATTACAGTATAGCTGGAAAGCACTTGTTCAGTGCTAACTTCGAACCGATTTTGGGCCATTTTGCCCTTCATGCGGCGGTAAAAAGCTGGTCAAAGTAAGGTTACAAAACTGCTCTGGTCCTGCTTTAAGTCAATGGAGATTTTAATGTGCTTTAAAATCTTGCGGTTACAGATCCATGGGGTATAAAATTACAGGACCAGTATGGATGGAAAGGACTTTTTCAGAGCTAACTTCACAACAATTTTGGGCCATTTTGACATTCAGGCAGCGGAGAAAAAGCCAGTAAAAGTAAGGTTACAAAACTCATCCGGTCCCACTTTAAGTTAATGGAGATTTCATTTGATTTAATAGCTTGGGGTTATCGATCCATGGGGTCTAAAATTACAGGACCAGTATGGATGGAAAGGATATGTTCAGAGCTAACTTCACAACAATTTTGGGCCATTTTGACATTCAAGCGGAGAAGAAAAAGCCGGTCAAAAGAAGAGTACAAAACTCCTCCTGTCCCACATTAAGTCAATGGAGATTTTAATTTGCTTTAAAAGCTTGCGGTCATCGATCCATGGGGTCAAAAATTACTGGACCAGTATGGCTGGAAAGGACTTGTTGAGCTAACTTCACAACAATTTTGGGCCATTTTGACTTTCAGGCAGCGGAGAAATAGCCGGTCAAAGTAAGGGTACAAAACTGCTCCGGTCCCGCTTTAAGTCAATGGAGATTTTAGTTTGCTTTAAAAGCTTGCAGTTATAGATCCATGGGGTATAAAATTACGGGACCAGTATGGATGGAACGGACTTGTTTAGAGCTAACTTCACAACAATTTTGGGCCGTTTTGACCTTCAGGCGGCGGAGAAATAGTCGGTCAAAGTAAGGGTACAAAACTGCTCCGGTCCCGCTTTAAGTCAATGGAGATTTTAGTTTGCTTTAAAAGCTTGAAGTTATAGATCCATGGGGTATAAAATTACAGGACCAGTATGGATGGAACGGACTTGTTTAGTGCTAACTTCACAACAATTTAGGGCCGTTTTGACATACAGGCAGTGGAGAAACAGCCGGTCAAAGTAAGGGTACAAAACTGCTCTGGTCCTGCTTTAATTCAATGGAGATTTTAGTTTGCTTTAAAAGCTTGCGGTTATAGGTCCTAAAATTACAGGACCAGTATTGCTCGAAAGCAATTGTTCAGTGCTAACTTCGAACCGATTTTGGGCCATTTTGCCCTTCAGGCGGCGGAGAAAAAGCCGGTCAAAGGAAGGGTACAAAACTACTCCAGTCCCACTTTAAGTCAATGGAGATTTTCATTTGCTTTAAAAGCTTGCGGTCATCGATCCATGTGGTCAAAAATTACAGGACCAGTATGGCTGGAAAGGACTTGTTGAGCTAACTTCACAACAATTTTGGGCCATTTTGACCTTCAGGCGGCGGAGAAATAGCCGGTCAAAGTAAGGGTACAAAACTGCTCCGGTCCCGCTTTAAGTCAATGGAGATTTTAGTTTGCTTTAAAAGCTTGCGGTTATAGATCCGTGGGGTATAAAATTACAGGGCCAGTATGGATGGAAAGGACTTGTTCAGAGCTAACTTCACAACAATTTTGGGCCGTTTTGACATTCAGGCAGCGGAGAAACAGCCGGTCAAAGTAAGGGTACAAAACTGCTCTGGTCCTGCTTTAATTCAATGGAGGTTTTAGTTTGCTTTAAAAGCTTGCGTTTATAGATCCATGGGGTATAAAATTACAGGACCAGTATGGCTGGAAAGGACTTGTTCAGAGCTAATTTTACACAGATTTTGGGTCTTTTTGACCTTCAGGCGGCGGAAAAATAGCCGGTCAACGGAAGGGTACAAATCTCATCCGGTCCAACTTTAAGTCAATGAAGATTTTCATTTGCTTTAAAAGCTTGCGGTTATCGATCAATGGAGTCTAAAATTACAGTTTAGTTGGAAAGCACTCGTTCAGTGCTAACTTCGAACCGATTTTGGGCCATTTTGCCCTTCATGCGGCGGTAAAAAGCCGGTCAAAGTAAGGTTACAAAACTGCTCTGGTCCTGCTTTAAGTCAATGGAGATTTTAATTTGCTATTAAAGCTTGCGGTTATAGATCTATGGGGTATAAAATTACAGGACCAGTATGGATGGAAAGGAATTTTTCAGAGCTAACTTCACAACAATTTTGGGCCTTTTTGCCCTTCAGGCAGCGGAGAAACAGCCGGTAAAAGTAAGGTTACAAAACTCATCCGGTCCCACTTTAAGTTAATGGAGATTTCATTTGCTTTAAAAGCTTGCGGTCATTGATCCATTGGGTCAAAAATTAAAGGACCAGTATGGCTGGAAAGGACTTGTTCAGAGATAACTTTACACAGATTTTGGGGCTTTTTGACCTTCAGGCGGCGGAGAAATAGCCGGTCAAAGGAAGGGTACAAATCTCATCCGGTCCCACTTTAAGTCAATGAAGATTTTAATTTTCTTTAAAAGCTTGCGGTTATCGATCAATGGGATCAAAAATTACAGGACCAGTATGGCTGGAAAGGACTTGTTGAGCTAACTTCACAACAATTTTGGGACATTTTGACCTTCAGGCAGCGGAGAAATAGCCGGTCAAAGTAAGGGTACAAAACTACTCCAGTCCCACTTTAAGTCAATGAAGATTTTCATTTGCTTTTAAAGCTTGCAGTTATCAATCCATGGGGTCTAAAATTACAGGACCAGTATGGATGGAAATGAGTTGTTCAGAGCTAACTTCACAATAATTTTTTGGCCATTTTGACATTCAGGCGGCGGAGAAACAGCCGGTCAAAGTAAGGGTACAAAACTGCTCCGGTCCCGCTTTAAGTCAATGGAGATTTTCATTTGCTTTAAAAGCTTGCAGTTATCGATCGATGGGGTCAAAAATTACAGGACCAGTATGGCTGGAAAGGACTTGTTGAGCTAACTTCACAACAATTTTGGGCCATTTTGACTTTCAGGCAGCGGAGAAATAGCCGGTCAAAGTAAGGGTACAAAACTGCTCCGGTCCCGCTTTAAGTCAATGGAGATTTTAGTTTGCTTTAAAAGCTTGCAGTTATAGATCCATGGGGTATAAAATTACAGGACCAGTATGGATGGAACGGACTTGTTTAGAGCTAACTTCACAACAATTTTGGGCCGTTTTGACCTTCAGGCGGCGGAGAAATAGTCGGTCAAAGTAAGGGTACAAAACTGCTCCGGTCCCGCTTTAAGTCAATGGAGATTTTAGTTTGCTTTAAAAGCTTGAATTTATAGATCCATGGGGTATAAAATTACAGGACCAGTATGGATGGAACGGACTTGTTTAGAGCTAACTTCACAACAATTTAGGGCCGTTTTGACATACAGGCAGTGGAGAAACAGCCGGTCAAAGTAAGGGTACAAAACTGCTCTGGTCCTGCTTTAATTCAATGGAGATTTTAGTTTGCTTTAAAAGCTTGCGGTTATAGGTCCTAAAATTACAGGACCAGTATTGCTCGAAAGCACTTGTTCAGTGCTAACTTCGAACCGATTTTGGGCCATTTTGCCCTTCAGGCGGCGGAGAAAAAGCCGGTCAAAGGAAGGGTACAAAACTACTCCAGTCCCACTTTAAGTCAATGGAGATTTTCATTTGCTTTAAAAGCTTGCGGTCATTGATCCATTGGGTCAAAAATTACAGGACCAGTATGGCTGGAAAGGACTTGTTCAGAGATAACTTTACACAGATTTTGGGGCTTTTTGACCTTCAGGCGGCGGAGAAATAGCCGGTCAAAGGAAGGGTACAAATCTCATCCGGTCCCACTTTAAGTCAATGAAGATTTTAATTTTCTTTAAAAGCTTGCGGTTATCGATCAATGGAGTCTAAAATTACAGTATAGCTGGAAAGCACTTGTTCAGTGCTAACTTCGAACCGATTTTGGGCCATTTTGCCCTTCATGCGGCGGTAAAAAGCTGGTCAAAGTAAGGTTACAAAACTGCTCTGGTCCTGCTTTAAGTCAATGGAGATTTTAATGTGCTTTAAAATCTTGCGGTTACAGATCCATGGGGTATAAAATTACAGGACCAGTATGGATGGAAAGGACTTTTTCAGAGCTAACTTCACAACAATTTTGGGCCATTTTGACATTCAGGCAGCGGAGAAAAAGCCAGTAAAAGTAAGGTTACAAAACTCATCCGGTCCCACTTTAAGTTAATGGAGATTTCATTTGATTTAATAGCTTGGGGTTATCGATCCATGGGGTCTAAAATTACAGGACCAGTATGGATGGAAAGGATATGTTCAGAGCTAACTTCACAACAATTTTGGGCCATTTTGACATTCAAGCGGAGAAGAAAAAGCCGGTCAAAAGAAGAGTACAAAACTCCTCCTGTCCCACATTAAGTCAATGGAGATTTTAATTTGCTTTAAAAGCTTGCGGTCATCGATCCATGGGGTCAAAAATTACTGGACCAGTATGGCTGGAAAGGACTTGTTGAGCTAACTTCACAACAATTTTGGGCCATTTTGACTTTCAGGCAGCGGAGAAATAGCCGGTCAAAGTAAGGGTACAAAACTGCTCCGGTCCCGCTTTAAGTCAATGGAGATTTTAGTTTGCTTTAAAAGCTTGCAGTTATAGATCCATGGGGTATAAAATTACGGGACCAGTATGGATGGAACGGACTTGTTTAGAGCTAACTTCACAACAATTTTGGGCCGTTTTGACCTTCAGGCGGCGGAGAAATAGTCGGTCAAAGTAAGGGTACAAAACTGCTCCGGTCCCGCTTTAAGTCAATGGAGATTTTAGTTTGCTTTAAAAGCTTGAAGTTATAGATCCATGGGGTATAAAATTACAGGACCAGTATGGATGGAACGGACTTGTTTAGTGCTAACTTCACAACAATTTAGGGCCGTTTTGACATACAGGCAGTGGAGAAACAGCCGGTCAAAGTAAGGGTACAAAACTGCTCTGGTCCTGCTTTAATTCAATGGAGATTTTAGTTTGCTTTAAAAGCTTGCGGTTATAGGTCCTAAAATTACAGGACCAGTATTGCTCGAAAGCACTTGTTCAGTGCTAACTTCGAACCGATTTTGGGCCATTTTGCCCTTCAGGCGGCGGAGAAAAAGCCGGTCAAAGGAAGGGTACAAAACTACTCCAGTCCCACTTTAAGTCAATGGAGATTTTCATTTGCTTTAAAAGCTTGCGGTCATCGATCCATGTGGTCAAAAATTACAGGACCAGTATGGCTGGAAAGGACTTGTTGAGCTAACTTCACAACAATTTTGGGCCATTTTGACCTTCAGGCGGCGGAGAAATAGCCGGTCAAAGTAAGGGTACAAAACTGCTCCGGTCCCGCTTTAAGTCAATGGAGATTTTAGTTTGCTTTAAAAGCTTGCGGTTATAGATCCGTGGGGTATAAAATTACAGGGCCAGTATGGATGGAAAGTACTTGTTCAGAGCTAACTTCACAACAATTTTGGGCCGTTTTGACATTCAGGCAGCGGAGAAACAGCCGGTCAAAGTAAGGGTACAAAACTGCTCTGGTCCTGCTTTAATTCAATGGAGGTTTTAGTTTGCTTTAAAAGCTTGCGTTTATAGATCCATGGGGTATAAAATTACAGGACCAGTATGGCTGGAAAGGACTTGTTCAGAGCTAATTTTACACAGATTTTGGGTCTTTTTGACCTTCAGGCGGCGGAGAAATAGCCGGTCAACGGAAGGGTACAAATCTCATCCGGTCCCACTTTAAGTCAATGAAGATTTTCATTTGCTTTAAAAGCTTGCGGTTATCGATCAATGGAGTCTAAAATTACAGTTTAGCTGGAAAGCACTTGTTCAGTGCTAACTTCGAACCGATTTTGGGCCATTTTGCCCTTCATGCGGCGGTAAAAAGCCGGTCAAAGTAAGGTTACAAAACTGCTCTGGTCCTGCTTTAAGTCAATGGAGATTTTAATTTGCTATTAAAGCTTGCGGTTATAGATCTATGGGGTATAAAATTACAGGACCAGTATGGATGGAAAGGAATTTTTCAGAGCTAACTTCACAACAATTTTGGGCCTTTTTGCCCTTCAGGCAGCGGAGAAACAGCCGGTAAAAGTAAGGTTACAAAACTCATCCGGTCCCACTTTAAGTTAATGGAGATTTCATTTGCTTTAAAAGCTTGCGGTCATTGATCCATTGGGTCAAAAATTAAAGGACCAGTATGGCTGGAAAGGACTTGTTCAGAGATAACTTTACACAGATTTTGGGGCTTTTTGACCTTCAGGCGGCGGAGAAATAGCCGGTCAAAGGAAGGGTACAAATCTCATCCGGTCCCACTTTAAGTCAATGAAGATTTTAATTTTCTTTAAAAGCTTGCGGTTATCGATCAATGGGATCAAAAATTACAGGACCAGTATGGCTGGAAAGGACTTGTTGAGCTAACTTCACAACAATTTTGGGACATTTTGACCTTCAGGCAGCGGAGAAATAGCCGGTCAAAGTAAGGGTACAAAACTACTCCAGTCCCACTTTAAGTCAATGAAGATTTTCATTTGCTTTTAAAGCTTGCAGTTATCAATCCATGGGGTCTAAAATTACAGGACCAGTATGGATGGAAATGAGTTGTTCAGAGCTAACTTCACAATAATTTTTTGGCCATTTTGACATTCAGGCGGCGGAGAAACAGCCGGTCAAAGTAAGGGTACAAAACTGCTCCGGTCCCGCTTTAAGTCAATGGAGATTTTCATTTGCTTTAAAAGCTTGCAGTTATCGATCCATGGGGTCAAAAATTACAGGACCAGTATGGCTGGAAAGGACTTGTTGAGCTAACTTCACAACAATTTTGGGCCATTTTGACCTTCAGGCAGCGGAGAAATAGCCGGTCAAAGTAAGGGTACAGAACTGCTCCGGTCCTGCTTTAGGTCAATGGAGATTTTAGTTTGCTTTGAAAGCTTGCGGTTATAGATCCATGGGGTATAAAATTACAGGACCAGTATGGATGGAAAGGACTTGTTCAGAGCTAACTTCACAACAATTTTGGGCCGTTTTGACATTCAGGCAGCGGAGAAACAGCCGGTCAAAGTAAGGGTACAAAACTGCTCTGGTCCTGCTTTAATTCAATGGAGATTTTAGTTTGCTTTAAAAGCTTGAGGTTATAGGTCCTAAAATTACAGGACCAGTATGGGTGGAAAGGACTTGTTCAGAGCTAACTTTACACAGATTTTGGGGCTTTTTGACATTCAGGCAGCGGAGAAATAGCCGGTCAAAGTAAGGGTACAAAACTCCTCCTGTCCCACTTTAAGTCAATGGAGATTTTAGTTTGCTTTAAAAGCTTGAAGTTATAGATCCATGGGGTATAAAATTACAGGACCAGTATGGATGGAACGGACTTGTTTAGAGCTAACTTCACAACAATTTAGGGCCGTTTTGACATACAGGCAGTGGAGAAACAGCCGGTCAAAGTAAGGGTACAAAACTGCTCTGGTCCTGCTTTAATTCAATGGAGATTTTAGTTTGCTTTAAAAGCTTGCGGTTATAGGTCCTAAAATTACAGGACCAGTATTGCTCGAAAGCACTTGTTCAGTGCTAACTTCGAACCGATTTTGGGCCATTTTGCCCTTCAGGCGGCGGAGAAAAAGCCGGTCAAAGGAAGGGTACAAAACTACTCCAGTTCCACTTTAAGTCAATGGAGATTTTCATTTGCTTTAAAAGCTTGCGGTTATCGATCCATGGGGTCAAAAATTACAGGACCAGTATGGCTGGAAAGGACTTGTTGAGCTAACTTCACAACAATTTTGGGCCATTTTGACCTTCAGGCAGCGGAGAAATAGCCGGTCAAAGTAAGGGTACAAAACTGCTCCGGTCCCGCTTTAAGTCAATGGAGATTTTAGTTTGCTTTAAAAGCTTGCGGTTATAGATCCGTGGGGTATAAAATTCCAGGGCCAGTATGGATGGAAAGGACTTGTTCAGAGCTAACTTCACAACAATTTTGGGCCGTTTTGACATTCAGGCAGCGGAGAAACAGCCGGTCAAAGTAAGGGTACAAAACTGCTCTGGTCCTGCTTTAATTCAATGAGGTTTTAGTTTGCTTTAAAAGCTTGCGTTTATAGATCCATGGGGTATAAAATTACAGGACCAGTATGGCTGGAAAGGACTTGTTCAGAGCTAATTTTACACAGATTTTGGGTCTTTTTGACCTTCAGGCGGCGGAGAAATAGCCGGTCAACGGAAGGGTACAAATCTCATCCGGTCCCACTTTAAGTCAATGAAGATTTTCATTTGCTTTAAAAGCTTGCGGTTATCGATCAATGGAGTCTAAAATAACAGTTTAGCTGGAAAGCACTTGTTCAGTGCTAACTTCGAACCGATTTTGGGCCATTTTGCCCTTCATGCGGCGGTAAAAAGCCGGTCAAAGTAAGGTTACAAAACTGCTCTGGTCCTGCTTTAAGTCAATGGAGATTTTAATTTGCTATTAAAGCTTGCGGTTATAGATCTGTGTGGTATAAAATTACAGGACCAGTATGGATGGAAAGGAATTTTTCAGAGCTAACTTCACAACAATTTTGGGCCTTTTTGCCCTTCAGGCAGCGGAGAAACAGCCGGTAAAAGTAAGGTTACAAAACTCATCCGGTCCCACTTTAAGTTAATGGAGATTTCATTTGCTTTAAAAGCTTGCGGTCATTGATCCATTGGGTCAAAAATTACAGGACCAGTATGGCTGGAAAGGACTTGTTCAGAGATAACTTTACACAGATTTTGGGGCTTTTTGACCTTCAGGCGGCGGAGAAATAGCCGGTCAAAGTAAGGGTACAAAACTACTCCAGTCCCACTTTAAGTCAATGAAGATTTTCATTTGCTTTTAAAGCTTGCAGTTATCAATCCATGGGGTCTAAAATTACAGGACCAGTATGGATGGAAATGAGTTGTTCAGAGCTAACTTCACAATAATTTTTTGGCCATTTTGACATTCAGGCGGCGGAGAAACAGCCGGTCAAAGTAAGGGTACAAAACTGCTCCGGTCCCGCTTTAAGTCAATGGAGATTTTCATTTGCTTGAAAAGCTTGCGGTTATCGATCCATGGGGTCAAAAATTGCAGGACCAGAATTGCTCGAAAGCACTTGTTCAGTGCTAACTTCGAACCGATTTTGGGCCATTTTGACATTCAGGCGGCGGAGAAACAGCCGGTCAAAGTAAGGGTACAAAACTGCTCCGGTCCCGCTTTAAGTCAATGGAGATTTTCATTTGCTTTAAAAGCTTGCGGTTATCGATCCATGGGGTCAAAAATAACAGGACCAGTATGGCTGGAAAGGACTTGTTGAGCTAACTTCACAACCATTTTGGGCCATTTTGACCTTCAGGCAGCGGAGAAACAGCCGGTCAAAGTAAGGGTACAAAACTGCTCTGGTCCTGCTTTAATTCAATGGAGATTTTAGTTTGCTTTAAAAGCTTGCAGTTATAGATCCATGGGGTATAAAATTACAGGACCAGTATGGCTGGAAAGGACTTGTTTAGAGCTAACATTACACAGATTTTGGGGCTTTTTGACCTTCAGGCGGCAGAGAAATAGCTGGTCAAAGGAAGGGTACAAATCTCATCCGATCCCACTTTAAGTCAATGAAGATTTTCATTTGCTTTAAGAGCTTGCAGATATCGATCCATGGGGTCGAAAATTACAGGACCAGTATGGCTGGAAATGAGTTGTTCAGAGCTAATTTCACACAAATATTGGGCAATTTTGACATTCAGGCGGCGGAGAAACAGCTGGTCAAAGTAAGGGTACAAAACTGCTCTGCTCCTGCTTTAAGTCAATGGAGATTTTAGTTTGCTTTTAAAGCTTGCAGTTATCAATCCATGGGGTCTAAAATTACAGGACCAGTATGGATGGAAATGAGTTGTTCAGAGCGAACTTCACAATAATTTTGGGCCATTTTGACATTCAGGCAGCGGAGAAACAGCCGGTCAAAGTAAGGTTACAAAACTCATCCGGTTCCACTTTAAGTTAATGGAGATTTTCATTTGATTTAAAGCTTGCAGTTATCGATCCATGGGGTCTAAAATTACAGGACCAGTATGGATGGAAAGTACTTGTTCATAGCTAACTTCTCAACAATTTTGGGCCATTTTGACAATCAGGCAGCGGAGAAACAGCCGGTCAAAGTAAGGGTACAAAACTGCTCTGGTCCTGCTTTAAGTCAATGGAGATTTTAATTTGCTTTTAAAGCTTGCAGTTATCAATCCATGGGGTCTAAAATTACAGGACCAGTATGGATGGAAATGAGTTGTTCAGAGCTAACTTCACAATAATTTTGGGCCATTTTGACATTCAGGCAGCGGAGAAAAAGCCAGTCAAAGTAAGGGTACAAAACTGCTCTGGTCCTGCTTTAATTCAATGGAGATTTTAGTTTGCTTTAAAAGCTTCAGGTTATAGGTCCTAAAATTACAGGACCAGTATGCGTGGAAAGGACTTGTTCAGAGCTAACTTTACACAGATTTTGGGGCTTTTTGACTTTCAGGCGGCGGAGAAATAGCCGGTCAAAGGAAGGGTACAAAACTCCTCCTGTCCCACTTTAAGTTAATGGAGATTTTCATTGACTTAAAGTGGGACAGGAGGAGTTTTGTACCCTTCCTTTGACCGGCTATTTCTCCGCCGCCTGAAGGTCAAAATTGCCTAAAATTGTTGAGAAGTTAGCTCTGAACAAGTCCTTTCCATCCATACTGGTCCTGTAATTTTAGACTCCATGGATCAATAACCGCAAGCTTTTAAAGCAAATGAAAATCTTCATTGACTTAAAGTGGGATCGGATATCGATCCATGGGGTCAAAAATTACAGGAGCAGAATTGCTCGAAAGCACTTGTTCAGTGCTATCTTGGAACCGATTTTGGGCCATTTTGCCCTTCAGGCGGCGGAGAAAAAGCCGGTCAAAGGAAGGGTACAAAACTACTCCAGTCCCACTTTAAGTCAAAGGAGATTTTCCTTTGCTTTAAAAGCTTGCGGTTATCGATCCATGGGATCAAAAATTACAGGACCAGTATGGCTGGAAAGGACTTGTTGAGCTAACTTCACAACAATTTTGGGCCATTTTGACCTTCAGGCAGCTGAGAAATAGCTGGTCAAAGTAAGGGTACAAAACTACTCCAGTCCCACTTTAAGTCAATGAAGATTTTCATTTGCTTTTAAAGCTTGCAGTTATCAGTCCATGGGGTCTAAAATTACAGGACCAGTATGGATGGAAATGAGTTGTTCAGAGCTAACTTCACAATAATTTTTTGGCCATTTTGACAATCAGGCGGCGGAGAAACAGCCGGTCAAAGTAAGGGTACAAAACTGCTCCGGTCCCGCTTTAAGTCAATGGAGATTTTCATTTGCTTTAAAAGCTTGCGGTTATAGATCCATGGGGTATAAAATTACAGGACCAGTATGGATGGAAAGGACTTGTTCAGAGCTAACTTCACAACAATTTTGGGCCGTTTTGACATTCAGGCAGCGGAGAAACAGCCGGTCAAAGTAAGGGTACAAAATTGCTCTGGTCCTGCTTTAATTCAATGGAGATTTTAGTTTGCTTTAAAAGCTTGCAGTTATCAATCCATGGGGTCTAAAATTACAGGACCAGTATGGATGGAAATGAGTTGTTCAGAGCTAACTTCACAATAATTTTGGGCCATTTTGACATTCAGGCAGCGGAGAAACAGCCGGTCAAAGTAAGGGTACAAAACTGCTCTGGTCCTGCTTTAATTCAATGGAGATTTTAGTTTGCTTTAAAAGCTTGAGGTTATAGGTCCTAAAATTACAGGACCAGTATGGGTGGAAAGGACTTGTTCAGAGCTAACTTTACACAGATTTTGGGGCTTTTTGACATTCAGGCAGCGGAGAAATAGCCGGTCAAAGGAAGGGTACAAAACTCCTCCTGTCCCACTTTAAGTTAATGGAGATTTTCATTTCCTTTAAAAGCTTGCAGTTATCGATCCATGGGGTCAAAAATTGCAGGACCAGAATTGCTCGAAAGCACTTGTTCAGTGCTAACTTCGAACCGATTTTGGGCCATTTTGCCCTTCAGGCGGCGGAGAAAAAGCCGGTCAAAGGAAGGGTACAAAACTACTCCAGTCTCACTTTAAGTCAATGGAGATTTTCATTTGCTTTAAAAGCTTGCGGTTATCGATCCATGGGGTCAAAAATTACAGGACCAGTATGGCTGGAAAGGACTTGTTGAGCTAACTTCACAACAATTTTGGGCCCTTTTGACCTTCAGGCAGCAGAGAAATAGCCGGTCAAACTAAGGGTACAAAACTGCTCCGGTCCCGCTTTAAGTCAATGGAGATTTTAGTTTTCTTTAAAAGCTTGCGGTTATAGATCCATGAGGTATAAAATAACAGGACTGGTATGGATGGAAAGGACTTGTTCAGAGCTAACTTCACAACAATTTTGGGCCGTTTTGACATTCAGGCAGCGGAGAAACAGCAGGTCAAAGTAAGGGTACAAAACTGCTCTGGTCCTGCTTTAATTCAATGGAGATTTTAGTTTGCTTTAAAAGCTTGCAGTTATAGATCAATGGGGTATAAAATTACAGGACCAGTATGGCTGGAAAGGAATTGTTCAGAGCGAACTTTACACAGATTTTGGGGCTTTTTGACCTTCAGGCGGCGGAGAAATAGCTGGTCAAAGGAAGGGTACAAATCTCATCCGATCCCACTTTAAGTCAATGAAGATTTTCATTTGCTTTAAAAGCTTGCGGTTATCTATCCATGGAGTCTAACATTACAGGACCAGTATGGATGGAAAGGACTTGTTCAGAGCTAACTTCACAACAATTTTGGGCCATTTTGACCTTCAGGCGGCGGAGAAATAGCCGGTCAAAGGAAGGGTACAAAACTCCTCCTGTCCCACTTTAAGTCAATGGAGATTTTCATTTGCTTTAAAAGCTTGTGGTTATCGATCCATGGGGTCAACAATTACAGGACCTGTATTGCTGGAAAGCACTTGTTCAGTGCTAACTTCGAACCGATTTTGGGCCATTTTGCCCTTCAGGCGGCGGAGAAAAAGCCAGTCAAAGTAAGAGTACAAAACTGCTCTTGTCCTGCTTTAAGTCAATAGAGATTTTCATTTGCTTTAAAAGCTTGCAGATATCGATCCATGGGGTCTAAAATTACAGGACCAGTATGGATGGAAATGAGTTGTTCAGAGCTAACTTCACAATAATTTTGGGCCATTTTGACATTCAGGCAGCGGAGAAACAGCCAGTCAAAGTAAGGGTACAAAACTGCTCTGGTCCTGCTTTAATTCAATGGAGATTTTAGTTTGCTTTAAAAGCTTGAGGTTATAGGTCCTAAAATTACAGGACCAGTATGGGTGGAAAGGACATGTTCAGAGCTAACTTTACACAGATTTTGGGGCTTTTTGACATTCAGGCGGCGGAGAAATAGCCGGTCAAAGGAAGGGTACAAAACTCCTCCAGTCCCACTTTAAGTTAATGGAGATTTTCATTGACTTAAAGTGGGACAGGAGGAGTTTTGTACCCTTCCTTTGACCGGCTATTTCTCCGCCGCCTGAAGGTCAAAATTGCCCAAAATTGTTGAGAAGTTAGCTCTGAACAAGTCCTTTCCATCCATACTGGTCCTGTAATTTTAGACTCCATGGATCAATAACCGCAAGCTTTTAAAGCAAATGAAAATCTTCATTGACTTAAAGTGGGATCAGATATCGATCCATGGGGTAAAAAATTACAGGACCAGAATTGCTCGAAAGCACTTGTTCAGTGCTATCTTGGAACCGATTTTTGGCCATTTTGCCCTTCAGGCGGCGGAGAAAAAGCCGGTCAAAGGAAGGGTACAAAACTACTCCAGTCCCACTTTAAGTCAAAGGAGATTTTCATTTGCTTTAAAAGCTTGCGGTTATCGATCCATGGGGTCAAAAATTACAGGACCAGTATGGCTGGAAAGGACTTGTTGAGCTAACTTCACAACAATTTTGGGCCATTTTGACCTTCAGGCAGCGGAGAAATAGCCGGTCAAAGTAAGGGTACAAAACTACTCCAGTCCCACTTTAAGTCAATGAAGATTTTCATTTGATTTTAAAGCTTGCAGTTATCAATCCATGGGGTCTAAAATTACAGGACCAGTATGGATGGAAATGAGTTGTTCAGAGCTAACTTCACAATAATTTTGGGCCATTTTGACATTCAGGCGGCGGAGAAACAGCCGGTCAAAGTAAGGGTAAAACACTGCTCTGGTCCTGCTTTAATTCAAAGGAGATTTTAGTTTGCTTTAAAAGCTTCAGGTTATAGGTCCTAAAATTACAGGACCAGTATGGATGGAAATGAGTTGTTCAGAGCTAACTTCACAATAATTTTGGGCCGTTTTGACATTCAGGCAGCGGAGAAACAGCAGGTCAAAGTAAGGGTACAAAACTGCTCTGGTCCTGCTTTAATTCAATGGAGATTTTAGTTTGCTTTAAAAGCTTGCAGTTATAGATCAATGGGGTATAAAATTACAGGACCAGTATGGATGGAAAGGACTTGTTCAGAGCTAACTTCACAACAATTTTGGGCCATTTTGACCTTCAGGCGGCGGAGAAATAGCCGGTCAAAGGAAGGGTACAAAACTCCTCCTGTCCCACTTTGTCAATGGAGATTTTCATTTGCTTTAAAAGCTTGCGGTTATCGATCCATGGGGTCAACAATTACAGGACCAGTATTGCTGGAAAGCACTTGTTCAGTGCTAACTTCGAACCGATTTTGGGCCATTTTGCCCTTCAGGCGGCGGAGAAAAAGCCAGTCAAAGTAAGGGTACAAAACTGCTCTTGTCCTGCTTTAATTCAATGGAGATTTTAGTTTGCTTTAAAAGCTTCAGGTTATAGGTCCTAAAATTACAGGTCCAGTATGGGTGGAAAGGACTTGTTCAGAGCTACCTTTACACAGATTTTGGGGCTTTTTGACATTCAGGCGGCGGAGAAATAGCCGGTCAAAGGAAAGGTACAAAACTCCTCCAGTCCCACTTTAAGTTAATGGAGATTTTCATTGACTTAAAGTGGGACAGGAGGAGTTTTGTACCCTTCCTTTGACCGGCTATTTCTCCGCCGCCTGAAGGTCAAAATTGCCCAAAATTGTTGAGAAGTTAGCTCTGAACAAGTCCTTTCCATCCATACTGGTCCTGTAATTTTAGACTCCATGGATCAATAACCGCAAGCTTTTAAAGCAAATGAAAATCTTCATTGACTTAAAGTGGGATCAGATATCGATCCATGGGGTAAAAAATTACAGGACCAGAATTGCTCGAAAGCACTTGTTCAGTGCTATCTTGGAACCGATTTTTGGCCATTTTGCCCTTCAGGCGGCGGAGAAAAAGCCGGTCAAAGGAAGGGTACAAAACTACTCCAGTCCCACTTTAAGTCAAAGGAGATTTTCATTTGCTTTAAAAGCTTGCGGTTATCGATCCATGGGGTCAAAAATTACAGGACCAGTATGGCTGGAAAGGACTTGTTGAGCTAACTTCACAACAATTTTGGGCCATTTTGACCTTCAGGCAGCGGAGAAATAGCCGGTCAAAGTTAGGGTACAAAACTACTCCAGTCCCACTTTAAGTCAATGAAGATTTTCATTTGCTTTTAAAGCTTGCAGTTATCAATCCATGGGGTCTAAAATTACAGGACCAGTATGGATGGAAATGAGTTGTTCAGAGCTAACTTCACAATAATTTTGGGCCATTTTGACATTCAGGCGGCGGAGAAACAGCCGGTCAAAGTAAGGGTAAAACACTGCTCTGGTCCTGCTTTAATTCAAAGGAGATTTTAGTTTGCTTTAAAAGCTTGAGGTTATAGGTCCTAAAATTACAGGACCAGTATGGATGGAAATGAGTTGTTCAGAGCTAACTTCACAATAATTTTGGGCCATTTTGACATTCAGGCGGCGGAGAAACAGCCGGTCAAAGTAAGGGTACAAAACTGCTCCGGTCCCGCTTTAAGTCAATGGAGATTTTCATTTGCTTTAAAAGCTTGCGGTTATCGATCCATGGGGTCAAAAATTACAGGACCAGTATGGCTGGAAAGGACTTGTTGAGCTAACTTCACAACAATTTTGGGCCGTTTTGACATTCAGGCAGCGGAGAAACAGCCGGTCAAAGTAAGGGTACAAAATTGCTCTGGTCCTGCTTTAATTCAATGGAGATTTTAGTTTGCATTAAAAGCTTGCAGTTATCAATCCATGGGGTCTAAAATTACAGGACCAGTATGGATGGAAATGAGTTGTTCAGAGCGAACTTCACAATAATTTTGGGCCATTTTGAAATTCAGGCAGCGGAGAAACAGCCGGTCAAAGTAAGGTTACAAAACTCATCCGGTTCCACTTTAAGTTAATGGAGATTTTCATTTGATTTAAAGCTTGCAGTTATCGATCCATGGGGTCTAAAATTACAGGACCAGTATGGATGGAAAGTACTTGTTCATAGCTACCTTCACAATAATTTTGGGCCATTTTGCCCTTCAGGCGGCGGAGAAAAAGCCAGTCAAAGTAAGGGTACAAAACTGCTCTTGTCCTGCTTTAAGTCAATAGAGATTTTCATTTGCTTTAAAAGCTTGCAGATATCGATCCATGGGGTCTAAAATTACAGGACCAGTATGGATGGAAATGAGTTGTTCAGAGCTAACTTCATAATAATTTTGGGCCATTTTGACATTCAGGCAGCGTTGAAACAGCCAGTCAAAGTAAGGGTACAAAACTGCTCTGGTCCTGCTTTAATTCAATGGAGATTTTAGTTTGCTTTAAAAGCTTCAGGTTATAGGTCCTAAAATTACAGGACCAGTATGGGTGGAAAGGACTTGTTCAGAGCTACCTTTACACAGATTTTGGGGCTTTTTGACATTCAGGCGGCGGAGAAATAGCCGGTCAAAGGAAGGGTACAAAACTCCTCCAGTCCCACTTTAAGTTAATGGAGATTTTCATTGACTTAAAGTGGGACAGGAGGAGTTTTGTACCCTTCCTTTGACCGGCTATTTCTCCGCCGCCTGAAGGTCAAAATTGCCCAAAATTGTTGAGAAGTTAGCTCTGAACAAGTCCTTTCCATCCATACTGGTCCTGTAATTTTAGACTCCATGGATCAATAACCGCAAGCTTTTAAAGCAAATGAAAATCTTCATTGACTTAAAGTGGGATCAGATATCGATCCATGGGGTAAAAAATTACAGGACCAGAATTGCTCGAAAGCACTTGTTCAGTGCTATCTTGGAACCGATTTTGGGCCATTTTGCCCTTCAGGCGGCGGAGAAAAAGCCGGTCAAAGGAAGGGTACAAAACTACTCCAGTCCCACTTTAAGTCAAAGGAGATTTTCATTTGCTTTAAAAGCTTGCGGTTATCGATCCATGGGGTCAAAAATTACAGGACCAGTATGGCTGGAAAGGACTTGTTGAGCTAACTTCACAACAATTTTGGGCCATTTTGACCTTCAGGCAGCGGAGAAATAGCCGGTCAAAGTAAGGGTACAAAACTACTCCAGTCCCACTTTAAGTCAATGAAGAATTTCATTTGCTTTTAAAGCTTGCAGTTATCAATCCATGGGGTCTAAAATTACAGGACCAGTATGGATGGAAATGAGTTGTTCAGAGCTAACTTCACAATAATTTTGGGCCATTTTGACATTCAGGCGGCGGAGAAACAGCCGGTCAAAGTAAGGGTAAAACACTGCTCTGGTCCTGCTTTAATTCAAAGGAGATTTTAGTTTGCTTTAAAAGCTTGAGGTTATAGGTCCTAAAATTACAGGACCAGTATGGATGGAAATGAGTTGTTCAGAGCTAACTTCACAATAATTTTGGGCCATTTTGACATTCAGGCGGCGGAGAAACAGCCGGTCAAAGTAAGGGTACAAAACTGCTCCGGTCCCGCTTTAAGTCAATGGAGATTTTCATTTGCTTTAAAAGCTTGCGGTTATCGATCCATGGGGTCAAAAATTACAGGACCAGTATGGCTGGAAAGGACTTGTTGAGCTAACTTCACAACAATTTTGGGCCATTTTGCCCTTCAGGCGGCGGAGAAAAAGCCGGTCAAAGTAAGGGTACAAAACTACTCCAGTCCCACTTTAAGTCAAAGGAGATTTTCATTTGCTTTAAAAGCTTGCGGTTATCGATCCATGGGGTCAAAAATTATAGGACCAGTATGGCTGGAAAGGACTTGTTGAGCTAACTTCACAACAATTTTGGGCCGTTTTGACATTCAGGCAGCGGAGAAACAGCCGGTCAAAGTAAGGGTACAAAATTGCTCTGGTCCTGCTTTAATTCAATGGAGATTTTAGTTTGCATTAAAAGCTTGCAGTTATCAATCCATGGGGTCTAAAATTACAGGACCAGTATTGATGGAAATGAGTTGTTAAGAGCGAATTTCACAATAATTTTGGGCCATTTTGAAATTCAGGCAGCGGAGAAACAGCCGGTCAAAGTAAGGTTACAAAACTCATCCGGTTCCACTTTAAGTTAATGGAGATTTTCATTTGATTTAAAGCTTGCAGTTATCGATCCATGGGGTCTAAAATTACAGGACCAGTATGGATGGAAAGTACTTGTTCATAGCTAACTTCACAATAATTTTGGGCCATTTTGCCCTTCAGGCGGCGGAGAAAAAGCCAGTCAAAGTAAGGGTACAAAACTGCTCTTGTCCTGCTTTAAGTCAATAGAGATTTTCATTTGCTTTAAAAGCTTGCAGATATCGATCCATGGGGTCTAAAATTACAGGACCAGTATGGATGGATATGAGTTGTTCAGAGCTAACTTCACAATAATTTTGGGCCATTTTGACATTCAGGCAGCGGAGAAACAGCCAGTCAAAGTAAGGGTACAAAACTGCTCTGGTCCTGCTTTAATTCAATGGAGATTTTAGTTTGCTTTAAAAGCTTCAGGTTATAGGTCCTAAAATTACAGGACCAGTATGGGTGGAAAGGACTTGTTCAGAGCTAACTTTACACAGATTTTGGGGCTTTTTGACATTCAGGCGGCGGAGAAATAGCCGGTCAAAGGAAGGGTACAAAACTCCTCCAGTCCCACTTTAAGTTAATGGAGATTTTCATTGACTTAAAGTGGGACAGGAGGAGTTTTGTACCCTTCCTTTGACCGGCTATTTCTCCGCCGCCTGAAGGTCAAAATTGCCCAAAATTGTTGAGAAGTTAGCTCTGAACAAGTCCTTTCCATCCAAGCTGGTCCTGTAATTTTAGACTCCATGGATCAATAACCGCAAGCTTTTAAAGCAAATGAAAATCTTCATTGACTTAAAGTGGGATCAGATATCGATCCAAGGGGTAAAAAATTACAGGACCAGAATTGCTCGAAAGCACTTGTTCAGTGCTATCTTGGAACCGATTTTGGGCCATTTTGCCCTTCAGGCGGCGGAGAAAAAGCCGGTCAAAGGAAGGGTACAAAACTACTCCAGTCCCACTTTAAGTCAAAGGAGATTTTCATTTGCTTTAAAAGCTTGCGGTTATCGATCCATGGGGTCAAAAATTACAGGACCAGTATGGCTGGAAAGGACTTGTTGAGCTAACTTCACAACAATTTTGGGCCATTTTGACCTTCAGGCAGCGGAGAAATAGCCGGTCAAAGTAAGGGTACAAAACTACTCCAGTCCCACTTTAAGTCAATGAAGATTTTCATTTGCTTTTAAAGCTTGCAGTTATCAATCCATGGGGTCTAAAATTACAGGACCAGTATGGATGGAAATGAGTTGTTCAGAGCTAACTTCACAATAATTTTGGGCCATTTTGACATTCAGGCGGCGGAGAAACAGCCGGTCAAAGTAAGGGTACAAAACTGCTCCGGTCCCGCTTTAAGTCAATGGAGATTTTCATTTGCTTTAAAAGCTTGCGGTTATCGATCCATGGGGTCAAAAATTACAGGACCAGTATGGCTGGAAAGGACTTGTTGAGCTAACTTCACAACAATTTTGGGACGTTTTGACCTTCAGGCAGCGGAGAAATAGCCGGTCAAAGTAAGGGTACAAAACTGCTCCGGTCCTGCTTTAGGTCAATGGAGATTTTAGTTTGCTTTGAAAGCTTGCGGTTATAGATCCATGGGGTATAAAATTACAGGACCAGTATGGATTGAAAGGACTTGTTCAGAGCTAACTTCACAACAATTTTGGGCCGTTTTGACATTCAGGCAGCGGAGAAACAGCCGGTCAAAGTAAGGGTACAAAATTGCTCTGGTCCTGCTTTAATTCAATGGAGATTTTAGTTTGCTTTAAAAGCTTGCAGTTATCAATCCATGGGGTCTAAAATTACAGGACCAGTATGGATGGAAATGAGTTGTTCAGAGCTAACTTCACAATAATTTAAGGCCATTTTGACATTCAGGCAGCGGAGAAACAGCCGGTCAAAGTAAGGGTACAAAACTGCTCTGGTCCTGCTTTAATTCAATGGAGATTTTAGTTTGCTTTAAAAGCTTGAGGTTATAGGTCCTAAAATTACAGGACCAGTATGGGTGGAAAGGACTTGTTCAGAGCTAACTTTACACAGATTTTGGGGCTTTTTGACATTCAGGCAGCGGAGAAATAGCCGGTCAAAGGAAGGGTACAAAACTCCTCCTGTCCCACTTTAAGTTAATGGAGATTTTCATTTCCTTTAAAAGCTTGCGGTTATCGATCCATGGGGTCAAAAATTGCAGGACCAGAATTGCTCGAAAGCACTTGTTCAGTGCTATCTTGGAACCGATTTTGGGCCATTTTGCCCTTCAGGCGGCGGAGAAAAAGCCGGTCAAAGGAAGGGTACAAAACTACTCCAGTCCCACTTTAAGTCAAAGGAGATTTTCATTTGCTTTAAAAGCTTGCGGTTATCGATCCATGGGGTCAACAATTACAGGACCTGTATTGCTGGAAAGCACTTGTTCAGTGCTAACTTCGAACCGATTTTGGGATATTTTGCCCTTCAGGTGGCGGAGAAAAAGCCAGTCAAAGTAAGGGTACAAAACTGCTCTTGTCCTGCTTTAAGTCAATAGAGATTTTCATTTGCTTTAAAAGCTTGCAGATATCGATCCATGGGGTCTAAAATTACAGGACCAGTATGGATGGAAATGAGTTGTTCAGAGCTAACTTCACAATAATTTTGGGCAATTTTGACATTCAGGCAGCGGAGAAACAGCCAGTCAAAGTAAGGGTACAAAACTGCTCTGGTCCTGCTTTAATTCAATGGAGATTTTAGTTTGCTTTAAAAGCTTCAGGTTATAGGTCCTAAAATTACAGGACCAGTATGGGTGGAAAGGACTTGTTCAGAGCTAACTTTACACAGATTTTGGGGCTTTTTGACATTCAGGCGGCGGAGAAATAGCCGGTCAAAGGAAGGGTACAAAACTCCTCCAGTCCCACTTTAAGTTAATGGAGATTTTCATTGACTTAAAGTGGGACAGGAGGAGTTTTGTACCCTTCCTTTGACCGGCTATTTCTCCGCCGCCTGAAGGTCAAAATTGCCCAAAATTGTTGAGAAGTTAGCTCTGAACAAGTCCTTTCCATCCATACTGGTCCTGTAATTTTAGACTCCATGGATCAATAACCGCAAGCTTTTAAAGCAAATGAAAATCTTCATTGACTTTAAGTGGGATCAGATATCGATCCATGGGGTAAAAAATTACAGGACCAGAATTGCTCGAAAGCACTTGTTCAGTGCTATCTTGGAACCGATTTTTGGCCATTTTGCCCTTCAGGCGGCGGAGAAAAAGCCGGTCAAAGGAAGGGTACAAAACTACTCCAGTCCCACTTTAAGTCAAAGGAGATTTTCATTTGCTTTAAAAGCTTGCGGTTATCGATCCATGGGGTCAAAAATTACAGGACCAGTATGGCTGGAAAGGACTTGTTGAGCTAACTTCACAACAATTTTGGGCCATTTTGACCTTCAGGCAGCGGAGAAATAGCCGGTCAAAGTAAGGGTACAAAACTACTCCAGTCCCACTTTAAGTCAATGAAGATTTTCATTTGCTTTTAAAGCTTGCAGTTATCAATCCATGGGGTCTAAAATTACAGGACCAGTATGGATGGAAATGAGTTGTTCAGAGCTAACTTCACAATAATTTTGGGCCATTTTGACATTCAGGCGGCGGAGAAACAGCCGGTCAAAGTAAGGGTACAAAACTGCTCCGGTCCCGCTTTAAGTCAATGGAGATTTTCATTTGCTTTAAAAGCTTGCGGTTATCGATCCATGGGGTCAAAAATTACAGGACCAGTATGGCTGGAAAGGACTTGTTGAGCTAACTTCACAACAATTTTGGGACGTTTTGACCTTCAGGCAGCGGAGAAATAGCCGGTCAAAGTAAGGGTACAAAACTGCTCCGGTCCTGCTTTAGGTCAATGGAGATTTTAGTTTGCTTTGAAAGCTTGCGGTTATAGATCCATGGGGTATAAAATTACAGGACCAGTATGGATGGAAAGGACTTGTTCAGAGCTAACTTCACAACAATTTTGGGCCGTTTTGACATTCAGGCAGCGGAGAAACAGCCGGTCAAAGTAAGGGTACAAAATTGCTCTGGTCCTGCTTTAATTCAATGGAGATTTTAGTTTGCTTTAAAAGCTTGCAGTTATCAATCCATGGGGTCTAAAATTACAGGACCAGTATGGATGGAAATGAGTTGTTCAGAGCTAACTTCACAATAATTTTGGGCCATTTTGACATTCAGGCAGCGGAGAAACAGCCGGTCAAAGTAAGGGTACAAAACTGCTCTGGTCCTGCTTTAATTCAATGGAGATTTTAGTTTGCTTTAAAAGCTTGAGGTTATAGGTCCTAAAATTACAGGACCAGTATGGGTGGAAAGGACTTGTTCAGAGCTAACTTTACACAGATTTTGGGGCTTTTTGACATTCAGGCAGCGGAGAAATAGCCGGTCAAAGGAAGGGTACAAAACTCCTCCTGTCCCACTTTAAGTTAATGGAGATTTTCATTTCCTTTAAAAGCTTGCGGTTATCGATCCATGGGGTCAAAAATTGCAGGACCAGAATTGCTCGAAAGCACTTGTTCAGTGCTAACTTCGAACCGATTTTGGGCCATTTTGCCCTTCAGGCGGCGGAGAAAAAGCCGGTCAAAGGAAGGGTACAAAACTACTCCAGTCTCACTTTAAGTCAATGGAGATTTTCATTTGCTTTAAAAGCTTGCGGTTATCGATCCATGGGGTCAAAAATTACAGGACCAGTATGGCTGGAAAGGACTTGTTGAGCTAACTTCACAACAATTTTGGGCCCTTTTGACCTTCAGGCAGCAGAGAAATAGCCGGTCAAACTAAGGGTACAAAACTGCTCCGGTCCCGCTTTAAGTCAATGGAGATTTTAGTTTTCTTTAAAAGCTTGCGGTTATAGATCCATGGGGTATAAAATAACAGGACTGGTATGGATGGAAAGGACTTGTTCAGAGCTAACTTCACAACAATTTTGGGCCGTTTTGACATTCAGGCAGCGGAGAAACAGCAGGTCAAAGTAAGGGTACAAAACTGCTCTGGTCCTGCTTTAATTCAATGGAGATTTTAGTTTGCTTTAAAAGCTTGCAGTTGTAGATCAATGGGGTATAAAATTACAGGACCAGTATGGCTGGAAAGGAATTGTTCAGAGCTAACTTTACACAGATTTAGGGGCTTTTTGACCTTCAGGCGGCGGAGAAATAGCTGGTCAAAGGAAGGGTACAAATCTCATCCGATCCCACTTTAAGTCAATGAAGATTTTCATTTGCTTTAAAAGCTTGCGGTTATCTATCCATGGAGTCTAACATTACAGGACCAGTATGGATGGAAAGGACTTGTTCAGAGCTAACTTCACAACAATTTTGGGCCATTTTGACCTTCAGGCGGCGGAGAAATAGCCGGTCAAAGGAAGGGTACAAAACTCCTCCTGTCCCACTTTTTAAGTCAATGGAGATTTTCATTTGCTTTAAAAGCTTGCGGTTATCGATCCATGGGGTCAACAATTACAGGACCTGTATTGCTGGAAAGCACTTGTTCAGTGCTAACGTCGAACCGATTTTGGGCCATTTTGCCCTTCAGGCGGCGGAGAAAAAGCCAGTCAAAGTAAGGGTACAAAACTGCTCTTGTCCTGCTTTAAGTCAATAGAGATTTTCATTTGCTTTAAAAGCTTGCAGATATCGATCCATGGGGTCTAAAATTACAGGACCAGTATGGATGGAAATGAGTTGTTCAGAGCTAACTTCACAATAATTTTGGGCCATTTTGACATTCAGGCAGCGGAGAAACAGCCAGTCAAAGTAAGGGTACAAAACTGCTCTGGTCCTGCTTTAATTCAATGGAGATTTTAGTTTGCTTTAAAAGCTTCAGGTTATAGGTCCTAAAATTACAGGACCAGTATGGGTGGAAAGGACTTGTTCAGAGCTAACTTTACACAGATTTTGGGGCTTTTTGACATTCAGGCGGCGGAGAAATAGCCGGTCAAAGGAAGGGTACAAAACTCCTCCAGTCCCACTTTAAGTTAATGGAGATTTTCATTGACTTAAAGTGGGACAGGAGGAGTTTTGTACCCTTCCTTTGACCGGCTATTTCTCCGCCGCCTGAAGGTCAAAATTGCCCAAAATTGTTGAGAAGTTAGCTCTGAACAAGTCCTTTCCATCCATACTGGTCCTGTAATTTTAGACTCCATGGATCAATAACCGCAAGCTTTTAAAGCAAATGAAAATCTTCATTGACTTAAAGTGGGATCAGATATCGATCCATGGGGTAAAAAATTACAGGACCAGTATTGCTCGAAAGCACTTGTTCAGTGCTATATTGGAACCGATTTTGGGCCATTTTGCCCTTCAGGCGGCGGAGAAAAAGCCGGTCAAAAGAAGGGTACAAAACTACTCCAGTCCCACTTTAAGTCAAAGGAGATTTTCATTTGCTTTAAAAGCTTGCGGTTATCGATCCATGGGGTCAACAATTACAGGACCTGTATTGCTGGAAAGCACTTGTTCAGTGCTAACTTCGAACCGATTTTGGGCCATTTTGCCCTTCAGGCGGCGGAGAAAAAGCCAGTCAAAGTAAGGGTACAAAACTGCTCTTGTCCTGCTTTAAGTCAATAGAGATTTTCATTTGCTTTAAAAGCTTGCAGATATCGATCCATGGGGTCTAAAATTACAGGACCAGTATGGATGGAAATGAGTTGTTCAGAGCTAACTTCACAATAATTTTGGGCCATTTTGACATTCAGGCAGCGGAGAAACAGCCAGTCAAAGTAAGGGTACAAAACTGCTCTGGTCCTGCTTTAATTCAATGGAGATTTTAGTTTGCTTTAAAAGGTTCAGGTTATAGGTCCTAAAATTACAGGACCAGTATGGGTGGAAAGGACTTGTTCAGAGCTAACTTTACACAGATTTTGGGGCTTTTTGACATTCAGGCGGCGGAGAAATAGCCGGTCAAAGGAAGGGTACAAAACTCCTCCAGTCCCACTTTAAGTTAATGGAGATTTTCATTGACTTAAAGTGGGACAGGAGGAGTTTTGTACCCTTCCTTTGACCGGCTATTTCTCCGCCGCCTGAAGGTCAAAATTGCCCAAAATTGTTGAGAAGTTAGCTCTGAACAAGTCCTTTCCATCCATACTGGTCCTGTAATTTTAGACTCCATGGATCAATAACCGCAAGCTTTTAAAGCAAATGAAAATCTTCATTGACTTAAAGTGGGATCAGATATCGATCCATGGGGTAAAAAATTACAGGACCAGTATTGCTCGAAAGCACTTGTTCAGTGCTATCTTGGAACCGATTTTGGGCCATTTTGCCCTTCAGGCGGCGGAGAAAAAGCCGGTCAAAGGAAGGGTACAAAACTACTCCAGTCCCACTTTAAGTCAAAGGAGATTTTCATTTGCTTTAAAAGCTTGCGGTTATCGATCCATGGGGTCAACAATTACAGGACCTGTATTGCTGGAAAGCACTTGTTCAGTGCTAACTTCGAACCGATTTTGGGCCATTTTGCCCTTCAGGTGGCGGAGAAAAAGCCAGTCAAAGTAAGGGTACAAAACTGCTCTTGTCCTGCTTTAAGTCAATAGAGATTTTCATTTGCTTTAAAAGCTTGCAGATATCGATCCATGGGGTCTAAAATTACAGGACCAGTATGGATGGAAATGAGTTGTTCAGAGCTAACTTCACAATAATTTTGGGCAATTTTGACATTCAGGCAGCGGAGAAACAGCCAGTCAAAGTAAGGGTACAAAACTGCTCTGGTCCTGCATTAATTCAATGAAGATTTTCATTTGCTTTAAAAGCTTGCGGTTATCTATCCATGGAGTCTAACATTACAGGACCAGTATGGATGGAAAGGACTTGTTCAGAGCTAACTTCACAACAATTTTGGGCCATTTTGACCTTCAGGCGGCGGAGAAATAGCCGGTCAAAGGAAGGGTACAAAACTCCTCCTGTCCCACTTTTTAAGTCAATGGAGATTTTCATTTGCTTTAAAAGCTTGCGGTTATCGATCCATGGGGTCAACAATTACAGGACCTGTATTGCTGGAAAGCACTTGTTCAGTGCTAACTTCGAACCGATTTTGGGCCATTTTGCCCTTCAGGCGGCGGAGAAAAAGCCAGTCAAAGTAAGGGTACAAAACTGCTCTTGTCCTGCTTTAAGTCAATAGAGATTTTCATTTGCTTTAAAAGCTTGCAGATATCGATCCATGGGGTCTAAAATTACAGGACCAGTATGGATGGAAATGAGTTGTTCAGAGCTAACTTCACAATAATTTTGGGCCATTTTGACATTCAGGCAGCGGAGAAACAGCCAGTCAAAGTAAGGGTACAAAACTGCTCTGGTCCTGCTTTAATTCAATGGAGATTTTAGTTTGCTTTAAAAGCTTCAGGTTATAGGTCCTAAAATTACAGGACCAGTATGGGTGGAAAGGACTTGTTCAGAGCTAACTTTACACAGATTTTGGGGCTTTTTGACATTCAGGCGGCGGAGAAATAGCCGGTCAAAGGAAGGGTACAAAACTCCTCCAGTCCCACTTTAAGTTAATGGAGATTTTCATTGACTTAAAGTGGGACAGGAGGAGTTTTGTACCCTTCCTTTGACCGGCTATTTCTCCGCCGCCTGAAGGTCAAAATTGCCCAAAATTGTTGAGAAGTTAGCTCTGAACAAGTCCTTTCCATCCATACTGGTCCTGTAATTTTAGACTCCATGGATCAATAACCGCAAGCTTTTAAAGCAAATGAAAATCTTCATTGACTTAAAGTGGGATCAGATATCGATCCATGGGGTAAAAAATTACAGGACCAGTATTGCTCGAAAGCACTTGTTCAGTGCTATATTGGAACCGATTTTGGGCCATTTTGCCCTTCAGGCGGCGGAGAAAAAGCCGGTCAAAAGAAGGGTACAAAACTACTCCAGTCCCACTTTAAGTCAAAGGAGATTTTCATTTGCTTTAAAAGCTTGCGGTTATCGATCCATGGGGTCAACAATTACAGGACCTGTATTGCTGGAAAGCACTTGTTCAGTGCTAACTTCGAACCGATTTTGGGCCATTTTGCCCTTCAGGCGGCGGAGAAAAAGCCAGTCAAAGTAAGGGTACAAAACTGCTCTTGTCCTGCTTTAAGTCAATAGAGATTTTCATTTGCTTTAAAAGCTTGCAGATATCGATCCATGGGGTCTAAAATTACAGGACCAGTATGGATGGAAATGAGTTGTTCAGAGCTAACTTCACAATAATTTTGGGCAATTTTGACATTCAGGCAGCGGAGAAACAGCCAGTCAAAGTAAGGGTACAAAACTGCTCTGGTCCTGCATTAATTCAATGAAGATTTTCATTTGCTTTAAAAGCTTGCGGTTATCTATCCATGGAGTCTAACATTACAGGACCAGTATGGATGGAAAGGACTTGTTCAGAGCTAACTTCACAACAATTTTGGGCCATTTTGACCTTCAGGCGGTTGAGAAATAGCCGGTCAAAGGAAGGGTACAAAACTCCTCCTGTCCCACTTTTTAAGTCAATGGAGATTTTCATTTGCTTTAAAAGCTTGCGGTTATCGATCCATGGGGTCAACAATTACAGGACCTGTATTGCTGGAAAGCACTTGTTCAGTGCTAACTTCGAACCGATTTTGGGCCATTTTGCCCTTCAGGCGGCGGAGAAAAAGCCAGTCAAAGTAAGGGTACAAAACTGCTCTTGTCCTGCTTTAAGTCAATAGAGATTTTCATTTGCTTTAAAAGCTTGCAGATATCGATCCATGGGGTCTAAAATTACAGGACCAGTATGGATGGAAATGAGTTGTTCAGAGCTAATGTCACAATAATTTTGGGCCATTTTGACATTCAGGCAGCGGAGAAACAGCCAGTCAAAGTAAGGGTACAAAACTGCTCTGGTCCTGCTTTAATTCAATGGAGATTTTAGTTTGCTTTAAAAGCTTCAGGTTATAGGTCCTAAAATTACAGGACCAGTATGGGTGGAAAGGACTTGTTCAGAGCTAACTTTACACAGATTTTGGGGCTTTTTGACATTCAGGCGGCGGAGAAATAGCCGGTCAAAGGAAGGGTACAAAACTCCTCCAGTCCCACTTTAAGTTAATGGAGATTTTCATTGACTTAAAGTGGGACAGGAGGAGTTTTGTACCCTTCCTTTGACCGGCTATTTCTCCGCCGCCTGAAGGTCAAAATTGCCCAAAATTGTTGAGAAGTTAGCTCTGAACAAGTCCTTTCCATCCATACTGGTCCTGTAATTTTAGACTCCATGGATCAATAACCGCAAGCTTTTAAAGCAAATGAAAATCTTCATTGACTTAAAGTGGGATCAGATATCGATCCATGGGGTAAAAAATTACAGGACCAGTATTGCTCGAAAGCACTTGTTCAGTGCTATCTTGGAACCGATTTTGGGCCATTTTGCCCTTCAGGCGGCGGAGAAAAAGCCGGTCAAAGGAAGGGTACAAAACTACTCCAGTCCCACTTTAAGTCAAAGGAGATTTTCATTTGCTTTAAAAGCTTGCGGTTATCGATCCATGGGGTCAACAATTACAGGACCTGTATTGCTGGAAAGCACTTGTTCAGTGCTAACTTCGAACCGATTTTGGGCCATTTTGCCCTTCAGGTGGCGGAGAAAAAGCCAGTCAAAGTAAGGGTACAAAACTGCTCTTGTCCTGCTTTAAGTCAATAGAGATTTTCATTTGCTTTAAAAGCTTGCAGATATCGATCCATGGGGTCTAAAATTACAGGACCAGTATGGATGGAAATGAGTTGTTCAGAGCTAACTTCACAATAATTTTGGGCAATTTTGACATTCAGGCAGCGGAGAAACAGCCAGTCAAAGTAAGGGTACAAAACTGCTCTGGTCCTGCTTTAATTCAATGGAGATTTTAGTTTGCTTTAAAAGCTTCAGGTTATAGGTCCTAAAATTACAGGACCAGTATGGGTGGAAAGGACTTGTTCAGAGCTAACTTTACACAGATTTTGGGGCTTTTTGACATTCAGGCGGCGGAGAAATAGCCGGTCAAAGGAAGGGTACAAAACTCCTCCAGTCCCACTTTAAGTTAATGGAGATTTTCATTGACTTAAAGTGGGACAGGAGGAGTTTTGTACCCTTCCTTTGACCGGCTATTTCTCCGCCGCCTGAAGGTCAAAATTGCCCAAAATTGTTGAGAAGTTAGCTCTGAACAAGTCCTTTCCATCCATACTGGTCCTGTAATTTTAGACTCCATGGATCAATAACCGCAAGCTTTTAAAGCAAATGAAAATCTTCATTGACTTTAAGTGGGATCAGATATCGATCCATGGGGTAAAAAATTACAGGACCAGAATTGCTCGAAAGCACTTGTTCAGTGCTATCTTGGAACCGATTTTTGGCCATTTTGCCCTTCAGGCGGCGGAGAAAAAGCCGGTCAAAGGAAGGGTACAAAACTACTCCAGTCCCACTTTAAGTCAAAGGAGATTTTCATTTGCTTTAAAAGCTTGCGGTTATCGATCCATGGGGTCAAAAATTACAGGACCAGTATGGCTGGAAAGGACTTGTTGAGCTAACTTCACAACAATTTTGGGCCATTTTGACCTTCAGGCAGCGGAGAAATAGCCGGTCAAAGTAAGGGTACAAAACTACTCCAGTCCCACTTTAAGTCAATGAAGATTTTCATTTGCTTTTAAAGCTTGCAGTTATCAATCCATGGGGTCTAAAATTACAGGACCAGTATGGATGGAAATGAGTTGTTCAGAGCTAACTTCACAATAATTTTGGGCCATTTTGACCTTCAGGCGGCGGAGAAACAGCCGGTCAAAGTAAGGGTACAAAACTGCTCCGGTCCCGCTTTAAGTCAATGGAGATTTTCATTTGCTTTAAAAGCTTGCGGTTATCGATCCATGGGGTCAAAAATTACAGGACCAGTATGGCTGGAAAGGACTTGTTGAGCTAACTTCACAACAATTTTGGGACGTTTTGACCTTCAGGCAGCGGAGAAATAGCCGGTCAAAGTAAGGGTACAAAACTGCTCCGGTCCTGCTTTAGGTCAATGGAGATTATAGTTTGCTTTGAAAGCTTGCGGTTATAGATCCATGGGGTATAAAATTACAGGACCAGTATGGATGGAAAGGACTTGTTCAGAGCTAACTTCACAACAATTTTGGGCCGTTTTGACATTCAGGCAGCGGAGAAACAGCCGGTCAAAGTAAGGGTACAAAATTGCTCTGGTCCTGCTTTAATTCAATGGAGATTTTAGTTTGCTTTAAAAGCTTGCAGTTATCAATCCATGGGGTCTAAAATTACAGGACCAGTATGGATGGAAATGAGTTGTTCAGAGCTAACTTCACAATAATTTTGGGCCATTTTGACATTCAGGCAGCGGAGAAACAGCCGGTCAAAGTAAGGGTACAAAACTGCTCTGGTACTGCTTTAATTCAATGGAGATTTTAGTTTGCTTTAAAAGCTTGAGGTTATAGGTCCTAAAATTACAGGACCAGTATGGGTGGAAAGGACTTGTTCAGAGCTAACTTTACACAGATTTTGGGGCTTTTTGACATTCAGGCAGCGGAGAAATAGCCGGTCAAAGGAAGGGTACAAAACTCCTCCTGTCCCACTTTAAGTTAATGGAGATTTTCATTTCCTTTAAAAGCTTGCGGTTATCGATCCATGGGGTCAAAAATTGCAGGACCAGAATTGCTCGAAAGCACTTGTTCAGTGCTAACTTCGAACCGATTTTGGGCCATTTTGCCCTTCAGGCGGCGGAGAAAAAGCCGGTCAAAGGAAGGGTACAAAACTACTCCAGTCTCACTTTAAGTCAATGGAGATTTTCATTTGCTTTAAAAGCTTGCGGTTATCGATCCATGGGGTCAAAAATTACAGGACCAGTATGGCTGGAAAGGACTTGTTGAGCTAACTTCACAACAATTTTGGGCCCTTTTGACCTTCAGGCAGCAGAGAAATAGCCGGTCAAACTAAGGGTACAAAACTGCTCCGGTCCCGCTTTAAGTCAATGGAGATTTTAGTTTTCTTTAAAAGCTTGCGGTTATAGATCCATGGGGTATAAAATAACAGGACTGGTATGGATGGAAAGGACTTGTTCAGAGCTAACTTCACAACAATTTTGGGCCGTTTTGACATTCAGGCAGCGGAGAAACAGCAGGTCAAAGTAAGGGTACAAAACTGCTCTGGTCCTGCTTTAATTCAATGGAGATTTTAGTTTGCTTTAAAAGCTTGCAGTTATAGATCAATGGGGTATAAAATTACAGGACCAGTATGGCTGGAAAGGAATTGTTCAGAGCTAACTTTACACAGATTTAGGGGCTTTTTGACCTTCAGGCGGCGGAGAAATAGCTGGTCAAAGGAAGGGTACAAATCTCATCCGATCCCACTTTAAGTCAATGAAGATTTTCATTTGCTTTAAAAGCTTGCGGTTATCTATCCATGGAGTCTAACATTACAGGACCAGTATGGATGGAAAGGACTTGTTCAGAGCTAACTTCACAAAATTTTGGGCCATTTTGACCTTCAGGCGGCGGAGAAATAGCCGGTCAAAGGAAGGGTACAAAACTCCTCCTGTCCCACTTTTTAAGTCAATGGAGATTTTCATTTGCTTTAAAAGCTTGCGGTTATCGATCCATGGGGTCAACAATTACAGGACCTGTATTGCTGGAAAGCACTTGTTCAGTGCTAACTTCGAACCGATTTTGGGCCATTTTGCCCTTCAGGCGGCGGAGAAAAAGCCAGTCAAAGTAAGGGTACAAAACTGCTCTTGTCCTGCTTTAAGTCAATAGAGATTTTCATTTGCTTTAAAAGCTTGCAGATATCGATCCATGGGGTCTAAAATTACAGGACCAGTATGGATGGAAATGAGTTGTTCAGAGCTAACTTCACAATAATTTTGGGCCATTTTGACATTCAGGCAGCGGAGAAACAGCCAGTCAAAGTAAGGGTACAAAACTGCTCTGGTCCTGCTTTAATTCAATGGAGATTTTAGTTTGCTTTAAAAGCTTCAGGTTATAGGTCCTAAAATTACAGGACCAGTATGGGTGGAAAGGACTTGTTCAGAGCTAACTTTACACAGATTTTGGGGCTTTTTGACATTCAGGCGGCGGAGAAATAGCCGGTCAAAGGAAGGGTACAAAACTCCTCCAGTCCCACTTTAAGTTAATGGAGATTTTCATTGACTTAAAGTGGGACAGGAGGAGTTTTGTACCCTTCCTTTGACCGGCTATTTCTCCGCCGCCTGAAGGTCAAAATTGCCCAAAATTGTTGAGAAGTTAGCTCTGAACAAGTCCTTTCCATCCATACTGGTCCTGTAATTTTAGACTCCATGGATCAATAACCGCAAGCTTTTAAAGCAAATGAAAATCTTCATTGACTTAAAGTGGGATCAGATATCGATCCATGGGGTAAAAAATTACAGGACCAGTATTGCTCGAAAGCACTTGTTCAGTGCTATATTGGAACCGATTTTGGGCCATTTTGCCCTTCAGGCGGCGGAGAAAAAGCCGGTCAAAGGAAGGGTACAAAACTACTCCAGTCCCACTTTAAGTCAAAGGAGATTTTCATTTGCTTTAAAAGCTTGCGGTTATCGATCCATGGGGTCAACAATTACAGGACCTGTATTGCTGGAAAGCACTTGTTCAGTGCTAACTTCGAACCGATTTTGGGCCATTTTGCCCTTCAGGCGGCGGAGAAAAAGCCAGTCAAAGTAAGGGTACAAAACTGCTCTTGTCCTGCTTTAAGTCAATAGAGATTTTCATTTGCTTTAAAAGCTTGCAGATATCGATCCATGGGGTCTAAAATTACAGGACCAGTATGGATGGAAATGAGTTGTTCAGAGCTAACTTCACAATAATTTTGGGCCATTTTGACATTCAGGCAGCGGAGAAACAGCCAGTCAAAGTAAGGGTACAAAACTGCTCTGGTCCTGCTTTAATTCAATGGAGATTTTAGTTTGCTTTAAAAGGTTCAGGTTATAGGTCCTAAAATTACAGGACCAGTATGGGTGGAAAGGACTTGTTCAGAGCTAACTTTACACAGATTTTGGGGCTTTTTGACATTCAGGCGGCGGAGAAATAGCCGGTCAAAGGAAGGGTACAAAACTCCTCCAGTCCCACTTTAAGTTAATGGAGATTTTCATTGACTTAAAGTGGGACAGGAGGAGTTTTGTACCCTTCCTTTGACCGGCTATTTCTCCGCCGCCTGAAGGTCAAAATTGCCCAAAATTGTTGAGAAGTTAGCTCTGAACAAGTCCTTTCCATCCATACTGGTCCTGTAATTTTAGACTCCATGGATCAATAACCGCAAGCTTTTAAAGCAAATGAAAATCTTCA
Organism: Taudactylus pleione; assembly: GCA_031769625.1. NCBI lineage: Eukaryota > Metazoa > Chordata > Amphibia > Anura > Myobatrachidae > Taudactylus > Taudactylus pleione. Next base: position 2,775,727 of record JAUIMM010000322.1, on the reverse strand, counting down.
TTGACTTAAAGTGGGATCAGATATCGATCCATGGGGTAAAAAATTACAGGACCAGTATTGCTCGAAAGCACTTGTTCAGTGCTATCTTGGAACCGATTTTGGGCCATTTTGCCCTTCAGGCGGCGGAGAAAAAGCCGGTCAAAGGAAGGGTACAAAACTACTCCAGTCCCACTTTAAGTCAAAGGAGATTTTCATTTGCTTTAAAAGCTTGCGGTTATCGATCTATGGGGTCAACAATTACAGGACCTGTATTGCTGGAAAGCACTTGTTCAGTGCTAACTTCGAACCGATTTTGGGCCATTTTGCCCTTCAGGTGGCGGAGAAAAAGCCAGTCAAAGTAAGGGTACAAAACTGCTCTTGTCCTGCTTTAAGTCAATAGAGATTTTCATTTGCTTTAAAAGCTTGCAGATATCGATCCATGGGGTCTAAAATTACAGGACCAGTATGGATGGAAATGAGTTGTTCAGAGCTAACTTCACAATAATTTTGGGCAATTTTGACATTCAGGCAGCGGAGAAACAGCCAGTCAAAGTAAGGATACAAAACTGCTCTGGTCCTGCATTAATTCAATGAAGATTTTCATTTGCTTTAAAAGCTTGCGGTTATCTATCCATGGAGTCTAACATTACAGGACCAGTATGGATGGAAAGGACTTGTTCAGAGCTAACTTCACAACAATTTTGGGCCATTTTGACCTTCAGGCGGTTGAGAAATAGCCGGTCAAAGGAAGGGTACAAAACTCCTCCTGTCCCACTTTTTAAGTCAATGGAGATTTTCATTTGCTTTAAAAGCTTGCGGTTATCGATCCATGGGGTCAAAAATTACAGGACCAGTATGGCTGGAAAGGACTTGTTGAGCTAACTTCACAACAATTTTGGGCCATTTTGACCTTCAGGCAGCGGAGAAATAGCCGGTCAAAGTAAGGGTACAAAACTACTCCAGTCCCACTTTAAGTCAATGAAGATTTTCATTTGCTTTTAAAGCTTGCAGTTATCAATCCATGGGGTCTAAAATTACAGGACCAGTATGGATGGAAATGAGTTGTTCAGAGCTAACTTCACAATAATTTTGGGCCATTTTGACATTCAGGCGGCGGAGAAACAGCCGGTCAAAGTAAGGGTAAAACACTGCTCTGGTCCTGCTTTAATTCAAAGGAGATTTTAGTTTGCTTTAAAAGCTTGAGGTTATAGGTCCTAAAATTACAGGACCAGTATGGATGGAAATGAGTTGTTCAGAGCTAACTTCACAATAATTTTGGGCCATTTTGACATTCAGGCGGCGGAGAAACAGCCGGTCAAAGTAAGGGTACAAAACTGCTCCGGTCCCGCTTTAAGTCAATGGAGATTTTCATTTGCTTTAAAAGCTTGCGGTTATCGATCCATGGGGTCAAAAATTACAGGACCAGTATGGCTGGAAAGGACTTGTTGAGCTAACTTCACAACAATTTTGGGCCATTTTGCCCTTCAGGCGGCGGAGAAAAAGCCGGTCAAAGTAAGGGTACAAAACTACTCCAGTCCCACTTTAAGTCAAAGGAGATTTTCATTTGCTTTAAAAGCTTGCGGTTATCGATCCATGGGGTCAAAAATTACAGGACCAGTATGGCTGGAAAGGACTTGTTGAGCTAACTTCACAACTATTTTGGGCCGTTTTGACATTCAGGCAGCGGAGAAACAGCCGGTCAAAGTAAGGGTACAAAATTGCTCTGGTCCTGCTTTAATTCAATGGAGATTTTAGTTTGCTTTAAAAGCTTGCAGTTATCAATCCATGGGGTCTAAAATTACAGGACCAGTATGGATGGAAATGAGTTGTTCAGAGCTAACTTCACAATAATTTTGGGCCATTTTGACATTCAGGCAGCGGAGAAACAGCCGGTCAAAGTAAGGGTACAAAACTGCTCTGGTCCTGCTTTAATTCAATGGAGATTTTAGTTTGCTTTAAAAGCTTGAGGTTATAGGTCCTAAAATTACAGGACCAGTATGGGTGGAAAGGACTTGTTCAGAGCTAACTTTACACAGATTTTGGGGCTTTTTGACATTCAGGCAGCGGAGAAATAGCCGGTCAAAGGAAGGGTACAAAACTCCTCCTGTCCCACTTTAAGTTAATGGAGATTTTCATTTCCTTTAAAAGCTTGCGGTTATCGATCCATGGGGTCAAAAATTGCAGGACCAGAATTGCTCGAAAGCACTTGTTCAGTGCTAACTTCGAACCGATTTTGGGCCATTTTGCCCTTCAGGCGGCGGAGAAAAAGCCGGTCAAAGGAAGGGTACAAAACTACTCCAGTCCCACTTTAAGTCAATGGAGATTTTCATTTGTTTTAAAAGCTTGCGGTTATCGATCCATGGGGTCAAAAATTACAGGACCAGTATGGCTGGAAAGGACTTGTTGAGCTAACTTCACAACAATTTTGGGCCCTTTTGACCTTCAGGCAGCAGAGAAATAGCCGGTCAAACTAAGGGTACAAAACTGCTCCGGTCCCGCTTTAAGTCAATGGAGATTTTAGTTTTCTTTAAAAGCTTGCGGTTATAGATCCATGGGGTATAAAATAACAGGACTGGTATGGATGGAAAGGACTTGTTCAGAGCTAACTTCACAACAATTTTGGGCCGTTTTGACATTCAGGCAGCGGAGAAACAGCAGGTCAAAGTAAGGGTACAAAACTGCTCTGGTCCTGCTTTAATTCAATGGAGATTTTAGTTTGCTTTAAAAGCTTGCAGTTATAGATCAATGGGGTATAAAATTACAGGACCAGTATGGCTGGAAAGGACTTGTTCAGAGCTAACTTTACACAGATTTTGGGGCTTTTTGACCTTCAGGCGGCGGAGAAATAGCTGGTCAAAGGAAGGGTACAAATCTCATCCGATCCCACTTTGTCAATGAAGATTTTCATTTGCTTTAAAAGCTTGCGGTTATCTATCCATGGAGTCTAACATTACAGGACCAGTATGGATGGAAAGGACTTGTTCAGAGCTAACTTCACAACAATTTTGGGCCATTTTGACCTTCAGGCGGCGGAGAAATAGCCGGTCAAAGGAAGGGTACAAAACTCCTCCTGTCCCATTTTAAGTCAATGGAGATTTTCATTTGCTTTAAAAGCTTGCGGTTATCGATCCATGGGGTCAACAATTACAGGACCAGTATTGCTGGAAAGCACTTGTTCAGTGCTAACTTCGAACCGATTTTGGGCCATTTTGCCCTTCAGGCGGCGGAGAAAAAGCCAGTCAAAGTAAGGGTACAAAACTGCTCTTGTCCTGCTTTAAGTCAATAGAGATTTTCATTTGCTTTAAAAGCTTGCAGATATCGATCCATGGGGTCTAAAATTACAGGACCAGTATGGATGGAAATGAGTTGTTCAGAGCTAACTTCACAATAACTTTGGGCCATTTTGACATTCAGGCAGCGGAGAAACAGCCAGTCAAAGTAAGGGTACAAAACTGCTCTGGTCCTGCTTTAATTCAATGGAGATTTTAGTTTGCTTTAAAAGCTTGAGGTTATAGGTCCTAAAATTACAGGACCAGTATGGATGGAAATGAGTTGTTCAGAGCTAACTTCACAATAATTTTGGGCCATTTTGACATTCAGGCGGCGGAGAAACAGCCGGTCAAAGTAAGGGTACAAAACTGCTCCGGTCCCGCTTTAAGTCAATGGAGATTTTCATTTGCTTTAAAAGCTTGCGGTTATCGATCCATGGGGTCAAAAATTACAGGACCAGTATGGCTGGAAAGGACTTGTTGAGCTAACTTCACAACAATTTTGGGCCATTTTGCCCTACAGGCGGCGGAGAAAAAGCCGGTCAAAGTAAGGGTACAAAACTACTCCAGTCCCACTTTAAGTCAAAGGAGATTTTCATTTGCTTTAAAAGCTTGCGGTTATCGATCCATGGGGTCAAAAATTACAGGACCAGTATGGCTGGAAAGGACTTGTTGAGCTAACTTCACAACTATTTTGGGCCGTTTTGACATTCAGGCAGCGGAGAAACAGCCGGTTAAAGTAAGGGTACAAAATTGCTCTGGTCCTGCTTTAATTCAATGGAGATTTTAGTTTGCTTTAAAAGCTTGCAGTTATCAATCCATGGGGTCTAAAATTACAGGACCAGTATGGATGGAAATGAGTTGTTCAGAGCTAACTTCACAATAATTTTGGGCCATTTTGACATTCAGGCAGCGGAGAAACAGCCGGTCAAAGTAAGGGTACAAAACTGCTCTGGTCCTGCTTTAATTCAATGGAGATTTTAGTTTGCTTTAAAAGCTTGAGGTTATAGGTCCTAAAATTACAGGACCAGTATGGGTGGAAAGGACTTGTTCAGAGCTAACTTTACACAGATTTTGGGGCTTTTTGACATTCAGGCAGCGGAGAAATAGCCGGTCAAAGGAAGGGTACAAAACTCCTCCTGTCCCACTTTAAGTTAATGGAGATTTTCATTTCCTTTAAAAGCTTGCGGTTATCGATCCATGGGGTCAAAAATTGCAGGACCAGAATTGCTCGAAAGCACTTGTTCAGTGCTAACTTCGAACCGATTTTGGGCCATTTTGCCCTTCAGGCGGCGGAGAAAAAGCCGGTCAAAGGAAGGGTACAAAACTACTCCAGTCCCACTTTAAGTCAATGGAGATTTTCATTTGTTTTAAAAGCTTGCGGTTATCGATCCATGGGGTCAAAAATTACAGGACCAGTATGGCTGGAAAGGACTTGTTGAGCTAACTTCACAACAATTTTGGGCCCTTTTGACCTTCAGGCAGCAGAGAAATAGCCGGTCAAACTAAGGGTACAAAACTGCTCCGGTCCCGCTTTAAGTCAATGGAGATTTTAGTTTTCTTTAAAAGCTTGCGGTTATAGATCCATGGGGTATAAAATTACAGGACCAGTATGGATGGAAAGGACTTGTTCAGAGCTAACTTCACAATAATTTTGGGCCATTTTGACATTCAGGCAGCGGAGAAACAGCCAGTCAAAGTAAGGGTACAAAACTGCTCTGGTCCTGCTTTAATTCAATGGAGATTTTAGTTTGCTTTAAAAGCTTCAGGTTATAGGTCCTAAAATTACAGGACCAGTATGGGTGGAAAGGACTTGTTCAGAGCTAACTTTACACAGATTTTGGGGCTTTTTGACATTCAGGCGGCGGAGAAATAGCCGGTCAAAGGAAGGGTACAAAACTCCTCCAGTCCCACTTTAAGTTAATGGAGATTTTCATTGACTTAAAGTGGGACAGGAGGAGTTTTGTACCCTTCCTTTGACCGGCTATTTCTCCGCCGCCTGAAGGTCAAAATTGCCCAAAATTGTTGAGAAGTTAGCTCTGAACAAGTCCTTTCCATCCATACTGGTCCTGTAATTTTAGACTCCATGGATCAATAACCGCAAGCTTTTAAAGCAAATGAAAATCTTCATTGACTTAAAGTGGGATCAGATATCGATCCATGGGGTAAAAAATTACAGGACCAGAATTGCTCGAAAGCACTTGTTCAGTGCTATCTTGGAACCGATTTTTGGCCATTTTGCCCTTCAGGCGGCGGAGAAAAAGCCGGTCAAAGGAAGGGTACAAAACTACTCCAGTCCCACTTTAAGTCAAAGGAGATTTTCATTTGCTTTAAAAGCTTGCGGTTATCGATCCATGGGGTCAAAAATTACAGGACCAGTATGGCTGGAAAGGACTTGTTGAGCTAACTTCACAACAATTTTGGGCAATTTTGACCTTCAGGCAGCGGAGAAATAGCCGGTCAAAGTAAGGGTACAAAACTACTCCAGTCCCACTTTAAGTCAATGAAGATTTTCATTTGCTTTTAAAGCTTGCAGTTATCAATCCATGGGGTCTAAAATTACAGGACCAGTATGGATGGAAATGAGTTGTTCAGAGCTAACTTCACAATAATTTTGGGCCATTTTGACATTCAGGCGGCGGAGAAACAGCCGGTCAAAGTAAGGGTAAAACACTGCTCTGGTCCTGCTTTAATTCAAAGGAGATTTTAGTTTGCTTTAAAAGCTTGAGGTTATAGGTCCTAAAATTACAGGACCAGTATGGATGGAAATGAGTTGTTCAGAGCTAACTTCACAATAATTTTGGGCCATTTTGACATTCAGGCGGCGGAGAAACAGCCGGTCAAAGTAAGGGTACAAAACTGCTCCGGTCCTGCTTTAATTCAATGGAGATTTTAGTTTGCTTTAAAAGCTTGCAGTTATAGATCAATGGGGTATAAAATTACAGGACCAGTATGGCTGGAAAGGACTTGTTCAGAGCTAACTTTACACAGATTTTGGGGCTTTTTGACCTTCAGGCGGCGGAGAAATAGCTGGTCAAAGGAAGGGTACAAATCTCATCCGATCCCACTTTAAGTCAATGAAGATTTTCATTTGCTTTAAAAGCTTGCGGTTATCTATCCATGGAGTCTAACATTACAGGACCAGTATGGATGGAAAGGACTTGTTCAGAGCTAACTTCACAACAATTTTGGGCCATTTTGACCTTCAGGCGGCGGAGAAATAGCCGGTCAAAGGAAGGGTACAAAACTCCTCCTGTCCCACTTTAAGTCAATGGAGATTTTCATTTGCTTTAAAAGCTTGCGGTTATCGATCCATGGGGTCAACAATTACAGGACCAGTATTGCTGGAAAGCACTTGTTCAGTGCTAACTTCGAACCGATTTTGGGCCATTTTGCCCTTCAGGCGGCGGAGAAAAAGCCAGTCAAAGTAAGGGTACAAAACTGCTCTTGTCCTGCTTTAAGTCAATAGAGATTTTCATTTGCTTTAAAAGCTTGCAGATATCGATCCATGGGGTCTAAAATTACAGGACCAGTATGGATGGAAATGAGTTGTTCAGAGCTAACTTCACAATAACTTTGGGCCATTTTGACATTCAGGCAGCGGAGAAACAGCCAGTCAAAGTAAGGGTACAAAACTGCTCTGGTCCTGCTTTAATTCAATGGAGATTTTAGTTTGCTTTAAAAGCTTGAGGTTATAGGTCCTAAAATTACAGGACCAGTATGGATGGAAATGAGTTGTTCAGAGCTAACTTCACAATAATTTTGGGCCATTTTGACATTCAGGCGGCGGAGAAACAGCCGGTCAAAGTAAGGGTACAAAACTGCTCCGGTCCCGCTTTAAGTCAATGGAGATTTTCATTTGCTTTAAAAGCTTGCGGTTATCGATCCATGGGGTCAAAAATTACAGGACCAGTATGGCTGGAAAGGACTTGTTGAGCTAACTTCACAACAATTTTGGGCCATTTTGCCCTACAGGCGGCGGAGAAAAAGCCGGTCAAAGTAAGGGTACAAAACTACTCCAGTCCCACTTTAAGTCAAAGGAGATTTTCATTTGCTTTAAAAGCTTGCGGTTATCGATCCATGGGGTCAAAAATTACAGGACCAGTATGGCTGGAAAGGACTTGTTGAGCTAACTTCACAACTATTTTGGGCCGTTTTGACATTCAGGCAGCGGAGAAACAGCCGGTTAAAGTAAGGGTACAAAATTGCTCTGGTCCTGCTTTAATTCAATGGAGATTTTAGTTTGCTTTAAAAGCTTGCAGTTATCAATCCATGGGGTCTAAAATTACAGGACCAGTATGGATGGAAATGAGTTGTTCAGAGCTAACTTCACAATAATTTTGGGCCATTTTGACATTCAGGCAGCGGAGAAACAGCCGGTCAAAGTAAGGGTACAAAACTGCTCTGGTCCTGCTTTAATTCAATGGAGATTTTAGTTTGCTTTAAAAGCTTGAGGTTATAGGTCCTAAAATTACAGGACCAGTATGGGTGGAAAGGACTTGTTCAGAGCTAACTTTACACAGATTTTGGGGCTTTTTGACATTCAGGCAGCGGAGAAATAGCCGGTCAAAGGAAGGGTACAAAACTCCTCCTGTCCCACTTTAAGTTAATGGAGATTTTCATTTCCTTTAAAAGCTTGCGGTTATCGATCCATGGGGTCAAAAATTGCAGGACCAGAATTGCTCGAAAGCACTTGTTCAGTGCTAACTTCGAACCGATTTTGGGCCATTTTGCCCTTCAGGCGGCGGAGAAAAAGCCGGTCAAAGGAAGGGTACAAAACTACTCCAGTCCCACTTTAAGTCAATGGAGATTTTCATTTGTTTTAAAAGCTTGCGGTTATCGATCCATGGGGTCAAAAATTACAGGACCAGTATGGCTGGAAAGGACTTGTTGAGCTAACTTCACAACAATTTTGGGCCCTTTTGACCTTCAGGCAGCAGAGAAATAGCCGGTCAAACTAAGGGTACAAAACTGCTCCGGTCCCGCTTTAAGTCAATGGAGATTTTAGTTTTCTTTAAAAGCTTGCGGTTATAGATCCATGGGGTATAAAATTACAGGACCAGTATGGATGGAAAGGACTTGTTCAGAGCTAACTTCACAATAATTTTGGGCCATTTTGACATTCAGGCAGCGGAGAAACAGCCAGTCAAAGTAAGGGTACAAAACTGCTCTGGTCCTGCTTTAATTCAATGGAGATTTTAGTTTGCTTTAAAAGCTTCAGGTTATAGGTCCTAAAATTACAGGACCAGTATGGGTGGAAAGGACTTGTTCAGAGCTAACTTTACACAGATTTTGGGGCTTTTTGACATTCAGGCGGCGGAGAAATAGCCGGTCAAAGGAAGGGTACAAAACTCCTCCAGTCCCACTTTAAGTTAATGGAGATTTTCATTGACTTAAAGTGGGACAGGAGGAGTTTTGTACCCTTCCTTTGACCGGCTATTTCTCCGCCGCCTGAAGGTCAAAATTGCCCAAAATTGTTGAGAAGTTAGCTCTGAACAAGTCCTTTCCATCCATACTGGTCCTGTAATTTTAGACTCCATGGATCAATAACCGCAAGCTTTTAAAGCAAATGAAAATCTTCATTGACTTAAAGTGGGATCAGATATCGATCCATGGGGTAAAAAATTACAGGACCAGAATTGCTCGAAAGCACTTGTTCAGTGCTATCTTGGAACCGATTTTTGGCCATTTTGCCCTTCAGGCGGCGGAGAAAAAGCCGGTCAAAGGAAGGGTACAAAACTACTCCAGTCCCACTTTAAGTCAAAGGAGATTTTCATTTGCTTTAAAAGCTTGCGGTTATCGATCCATGGGGTCAAAAATTACAGGACCAGTATGGCTGGAAAGGACTTGTTGAGCTAACTTCACAACAATTTTGGGCCATTTTGACCTTCAGGCAGCGGAGAAATAGCCGGTCAAAGTAAGGGTACAAAACTACTCCAGTCCCACTTTAAGTCAATGAAGATTTTCATTTGCTTTTAAAGCTTGCAGTTATCAATCCATGGGGTCTAAAATTACAGGACCAGTATGGATGGAAATGAGTTGTTCAGAGCTAACTTCACAATAATTTTGGGCCATTTTGACATTCAGGCGGCGGAGAAACAGCCGGTCAAAGTAAGGGTAAAACACTGCTCTGGTCCTGCTTTAATTCAAAGGAGATTTTAGTTTGCTTTAAAAGCTTGAGGTTATAGGTCCTAAAATTACAGGACCAGTATGGATGGAAATGAGTTGTTCAGAGCTAACTTCACAATAATTTTGGGCCATTTTGACATTCAGGCGGCGGAGAAACAGCCGGTCAAAGTAAGGGTACAAAACTGCTCCGGTCCTGCTTTAATTCAATGGAGATTTTAGTTTGCTTTAAAAGCTTGCAGTTATAGATCAATGGGGTATAAAATTACAGGACCAGTATGGCTGGAAAGGACTTGTTCAGAGCTAACTTTACACAGATTTTGGGGCTTTTTGACCTTCAGGCGGCGGAGAAATAGCTGGTCAAAGGAAGGGTACAAATCTCATCCGATCCCACTTTAAGTCAATGAAGATTTTCATTTGCTTTAAAAGCTTGCGGTTATCTATCCATGGAGTCTAACATTACAGGACCAGTATGGATGGAAAGGACTTGTTCAGAGCTAACTTCACAACAATTTTGGGCCATTTTGACCTTCAGGCGGCGGAGAAATAGCCGGTCAAAGGAAGGGTACAAAACTCCTCCTGTCCCACTTTAAGTCAATGGAGATTTTCATTTGCTTTAAAAGCTTGCGGTTATCGATCCATGGGGTCAACAATTACAGGACCAGTATTGCTGGAAAGCACTTGTTCAGTGCTAACTTCGAACCGATTTTGGGCCATTTTGCCCTTCAGGCGGCGGAGAAAAAGCCAGTCAAAGTAAGGGTACAAAACTGCTCTTGTCCTGCTTTAAGTCAATAGAGATTTTCATTTGCTTTAAAAGCTTGCAGATATCGATCCATGGGGTCTAAAATTACAGGACCAGTATGGATGGAAATGAGTTGTTCAGAGCTAACTTCACAATAATTTTGGGCCATTTTGACATTCAGGCAGCGGAGAAACAGCCAGTCAAAGTAAGGGTACAAAACTGCTCTGGTCCTGCTTTAATTCAATGGAGATTTTAGTTTGCTTTAAAAGCTTCAGGTTATAGGTCCTAAAATTACAGGACCAGTATGGGTGGAAAGGACTTGTTCAGAGCTAACTTTACACAGATTTTGGGGCTTTTTGACATTCAGGCGGCGGAGAAATAGCCGGTCAAAGGAAGGGTACAAAACTCCTCCAGTCCCACTTTAAGTTAATGGAGATTTTCATTGACTTAAAGTGGGACAGGAGGAGTTTTGTACCCTTCCTTTGACCGGCTATTTCTCCGCCGCCTGAAGGTCAAAATTGCCCAAAATTGTTGAGAAGTTAGCTCTGAACAAGTCCTTTCCATCCATACTGGTCCTGTAATTTTAGACTCCATGGATCAATAACCGCAAGCTTTTAAAGCAAATGAAAATCTTCATTGACTTAAAGTGGGATGAGATATCGATCCATGGGGTAAAAAATTACAGGACCAGAATTGCTCGAAAGCACTTGTTCAGTGCTATCTTGGAACCGATTTTTGGCCATTTTGCCCTTCAGGCGGCGGAGAAAAAGCCGGTCAAAGGAAGGGTACAAAACTACTCCAGTCCCACTTTAAGTCAAAGGAGATTTTCATTTGCTTTAAAAGCTTGCGGTTGTCGATCCATGGGGTCAAAAATTACAGGACCAGTATGGCTGGAAAGGACTTGTTGAGCTAACTTCACAACAATTTTGGGCCATTTTGACCTTCAGGCAGCGGAGAAAAAGCCGGTCAAAGTAAGGGTACAAAACTACTCCAGTCCCACTTTAAGTCAATGAAGATTTTCATTTGCTTTTAAAGCTTGCAGTTATCAATCCATGGGGTCTAAAATTACAGGACCAGTATGGATGGAAATGAGTTGTTCAGAGCTAACTTCACAATAATTTTGGGCCATTTTGACATTCAGGCGGCGGAGAAACAGCCGGTCAAAGTAAGGGTAAAACACTGCTCTGGTCCTGCTTTAATTCAAAGGAGATTTTAGTTTGCTTTAAAAGCTTGAGGTTATAGGTCCTAAAATTACAGGACCAGTATGGATGGAAATGAGTTGTTCAGAGCTAACTTCACAATAATTTTGGGCCATTTTGACATTCAGGTGGCGGAGAAACAGCCGGTCAAAGTAAGGGTACAAAACTGCTCCGGTCCCGCTTTAAGTCAATGGAGATTTTCATTTGCTTTAAAAGCTTGCGGTTATCGATCCATGGGGTCAAAAATTACAGGACCAGTATGGCTGGAAAGGACTTGTTGAGCTAACTTCACAACAATTTTGGGCCGTTTTGCCCTTCAGGCGGCGGAGAAAAAGCCGGTCAAAGTAAGGGTACAAAACTACTCCAGTCCCACTTTAAGTCAAAGGAGATTTTCATTTGCTTTAAAAGCTTGCGGTTATTGATCCATGGGGTCAAAAATTACAGGACCAGTATGGCTGGAAAGGACTTGTTGAGCTAACTTCACAACAATTTTGGGCCGTTTTGACATTCAGGCAGCGGAGAAACAGCCGGTCAAAGTAAGGGTACAAAATTGCTCTGGTCCTGCTTTAATTCAATGGAGATTTTAGTTTGCTTTAAAAGCTTGCAGTTATCAATCCATGGGGTCTAAAATTACAGGACCAGTATGGATGGAAATGAGTTGTTCAGAGCTAACTTCACAATAATTTTGGGCCATTTTGACATTCAGGCAGCGGAGAAACAGCCGGTCAAAGTAAGGGTACAAAACTGCTCTGGTCCTGCTTTAATTCAATGGAGATATTAGTTTGCTTTAAAAGCTTGAGGTTATAGGTCCTAAAATTACAGGACCAGTATGGGTGGAAAGGACTTGTTCAGAGCTAACTTTACACAGATTTTGGGGCTTTTTGACATTCAGGCAGCGGAGAAAAAGCCGGTCAAAGGAAGGGTACAAAACTCCTCCTGTCCCACTTTAAGTTAATGGAGATTTTCATTTCCTTTAAAAGCTTGCGGTTATCGATCCATGGGGTCAAAAATTGCAGGACCAGAATTGCTCGAAAGCACTTGTTCAGTGCTAACTTCGAACCGATTTTGGGCCATTTTGCCCTTCAGGCGGCGGAGAAAAAGCCGGTCAAAGGAAGGGTACAAAACTACTCCAGTCCCACTTTAAGTCAATGGAGATTTTCATTTGCTTTAAAAGCTTGCGGTTATCGATCCATGGGGTCAAAAATTACAGGACCAGTATGGCTGGAAAGGACTTGTTGAGCTAACTTCACAACAATTTTGGGCCCTTTTGACCTTCAGGCAGCAGAGAAATAGCCGGTCAAACTAAGGGTACAAAACTGCTCCGGTCCCGCTTTAAGTCAATGGAGATTTTAGTTTTCTTTAAAAGCTTGCGGTTATAGATCCATGGGGTATAAAATAACAGGACTGGTATGGATGGAAAGGACTTGTTCAGAGCTAACTTCACAACAATTTTGGGCCGTTTTGACATTCAGGCAGCGGAGAAACAGCAGGTCAAAGTAAGGGTACAAAACTGCTCTGGTCCTGCTTTAATTCAATGGAGATTTTAGTTTGCTTTAAAAGCTTGCAGTTATAGATCAATGGGGTATAAAATTACAGGACCAGTATGGCTGGAAAGGACTTGTTCAGAGCTAACTTTACACAGATTTTGGGGCTTTTTGACATTCAGGCGGCGGAGAAATAGCTGGTCAAAGGAAGGGTACAAATCTCATCCGATCCCACTTTAAGTCAATGAAGATTTTCATTTGCTTTAAAAGCTTGCGGTTATCTATCCATGGAGTCTAACATTACAGGACCAGTATGGATGGAAAGGACTTGTTCAGAGCTAACTTCACAACAATTTTGGGCCATTTTGACCTTCAGGCGGCGGAGAAATAGCCGGTCAAAGGAAGGGTACAAAACTCCTCCTGTCCCACTTTAAGTCAATGGAGATTTTCATTTGCTTTAAAAGCTTGCGGTTATCGATCCATGGGGTCAAAAATTACAGGACCAGTATGGCTGGAAAGGACTTGTTGAGCTAACTTCACAACAATTTTGGGCCATTTTGACCTTCAGGCAGCGGAGAAATAGCCGGTCAAAGTAAGGGTACAAAACTACTCCAGTCCCACTTTAAGTCAATGAAGATTTTCATTTGCTTTTAAAGCTTGCAGTTATCAATCCATGGGGTCTAAAATTACAGGACCAGTATGGATGGAAATGAGTTGTTCAGAGCTAACTTCACAATAATTTTGGGCCATTTTGACATTCAGGCGGCGGAGAAACAGCCGGTCAAAGTAAGGGTACAAAACTGCTCCGGTCCCGCTTTAAGTCAATGGAGATTTTCATTTGCTTTAAAAGCTTGCGGTTATCGATCCATGGGGTCAAAAATTACAGGACCAGCATGGCTGGAAAGGACTTGTTGAGCTAACTTCACAACAATTTTGGGACGTTTTGACCTTCAGGCAGCGGAGAAATAGCCGGTCAAAGTAAGGGTACAAAACTGCTCCGGTCCTGCTTTAGGTCAATGGAGATTTTAGTTTGCTTTGAAAGCTTGCGGTTATAGATCCATGGGGTATAAAATTACAGGACCAGTATGGATGGAAATGACTTGTTCAGAGCTAACTTCACAACAATTTTGGGCCGTTTTGACATTCAGGCAGCGGAGAAACAGCCGGTCAAAGTAAGGGTACAAAACTGCTCTGGTCCTGCTTTAATTCAATGGAGATTTTAGTTTGCTTTAAAAGCTTGCAGTTATCAATCCATGGGGTCTAAAATTACAGGACCAGTATGGATGGAAATGAGTTGTTCAGAGCTAACTTCACAATAATTTTGGGCCATTTTGACATTCAGGCAGCGGAGAAACAGCCGGTCAAAGTAAGGGTACAAAACTGCTCTGGTCCTGCTTTAATTCAATGGAGATTTTAGTTTGCTTTAAAAGCTTGAGGTTATAGGTCCTAAAATTACAGGACCAGTATGGGTGGAAAGGACTTGTTCAGAGCTAACTTTACACAGATTTTGGGGCTTTTTGACATTCAGGCAGCGGAGAAATAGCCGGTCAAAGGAAGGGTACAAAACTCCTCCTGTCCCACATTAAGTCAATGGAGATTTTCATTTGCTTTAAAAGCTTGCGGTTATCGATCCATGGGGTCAAAAATTGCAGGACCAGAATTGCTCGAAAGCACTTGTTCAGTGCTAACTTCGAACCGATTTTGGGCCATTTTGCCCTTCAGGTAGCAGAGAAAAAGCAGGTCAAAGGAAGGGTACAAAACTACTCCAGTCCCACTTTAAGTCAATGGAGATTTTCATTTGCTTTAAAAGCTTGCGGTTATCGATCCATGGGGTCAAAAATTACAGGACCAGTATGGCTGGAAAGGACTTGTTGAGCTAACTTCACAACAATTTTGGGCCCTTTTGACCTTCAGGCAGCGGAGAAATAGCCGGTCAAACTAAGGGTACAAAACTGCTCCGGTCCCGCTTTAAGTCAATGGAGATTTTAGTTTTCTTTAAAAGCTTGCAGTTATAGGTCCATGGGGTATAAAATTACAGGACCAGTATGGCTGGAAAGGACTTGTTCAGAGCTAACTTTACACAGATTTTGGGGCTTTTTGACCTTCAGGCAGCGGAGAAATAGCTGGTCAAAGGAAGGGTACAAATCTCATCCGATCCCACTTTAAGTCAATGAAGAATTTCATTTGCTTTAAAAGCTTGCGATTATCGATCCATGGAGTCTAACATTACAGGACCAGTATGGAAGGAAAGGACTTGTTCAGAGCTAACTTCACAACTATTTTGGGCCGTTTTGACATTCAGGCAGCGGAGAAACAGCCGGTCAAAGTAAGGGTACAAAACTGCTCTGGTCCTTCTTTAACTCAATGGAGATTTTAGTTTGCTTTAAAAGCTTGCAGTTATAGATCCATGGGGTATAAAATTACAGGACCAGAATGGCTGGAAATGACTTGTTCAGAGCTAACTTTACACGGATTTTGGGGCTTTTTGACCTTCAGGCGGCGGAGAAATAGCTGGTCAAAGGAAGGGTACAAATCTCATCCGATCCCACTTTAAGTCAATGAAGATTTTCATATGCTTTTAAAGCTTGCAGTTATCAATCCATGGGGTCTAAAATTACAGGACCAGTATGGATGGAAATGAGTTGTTCAGAGCTATCTTTACAATAATTTTGGGCCATTTTGACATTCAGGCTGCGGAGAAACAGCCGGTCAAAGTAAGGGTACAAAACTGCTCTGGTCCTGCTTTAATTCAATGGAGATTTTAGTTTGCTTTAAAAGCTTGAGGTTATAGGTCCTAATATTACAGGACCAGTATGGGTGGAAAGGTCTTGTTCAGAGCTAACTTTACACAGATTCTGGGGCTTTTTGACATTCAGGCGGCGGAGAAATAGCCGGTCAAAGGAAGGGTACAAAACTCCTCCTTTGTCCCACTTTAAGTTGATGGAGATTTTTATTGACTTAAAGTGGGACAGGAGGAGTTTTGTACCCTTCCTTTGACCGGCTATTTCTCCACCGCCTGAAGGTCAAAAGTGCCCAAAATTGTTCAGAAGTTAGCTCTGAACAAGTCCTTTCCATCCATACTGGTCCTGTAATTTTAGACTCCATGGATCAATAACCGCAAGCTTTTAAAGCAAATGAAAATCTTCATTGACTTAAAGTGGGGTCGGATATCGATCTATGGGGTCAAAAATTACAGGACCAGAATTGCTCGAAAGCACTTGTTCAGTGATAACTTCGAACCGATTTTGGGCCTTTTTGCCCTTCAGGCGGCGGAGAAAAAGCCGGTCAAAGGAAGGGTACAAAACTACTCCAGTCCCACTTTAAGTCAATGGAGATTTTCATTTGCTTTAAAAGCTTGCGGTCATCGATCCATGTGGTCAAAAATTACAGGACCAGTATGGCTGGAAAGGACTTGTTGAGCTAACTTCACAACAATTTTGGGCCATTTTGACCTTCAGGCAGTTGAGAAATTGCCGGTCAAAGTAAGGGTACAAATCTGCTCTGGTCCTGCTTTAAGTCAATGGAGATTTTCATTTGCTTTAAAAGCTTGCAGATATCGATCCAAGGGGTCGAAAATTACAGGACCAGTATGGCTGGAAGGGTCTTTTTCAGAGCTAATTTCACACAAATATTGGGCAATTTTGACCTGCAGTCGGCGGAGAAACAGCCAGTCAAAGTAAGGGTACAAAACTGCTCTGGTCCTGCTTTAATTCAATGGAGATTTTAGTTTGCTTTAAAAGCTTGCGGTTATAGATCCATGGGGTATAAAATTACAGGACCAGTATGGATGGAAACGACTTGTTCAGAGCTAACTTTACACAGACTTTGGGCCATTTTGACCTTCAGGCGGCAGAGAAATAGCCGGTCAAAGGAAGGGTACAAAACAACTCCTGTCCCACTTTAAGTCAATGGAGATTTTCATTTGATTTAAAGCTCGCAGTTATCGATCCATGGGGTCAAAAATTGCAGGACCAGAATTGCTCGAAAGCACTTGTTCATAGCTAACTTCTCAACAATTTTGGGCCATTTTGACATTCAGGCGGCTTAGAAACAGCCGGTCAAAGTAAGGGTACAAAACTGCTCTGGTCCTGCTTTAAGTCAATGGAGATTTTAATTTGCTTTTAAAGCTTGCAGTTGTCAATCCATGGGGTCTAAAATTACAGGACCAGTATGGATGGAAAGTACTTGTTCATAGCTAACTTCACAACAATTTTGGGCCATTGTGACATTCAGGCGGCGGAGAAACAGCCGGTCAAAGTAAGGGTACAAAACTGCTCTGGTCCTGCTTTAAGTCAATGGAGATTTTAATTTGCCTTTAAAGCTTGCAGTTATCAATCCATGGGGACTAAAATTACAGGACCAGTATGGATGGAAATGAGTTGTTCAGAGCTAACTTCACAATAATTTTGGGCCATTTTGACATTCAGGCAGCGGAGAAACAGCCGGTCAAAGTAAGGGTAAAAAACTGCTCTGGTCCTGCTTTAATTCAATGGAGATTTTAGTTTGCTTTAAAAGCTTGAGGTTATAGGTCCTAAAATTACAGGACCAGTATGGGTGGAAAGGACTTGTTCAGAGCTAACTTTACACAGATTTTGGGGCTTTTTGACATTCAGGCGGCGGAGAAATAGCCGGTCAAAGGAAGGGTACAAAACTCCTCCTGTCCCACTTTAAGTTAATGGAGATTTTCATTTGCTTTAAAAGCTTGCGGTTATCGATCCATGGGGTCAAAAATTGCAGGACCAGAATTGCTCGAAAGAACTTGTTCAGTGCTAACTTCGAACCGATTTTGGGCCATTTTGCCCTTCAGGTAGCAGAGAAAAAGCCGGTCAAAGGAAGGGTACAAAACTACTCCAGTCCCACTTTAAGTCAATGGAGATTTTCATTTGCTTTAAAAGCTTGCGGTTATCGATCCATGGGGTCAAAAATTACAGGACCAGTATGGCTGGAAAGGACTTGTTGAGCTAACTTCACAACAATTTTGGGCCCTTTTGACCTTCAGGCAGCGGAGAAATGGCCGGTCAAACTAAGGGTACAAAACTGCTCCGGTCCCGCTTTAAGTCAATGGAGATTTTAGTTTTCTTTAAAAGCTTGCGGTTATAGGTCCATGGGGTATAAAATTACAGGACCAGTATGGATGGAAAGGACTTGTTCAGAGCTAACTTCACAACAATATTGGGCCGTTTTGACATTCAGGCAGCGGAGAAACAGCCGGTCAAAGTAAGGGTACAAAACTGCTCTGGTCCTGCTTTAATTCAATGGAGATTTTAGTTTGCTTTAAAAGCTTGCAGTTATAGATCCATGGGGTATAAAATTACAGGACCAGTATGGCTGGAAAGGACTTGTTCAGAGCTAACTTTACACGGATTTTGGGGCTTTTTGACCTTCAGGCGGCGGAGAAATAGCTGGTCAAAGGAAGGGTACAAATCTCATCCGATCCCACTTTAAGTCAATGAAGATTTTCATTTGCTTTTAAAGCTTGCAGTTATCAATCCATGGGGTCTAAAATTACAGGACTAGTATGGATGGAAATGAGTTGTTCAGAGCTAACTTTACAATAATTTTGGGCCATTTTGACATTCAGGCAGCGGAGAAACAGCCGGTCAAAGTAAGGGTACAAAACTGCTCTGGTCCTGCTTTAATTCAATGGAGATTTTAGTTTGCTTTAAAAGCTTGAGGTTATAGGTCCTAAAATTACAGGACCAGTATGGGTGGAAAGGACTTGTTCAGAGCTATCTTTACACAGATTTTGGGGCTTTTTGACATTCAGGCGGCGGAGAAATAGCCGGTCAAAGGAAGGGTACAAAACTCCTCCTGTCCCACTTTAAGTTAATGGAGATTTTCATTGACTTAAAGTGGGACAGGAGGAGTTTTGTACCCTTCCTTTGACCGGCTATTTCTCCACCGCCTGAAGGTCAAAAGTGCCCAAAATTGTTCAGAAGTTAGCTCTGAACAAGTCCTTTCCATCCATACTGGTCCTGTAATTTTAGACTCCATGGATCAATAACCGCAAGCTTTTAAAGCAAATGAAAATCTTCATTGACTTAAAGTGGGGTCGGAAATCGATCCATGGGGTCAAAAATTACAGAACCAGAATTGCTCGAAAGCACTTGTTCAGTGATAACTTCGAACCGATTTTGGGCCTTTTTGCCCTTCAGGCGGCAGAGAAAAAGCCGGTCAAAGGAAGGGTACAAAACTACTCCAGTCCCACTTTAAGTCAATGGAGATTTTCATTTGCTTTAAAAGCTTGCGGTCATCGATCCATGTGGTCAAAAATTACAGGACCAGTATGGCTGGAAAGGACTTGTTGAGCTAACTTCACAACAATTTTGGGCCATTTTGACCTTCAGGCAGCGGAGAAATTGCCGGTCAAAGTAAGGGTACAAATCTGCTCTGGTCTTGCTTTAAGTCAATGGAGATTTTCATTTGCTTTAAAAGCTTGCAGATATCGATCCAAGGGGTCGAAAATTACAGGACCAGTATGGCTGGAAGGGACTTGTTCAGAGCTAATTTCACACAAATATTGGGCAATTTTGACCTGCAGGCGGCGGAGAAACAGCCAGTCAAAGTAAGGGTACAAAACTGCTCTGGTCCTGCTTTAATTCAATGGAGATTTTAGTTTGCTTTAAAAGCTTGCGGTTATAGATCCATGGGGTATAAAATTACAGGACCAGTATGGATGGAAACGACTTGTTCAGAGCTAACTTTACACAGACTTTGGGCCATTTTGACCTTCAGGCGGCAGAGAAATAGCCCGTCAAAGGAAGGGTACAAAACTCCTCCTGTCCCACTTTAAGTCAATGGAGATTTTCATTTGATTTAAAGCTTGCAGTTATCGATCCATGGGGTCAAAGATTGCAGGACCAGAATTGCTCGAAAGCACTTGTTCATAGCTAACTTCTCAACAATTTTGGGCCATTTTGACATTCAGGCGGTGGAGAAACAGCCGGTCAAAGTAAGGGTACAAAACTGCTCTGGTCCTGCTTTAAGTCAATGGAGATTTTAATTTGCTTTTAAAGCTTGCAGTTATCAATCCATGGGGTCTAAAATTACAGGACCAGTATGGATGGAAAGTACTTGTTCATAGCTAACTTCACAACAATTTAGGGCCATTGTGACATTCAGGCGGCGGAGAAACAGCCGGTCAAAGTAAGGGTACAAAACTGCTCTGGTCCTGCTTTAAGTCAATAGAGATTTTCATTTGCTTTTAAAGCTTGCAGATATCAATCCATGGGGTCGAAAATTACAGGACCAGTATGGCTGGAAGGGACTTGTTCAGAGCTAATTTCACACAAATATTGGGCAATTTTGACCTGCAGGCGGCGGAGAAACAGCCAGTCAAAGTGAGGTTACAAAACTCATCAGGTTCCACTTTAAGTTAATGGAGATTTTCATTTGATTTTAAAGCTTGCAGTTATCAATCCATGGGGTCCAAAATTACAGGACCAGTATGGAAGGAAATGAGTTGTTCAGAGCTAACTTCACAATCATTTTGGGCCATTTTGACATTCAGGCAGCGGAGAAACAGCCGGTCAAAGTAAGGTTACAAAACTCATCCGGTTCCACTTTAGATTAATGGAGATTTCCATTTGATTTAAAGATTGCAGTTATACATCCATGGGGTCTAAAATTACAGGACCAGTATGGATGGAAAGTACTTGTTCATAGCTAACTTCTCAACAATTTTGGGCCATTTTGACATTCAGGCGGCGGAGAAACAGCCGGTCAAAGTAAGGGTACAAAACTGCTCTGGTCCTGCTTTAAGTCAATGGAGATTTTAATTTGCTTTTAAAGCTTGCAGTTATCAATCCATGGGGTCTAAAATTACAGGACCAGTATGTATGGAAATTAGTTGTTCAGAGCTAACTTCACAATAATTTTGGGCCATTTTGACATTCAGGCAGCGGAGAAACAGCCGGTCAAAGTAAGGGTACAAAACTGCTCTGGTCCTGCTTTGATTCAATGGAGATTTTAGCTTGCTTTAAAAGCTTGAGGTTATAGGTCCTAAAATTACAGGACCAGTATGGATGGAAACGACTTGTTCAGAGCTAACTTTACACAGACTTTGGGCCATTTTGACTTTCAGGCAGCAGAGAAATAGCCGGTCAAAGGAAGGGTACAAAACTCCTCCTGTCCCACTTTAAGTCAATGGAGATTTTAATTTGATTTAAAGCTTGTAGTTATCGATCAATGGGGTCAAAAATT
The DNA here is from genome assembly GCA_031769625.1 of Taudactylus pleione. Classification (NCBI taxonomy): domain Eukaryota; kingdom Metazoa; phylum Chordata; class Amphibia; order Anura; family Myobatrachidae; genus Taudactylus; species Taudactylus pleione. Next base: position 2,754,726 of record JAUIMM010000322.1, on the reverse strand, counting down.
GCAGGACCAGAATTGCTCGAAAGCACTTGTTCATAGCTAGCTTCTCAACAATTTTGGGCCATTTTGACATTCAGGCGGCGGAGAAACAGCCGGTCAAAGTAAGGGTACAAAACTGCTCTGGTCCTGCTTTAAGTCAATGGAGATTTTAATTTGCTTTTAAAGCTTGCAGTTATCAATCCATGGGGTCTAAAATTACAGGACCAGTATGGATGGAAAGTACTTGTTCATAGCTAAATTCACAACAATTTTGGGCCATTGTGACATTCAGGCGGCGGAGATACAGCCGGTCAAAGTAAGGGTACAAAACTGCTCTGGTCCTGCTTTAAGTCAATGGAGATTTTAATTAGCTTTTAAAGCTTGCAGTTATCAATCCATGGCGTCTAAAATTACAGGACCAGTATGGATGGAAAGGACTTGATCAGAGCTAACTTCACAACAATTTTGGGCCGTTTTGACATGCAGGCAGCGGAGAAACAGCCGGTCAAAGTAAGGGTACAAAACTGCTCTGGTCCTGCTTTAATTCAATGGAGATTTTAGTTTGCTTTAAAAGCTTGCAGTTATAGATCCATGGGGTATAAAATTACAGGACCAGTATGGCTGGAAAGGACTTGTTCAGAGCTAACTTTACACAGATTTTGGGGCTTTTTGACCTTCAGGCAGCGGAGAAATACATGGTCAAAGGAAGGGTACAAATCTCATCCGATCCCACTTTAAGTCAATGAAGAATTTCATTTGCTTTAAAAGCTTGCGATTATCGATCCATGGAGTCTAACATTACAGGACCAGTATGGAAGGAAAGGACTTGTTCAGAGCTAACTTCACAACTATTTTGGGCCGTTTTGACATTCAGGCAGCGGAGAAACAGCCGGTCAAAGTAAGGGTACAAAACTGCTCTGGTCCTTCTTTAATTCAATGGAGATTTTAGTTTGCTTTAAAAGCTTGAGGTTATAGGTCCTAATATTACAGGACCAGTATGGGTGGAAAGGACTTGTTCAGAGCTAACTTTACACAGATTCTGGGGCTTTTTGACATTCAGGCGGCGAAGAAATAGCCGGTCAAAGGAAGGGTACAAAACTCCTCCTTTGTCCCACTTTAAGTTGATGGCGATTTTCATTGACTTAAAGTGGGACAGGAGGAGTTTTGTACCCTTCCTTTGACCGGCTATTTCTCCACCGCCTGAAGGTCAAATGTGCCCAAAATTGTTCAGAAGTTAGCTCTGAACAAGTCCTTTCCATCCATACTGGTCCTGTAATTTTAGACTCCATGGATCAATAACCGCAAGCTTTTAAAGCAAATGAAAATCTTCATTGACTTAAAGTGGGGTCGGATATCGATCTATGGGGTCAAAAATTACAGGACCAGAATTGCTCGAAAGCACTTGTTCAGTGCTAACTTCGAACCGATTTTGGGCCTTTTTGCCCTTCAGGCGGCGGAGAAAAAGCCGGTCAAAGGAAGGGTACAAAACTACTCCAGTCCCACTTTAAGTCAATGGAGATTTTCATTTGCTTTAAAAGCTTGCGGTCATCGATCCATGTGGTCAAAAATTACAGGACCAGTATGGCTGGAAAGGACTTGTTGAGCTAACTTCACAACAATTTTGGGCCATTTTGACCTTCAGGCAGCGGAGAAATTGCCGGTCAAAGTAAGGGTACAAATCTGCTCTGGTCCTGCTTTAAGTCAATGGAGATTTTCATTTGCTTTAAAAGCTTGCAGATATCGATCCAAGGGGTATAAAATTACAGGACCAGTATGGCTGGAAGGGTCTTGTTCAGAGCTAATTTCACACAAATATTGGGCAATTTTGACCTGTAGGCGGCGGAGAAACAGCCAGTCAAAGTAAGGGTACAAAACTGCTCTGGTCCTGCTTTAATTCAATGGAGATTTTAGTTTGCTTTAAAAGCTTGCGGTTATAGATCCATGGGGTATAAAATTACAGGACCAGTATGGATGGAAACGACTTGTTCAGAGCTAACTTTACACAGACTTTGGGCCATTTTGACCTTCAGGCGGCAGAGAAATAGCCGGTCAAAGGAAGGGTACAAAACTCCTCCTGTCCCACTTTAAGTCAATGGAGATTTTCATTTGATTTAAAGCTCGCAGTTATCGATCCATGGGGTCAAAAATTGCAGGACCAGAATTGCTCGAAAGCACTTGTTCATAGCTAACTTCTCAACAATTTTGGGCCATTTTGACATTCAGGCGGCTTAGAAACAGCCGGTCAAAGTAAGGGTACAAAACTGCTCTGGTCCTGCTTTAAGTCAATGGAGATTTTAATTTGCTTTTAAAGCTTGCAGTTGTCAATCCATGGGGTCTAAAATTACAGGACCAGTATGGATGGAAAGTACTTGTTCATAGCTAACTTCACAACAATTTTGGGCCATTGTGACATTCAGGCGGCGGAGAAACAGCCGGTCAAAGTAAGGGTACAAAACTGCTCTGGTCCTGCTTTAAGTCAATGGAGATTTTAATTTGCTTTTAAAGCTTGCAGTTATCAGTCCATGGGGACTAAAATTACAGGACCAGTATGGATGGAAATGAGTTGTTCAGAGCTAACTTCACAATAATTTTGGGCCATTTTGACATTCAGGCAGCGGAGAAACAGCCGGTCAAAGTAAGGGTAAAAAACTGCTCTGGTCCTGCTTTAATTCAATGGAGATTTTAGTTTGCTTTAAAAGCTTGAGGTTATAGGTCCTAAAATTACAGGACCAGTATGGGTGGAAAGGACTTGTTCAGAGCTAACTTTACACAGATTCTGGGGCTTTTTGACATTCAGGCGGCGGAGAAATAGCCGGTCAAAGGAAGGGTACAAAACTCCTCCTTTGTCCCACTTTAAGTTGATGGAGATTTTCATTGACTTAAAGTGGGACAGGAGGAGTTTTGTACCCTTCCTTTGACCGGCTATTTCTCCACCGCCTGAAGGTCAAAAGTGCCCAAAATTGTTCAGAAGTTAGCTCTGAACAAGTCCTTTCCATCCATTCTGGTCCTGTAATTTTAGACTCCATGGATCAATAACCGCAAGCTTTTAAAGCAAATGAAAATCTTCATTGACTTAAAGTGGGGTCGGATATCGATCTATGGGGTCAAAAATTACAGGACCAGAATTGCTCGAAAGCACTTGTTCAGTGCTAACTTCGAACCGATTTTGGGCCTTTATGCCCTTCAGGCGGCGGAGAAAAAGCCGGTCAAAGGAAGGGTACAAAACTACTCCAGTCCCACTTTAAGTCAATGGAGATTTTCATTTGCTTTAAAAGCTTGCGGTCATCGATCCATGTGGTCAAAAATTACAGGACCAGTATGGCTGGAAAGGACTTGTTGAGCTAACTTCACAACAATTTTGGGCCATTTTGACATTCAGGCGGCTTAGAAACAGCCGGTCAAAGTAAGGGTACAAAACTGCTCTGGTCCTGCTTTAAGTCAATGGAGATTTTAATTTGCTTTTAAAGCTTGCAGTTGTCAATCCATGGGGTCTAAAATTACAGGACCAGTATGGATGGAAAGTACTTGTTCATAGCTAACTTCACAACAATTTTGGGCCATTGTGACATTCAGGCGGCGGAGAAACAGCCGGTCAAAGTAAGGGTACAAAACTGCTCTGGTCCTGCTTTAAGTCAATGGAGATTTTAATTTGCTTTTAAAGCTTGCAGTTATCAATCCATGGGGACTAAAATTACAGGACCAGTATGGATGGAAATGAGTTGTTCAGAGCTAACTTCACAATAATTTTGGGCCATTTTGACATTCAGGCAGCGGAGAAACAGCCAGTCAAAGTAAGGGTAAAAAACTGCTCTGGTCCTGCTTTAATTCAATGGAGATTTTAGTTTGCTTTAAAAGCTTGAGGTTATAGGTCCTAAAATTACAGGACCAGTATGGGTGGAAAGGACTTGTTCAGAGCTAACTTTACACAGATTCTGGGGCTTTTGACATTCAGGCGGCGGAGAAATAGCCGGTCAAAGGAAGGGTACAAAACTCCTCCTTTGTCCCACTTTAAGTTGATGGAGATTTTCATTGACTTAAAGTGGGACAGGAGGAGTTTTGTACCCTTCCTTTGACCGGCTATTTCTCCACCGCCTGAAGGTCAAAAGTGCCCAAAATTGTTCAGAAGTTAGCTCTGAACAAGTCCTTTCCATCCATACTGGTCCTGTAATTTTAGACTCCATGGATCAATAACCGCAAGCTTTTAAAGCAAATGAAAATCTTCATTGACTTAAAGTGGGGTCGGATATCGATCTATGGGGTCAAAAATTACAGGACCAGAATTGCTCGAAAGCACTTGTTCAGTGCTAACTTCGAACCGATTTTGGGCCTTTTTGCCCTTCAGGCGGCGGAGAAAAAGCCGGTCAAAGGAAGGGTACAAAACTACTCCAGTCCCACTTTAAGTCAATGGAGATTTTCATTTGCTTTAAAAGCTTGCGGTCATCGATCCATGTGGTCAAAAATTACAGGACCAGTATGGCTGGAAAGGACTTGTTGAGCTAACTTCACAACAATTTTGGGCCATTTTGACCTTCAGGCAGCGGAGAAATTGCCGGTCAAAGTAAGGGTACAAATCTGCTCTGGTCCTGCTTTAAGTCAATGGAGATTTTCATTTGCTTTAAAAGCTTGCAGATATCGATCCAAGGGGTCGAAAATTACAGGACCAGTATGGCTGGAAGGGTCTTGTTCAGAGCTAATTTCACACAAATATTGGGCAATTTTGACCTGTAGGCGGCGGAGAAACAGCCAGTCAAAGTAAGGGTACAAAACTGCTCTGGTCCTGCTTTAATTCAATGGAGATTTTAGTTTGCTTTAAAAGCTTGCGGTTATAGATCCATGGGGTATAAAATTACAGGACCAGTATGGATGGAAACGACTTGTTCAGAGCTAACTTTACACAGACTTTGGGCCATTTTGACCTTCAGGCGGCAGAGAAATAGCCGGTCAAAGGAAGGGTACAAAACTCCTCCTGTCCCACTTTAAGTCAATGGAGAATTTCATTTGATTTAAAGCTCGCAGTTATCGATCCATGGGGTCAAAAATTGCAGGACCAGAATTGCTCGAAAGCACTTGTTCATAGCTAACTTCTCAACAATTTTGGGCCATTTTGACATTCAGGCGGCTTAGAAACAGCCGGTCAAAGTAAGGGTACAAAACTGCTCTGGTCCTGCTTTAAGTCAATGGAGATTTTAATTTGCTTTTAAAGCTTGCAGTTGTCAATCCATGGGGTCTAAAATTACAGGACCAGTATGGATGGAAAGTACTTGTTCATAGCTAACTTCACAACAATTTTGGGCCATTGTGACATTCAGGCGGCGGAGAAACAGCCGGTCAAAGTAAGGGTACAAAACTGCTCTGGTCCTGCTTTAAGTCAATGGAGATTTTAATTTGCTTTTAAAGCTTGCAGTTATCAATCCATGGGGACTAAAATTACAGGACCAGTATGGATGGAAATGAGTTGTTCAGAGCTAACTTCACAATAATTTTGGGCCATTTTGACATTCAGGCAGCGGAGAAACAGCCGGTCAAAGTAAGGGTAAAAAACTGCTCTGGTCCTGCTTTAATTCAATGGAGATTTTAGTTTGCTTTAAAAGCTTGAGGTTATAGGTCCTAAAATTACAGGACCAGTATGGGTGGAAAGGACTTGTTCAGAGCTAACTTTACACAGATTTTGGGGCTTTTTGACATTCAGGCGGCGGAGAAATAGCCGGTCAAAGGAAGGGTACAAAACTCCTCCTGTCCCACTTTAAGTTAATGGAGATTTTCATTTGTTTTAAAAGCTTGCGGTTATCGATCCATGGGGTCAAAAATTGCAGGACCAGAATTGCTCGAAAGCACTTGTTCAGTGCTAACTTCGAACCGATTTTGGGCCATTTTGCCCTTCAGGTAGCAGAGAAAAAGCCGGTCAAAGGAAGGGTACAAAACTACTCCAGTCCCACTTTAAGTCAATGGAGATTTTCATTTGCTTTAAAAGCTTGCGGTTATCGATCCATGGGGTCAAAAATTACAGGACCAGTATGGCTGGAAAGGACTTGTTGAGCTAACTTCACAACAATTTTTGGCCCTTTTGACCTTCAGGCAGCGGAGAAATGGCCGGTCAAACTAAGGGTACAAAACTGCTCCGGTCCAGCTTTAAGTCAATGGAGATTTTAGTTTTCTTTAAAAGCTTGTGGTTATAGGTCCATGGGGTATAAAATTACAGGACCAGTATGGATGGAAAGGACTTGTTCAGAGCTAACTTCACAACAATTTTGGGCCGTTTTGACATTCAGGCAGCGGAGAAACAGCCGGTCAAAGTAAGGGTACAAAACTGCTCTGGTCCTGCTTTAATTCAATGGAGATTTTAGTTTGCTTTAAAAGCTTGCAGTTATAGATCCATGGGGTATAAAATTACAGGACCAGTATGGCTGGAAAGGACTTGTTCAGAGCTAACTTTACACGGATTTTGGGGCTTTTTGACCTTCAGGCGGCGGAGAAATAGCTGGTCAAAGGAAGGGTACAAATCTCATCCGATCCCACTTTAAGTCAATGAAGATTTTCATTTGCTTTTAAAGCTTGCAGTTATCAATCCATGGGGTCTAAAATTACAGGACCAGTATGGATGGAAATGAGTTGTTCAGAGCTAACTTTACAATAATTTTGGGCCATTTTGACATTCAGGCAGCGGAGAAACAGCCGGTCAAAGTAAGGGTACAAAACTGCTCTGGTCCTGCTTTAATTCAATGGAGATTTTAGTTTGCTTTAAAAGCTTGAGGTTATAGGTCCTAAAATTACAGGACCAGTATGGGTGGAAAGGACTTGTTCAGAGCTAACTTTACACAGATTTTGGGGCTTTTTGACATTCAGGCGGCGGAGAAATAGCCGGTCAAAGGAAGGGTACAAAACTCCTCCTGTCCCACTTTAAGTTAATGGAGATTTTCATTGACTTAAAGTGGGACAGGAGGAGTTTTGTACCCTTCCTTTGACCGGCTATTTCTCCACCGCCTGAAGGTCAAAAGTGCCCAAAATTGTTCAGAAGTTAGCTCTGAACAAGTCCTTTCCATCCATACTGGTCCTGTAATTTTAGACTCCATGGATCAATAACCGCAAGCTTTTAAAGCAAATGAAAATCTTCATTGACTTAAAGTGGGGTCGGATATCGATCCATGGGGTCAAAAATTACAGGACCAGAATTGCTCGAAAGCACTTGTTCAGTGCTAACTTCGAACCGATTTTGGGCCTTTTTGCCCTTCAGGCGGCGGAGAAAAAGCCGGTCAAAGGAAGGGTACAAAACTACTCCAGTCCCACTTTAAGTCAATGGAGATTTTCATTTGCTTTAAAAGCTTGCGGTCATCGATCCATGTGGTCAAAAATTACAGGACCAGTATGGCTGGAAAGGACTTGTTGAGCTAACTTCACAACAATTTTGGGCCATTTTGACCTTCAGGCAGCGGAGAAATTGCCGGTCAAAGTAAGGGTACAAATTTGCTCTGGTCTTGCTTTAAGTCAATGGAGATTTTCATTTGCTTTAAAAGCTTGCAGATATCGATCCAAGGGGTCAAAAATTACAGGACCAGTATGGCTGGAAGGGACTTGTTCAGAGCTAATTTCACACAAATATTGGGCAATTTTGACCTGCAGGCGGCGGAGAAACAGCCAGTCAAAGTAAGGGTACAAAACTGCTCTGGTCCTGCTTTAATTCAATGGAGATTTTAGTTTGCTTTAAAAGCTTGCGGTTATAGATCCATGGGGTATAAAATTACAGGACCAGTATGGATGGAAACGACTTGTTCAGAGCTAACTTTACACAGACTTTGGGCCATTTTGACCTTCAGGCGGCAGAGAAATAGCCGGTCAAAGGAAGGGTACAAAACTCCTCCTGTCCCACTTTAAGTCAATGGGGATTTTCATTTGATTTAAAGCTTGCAGTTATCGATCCATGGGGTCAAAGATTGCAGGACCAGAATTGCTCGAAAGCACTTGTTCATAGCTAACTTCTCAACAATTTTGGGCCATTTTGACATTCAGGCGGCAGAGAAACAGCCGGTCAAAGTAAGGGTACAAAACTGCTCTGGTCCTGCTTTAAGTCAATGGAGATTTTAATTTGCTTTTAAAGCTTGCAGTTATCAATCCATGGGGTCTAAAATTACAGGACCAGTATGGATGGAAAGTACTTGTTCATAGCTAACTTCACAACAATTTAGGGCCATTGTGACATTCAGGCGGCGTAGAAACAGCCGGTCAAAGTAAGGGTACAAAACTGCTCTGGTCCTGCTTTAAGTCAATGGAGATTTTAATTTGCTTTTAAAGCTTGCAGTTATCAATCCATGGGGTCTAAAATTACAGGACCAGTATGGATGGAAATGAGTTGTTCAGAGCTAACTTCACAATAATTTTGGGCCATTTTAACATTCAGGCAGCGGAGAAACAGCCGGTCAAAGTAAGGGTAAAAAACTGCTCTGGTCCTGCTTTAATTCAATGGAGATTTTAGTTTGCTTTAAAAGCTTGAGGTTATAGGTCCTAAACTTACAGGACCAGTATGGGTGGAAAGGACTTGTTCAGAGCTAACTTTACACAGATTTTGGGGCTTTTTGACATTCAGGCGGCGGAGAAATAGCCGGTCAAAGGAAGGGTACAAAACTCCTCCTGTCCCACTTTAAGTTAATGGAGATTTTCATTTGCTTTAAAAGCTTGCGGTTATCGATCCATGGGTTCAAAAATTGCAGGACCAGAATTGCTCGAAAGCACTTGTTCAGTGCTAACTTCGAACCTATTTTGGGCCATTTTGCCCTTCAGGTAGCAGAGAAAAAGCCGGTCAAAGGAAGGGTACAAAACTACTCCAGTCCCACTTTAAGTCAATGGAGATTTTCATTTGCTTTAAAAGCTTGCGGTTATCGATCCATGGGGTCAAAAATTACAGGACCAGTATGGCTGGAAAGGACTTGTTGAGCTAACTTCACAACAATTTTGGGCCCTTTTGACCTTCAGGCAGCGGAGAAATAGCCGGTCAAACTTAGGGTACAAAACTGCTCTGGTCCTGCTTTAATTCAATGGAGATTTTAGTTTGCTTTAAAAGCTTGCGTTTATAGATCCATGGGGTATAAAATTACAGGACCAGTATGGCTGGAAAGGACTTGTTCAGAGCTGACTTTACACAGATTTTGGGGCTTTTTGACCTTCAGGCAGCGGAGAAATAGCCGGTCAAAGGAAGGGTACAAATCTCATCCGGTCCCACTTTAAGTCAATGGAGATTTTCATTTGCTTTAAAATGCTTGCGGTTATCGATCCATGGGGTCAAAAATTACAGGACCAGTATGGCTGGAAAGGACTTGTTGAGCTAACTTCACAACAATTTTGGGCCATTTTGACCTTCAGGCGGCGGAGAAATAGCCGGTCAAAGTAAGGGTATAAAACTGCTCCGGTCCCGCTTTAAGTCAATGGAGATTTTAGTTTGCTTTAAAAGCTTGCGGTTATAGATCCATGGGGTATAAAATTACAGGACCAGTATGGATGGAAAGGACTTGTTCAGAGCTAACTTCACAACAATTTTGGGCCGTTTTGACATTCAGGCAGCGGAGAAACAGCCGGTCAAAGTAAGGGTACAAAACTGCTCTGGTCCTGCTTTAATTCCATGGAGATTTTAGTTTGCTTTAAAAGCTTGCGGTTATCGATCCATGGGGTCTAAAATTACACGACCAGTATGCCTGGAAAGCCTTTGTTCACAGCTAACTTCACACCGATTTTCAGGCAGTGGAGAAAAAGCTGGTCAAAGTAAGGGTACAAAACTGCTCTGGTCCTGCTTTAATTCAATGGAGATTTTAGTTTGCTTTAAAAGCTTGCGGTTATAGGTCCTAAAATTACAGGACCAGTATTGCTCGAAAGCACTTGCTCAGTGCTAACTTCGAACCGATTTTGGGCCATTTTGCCCTTCAGGCGGCGGAGAAAAAGCCGGTCAAAGGAAGGGTACAAAACTACTCCAGTCCCACTTTAAGTCAATGGAGATTTTCATTTGCTTTAAAAGCTTGCGGTTATCGATTCATGGGGTCAAAAATTACAGGACCAGTATGGCTGGAAAGGACTTGTTGAGCTAACTTCACAACAATTTTGGGCCATTTTGACCTTCAGGCGGCGGAGAAATAGCCGGTCAAAGGAAGGGTACAAAACTACTCCAGTCCCACTTTAAGTCAATGGAGATTTTCATTTGCTTTAAAAGCTTGCGGTTATTGATCCATGGGGTCAAAAATTACAGGACCAGTATGGCTGGAAAGGACTTGTTGAGCTAACTTCACAACAATTTTGGGCCATTTTGACCTTCAGGCGGCGGAGAAATAGCCGGTCAAAGTAAGGGTACAAAACTGCTCCGGTCCCGCTTTAAGTCAATGGAGATTTTAGTTTGCTTTAAAAGCTTGCGGTTATAGATCCATGGGGTATAAAATTACAGGACCAGTATGGATGGAAAGGACTTGTTCAGAGCTAACTTCACAACAATTTTGGGCCGTTTTGACATTCAGGCAGTGGAGAAACAGCCGGTCAAAGTAAGGGTACAAAACTGCTCTGGTCCTGCTTTAATTCAATGGAGATTTTAGTTTGCTTTAAAAGCTTGCGTTTATAGATCCATGGGGTATAAAATTACAGGACCAGTATGGCTGGAAAGGACTTGTTCAGAGCTAACTTTACACAGATTTTGGGGCTTTTTGACCTTCAGGCAGCGGAGAAATAGCCGGTCAAAGGAAGGGTACAAATCTCATCCGGTCCCACTTTAAGTCAATGAAGATTTTCATTTGCTTTAAAAGCTTGCGGTTATCGATCAATGGAGTCTAAAATTACAGTATAGCTGGAAAGCACTTGTTCAGTTCAAATTTCGAACCGATTTTGGGCCATTTTGCCCTTCATGCGGTGGAGAAAAAGCCTGTCAAAGTAAGGTTACAAAACTGCTCTGGTCCTGCTTTAAGTCAATGGAGATTTTAATTTGCTTTAAAAGCTTGCTGTTATAGATCCATGGGGTATAAAATTACAGGACCAGTATGGATGGAAAGGACTTTTTCAGAGCTAACTTCACAACAATTTTGGGCCATTTTGACTTTCAGGCAGCGGAGAAACAGTCGGTAAAAGTAAGGTTACAAAACTCATCCGGTCCCACTTTAAGTTAATGGAGATTTCATTTGCTTTAAAAGCTTGGGGTTTTCGATCCATGGCATCTAAAATTACAGGACCAGTATGGATGGAAAGGACATGTTCAGAGCTAACTTCACAACAATTTTGGGCCATTTTGATATTCAGGCGGAGGAGAAAAAGCCGGTCAAAAGAAGAGTACAAAACTTCTCCTGTCCCACATTAAGTCAATGGAGATTTTCATTTGCTTTAAAAGCTTGCGGTTATCGATCCATGCAGTCAAAAATTACAGGACCAGTATGGCTGGAAAGCACTTGTTCAGTGCTACCTTCACAACAATTTTGGGCAATTTTGACCTTCAGTCGTCGGAGAAATAGCCGGTCAAAGTAAGGGTACAAAACTGCTTCGGTCCCGCTTTAATTTAATGGAGATTTTAGTTTGCTTTAAAAGCTTCCGGTTATAGGTCCTAAAATTACAGGACCAGTATGGTTGGAAAGGACTTGTTCATAGCTAACTTTACACAGATTTTGGGGCTTTTTGACATTCAGGCGGCGGTGAAATAGCCGGTCAAAGGAAGGGTACAAAACTACTCCAGTCCCACTTTAAGTCAATGGAGATTTTCATTTGCTTTAAAAGCTTGCGGTTATCGATCCATTGGGTAAAAATTACAGGACCAGTATGGCTGGAGTGGACTTGTTGAGCTAACTTCACAACAATTTTGGGCCATTTTGACCTTCAGGCGGCGGAGAAATAGCCAGTCAAAGTAAGGGTACAAAACTCCTCCTGTCACACTTTAAGTTAATGGAGATTTTAATTTGCTTTAAAAGCTTGCGGTTATCGATCCATGGGGTCAAAAATTACAGGACCAGTTTTGCTCGAAAGCTCTTGTTCACTGCTAACTTCGAACCGATTTTGGTCCTTTTTGCCCTTCAAGCGGCGGAGAAAAAGCCGGTCAAAGGAAGGGTACAAAACTACTCCAGTCCCACTTTAAGTCAATGGAGATTTTCATTTGCTTTAAAATGCTTGCGGTTATCGATCCATGGGGTCAAAAATTACAGGACCAGTATGGCTGTAAAGGACTTGTTGAGCTAACTTCACAACAATTTTGGGCCATTTTGACCTTCAGGCGGCGGAGAAATAGCCGGTCAAAGTAAGGGTACAAAACTGCTCTGGTCCCGCTTTAAGTCAATGGAGATTTTAGTTTGCTTTAAAAGCTTGCGGTTATAGATCCATGGGGTATAAAATTACAGGACCAGTATGGCTGGAAAGGACTTGTTCAGAGCTAACTTTACACAGATTTTGGGGCTTTTTGACCTTCAGGCGGCGGAGAAATAGCCCGTCAAAGGAAGGGTACAAATCTCATCCGGTCCCAATTTAAGTCAATGAAGATTTTCATTTTCTTTAAAAGCTTGCGGTTATCGATCAATGGAGTCTAAAATTACAGTATAGCTGGAAAGCACTTGTTCAGTGCTAACTTCGAACCGCTTTTGGGCCATTTTGCCCTTCATGCGGCGGTAAAAAGCTGGTCAAAGTAAGGTTACAAAACTGCTCTGGTCCTGCTTTAAGTCAATGGAGATTTTAATTTGCTTTAAAAGCTTGCGGTTATAGATCCATGGGGTATAAAATTACAGGACCAGTATGGATGGAAAGGACATGTTCAGAGCTAACTTCACAACAATTTTGGTCCATTTTGACATTCAGGCGGAGGAGAAAAAGCCGGTCAAAAGAAGAGTACAAAACTCCTCCTGTCCCAAATTAAGTCAATTGAGATTTTGATTTGCTTTAAAAGCTTGCGGTTATCGATCCATGGGGTCAAAAATTACAGGACCAGTATGGCTGGAAAGCACTTGTTCAGAGCTAACTTCACAACAATTTTGGGCCATTTTGAACTTCAGGCGGCGCAGAAATAGTCGGTCAAAGTAAGGGTACAAAACTGCTCCGGTCCCGCTTTAAGTCAATAGAGATTTTAGTTTGCTTTAAAAGCTTGCGGTTATAGATCCATGGGGTATAAAATTACAGGACCAGTATGGATGGAAAGGAATTGTTCAGAGCTAACTTCACAACAATTTTGGGCCATTTTGAAGTTCAGGCAGTGGAGAAACAGCCGGTCAAACTAAGGGTACAAAACTGCTCTGGTCCTGCTTTAATTCAATGGAGATTTTAGTTTGCTTTAAAAGCTTGCGGTTATAGGTCCTAAAATTACAGGACCAGTATTGCTCAAAAGCACTTGTTCAGTGCTAACTTCGAACCGATTTTGGGCCATTTTGCCCTTCAGGCGGCGGAGAAAAAGCCGATCAAAGGAAGGGTACAAAACTACTCCAGTCCCACTTTAAGTCAATGGAGATTTTCATTTGCTTTAAAAGCTTGCGGTTATCGATCTATGGGGTCAAAAATTACAGGACCAGTATGGCTGGAAAGGACTTGTTGAGCTAACTTCACAACAATTTTGGGCCATTTTGACTTTCAGGCGGCGGAGAAATAGCCGGTCAAAGGAAGGGTACAAAACTGCTCCGGTCCCGCTTTAAGTCAATGGAGATTTTAGTTTGCTTTAAAAGCTTGCGGTTATAGATCCATGGGGTATAAAATTACAGGACCAGTATGGCTGGAAAGCACTTGTTCAGTGCTAACTTCACAACAATTTTGGGCCATTTTGACCTTCAGGCGGCGTAGAAATAGCCGGTCAAAGTAAGGGTACAAAACTGCTCCGGTCCCGGTTTAAGTCAATGGAGATTTTAGTTTGCTTTAAAAGCTTGCGGTTATAGATCCTTGGGGTCTAAAATTACAGGACCAGTATGGCTGGAAAGCACTTTTTCAGAGCTAACTTCACAACAATTTTGGGCCATTTTGAACTTCAGGCGGCGGAGAAATAGTCGGTCAAAGTAAGGGTACAAAACTGCTCCGGTCCCGCTTTAAGTCAATGGAGATTTTAGTTTGCTTTAAAAGCTTGCGGTTATAGATCCATGGGGTATAAAATTACAGGACCAGTATGGATGGAAAGGACTTGTTCAGAGCTAACTTCACAACAATTTTGGGCCATTTTGACTTTCAGGTAGCGGAGAAACAGTCGGTAAAAGTAAGGTTACAAAACTCATCCGGTCCCACTTTAAGTTAATGGAGATTTCATTTGCTTTAAAAGCTTGGGGTTTTCGATCCATGGGATCTAAAATTACAGGACCAGTATGGATGGAAAGGACATGTTCAGAGCTAACTTCACAACAATTTTGGGCCATTTTGACATTCAGGCGGAGGAGAAAAAGCCGGTCAAAAGAAGAGTACAAAACTTCTCCTGTCCCACATTAAGTCAATGGAGATTTTCATTTGCTTTAAAAGCTTGCGGTTATCGATCCATGGGGTCAAAAATTACAGGACCAGTATTGCTCGAAAGCTCTTGCTCACTGCTAACTTCGAACCGATTTTGGGACATTTTGCCCTTCAGGCGGCGGAGAAAAAGCCGGTCAAAGGAAGGGTACAAAACTACTCCAGACCCACTTTAAGTCAATGGAAATTTTCATTTGCTTTAAAATGCTTGCGGTTATCGTTCCATGGTGTCAAAAATTACAGGACCAGTATGGCTCGAAAGGACTTGTTGAGCTAACTTTACACAGATTTTGGGGCTTTTTGACCTTCAGGCGGCGGAGAAATAGCCTGTCAAAGGAAGGGTACAAAACTACTCCAGTCCCACTTTAAGTCAATGGAAATTTTCATTTGCTTTAAAATGCTTGCGGTTATCGTTCCATGGGGTCAAAAATTACAGGACCAGTATGGCTGGAAAGGACTTGTTGAGCTAACTTCACAACAATTTTGGGCCATTTTGACCTTCAGGCGGCGGAGAAATAGCCGGTCAAAGTAAGGGTACAAAACTGCTCCGGTTCCGCTTTAAGTCAATGGAGATTTTCATTTGCTTTAAAAGCTTGCGGTTATAGATCCATGGGGTATAAAATTACAGGACCAGTATGGATGGAAAGGACTTGTTCAGAGCTAAGTTCACAACAATTTTGGGCCGTTTTGACATTCAGGCAGCGGAGAAACAGCCGGTCAAAGTAAGGGTACAAAACTGCTCTGGTCCTGCTTTAATTCCATGGAGATTTTAGTTTGCTTTAAAAGTTTGTGGTTAGCGATCTATGGGGTCTAAAATTACACGACCAGTATGCCTGGAAAGCCTTTGTTCACAGCTAACTTCACACCGATTTTCAGGCAGTAAAGAAAAAGCTGGTCAAAAGAAAAAGCCGGTCAAAAGAAGGGTCCCTAGGCTCTTTCGATCCCGCTGTAAGTCAATGGAGATTTCCATTTGCTTTAAAAGCTTGCGGTTATAGATCCATGGGGTCTAAAATAACAGGACCAGTATCGATGGAAAGGACTTGTTCAGCGCTAACTTCACAACAATTTTGGGCCGTTTTGACATTCAGGCAGCGGTGAAACAGCCGGTCAAAGTAAGGGTACAAAACTGCTCTGGTCCTGCTTTAATTCAATGGAGATTTTAGTTTGCTTTAAAAGCTTGCATTTATAGATCCATGGGGTATAAAATTACAGGACCAGTATGGCTGGAAAGGACTTTTTCAGAGCTAACTTTACACAGATTTTGGGGCTTTTTGACCTTCAGGCGGCGGAGAAATATCCTGTCAAAGGAAGGGTACAAATCTCATCCGGTCCCACTTTAAGTCAATGAAGATTTTCATTTTCTTTAAAAGCTTGCGGTTATCGATCAATGGAGTCTAAAATTACAGTATAGCTGGAAAGCACTTGTTCAGTGCTAACTTCGAACCGCTTTTGGGCCATTTTGCCCTTCATGCGGCGGTAAAAAGCTGGTCAAAGTAAGGTTACAAAACTGCTCTGGTCCTGCTTTAAGTCAATAAAGATTTTAATTTGCTTTAAAAGCTTGCGGTTATAGATCCATGGGGTATAAAATTACAGGACCAGTATGGATGGAAAGGACATGTTCAGAGCTAACTTCACAACAATTTTGATCCATTTTGACATTCAGGCGGAGGAGAAAAAGCCGGTCAAAAGAAAAGTACAAAACTCCTCCTGTCCCAAATTAAGTCAATGGAGATTTTCATTTGCTTTAAAAGCTTGCGGTTATCGATCCATGGGGTCAAAAATTGCAGGACCAGTATGGCTGGAAAGCACATGTTCAGAGCTAACTTCACAACAATTTTGGGCCATTTTGAACTTCAGGCGGCGGAGAAATAGTCGGTCAAAGTAAGGGTACAAAACTGCTCCGGTCCCGCTTTAAGTCAATGGAGATTTTAGTTTGCTTTAAAAGCTTGCGGTTATAGATCCATGGGGTATAAAATTACAGGACCAGTATGGATGGAAAGGACTTGTTCAGAGCTAACTTCACAACAATTTTGGGCCAATTTGAAGTTCAGGCAGTGGAGAAACAGCCGGTCAAACTAAGGGTACAAAACTGCTCTGGTCCTGCTTTAATTCAATGGAGATTTTAGTTTGTTTTAAAAGCTTGTGGTTATAGGTCCTAAAATTACAGGACCAGTATTGCTCGAAAGCACTTGTTCAGTGCTAACTTCGAACTGATTTTGGGCCATTTTGCCCTTCAGGCGGCGGAGAAAAAGCCGATCAAAGGAAGGGTACAAAACTACTCCAGTCCCACTTTAAGTCAATGGAGATTTTCATTTGCTTTAAAAGCTTGCGGTTATCGATCTATGGGGTCAAAAATTACAGGACCAGTATGGCTGGAAAGGACTTGTTGAGCTAACTTCACAACAATTTTGGGCCATTTTGACCTTCAGGCGGCGGAGAAATAGCCGGTCAAAGTAAGGGTACAAAACTGCTCCGGTCCCGCTTTAAGTCAATGGAGATTTTAGTTTGCTTTAAAAGCTTGCGGTTATAGATCCATGGGGTATAAAATTACAGGACCAGTATGGCTGGAAAGCATATGTTCAGTGCTAACTTCACAACAATTTTGGGCCATTTTGACCTTCAGGCGGCGGAGAAATAGCCGGTCAAAGTAAGGGTACAAAACTGCTCTGGTCCCGCTTTAAGTCAATGGAGATTTTAGTTTGCTTTAAAAGCTTGCGGTTATAGATCCATGGGGTATAAAATTACAGGACCAGTATGGATGGAAAGGACTTGTTCAGAGCTAACTTCACAACAATTTTGGGCCGTTTTGACATTCAGGCAGTGGAGAAACAGCCGGTCAAAGTAAGGGTACAAAACTGCTCTGGTCCTGCTTTAATTCAATGGAGATTTTAGTTTGCTTTAAAAGCTTGCGGTTATAGGTCCTAAAATTACAGGACCAGTATTGCTCGAAAGCACTTGTTCAGTGCTAACTTCGAACTGATTTTGGGCCATTTTGCCTTTCAGGCGGCGGAGAAAAAGCCGATCAAAGGAAGGGTACAAAACTACTCCAGTCCCACTTTAAGTCAATGGAGATTTTCATTTGCTTTAAAAGCTTGCGGTTATCGATCTATGGGGTCAAAAATTACAGGACCAGTATGGCTGGAAAGGACTTGTTGAGCTAACTTCACAACAATTTTGGGCCATTTTGACCTTCAGGCGGCGGAGAAATAGCCGGTCAAAGTAAGGGTACAAAACTGCTCCGGTCCCGCTTTAAGTCAATGGAGATTTTAGTTTGCTTTAAAAGCTTGCGGTTATAGATCCATGGGGTATAAAATTACAGGACCAGGATGGATGGAAAGGACTTGTTCAGAGCTAACTTCACAACAATTTTGGGCCATTTTGACATTCAGGCAGTGGAGAAACAGCCGGTCAAAGTAAGGGTACAAAACTGCTCTGGTCCTGCTTTAGTTCAATGGAGATTTTAGTTTGCTTTAAAAGCTTGTGGTTATAGGTCCTAAAATTACAGGACCAGTATTGCTCGAAAGCACTTGTTCAGTGCTAACTTCGAACTGATTTTGGGCCATTTTGCCCTTCAGGCGGCGGAGAAAAAGCCGATCAAAGGAAGGGTACAAAACTACTCCAGTCCCACTTTAAGTCAATGGAGATTTTCATTTGCTTTAAAAGCTTGCGGTTATCGATCTATGGGGTCAAAAATTACAGGACCAGTATGGCTGGAAAGAACTTGTTGAGCTAACTTCACAACAATTTTGGGCCATTTTGACCTTCAGGCGGCGGAGAAATAGCCGGTCAAAGTAAGGGTACAAAACTGCTCCGGTCCCGCTTTAAGTCAATGGAGATTTTAGTTTGCTTTAAAAGCTTGCGGTTATAGATCTATGGGGTCAAAAATTACAGGACCAGTATGGCTGGAAAGGACTTGTTGAGCTAACTTCACAACAATTTTGGGCCATTTTGACCTTCAGGCGGCGGAGAAATAGCCGGTCAAAGTAAGGGTACAAAACTGCTCCGGTCCCGCTTTAAGTCAATGGAGATTTTAGTTTGCTTTAAAAGCTTGCGGTTATAGATCCATGGGGTATAAAATTACAGGACCAGGATGGATGGAAAGGACTTGTTCAGAGCTAACTTCACAACAATTTTGGGCCATTTTGACATTCAGGCAGTGGAGAAACAGCCGGTCAAAGTAAGGGTACAAAACTGCTCTGGTCCTGCTTTAGTTCAATGGAGATTTTAGTTTGCTTTAAAAGCTTGCGGTTATAGGTCCTAAAATTACAGGACCAGTATTGCTCGAAAGCACTTGCTCAGTTCTAACTTCGAACCGATTTTGGGCCATTTTGCCCTTCAGGCGGCGGAGAAAAAGCCTGTCAAAGGAAGGGTACAAAACTACTCCAGTCCCACTTTAAGTCAATGGAGATTTTCATTTGCTTTAAAAGCTTGCGGTTATCGATCCATGGGGTCAAAAATTACAGGACCAGTATGGCTGGAAAGGACTTGTTGAGCTAACTTCACAACAATTTTGGGCCATTTTGACCTTCAGGCGGCGGAGAAATAGCCGGTCAAAGGAATGGTTCAAAACTACTCCAGTCCCACTTTAAGTCAATGGAGATTTTCATTTGCTTTAAAAGCTTGCGGTTATCGATCCATGGGGTCAAAAATTACAGGACCAGTATGGCTGGAAAGGACTTGTTGAGCTAACTTCACAACAATTTTGGGCCATTTTGACCTTCAGGCGGCGGAGAAAAAGCCGGTCAAAGGAAGGGTACAAAACTACTCCAGACCCACTTTAAGTCAATGGAAATTTTCATTTGCTTTAAAATGCTTGCGGTTATCGTTCCATGGGGTCAAAAATTACAGGACCAGTATGGCTGGAAAGGACTTGTTGAGCTAACTTTACACAGATTTTGGGGCTTTTTGACCTTCAGGCGGCGGAGAAATAGCCTGTCAAAGGAAGGGTACAAAACTACTCCAGTCCCACTTTAAGTCAATGGAAATTTTCATTTGCTTTAAAATGCTTGCGGTTATCGTTCCATGGGGTCAAAAATTACAGGACCAGTATGGCTGGAAAAGACTTGTTGAGCTAACTTCACAACAATTTTGGGCCATTTTGACCTTCAGGCGGCGGAGAAATAGCCGGTCAAAGTAAGGGTACAAAACTGCTCCGGTCCCGCTTTAAGACAATGGAGATTTTAGTTTGCTTTAAAAGCTTGCGGTTATAGATCCATGGGGTATAAAATTACAGGACCAGTATGGATGGAAAGGACTTGTTCAGAGCTAACTTCACAACAATTTTGGGCCATTTTGACTTTCAGGTAGCGGAGAAACAGTCGGTAAAAGTAAGGTTACAAAACTCATCCGGTCCCACTTTAAGTTAATGGAGATTTCATTTGCTTTAAAAGCTTGGGGTTTTCGATCCATGGGATCTAAAATTACAGGACCAGTATGGATGGAAAGGACATGTTCAGAGCTAACTTCACAACAATTTTGGGCCATTTTGACATTCAGGCGGAGGAGAAAAAGCCGGTCAAAAGAAGAGTACAAAACTTCTCCTGTCCCACATTAAGTCAATGGAGATTTTCATTTGCTTTAAAAGCTTGCGGTTATCGATCCATGGGGTCAAAAATTACAGGACCAGTATTGCTCGAAAGCTCTTGCTCACTGCTAACTTCGAACCGATTTTGGGACATTTTGCCCTTCAGGCGGCGGAGAAAAAGCCGGTCAAAGGAAGGGTACAAAACTACTCCAGTCCCACTTTAAGTCAATGGAAATTTTCATTTGCTTTAAAATGCTTGCGGTTATCGTTCCATGGGGTCAAAAATTACAGGACCAGTATGGCTGGAAAGGACTTGTTGAGCTAACTTCACAACAATTTTGGGCCATTTTGACCTTCAGGCGGCGGAGAAATAGCCGGTCAAAGTAAGGGTACAAAACTGCTCCGGTTCCGCTTTAAGTCAATGGAGATTTTCATTTGCTTTAAAAGCTTGCGGTTATAGATCCATGGGGTATAAAATTACAGGACCAGTATGGATGGAAAGGACTTGTTCAGAGCTAAGTTCACAACAATTTTGGGCCGTTTTGACATTCAGGCAGCGGAGAAACAGCCGGTCAAAGTAAGGGTACAAAACTGCTCTGGTCCTGCTTTAATTCCATGGAGATTTTAGTTTGCTTTAAAAGTTTGTGGTTAGCGATCTATGGGGTCTAAAATTACACGACCAGTATGCCTGGAAAGCCTTTGTTCACAGCTAACTTCACACCGATTTTCAGGCAGTAAAGAAAAAGCTGGTCAAAAGAAAAAGCCGGTCAAAAGAAGGGTCCCTAGGCTCTTTCGATCCCGCTGTAAGTCAATGGAGATTTCCATTTGCTTTAAAAGCTTGCGGTTATAGATCCATGGGGTCTAAAATAACAGGACCAGTATCGATGGAAAGGACTTGTTCAGCGCTAACTTCACAACAATTTTGGGCCGTTTTGACATTCAGGCAGCGGTGAAACAGCCGGTCAAAGTAAGGGTACAAAACTGCTCTGGTCCTGCTTTAATTCAATGGAGATTTTAGTTTGCTTTAAAAGCTTGCATTTATAGATCCATGGGGTATAAAATTACAGGACCAGTATGGCTGGAAAGGACTTTTTCAGAGCTAACTTTACACAGATTTTGGGGCTTTTTGACCTTCAGGCGGCGGAGAAATATCCTGTCAAAGGAAGGGTACAAATCTCATCCGGTCCCACTTTAAGTCAATGAAGATTTTCATTTTCTTTAAAAGCTTGCGGTTATCGATCAATGGAGTCTAAAATTACAGTATAGCTGGAAAGCACTTGTTCAGTGCTAACTTCGAACCGCTTTTGGGCCATTTTGCCCTTCATGCGGCGGTAAAAAGCTGGTCAAAGTAAGGTTACAAAACTGCTCTGGTCCTGCTTTAAGTCAATAAAGATTTTAATTTGCTTTAAAAGCTTGCGGTTATAGATCCATGGGGTATAAAATTACAGGACCAGTATGGATGGAAAGGACATGTTCAGAGCTAACTTCACAACAATTTTGATCCATTTTGACATTCAGGCGGAGGAGAAAAAGCCGGTCAAAAGAAAAGTACAAAACTCCTCCTGTCCCAAATTAAGTCAATGGAGATTTTCATTTGCTTTAAAAGCTTGCGGTTATCGATCCATGGGGTCAAAAATTGCAGGACCAGTATGGCTGGAAAGCACTTGTTCAGAGCTAACTTCACAACAATTTTGGGCCATTTTGAACTTCAGGCGGCGGAGAAATAGTCGGTCAAAGTAAGGGTACAAAACTGCTCCGGTCCCGCTTTAAGTCAATGGAGATTTTAGTTTGCTTTAAAAGCTTGCGGTTATAGATCCATGGGGTATAAAATTACAGGACCAGTATGGATGGAAAGGACTTGTTCAGAGCTAACTTCACAACAATTTTGGGCCATTTTGAAGTTCAGGCAGTGGAGAAACAGCCGGTCAAACTAAGGGTACAAAACTGCTCTGGTCCTGCTTTAATTCAATGGAGATTTTAGTTTGTTTTAAAAGCTTGTGGTTATAGGTCCTAAAATTACAGGACCAGTATTGCTCGAAAGCACTTGTTCAGTGCTAACTTCGAACTGATTTTGGGCCATTTTGCCCTTCAGGCGGCGGAGAAAAAGCCGATCAAAGGAAGGGTACAAAACTACTCCAGTCCCACTTTAAGTCAATGGAGATTTTCATTTGCTTTAAAAGCTTGCGGTTATCGATCTATGGGGTCAAAAATTACAGGACCAGTATGGCTGGAAAGGACTTGTTGAGCTAACTTCACAACAATTTTGGGCCATTTTGACCTTCAGGCGGCGGAGAAATAGCCGGTCAAAGTAAGGGTACAAAACTGCTCCGGTCCCGCTTTAAGTCAATGGAGATTTTAGTTTGCTTTAAAAGCTTGCGGTTATAGATCCATGGGGTATAAAATTACAGGACCAGGATGGATGGAAAGGACTTGTTCAGAGCTAACTTCACAACAATTTTGGGCCGTTTTGACATTCAGGCAGTGGAGAAACAGCCGGTCAAAGTAAGGGTACAAAACTGCTCTGGTCCTGCTTTAATTCAATGGAGATTTTAGTTTGCTTTAAAAGCTTGCGGTTATAGGTCCTAAAATTACAGGACCAGTATTGCTCGAAAGCACTTGTTCAGTGCTAACTTCGAACTGATTTTGGGCCATTTTGCCTTTCAGGCGGCGGAGAAAAAGCCGATCAAAGGAAGGGTACAAAACTACTCCAGTCCCACTTTAAGTCAATGGAGATTTTCATTTGCTTTAAAAGCTTGCGGTTATCGATCTATGGGGTCAAAAATTACAGGACCAGTATGGCTGGAAAGGACTTGTTGAGCTAACTTCACAACAATTTTGGGCCATTTTGACCTTCAGGCGGCGGAGAAATAGCCGGTCAAAGTAAGGGTACAAAACTGCTCCGGTCCCGCTTTAAGTCAATGGAGATTTTAGTTTGCTTTAAAAGCTTGCGGTTATAGATCCATGGGGTATAAAATTACAGGACCAGGATGGATGGAAAGGACTTGTTCAGAGCTAACTTCACAACAATTTTGGGCCATTTTGACATTCAGGCAGTGGAGAAACAGCCGGTCAAAGTAAGGGTACAAAACTGCTCTGGTCCTGCTTTAGTTCAATGGAGATTTTAGTTTGCTTTAAAAGCTTGTGGTTATAGGTCCTAAAATTACAGGACCAGTATTGCTCGAAAGCACTTGTTCAGTGCTAACTTCGAACTGATTTTGGGCCATTTTGCCCTTCAGGCGGCGGAGAAAAAGCCGATCAAAGGAAGGGTACAAAACTACTCCAGTCCCACTTTAAGTCAATGCAGATTTTCATTTGCTTTAAAAGCTTGCGGTTATCGATCTATGGGGTCAAAAATTACAGGACCAGTATGGCTGGAAAGAACTTGTTGAGCTAACTTCACAACAATTTTGGGCCATTTTGACCTTCAGGCGGCGGAGAAATAGCCGGTCAAAGTAAGGGTACAAAACTGCTCCGGTCCCGCTTTAAGTCAATGGAGATTTTAGTTTGCTTTAAAAGCTTGCGGTTATAGATCTATGGGGTCAAAAATTACAGGACCAGTATGGCTGGAAAGGACTTGTTGAGCTAACTTCACAACAATTTTGGGCCATTTTGACCTTCAGGCGGCGGAGAAATAGCCGGTCAAAGTAAGGGTACAAAACTGCTCCGGTCCCGCTTTAAGTCAATGGAGATTTTAGTTTGCTTTAAAAGCTTGCGGTTATAGATCCATGGGGTATAAAATTACAGGACCAGGATGGATGGAAAGGACTTGTTCAGAGCTAACTTCACAACAATTTTGGGCCATTTTGACATTCAGGCAGTGGAGAAACAGCCGGTCAAAGTAAGGGTACAAAACTGCTCTGGTCCTGCTTTAGTTCAATGGAGATTTTAGTTTGCTTTAAAAGCTTGCGGTTATAGGTCCTAAAATTACAGGACCAGTATTGCTCGAAAGCACTTGCTCAGTTCTAACTTCGAACCGATTTTGGGCCATTTTGCCCTTCAGGCGGCGGAGAAAAAGCCTGTCAAAGGAAGGGTACAAAACTACTCCAGTCCCACTTTAAGTCAATGGAGATTTTCATTTGCTTTAAAAGCTTGCGGTTATCGATCCATGGGGTCAAAAATTACAGGACCAGTATGGCTGGAAAGGACTTGTTGAGCTAACTTCACAACAATTTTGGGCCATTTTGACCTTCAGGCGGCGGAGAAATAGCCGGTCAAAGGAATGGTTCAAAACTACTCCAGTCCCACTTTAAGTCAATGGAGATTTTCATTTGCTTTAAAAGCTTGCGGTTATCGATCTATGGGGTCAAAAATTACAGGACCAGTATGGCTGGAAAGGACTTGTTGAGCTAACTTCACAACAATTTTGGGCCATTTTGACCTTCAGGCGGCGGAGAAATAGCCGGTCAAAGTAAGGGTACAAAACTGCTCCGGTCCCGCTTTAAGTCAATGGAGATTTTAGTTTGCTTTAAAAGCTTGCGGTTATAGATCCATGGGGTATAAAATTACAGGACCAGGATGGATGGAAAGGACTTGTTCAGAGCTAACTTCACAACAATTTTGGGCCATTTTGACATTCAGGCAGTGGAGAAACAGCCGGTCAAAGTAAGGGTACAAAACTGCTCTGGTCCTGCTTTAGTTCAATGGAGATTTTAGTTTGCTTTAAAAGCTTGTGGTTATAGGTCCTAAAATTACAGGACCAGTATTGCTCGAAAGCACTTGTTCAGTGCTAACTTCGAACTGATTTTGGGCCATTTTGCCCTTCAGGCGGCGGAGAAAAAGCCGATCAAAGGAAGGGTACAAAACTACTCCAGTCCCACTTTAAGTCAATGGAGATTTTCATTTGCTTTAAAAGCTTGCGGTTATCGATCTATGGGGTCAAAAATTACAGGACCAGTATGGCTGGAAAGAACTTGTTGAGCTAACTTCACAACAATTTTGGGCCATTTTGACCTTCAGGCGGCGGAGAAATAGCCGGTCAAAGTAAGGGTACAAAACTGCTCCGGTCCCGCTTTAAGTCAATGGAGATTTTAGTTTGCTTTAAAAGCTTGCGGTTATAGATCTATGGGGTCAAAAATTACAGGACCAGTATGGCTGGAAAGGACTTGTTGAGCTAACTTCACAACAATTTTGGGCCATTTTGACCTTCAGGCGGCGGAGAAATAGCCGGTCAAAGTAAGGGTACAAAACTGCTCCGGTCCCGCTTTAAGTCAATGGAGATTTTAGTTTGCTTTAAAAGCTTGCGGTTATAGATCCATGGGGTATAAAAATACAGGACCAGGATGGATGGAAAGGACTTGTTCAGAGCTAACTTCACAACAATTTTGGGCCATTTTGACATTCAGGCAGTGGAGAAACAGCCGGTCAAAGTAAGGGTACAAAACTGCTCTGGTCCTGCTTTAGTTCAATGGAGATTTTAGTTTGCTTTAAAAGCTTGCGGTTATAGGTCCTAAAATTACAGGACCAGTATTGCTCGAAAGCACTTGCTCAGTTCTAACTTCGAACCGATTTTGGGCCATTTTGCCCTTCAGGCGGCGGAGAAAAAGCCTGTCAAAGGAAGGGTACAAAACTACTCCAGTCCCACTTTAAGTCAATGGAGATTTTCATTTGCTTTAAAAGCTTGCGGTTATCGATCCATGGGGTCAAAAATTACAGGACCAGTATGGCTGGAAAGGACTTGTTGAGCTAACTTCACAACAATTTTGGGCCATTTTGACCTTCAGGCGGCGGAGAAATAGCCGGTCAAAGGAATGGTTCAAAACTACTCCAGTCCCACTTTAAGTCAATGGAGATTTTCATTTGCTTTAAAAGCTTGCGGTTATCGATCCATGGGGTCAAAAATTACAGGACCAGTATGGCTGGAAAGGACTTGTTGAGCTAACTTCACAACAATTTTGGGCCATTTTGACCTTCAGGCGGCGGAGAAAAAGACGGTCAAAGGAAGGGTACAAAACTACTCCAGACCCACTTTAAGTCAATGGAAATTTTCATTTGCTTTAAAATGCTTGCGGTTATCGTTCCATGGGGTCAAAAATTACAGGACCAGTATGGCTGGAAAGGACTTGTTGAGCTAACTTTACAGAGATTTTGGGGCTTTTTGACCTTCAGGCGGCGGAGAAATAGCCTGTCAAAGGAAGGGTACAAAACTACTCCAGTCCCACTTTAAGTCAATGGAAATTTTCATTTGCTTTAAAATGCTTGCGGTTATCGTTCCATGGGGTCAAAAATTACAGGACCAGTATGGCTGGAAAAGACTTGTTGAGCTAACTTCACAACAATTTTGGGCCATTTTGACCTTCAGGCGGCGGAGAAATAGCCGGTCAAAGTAAGGGTACAAAACTGCTCCGGTTCCGCTTTAAGTCAATGGAGATTTTCATTTGCTTTAAAAGCTTGCGGTTATAGATCCATGGGGTATAAAATTACAGGACCAGTATGGATGGAAAGGACTTGTTCAGAGCTAAGTTCACAACAATTTTGGGCCGTTTTGACATTCAGGCAGCGGAGAAACAGCCGGTCAAAGTAAGGGTACAAAGCTGCTCTGGTCCTGCTTTAATTCCATGGAGATTTTAGTTTGCTTTAAAAGTTTGTGGTTAGCGATCTATGGGGTCTAAAATTACACGACCAGTATGCCTGGAAAGCCTTTGTTCACAGCTAACTTCACACCGATTTTCAGGCAGTGGAGAAAAAGCTGGTCAAAAGAAAAAGCCGGTCAAAAGAAGGGTCCCTAGGCTCTTTCGATCCCGCTGTAAGTCAATGGAGATTTCCATTTGCTTTAAAAGCTTGCGGTTATAGATCCATGGGGTCTAAAATAACAGGACCAGTATCGATGGAAAGGACTTGTTCAGCGCTAACTTCACAACAATTTTGGGCCGTTTTGACATTCAGGCAGCGGTGAAACAGCCGGTCAAAGTAAGGGTACAAAACTGCTCTGGTCCTGCTTTAATTCAATGGAGATTTTAGTTTGCTTTAAAAGCTTGCATTTATAGATCCATGGGGTATAAAATTACAGGACCAGTATGGCTGGAAAGGACTTTTTCAGAGCTAACTTTACACAGATTTTGGGGCTTTTTGACCTTCAGGCGGCGGAGAAATATCCTGTCAAAGGAAGGGTACAAATCTCATCCGGTCCCACTTTAAGTCAATGAAGATTTTCATTTTCTTTAAAAGCTTGCGGTTATCGATCAATGGAGTCTAAAATTACAGTATAGCCGGAAAGCACTTGTTCAGTGCTAACTTCGAACCGCTTTTGGGCCATTTTGCCCTTCATGCGGCGGTAAAAAGCTGGTCAAAGTAAGGTTACAAAACTGCTCTGGTCCTGCTTTAAGTCAATAAAGATTTTAATTTGCTTTAAAAGCTTGCGGTTATAGATCCATGGGGTATAAAATTACAGGACCAGTATGGATGGAAAGGACATGTTCAGAGCTAACTTCACAACAATTTTGATCCATTTTGACATTCAGGCGGAGGAGAAAAAGCAGGTCAAAAGAAAAGTACAAAACTCCTCCTGTCCCAAAAAAAGTCAATGGAGATTTTCATTTGCTTTAAAAGCTTGCGGTTATCGATCCATGGGGTCAAAAATTGCAGGACCAGTATGGCTGGAAAGCACTTGTTCAGAGCTAACTTCACAACAATTTTGGGCCATTTTGAACTTCAGGCGGCGGAGAAATAGTCGGTCAAAGTAAGGGTACAAAACTGCTCCGGTCCCGCTTTAAGTCAATGGAGATTTTAGTTTGCTTTAAAAGCTTGCGGTTATAGATCCATGGGGTATAAAATTACAGGACCAGTATGGATGGAAAGGACTTGTTCAGAGCTAACTTCACAACAATTTTGGGCCATTTTGAAGTTCAGGCAGTGGAGAAACAGCCGGTCAAACTAAGGGTACAAAACTGCTCTGGTCCTGCTTTAATTCAATGGAGATTTTAGTTTGTTTTAAAAGCTTGTGGTTATAGGTCCTAAAATTACAGGACCAGTATTGCTCGAAAGCACTTGTTCAGTGCTAACTTCGAACTGATTTTGGGCCATTTTGCCCTTCAGGCGGCGGAGAAAAAGCCGATCAAAGGAAGGGTACAAAACTACTCCAGTCCCACTTTAAGTCAATGGAGATTTTCATTTGCTTTAAAAGCTTGCGGTTATCGATCTATGGGGTCAAAAATTACAGGACCAGTATGGCTGGAAAGGACTTGTTGAGCTAACTTCACAACAATTTTGGGCCATTTTGACCTTCAGGCGGCGGAGAAATAGCCGGTCAAAGTAAGGGTACAAAACTGCTCCGGTCCCGCTTTAAGTCAATGGAGATTTTAGTTTGCTTTAAAAGCTTGCGGTTATAGATCCATGGGGTATAAAATTACAGGACCAGTATGGCTGGAAAGCATATGTTCAGTGCTAACTTCACAACAATTTTGGGCCATTTTGACCTTTAGGCGGCGGAGAAATAGCCGGTCAAAGTAAGGGTACAAAACTGCTCCGGTCCCGCTTTAAGTCAATGGAGATTTTAGTTTGCTTTAAAAGCTTGCGGTTATAGATCCATGGGGTATAAAATTACAGGACCAGGATGGATGGAAAGGACTTGTTCAGAGCTAACTTCACAACAATTTTGGGCCGTTTTGACATTCAGGCAGTGGAGAAACAGCCGGTCAAAGTAAGGGTACAAAACTGCTCTGGTCCTGCTTTAATTCAATGGAGATTTTAGTTTGCTTTAAAAGCTTGCGGTTATAGGTCCTAAAATTACAGGACCAGTATTGCTCGAAAGCACTTGTTCAGTGCTAACTTCGAACCGATTTTGGGCCATTTTGCCTTTCAGGCGGCGGAGAAAAAGCCGATCAAAGGAAGGGTACAAAACTACTCCAGTCCCACTTTAAGTCAATGGAGATTTTCATTTGCTTTAAAAGCTTGCGGTTATCGATCTATGGGGTCAAAAATTACAGGACCAGTATGGCTGGAAAGGACTTGTTGAGCTAACTTCACAACAATTTTGGGCCATTTTGACCTTCAGGCGGCGGAGAAATAGCCGGTCAAAGTAAGGGTACAAAACTGCTCCGGTCCCGCTTTAAGTCAATGGAGATTTTAGTTTGCTTTAAAAGCTTGCGGTTATAGATCCATGGGGTATAAAATTACAGGACCAGGATGGATGGAAAGGACTTGTTCAGAGCTAACTTCACAACAATTTTGGGCCATTTTGACATTCAGGCAGTGGAGAAACAGCCGGTCAAAGTAAGGGTACAAAACTGCTCTGGTCCTGCTTTAGTTCAATGGAGATTTTAGTTTGCTTTAAAAGCTTGTGGTTATAGGTCCTAAAATTACAGGACCAGTATTGCTCGAAAGCACTTGTTCAGTGCTAACTTCGAACTGATTTTGGGCCATTTTGCCCTTCAGGCGGCGGAGAAAAAGCCGATCAAAGGAAGGGTACAAAACTACTCCAGTCCCACTTTAAGTCAATGGAGATTTTCATTTGCTTTAAAAGCTTGCGGTTATCGATCTATGGGGTCAAAAATTACAGGACCAGTATGGCTGGAAAGGACTTGTTGAGCTAACTTCACAACAATTTTGGGCCATTTTGACCTTCAGGCGGCGGAGAAATAGCCGGTCAAAGTAAGGGTACAAAACTGCTCCGGTCCCGCTTTAAGTCAATGGAGATTTTAGTTTGCTTTAAAAGCTTGCGGTTATAGATCCATGGGGTATAAAATTACAGGACCAGTATGGCTGGAAAGCATATGTTCAGTGCTAACTTCACAACAATTTTGGGCCATTTTGACATTCAGGCGGCGGAGAAATAGCCGGTCAAAGTAAGGGTACAAAACTGCTCCGGTCCCGCTTTAAGTCAATGGAGATTTTAGTTTGCTTTAAAAGCTTGCGGTTATAGATCCATGGGGTATAAAATTACAGGACCAGGATGGATGGAAAGGACTTGTTCAGAGCTAACTTCACAACAATTTTGGGCCGTTTTGACATTCAGGCAGTGGAGAAACAGCCGGTCAAAGTAAGGGTACAAAACTGCTCTGGTCCTGCTTTAATTCAATGGAGATTTTAGTTTGCTTTAAAAGCTTGCGGTTATAGGTCCTAAAATTACAGGACCAGTATTGCTCGAAAGCACTTGTTCAGTGGTAACTTCGAACCGATTTTGGGCCATTTTGCCTTTCAGGCGGCGGAGAAAAAGCCGA
The DNA here is from genome assembly GCA_031769625.1 of Taudactylus pleione. NCBI lineage: Eukaryota > Metazoa > Chordata > Amphibia > Anura > Myobatrachidae > Taudactylus > Taudactylus pleione. Next base: position 2,724,666 of record JAUIMM010000322.1, on the reverse strand, counting down.
TCAATGGAAGGGTACAAAACTACTCCAGTCCCACTTTAAGTCAATGGAGATTTTCATTTGCTTTAAAAGCTTGCGGTTATCGATCTATGGGGTCAAAAATTACAGGACCAGTATGGCTGGAAAGGACTTGTTGAGCTAACTTCACAACAATTTTGGGCCATTTTGACCTTCAGGCGGCGGAGAAATAGCCGGTCAAAGTAAGGGTACAAAACTGCTCCGGTCCCGCTTTAAGTCAATGGAGATTTTAGTTTGCTTTAAAAGCTTGCGGTTATAGATCCATGGGGTATAAAATTACAGGACCAGGATGGATGGAAAGGACTTGTTCAGAGCTAACTTCACAACAATTTTGGGCCATTTTGACATTCAGGCAGTGGAGAAACAGCCGGTCAAAGTAAGGGTACAAAACTGCTCTGGTCCTGCTTTAGTTCAATGGAGATTTTAGTTTGCTTTAAAAGCTTGCGGTTATAGGTCCTAAAATTACAGGACCAGTATTGCTCGAAAGCACTTGCTCAGTTCTAACTTCGAACCGATTTTGGGCCATTTTGCCCTTCAGGCGGCGGAGAAAAAGCCTGTCAAAGGAAGGGTACAAAACTACTCCAGTCCCACTTTAAGTCAATGGAGATTTTCATTTGCTTTAAAAGCTTGCGGTTATCGATCCATGGGGTCAAAAATTACAGGACCAGTATGGCTGGAAAGGACTTGTTGAGCTAACTTCACAACAATTTTGGGCCATTTTGACCTTCAGGCGGCGGAGAAATAGCCGGTCAAAGGAATGGTTCAAAACTGCTCCGGTCCCGCTTTAAGTCAATGGAGATTTTCATTTGCTTTAAAAGCTTGCGGTTGTAGATCCATGGGGTATAAAATTACAGGACCAGTATGGATGGAAAGGACTTGTTCAGAGCTAACTTCACAACAATTTTGGGCCGTTTTGACATTCAGGCAGCGGAGAAACAGCCGGTCAAAGTAAGGGTACAAAACTGCTCTGGTCCTGCTTTAATTCAATGGAGATTTTAGTTTGCTTTAAAAGCTTGCGTTTATAGATCCATGGGGTATAAAATTACAGGACCAGTATGGATGGAAAGGACTTGTTCAGAGCTAACTTTACACAGATATTGGGGCTTTTTGACCTTCAGGCGGCGGAGAAATAGCCGGTCAAAGGAAGGGTACAAATCTCATCCGGTCCCTCTTTAAGTCAATGAAGATTTTCATTTGCTTTAAAAGCTTGCGGTTATCGATCAATGGAGTCTAAAATTACAGTATAGCTGGAAAGCACTTCTTCAGTGCTAACTTCGAACCGATTTTGGGCCATTTTGCCCTTCATGCGGTGGAGAAAAAGCCGGTCAAAGTAAGGTTACAAAACTGCTCTGGTCCTGCTTTAAGTCAATGGAGATTTTAATTTGCTTTAAAAGCTTGCCTTTATAGATCCATGGGGTATAAAATTACAGGACCAGTATGGATGGAATGGACTTTTTCAGAGCTAACTTCACAACAATTTTGGGCCATTTTGACATTCAGGCAGCGGAGAAACAGCCGGTCAAAGTAAGGTTACAAAACTCATCCGGTCCCACTTTAAGTTAATGGAGATTTCATTTGCTTTAAAAGCTTGGGGTTTTCGATCCATGGGATCTAAAATTACAGGACCAGTATGGATGGAAAGGACATGTTCAGAGCTAACTTCACAACAATTTTGGGCCATTTTGACATTCAGGCGGAGGAGAAAAAGCCGGTCAAAAGAAGAGTACAAAACTTCTCCTGTCCCACATTAAGTCAATGGAGATTTTCATTTGTTTTAAAAGCTTGCGGTTATCGATCCATGGGGTCAAAAATTACAGGACCAGTATGGCTGGAAAGCACTTGTTCAGTGCTACCTTCACAACAATTTTGGGCCATTTTGACCTTCAGGCGGCGGAGAAATAGCCGGTCAAAGTAAGGGTACAAAACTGCTCCGGTCCCGCTTTAAGACAATGGAGATTTTAGTTTGCTTTAAAAGCTTGCGGTTATAGATCCATGGGGTATAAAATTACAGGACCAGTATGGATGGAAAGGACTTGTTCAGAGCTAACTTCACAACAATTTTGGGCCATTTTGACATTCAGCCAGTGGAGAAACAGCCGGTCAAAGTAAGGGTACAAAACTGCTCTGGTCCTACTTTAATTTAATGGAGATTTTAGTTTGCTTTAAAAGCTTCCGGTTATAGGTCCTAAAATTACAGGACCAGTATGGGTGGAAAGGACTTGTTCAGAGCTAACTTTACACAGATTTTGGGGCTTTTTGACATTCAGGCGGCGGAGAAATAGCCGGTCAAAGGAAGGGTACAAAACTACTCCAGTCCCACTTTAAGTCAATGGAGATTTTCATTTGCTTTAAAAGCTTGCGGTTATCGATCCATGGGGTCAAAAGTTACAGGACCAGTATGGCTGGTATGGACTTGTTGAGCTAACTTCACAACAATTTTGGGCCATTTTGACCTTCAGGCGGCGGAGAAATAGCCGGTCAAAGTAAGGGTACAAAACTCCTCCTGTCACACTTTAAGTTAATGGAGGTTTTCATTTGCTTTAAAAGCTTGCGGTTATCGATCCATGGGGTCAAAAATTACAGGACCAGTATTGCTCGAAAGCTCTTGTTCACTGCTAACTTCGAACCGATTTTGGGCCATTTTGCCCTTCAGGCGGTGGAGAAAAAGCCGGTCAAAGGAAGGGTACAAAACTACTCCAGTCCCACTTTAAGTCAATGGAGATTTTCATTTGCTTTAAAATGCTTGCGGTTATCGATCCATGGGGTCAAAAATTACAGGACCAGTATGGCTGGAAAGGACTTGTTGAGCTAACTTCACAACAATTTTGGGCCATTTTGACCTTCAGGCGGCGGAGAAATAGCTGGTCAAAGTAAGGGTACAAAACTGCTCCGGTCCCGCTTTAAGTCAATGGAGATTTTAGTTTGCTTTAAAAGCTTGCGGTAATAGATCCATGGGGTATAAAATTACAGGACCAGTATGGATGGAAAGGACTTGTTCAGAGCTAACTTCACAACAATTTTGGGCCGTTTTGACATTCAGGCAGCGGAGAAACAGCCGGTCAAAGTAAGGGTACAAAACTGCTCTGGTCCTGCTTTAATTCAATGGAGATTTTAGTTTGCTTGAAAAGCTTGCGGTTATCGATCCATGGGGTCTAAAATTACACGACCAGTATGCCTGGAAAGCCTTTGTTCACAGCTAACTTCACACCGATTTTCAGGCAGTGGAGAAAAAGCTGGTCAAAAGAAAAAGCCGGTCAAAAGAAGGGTCCCTAGGCTCTTTCGGTCCCGCTGTAAGTCAATGGAGATTTCCATTTGCTTTAAAAGCTTGCGGTTATAGATCCATGAGGTCTAAAATTACAGGACCAGTATGGCTGGAAAGCACTTGTTCAGTGCTACCTTCACAACAATTTTGGGCCATTTTGACCTTCAGGCGGCGGAGAAATAGCCGCTCAAAGTAAGGGTACAAAACTGCTCCGGTCCCGCTTTAAGTCAATGGAGATTTTAGTTTGCTTTAAAAGCTTGCGGTTATAGATCCATGGGGTATAAAATTACAGGACCAGGATGGATGGAAAGGACTTCTTCAGAGCTAACTTCACAACAATTTTGGGCCATTTTGACATTCAGGCAGTGGAGAAACAGCCGGTCAAAGTAAGGGTACAAAACTGCTCTGGTCCTGCTTTAATTCAATGGAGATTTTAGTTTGCTTTAAAAGCTTGCGGTTATAGGTCCTAAAATTACAGGACCAGTATTGGTCGAAAGCACTTGCTCAGTGCTAACTTCGAACCGATTTTGGGCCATTTTGCCCTTCAGGCGGCGGAGAAAAAGCCTGTCAAAGGAAGGGTACAAAACTACTCCAGTCCCACTTTAAGTCAATAGAGATTTTCATTTGCTTTAAAAGCTTGCGGTTATCGATCCATGGGGTCAAAAATTACAGGACCAGTATGGCTGGAAAGGACTTGTTGAGCTAACTTCACAACAATTTTGGGCCATTTTGACCTTCAGGCGGCGGAGAAATAGCCGGTCAAAGGAATGGTTCAAAACTGCTCCGGTCCCGCTTTAAGTCAATGGAGATTTTCATTTGCTTTAAAAGCTTGCGGTTGTAGATCCATGGGGTATAAAATTACAGGACCAGTATGGATGGAAAGGACTTGTTCAGAGCTAACTTCACAACAATTTTGGGCCGTTTTGACATTCAGGCAGCGGAGAAACAGCCGGTCAAAGTAAGGGTACAAAACTGCTCTGGTCCTGCTTTTATTCAATGGAGATTTTAGTTTGCTTTAAAAGCTTGCGTTTATAGATCCATGGGGTATAAAATTACAGGACCAGTATGGATGGAAAGGACTTGTTCAGAGCTAACTTTACACAGATTTTGGGGCTTTTTGACCTTCAGGCGGCGGAGAAATAGCCGGTCAAAGGAAGGGTACAAATCTCATCCGGTCCCTCTTTAAGTCAATGAAGATTTTCATTTGCTTTAAAAGCTTGCGGTTATCGATCAATGGAGTCTAAAATTACAGTATAGCTGGAAAGCACTTCTTCAGTGCTAACTTCGAACCGATTTTGGGCCATTTTGCCCTTCATGCGGTGGAGAAAAAGCCGGTCAAAGTAAGGTTACAAAACTGCTCTGGTCCTGCTTTAAGTCAATGGAGATTTTAATTTGCTTTAAAAGCTTGCCTTTATAGATCCATGGGGTATAAAATTACAGGACCAGTATGGATGGAATGGACTTTTTCAGAGCTAACTACACAACAATTTTGGGCCATTTTGACATTCAGGCAGCGGAGAAACAGCCGGTAAAAGTAAGGTTACAAAACTCATCCTGTCCCACTTTAAGTTAATGGAGATTTCATTTGCTTTAAAAGCTTGGGGTTTTCGATCCATGGGATCTAAAATTACAGGACCAGTATGGATGGAAAGGACATGTTCAGAGCTAACTTCACAACAATTTTGGGCCATTTTGACATTCAGGCGGAGGAGAAAAAGCCGGTCAAAAGAAGAGTACAAAACTTCTCCTGTCCCACATTAAGTCAATGGAGATTTTCATTTGCTTTAAAAGCTTGCGGTTATCGATCCATGGGGTCAAAAATTACAGGACCAGTATGGCTGGAAAGCACTTGTTCAGTGCTACCTTCACAACAATTTTGGGCCATTTTGACCTTCAGGCGGCGGAGAAATAGCCGGTCAAAGTAAGGGTACAAAACTGCTCCGGTCCCGCTTTAAGACAATGGAGATTTTAGTTTGCTTTAAAAGCTTGCGGTTATAGATCCATGGGGTATAAAATTACAGGACCAGTATGGATGGAAAGGACTTGTTCAGAGCTAACTTCACAACAATTTTGGGCCATTTTGACATTCAGCCAGTGGAGAAACAGCCGGTCAAAGTAAGGGTACAAAACTGCTCTGGTCCTACTTTAATTTAATGGAGATTTTAGTTTGCTTTAAAAGCTTCCGGTTATAGGTCCTAAAATTACAGGACCAGTATGGGTGGAAAGGACTTGTTCAGAGCTAACTTTACACAGATTTTGGGGCTTTTTGACATTCAGGCGGCGGAGAAATAGCCGGTCAAAGGAAGGGTACAAAACTACTCCAGTCCCACTTTAAGTCAATGGAGATTTTCATTTGCTTTAAAAGCTTGCGGTTATCGATCCATGGGGTCAAAAATTACAGGACCAGTATGGCTGGTATGGACTTGTTGAGCTAACTTCACAACAATTTTGGGCCATTTTGACCTTCAGGCGGCGGAGAAATAGCCGGTCAAAGTAAGGGTACAAAACTCCTCCTGTCACACTTTAAGTTAATGGAGATTTTCATTTGCTTTAAAAGCTTGCGGTTATCGATCCATGGGGTCAAAAATTACAGGACCAGTATTGCTCGAAAGCTCTTGTTCACTGCTAACTTCGAACCGATTTTGGGCCATTTTGCCCTTCAGGCGGTGGAGAAAAAGCCGGTCAAAGGAAGGGTACAAAACTACTCCAGTCCCACTTTAAGTCAATGGAGATTTTCATTTGCTTTAAAATGCTTGCGGTTATCGATCCATGGGGTCAAAAATTACAGGACCAGTATGGCTGGAAAGGACTTGTTGAGCTAACTTCACAACAATTTTGGGCCATTTTGACCTTCAGGCGGCGGAGAAATAGCTGGTCAAAGTAAGGGTACAAAACTGCTCCGGTCCCGCTTTAAGTCAATGGAGATTTTAGTTTGCTTTAAAAGCTTGCGGTTATAGATCCATGGGGTATAAAATTACAGGACCAGTATGGATGGAAAGGACTTGTTCAGAGCTAACTTCACAACAATTTTGGGCCGTTTTGACATTCAGGCAGCGGAGAAACAGCCGGTCAAAGTAAGGGTACAAAACTGCTCTGGTCCTGCTTTAATTCAATGGAGATTTTAGTTTGCTTGAAAAGCTTGCGGTTATCGATCCATGGGGTCTAAAATTACACGACCAGTATGCCTGGAAAGCCTTTGTTCACAGCTAACTTCACACCGATTTTCAGGCAGTGGAGAAAAAGCTGGTCAAAAGAAAAAGCCGGTCAAAAGAAGGGTCCCTAGGCTCTTTCGGTCCCGCTGTAAGTCAATGGAGATTTCCATTTGCTTTAAAAGCTTGCGGTTATAGATCCATGAGGTCTAAAATTACAGGACCAGTATGGCTGGAAAGCACTTGTTCAGTGCTACCTTCACAACAATTTTGGGCCATTTTGACCTTCAGGCGGCGGAGAAATAGCCGCTCAAAGTAAGGGTACAAAACTGCTCCGGTCCCGCTTTAAGTCAATGGAGATTTTAGTTTGCTTTAAAAGCTTGCGGTTATAGATCCATGGGGTATAAAATTACAGGACCAGGATGGATGGAAAGGACTTCTTCAGAGCTAACTTCACAACAATTTTGGGCCATTTTGACATTCAGGCAGTGGAGAAACAGCCGGTCAAAGTAAGGGTACAAAACTGCTCTGGTCCTGCTTTAATTCAATGGAGATTTTAGTTTGCTTTAAAAGCTTGCGGTTATAGGTCCTAAAATTACAGGACCAGTATTGGTCGAAAGCACTTGCTCAGTGCTAACTTCGAACCGATTTTGGGCCATTTTGCCCTTCAGGCGGCGGAGAAAAAGCCTGTCAAAGGAAGGGTACAAAACTACTCCAGTCCCACTTTAAGTCAATGGAGATTTTCATTTGCTTTAAAAGCTTGCGGTTATCGATCCATGGGGTCAAAAATTACAGGACCAGTATGGCTGGAAAGGACTTGTTGAGCTAACTTCACAACAATTTTGGGCCATTTTGACCTTCAGGCGGCGGAGAAATAGCCGGTCAAAGGAATGGTTCAAAACTGCTCCGGTCCCGCTTTAAGTCAATGGAGATTTTCATTTGCTTTAAAAGCTTGCGGTTGTAGATCCATGGGGTATAAAATTACAGGACCAGTATGGATGGAAAGGACTTGTTCAGAGCTAACTTCACAACAATTTTGGGCCGTTTTGACATTCAGGCAGCGGAGAAACAGCCGGTCAAAGTAAGGGTACAAAACTGCTCTGGTCCTGCTTTAATTCAATGGAGATTTTAGTTTGCTTTAAAAGCTTGCGTTTATAGATCCATGGGGTATAAAATTACAGGACCAGTATGGATGGAATGGACTTTTTCAGAGCTAACTACACAACAATTTTGGGCCATTTTGACATTCAGGCAGCGGAGAAACAGCCGGTAAAAGTAAGGTTACAAAACTCATCCGGTCCCACTTTAAGTTAATGGAGATTTCATTTGCTTTAAAAGCTTGGGGTTTTCGATCCATGGGATCTAAAATTACAGGACCAGTATGGATGGAAAGGACATGTTCAGAGCTAACTTCACAACAATTTTGGGCCATTTTGACATTCAGGCGGAGGAGAAAAAGCCGGTCAAAAGAAGAGTACAAAACTTCTCCTGTCCCACATTAAGTCAATGGAGATTGTCATTTGCTTTAAAAGCTTGCGGTTATCGATCCATGGGGTCAAAAATTACAGGACCAGTATGGCTGGAAAGCACTTGTTCAGTGCTACCTTCACAACAATTTTGGGCCATTTTGACCTTCAGGCGGCGGAGAAATAGCCGGTCAAAGTAAGGGTACAAAACTGCTCCGGTCCCGCTTTAAGACAATGGAGATTTTAGTTTGCTTTAAAAGCTTGCGGTTATAGATCCATGGGGTATAAAATTACAGGACCAGTATGGATGGAAAGGACTTGTTCAGAGCTAACTTCACAACAATTTTGGGCCATTTTGACATTCAGCCAGTGGAGAAACAGCCGGTCAAAGTAAGGGTACAAAACTGCTCTGGTCCTACTTTAATTTAATGGAGATTTTAGTTTGCTTTAAAAGCTTCCGGTTATAGGTCCTAAAATTACAGGACCAGTATGGGTGGAAAGGACTTGTTCAGAGCTAACTTTACACAGATTTTGGGGCTTTTTGACATTCAGGCGGCGGAGAAATAGCCGCTCAAAGTAAGGGTACAAAACTGCTCCGGTCCCGCTTTAAGACAATGGAGATTTTAGTTTGCTTTAAAAGCTTCCGGTTATAGGTCCTAAAATTACACAGATTTTGGGGCTTTTTGACATTCAGGCGGCGGAGAAATAGCCGGTCAAAGGAAGGGTACAAAACTACTCCAGTCCCACTTTAAGTCAATGGAGATTTTCATTTGCTTTAAAAGCTTGCGGTTATCGATCCATGGGGTCAAAAATTACAGGACCAGTATGGCTGGAATGGACTTGTTGAGCTAACTTCACAACAATTTTGGGCCATTTTGACCTTCAGGCGGCGGAGAAATAGCCGGTCAAAGTAAGGGTACAAAACTCCTCCTGTCACACTTTAAGTTAATGGAGATTTTAGTTTGCTTTAAAAGCTTGCGGTTATAGATCCATGGGGTATAAAATTACAGGACCAGTATTGCTCGAAAGCTCTTGTTCACTGCTAACTTCGAACCGATTTAGGGCCATTTTGACCTTCAGGCGGCGGAGAAAAAGCCGGTCAAAGGAAGGGTACAAAACTACTCCAGTCCCACTTTAAGTCAATGGAGATTTTCATTTGCTTTAAAAGCTTGCGGTTATCGATCCATGGGGTCAAAAATTACAGGACCAGTATGGCTGGAAAGGACTTGTTGAGCTAACTTCACAACAATTTTGGGCCATTTTGACCTTCAGGCGGCGGAGAAATAGCCGGTCAAAGTAAGGGTACAAAACTGCTCCGGTCCCGCTTTAAGTCAATGGAGATTTTAGTTTGCTTTAAAAGCTTGCGGTTATAGATCCATGGGGTATAAAATTACAGGACCAGTATGGATGGAAAGGACTTGTTCAGAGCTAACTTCACAACAATTTTGGGCCGTTTTGACATTCAGCCAGTGGAGAAACAGCCGGTCAAAGTAAGGGTACAAAACTGCTCTGGTCCTACTTTAATTTAATGGAGATTTTAGTTTGCTTTAAAAGCTTCCGGTTATAGGTCCTAAAATTACAGAACCAGTATGGGTGGAAAGGACTTGTTCAGAGCTAACTTTACACAGATTTTGGGGCTTTTTGACATTCAGGCGGCGGAGAAATAGTCGGTCAAAGGAAGGGTACAAAACTACTTCAGTCCCACTTTAAGTCAATGGAGATTTTCATTTGCTTTAAAAGCTTGCGGTTATCGATCCATGGGGTCAAAAATTACAGGACCAGTATGGCTGGAATGGACTTGTAGAGCTAACTTCACAACAATTTTGGGCCATTTTGACCTTCAGGCGGCGGAGAAATAGCCGGTCAAAGTAAGGGTACAAAACTCCTCCTGTCACACTTTAAGTTAATGGAGATTTTCATTTGCTTTAAAAGCTTGCGGTTATCGATCCATGGGGTCTAAAATTACACGACCAGTATGCCTGGAAAGCCTTTGTTCACAGCTAACTTCACACCGATTTTCAGGCAGTGGAGAAAAAGCTGGTCAAAAGAAAAAGCCGGTCAAAAGAAGGGTCCCTAGGCTCTTTCGGTCCCGCTGTAAGTCAATGGAGATTTCCATTTGCTTTAAATGCTTGCGGTTATAGATCCATGAGGTCTAAAATTACAGGACCAGTATGGCTGGAAAGCACTTGTTCAGTGCTACCTTCACAACAATTTTGGGCCATTTTGACCTTCAGGCGGCGGAGAAATAGCCGCTCAAAGTAAGGGTACAAAACTGCTCCGGTCCCACTTTAAGACAATGGAGATTTTAGTTTGCTTTAAAAGCTTGCGGTTATAGATCCATGGGGTATAAAATTACAGGACCAGTATGGATGGAAAGGACTTGTTCAGAGCTAACTTCACAACAATTTTGGGCCGTTTTGACAGTCAGCCAGTGGAGAAACAGCTGGTCAAAGTAAGGGTACAAAACTGCTCTGGTCCTACTTTAATTTAATGGAGATTTTAGTTTGCTTTAAAAGCTTCCGGTTATAGGTCCTAAAATTACAGGACCAGTATGGGTGGAAAGCACTTGTTCAGAGCTAACTTTACACAGATTTTGGGGCTTTTTGACATTCAGGCGGCGGAGAAATAGCCGGTCAAAGGAAGGGTACAAAACTACTCCAGTCCCACATTAAGTCAATGGAGATTTTCATTTGCTTTAAAAGCTTGCGGTTATAGATCCATGGGGTCAAAAATTACAGGACCAGTATGGCTGGAATGGACTTGTTGAGCTAACTTCACAACAATTTTGGGCCATTTTGACCTTCAGGCGGCGGAGAAATAGCCCGTCAAAGTAAGGGTACAAAACTCCTCCTGTCACACTTTACGTTAATGGAGATTTTCATTTGCTTTAAAAGCTTGCGGTTATCGATCCATGGGGTCAAAACTTACAGGACCAGTATTGCTCGAAAGCTCTTGTTCACTGCTAACTTCGAACCGATTTTGGGCCATTTTGCCCTTCAGGCGGCGGTGAAAAAGCCGGTCAAAGGAAGGGTACAAAACTACTCCAGTCCCACTTTAAGTCAATGGAGATTTTCATTTGCTTTAAAATGCTTGCGGTTATCGATCCATGGGGTCAAAAATTACAGGACCAGTATGGCTGGAAAGGACTTGTTGAGCTAACTTCACAACAATTTTGGGACATTTTGACCTTCAGGCGGCGGAGAAATAGCCAGTCAAAGTAAGGGTACAAAACTGCTTCGGTCCCGCTTTAAGTCAATGGAGATTTTAGTTTGCTTTAAAAGCTTGCGGTTATAGATCCATGGGGTATTAAATTACAGGACCAGTATGGATGGAAAGGACTTGTTCAGAGCTAACTTCACAACAATTTTGGGCCGTTTTGACATTCAGGCAGCGGAGAAACAGCCGGTCAAAGTAAGGGTACAAAACTGCTCTGGTCCTGCTTTAATTCGATGGAGATTTTAGTTTGCTTTAAAAGCTTGCGGTTATCGATCCATGGGGTCTAAAATTACACGACCAGTATGCCTGGAAAGCCTTTGTTCACAGCTAACTTCACACCGATTTTCAGGCAGTGGAGAAAAAGCAGGTCAAAAGAAAAAGCCGGTCAAAAGAAGGGTCCCTAGGCTCTTTCGGGCCCGCTGTAAGTCAATGGAGATTTCCATTTGCTTTAAAAGCTTGCGGTTATAGATCCATGGGGTCTTAAATTACAGGACCAGTATGGCTGGAAAGCACTTGTTCAGTGCTACCTTCACAACAATTTTGGGCCATTTTGACCTTCAGGTGGCGGAGAAATAGCCGGTCAAAGTAAGGGTACAAAACTGCTCCGGTCCCGCTTTAAGACAATGGAGATTTTAGTTTGCTTTAAAAGCTTGCGGTTATAGATCCATGTGGTATAAAATTACAGGACCAGTATGGATGGAAAGGACTTGTTCAGAGCTAACTTCACAACAATTTTGGGCCGTTTTGACATTCAGCCAGTGGAGAAACAGCCGGTCAAAGTAAGGGTACAAAACTGCTCTGGTCCTACTTTAATTTAATGGAGATTTTAGTTTGCTTTAAAAGCTTCCAGTTATAGGTCCTAAAATTACAGGACCAGTATGGGTGGAAAGGACTTGTTCAGAGCTAACTTTACACAGATTTTGGGGCTTTTTGACATTCAGGCGGCGGAGAAATAGCCGGTCAAAGGAAGGGTACAAAACTACTCCAGTCCCACTTTAAGTCAATGGAGATTTTCATTTGCTTTAAAAGCTTGCGGTTATCGATCCATGGGGTCAAAAATTACAGGACCAGTATGGCTGGAATGGACTTGTTGAGCTAACTTCATAACAATTTTGGGCCATTTTGACCTTCAGGCGGCGGAGAAATAGCCGGTCAAAGTAAGGGTACAAAACTCCTAATGTCACACTTTAAGTTAATGGAGATTTTCATTTGCTTTAAAAGCTTGCGGTTATCGATCCATGGGGTCAAAAATTACAGGACCAGTATTGCTCGAAAGCTCTTGTTCACTGCTAACTTCGAACCGATTTTGGGCCATTTTGCCCTTCAGGCGGCGGAGAAAAATCCGGTCAAAGGAAGGGTACAAAACTACTCCAGTCCCACTTTAAGTCAATGGAGATTTTCATTTGCTTTAAAATGCTTGCGGTTATCGATCCATGGGGTCAAAAATTACAGGACCAGTATGGCTGGAAAGGACTTGTTGAGCTAACTTCACAACAATATTGGGACATTTTGACCTTCAGGCGGCGGAGAAATAGCCGGTCAAAGTTAGGGTACAAAACTGCTCCGGTCCCGCTTTAAGTCAATGGAGATTTTAGTTTGCTTTAAAAGCTTGCGGTTATAGATCCATGGGGTATAAAATTACAGTACCAGTGTAGCTGGAAAGCACTTGTTCAGTGCTAACTTCGAACCGCTTTTGGGCCATTTTGCCCTTCATGCGGCGGTAAAAAGCTGGTCAAAGTAAGGTTACAAAACTGCTCTGGTCCTGCTTTAAGTCAATGGAGATTTTAATTTGCTTTAAAAGCTTGCGGTTATAGATCCATGGGGTATAAAATTACAGGACCAGTATGGCTGGAAAGGACTTGTTGAGCTAACTTCACAACAATTTTGGGACATTTTGACCTTCAGGCGGCGGAGAAATAGCCGGTCAAAGTAAGGGTACAAAACTGCTCCGGTCCCGCTTTAAGTCAATGGAGATTTTAGTTTGCTTTAAAAGCTTGCGGTTATAGATCCATGGGGTATAAAATTACAGGACCAGTATGGATGGAAAGGACTTGTTCAGAGCTAAGTTCACAACAATTTTGGGCCGTTTTGACATTCAGGCAGCGGAGAAACAGCCGGTCAAAGTAAGGGTACAAAACTGCTCTGGTCCTGCTTTAATTCGATGGAGGTTTTAGTTTGCTTTAAAAGCTTGCGGTTATCGATCCATGGGGTCTAAAATTACACGACCAGTATGCCTGGAAAGCCTTTGTTCACAGCTAACTTTACACCAATTTTCAGGCAGTGGAGAAAAAGCTGGTCAAAAGAAAAAGCCGGTCAAAAGAAGGGTCCCTAGGCTCTTTCGGTCCCGCTGTAAGTCAATGGAGATTTCCATTTGCTTTAAAAGCTTGCGGTTATAGATCCATGGGGTCTTAAATTACAGGACCAGTATGGCTGGAAAGCACTTGTTCAGTGCTACCTTCACAACAATTTTAGGCCATTTTGACCTTCAGGTGGCGGAGAAATAGCCTGTCAAAGTAAGGGTACAAAACTGCTCCGGTCCCGCTTTAAGACAATGGAGATTTTAGTTTGCTTTAATAGCTTGCGGTTATAGATCCATGGGGTATAAAATTACAGGACCAGTATGGATGGAAAGGACTTGTTCAGAGCTAACTTCACAACAATTTTGGGCCGTTTTGACATTCAGCCAGTGGAGAAACAGCCGGTCAAAGTAAGGGTACAAAACTGCTCTGGTCCTACTTTAATTTAATGGAGATTTTAGTTTGCTTTAAAAGCTTCCGGTTATAGGTCCTAAAATTACAGGACCAGTATGGGTGGAAAGGACTTGTTCAGAGCTAACTTTACACAGATTTTGGGGCTTTTTGACATTCAGGCGGCGGAGAAATAGCCGGTCAAAGGAAGGGTACAAAACTACTCCAGTCCCACTTTAAGTCAATGGAGATTTTCATTTGCTTTAAAAGCTTGTGGTTATCGATCCATGGGGTCAAAAATTACAGGACCAGTATGGCTGGAATGGACTTGTTGAGCTAACTTCACATCAATTTTGGGCCATTTTGACCTTCAGGCGGCGGAGAAATAGCCGGTCAAAGTAAGGGTACAAAACTCCTCCTGTCACACTTTAAGTTAATGGAGATTTTCATTTGCTTTAAAAGCTTGCGGTTATCGATCCATGGGGTCAAAAATTACAGGACCAGTATTGCTCGAAAGCTCTTGTTCACTGCTAACTTCGAACCGATTTTGGGCCATTTTGCCCTTCAGGCGGCGGAGAAAAAGCCGGTCAAAGGAAGGGTACAAAACTACTCCAGTCCCACTTTAAGTCAATGGAGATTTTCATTTGCTTTAAAATGCTTGCGGTTATCGATCCATGGGGTCAAAAATTACAGGACCAGTATGGCTGGAAAGGACTTGTTGAGCTAACTTCACAACAATTTTGGGCCATTTTGACCTTCAGGCGGCGGAGAAATAGCCGGTCAAAGTAAGGGTACAAAACTGCTCCGGTCCCGCTTTAAGTCAATGGAGATTTTAGTTTGCTTTAAAAGCTTGCGGTTATAGATCCATGGGGTATAAAATTACAGGACCAGTATGGATGGAAAGGACTTGTTCAGAGCTAACTTCACAACAATTTTGGGCCGTTTTGACATTCAGGCAGCGGAGAAACAGCCGGTCAAAGTAAGGGTACAAAACTGCTCTGGTCCTGCTTTAATTCAATGGAGATTTTAGTTTGCTTTAAAAGCTTGCGGGTATCGATCCATGGGGTCTAAAATTACACGACCAGTATGCCTGGAAAGCCTTTGTTCACAGCTAACTTCACACCGATTTTCAAGCAGTGGAGAAAAAGCTGGTCAAAAGAAAAAGCCGGTCAAAAGAAGGGTCGCTAGGCTCTTTCGGTCCCGCTGTAAGTCAATGGAGATTTCCATTTGCTTTAAAAGCTTGCGGTTATGGATCCATGGGGTCTATAATTACAGGACCAGTATGGCTGGAAAGGACTTGTTCAGAGCTAACTTTACATAGATTTTGGGACTTTTTGACCTTCAGGCGGCGGAGAAATAGCCGGTCAAAGGAAGGGTGCAAATCTCATCCGGTCCCACTTTAAGTCAATGAAGATTTTCATTTTCTTTAAAAGCCTGCGGTTATCGATCAATGGAGTCTAAAATTACAGTATAGCTGGAAAGCACTTGTTCAGTGCTAACTTCGAACCGCTTTTGGGCAATTTTGCCCTTCATGCGGCGGTAAAAAGCTGGTCAAAGTAAGGTTACAAAACTGCTCTGGTCCTGATTTAAGTCAATGGAGATTTTAATTTGCTTTAAAAGCTTGCGGTTATAGATTCATGGGGTATAAAATTACAGGACCAGTATGGATGGAAAGGACATGTTCAGAGATAACTTCACAACAATTTTGGTCCATTTTGACATTCAGGCGGAGGAGAAAAAGCCGGTTAAAAGAAGAGTACAAAACTCCTCCTGTCCCAAATTAAGTCAATGGAGATTTTCATTTGCTTTAAAAGCTTGCGGTTATCGATCCATGGGGTCAAAAATTACAGGACCAGTATGGCTGGAAAGCACTTGTTCAGAGCTAACTTCACAACAATTTTGGGCCATTTTGAACTTCAGGCGGCGGAGAAATAGTCGGTCAAAGTAAGGGTACAAAACTGCTCCGGTCCCGCTTTAATTCAATGGACATTTTAGTTTGCTTTAAAAGCTTGCGGTTATAGGTCCTAAAATTACAGGACCAGTATTGCTCGAAAGCACATGTTCAGTGCTAACTTCGAACCGATTTTGGGCCTTTTTGCCCTTCAGGCGGCGGAGAAAAAGCCGGTCAAAAGAAGGGTACAAAACTACTCCAGTCCCACTTTAAGTCAATGGAGATTTTCATTTGCTTTAAAAGCTTGCGGTTATCGATCCATGGGGTCAAAAATTACAGGACCAGTATGGATGGAAAGGACTTGTTCAGAGCTAACTTCACAACAATTTTGGGCCGTTTTGACATTCAGGCAGCGGAGAAACAGCTGGTCAAAGTAAGGGTACAAAACTGCTCTGGTCCTGCTTTAATTCAATGTAGATTTTAGTTTGCTTTAAAAGCTTCCGGTTATAGATCCATGGGGTATAAAATTACAGGACCAGGATGGCTGGAAAGGACTTGTTCAGAGCTAACTTTACACAGATTTTGGGGCTTTTTGACCTTCAGGCGGCGGAGAAATAGCCGGTAAAAGGAAGGGTACAAATCTCATCCGGTCCCACTTTAAGTCAATGAAGATATTCATTTGCTTTAAAAGCTTGCGGTTATTGATCAATGGAGTCTAAAATTACAGTATAGCTGGAAAGCACTTGTTCAGTGCTAACTTCGAACCGATTTTGGGCCATTCTGCCCTTCATGCGGCGGTAAAAAGCCGGTCAAAGTAAGGTTACAAACTGCTCTGGTCCTGCTTTAAGTCAATGGAGATTTTAATTTGCTTTAAAATCTTGCAGTTATAGATCCATGGGGTATAAAATTACAGGACCAGTATGGATGGAAAGGACTTTTTCAGAGCTAACTTCACAACAATTTTGGGCCATTTTGACATTCAGGCAGCGGAGAAACAGCCAGTAAAAGTAAGGTTACAAAACTCATCCGGTCCCACTTTAAGTTAATGGAGATTTCATTTGATTTAAAAGCTTGGGGTTATCGATCCATGGGGTCTAAAACTACAGGACCAGTATGGAAGGAAAGGACATGTTCAGAGCTAACTTCACAACAATTTTGGGCCATTTTGACATTCAAGCGGAGAAGAAAAAGCCGGTCAAAAGAAGAGTACAAAACTCCTCCTGTCCCACATTAAGTCAATGGAGATTTTCATTTGCTTTAAAAGCTTGCGGTCATCGATCCATGGGGTCAAAAATTACTGGACCAGTATGGCTGGAAAGGACTTGTTGAGCTAACTTCACAACAATTTTGGGCCATTTTGACCTTCAGGCGGCGGAGAAATAGCCGGTCAAAGTAAGGGTACAAAACTCCTCCTGTCACACTTTAAGTTAATGGAGATTTTCATTTGCTTTAAAAGCTTGCGGTTATCGATCCATGGGGTCAAAAATTACAGGACCAGTATTGCTCGAAAGCTCTTTTTCACTGCTAACTTCGAACCGATTTTGGGCCATTTTGACCTTCAGGCGGCGGAGAAAAAGCTGGTCAAAGGAAGGGTACAAAACTACTCCAGTCCCACTTTAAGTCAATGGAGATTTTCATTTGCTTTAAAAGCTTGCGGTTATCGATCCATGGGGTCAAAAATTACATGACCAGTATGGCTGGAAAGGACTTGTTGAGCTAACTTCACAACAATTTTGGGCCATTTTGACCTTCAGGCGGCGGAGAAATAGCCGGTCAAAGTAAGGGTACAAAACTGCTCCGGTCCCGCTTTAAGTCAATGGAGATTTTAGTTTGCTTTAAAAGCTTGCGGTTATAGATCCATGGGGTATAAAATTACAGGACCAGTATGGATGGAAACTACTTGTTCAGAGCTAACTTCACAACAATTTTGGGCCGTTTTGACATTCAGGCAGCGGAGAAACAGCCGGTCAAAGTAAGGGTACAAAACTGCTCTGGTCCTGCTTTAATTCAATGGAGATTTTAGTTTGCTTTAAAAGCTTGCGTTTATAGATCCATGGGGTATAAAATTACAGGACCAGTATGGCTGGAAAGGACTTGTTCAGAGCTAACTTTACACAGATTTTGGGGCTTTTTGACCTTCAGGCGGCGGAGAAATAGCCGGTCAAAGGAAGGGTACAAATCTCATCCGGTCCCACTTTAAGTCAATGAAGATTTTCATTTGCTTTAAAAGCTAGCGGTTATCGATCAATGGAGTCTAAAATTACAGTACAGCTGGAAAGCACTTCTTCAGTGCTAACTTCGAACCGCTTTTGGGCCATTTTGCCCTTCATGCGGTGGAGAAAAAGCCGGTCAAAGTAAGGTTTCAAAACTGCTCTGGTCCTGCTTTAAGTCAATGGAGATTTTAATTTGCTTTAAAAGCTTGCGGTTATAGATCCATGGGGTATAAAATTACAGGACCAGTATGGATGGAAGGACTTTTTCATAGCTAACTTCCCAACAATTTTGGGCCATTTTGACATTCAGGCAGCGGAGAAACAGCCGGTAAAAGTAAGGTTACAAAACTCATCCGGTCCCACTTTAAGTTAATGGAGATTTCATTTGCTTTAAAAGTTTGGGGTTTTCGATCCATGGGATCTAAAATTACAGGACCAGTATGGATTGAAAGGACATGTTCAGAGATAACTTCACAACAATTTTGGGCCATTTTGACATTCAGGCGGAGGAGAAAAAGCCGGTCAAAAGAAGAGTACAAAACTTCTCCAGTCCCACATTAAGTCAATGGAGATTTTCATTTGCTTTAAAAGCTTGCGGTTATCGATCCATGGGGTCAAAAATTACAGGACCAGTATGGCTGGAAAGCACTAGTTCAGTGCTACCTTCACAACAATTTTGGGCCATTTTGACCTTCAGGCGGCGGAGAAATAGCCGGTCAAAGTAAGGGTACAAAACTGCTCCGGTCCCGCTTTAAGACAATGGAGATTTTAGTTTGCTTTAAAAGCTTGCGGTTATAGATCCATGGGATATAAAATTACAGGACCAGTATGGATGGAAAGGACTTGTTCAGAGCTAACTTCACAACAATTTTGGGCCGTTTTGACATTCAGCCAGTGGAGAAACAGCCGGTCAAAGAAAGGGTACAAAACTGCTCCGGTCCTACTTTAATTTAATGGAGATTTTAGTTTGCTTTAAAAGCTTCCAGTTATAGGTCCTAAAATTACAGGACCAGTATGGGTGGAAAGGACTTGTTCAGAGCTAACTTTACACAGATTTTGGGGCTTTTTGACATTCAGGCGGCGGAGAAATAGCCGGTCAAAGGAAGGGTACAAAACTACTCCAGTCCCACTTTAAGTCAATGGAGATTTTCATTTGCTTTATAAGCTTGCGGTTATCGATCCATGGGGTCAAAAATTACAGGACCAGTATGGCTGGAATGGACTTGTTGAGCTAACTTCACTACAATTTTGGGCCATTTTGACCTTCAGGCGGCGGAGAAATAGCCGGTCAAAGTAAGGGTACAAAACTCCTCCTGTCACACTTTAAGTTAATGGAGATTTTCATTTGCTTTAAAAGCTTGCGGTTATCGATCCATGGGGTCAAAAATTACAGGACCAGTATTGCTCGAAAGCTCTTGTTCACTGCTAACTTCGAACCGATTTTGGGCCATTTTGCCCTTCAGGCGGCGGAGAAAAAGCCGGTCAAAGGAAGGGTACAAAACTACTCCAGTCCCACTTTAAGTCAATGGAGATTTTCATTTGCTTTAAAATGCTTGCGGTTATCGATCCATGGGGTCAAAAATTACAGGACCAGTATGGCTGGAAAGGACTTGTTGAGCTAACTTCACAACAATTTTGGGACATTTTGACCTTCAGGCGGCGGAGAAATAGCTGGTCAAAGTAAGGGTACAAAACTGCTCCGGTCCCGCTTTAAGTCAATGGAGATTTTAGTTTGCTTTAAAAGCTTGCGGTTATAGATCCATGGGGTATAAAATTACAGGACCAGTATGGATGGAAAGGACTTGTTCAGAGCTAACTTCACAACAATTTTGGGCCATTTTGACATTCAGGCAGCGGAGAAACAGCCGGTCAAAGTAAGGGTACAAAACTGCTCTGGTCCTGCTTTAATTCAATGGAGATTTTAGTTTGCTTTAAAAGCTTGCGGTTATCGATCCATGGGGTCTAAAATTACACGACCAGTATGCCTGGAAAGCCTTTGTTCACAGCTAACTTCACACCGATTTTCAGGCAGTGGAGAAAAAGCTGGTCAAAAAAAAAAGCCGGTCAAAAGAAGGGTCCCTAGGCTCTTTCGGTCCCGCTGTAAGTCAATGGAGATTTCCATTCGCTTTAAAAGCTTGCGGTTATAGATCCATGGGGTCTAAAATTACAGGACCAGTATGGCTGGAAAGGACTTGTTCAGAGCTAACTTTACACAGATTTTGGGGCTTTTTGACCTTCAGGCGGCGGAGAAATAGCCGGTCAAAGGGAGGGTACAAATCTCATCAGGTCCCACTTTAAGTCAATGAAGATTTTCATTTTCTTTAAAAGCTTGCGGTTTTCGATCAATGGAGTCTAAAATTACAGTATAGCTGGAAAGCACTTGTTCAGTGCTAACTTCGAACCGCTTTTGGGCCATTTTGCCCTTCATGCGGCGGTAAAAAGCTGGTCAAAGTAAGGTTACAAAACTGCTCTGGTCCTGCTTTAAGTCAATGGAGATTTTAATTTGCTTTAAAAGCTTGCGGTTATAGATCCATGGGGTATAAAATTACAGGACCAGTATGGCTGGAAAGGACTTGTTGAGCTAACTTCACAACAATTTTGGGACATTTTGACCTTCAGGCGGCGGAGAAATAGCCGGTCAAAGTAAGGGTACAAAACTGCTCCGGTCCCGCTTTAAGTCAATGGAGATTTTAGTTTGCTTTAAAAGCTTGCGGTTATAGATCCATGGGGTATAAAATTACAGGACCAGTATGGATGGAAAGGACTTGTTCAGAGCTAAGTTCACAACAATTTTGGGCCGTTTTGACATTCAGGCAGCGGAGAAACAGCCGGTCAAAGTAAGGGTACAAAACTGCTCTGGTCCTGCTTTAATTCGATGGAGATTTCAGTTTGCTTTAAAAGCTTGCGGTTATCGATCCATGGGGTCTAAAATTACACGACCAGTATGCCTGGAAAGCCTTTGTTCACAGCTAACTTCATACCGATTTTCAGGCAGTGGAGAAAAAGCTGGTCAAAAGGAAAAGCCGGTCAAAAGAAGGGTCCCTAGGCTCTTTCAGTCCCGCTGTAAGTCAATGTAGATTTCCATTTGCTTTAAAAGCTTGCGGTTATAGATCCATGGGGTATAAAATTACAGGACCAGTATGGATGGAAAGGACTTGTTCAGAGCTAACTTCACAACAATTTTGGGCCGTTTTGACATTCAGCCAGTGGAGAAACAGCCGGTCAAAGTAAGGGTACAAAACTGCTCTGGTCCTACTTTAATTTAATGAAGATTTTAGTTTGCTTTAAAAGCTTCCGGTTATAGGTCCTAAAATTACAGGACCAGTATGGGTGGAAAGGACTTGTTCAGAGCTAACTTTACACAGATTTTGGGGCTTTTTGACCTTCAGGCGGCGGAGAAATAGCCGGTCAAAGGAAGGGTACAAATCTCATCCGGTCCCACTTTAAGTCAATGAAGATTTTCATTTTCTTTAAAAGCTTGCGGTTATCGATCAATGGAGTCTAAAATTACAGTATAGCTGGAAAGCACTTGTTCAGTGCTAACTTCGAACCGCTTTTGGGCAATTTTGCCCTTCATGCGGCGGTAAAAAGCTGGTCAAAGTAAGGTTACAAAACTGCTCTGGTCCTCATTTAAGTCAATGGAGATTTTAATTTGCTTTAAAAGCTTGCGGTTATAGATTCATGGGGTATAAAATTACAGGACCAGTATGGATGGAAAGGACATGTTCAGAGATAACTTCACAACAATTTTGGTCCATTTTGACATTCAGGCGGAGGAGAATAAGCCGGTTAAAAGAAGAGTACAAAACTCCTCCTGTCCCAAATTAAGTCAATGGAGATTTTCATTTGCTTTAAAAGCTTGCGGTTATCGATCCATGGGGTCAAAAATTACAGGACCAGTATGGCTGGAAAGCACTTGTTCAGAGCTAACTTCACAACAATTTTGGGGCTTTTTGAACTTCAGGCGGCGGAGAAATAGTCGGTCAAAGTAAGGGTACAAAACTGCTCTGGTCCCGCTTTAATTCAATGGACATTTTAGTTTGCTTTAAAAGTTTGCGGTTATAGGTCCTAAAATTACAGGACCAGTATTGCTCGAAAGCACATGTTCAGTGCTAACTTCGAACCGATTTTGGGCCTTTTTGCCCTTCAGGCGGCGGAGAAAAAGCCGGTCAAAAGAAGGGTACAAAACTACTCCAGTCCCACTTTAAGTCAATGGAGATTTTCATTTGCTTTAAAAGCTTGCGGTTATCGATCCATGGGGTCAAAAATTACAGGACCAGTATGGATGGAAAGGACTTGTTCAGAGCTAACTTCACAACAATTTTGGGCCGTTTTGACATTCAGGCAGCGGAGAAACAGCTGGTCAAAGTAAGGGTACAAAACTGCTCCTGTCCCAAATTAAGTCAATGGAGATTTTCATTTGCTTTAAAAGCTTGCGGTTATCGATCCATGGGGTCAAAAATTACAGGACCAGTATGGCTGGAAAGCACTTGTTCAGAGCTAACTTCACAACAATTTTGGGCCATTTTGAACTTCAGGCGGCGGAGAAATAGTCGGTCAAAGTAAGGGTACAAAACTGCTCTGGTCCCGCTTTAATTCAATGGACATTTTAGTTTGCTTTAAAAGCTTGTGGTTATAGGTCCTAAAATTACAGGACCAGTATTGCTCGAAAGCACATGTTCAGTGCTAACTTCGAACCGATTTTGGGCCTTTTTGCCCTTCAGGCGGCGGAGAAAAAGCCGGTCAAAAGAAGGGTACAAAACTACTCCAGTCCCACTTTAAGTCAATGGAGATTTTCATTTGCTTTAAAAGCTTGCGGTTATCGATCCATGGGGTCAAAAATTACAGGACCAGTATGGATGGAAAGGACTTGTTCAGAGCTAACTTCACAACAATTTTGGGCCATTTTGACATTCAGGCAGCGGAGAAACAGCTGGTCAAAGTAAGGGTACAAAACTGCTCTGGTCCTGCTTTAATTCAATGGAGATTTTAGTTTGCTTTAAAAGCTTCCGTTTATAGATCCATGGGGTATAAAATTACAGGACCAGGATGGCTGGAAAGGACTTGTTCAGAGCTAACTTTACACAGATTTTGGGGCTTTTTGACCTTCAGGCGGCGGAGAAATAGCCGTTTAAAAGGAAGGGTACAAATCTCATCCGGTCCCACTTTAAGTCAATGAAGATATTCATTTGCTTTAAATGCTTGCGGTTATTGATCAATGGAGTCTAAAATTACAGTATAGCTGGAAAGCACTTGTTCAGTGCTAACTTCGAACCGATTTTGGGCCATTCTGCCCTTCATGCGGCGGTAAAAAGCCGGTCAAAGTAAGGTTACAAAACTGCTCTGGTCCTGCTTTAAGTCAATGGAGATTTTAATTTGCTTTAAAATCTTGCGGTTATAGATCCATGGGGTATAAAATTACAGGACCAGTATGGATGGAAAGGACTTTTTCAGAGCTAACTTCACAACAATTTTGGGCCATTTTGACTTTCAGGCAGCGGAGAAACAGCCAGTAAAAGTAAGGTTACAAAACTCATCCGGTCCCACTTTAAGTTAATGGAGATTTCATTTGATTTAAAAGCTTGGGGTTATCGATCCATGGGGTCTAAAACTACAGGACCAGTATGGATGGAAAGGACATGTTCAGAGCTAACTTCACAACAATTTTGGGCCATTTTGACATTCAAGCGGAGAAGAAAAAGCCGGTCAAAAGAAGAGTACAAAACTCCTCCTGTCCCACATTAAGTCAATGGAGATTTTCATTTGCTTTAAAAGCTTGCGGTCATCGATCCATGGGGTCAAAAATTACTGGACCAGTATGGCTGGAAAGGACTTGTTGAGCTAACTTCACAACAATTTTGGGCCATTTTGACTTTCAGGCAGCGGAGAAATAGCCGGTCAAAGTAAGGGTACTAAACTGCTCCGGTCCCGCTTTAAGTCAATGAAGATTTTAGTTTGCTTTAAAAGCTTGCGGTTATAGATCCATGGGGTATAAAATTACAGGACCAGTATGGATGGAACGGACTTGTTTAGAGCTAACTTCACAACAATTTTGGGCCGTTTTGACATTCTGGCAGTGGAGAAACAGCCGGTCAAAGTAAGGGTACAAAACTGCTCTGGTCCTGCTTTAATTCAATGGAGATTTTAGTTTGCTTTAAAAGCTTGCGGTTATAGGTCCTAAAATTACAGGACTAGTATTGCTCGAAAGCACATGTTCAGTGCTAACTTCGAACCGATTTTGGGCCATTTTGCCCTTCAGGCGGCGGAGAAAAAGCCGGTCAAAGGAAGGGTACAAAACTACTCCAGTCCCACTTTAAGTCAATGGAGATTTTCATTTGCTTTAAAAGCTTGCGGTTATCGATCAATGGGGTCAAAAATTACAGGACCAGTGTGGCCGGAAAGGACTTGTTGAGCTAACTTCACAACAATTTTCGGCCATTTTGACCTTCAGGCGGCGGAGAAATAGCCGGTCAAAGTAAGGGTACAAAACTGCTCCGGTCCCGCTTTAAGTCAATGGAGATTTTAGTTTGCTTTAAAAGCTTGCGGTTATAGATCCATGGGGTATAACATTACAGGACCAGTATGGATGGAAAGGACTTGTTCAGAGCTAACTTCACAACAATTTTGGGCCGTTTTGACATTCAGGCAGCGGAGAAACAGCTGGTCAAAGTAAGGGTACAAAACTGCTCTGGTCCTGCTTTAATTCAATGGAGATTTTAGTTTGCTTCAAAAGCTTCCGTTTATAGATCCATGGGGTATAAAATTACAGGACCAGTATGGCTGGAAAGGACTTGTTCAGAGCTAACTTTACACAGATTTTGGGGCTTTTTGACCTTCAGGCGGCGGAGAAATAGCCGGTCAAAGGAAGGGTACAAATCTCATCCGGTCCCACTTTAAGTCAATGAAGATATTAATTTGCTTTAAAAGCTTGCGGTTATTGATCAATGGAGTCTAAAATTACAGTATAGCTGGAAAGCACTTGTTCAGTGCTAACTTCGAACCGATTTTGGGCCATTCTGCCCTTCATGCGGCGGTAAAAAGCCGGTCAAAGTAAGGTTACAAAACTGCTCTGGTCCTGCTTTAAGTCAATGGAGATTTTAATTTGCTTTAAAATCTTGCGGTTATAGATCCATGGGGTATAAAATTACAGGACCAGTATGGATGGAAAGGACTTTTTCAGAGCTAACTTCACAACAATTTTGGGCCATTTTGACATTCAGGCAGCGGAGAAACAGCCAGTAAAAGTAAGGTTACAAAACTCATCCGGTCCCACTTTAAGTTAATGGAGATTTCATTTGATTTAAAAGCTTGGGGTTATCGATCCATGGGGTCTAAAACTACAGGACCAGTATGGATGGAAAGGACATGTTCAGAGCTAACTTCACAACAATTTTGGGCCATTTTGACATTCAAGCGGAGAAGAAAAAGCCGGTCAAAAGAAGAGTACAAAACTCCTCCTGTCCCACATTAAGTCAATGGTGATTTTCATTTGCTTTAAAAGTTTGCGGTCATCGATCCATGGGGTCAAAAATTACTGGACCAGTATGGCTGGAAAGGACTTGTTGAGCTAACTTCACAACAATTTTGGGCCATTTTGACTTTCAGGCAGCGGAGAAATAGCCGGTCAAAGTAAGGGTACAAAACTGCTCCGGTCCCGCTTTAAGTCAATGGAGATTTTAGTTTGCTTTAAAAGCTTGCGGTTATAGATCCATGGGGTATAAAATTACAGGACCAGTATGGATGGAAAGGACTTGTTCAGAGCTAACTTCACAACAATTTTGGGCCATTTTGACATTCAGGCAGCGGAGAAACAGCCGGTCAAAGTAAGGGTACAAAACTGCTCTGGTCCTGCTTTAATTCAATGGAGATTTTAGTATTCTTTAAAAGCTTGCGTTTATAGGTCCATGGGGTCTAAAATTACAGGACCAATATGGATGGAAAGGACATGTTCAGAGCTAACTTCACAACAATTTTGGTTCATTTTGACATTCAGGCGGAGGAGAAAAAGCCAGTCAAAAGAAGAGTACAAAACTCCTCCTGTCCCAAATTAAGTCAATGGAGATTTTAATTTGCTTTAATAGCTTGCGGTTATAGGTCCTAAAACTACTTGACCAGTATTGCTCGAAAGCACATGTTCAGTGCTAACTTCGAACAGATTTTGGGCCATTTTGCCCTTCAGGCGGCGGAGAAAAAGCCGGTCAAAGGAAGGGTTCAAAACTACTCCAGTCCCACTTTAAGTCAATGGAGATTTTCATTTGCTTTAAAAGCTTGCGGTTATAGATCCATGGGGTATAAAATTACAGGACCAGTATGAATGGAAAGGACTTGTTCAGAGCTAACTTCACAACAATTTTGGGCCGTTTTGACATTCAGGCAGCGGAGAAACAGCCAGTCAAAGTAAGGGTACAAAACTGCTCTGGTCCTGCTTTAATTCAATGGAGATTTTAGTTTGCTTTAAAAGCTTGCATTTATAGATCCATGGGGTATAAAATTACAGGACCAGTATGGCTGGAAAGGACTTTTTCAGAGCTAACTTCACAACAATTTTGGGCCATTTTGACATTCAGGCAGCGGAGAAACAGCCGGTGAAAGTAAGGTTACAAAACTCATCCGGTCCCACTTTAAGTTAATGGAGATTTCATTTGCTTTAAAACCTTGCGGTTATCGTTCCATGGGGTCAAAAATTACAGGACCAGTATGACTGGAAAGCACTTGTTCAGAGCTAACTTCACAACAATTTTGGGCCATTTTGACATTCAGGCAGCGGAGAAACAGCCGGTCAAAGTAAGGGTACAAAACTGCTCTGGTCCTGCTTTAATTCAATGGAGATTTTAGTATTCTTTAAAAGCTTGCGTTTATAGGTCCATGGGGTCTAAAATTACAGGACCAATATGGATGGAAAGGACATGTTCAGAGCTAACTTCACAACAATTTTGGTTCATTTTGACATTCAGGCGGAGGAGAAAAAGCCAGTCAAAAGAAGAGTACAAAACTCCTCCTGTCCCAAATTAAGTCAATGGAGATTTTAATTTGCTTTAATAGCTTGCGGTTATAGGTCCTAAAACTACTTGACCAGTATTGCTCGAAAGCACATGTTCAGTGCTAACTTCGAACAGATTTTGGGCCATTTTGCCCTTCAGGCGGCGGAGAAAAAGCCGGTCAAAGGAAGGGTTCAAAACTACTCCAGTCCCACTTTAAGTCAATGGAGATTTTCATTTGCTTTAAAAGCTTGCGGTTATAGATCCATGGGGTATAAAATTACAGGACCAGTATGAATGGAAAGGACTTGTTCAGAGCTAACTTCACAACAATTTTGGGCCGTTTTGACATTCAGGCAGCGGAGAAACAGCCAGTCAAAGTAAGGGTACAAAACTGCTCTGGTCCTGCTTTAATTCAATGGAGATTTTAGTTTGCTTTAAAAGCTTGCATTTATAGATCCATGGGGTATAAAATTACAGGACCAGTATGGCTGGAAAGGACTTTTTCAGAGCTAACTTCACAACAATTTTGGGCCATTTTGACATTCAGGCAGCGGAGAAACAGCCGGTGAAAGTAAGGTTACAAAACTCATCCGGTCCCACTTTAAGTTAATGGAGATTTCATTTGCTTTAAAACCTTGCGGTTATCGTTCCATGGGGTCAAAAATTACAGGACCAGTATGACTGGAAAGCACTTGTTCAGAGCTAACTTCACAACAATTTTGGGCCATTTCGACCTTCAGGCGGTGGAGAAATAGTCGGTCAAAGTAAGGGTACAAAACTGCTCCGGTCCCGCTTTAAGTCAATGGAGATTTTAGTTTGCTTTAAAAGCTTGCAGTTATAGATCCATGGGGTATAAAATTACAGGACCAGTATGGATGGAACGGACTTGTTTAGAGCTAACTTCACAAAAATTTTGGGCCGTTTGACATTCTGGCAGTGGAGAAACAGCCGGTCAAAGTAAGGGTACAAAACTGCTCTGGTCCTGCTTTAATTCAATGGAGATTTTAGTTTGCTTTAAAAGCTTGCGGTTATAGGTCCTAAAATTACAGGACCAGTATTGCTCGAAAGCACATGTTCAGTGCTAACTTCGAACCGATTTTGGGCCATTTTGCCCTTCAGGCGGCGGAGAAAAAGCCGGTCAAAGGAAGGGTACAAAACTACTCCAGTCCCACTTTAAGTCAATGGAGATTTTCATTTGCTTTAAAATCTTGCGGTTATAGATCAATGGAGTCTAAAATTACAGTATAGCTGGAAAGCACTTGTTCAGTGCTAACTTCGAACCGATTTTGGGCCATTCTGCCCTTCATGCGGCGGTAAAAAGCCGGTCAAAGTAAGGTTACAAAACTGCTCTGGTCCTGCTTTAAGTCAATGGAGATTTTAATTTGCTTTAAAATCTTGCGGTTATAGATCCATGGGGTATAAAAATTACAGGACCAGTATGGATGGAAAGGACTTTTTCAGAGCTAACTTCACAACAATTTTGGGCCATTTTGACATTCAGGCAGCGGAGAAACAGCCAGTAAAAGTAAGGTTACAAAACTCATCCGGTCCCACTTTAAGTTAATGGAGATTTCATTTGATTTAAAAGCTTGCGGTTATCGTTCCATGGGGTCAAAAATTACAGGACCAGTATGACTGGAAAGCACTTGTTCAGAGCTAACTTCACAACAATTTTGGGCCATTTCGACCTTCAGGCGGTGGAGAAATAGTCGGTCAAAGTAAGGGTACAAAACTGCTCCGGTCCCGCTTTAAGTCAATGGAGATTTTAGTTTGCTTTAAAAGCTTGCAGTTATAGATCCATGGGGTATAAAATTACAGGACCAGTATGGATGGAACGGACTTGTTTAGAGCTAACTTCACAAAAATTTTGGGCCGTTTGACATTCTGGCAGTGGAGAAACAGCCGGTCAAAGTAAGGGTACAAAACTGCTCTGGTCCTGCTTTAATTCAATGGAGATTTTAGTTTGCTTTAAAAGCTTGCGGTTATAGGTCCTAAAATTACAGGACCAGTATTGCTCGAAAGCACATGTTCAGTGCTAACTTCGAACCGATTTTGGGCCATTTTGCCCTTCAGGCGGCGGAGAAAAAGCCGGTCAAAGGAAGGGTACAAAACTACTCCAGTCCCACTTTAAGTCAATGGAGATTTTTATTTGCTTTAAAATCTTGCGGTTATAGATCAATGGAGTCTAAAATTACAGTATAGCTGGAAAGCACTTGTTCAGTGCTAACTTCGAACCGATTTTGGGCCATTCTGCCCTTCATGCGGCGGTAAAAAGCCGGTCAAAGTAAGGTTACAAAACTGCTCTGGTCCTGCTTTAAGTCAATGGAGATTTTAATTTGCTTTAAAATCTTGCGGTTATAGATCCATGGGGTATAAAATTACAGGACCAGTATGGATGGAAAGGACTTTTTCAGAGCTAACTTCACAACAATTTTGGGCCATTTTGACATTCAGGCAGCGGAGAAACAGCCAGTAAAAGTAAGGTTACAAAACTCATCCGGTCCCACTTTAAGTTAATGGAGATTTCATTTGATTTAAAAGCTTGCGGTTATCGATCCATGGGGTCTAAAACTACAGGACCAGTATGGATGGAAAGGACATGTTCAGAGCTAACTTCACAACAATTTTGGGCCATTTTGACATTCAAGCGGAGAAGAAAAAGCCGGTCAAAAGAAGAGTACAAAACTCCTCCTGTCCCACATTAAGTCAATGGAGATTTTCATTTGCTTTAAAAGCTTGCGGTCATCGATCCATGGGGTCAAAAATTACTGGACCAGTATGGCTGGAAAGGACTTGTTGAGCTAACTTCACAACAATTTTGGGCCATTTTGACTTTCAGGCAGCTGAGAAATAGCCGGTCAAAGTAAGGGTACAAAACTGCTCCGGTCCCGCTTTAAGTCAATGGAGATTTTAGTTTGCTTTAAAAGCTTGCGGTTATAGATCCATGGGGTATAAAATTACAGGACCAGTATGGATGGAAAGGACTTGTTCAGAGCTAACTTCACAACAATTTTGGGCCATTTTGACATTCAGGCAGCGGAGAAACATCCGGTCAAAGTAAGGGTACAAAACTGCTCTGGTCCTGCTTTAATTCAATGGAGATTTTAGTATTATTTAAAAGCTTGCATTTATAGATCCATGGGGTCTAAAATTACAGGACCAGTATGGATGGAAAGGACATGTTCAGAGCTAACTTCACAACAATTTTGGTCCATTTTGACATTCAGGCGGCGAAGAAACAGCCGGTCAAAGTTAGGGTACATAACTACTCCAGTCACGCTTTAAGTCAATGGAGATTTTAATTTGCTTTAATAGCTTGCGGTTATAGGTCCTAAAATTACTTGACCAGTATTGCTCGAAAGCACATGTTCAGTGCTAACTTCGAACAGATTTTGGGCCATTTTGCCCTTCAGGCGGACGGAGAAAAAGCCGGTCAAAGGAAGGGTTCAAAACTACTCCAGTCCCACTTTAAGTCAATGGAGATTTTCATTTGCTTTAAAAGCTTGCGGTTATAGATCCATGGGGTATAAAATTACAGGACCAGTATGGATGGAAAGGACTTGTTCAGAGCTAACTTCACAACAATTTTGGGCCGTTTTGACATTCAGGCAGCGGAGAAACAGCCAGTCAAAGTAAGGGTACAAAACTGCTCTGGTCCTGCTTTAATTCAATGGAGATTTTAGTTTGCTTTAAAAGCTTGCATTTATAGATCCATGGGGTATAAAATTACAGGACCAGTATGGCTGGAAAGGACTTGTTCAGAGCTAACTTTACACAGATTTTGGGGCTTTTTGACCTTCAGGCGGCGGAGAAATAGCCGGTCAAAGGAAGGGTACAAATCTCATCCGGTCCCACTTTAAGTCAATGAAGATATTAATTTGCTTTAAAAGCTTGCGGTTATTGATCAATGGAGTCTAAAATTACAGTATAGCTGGAAAGCACTTGTTCAGTGCTAACTTCGAACCGATTTTGGGCCATTCTGCCCTTCATGCGGCGGTAAAAAGCCGGTCAAAGTAAGGTTACAAAACTGCTCTGGTCCTGCTTTAAGTCAATGGAGATTTTAATTTGCTTTAAAATCTTGCGGTTATAGATCCATGGGGTATAAAATTACAGGACCAGTATGGATGGAAAGGACTTTTTCAGAGCTAACTTCACAACAATTTTGGGCCATTTTGACATTCAGGCAGCGGAGAAACAGCCAGTAAAAGTAAGGTTACAAAACTCATCCGGTCCCACTTTAAGTTAATGGAGATTTCATTTGATTTAAAAGCTTGGGGTTATCGATCCATGGGGTCTAAAACTACAGGACCAGTATGGATGGAAAGGACATGTTCAGAGCTAACTTCACAACAATTTTGGGCCATTTTGACATTCAAGCGGAGAAGAAAAAGCCGGTCAAAAGAAGAGTACAAAACTCCTCCTGTCCCACATTAAGTCAATGGTGATTTTCATTTGCTTTAAAAGTTTGCGGTCATCGATCCATGGGGTCAAAAATTACTGGACCAGTATGGCTGGAAAGGACTTGTTGAGCTAACTTCACAACAATTTTGGGCCATTTTGACTTTCAGGCAGCGGAGAAATAGCCGGTCAAAGTAAGGGTACAAAACTGCTCCGGTCCCGCTTTAAGTCAATGGAGATTTTAGTTTGCTTTAAAAGCTTGCGGTTATAGATCCATGGGGTATAAAATTACAGGACCAGTATGGATGGAAAGGACTTGTTCAGAGCTAACTTCACAACAATTTTGGGCCATTTTGACATTCAGGCAGCGGAGAAACAGCCGGTCAAAGTAAGGGTACAAAACTGCTCTGGTCCTGCTTTAATTCAATGGAGATTTTAGTATTCTTTAAAAGCTTGCGTTTATAGGTCCATGGGGTCTAAAATTACAGGACCAATATGGATGGAAAGGACATGTTCAGAGCTAACTTCACAACAATTTTGGTTCATTTTGACATTCAGGCGGAGGAGAAAAAGCCAGTCAAAAGAAGAGTACAAAACTCCTCCTGTCCCAAATTAAGTCAATGGAGATTTTAATTTGCTTTAATAGCTTGCGGTTATAGGTCCTAAAAATACTTGACCAGTATTGCTCGAAAGCACATGTTCAGTGCTAACTTCGAACAGATTTTGGGCCATTTTGCCCTTCAGGCGGCGGAGAAAAAGCCGGTCAAAGGAAGGGTTCAAAACTACTCCAGTCCCACTTTAAGTCAATGGAGATTTTCATTTGCTTTAAAAGCTTGCGGTTATAGATCCATGGGGTATAAAATTACAGGACCAGTATGAATGGAAAGGACTTGTTCAGAGCTAACTTCACAACAATTTTGGGCCGTTTTGACATTCAGGCAGCGGAGAAACAGCCAGTCAAAGTAAGGGTACAAAACTGCTCTGGTCCTGCTTTAATTCAATGGAGATTTTAGTTTGCTTTAAAAGCTTGCATTTATAGATCCATGGGGTATAAAATTACAGGACCAGTATGGCTGGAAAGGACTTTTTCAGAGCTAACTTCACAACAATTTTGGGCCATTTTGACATTCAGGCAGCGGAGAAACAGCCGGTGAAAGTAAGGTTACAAAACTCATCCGGTCCCACTTTAAGTTAATGGAGATTTCATTTGCTTTAAAACCTTGCGGTTATCGTTCCATGGGGTCAAAAATTACAGGACCAGTATGACTGGAAAGCACTTGTTCAGAGCTAACTTCACAACAATTTTGGGCCATTTTGACATTCAGGCAGCGGAGAAACAGCCGGTCAAAGTAAGGGTACAAAACTGCTCTGGTCCTGCTTTAATTCAATGGAGATTTTAGTATTCTTTAAAAGCTTGCGTTTATAGGTCCATGGGGTCTAAAATTACAGGACCAATATGGATGGAAAGGACATGTTCAGAGCTAACTTCACAACAATTTTGGTTCATTTTGACATTCAGGCGGAGGAGAAAAAGCCAGTCAAAAGAAGAGTACAAAACTCCTCCTGTCCCAAATTAAGTCAATGGAGATTTTAATTTGCTTTAATAGCTTGCGGTTATAGGTCCTAAAACTACTTGACCAGTATTGCTCGAAAGCACATGTTCAGTGCTAACTTCGAACAGATTTTGGGCCATTTTGCCCTTCAGGCGGCGGAGAAAAAGCCGGTCAAAGGAAGGGTTCAAAACTACTCCAGTCCCACTTTAAGTCAATGGAGATTTTCATTTGCTTTAAAAGCTTGCGGTTATAGATCCATGGGGTATAAAATTACAGGACCAGTATGAATGGAAAGGACTTGTTCAGAGCTAACTTCACAACAATTTTGGGCCGTTTTGACATTCAGGCAGCGGAGAAACAGCCAGTCAAAGTAAGGGTACAAAACTGCTCTGGTCCTGCTTTAATTCAATGGAGATTTTAGTTTGCTTTAAAAGCTTGCATTTATAGATCCATGGGGTATAAAATTACAGGACCAGTATGGCTGGAAAGGACTTTTTCAGAGCTAACTTCACAACAATTTTGGGCCATTTTGACATTCAGGCAGCGGAGAAACAGCCGGTGAAAGTAAGGTTACAAAACTCATCCGGTCCCACTTTAAGTTAATGGAGATTTCATTTGCTTTAAAACCTTGCGGTTATCGTTCCATGGGGTCAAAAATTACAGGACCAGTATGACTGGAAAGCACTTGTTCAGAGCTAACTTCACAACAATTTTGGGCCATTTTGACCTTCAGGCGGTGGAGAAACAGCCGGTCAAAGTAAGGGTACAAAACTGCTCTGGTCCTGCTTTAAGTCAATGGAGATTTTAGTTTGCTTTAAAAGCTTGCAGTTATAGATCCATGGGGTATAAAATTACAGGACCAGTATGGATGGAACGGACTTGTTTAGAGCTAACTTCACAAAAATTTTGGGCCGTTTGACATTCTGGCAGTGGAGAAACAGCCGGTCAAAGTAAGGGTACAAAACTGCTCTGGTCCTGCTTTAATTCAATGGAGATTTTAGTTTGCTTTAAAAGCTTGCGGTTATAGGTCCTAAAATTACAGGACCAGTATTGCTCGAAAGCACATGTTCAGTGCTAACTTCGAACCGATTTTGGGCCATTTTGCCCTTCAGGCGGCGGAGAAAAAGCCGGTCAAAGGAAGGGTACAAAACTACTCCAGTCCCACTTTAAGTCAATGGAGATTTTCATTTGCTTTAAAATCTTGCGGTTATAGATCAATGGAGTCTAAAATTACAGTATAGCTGGAAAGCACTTGTTCAGTGCTAACTTCGAACCGATTTTGGGCCATTCTGCCCTTCATGCGGCGGTAAAAAGCCGGTCAAAGTAAGGTTACAAAACTGCTCTGGTCCTGCTTTAAGTCAATGGAGATTTTAATTTGCTTTAAAATCTTGCGGTTATAGATCCATGGGGTATAAAATTACAGGACCAGTATGGATGGAAAGGACTTTTTCAGAGCTAACTTCACAACAATTTTGGGCCATTTTGACATTCAGGCAGCGGAGAAACAGCCAGTAAAAGTAAGGTTACAAAACTCATCCGGTCCCACTTTAAGTTAATGGAGATTTCATTTGATTTAAAAGCTTGCGGTTATCGATCCATGGGGTCTAAAACTACAGGACCAGTATGGATGGAAAGGACATGTTCAGAGCTAACTTCACAACAATTTTGGGCCATTTTGACATTCAAGCGGAGAAGAAAAAGCCGGTCAAAAGAAGAGTACAAAACTCCTCCTGTCCCACATTAAGTCAATGGAGATTTTCATTTGCTTTAAAAGCTTGCGGTCATCGATCCATGGGGTCAAAAATTACTGGACCAGTATGGCTGGAAAGGACTTGTTGAGCTAACTTCACAACAATTTTGGGCCATTTTGACTTTCAGGCAGCTGAGAAATAGCCGGTCAAAGTAAGGGTACAAAACTGCTCCGGTCCCGCTTTAAGTCAATGGAGATTTTAGTTTGCTTTAAAAGCTTGCGGTTATAGATCCATGGGGTATAAAATTACAGGACCAGTATGGATGGAAAGGACTTGTTCAGAGCTAACTTCACAACAATTTTGGGCCATTTTGACATTCAGGCAGCGGAGAAACAGCCGGTCAAAGTAAGGGTACAAAACTGCTCTGGTCCTGCTTTAATTCAATGGAGATTTTAGTATTCTTTAAAAGCTTGCATTTATAGATCCATGGGGTCTAAAATTACAGGACCAGTATGGATGGAAAGGACATGTTCAGAGCTAACTTCACAACAATTTTGGTCCATTTTGACATTCAGGCGGCGAAGAAACAGCCGGTCAAAGTTAGGGTACATAACTACTCCAGTCACGCTTTAAGTCAATGGAGATTTTAATTTGCTTTAATAGCTTGCGGTTATAGGTCCTAAAATTACTTGACCAGTATTGCTCGAAAGCACATGTTCAGTGCTAACTTCGAACAGATTTTGGGCCATTTTGCCCTTCAGGCGGACGGAGAAAAAGCCGGTCAAAGGAAGGGTTCAAAACTACTCCAGTCCCACTTTAAGTCAATGGAGATTTTCATTTGCTTTAAAAGCTTGCGGTTATAGATCCATGGGGTATAAAATTACAGGACCAGTATGGATGGAAAGGACTTGTTCAGAGCTAACTTCACAACAATTTTGGGCCGTTTTGACATTCAGGCAGCGGAGAAACAGCCAGTCAAAGTAAGGGTACAAAACTGCTCTGGTCCTGCTTTAATTCAATGGAGATTTTAGTTTGCTTTAAAAGCTTGCATTTATAGATCCATGGGGTATAAAATTACAGGACCAGTATGGCTGGAAAGGACTTGTTCAGAGCTAACTTTACACAGATTTTGGGGCTTTTTGACCTTCAGGCGGCGGAGAAATAGCCGGTCAAAGGAAGGGTACAAATCTCATCCGGTCCCACTTTAAGTCAATGAAGATATTCATTTGCTTTAAAAGCTTGCGGTTATTGATCAATGGAGTCTAAAATTACAGTATAGCTGGAAAGCACTTGTTCAGTGCTAACTTCGAACCGATTTTGGGCCATTCTGCCCTTCATGCGGCGGTAAAAAGCCGGTCAAAGTAAGGTTACAAAACTGCTCTGGTCCTGCTTTAAGTCAATGGAGATTTTAATTTGCTTTAAAATCTTGCGGTTATAGATCCATGGGGTATAAAATTACAGGACCAGTATGGATGGAAAGGACTTTTTCAGAGCTAACTTCACAACAATTTTGGGCCATTTTGACATTCAGGCAGCGGAGAAACAGCCAGTAAAAGTAAGGTTACAAAACTCATCCGGTCCCACTTTAAGTTAATGGAGATTTCATTTGATTTAAAAGCTTGGGGTTATCGATCCATGGGGTCTAAAACTACAGGACCAGTATGGATGGAAAGGACATGTTCAGAGCTAACTTCACAACAATTTTGGGCCATTTTGACATTCAAGCGGAGAAGAAAAAGCCGGTCAAAAGAAGAGTACAAAACTCCTCCTGTCCCACATTAAGTCAATGGAGATTTTCATTTGCTTTAAAAGCTTGCGGTCATCGATCCATGGGGTCAAAAATTACTGGACCAGTATGGCTGGAAAGGACTTGTTGAGCTAACTTCACAACAATTTTGGGCCATTTTGACTTTCAGGCAGCGGAGAAATAGCCGGTCAAAGTAAGGGTACAAAACTGCTCCGGTCCCGCTTTAAGTCAATGGAGATTTTAGTTTGCTTCAAAAGCTTGCGGTTATAGATCCATGGGGTATAAAATTACAGGACCAGTATGGATGGAAAGGACTTGTTCAGAGCTAACTTCACAACAATTTTGGGCCGTTTTGACATGCAGGCAGCGGAGAAACAGCCGGTCAAAGTAAGGGTACAAAACTGCTCTGGTCCTGCTTTAATTCAATGGAGATTTTAGTTTGCTTTAAAAGCTTGCGGTTATAGGTCCTAAAATTACAGGACCAGTATTGCTCGAAAGCACATGTTCAGTGCTAACTTCGAACCGATTTTGGGCCATTTTGCCCTTCAGGCGGCGGAGAATAAGCTGGTCAAAGGAAGGGTACAAAACTACTCCAGTCCCACTTTAAGTCAATGGAGATTTTCATTTGCTTTAAAAGCTTGCGGTTATCGATCAATGGGGTCAAAAATTACTGGACCAGTATGGCTGGAAAGGACTTGTTGAGCTAACTTCACAACAATTTTGGGCCATTTTGACTTTCAGGCAGCGGAGAAATAGCCGGTCAAAGTAAGGGTACAAAACTGCTCCGGTCCCGCTTTAAGTCAATGGAGATTTTAGTTTGCTTTAAAAGCTTGCGGTTATAGATCCATGGGGTATAAAATTACAGGACCAGTATGGATGGAAAGGACTTGTTCAGAGCTAACTTCACAACAATTTTGGGCCATTTTGACATTCAGGCAGCGGAGAAGCAGCCGGTCAAAGTAAGGGTACAAAACTGCTCTGGTCCTGCTTTAATTCAATGGAGATTTTAGTATTCTTTAAAAGCTTGCGTTTATAGATCCATGGGGTCTAAAATTACAGGACCAGTATGGATGGAAAGGACATGTTCAGAGCTAACTTCACAACAATTTTGGTCCATTTTGACATTCAGGCGGAGGAGAAAAAGCCAGTCAAAAGAAGAGTACAAAACTCCTCCTGTCCCAAATTAAGTCAATGGAGATTTTAATTTGCTTTAATAGCTAGCGGTTATAGGTCCTAAAATTACTTGACCAGTATTGCTCGAAAGCACATGTTCAGTGCTAACTTCGAACAGATTTTGGGCCATTTTGCCCTTCAGGCGGCGGAGAAAAAGATGGTCAAAGGAAGGGTTCAAAACTACTCCAGTCCCACTTTAAGTCAATGGAGATTTTCATTTGCTTTAAAAGCTTGCGGTTATCGATCCATGGGGTCAAAAATTACAGGACCAGTATTGCTGGAAAGGACTTGTTGAGCTAACTTCACAAAAATTTTGGGCCATTTTGACCTTCAGGCGGCGGAGAAATAGCCGGTCAAAGTAAGAGTAAAAAATTGTTACGGTCCCGCTTTAAGTCAATGGAGATTTTAGTTTGCTTTAAAAGCTTGCGGTTATAGATCCATGGGGTATTAAATTACAGGACCAGTATGGATGGAAAGGACTTGTTCAGAGCTAACTTCACAACAATTTTGGGCCGTTTTGACATTCAGGCAGCGTAGAAATAGCCGGTCAAAGTAAGGGTACAAAACTGCTCTGGTCCTGCTTTAAGTCAATGGAGATTTTAGTTTGCTTCAAAAGCTTCCGTTTATAGATCCATGGGGTATAAAATTACAGGACCAGTATGGCTGGAAAGGACTTGTTCAGAGCTAACTTTACACAGATTTTGGGGCTTTTTGACCTTCAGGCGGCGGAGAAATAGCCGGTCAAAGGAAGGGTACAAATCTCATCCGGTCCCACTTTAAGTCAATGAAGATATTCATTTGCTTTAAAAGCTTGCGGTTATTGATCAATGGAGTCTAAAATTACAGTATAGCTGGAAAGCACTTGTTCAGTGCTAACTTCGAACCGATTTTGGGCCATTCTGCCCTTCATGCGGCGGTAAAAAGCCGGTCAAAGTAAGGTTACAAAACTGCTCTGCTCCTGCTTTAAGTCAATGGAGATTTTAATTTGCTTTAAAATCTTGCGGTTATAGATCCATGGGGTATAAAATTACAGGACCAGTATGGATGGAAAGGACTTTTTCAGAGCTAACTTCACAACAATTTTGGGCCATTTTGACATTCAGGCAGCGGAGAAACAGCCAGTAAAAGTAAGGTTACAAAACTCATCCGGTCCCACTTTAAGTTAATGGAGATTTCATTTGATTTAAAAGCTTGGGGTTATCGATCCATGGGGTCTAAAACTACAGGACCAGTATGGATGGAAAGGACATGTTCAGAGCTAACTTCACAACAATTTTGGGCCATTTTGACATTCAAGCGGAGAAGAAAAAGCCGGTCAAAAGAAGAGTACAAAACTCCTCCTGTCCCACATTAAGTCAATGGAGATTTTCATTTGCTTTAAAAGCTTGCGGTCATCGATCCATGGGGTCAAAAATTACTGGACCAGTATGGCTGGAAAGGACTTGTTGAGCTAACTTCACAACAATTTTGGGCCATTTTGACTTTCAGGCAGCGGAGAAATAGCCGGTCAAAGTAAGGGTACAAAACTGCTCCGGTCCCGCTTTAAGTCAATGGAGATTTTAGTTTGCTTCAAAAGCTTGCGGTTATAGATCCATGGGGTATAAAATTACAGGACCAGTATGGATGGAAAGGACTTGTTCAGAGCTAACTTCACAACAATTTTGGGCCGTTTTGACATGCAGGCAGCGGAGAAACAGCCGGTCAAAGTAAGGGTACAAAACTGCTCTGGTCCTGCTTTAATTCAATGGAGATTTTAGTTTGCTTTAAAAGCTTGCAGTTATAGATCCATGGGGTATAAAATTACAGGACCAGTATGGATGGAAAGTACTTGTTCAGAGCTAACTTCACAACAATTTTGGGCCATTTTGACATTCAGGCAGCGGAGAAACAGCCGGTCAAAGTAAGGGTACAAAACTGCTCTGGTCCTGCTTTAATTCAATGGAGATTTTAGTATTCT
Source organism: Taudactylus pleione (assembly GCA_031769625.1). Taxonomy (NCBI): domain Eukaryota; kingdom Metazoa; phylum Chordata; class Amphibia; order Anura; family Myobatrachidae; genus Taudactylus; species Taudactylus pleione. The sequence continues at coordinate 2,685,267 of JAUIMM010000322.1, read as the reverse complement.
TTAAAAGCTTGCGTTTATAGATCCATGGGGTCTAAAATTACAGGACCAGTATGGATGGAAAGGACATGTTCAGAGCTAACTTCACAACAATTTTGGTCCATTTTGACTTTCAGGCGGAGGAGAAAAAGCCAGTCAAAAGAAGAGTACAAAACTCCTCCTGTCCCAAATTAAGTCAATGGAGATTTTAATTTGCTTTAATAGCTTGCGGTTATAGGTCCTAAAATTACTTGACCAGTATTGCTCGAAAGCACATGTTCAGTGCTAACTTCGAACAGATTTTGGGCCATTTTGCCCTTCCGGCGGCGGAGAAAAAGCCGGTCAAAGGAAGGGTTCAAAATCACTCCAGTCCCACTTTAAGTCAATGGAGATTTTCATTTGCTTTAAAAGCTTGCGGTTATAGATCCATGGGGTATAAAATTACAGGACCAGTATGGATGGAAAGGACTTGTTCAGAGCTAACTTCACAACAATTTTGGGCCGTTTTGACATTCAGGCAGCGGAGAAACAGCCAGTCAAAGTAAGGGTACAAAACTGCTCTGGTCCTGCTTTAATTCAATGGAGATTTTAGTTTGCTTTAAAAGCTTGCATTTATAGATCCATGGGGTATAAAATTACAGGACCAGTATGGCTGGAAAGGACTTGTTCAGAGCTAACTTTACACAGATTTTGGGGCTTTTTGACCTTCAGGTGGCGGAGAAATAGCCGGTCAAAGGAAGGGTACAAATCTCATCCGGTCCCACTTTAAGTCAATGAAGATTTTAATTTTCTTTAAAAGCTTGCGGTTATCTATCAATGGAGTCTAAAATTACAGTTTAGCTGGAAAGCACTTGTTCAGTGCTAACTTCGAACCGATTTTGGGCCATTTTGCCCTTCATACGGCTGTAAAAAGCTGGTCAAAGTAAGGTTACAAAACTGCTCTGGTCCTGCTTTAAGTCAATGGAGATTTCATTTGCTTTAAAACCTTGCGGTTATCGATCCATGGGGTCAAAAATTACAGGACCAGTATGGCTGGAAAGCACTTGTTCAGAGCTAACTTCACAACAATTTTGGGCCATTTCGACCTTCAGGCGGTGGAGAAATAGTCGGTCAAAGTAAGGGTACAAAACTGCTCCGGTCCCGCTTTAAGTCAATGGAGATTTTAGTTTGCTTTAAAAGCTTGCAGTTATAGATCCATGTGGTATAAAATTACAGGACCAGTATGGATGGAACGGACTTGTTTAGAGCTAACTTCACAACAATTTTGGGCTGTTTTGACATTCTGGCAGTGGAGAAACAGCCGGTCAAAGTAAGGGTACAAAACTGCTCTGGTCCTGATTTAATTCAATGGAGATTTTAGTTTGCTTTAAAAGCTTGCGGTTATAGGTCCTAAAATTACAGGACCAGTATTGCTCGAAAGCACATGTTCAGTGCTAACTTCGAACCGATTTTGGGCCATTTTGCCCTTCAGGCGGCGGAGAATAAGCTGGTCAAAGGAAGGGTACAAAACTACTCCAGTCCCACTTTAAGTCAATGGAGATTTTCATTTGCTTTAAAAGCTTGCGGTTATCGATCAATGGGGTCAAAAATTACTGGACCAGTATGGCTGGAAAGGACTTGTTGAGCTAACTTCACAACAATTTTGGGCCATTTTGACTTTCAGGCAGCGGAGAAATAGCCGGTCAAAGTAAGGGTACAAAACTGCTCCGGTCCCGCTTTAAGTCAATGGAGATTTTAGTTTGCTTTAAAAGCTTGCGGTTATAGATCCATGGGGTATAAAATTACAGGACCAGTATGGATGGAAAGGACTTGTTCAGAGCTAACTTCACAACAATTTTGGGCCATTTTGACATTCAGGCAGCGGAGAAGCAGCCGGTCAAAGTAAGGGTACAAAACTGCTCTGGTCCTGCTTTAATTCAATGGAGATTTTAGTATTCTTTAAAAGCTTGCGTTTATAGATCCATGGGGTCTAAAATTACAGGACCAGTATGGATGGAAAGGACATGTTCAGAGCTAACTTCACAACAATTTTGGTCCATTTTGACATTCAGGCGGAGGAGAAAAAGCCAGTCAAAAGAAGAGTACAAAACTCCTCCTGTCCCAAATTAAGTCAATGGAGATTTTAATTTGCTTTAATAGCTAGCGGTTATAGGTCCTAAAATTACTTGACCAGTATTGCTCGAAAGCACATGTTCAGTGCTAACTTCGAACAGATTTTGGGCCATTTTGCCCTTCAGGCGGCGGAGAAAAAGACGGTCAAAGGAAGGGTTCAAAACTACTCCAGTCCCACTTTAAGTCAATGGAGATTTTAGTTTGCTTCAAAAGCTTCCGTTTATAGATCCATGGGGTATAAAATTACAGGACCAGTATGGCTGGAAAGGACTTGTTCAGAGCTAACTTTACACAGATTTTGGGGCTTTTTGACCTTCAGGCGGCGGAGAAATAGCCGGTCAAAGGAAGGGTACAAATCTCATCCGGTCCCACTTTAAGTCAATGAAGATATTCATTTGCTTTAAAAGCTTGCGGTTATTGATCAATGGAGTCTAAAATTACAGTATAGCTGGAAAGCACTTGTTCAGTGCTAACTTCGAACCGATTTTGGGCCATTCTGCCCTTCATGCGGCGGTAAAAAGCCGGTCAAAGTAAGGTTACAAAACTGCTCTGGTCCTGCTTTAAGTCAATGGAGATTTTAATTTGCTTTAAAATCTTGCGGTTATAGATCCATGGGGTATAAAATTACAGGACCAGTATGGATGGAAAGGACTTTTTCAGAGCTAACTTCACAACAATTTTGGGCCATTTTGACATTCAGGCAGCGGAGAAACAGCCAGTAAAAGTAAGGTTACAAAACTCATCCGGTCCCACTTTAAGTTAATGGAGATTTCATTTGATTTAAAAGCTTGGGGTTATCGATCCATGGGGTCTAAAACTACAGGACCAGTATGGATGGAAAGGACATGTTCAGAGCTAACTTCACAACAATTTTGGGCCATTTTGACATTCAAGCGGAGAAGAAAAAGCCGGTCAAAAGAAGAGTACAAAACTCCTCCTGTCCCACATTAAGTCAATGGAGATTTTAGTTTGCTTTAAAAGCTTGCAGTTATAGATCCATGGGGTATAACATTACAGGACCAGTATGGATGGAACGGACTTGTTCAGAGCTAACTTCACAACAATTTTGGGCCGTTTTGACATTCTGGCAGCGGAGAAACAGCTGGTCAAAGTAAGGGTACAAAACTGCTCTGGTCCTGCTCTAATTCAATGGAGATTTTAGTTTGCTTTAAAAGCTTGCGGTTATAGGTCCTAAAATTACAGGACCAGTATTGCTCGAAAGCACATGTTCAGTGCTAACTTTGAACCGATTTTGGGCCATTTTGCCCTTCAGGCGGCGGAGAAAAAGCCGGTCAAAGGAAGGGTACAAAACTACTCCAGTCCCACTTTAAGTCAATGGAGATTTTCATTTGCTTTAAAAGCTTGCGGTTATCGATCAATGGGGTCAAAAATTACAGGACCAGTGTGGCCGGAAAGGACTTGTTGAGCTAACTTCACAACAATTTTGGGCCATTTTGACCTTCAGGCGGCGGAGAAATAGCCGGTCAAAGTAAGGGTACAAAACTGCTCCGGTCCCGCTTTAAGTCAATGGAGATTTTAGTTTGCTTTAAAAGCTTGCGGTTATAGATCCATGGGGTATAACATTACAGGACCAGTATGGATGGAAAGGACTTGTTCAGAGCTAACTTCACAACAATTTTGGGCCATTTTGACATTCAGGCAGCGGAGAAACAGCTGGTCAAAGTAAGGGTACAAAACTGCTCTGGTCCTGCTTTAATTCAATGGAGATTTTAGTTTGCTTTAAAAGCTTCCATTTATAGATCCATGGGGTATAAAATTACAGGACCAGGATGGCTGGAAAGGACTTGTTCAGAGCTAACTTTACACATATTTTGGGGCTTTTTGACCTTCAGGCGGCGGAGAAATAGCCGGTCAAAGGAAGGGTACAAATCTCATCCGGTCCCACTTTAAGTCAATGAAGATATTCATTTGCTTTAAAAGCTTGCGGTTATTGATCAATGGAGTCTAAAATTACAGTATAGCTGGAAAGCACTTGTTCAGTGCTAACTTCGAACCGATTTTGGGCCATTCTGCCCTTCATGCGGCGGTAAAAAGCCGGTCAAAGTAAGGTTACAAAACTGCTCTGGTCCTGCTTTAAGTCAATGGAGATTTTAATTTGCTTTAAAATTTTGCGGTTATAGATCCATGGGGTATAAAATTACAGGACCAGTATGGATGGAAAGGACTTTTTCAGAGCTAACTTCACAACAATTTTGGGCCATTTTGACATTCAGGCAGCGGAGAAACAGCCAGTAAAAGTAAGGTTACAAAACTCATCCGGTCCCACTTTAAGTTAATGGAGATTTCATTTGATTTAAAAGCTTGGGGTTATCGATCCATGGGGTCTAAAACTACAGGACCAGTATGGATGGAAAGGACATGTTCAGAGCTAACTTCACAACAATTTTGGGCCATTTTGACGTTCAAGCGGAGAAGAAAAAGCCGGTCAAAAGAAGAGTACAAAACTCCTCCTGTCCCACATTAAGTCAATGGAGATTTTCATTTGCTTTAAAAGCTTGCGGTCATCGATCCATGGGGTCAAAAATTACAGGACCAGTATGGCTGGAAAGGACTTGTTGAGCTAACTTCACAACAATTTTGGGCCATTTTGACTTTCAGGCAGCGGAGAAATAGCCGGTCAAAGTAAGGGTACAAAACTGCTCCGGTCCCGCTTTAAGTCAATGGAGATTTTAGTTTGCTTTAAAAGCTTGCGGTTATAGATCCATGGGGTATAAAATTACAGGACCAGTATGGATGGAAAGGACTTTTTCAGAGCTAACTTCACAACAATTTTGGGCCATTTTGACATTCAGGCAGCGGAGAAATAGCCGGTCAAAGTAAGGGTACAAAACTGCTCCGGTCCCGCTTTAAGTCAATGGAGATTTTAGTTTGCTTTAAAAGCTTGCGTTTATAGATCCATGTGGTCTAAAATTACAGGACCAGTATGGATGGAAAGGACATGTTCAGTGCTAACTTCACAACAATTTTGGTCCATTTTGACATTCAGGCGGAGGAGAAAAAGCCAGTCAAAAGAAGAGTACAAAACTCCTCCTGTCCCAAATTAAGTCAATGGAGATTTTAATTTGCTTTAATAGCTTGCGGTTATAGGTCCTAAAATTACTTGACCAGTATTGCTCGAAAGCACATGTTCAGTGCTAACTTCGAACAGATCTTGGGCCATTTTGCCCTTCAGGCGGCGGAGAAGAAGCCGGTCAAAGGAAGGGTTCAAAACTACTCCAGTCCCACTTTAAGTCAATGGAGATTTTCATTTGCTTTAAAAGCTTGCGGTTATCGATCCATGGGGTCAAAAATTACAGGACCAGTATGGCTGGAAAGGACTTGTTGAGCTAACTTCACAAAAATTTTGGGCCATTTTGACCTTCAGGCGGCGGAGAAATAGCCGGTCAAAGTAAGGGTACAAAACTGTTACGGTCCCGCTTTAAGTCAATGAAGATTTCATTTGCTTTAAAAGCTTGGGGTTATCGATCCATTGGGTCAAAAATTACAGGACCAGTATTGCTCGAAAGCACTTGTTCAGTGCTAACTTTAACCGATTTTGGGCCATTTTGCCCTTCAGGCAGTGGAGAAAAAGCCGGTCAAAGGAAGGGTACAAAACTACTCCAGTCCCACTTTAAGTCAATGCAGATTTTAATTTTCTTTAAAAGCTTGCGGTTATCGATCAATGGAGTCTAAAATTACAGTATAGCTGGAAAGCACTTGTTCAGTGCTAACTTCGAACCGATTTTGGGCCATTTTGCCCTTCATGCGGCGGTAAAAAGCTGGTCAAAGTAAGGTTACAAAACTGCTCTGGTCCTGCTTTAAGTCAATGGAGATTTTAATTTGCTTTAAAATCTTGCGGTTATAGATCCATGGGGTATAAAATTACAGGACCAGTATGGATGGAAAGGACTTTTTCAGAGCTAACTTCACAACAATTTTGGGCCATTTTGACATTCAGGCAGCGGAGAAACAGCCAGTAAAAGTAAGGTTACAAAACTCATCCGGTCCCACTTTAAGTTAATGCAGATTTCATTTGATTTAAAAGCTTGGGGTTATCGATCCATGGGGTCTAAAATTACAGGACCAGTGTGGATGGAAAGGACATGTTCAGAGCTAACTTCACAACAATTTTGGGCCATTTTGACATTCAAGCGGAGAAGAAAAAGCCGGTCAAAAGAAGAGTACAAAACTCCTCCTGTCCCACATTAAGTCAATGGAGATTTTAATTTGCTTTAAAAGCTTGCGGTCATCGATCCATGGGGTCAAAAATTACTGGACCAGTATGGCTGGAAAGGACTTGTTGAGCTAACTTCACAACAATTTTGGGCCATTTTGACTTTCAGGTAGCGGAGAAATAGCCGGTCAAAGTAAGGGTACAAAACTGCTCCGGTCCCGCTTTAAGTCAATGGAGATTTTAGTTTGCTTTAAAAGCTTGCGGTTATAGATCCATGGGGTATAAAATTACAGGACTAGTATGGATGGAAAGGACTTGTTCAGAGCTAACTTCACAACAATTTTGGGCCGTTTTGACATTCAGGCAGCGTAGAAATAGCCGGTCAAAGTAAGGGTACAAAACTGCTCTGGTCCTGCTTTAATTCAATGGAGATTTTAGTTTGCTTTAAAGCTTGCGTTTATAGATCCATGGGGTATAAAATTACAGGACCAGTATGGCTGGAAAGGACTTGTTCAGAGATAACTTTACACAGATTTTGGGGCTTTTTGACCTTCAGGCGGCGGAGAAATAGCCGGTCAAAGGAAGGGTACAAATCTCATCCGGTCCCACTTTAAGTCAATGAAGATTTTAATTTTCTTTAAAAGCTTGCGGTTATCGATCAATGGAGTCTAAAATTACAGTATAGCTGGAAAGTACTTGTTCAGTGCTAACTTCGAACCGATTTTGGGCCATTTTGCCCTTCATGCGGCGGTAAAAAGCTGGTCAAAGTAAGGTTACAAAACTGCTCTGGTCCTGCTTTAAGTCAATGGAGATTTTAATTTGCTTTAAAAGCTTGCGGTCATCGATCCATGGGGTCAAAAATTACTGGACCAGTATGGCTGGAAAGGACTTGTTGAGCTAACTTCACAACAATTTTGGGCCATTTTGACTTTCAGGTAGCGGAGAAATAGCCGGTCAAAGTAAGGGTACAAAACTGCTCCGGTCCCGCTTTAAGTCAATGGAGATTTTAGTTTGCTTTAAAAGCTTGCGGTTATAGATCCATGGGGTATAAAATTACAGGACCAGTATGGATGGAAAGGACTTGTTCAGAGCTAACTTCACAACAATTTTGGGCCATTTTGACATTCAGGCAGCGGAGAAACAGCCGGTCAAAGTAAGGGTACAAAACTGCTCTGGTCCTGCTTTAATTCAATGGAAATTTTAGTATTCTTTAAAAGCTTGCGTTTATAGATCCATGGGGTCTAAAATTACAGGACCAGTATGGATGGAAAGGACATGTTCAGATCTAACTTCACAACAATTTTGGTCCATTTTGACATTCAGGCGGAGGAGAAAAAGCCGGTCAAAAGAAGAGTACAAAACTCCTCCTGTCCCAAGTTAAGTCAATGGAGATTTTAATTTGCTTTAATAGCTTGCGGTTATAGGTCCTAAAATTACTTGACCAGTATTTCTCGAAAGCACATGTTCAGTGCTAACTTCGAACAGATTTTGGGCCATTTTGCCCTTCAGGCGGCGGAGAAAAAGCCGGTCAAAGGAAGGGTTCAAAACTACTCCAGTCCCACTTTAAGTCAATGGAGATTTTCATTTGCTTTAAAAGCTTGCGGTTATCGATCCATGGGGTCAAAAATTACAGGACCAGTATGGCTGGAAAGGACTTGTTGAGCTAACTTCACAAAAATTTTGGGCCATTTTGACCTTCAGGCGGCGGAGAAATAGCCGGTCAAAGTAAGGGTACAAAACTGTTACGGTCCCGCTTTAAGTCAATGAAGATTTCATTTGCTTTAAAAGCTTGGGGTTATCGATCCATTGGGTCAAAAATTACAGGACCAGTATTGCTCGAAAGCACTTGTTCAGTGCTAACTTTAACCGATTTTGGGCCATTTTGCCCTTCAGGCAGTGGAGAAAAAGCCGGTCAAAGGAAGGGTACAAAACTACTCCAGTCCCACTTTAAGTCAATGCAGATTTTAATTTTCTTTAAAAGCTTGCGGTTATCGATCAATGGAGTCTAAAATTACAGTATAGCTGGAAAGCACTTGTTCAGTGCTAACTTCGAACCGATTTTGGGCCATTTTGCCCTTCATGCGGCGGTAAAAAGCTGGTCAAAGTAAGGTTACAAAACTGCTCTGGTCCTGCTTTAAGTCAATGGAGATTTTAATTTGCTTTAAAATCTTGCGGTTATAGATCCATGGGGTATAAAATTACAGGACCAGTATGGATGGAAAGGACTTTTTCAGAGCTAACTTCACAACAATTTTGGGCCATTTTGACATTCAGGCAGCGGAGAAACAGCCAGTAAAAGTAAGGTTACAAAACTCATCCGGTCCCACTTTAAGTTAATGCAGATTTCATTTGATTTAAAAGCTTGGGGTTATCGATCCATGGGGTCTAAAATTACAGGACCAGTGTGGATGGAAAGGACATGTTCAGAGCTAACTTCACAACAATTTTGGGCCATTTTGACATTCAAGCGGAGAAGAAAAAGCCGGTCAAAAGAAGAGTACAAAACTCCTCCTGTCCCACATTAAGTCAATGGAGATTTTAATTTGCTTTAAAAGCTTGCGGTCATCGATCCATGGGGTCAAAAATTACTGGACCAGTATGGCTGGAAAGGACTTGTTGAGCTAACTTCACAACAATTTTGGGCCATTTTGACTTTCAGGTAGCGGAGAAATAGCCGGTCAAAGTAAGGGTACAAAACTGCTCCGGTCCCGCTTTAAGTCAATGGAGATTTTAGTTTGCTTTAAAAGCTTGCGGTTATAGATCCATGGGGTATAAAATTACAGGACTAGTATGGATGGAAAGGACTTGTTCAGAGCTAACTTCACAACAATTTTGGGCCGTTTTGACATTCAGGCAGCGTAGAAATAGCCGGTCAAAGTAAGGGTACAAAACTGCTCTGGTCCTGCTTTAATTCAATGGAGATTTTAGTTTGCTTTAAAGCTTGCGTTTATAGATCCATGGGGTATAAAATTACAGGACCAGTATGGCTGGAAAGGACTTGTTCAGAGATAACTTTACACAGATTTTGGGGCTTTTTGACCTTCAGGCGGCGGAGAAATAGCCGGTCAAAGGAAGGGTACAAATCTCATCCGGTCCCACTTTAAGTCAATGAAGATTTTAATTTTCTTTAAAAGCTTGCGGTTATCGATCAATGGAGTCTAAAATTACAGTATAGCTGGAAAGTACTTGTTCAGTGCTAACTTCGAACCGATTTTGGGCCATTTTGCCCTTCATGCGGCGGTAAAAAGCTGGTCAAAGTAAGGTTACAAAACTGCTCTGGTCCTGCTTTAAGTCAATGGAGATTTTAATTTGCTTTAAAAGCTTGCGGTCATCGATCCATGGGGTCAAAAATTACTGGACCAGTATGGCTGGAAAGGACTTGTTGAGCTAACTTCACAACAATTTTGGGCCATTTTGACTTTCAGGTAGCGGAGAAATAGCCGGTCAAAGTAAGGGTACAAAACTGCTCCGGTCCCGCTTTAAGTCAATGGAGATTTTAGTTTGCTTTAAAAGCTTGCGGTTATAGATCCATGGGGTATAAAATTACAGGACCAGTATGGATGGAAAGGACTTGTTCAGAGCTAACTTCACAACAATTTTGGGCCATTTTGACATTCAGGCAGCGGAGAAACAGCCGGTCAAAGTAAGGGTACAAAACTGCTCTGGTCCTGCTTTAATTCAATGGAAATTTTAGTATTCTTTAAAAGCTTGCGTTTATAGATCCATGGGGTCTAAAATTACAGGACCAGTATGGATGGAAAGGACATGTTCAGATCTAACTTCACAACAATTTTGGTCCATTTTGACATTCAGGCGGAGGAGAAAAAGCCGGTCAAAAGAAGAGTACAAAACTCCTCCTGTCCCAAGTTAAGTCAATGGAGATTTTAATTTGCTTTAATAGCTTGCGGTTATAGGTCCTAAAATTACTTGACCAGTATTTCTCGAAAGCACATGTTCAGTGCTAACTTCGAACAGATTTTGGGCCATTTTGCCCTTCAGGCGGCGGAGAAAAAGCCGGTCAAAGGAAGGGTTCAAAACTACTCCAGTCCCACTTTAAGTCAATGGAGATTTTCATTTGCTTTAAAAGCTTGCGGTTATCGATCCATGGGGTCAAAAATTACAGGACCAGTATGGCTGGAAAGGACTTGTTGAGCTAACTTCACAAAAATTTTGGGCCATTTTGACCTTCAGGCGGCGGAGAAATAGCCGGTCAAAGTAAGGGTACAAAACTGTTACGGTCCCGCATTAAGTCAATGGAGATTTTAGTTTGCTTTAAAAGCTTGCGGTTTTAGATCCATGGGGTATTAAATTACAGGACCAGTATGGATGGAAAGGACTTGTTCAGAGCTAACTTCACAACAATTTTGGGCCGTTTTGACATTCAGGCAGCGTAAAAATAGCCGGTCAAAGTAAGGGTACAAAACTGCTCTGGTCCTGCTTTAATTCAATGGAGATTTTAGTTTGCTTTAAAGCTTGCGTTTATAGATCCATGGGGTATAAAATTACAGGACCAGTATGGCTGGAAAGGACTTGTTCAGAGATAACTTTACACAGATTTTGGGGCTTTTTGACCTTCAGGCGGCGGAGAAATAGCCGGTCAAAGGAAGGGTACAAATCTCATCCGGTCCCACTTTAAGTCAATGAAGATTTTAATTTTCTTTAAAAGCTTGCGGTTATCGATCAATGGAGTCTAAAATTACAGTATAGCTGGAAAGCACTTGTTCAGTGCTAACTTCGAACCGATTTTGGGCCATTTTGCCCTTCATGCGGCGGTAAAAAGCTGGTCAAAGTAAGGTTACAAAACTGCTCTGGTCCTGCTTTAAGTCAATGGAGATTTTAATGTGCTTTAAAATCTTGCGGTTATAGATCCATGGGGTATAAAATTACAGGACCAGTATGGATGGGAAGGACTTTTTCAGAGCTAACTTCACAACAATTTTGAGCCATTTTGACATTCAGGCAGCGGAGAAACAGCCAGTAAAAGTAAGGTTACAAAACTCATCCGGTCCCACTTTAAGTTAATGGAGATTTCATTTGATTTAATAGCTTGGGGTTATCGATCCATGGGGTCTAAAATTACAGGACCAGTATGGATGGAAAGGATATGTTCAGAGCTAACTTCACAACAATTTTGGGCCATTTTGACATTCAAGCGGAGAAGAAAAAGCCGGTCAAAAGAAGAGTACAAAACTCCTCCTGTCCCACATTAAGTGAATGGAGATTTTAATTTGCTTTAAAAGCTTGCGGTCATCGATCCATGGGGTCAAAAATTACTGGACCAGTATGGCTGGAAAGGACTTGTTGAGCTAACTTCACAACAATTTTGGGCCATTTTGACTTTCAGGCAGCGGAGAAATAGCCGGTCAAAGTAAGGGTACAAAACTGCTCCGGTCCCGCTTTAAGTCAATGGAGATTTTAGTTTGCTTTAAAAGCTTGCAGTTATAGATCCATGGGGTATAAAATTACAGGACCAGTATGGATGGAACGGACTTGTTTAGAGCTAACTTCACAACAATTTTGGGCCGTTTTGACCTTCAGGCGGCGGAGAAATAGTCGGTCAAAGTAGGGGTACAAAACTGCTCCGGTCCCGCTTTAAGTCAATGGAGATTTTAGTTTGCTTTAAAAGCTTGAAGTTATAGATCCATGGGGTATAAAATTACAGGACCAGTATGGATGGAACGGACTTGTTTAGAGCTAACTTCACAACAATTTAGGGCCGTTTTGACATACAGGCAGTGGAGAAACAGCCGGTCAAAGTAAGGGTACAAAACTGCTCTGGTCCTGCTTTAATTCAATGGAGATTTTAGTTTGCTTTAAAAGCTTGCGGTTATAGGTCCTAAAATTACAGGACCAGTATTGCTCGAAAGCACTTGTTCAGTGCTAACTTCGAACCGATTTTGGGCCATTTTGCCCTTCAGGCGGCGGAGAAAAAGCCGGTCAAAGGAAGGGTACAAAACTACTCCAGTCCCACTTTAAGTCAATGGAGATTTTCATTTGCTTTAAAAGCTTGCGGTTATCGATCCATGGGGTCAAAAATTACAGGACCAGTATGGCTGGAAAGGACTTGTTGAGCTAACTTCACAACAATTTTGGGCCATTTTGACCTTCAGGCGGCGGAGAAATAGCCGGTCAAAGTAAGGGTACAAAACTGCTCCGGTCCCGCTTTAAGTCAATGGAGATTTTAGTTTGCTTTAAAAGCTTGCGGTTATAGATCCGTGGGGTATAAAATTACAGGGCCAGTATGGATGGAAAGGACTTGTTCAGAGCTAACTTCACAACAATTTTGGGCCGTTTTGACATTCAGGCAGCGGAGAAACAGCCGGTCAAAGTAAGGGTACAAAACTGCTCTGGTCCTGCTTTAATTCAATGGAGGTTTTAGTTTGCTTTAAAAGCTTGCGTTTATAGATCCATGGGGTATAAAATTACAGGACCAGTATGGCTGGAAAGGACTTGTTCAGAGCTAATTTTACACAGATTTTGGGCCATTTTGCCCTTCAGGCAGCGGAGAAAAAGCCGGTCAAAGGAAGGGTACAAAACTACTCCAGTCCCACTTTAAGTCAATGGAGATTTTCATTTGCTTTAAAAGCTTGCGGTCATTGATCCATTGGGTCAAAAATTACAGGACCAGTATGGCTGGAAAGGACTTGTTCAGAGATAACTTTACACAGATTTTGGGGCTTTTTGACCTTCAGGCGGCGGAGAAATAGCCGGTCAAAGGAAGGGTACAAATCTCATCCGGTCCCACTTTAAGTCAATGAAGATTTTAATTTTCTTTAAAAGCTTGCGGTTATCGATCAATGGGATCAAAAATTACAGGACCAGTATGGCTGGAAAGGACTTGTTGAGCTAACTTCACAACAATTTTGGGACATTTTGACCTTCAGGCAGCGGAGAAATAGCCGGTCAAAGTAAGGGTACAAAACTACTCCAGTCCCACTTTAAGTCAATGAAGATTTTCATTTGCTTTTAAAGCTTGCAGTTATCAATCCATGGGGTCTAAAATTACAGGACCAGTATGGATGGAAATGAGTTGTTCAGAGCTAACTTCACAATAATTTTTAGGCCATTTTGACATTCAGGCGGCGGAGAAACAGCCGGTCAAAGTAAGGGTACAAAACTGCTCCGGTCCCGCTTTAAGTCAATGGAGATTTTCATTTGCTTTAAAAGCTTGCAGTTATCGATCCATGGGGTCAAAAATTACAGGACCAGTATGGCTGGAAAGGACTTGTTGAGCTAACGTCACAACAATTTTGGGCCATTTTGACCTTCAGGCAGCGGAGAAATAGCCGGTCAAAGTAAGGGTACAAAACTGCTCTGGTCCTGCTTTAAGTCAATGGAGATTTTAATTTGCTTTTAAAGCTTGCAGTTATCAATCCATGGGGTCTAAAATTACAGGACCAGTATGGATGGAAAGTACTTGTTCATAGCTAACTTCACAACAATTTTGGGCCATTGTGACATTCAGGCGGCGGAGAAACAGCCGGTCAAAGTAAGGGTACAAAACTGCTCTGGTCCTGCTTTAAGTCAATGGAGATTTTAATTTGCCTTTAAAGCTTGCAGTTATCAATCCATGGGGTCTAAAATTACAGGACCAGTATGGATGGAAATGAGTTGTTCAGAGCTAACTTCACAATAATTTTGGGCCATTTTGACATTCAGGCAGCGGAGAAACAGCCGGTCAAAGTAAGGGTAAAAAACTGCTCTGGTCCTGCTTTAATTCAATGGAGATTTTAGTTTGCCTTTAAAGCTTGAGGTTATAGGTCCTAAAATTACAGGACCAGTATGGGTGGAAAGGACTTGTTCAGAGCTAACTTTACACAGATTTTGGGGCTTTTTGACATTCAGGCGGCGGAGAAATAGCCGGTCAAAGGAAGGGTACAAAACTCCTCCTGTCCCACTTTAAGTTAATGGAGATTTTCATTTGCTTTAAAAGCTTGCGGTTATCGATCCATGGGGTCAAAAATTAAAGGACCAGAATTTATCGAAAGCACTTGTGCAGTGCTAACTTCGAACCGATTTTGGGCCATTTTGCCCTTCAGGCGGCAGAGAAAAAGCCGGTCAAAGGAAGGGTACAAAACTACTCCAGTCCCACTTTAAGTCAATGGAGATTTTCATTTGCTTTAAAAGCTTGCGGTTATCGATCCATGGGGTCAAAAATTACAGGACCAGTATGGCTGGAAAGGACTTGTTGAGCTAACTTCACAACAATTTGGGGCCATTTTGACCTTCAGGCAGCGGAGAAATAGCCGGTCAAAGTAAGGGTACAAAACTGCCCCGGTCCCGCTTTAAGTCAATGGAGATTTTAGTTTGCTTTGAAAGCTTTGCAGTTATAGATCCATGGGGTATAAAATTACAGGACCAGTATGGATGGAAAGGACTTCTTCAGAGCTAACTTCACAACAATTTTGGGCCATTGTGACATTCAGGCGGCGGAGAAACAGCCGGTCAAAGTAAGGGTACAAAACTGCTCTGGTCCTGCTTTAAGTCAATGGAGATTTTATTTTGCCTTTAAAGCTTGCAGTTATCAATCCATGGGGTCTAAAATTACAGGACCAGTATGGATTGAAATGAGTTGTTCAGAGCTAACTTCACAATAATTTTGGGCCATTTTGACATTCAGGCAGCGGAGAAACAGCCGGTCAAAGTAAGGGTAAAAAACTGCTCTGGTCCTGCTTTAATTCAATGGAGATTTTAGTTTGCTTTAAAAGCTTGAGGTTATAGGTCCTAAAATTACAGGACCAGTATGGGTGGAAAGGACTTGTTCAGAGCTAACTTTACACAGATTTTGGGGCTTTTTGACATTCAGGCGGCGGAGAAATAGCCGGTCAAAGGAAGGGTACAAAACTCCTCCTGTCCCACTTTAAGTTAATGGAGATTTTCATTTGCTTTAAAAGCTTGCGGTTATCGATCCATGGGGTCAAAAATTAAAGGACCAGAATTTATCGAAAGCACTTGTGCAGTGCTAACTTCGAACCGATTTTGGGCCATTTTGCCCTTCAGGCGGCAGAGAAAAAGCCGGTCAAAGGAAGGGTACAAAACTACTCCAGTCCCACTTTAAGTCAATGGAGATTTTCATTTGCTTTAAAAGCTTGCGGTTATCGATCCATGGGGTCAAAAATTACAGGACCAGTATGGCTGGAAAGGACTTGTTGAGCTAACTTCACAACAATTTGGGGCCATTTTGACCTTCAGGCAGCGGAGAAATAGCCGGTCAAAGTAAGGGTACAAAACTGCTCCGGTCCCGCTTTAAGTCAATGGAGATTTTAGTTTGCTTTGAAAGCTTGCAGTTATAGATCCATGGGGTATAAAATTACAGAACCAGTATGGATGGAAAGGACTTGTTCAGAGCTAACTTCACAACAATTTTGGGCCGTTTTGACATTCAGGCAGCGGAGAAACAGCCGGTCAAAGTAAGGGTACAAAACTGCTCTGGTCCTGCTTTAATTCAATGGAGATTTTAGTTTGCTTTAAAAGCTTGCAGTTATAGATCCATGGGGTATAAAATTACAGGACCAGTATGGCTGGAAAGGACTTGTTTAGAGCTAACATTACACAGATTTTGGGGCTTTTTGACCTTCAGGCGGCAGAGAAATAGCTGCTCAAAGGAAGGGTACAAATCTCATCCGATCCCACTTTAAGTCAATGAAGATTTTCATTTGCTTTAAAAGCTTGCAGATATCGATCCATGGGGTCGAAAATTACAGGACCAGTATGGCTGGAAATGAGTTGTTCAGAGCTAATTTCACACAAATATTGGGCAATTTTGACATTCAGGCGGCGGAGAAACAGCCGGTCAAAGTAAGGGTACAAAACTGCTCTGCTCCTGCTTTAAGTCAATGGAGATTTTAGTTTGCTATTAAAGCTTGCATTTATCAATCCATGGGGTCTAAAATTACAGGACCAGTATGGATGGAAAGGACTTGTTCAGAGCTAACTTCACAACAATTTTGGGCCATTTTGACCTTCAGGCGGCGGAGAAATAGCCGGTCAAAGGAAGGGTACAAAACTCCTCCTGTCCCACTTTAAGTCAATGGAGATTTTCATTTGCTTTAAAAGCTTGCGGTTATCGATCCATGGGGTCAACAATTACAGGACCAGTATTGCTGGAAAGCACTTGTTCAGTGCTAACTTCGAACCGATTTTGGGCCATTTTGCCCTTCAGGCGGCGGAGAAAAAGCCAGTCAAAGTAAGGGTACAAAACTGCTCTTGTCCTGCTTTAAGTCAATAGAGATTTTCATTTGCTTTAAAAGCTTGCAGATATCGATCCATGGGGTCTAAAATTACAGGACCAGTATGGATGGAAATGAGTTGTTCAGAGCTAACTTCACAATAATTTGGGGCCATTTTGACATTCAGGCAGCGGAGAAACAGCCAGTCAAAGTAAGGGTACAAAACTGCTCTGGTCCTGCTTTAATTCAATGGAGATTTTAGTTTGCTTTAAAAGCTTCAGGTTATAGGTCCTAAAATTACAGGACCAGTATGGGTGGAAAGGACTTGTTCAGAGCTAACTTTACACAGATTTTGGGGCTTTTTGACATTCAGGCGGCGGAGAAATAGCCGGTCAAAGGAAGGGTACAAAACTCCTCCAGTCCCACTTTAAGTTAATGGAGATTTTCATTGACTTAATGTGGGACAGGAGGAGTTTTGTACCCTTCCTTTGACCGGCTATTTCTCCACCGCCTGAAGGTCAAAATTGCCCAAAATTGTTGAGAAGTTAGCTCTGAACAACAAGTCCTTTCCATCCATACTGGTCCTGTAATTTTAGACTCCATGGATCAATAACCGCAAGCTTTTAAAGCAAATGAAAATCTTCATTGACTTAAAGTGGGATCAGATATCGATCCATGGGGTAAAAAATTACAGGACCAGAATTGCTCGAAAGCACTTGTTCAGTGCTATCTTGGAACTGATTTTGGGCCATTTTGCCCTTCAGGCGGCGGAGAAAAAGCCGGTCAAAGGAAGGGTACAAAACTACTCCAGTCCCACTTTAAGTCAAAGGAGATTTTCATTTGCTTTAAAAGCTTGCGGTTATCGATCCATGGGGTCAAAAATTACAGGACCAGTATGGCTGGAAAGGACTTGTTGAGCTAACTTCACAACAATTTTGGGCCATTTTGACCTTCAGGCAGCGGAGAAATAGCCGGTCAAAGTAAGGGTACAAAACTACTCCAGTCCCACTTTTAGTCAATGAAGATTTTCATTTGCTTTTAAAGCTTGCAGTTATCAATCCATGGGGTCTAAAATTACAGGACCAGTATGGATGGAAATGAGTTGTGCAGAGCTAACTTCACAATAATTTTGGGCCATTTTGACATTCAGGCGGCGGAGAAACAGCCGGTCAAAGTAAGGGTACAAAACTGCTCCGGTCCCGCTTTAAGTCAATGGAGATTTTCATTTGCTTTAAAAGCTTGCGGTTATCGATCCATGGGGTCAAAAATTACAGGACCAGTATGGCTGGAAAGGACTTGTTCAGCTAACTTCACAACAATTTTGGGACGTTTTGACCTTCAGGCAGCGGAGAAATAGCCGGTCAAAGTAAGGGTACAAAACTGCTCCGGTCCTGCTTTAGGTCAATGGAGATTTTAGTTTGCTTTGAAAGCTTGCGGTTATAGATCCATGGGGTATAAAATTACAGGACTAGTATGGATGGAAAGGACTTGTTCAGAGCTAACTTCACAACAATTTTGGGCCGTTTTGACATTCAGGCAGCGGAGAAACAGCCGGTCAAAGTAAGGGTACAAAATTGCTCTGGTCCTGCTTTAATTCAATGGAGATTTTAGTTTGCTTTAAAAGCTTGCAGTTATCAATCCATGGGGTCTAAAATTACAGGACCAGTATGGATGGAAATGAGTTGTTCAGAGCTAACTTCACAATAATTTTGGGCCATTTTGACATTCAGGCAGCGGAGAAACAGCCGGTCAAAGTAAGGGTACAAAACTGCTCTGGTCCTGCTTTAATTCAATGGAGATTTTAGTTTGCTTTAAAAGCTTGAGGTTATAGGTCCTAAAATTACAGGACCAGTATGGGTGGAAAGGACTTGTTCAGAGCTAACTTTACACAGATTTTGGGGCTTTTTGACATTCAGGCGGCGGAGAAATAGCCGGTCAAAGGAAGGGTACAAAACTCCTCCTGTCCCACTTTAAGTTAATGGAGATTTTCATTTGCTTTAAAAGCTTGCGGTTATCGATCCATGGGGTCAAAAATTAAAGGTCCAGAATTTATCGAAAGCACTTGTGCAGTGCTAACTTCGAACCGATTTTGGGCCATTTTGCCCTTCAGGCGGCAGAGAAAAAGCCGGTCAAAGGAAGGGTACAAAACTACTCCAGTCCCACTTTAAGTCAATGGAGATTTTCATTTGCTTTAAAAGCTTGCGGTTATCGATCCATGGGGTCAAAAATTACAGGACCAGTATGGCTGGAAAGGACTTGTTGAGCTAACTTCACAACAATTTGGGGCCATTTTGACCTTCAGGCAGCGGAGAAATAGCCGGTCAAAGTAAGGGTACAAAACTGCTCCGGTCCCGCTTTAAGTCAATGGAGATTTTAGTTTGCTTTGAAAGCTTGCAGTTATAGATCCATGGGGTATAAAATTACAGGACCAGTATGGATGGAAAGGACTTGTTCAGAGCTAACTTCACAACAATTTTGGGCCATTGTGACATTCAGGCGGCGGAGAAACAGCCGGTCTAAGTAAGGGTACAAAACTGCTCTGGTCCTGCTTTAAGTCAATGGAGATTTTAATTTGCCTTTAAAGCTTGCAGTTATCAATCCATGGGGTCTAAAATTACAGGACCAGTATGGATGGAAATGAGTTGTTCAGAGCTAACTTCACAATAATTTTGGGCCATTTTGACATTCAGGCAGCGGAG
This sequence comes from Taudactylus pleione, assembly GCA_031769625.1. Classification (NCBI taxonomy): domain Eukaryota; kingdom Metazoa; phylum Chordata; class Amphibia; order Anura; family Myobatrachidae; genus Taudactylus; species Taudactylus pleione. The sequence continues at coordinate 2,666,137 of JAUIMM010000322.1, read as the reverse complement.
AAACAGCCGGTCAAAGTAAGGGTAAAAAACTGCTCTGGTCCTGCTTTAATTCAATGGAGATTTTAGTTTGCTTTAAAAGCTTGAGGTTATAGGTCCTAAAATTACAGGACCAGTATGGGTGGAAAGGACTTGTTCAGAGCTAACTTTACACAGATTTTGGGGCTTTTTGACATTCAGGCGGCGGAGAAATAGCCGGTCAAAGGAAGGGTACAAAACTCCTCCTGTCCCACTTTAAGTTAATGGAGATTTTCATTTGCTTTAAAAGCTTGCGGTTATCGATCCATGGGGTCAAAAATTAAAGGACCAGAATTTATCGAAAGCACTTGTGCAGTGCTAACTTCGATCCGATTTTGGGCCATTTTGCCCTTCAGGCGGCAGAGAAAAAGCCGGTCAAAGGAAGGGTACATAACTACTCCAGTCCCACTTTAAGTCAATGGAGATTTTCATTTGCTTTAAAAGCTTGCGGTTATCGATCCATGGGGTCAAAAATTACAGGACCAGTATGGCTGGAAAGGACTTGTTGAGCTAACTTCACAACAATTTGGGGCCATTTTGACCTTCAGGCAGCGGAGAAATAGCCGGTCAAAGTAAGGGTACAAAACTGCTCCGGTCCCGCTTTAAGTCAATGGAGATTTTAGTTTGCTTTGAAAGCTTGCAGTTATAGATCCATGGGGTATAAAATTACAGGACCAGTATGGATGGAAAGGACTTGTTCAGAGCTAACTTCACAACAATTTTGGGCCGTTTTGACATTCAGGCAGCGGAGAAACAGCCGGTCAAAGTAAGGGTACAAAACTGCTCTGGTCCTGCTTTAATTCAATGGAGATTTTAGTTTGCTTTAAAAGCTTGCAGTTATAGATCCATGGGGTATAAAATTACAGGACCAGTATGGCTGGAAAGGACTTGTTTAGAGCTAACATTACACAGATTTTGGGGCTTTTTGACCTTCAGGCGGCAGAGAAATAGCTGCTCAAAGGAAGGGTACAAATCTCATCCGATCCCACTTTAAGTCAATGAAGATTTTCATTTGCTTTAAAAGCTTGCAGATATCGATCCATGGGGTCGAAAATTACAGGACCAGTATGGCTGGAAATGAGTTGTTCAGAGCTAATTTCACACAAATATTGGGCAATTTTGACATTCAGGCGGCGGAGAAACAGCCGGTCAAAGTAAGGGTACAAAACTGCTCTGCTCCTGCTTTAAGTCAATGGAGATTTTAGTTTGCTTTTAAAGCTTGCAGTTATCAATCCATGGGGTCTAAAATTACAGGACCAGTATGGATGGAAAGGACTTGTTCAGAGCTAACTTCACAACAATTTTGGGCCATTTTGACCTTCAGGCGGCGGAGAAATAGCCGGTCAAAGGAAGGGTACAAAACTCCTCCTGTCCCACTTTAAGTCAATGGAGATTTTCATTTGCTTTAAAAGCTTGCGGTTATCGATCCATGGGGTCAACAATTACAGGACCAGTATTGCTGGAAAGCACTTGTTCAGTGCTAACTTCGAACCGATTTTGGGCCATTTTGCCCTTCAGGCGGCGGAGAAAAAGCCAGTCAAAGTAAGGGTACAAAACTGCTCTTGTCCTGCTTTAAGTCAATAGAGATTTTCATTTGCTTTAAAAGCTTGCAGATATCGATCCATGGGGTCTAAAATTACAGGACCAGTATGGATGGAAATGAGTTGTTCAGAGCTAACTTCACAATAATTTTGGGCCATTTTGACATTCAGGCAGCGGAGAAACAGCCGGTCAAAGTAAGGGTACAAAACTGCTCTGGTCCTGCTTTAATTCAATGGAGATTTTAGTTTGCTTTAAAAGCTTGAGGTTATAGGTCCTAAAATTACAGGACCAGTATGGGTGGAAAGGACTTGTTCAGAGCTAACTTTACACAGATTTTGGGGCTTTTTGACATTCAGGCAGCGGAGAAATAGCCGGTCAAAGGAAGGGTACAAAACTCCTCCTGTCCCACTTTAAGTTAATGGAGATTTTCATTTCCTTTAAAAGCTTGCGGTTATCGATCCATGGGGTCAAAAATTGCAGGACCAGAATTGCTCGAAAGCACTTGTTCAGTGCTAACTTCGAACCGATTTTGGGCCATTTTGCCCTTCAGGCGGCGGAGAAAAAGACGGTCAAAGGAAGGGTACAAAACTTCTCCAGTCCCACTTTAAGTCAATGGAGATTTTCATTTGCTTTAAAAGCTTGCGGTTATCGATCCATGGGGTCAAAAATTACAGGACCAGTATGGCTGGAAAGGACTTGTTGAGCTAACTTCACAACAATTTTGGGCCCTTTTGACCTTCAGGCAGCAGAGAAATAGCCGGTCAAACTAAGGGTACAAAACTGCTCCGGTCCCGCTTTAAGTCAATGGAGATTTTAGTTTTCTTTAAAAGCTTGCGGTTATAGATCCATGGGGTATAAAATAACAGGACTGGTATGGATGGAAAGGACTTGTTCAGAGCTAACTTCACAACAATTTTGGGCCGTTTTGACATTCAGGCAGCGGAGAAACAGCAGGTCAAAGTAAGGGTACAAAACTGCTCTGGTCCTGCTTTAATTCAATGGAGATTTTAGTTTGCTTTAAAAGCTTGCAGTTATAGATCAATGGGGTATAAAATTACAGGACCAGTATGGCTGGAAAGGACTTGTTCAGAGCTAACTTCGAACCGATTTTGGGCCATTTTGCCCTTCAGGCGGCGGAGAAAAAGCCAGTCAAAGTAAGGGTACAAAACTGCTCTTGTCCTGCTTTAAGTCAATAGAGATTTTCATTTGCTTTAAAAGCTTGCAGATATCGATCCATGGGGTCTAAAATTACAGGACCAGTATGGATGGAAATGAGTTGTTCAGAGCTAACTTCACAATAATTATGGGCCATTTTGACATTCAGGCAGCGGAGAAACAGCCAGTCAAAGTAAGGGTACAAAACTGCTCTGGTCCTGCTTTAATTCAATGGAGATTTTAGTTTCCTTTAAAAGCTTGCGGATATCGATCCATGGGGTCAAAAATTGCAGGACCAGAATTGATCGAAAGCACTTGTTCAGTGCTAACTTCAAACCGATTTTGGGCCATTTTGCCCTTCAGGCGGCAGAGAAATAGCCGGTCAAAGGAAGGGTACAAAACTCCTCCAGTCCCACTTTAAGTTAATGGAGATTTTCATTGACTTAAAGTGGGACAGGAGGAGTTTTGTACCCTTCCTTTGACCGGCTATTTCTCCGCCGCCTGAAGGTCAAAATTGCCCAAAATTGTTGAGAAGTTAGCTCTGAACAAGTCCTTTCCATCCATACTGGTCCTGTAATTTTAGACTCCATGGATCAATAACCGCAAGCTTTTAAAGCAAATGAAAATCTTCATTGACTTAAAGTGGGATCAGATATCGATCCATGGGGTAAAAAATTACAGGACCAGAATTGCTCGAAAGCACTTGTTCAGTGCTATCTTGGAACCGATTTTGGGCCATTTTGCCCTTCAGGCGGCGGAGAAAAAGCCGGTCAAAGGAAGGGTACAAAACTACTCCAGTCCCACTTTAAGTCAAAGGAGATTTTCATTTGCTTTAAAAGCTTGCGGTTATCGATCCATGGGGTCAAAAATTACAGGACCAGTATGGCTGGAAAGGACTTGTTGAGCTAACTTCACAACAATTTTGGGCCATTTTGACCTTCAGGCAGCGGAGAAATAGCCGGTCAAAGTAAGGGTACAAAACTACTCCAGTCCCACTTTAAGTCAATGAAGATTTTCATTTGCTTTTAAAGCTTGCAGTTATCAGTCCATGGGTCTAAAATTACAGGACCAGTATGGATGGAAATGAGTTGTTCAGAGCTAACTTCACAATAATTTTTTGGCCATTTTGACAATCAGGCGGCGGAGAAACAGCCGGTCAAAGTAAGGGTACAAAACTGCTCCGGTCCCGCTTTAAGTCAATGGAGATTTTCATTTGCTTTAAAAGCTTGCGGTTATAGATCCATGGGGTATAAAATTACAGGACCAGTATGGATGGAAAGGACTTGTTCAGAGCTAACTTCACAACAATTTTGGGCCGTTTTGACATTCATGCAGCGGAGAAACAGCCGGTCAAAGTAAGGGTACAAAATTGCTCTTGTCCTGCTTTAATTCAATGGAGATTTTAGTTTGCTTTAAAAGCTTGCAGTTATCAATCCATGGGGTCTAAAATTACAGGACCAGTATGGATGGAAATGAGTTGTTCAGAGCTAACTTCACAATAATTTTGGGCCATTTTGACATTCAGGCAGCGGAGAAACAGCCGGTCAAAGTAAGGGTACAAAACTGCTCTGGTCCTGCTTTAATTCAATGGAGATTTTAGTTTGCTTTAAAAGCTTGAGGTTATAGGTCCTAAAATTACAGGACCAGTATGGGTGGAAAGGACTTGTTCAGAGCTAACTTTACACAGATTTTGGGGCTTTTTGACATTCAGGCAGCGGAGAAATAGCCGGTCAAAGGAAGGGTACAAAACTCCTCCTGTCCCACTTTAAGTTAATGGAGATTTTCATTTCCTTTAAAAGCTTGCGGATATCGATCCATGGGGTCAAAAATTGCAGGACCAGAATTGATCGAAAGCACTTGTTCAGTGCTAACTTCAAACCGATTTTGGGCCATTTTGCCCTTCAGGCGGCGGAGAAAAAGACGGTCAAAGGAAGGGTACAAAACTACTCCAGTCCCACTTTAAGTCAATGGAGATTTTAATTTGCTTTAAAAGCTTGCGGTTATCGATCCATGGGGTCAAAAATTACAGGACCAGTATGGCTGGAAAGGACTTGTTGAGCTAACTTCACAACAATTTTGGGCCCTTTTGACCTTCAGGCAGCAGAGAAATAGCCGGTCAAACTAAGGGTACAAAACTGCTCCGGTCCCGCTTTAAGTCAATGGAGATTTTAGTTTTCTTTAAAAGCTTGCGGTTATAGATCCATGGGGTATAAAATAACAGGACTGGTATGGATGGAAAGGACTTGTTCAGAACTAACTTCACAACAATTTTGGGCCGTTTTGACATTCAGGCAGCGGAGAAACAGCAGGTCAAAGTAAGGGTACAAAACTGCTCTGGTCCTGCTTTAATTCAATGGAGATTTTAGTTTGCTTTAAAAGCTTGCAGTTATAGATCAATGGGGTATAAAATTACAGGACCAGTATGGCTGGAAAGGACTTGTTCAGAGCTAACTTTACACAGATTTTGGGGCTTTTTGACCTTCAGGCGGCGGAGAAATAGCTGGTCAAAGGAAGGGTACAAATCTCATCCGATCCCACTTTAAGTCAATGAAGATTTTCATTTGCTTTAAAAGCTTGCGGTTATCTATCCATAGAGTCTAACATTACAGGACCAGTATGGATGGAAAGGACTTGTTCAGAGCTAACTTCACAACAATTTTGGGCCATTTTGACCTTCAGGCGGCGGAGAAATAGCCGGTCAAAGGAAGGGTACAAAACTCCTCCTGTCCCACTTTAAGTCAATGGAGATTTTCATTTGCTTTAAAAGCTTGCGGTTATCGATCCATGGGGTCAACAATTACAGGACCAGTATTGCTGGAAAGCACTTGTTCAGTGATAACTTCGAACCGATTTTGGGCCATTTTGCCCTTCAGGCGGCGGAGAAAAAGCCAGTCAAAGTAAGGGTACAAAACTGCTCTTGTCCTGCTTTAAGTCAATAGAGATTTTCATTTGCTTTAAAAGCTTGCAGATATCGATCCATGGGGTCTAAAATTACAGGACCAGTATGGATGGAAATGAGTTGTTCAGAGCTAACTTCACAATAATTTTGGGCCATTTTGACATTCAGGCAGCGGAGAAACAGCCAGTCAAAGTAAGGGTACAAAACTGCTCTGGTCCTGCTTTAATTCAATGGAGATTTTAGTTTGCTTTAAAAGCTTCAGGTTATAGGTCCTAAAATGACAGGACCAGTATGGGTGGAAAGGACTTGTTCAGAGCTAACTTTACACAGATTTTGGGGCTTTTTGACATTCAGGCGGCGGAGAAATAGCCGGTCAAAGGAAGGGTACAAAACTCCTCCAGTCCCACTTTAAGTTAATGGAGATTTTCATTGACTTAAAGTGGGACAGGAGGAGTTTTGTACCCTTCCTTTGACCGGCTATTTCTCCGCCGCCTGAAAATTGCCCAAAATTGTTGAGAAGTTAGCTCTGAACAAGTCCTTTCCATCCATACTGGTCCTGTAATTTTAGACTCCATGGATCAATAACCGCAAGCTTTTAAAGCAAATGAAAATCTTCATTGACTTAAAGTGGGATCAGATATCGATCCATGGGGTAAAAAATTACAGGACCAGAATTGCTCGAAAGCACTTGTTCAGTGCTATCTTGGAACCGATTTTGGGCCATTTTGCCCTTCAGGCGGCGGAGAAAAAGCCGGTCAAAGGAAGGGTACAAAACTACTCCAGTCCCACTTTAAGTCAAAGGAGATTTTCATTTGCTTTAAAAGCTTGCGGTTATCGATCCATGGGGTCAAAAATTACAGGACCAGTATGGCTGGAAAGGACTTGTTGAGCTAACTTCACAACAATTTTGGGCCATTTTGACCTTCAGGCAGCGGAGAAATAGCCGATCAAAGTAAGGGTACAAAACTACTCCAGTCCCACTTTAAGTCAATGAAGATTTTCATTTGCTTTTAAAGCTTGCAGTTATCAATCCATGGGGTCTAAAATTACAGGACCAGTATGGATGGAAATGAGTTGTGCAGAGCTAACTTCACAATAATTTTGGGCCATTTTGACATTCAGGCGGCGGAGAAACAGCCGGTCAAAGTAAGGGTACAAAACTGCTCCGGTCCCGCTTTAAGTCAATGGAGATTTTCATTTGCTTTAAAAGCTTGCGGTTATCGATCCATGGGGTCAAAAATAACAGGACCAGTATGGCTGGAAAGGACTTGTTGAGCTAACTTCACAACAATTTTGGGACGTTTTGACCTTCAGGCAGCGGAGAAATAGCCGGTCAAAGTAAGGGTACAAAACTGCTCCGGTCCTGCTTTAGGTCAATGGAGATTTTAGTTTGCTTTAAAAGCTTGCGGTTATAGATCCATGGGGTATAAAATTACAGGACCAGTATGGATGGAAAGGACTTGTTCAGAGCTAACTTCACAACAATTTTGGGCCGTTTTGACATTCAGGCAGCGGTGAAACAGCCGGTCAAAGTAAGGGTACAAAATTGCTCTGGTCCTGCTTTAATTCAATGGAGATTTTAGTTTGCTTTAAAAGCTTGCAGTTATCAATCCATGGGGTCTAAAATTACAGGACCAGTATGGATGGAAATGAGTTGTTCAGAGCTAAGTTCACAATAATTTTGGGCCATTTTGACATTCAGGCAGCGGAGAAACAGCCGGTCAAAGTAAGGGTACAAAACTGCTCTGGTCCCGCTTTAATTCAATGGAGATTTTAGTTTGCTTTAAAAGCTTGAGGTTATAGGTCCTATAATTACAGGACCAGTATGGGTGGAAAGGACTTGTTCAGAGCTAACTTTACACAGATTTTGGGGCTCTTTGACATTCTGGAAGCGGAGAAATAGCCAGTCAAAGGAAGGGTACAAAACTCCTCCTGTCCCACTTTAAGTTAATGGAGATTTTCATTTCTTTTAAAAGCTTGCGGTTATCGATTCATGGGGTCAAAAATTGCAGGACCAGAATTGCTCGAAAGCACTTGTTCAGTGCTAACTTCGAACCGATTTTGGGCCATTTTGCCCTTCAGGCGGCGGAGAAAAAGCCGGTCAAAGGAAGGGTACAAAACTACTCCAGTCCCACTTTAAGTCAATGGAGATTTTCATTTGCTTTAAAAGCTTGCGGTTATCGATCCATGGGGTCAAAAATTACAGGACCAGTATGGCTGGAAAGGAGTTGTTGAGCTAACTTCACAACAATTTTGGGCCCTTTTGACCTTCAGGCAGCAGAGAAATAGCCGGTCAAACTAAGGGTACAAAACTGCTCCGGTCCTGCTTTAAGTCAATGGAGATTTTAGTTTTCTTTAAAAGCTTGCGGTTATAGATCCATGGGGTATAAAATAACAGGACTGGTATGGATGGAAAGGACTTGTTCAGAGCTAACTTCACAACAATTTTGGGCCGTTTTGACATTCAGGCAGCGGAGAAACAGCAGGTCAAAGTAAGGGTACAAAACTGCTCTGGTCCTGCTTTAATTCAATGGAGATTTTAGTTTGCTTTAAAAGCTTGCAGTTATAGATCAATGGGGTATAAAATTACAGGACCAGTATGGCTGGAAAGGACTTGTTCAGAGCTAACTTTACACAGATTTTGGGGCTTTTTGACCTTCAGGCAGCGGAGAAATAGCTGGTCAAAGGAAGGGTACAAATCTCATCCGATCCCACTTTAAGTCAATGAAGATTTTCATTTGCTTTAAAAGCTTGCGGTTATCTATCCATGGAGTCTAACATTACAGGACCAGTATGGATGGAAAGGACTTGTTCAGAGCTAACTTCACAACAATTTTGGGCCATTTTGACCTTCAGGCGGCGGAGAAATAGCCGGTCAAAGGAAGGGTACAAAACTGCTCTGGTCCTGCTTTAATTCAATGGAGATTTTAGTTTGCTTTAAAAGCTTCAGGTTATAGGTCCTAAAATTACAGGACCAGTATGGGTGGAAAGGACTTGTTCAGAGCTAACTTTACACAGATTTTGGGGCTTTTTGACATTCAGGCGGCAGAGAAATAGCCGGTCAAAGGAAGGGTACAAAACTCCTCCAGTCCCACTTTAAGTTAATGGAGATTTTCATTGACTTAAAGTGGGACAGGAGGAGTTTTGTACCCTTCCTTTGACCGGCTATTTCTCCGCCGCCTGAAGGTCAAAATTGCCCAAAATTGTTGAGAAGTTAGCTCTGAACAAGTCCTTTCCATCCATACTGGTCCTGTAATTTTAGACTCCATGGATCAATAACCGCAAGCTTTTAAAGCAAATGAAAATCTTCATTGACTTAAAGTGGGATCAGATATCGATCCATGGGGTAAAAAATTACAGGACCAGAATTGCTCGAAAGCACTTGTTCAGTGCTATCTTGGAACCGATTTTGGGCCATTTTGCCCTTCAGGCGGCGGAGAAAAAGCCGGTCAAAGGAAGGGTACAAAACTACTCCAGTCCCACTTTAAGTCAAAGGAGATTTTCATTTGCTTTAAAAGCTTGCGGTTATCGATCCATGGGGTCAAAAATTACAGGACCAGTATGGCTGGAAAGGACTTGTTGAGCTAACTTCACAACAATTTTGGGCCATTTTGACCTTCAGGCAGCGGAGAAATAGCCGGTCAAAGTAAGGGTACAAAACTACTCCAGTCCCACTTTAAGTCAATGAAGATTTTCATTTGCTTTTAAAGCTTGCAGTTATCAGTCCATGGGTCTAAAATTACAGGACCAGTATGGATGGAAATGAGTTGTTCAGAGCTAACTTCACAATAATTTTTTGGCCATTTTGACAATCAGGCGGCGGAGAAACAGCCGGTCAAAGTAAGGGTACAAAACTGCTCCGGTCCCGCTTTAAGTCAATGGAGATTTTCATTTGCTTTAAAAGCTTGCGGTTATAGATCCATGGGGTATAAAATTACAGGACCAGTATGGATGGAAAGGACTTGTTCAGAGCTAACTTCACAACAATTTTGGGCCGTTTTGACATTCATGCAGCGGAGAAATAGCCGGTCAAAGTAAGGGTACTAAACTGCTCCGGTCCCGCTTTAAGTCAATGGAGATTTTCATTTGCTTTAAAAGCTTGCGGTTATCTATCCATAGAGTCTAACATTACAGGACCAGTATGGATGGAAAGGACTTGTTCAGAGCTAACTTCACAACAATTTTGGGCCATTTTGACCTTCAGGCGGCGGAGAAATAGCCGGTCAAAGGAAGGGTACAAAACTCCTCCTGTCCCACTTTAAGTCAATGGAGAGTTTCATTTGCTTTAAAAGCTTGCGGTTATCGATCCATGGGGTCAACAATTACAGGACCAGTATTGCTGGAAAGCACTTGTTCAGTGATAACTTCGAACCGATTTTGGGCCATTTTGCCCTTCAGGCGGCGGAGAAAAAGCCAGTCAAAGTAAGGGTACAAAACTGCTCTTGTCCTGCTTTAAGTCAATAGAGATTTTCATTTGCTTTAAAAGCTTGCAGATATCGATCCATGGGGTCTAAAATTACAGGACCAGTATGGATGGAAATGAGTTGTTCAGAGCTAACTTCACAATAATTTTGGGCCATTTTGACATTCAGGCAGCGGAGAAACAGCCAGTCAAAGTAAGGGTACAAAACTGCTCTGGTCCTGCTTTAATTCAATGGAGATTTTAGTTTGCTTTAAAAGCTTCAGGTTATAGGTCCTAAAATGACAGGACCAGTATGGGTGGAAAGGACTTGTTCAGAGCTAACTTTACACAGATTTTGGGGCTTTTTGACATTCAGGCGGCGGAGAAATAGCCGGTCAAAGGAAGGGTACAAAACTCCTCCAGTCCCACTTTAAGTTAATGGAGATTTTCATTGACTTAAAGTGGGACAGGAGGAGTTTTGTACCCTTCCTTTGACCGGCTATTTCTCCGCCGCCTGAAGGTCAAAATTGCCCAAAATTGTTGAGAAGTTAGCTCTGAACAAGTCCTTTCCATCCATACTGGTCCTGTAATTTTAGACTCCATGGATCAATAACCGCAAGCTTTTAAAGCAAATGAAAATCTTCATTGACTTAAAGTGGGATCAGATATCGATCCATGGGGTAAAAAATTACAGGACCAGAATTGCTCGAAAGCACTTGTTCAGTGCTATCTTGGAACCGATTTTGGGCCATTTTGCCCTTCAGGCGGCGGAGAAAAAGCCGGTCAAAGGAAGGGTACAAAACTACTCCAGTCCCACTTTAAGTCAAAGGAGATTTTCATTTGCTTTAAAAGCTTGCGGTTATCGATCCATGGGGTCAAAAATTACAGGACCAGTATGGCTGGAAAGGACTTGTTGAGCTAACTTCACAACAATTTTGGGCCATTTTGACCTTCAGGCAGCGGAGAAATAGCCGATCAAAGTAAGGGTACAAAACTACTCCAGTCCCACTTTAAGTCAATGAAGATTTTCATTTGCTTTTAAAGCTTGCAGTTATCAATCCATGGGGTCTAAAATTACAGGACCAGTATGGATGGAAATGAGTTGTTCAGAGCTAACTTCACAATAATTTTGGGCCATTTTGACATTCAGGCGGCGGAGAAACAGCCGGTCAAAGTAAGGGTACAAAACTGCTCCGGTCCCGCTTTAAGTCAATGGAGATTTTCATTTGCTTTAAAAGCTTGCGGTTATCGATCCATGGGGTCAAAAATTACAGGACCAGTATGGCTGGAAAGGACTTGTTGAGCTAACTTCACAACAATTTTGGGACGTTTTGACCTTCAGGCAGCGGAGAAATAGCCGGTCAAAGTAAGGGTACAAAACTGCTCCGGTTCTGCTTTAGGTCAATGGAGATTTTAGTTTGCTTTAAAAGCTTGCGGTTATAGATCCATGGGGTATAAAATTACAGGACCAGTATGGATGGAAAGGACTTGTTCAGAGCTAACTTCACAACAATTTTGGGCCGTTTTGACATTCAGGCAGCGGTGAAACAGCCGGTCAAAGTAAGGGTACAAAATTGCTCTGGTCCTGCTTTAATTCAATGGAGATTTTAGTTTGCTTTAAAAGCTTGCAGTTATCAATCCATGGGGTCTAAAATTACAGGACCAGTATGGATGGAAATGAGTTGTTCAGAGCTAACTTCACAATAATTTTGGGCCATTTTGACATTCAGGCAGCGGAGAAACAGCCGGTCAAAGTAAGGGTACAAAACTGCTCTGGTCCCGCTTTAATTCAATGGAGATTTTAGTTTGCTTTAAAAGCTTGAGGTTATAGGTCCTAAAATTACAGGACCAGTATGGGTGGAAAGGACTTGTTCAGAGCTAACTTTACACAGCTTTTGGGGCTCTTTGACATTCAGGCAGCGGAGAAATAGCCAGTCAAAGGAAGGGTACAAAACTCCTCCTGTCCCACTTTAAGTTAATGGAGATTTTCATTTCTTTTAAAAGCTTGCGGTTATCGATTCATGGGGTCAAAAATTGCAGGACCAGAATTGCTCGAAAGCACTTGTTCAGTGCTAACTTCGAACCGATTTTGGGCCATTTTGCCCTTCAGGCGGCGGAGAAAAAGCCGGTCAAAGGAAGGGTACAAAACTACTCCAGTCCCACTTTAAGTCAATGGAGATTTTCATTTGCTTTAAAAGCTTGCGGTTATCGATCCATGGGGTCAAAAATTACAGGACCAGTATGGCTGGAAAGGACTTGTTGAGCTAACTTCACAACAATTTTGGGCCCTTTTGACCTTCAGGCAGCAGAGAAATAGCCGGTCAAACTAAGGGTACAAAACTGCTCCGGTCCCGCTTTAAGTCAATGGAGATTTTAGTTTTCTTTAAAAGCTTGCGGTTATAGATCCATGGGGTATAAAATAACAGGACTGGTATGGATGGAAAGGACTTGTTCAGAGCTAACTTCACAACAATTTTGGGCCGTTTTGACATTCAGGCAGCGGAGAAACAGCAGGTCAAAGTAAGGGTACAAAACTGCTCTGGTCCTGCTTTAATTCAATGGAGATTTTAGTTTGCTTTAAAAGCTTGCAGTTATAGATCAATGGGGTATAAAATTACAGGACCAGTATGGCTGGAAAGGACTTGTTCAGAGCTAACTTTACACAGATTTTGGGGCTTTTTGACCTTCAGGCGGCGGAGAAATAGCTGGTCAAAGGAAGGGTACAAATCTCATCCGATCCCACTTTAAGTCAATGAAGATTTTCATTTGCTTTAAAAGCTTGCGATTATCTATCCATGGAGTCTAACATTACAGGACCAGTATGGATGGAAAGGACTTGTTCAGAGCTAACTTCACAACAATTTTGGGCCATTTTGACCTTCAGGCGGCGGAGAAATAGCCGGTCAAAGGAAGGGTACAAAACTCCTCCTGTCCCACTTTAAGTCAATGGAGATTTTCATTTGCTTTAAAAGCTTGCGGTTATCGATCCATGGGGTCAACAATTACAGGACCAGTATTGCTGGAAAGCACTTGTTCAGTGCTAACTTTGAACCGATTTTGGGCCATTTTGCCCTTCAGGCGGCGGAGAAAAAGCCAGTCAAAGTAAGGGTACAAAACTGCTCTTGTCCTGCTTTAAGTCAATAGAGATTTTCATTTGCTTTAAAAGCTTTCAGATATCGATCCATGGGGTCTAAAATTACAGGACCAGTATGGATGGAAATGAGTTGTTCAGAGCTAACTTCACAATAATGTTGGGCCATTTTGACATTCAGGCAGCGGAGAAACAGCCAGTCAAAGTAAGGGTACAAAACTGCTCTGGTCCTGCTTTAATTCAATGGAGATTTTAGTTTGCTTTAAAAGCTTCAGGTTATAGGTCCTAAAATTACAGGACCAGTATGGGTGGAAAGGACTTGTTCAGAGCTAACTTTACACAGATTTTGGGGCTTTTTGACATTCAGGCGGCGGAGAAATAGCCGGTCAAAGGAAGGGTACAAAACTCCTCCAGTCCCACTTTAAGTTAATGGAGATTTTCATTGACTTAAAGTGGGACAGGAGGAGTTTTGTACCCTTCCTTTGACCGGCTATTTCTCCGCCGCCTGAAGGTCAAAATTTCCCAAAATTGTTGAGAAGTTAGCTCTGAACAAGTCCTTTCCATCCATACTGGTCCTGTAATTTTAGACTCCATGGATCAATAACCGCAAGCTTTTAAAGCAAATGAAAATCTTCATTGACTTAAAGTGGGATCAGATATCGATCCATGGGGTAAAAAATTACAGGACCAGAATTGCTCGAAAGCACTTGTTCAGTGCTATCTTGGAACCGATTTTGGGCCATTTTGCCCTTCAGGCGGCGGAGAAAAAGCCGGTCAAAGGAAGGGTACAAAACTACTCCAGTCCCACTTTAAGTCAAAGGAGATTTTCATTTGCTTTAAAAGCTTGCGGTTATCGATCCATGGGGTCAAAAATTACAGGACCATTATGGCTGGAAAGGACTTGTTGAGCTAACTTCACAACAATTTTGGGCCATTTTGACCTTCAGGCAGCGGAGAAATAGCCGGTCAAAGTAAGGGTACAAAACTACTCCAGTCCCACTTTAAGTCAATGAAGATTTTCATTTGCTTTTAAAGCTTGCAGTTATCAATCCATGGGGTCTAAAATTACAGGACCAGTATGGATGGAAATGAGTTGTTCAGAGCTAACTTCACAATAATTTTGGGCCATTTTGACATTCAGGCGGCGGAGAAACAGCCGGTCAAAATAAGGGTACAAAACTGCTCCGGTCCCGCTTTAAGTCAATGGAGATTTTCATTTGCTTTAAAAGCTTGTGGTTATCGATCCATGGGGTCAAAAATTACAGGACCAGTATGGCTGGAAAGGACTTGTTGAGCTAACTTCACAACAATTTTGGGACGTTTTGACCTTCAGGCAGCGGAGAAATAGCTGGTCAAAGTAAGGGTACAAAACTGCTCCGGTCCTGCTTTAGGTCAAAGGAGATTTTAGTTTGCTTTGAAAGCTTGCGGTTATAGATCCATGGGGTATAAAATTACAGGACCAGTATGGATGGAAATGACTTGTTCAGAGCTAACTTCACAACAATTTTGGGCCGTTTTGACATTCAGGCAGCGGAGAAACAGCCGGTCAAAGTAAGGGTACAAAACTGCTCTGGTCCTGCTTTAATTCAATGGAGATTTTAGTTTGCTTTAAAAGCTTGCAGTTATCAATCCATGGGGTCGAAAATTACAGGACCAGTATGGATGGAAATGAGTTGTTCAGAGCTAACTTCACAATAATTTTGGGCCATTTTGACATTCAGGCAGCGGAGAAACAGCCGGTCAAAGTAAGGGTACAAAACTGCTCTGGTCCTGCTTTAATTCAATGGAGATTTTAGTTTGCTTTAAAAGCTTGAGGTTATAGGTCCTAAAATTACAGGACCAGTATGGGTGGAAAGGACTTGTTCAGAGCTAACTTTACACAGATTTTGGGGCTTTTTGACATTCAGGCAGCGGAGAAATAGCCGGTCAAAGGAAGGGTACAAAACTCCTCCTGTCCCACTTTAAGTTAATGGAGATTTTCATTTGCTTTAAAAGCTTGCGGTTATCGATCCATGGGGTCAAAAATTGCAGGAACAGAATTGCTCGAAAGCACTTGTTCAGTGCTAACTTCGAACCGATTTTGGGCCATTTTGCCCTTCAGGCGGCGGAGAAAAAGCCGGTCAAAGGAAGGGTACAAAACTACTCCAGTCCCACTTTAAGTCAATGGAGATTTTCATTTGCTTTAAAAGCTTGCGGTTATAGATCCATGGGGTATAAAATTACAGGACTAGTATGGATGGAAAGGACTTGTTCAGAGCTAGCTTCACAACAATTTTGTTCCGTTTTGACATTCAGGCAGCGGAGAAACAGCCGGTCAAAGTAAGGGTACAAAACTGCTCTGGTCCTGCTTTAATTCAATGGAGATTTTAGTTTGCTTTAAAAGCTTGCAGTTATCAATCCATGGGGTCTAAAATTACAGGACCAGTATGGATGGAAATGAGTTGTTCAGAGCTAACTTCACAATAATTTTGGGCCATTTTGACATTCAGGCAGCGGAGAAACAGCCGGTCAAAGTAAGGGTACAAAACTGCTCTGGTCCCGCTTTAATTCAATGGAGATTTTAGTTTGCTTTAAAAGCTTGAGGTTATAGGTCCTAAAATTACAGGACCAGTATGGGTGGAAAGGACTTGTTCAGAGCTAACTTTACACAGCTTTTGGGGCTCTTTGACATTCAGGCAGCGGAGAAATAGCCAGTCAAAGGAAGGGTACAAAACTCCTCCTGTCCCACTTTAAGTTAATGGAGATTTTCATTTCTTTTAAAAGCTTGCGGTTATCGATTCATGGGGTCAAAAATTGCAGGACCAGAATTGCTCGAAAGCACTTGTTCAGTGCTAACTTCGAACCGATTTTGGGCCATTTTGCCCTTCAGGCGGCGGAGAAAAAGCCGGTCAAAGGAAGGGTACAAAACTACTCCAGTCCCACTTTAAGTCAATGGAGATTTTCATTTGCTTTAAAAGCTTGCGGTTATCGATCCATGGGGTCAAAAATTACAGGACCAGTATGGCTGGAAAGGACTTGTTGAGCTAACTTCACAACAATTTTGGGCCCTTTTGACCTTCAGGCAGCAGAGAAATAGCCGGTCAAACTAAGGGTACAAAACTGCTCCGGTCCCGCTTTAAGTCAATGGAGATTTTAGTTTTCTTTAAAAGCTTGCGGTTATAGATCCATGGGGTATAAAATAACAGGACTGGTATGGATGGAAAGGACTTGTTCAGAGCTAACTTCACAACAATTTTGGGCCGTTTTGACATTCAGGCAGCGGAGAAACAGCAGGTCAAAGTAAGGGTACAAAACTGCTCTGGTCCTGCTTTAATTCAATGGAGATTTTAGTTTGCTTTAAAAGCTTGCAGTTATAGATCAATGGGGTATAAAATTACAGGACCAGTATGGCTGGAAAGGACTTGTTCAGAGCTAACTTTACACAGATTTTGGGGCTTTTTGACCTTCAGGCGGCGGAGAAATAGCTGGTCAAAGGAAGGGTACAAATCTCATCCGATCCCACTTTAAGTCAATGAAGATTTTCATTTGCTTTAAAAGCTTGCGATTATCTATCCATGGAGTCTAACATTACAGGACCAGTATGGATGGAAAGGACTTGTTCAGAGCTAACTTCACAACAATTTTGGGCCATTTTGACCTTCAGGCGGCGGAGAAATAGCCGGTCAAAGGAAGGGTACAAAACTCCTCCTGTCCCACTTTAAGTCAATGGAGATTTTCATTTGCTTTAAAAGCTTGCGGTTATCGATCCATGGGGTCAACAATTACAGGACCAGTATTGCTGGAAAGCACTTGTTCAGTGCTAACTTTGAACCGATTTTGGGCCATTTTGCCCTTCAGGCGGCGGAGAAAAAGCCAGTCAAAGTAAGGGTACAAAACTGCTCTTGTCCTGCTTTAAGTCAATAGAGATTTTCATTTGCTTTAAAAGCTTGCAGATATCGATCCATGGGGTCTAAAATTACAGGACCAGTATGGATGGAAATGAGTTGTTCAGAGCTAACTTCACAATAATGTTGGGCCATTTTGACATTCAGGCAGCGGAGAAACAGCCAGTCAAAGTAAGGGTACAAAACTGCTCTGGTCCTGCTTTAATTCAATGGAGATTTTAGTTTGCTTTAAAAGCTTCAGGTTATAGGTCCTAAAATTACAGGACCAGTATGGGTGGAAAGGACTTGTTCAGAGCTAACTTTACACAGATTTTGGGGCTTTTTGACATTCAGGCGGCGGAGAAATAGCCGGTCAAAGGAAGGGTACAAAACTCCTCCAGTCCCACTTTAAGTTAATGGAGATTTTCATTGACTTAAAGTGGGACAGGAGGAGTTTTGTACCCTTCCTTTGACCGGCTATTTCTCCGCCGCCTGAAGGTCAAAATTTCCCAAAATTGTTGAGAAGTTAGCTCTGAACAAGTCCTTTCCATCCATACTGGTCCTGTAATTTTAGACTCCATGGATCAATAACCGCAAGCTTTTAAAGCAAATGAAAATCTTCATTGACTTAAAGTGGGATCAGATATCGATCCATGGGGTAAAAAATTACAGGACCAGAATTGCTCGAAAGCACTTGTTCAGTGCTATCTTGGAACCGATTTTGGGCCATTTTGCCCTTCAGGCGGCGGAGAAAAAGCCGGTCAAAGGAAGGGTACAAAACTACTCCAGTCCCACTTTAAGTCAAAGGAGATTTTCATTTGCTTTAAAAGCTTGCGGTTATCGATCCATGGGGTCAAAAATTACAGGACTATTATGGCTGGAAAGGATTTGTTGAGCTAACTTCACAACAATTTTGGGCCATTTTGACCTTCAGGCAGCGGAGAAATAGCCGGTCAAAGTAAGGGTACAAAACTACTCCAGTCCCACTTTAAGTCAATGAAGATTTTCATTTGCTTTTAAAGCTTGCAGTTATCAATCCATGGGGTCTAAAATTACAGGACCAGTATGGATGGAAATGAGTTGTTCAGAGCTAACTTCACAATAATTTTGGGCCATTTTGACATTCAGGCGGCGGAGAAACAGCCGGTCAAAATAAGGGTACAAAACTGCTCCGGTCCCGCTTTAAGTCAATGGAGATTTTCATTTGCTTTAAAAGCTTGTGGTTATCGATCCATGGGGTCAAAAATTACAGGACCAGTATGGCTGGAAAGGACTTGTTGAGCTAACTTCACAACAATTTTGGGACGTTTTGACCTTCAGGCAGCGGAGAAATAGCCGGTCAAAGTAAGGGTACAAAACTGCTCCGGTCCTGCTTTAGGTCAAAGGAGATTTTAGTTTGCTTTGAAAGCTTGCGGTTATAGATCCATGGGGTATAAAATTACAGGACCAGTATGGATGGAAATGACTTGTTCAGAGCTAACTTCACAACAATTTTGGGCCGTTTTGACATTCAGGCAGCGGAGAAACAGCCGGTCAAAGTAAGGGTACAAAACTGCTCTTGTCCTGCTTTAATTCAATGGAGATTTTAGTTTGCTTTAAAAGCTTGCAGTTATCAATCCATGGGGTCGAAAATTACAGGACCAGTATGGATGGAAATGAGTTGTTCAGAGCTAACTTCACAATAATTTTGGGCCATTTTGACATTCAGGCAGCGGAGAAACAGCCGGTCAAAGTAAGGGTACAAAACTGCTCTGGTCCTGCTTTAATTCAATGGAGATTTTAGTTTGCTTTAAAAGCTTGAGGTTATAGGTCCTAAAATTACAGGACCAGTATGGGTGGAAAGGACTTGTTCAGAGCTAACTTTACACAGATTTTGGGGCTTTTTGACATTCAGGCAGCGGAGAAATAGCCGGTCAAAGGAAGGGTACAAAACTCCTCCTGTCCCACTTTAAGTTAATGGAGATTTTCATTTGCTTTAAAAGCTTGCGGTTATCGATCCATGGGGTCAAAAATTGCAGGAACAGAATTGCTCGAAAGCACTTGTTCAGTGCTAACTTCGAACCGATTTTGGGCCATTTTGCCCTTCAGGCGGCGGAGAAAAAGCCGGTCAAAGGAAGGGTACAAAACTACTCCAGTCCCACTTTAAGTCAATGGAGATTTTCATTTGCTTTAAAAGCTTGCGGTTATAGATCCATGGGGTATAAAATTACAGGACTAGTATGGATGGAAAGGACTTGTTCAGAGCTAGCTTCACAACAATTTTGTTCCGTTTTGACATTCAGGCAGCGGAGAAACAGCCGGTCAAAGTAAGGGTACAAAACTGCTCTGGTCCTGCTTTAATTCAATGGAGATTTTAGTTTGCTTTAAAAGCTTGCAGTTATCAATCCATGGGGTCTAAAATTACAGGACCAGTATGGATGGAAATGAGTTGTTCAGAGCTAACTTCACAATAATTTTGGGCCATTTTGACATTCAGGCAGCGGAGAAACAGCCGGTCAAAGTAAGGGTACAAAACTGCTCTGGTCCTGCTTTAATTCAATGGAGATTTTAGTTTGCTTTAAAAGCTTGAGGTTATAGGTCCTAAAATTACAGGACCAGTATGGGTGGAAAGGACTTGTTCAGAGCTAACTTTACACAGATTTTGGGGCTTTTTGACATTCAGGCAGCGGAGAAATAGCCGGTCAAAGGAAGGGTACAAAACTCCTCCTGTCCCACTTTAAGTTAATGGAGATTTTCATTTGCTTTAAAAGCTTGCAGTTATCGATCCATGGGGTCATAGATTGCAGGACCAGAATTGCTCGAAAGCACTTGTTCATAGCTAACTTCTCAACAATTTTGGGCCATTTTGACATTCAGGCGGCAGAGAAACAGCCGGTCAAATTAAGGGTACAAAACTGCTCTGGTCCTGCTTTAAGTCAATGGAGATTTTAATTTGCTTTTAAAGCTTGCAGTTATCAATCCATGGGGTCTAAAATTACAGGACCAGTATGGATGGAAAGTACTTGTTCATAGCTAACTTCACAACAATTTAGGGCCATTGTGACATTCAGGCGGTGGAGAAACAGCCGGTCAAAGTAAGGGTACAAAACTGCTCTGGTCCTGCTTTAAGTCAATAGAGATTTTCATTTGCTTTAAAAGCTTGCAGATATCGATCCATGGGGTCGAAAATTACAGGACCAGTATGGCTGGAAGGGACTTGTTCAGAGCTAATTTCACACAAATATTGGGCAATTTTGACCTGCAGGCGGCGGAGAAACAGCCAGTCAAAGTGAGGTTACAAAACTCATCCGGTTCCACTTTAAGTTAATGGAGATTTTCATTTGATTTTAAAGCTTGCAGTTATCAATCCATGGGGTCCAAAATTACAGGACTAGTATGGAAGGAAATGAGTTGTTCAGAGCTAACTTCACAATCATTTTGGGCCATTTTGACATTCAGGCAGCGGAGAAACAGCCGGTCAAAGGAAGGTTACAAAACTCATCCGGTTCCACTTTAGATTAATGGAGATTTTCATTTGATTTAAAGATTGCAGTTATACATCCATGGGTTCTAAAATTACAGGACCAGTATGGATGGAAAGTACTTGTTCATAGCTAACTTCTCAACAATTTTGGGCCATTTTGACATTCAGGCGGCGGAGAAAGAGCCGGTCAAAGTAAGGGTACAAAACTGCTCTGGTCCTGCTTTAAGTCAATGGAGATTTTAATTTGCTTTTAAAGCTTGCAGTTATCAATCCATGGGGTCTAAAATTACAGGACCAGTATGTATGGAAATTAGTTGTTCAGAGCTAACTTCACAATAATTTTGGGCCATTTTGACATTCAGGCAGCGGAGAAACAGCCGGTCAAAGTAAGGGTACAAAACTGCTCTGGTCCTGCTTTGATTCAATGGAGATTTTAGCTTGCTTTAAAAGCTTGAGGTTATAGGTCCTAAAATTACAGGACCAGTATGGATGGAAACGACTTGTTCAGAGCTAACTTTACACAGTCTTTGGGCCATTTTGACTTTCAGGCAGCAGAGAAATAGCCGGTCAAAGAAAGGGTACAAAACTCCTCCTGTCCCACTTTAAGTCAATGGAGATTTTCATTTGATTTAAAGCTTGCAGTTATCGATCCATGGGGTCAAAAATTGCAGGACCAGAATTGTTCGAAAGCACTTGTTCATAGCTAACTTCTCAACAATTTTGGGCCATTTTGAAATTCAGGCGGCGGAGAAACAGCCGGTCAAAGTAAGGGTACAAAACTGCTCTGGTCCTGCTTTAAGTCAATGGAGATTTTAATTTGCTTTTAAAGCTTGCAGTTATCAATCCATGGGGTCTAAAATTACAGGACCAGTATGGATGGAAAGTACTTGTTCATAGCTAACTTCACAACAATTTTGGGCCATTGTGACATTCAGGCGGCGGAGAAACAGCCGGTCAAAGTAAGGGTACAAAACTGCTCTGGTCCTGCTTTAAGTCAATGGAGATTTTAATTAGCTTTTAAAGCTTGCAGTTATCAATCCATGGCGTCTAAAATTACAGGACCAGTATGGATGGAAATGAGTTGTTCAGAGCTAACTTCACAATAATTTTGGGCCATTTTGACATTCAGGCAGCGGAGAAACAGCCTGTCAAAGTAAGGGTAAAAAACTGCTCTGGTCCTGCTTTAATTCAATGGAGATTTCAGTTTGCTTTAAAAGCTTGAGGTTATAGGTCCATGGGGTATAAAATTACAGGACCAGTATGGATGGAAAGGACTTGTTCAGAGCTAACTTCACAACAATTTTGGGCCGTTTTGACATGCAGGCAGCGGAGAAACAGCCGGTCAAAGTAAGGGTACAAAACTGCTCTGGTCCTGCTTTAATTCAATGGAGATTTTAGTTTGCTTTAAAAGCTTGCAGTTATAGATCCATGGGGTATAAAATTACAGGACCAGTATGGCTGGAAAGGACTTGTTCAGAGCTAACTTTACACAGATTTTGGGGCTTTTTGACCTTCAGGCAGCGGAGAAATAGCTGGTCAAAGGAAGGGTACAAATCTCATCCGATCCCACTTTAAGTCAATGAAGAATTTCATTTGCTTTAAAAGCTTGCGATTATCGATCCATGGAGTCTAACATTACAGGACCAGTATGGAAGGAAAGGACTTGTTCAGAGCTAACTTCACAACTATTTTGGGCCGTTTTGACATTCAGGCAGCGGAGAAACAGCCGGTCAAAGTAAGGGTACAAAACTGCTCTGGTCCTGCTTTAATTCAATGGAGATTTTAGTTTGCTTTAAAAGCTTGAGGTTATAGGTCCTAATATTACAGGACCAGTATGGGTGGAAAGGACTTGTTCAGAGCTAACTTCACAACAATTTTGGGCCGTTTTGACATGCAGGCAGCGGAGAAACAGCCGGTCAAAGTAAGGGTACAAAACTGCTCTGGTCCTGCTTTAATTCAATGGAGATTTTAGTTTGCTTTAAAAGCTTACAGTTATAGATCCATGGGGTATAAAATTACAGGACCAGAATGGCTGGAAAGGACTTGTTCAGAGCTAACTTTACACGGATTTTGGGGCTTTTTGACCTTCAGGCGGCGGAGAAATAGCTGGTCAAAGGAAGGGTACAAATCTCATCCAATCCCACTTTAAGTCAATGAAGATTTTCATCTGCTTTTAAAGCTTGCAGTTATCAATCCATGGGGTCTAAAATTACAGGACCAGTATGGATGGAAATGAGTTGTTCAGAGCTAACTTTACAATAATTTTGGGCCATTTTGACATTCAGGCTGCGGAGAAACAGCCGGTCAAAGTAAGGGTACAAAACTGCTCTGGTCCTGCTTTAATTCAATGGAGATTTTAGTTTGCTTTAAAAGCTTGAGGTTATAGGTCCTAATATTACAGGACCAGTATGGGTGGAAAGGACTTGTTCAGAGCTAACTTTACACAGATTCTGGGGCTTTTTGACATTCAGGCGGCGGAGAAATAGCCGGTCAAAGGAAGGGTACAAAACTCCTCCTTTGTCCCACTTTAAGTTGATGGAGATTTTCATTGACTTAAAGTGGGACAGGAGGAGTTTTGTACCCTTCCTTTGACCGGCTATTTCTCCACCGCCTGAAGGTCAAAAGTGCCCAAAATTGTTCAGAAGTTAGCTCTGAACAAGTCCTTTCCATCCATACTGGTCCTGTAATTTTAGACTCCATGGATCAATAACCGCAAGCTTTTAAAGCAAATGAAAATCTTCATTGACTTAAAGTGGGGTCGGATATCGATCTATGGGGTCAAAAATTACAGGACCAGAATTGCTCGAAAGCACTTGTTCAGTGCTAACTTCGAACCGATTTTGGGCCTTTTTGCCCTTCAGGCGGCGGAGAAAAAGCCGGTCAAAGGAAGGGTACAAAACTACTCCAGTCCCACTTTAAGTCAATGGAGATTTTCATTTGCTTTAAAAGCTTGCGGTCATCGATCCATGTGGTCAAAAATTACAGGACCAGTATGGCTGGAAAGGACTTGTTGAGCTAACTTCACAACAATTTTGGGCCATTTTGACCTTCAGGCAGCGGAGAAATTGCCGGTCAAAGTAAGGGTACAAATCTGCTCTGGTCCTGCTTTAAGTCAATGGAGATTTTCATTTGCTTTAAAAGCTTGCAGATATCGATCCAAGGGGTCGAAAATTACAGGACCAGTATGGCTGGAAGGGTCTTGTTCAGAGCTAATTTCACACAAATATTGGGCAATTTTGACCTGCAGGCGGCGGAGAAACAGCCAGTCAAAGTAAGGGTACAAAACTGCTCTGGTCCTGCTTTAATTCAATGGAGATTTTAGTTTGCTTTAAAAGCTTGCGGTTATAGATCCATGGGGTATAAAATTACAGGACCAGTATGGATGGAAACGACTTGTTCAGAGCTAACTTTACACAGACTTTGGTCCATTTTGACCTTCAGGCGGCAGAGAAATAGCCGGTCAAAGGAAGGGTACAAAACTCCTCCTGTCCCACTTTAAGTCAATGGAGATTTTCATTTGATTTAAAGCTCGCAGTTATCGATCCATGGGGTCAAAAATTGCAGGACCAGAATTGCTCGAAAGCACTTGTTCATAGCTAACTTCTCAACAATTTTTGGCCATTTTGACATTCAGGCGGCTTAGAAACAGCCGGTCAAAGTAAGGGTACAAAACTGCTCTGGTCCTGCTTTAAGTCAATGGAGATTTTAATTTGCTTTTAAAGCTTGCAGTTATCAATCCATGGGGACTAAAATTACAGGACCAGTATGGATGGAAATGAGTTGTTCAGAGCTAACTTCACAATAATTTTGGGCCATTTTGACATTCAGGCAGCGGAGAAACAGCCGGTCAAAGTAAGGGTAAAAAACTGCTCTGGTCCTGCTTTAATTCAATGGAAATTTTAGTTTGCTTTAAAAGCTTGAGGTTATAGGTCCTAAAATTACAGGACCAGTATGGGTGGAAAGGACTTGTTCAGAGCTAACTTTACACAGATTTTGGGGCTTTTTGACATTCAGGCGGCGGAGAAATAGCCGGTCAAAGGAAGGGTACAAAACTCCTCCTGTCCCACTTTAAGTTAATGGAGATTTTCATTTGTTTTAAAAGCTTGCGGTTATCGATCCATGGGGTCAAAAATTGCAGGACCAGAATTGCTCGAAAGCACTTGTTCAGTGCTAACTTCGAACCGATTTTGGGCCATTTTGCCCTTCAGGTAGCAGAGAAAAAGCCGTTCAAAGGAAGGGTACAAAACTACTCCAGTCCCACTTTAAGTCAATGGAGATTTTCATTTGCTTTAAAAGCTTGCGGTTATCGATCCATGGGGTCAACAATTACAGGACCAGTATGGCTGGAAAGGACTTGTTGAGCTAACTTCACAACAATTTTGGGCCCTTTTGACCTTCAGGCAGCGGAGAAATGGCCGGTCAAACTAAGGGTACAAAACTGCTCCGGTCCCGCTTTAAGTCAATGGAGATTTTAGTTTTCTTTAAAAGCTTGCGGTTATAGGTCCATGGGGTATAAAATTACAGGACCAGTATGGATGGAAAGGACTTGTTCAGAGCTAACTTCACAACAATTTTGGGCCGTTTTGACATTCAGGCAGCGGAGAAACAGCCGGTCAAAGTAAGGGTACAAAACTGCTCTGGTCCTGCTTTAATTCAATGGAGATTTTAGTTTGCTTTAAAAGCTTGCAGTTATAGATCCATGGGGTATAAAATTACAGGACCAGTATGGATGGAAAGGACTTGTTCAGAGCTAACTTTACACGGATTTTGGGGCTTTTTGACCTTCAGGCGGCGGAGAAATAGCTGGTCAAAGGAAGGGTACAAATCTCATCCGATCCCACTTTAAGTCAATGAAGATTTTCATTTGCTTTTAAAGCTTGCAGTTATCAATCCATGGGGTCTAAAATTACAGGACCAGTATGGATGGAAATGAGTTGTTCAGAGCTAACTTTACAATAATTTTGGGCCATTTTGACATTCAGGCAGCGGAGAAACAGCCGGTCAAAGTAAGGGTACAAAACTGCTCTGGTCCTGCTTTAATTCAATGGAGATTTTAGTTTGCTTTAAAAGCTTGAGGTTATAGGTCCTAAAATTACAGGACCAGTATGGGTGGAAAGGACTTGTTCAGAGCTAACTTTACACAGATTTTGGGGCTTTTTGACATTCAGGCGGCGGAGAAATAGCCGGTCAAAGAAGGGTACAAAACTCCTCCTGTCCCACTTTAAGTTAATGGAGATTTTCATTGACTTAAAGTGGGACAGGAGGAGTTTTGTACCCTTCCTTTGACCGGCTATTTCTCCACCGCCTGAAGGTCAAAAGTGCCCAAAATTGTTCAGAAGTTAGCTCTGAACAAGTCCTTTCCATCCATACTGGTCCTGTAATTTTAGACTCCATGGATCAATAACCGCAAGCTTTTAAAGCAAATGAAAATCTTCATTGACTTAAAGTGGGGTCGGATATCGATCCATGGGGTCAAAAATTACAGGACCAGAATTGCTCGAAAGCACTTGTTCAGTGCTAACTTCGAACCGATTTTGGGCCTTTTTGCCCTTCAGGCGGCGGAGAAAAAGCCGGTCAAAGGAAGGGTACAAAACTACTCCAGTCCCACTTTAAGTCAATGGAGATTTTCATTTGCTTTAAAAGCTTGCGGTCATCGATCCATGTGGTCAAAAATTACAGGACCAGTATGGCTGGAAAGGACTTGTTGAGCTAACTTCACAACAATTTTGGGCCATTTTGACCTTCAGGCAGCGGAGAAATTGCCGGTCAAAGTAAGGGTACAAATCTGCTCTGGTCTTGCTTTAAGTCAATGGAGATTTTCATTTGCTTTAAAAGCTTGCAGATATCGATCCAAGGGGTCGAAAATTACAGGACCAGTATGGCTGGAAGGGACTTGTTCAGAGCTAATTTCACACAAATATTGGGCAATTTTGACCTGCAGGCGGCGGAGAAACAGCCAGTCAAAGTAAGGGTACAAAACTGCTCTGGTCCTGCTTTAATTCAATGGAGATTTTAGTTTGCTTTAAAAGCTTGCGGTTATAGATCCATGGGGTATAAAATTACAGGACCAGTATGGATGGAAACGACTTGTTCAGAGCTAACTTTACACAGACTTTGGGCCATTTTGACCTTCAGGCGGCAGAGAAATAGCCGGTCAAAGGAAGGGTACAAAACTCCTCCTGTCCCACTTTAAGTCAATGGAGATTTTCATTTGATTTAAAGCTTGCAGTTATCGATCCATGGGGTCAAAGATTGCAGGACCAGAATTGCTCGAAAGCACTTGTTCATAGCTAACTTCTCAACAATTTTGGGCCATTTTGACATTCAGGCGGCGGAGAAACAGCCGGTCAAAGTAAGGGTACAAAACTGCTCTGGTCCTGCTTTAAGTCAATGGAGATTTTAATTTGCTTTTAAAGCTTGCAGTTATCAATCCATGGGGTCTAAAATTACAGGACCAGTATGGATGGAAAGTACTTGTTCATAGCTAACTTCACAACAATTTAGGGCCATTGTGACATTCAGGCGGCGGAGAAACAGCCGGTCAAAGTAAGGGTACAAAACTGCTCTGGTCCTGCTTTAAGTCAATGGAGATTTTAATTTGCTTTTAAAGCTTGCAGTTATCAATCCATGGGGTCTAAAATTACAGGACCAGTATGGATGGAAATGAGTTGTTCAGAGCTAACTTCACAATAATTTTGGGCCATTTTGACATTCAGGCAGCGGAGAAACAGCCGGTCAAAGTAAGGGTAAAAAACTGCTCTGGTCCTGCTTTAATTCAATGGAGATTTTAGTTTGCTTTAAAAGCTTGAGGTTATAGGTCCTAAAATTACAGGACCAGTATGGGTGGAAAGGACTTGTTCAGAGCTAACTTTACACAGATTTTGGGGCTTTTTGACATTCAGGCGGCGGAGAAATAGCCGGTCAAAGGAAGGGTACAAAACTCCTCCTGTCCCACTTTAAGTTAATGGAGATTTTCATTTGCTTTAAAAGCTTGCGGTTATCGATCCATGAGTTCAAAAATTGCAGGACCAGAATTGCTCAAAAGCACTTGTTCAGTGCTAACTTCGAACCGATTTTGGGCCATTTTGCCCTTCAGGTAGCAGAGAAAAAGCCGGTCAAAGGAAGGGTACAAAACTACTCCAGTCCCACTTTAAGTCAATGGAGATTTTCATTTGCTTTAAAAGCTTGCGGTTATCGATCCATGGGGTCAAAAATTACAGGACCAGTATGGCTGGAAAGGACTTGTTGAGCTAACTTCACAACAATTTTGGGCCCTTTTGACCTTCAGGCAGCGGAGAAATAGCCGGTCAAACTAAGGGTACAAAACTGCTCCGGTCCCGCTTTAAGTCAATGGAGATTTTAGTTTTCTTTAAAAGCTTGCGGTTATAGGTCCACGGGGTATAAAATTACAGGACCAGTATGGATGGAAAGGACTTGTTCAGAGCTAACTTCACAACAATTTTGGGCCGTTTTGACATGCAGGCAGCGGAGAAACAGCCGGTCGAAGTAAGGGTACAAAACTGCTGTGGTCCTGCTTTAATTCAATGGAGATTTTCATTTGCTTTAAAAGCTTGCGATTATCGATCCATGGAGTCTAACATTACAGGACCAGTATGGATGGAAAGGACTTGTTCAGAGCTAACTTCACAACAATTTTGGGCCATTTTGACCTTCAGGCGGTGGAGAAATAGCCGGTCAAAGGAAGGGTACAAAACTCCTCCTGTCCCACTTTAAGTCAACGTAGATTTTCATTTGCTGTAAAAGCTTGCGGTTATCGATCCATGGGGTCAAAAATTACAGGACCAGTATTGCTGGAAAGCACTTGTTGAGTGCTAACTTCGAACCGATTTTGGGCCATTTTGCCCTTCAGGTGGCGGAGAAAAAGCCAGTCAAAGTAAGGGTACAAAACTGCTCTTGTCCTGCTTTAAGTCAAAAGAGATTTTCATTTGCTTTAAAAGCTTACAGATATCGATCCATGGGGCGTAAATTACAGGACCAGTATGGCTGGAAGGGACTTGTTCAGAGCTAATTTCACACAAATATTGGGCAGTTTTGACTTGCAGGCGGCGGAGAAACAGCCAGTCAAAGTGAGGTTACAAAACTCATCCGGTTCCATTTTAAGTTAATGGATATTTTCATTTGATTTTAAAGCTTGCAGTTATCAATCCATGGGGTCTAAAATTACAGGACCAGTATGGATGGAAATGAGTTGTTCAGAGCTAACTTCACAATAATTTTGGGCCATTTTGACATTCAGGCAGCGGAGAAACAGTCGGTCAAAGTAAGGTTACAAAACTCATCCGGTTCCACTTTAGATTAATGGAGATTTTCATTTGATTTAAAGATTGCAGTTATCGATCCATGGGGTCTAAAATTACAGGACCAGTATGGATGGAAAGTACTTGCTCATAGCTAACTTCTCAACAATTTTGGGCCATTTTGACATTCAGGCGGCGGAGAAACAGCCGGTCAAAGTAAGGGTACAAAACTGCTCTGGTCCTGCTTTAAGTCAATGGAGATTTTAATTTGCTTTTAAAGCTTGCAGTTATCAATCCATGGGGTCTAAAATTACAGGACCAGTATCGATGGAAATTAGTTGTTCAGAGCTAACTTCACAATAATTTTGGGCCATTTTGACATTCAGGCAGCGGAGAAACAGCCGGTCAAAGTAAGGGTACAAAACTGCTCTGGTCCTGCTTTAATTCAATGGAGATTTTAGCTTGCTTTAAAAGCTTGAGGCTATAGGTCCTAAAATTACAGGACCAGTATGGGTGGAAAGGACTTGTTCAGAGCTAACTTTACACAGATTTTGGGGCTTTTTGACATTCAGGCGGCAGAGAAATAGCCGGTCAAAGGAAGGGTACAAAACTCCTCCTGTCCCACTTTAAGTTAATGGAGATTTTCATTGACTTAAAGTGGGACAGGAGAAGTTTTGTACCCTTCCTTTGACCGGCTATTTCTCCGCCGCCTGAAGGTCAAAATTGCCCAAAATTGTTGAGAAGTTAGCTCTGAACAAGTCCTTTCCATCCATATTGGTCCTGTAATTTTAGACTCCATGGATCAATAACCGCAAGCTTTTAAAGCAAATTAAAATCTTCATTGACTTAAAGTGGGATCGGATATCGATCCATGGGGTCAAAGATTACAGGACCAGAATTGCTCGAAAGCACTTGTTCTGTGCTAACTTCAAACCGATTTTGGGGCATTTTGCCCTTCAGGCGGCGGAGAAAAAGCCAGTCAAAGGAAGGGTTCAAAACTACTCCAGTCCCACTTTAAGTCAATGGAGATTTTCACTTGCTTTAAAAGCTTGCGGTCATCGATCCATGTGGTCAAAAATTACAGGACCAGTATGGCTGGAAAGGACTTGTTGAGCTAACTTCACAACAATTTTGGGCCATTTTTACCTTCAGGAAGCGGAGAAATAGCCGGTCAAAGTAAGGGTACAAAACTGCTCCGGTCCCGTTTTAAGTCAATGGAGATTTAAGTTTGCTTTAAAAGCTTGCGGTTATAGATCCATTTGGTATAAAATTACAGGACCAGTATGGATTGAAATGAGTTGTTCATAGCTAACTTCTCAACAATTTTGGGCCATTTTGAGATTCAGGCGGCGGAGAAACAGCCGGTCAAAGTAAGGGTACAAAACTGCTCTGGTCCTGCTTTAAGTCAATGGAGATTTTAATTTGCTTTTAAAGCTTGCAGTTATCAATCCATGGGGTCTAAAATTACAGGACCAGTATGGATGGAAATGAGTTGTTCAGAGCTAACTTCACAATAATTTTGGGCCATTTTGACATTCAGGCAGCGGAGAAACAGTCCGTCAAACTAAGGGTACAAAACTGCTCCGGTCCCGCTTTAAGTCAATGGAGATTTTAGTTTTCTTTAAAAGCTTGCGGTTATAGGTCCACGGGGTATAAAATTACAGGACCAGTATGGATGGAAAGGACTTGTTCAGAGCTAACTTCACAACAATTTTGGGCCGTTTTGACATGCAGGCAGCGGAGAAACAGCCAGTCAAAGTAAGGGTACAAAACTGCTCTGGTCCTGCTTTAATTCAATGGAGATTTTAGTTTGCTTTAAAAGCTTGCAGTTATAGATCCATGGGGTATAAAATTACAGGACCAGTATGGCTGGAAAGGACTTGTTCAGAGCTAACTTTACACAGATTTTGGGGCTTTTTGACCTTCAGGCAGCGGAGAAATAGCTGGTCAAAGGAAGGGTACAAATCTCATCCGATCCCACTTTAAGTCAATGAAGATTTTCATTTGCTTTAAAAGCTTGCGATTATCGATCCATGGAGTCTAACATTACAGGACCAGTATGGATGGAAAGGACTTGTTCAGAGCTAACTTCACAACAATTTTGGGCCATTTTGACCTTCAGGCGGTGGAGAAATAGCCGGTCAAAGGAAGGGTACAAAACTCCTCCTGTCCCACTTTAAGTCAACGTAGATTTTCATTTGCTTTAAAAGCTTGCGGTTATCGATCCATGGGGTCAAAAATTACAGGACCAGTATTTCTGGAAAGCACTTGTTGAGTGCTAACTTCGAACCGATTTTGGGCCATTTTGCCCTTCAGGTGGCGGAGAAAAAGCCAGTCAAAGTAAGGGTACAAAACTGCTCTTGTCCTGCTTTAAGTCAAAAGAGATTTTCATTTGCTTTAAAAGCTTACAGATATCGATCCATGGGGCGTAAATTACAGGACCAGTATGGCTGGAAGGGACTTGTTCAGAGCTATTTTCACACAAATATTGGGCAATTTTGACTTGCAGGCGGCGGAGAAACAGCCAGTCAAAGTGAGGTTACAAAACTCATCCGGTTCCATTTTAAGTTAATGGATATTTTCATTTGATTTTAAAGCTTGCAGTTATCAATCCATGGGGTCTAAAATTACAGGACCAGTATGGATGGAAATGAGTTGTTCAGAGCTAACTTCACAATAATTTTGGGCCATTTTGACATTCAGGCAGCGGAGAAACAGTCGGTCAAAGTAAGGTTACAAAACTCATCCGGTTCCACTTTAGATTAATGGAGATTTTCATTTGATTTAAAGATTGCAGTTATCGATCCATGGGGTCTAAAATTACAGGACCAGTATGGATGGAAAGTACTTGCTCATAGCTAACTTCTCAACAATTTTGGGCCATTTTGACATTCAGGCGGCGGAGAAACAGCCGGTCAAAGTAAGGGTACAAAACTGCTCTGGTCCTGCTTTAAGTCAATGGAGATTTTAATTTGCTTTTAAAGCTTGCAGTTATCAATCCATGGGGTCTAAAATTACAGGACCAGTATCGATGGAAATTAGTTGTTCAGAGCTAACTTCACAATAATTTTGGGCCATTTTGACATTCAGGCAGCGGAGAAACAGCCGGTCAAAGTAAGGGTACAAAACTGCTCTGGTCCTGCTTTAAGTCAATGGAGATTTTAATTTGCTTTTAAAGCTTGCAGTTATCAATCCATGGGGTCTAAAATTACAGGACCAGAATTGCTCGAAAGCACTTGTTCTGTGCTAACTTCAAACCGATTTTGGGGCTTTTTGCCCTTCAGGCGGCGGAGAAAAAGCCAGTCAATGGAAGGGTACAAAACTACTCCAGTCCCACTTTAAGTCAATGGAGATTTTCACTTGCTTTAAAAGCTTGCGGTCATCGATCCATGGGGTCAAAAATTACAGGACCAGTATGGCTGGAAAGGACTTGTTGAGCTAACTTCACAACAATTTTGGGCCATTTTTACCTTCAGGAAGCGGAGAAATAGCCGGTCAAAGTAAGGGTACAAAACTGCTCCGGTCCCGCTTTAAGTCAATGGAGATTTAAGTTTGCTTTAAAAGCTTGCGGTTATAGATCCATGGGGTATAAAATTACAGGACCAGTATGGATGGAAATGAGTTGTTCATAGCTAACTTCTCAACAATTTTGGGCCATTTTGAGATTCAGGCGGCGGAGAAACAGCCGGTCAAAGTAAGGGTACAAAACTGCTCTGGTCCTGCTTTAAGTCAATGGAGATTTTAATTTGCTTTTAAAGCTTGCAGTTATCAATCCATGGGGTCTAAAATTACAGGACCAGTATGGATGGAAATGAGTTGTTCAGAGCTAACTTCACAATAATTTTGGGCCATTTTGACATTCAGGCAGCGGAGAAACAGCCGGTCAAAGTAAGAGTACAAAACTGCTCTGGTCCTGCTTTAATTCAATGGAGATTTTAGTTTGCTTTAAAAGCTTGAGGTTATAGGTCCTAAAATTACAGGACCAGTATGGATGGAAACGACTTTTTCAGAGCTAACTTCACAACAATTTTGGGCCATTTTGACCTTCAGGCGGCGGAGAAATAGCCGGTCAAAGGAAGGGTACAAAACTCCTCCTGTCCCACTTTAAGTCAATGGAGATTTTCATTTGATTTAAAGCTTGCAGTTATCGATCCTTGGGGTGTAAAATTACAGGACCAGTATGGATGGAAAGTACTTGTTCATAGCTAACTTCACAACAATTTTGGGCCATTTTGACATTCAGGCGGCGGAGAAACAGCCGGTCAAAGTAAGGGTACAAAACTGCTCTGGTCCTGCTTTAAGTCAATGGAGATTTTAATTTGCTTTTAAAGCTTGCAGCTTTCAATCCATGGGGTCTAAAATTACAGGACCAGTATGGATGGAAATGAGTTGTTCAGAGCTAACTTCACAATATTTTGGGCCATTTTGACATTCAGGCAGCGGAGAAACAGCCGGTCAAAGTAAGGGTAAAACACTGCTCTGGTCCTGCTTTAATTCAATGGAGATTTTAGTTTGCTTTAAAAGCTTGAGGTTATAGGTCCTAAAATTACAGGACCAGTATGGGTGGAAAGGACTTGTTCAGAGCTAACTTTACACAGATTTTGGGGCTTTTTGACATTCAGGCGGTGGAGAAATAGCCGGTCAAAGGAAGGGTACAAAACTCCTCCTGTCCCACTTTAAGTTAAAGGAGATTTTCATTTGCTTTAAAAGCTTGCGGTTATCGATCCATGGGGTCAAAAATTACAGGACCAGAATTGCTCGAAAGCACTTGTTCAGTGCTAACTTCGAACCGATTTTGGGCCATTTTGCCCTTCAGGAGGCGGAGAAAAAGCCGGTCAAAGGAAGGGTACAAAACTACTCCAGTCCCACTTTAAGTCAATGGAGATTTTCATTTGCTTTAAAAGCTTGCGGTCATCGATCCATGTGGTCAAAAATTACAGGACCAGTATGGCTGGAAAGGACTTGTTGAGCTAACTTCACAACAATTTTGGGCCATTTTGACCTTCAGGCAGCGGAGAAATTGCCGGTCAAAGTAAGGGTACAAATCTGCTCTGGTCTTGCTTTAAGTCAATGGAGATTTTCATTTGCTTTAAAAGCTTGCAGATATCGATCCAAGGGGTCGAAAATTACAGGACCAGTATGGCTGGAAGGGACTTGTTCAGAGCTAATTTCACACAAATATTGGGCAATTTTGACCTGCAGGCGGCGGAGAAACAGCCAGTCAAAGTAAGGGTACAAAACTGCTCTGGTCCTGCTTTAATTCAATGGAGATTTTAGTTTGCTTTAAAAGCTTGCGGTTATAGATCCATGGGGTATAAAATTACAGGACCAGTATGGATGGAAACGACTTGTTCAGAGCTAACTTTACACAGACTTTGGGCCATTTTGACCTTCAGGCGGCAGAGAAATAGCCGGTCAAAGGAAGGGTACAAAACTCCTCCTGTCCCACTTTAAGTCAATGGAGATTTTCATTTGATTTAAAGCTTGCAGTTATCGATCCATGGGGTCAAAGATTGCAGGACCAGAATTGCTCGAAAGCACTTGTTCATAGCTAACTTCTCAACAATTTTGGGCCATTTTGACATTCAGGCGGCGGAGAAACAGCCGGTCAAAGTAAGGGTACAAAACTGCTCTGGTCCTGCTTTAAGTCAATGGAGATTTTAATTTGCTTTTAAAGCTTGCAGTTATCAATCCATGGGGTCTAAAATTACAGGACCAGTATGGATGGAAAGTACTTGTTCATAGCTAACTTCACAACAATTTAGGGCCATTGTGACATTCAGGCGGCGGAGAAACAGCCGGTCAAAGTAAGGGTACAAAACTGCTCTGGTCCTGCTTTAAGTCAATGGAGATTTTAATTTGCTTTTAAAGCTTGCAGTTATCAATCCATGGGGTCTAAAATTACAGGACCAGTATGGATGGAAATGAGTTGTTCAGAGCTAACTTCACAATAATTTTGGGCCATTTTGACATTCAGGCAGCGGAGAAACAGCCGGTCAAAGTAAGGGTAAAAAACTGCTCTGGTCCTGCTTTAATTCAATGGAGATTTTAGTTTGCTTTAAAAGCTTGAGGTTATAGGTCCTAAAATTACAGGACCAGTATGGGTGGAAAGGACTTGTTCAGAGCTAACTTTACACAGATTTTGGGGCTTTTTGACATTCAGGCGGCGGAGAAATAGCCGGTCAAAGGAAGGGTACAAAACTCCTCCTGTCCCACTTTAAGTTAATGGAGATTTTCATTTGCTTTAAAAGCTTGCGGTTATCGATCCATGAGTTCAAAAATTGCAGGACCAGAATTGCTCAAAAGCACTTGTTCAGTGCTAACTTCGAACCGATTTTGGGCCATTTTGCCCTTCAGGTAGCAGAGAAAAAGCCGGTCAAAGGAAGGGTACAAAACTACTCCAGTCCCACTTTAAGTCAATGGAGATTTTCATTTGCTTTAAAAGCTTGCGGTTATCGATCCATGGGGTCAAAAATTACAGGACCAGTATGGCTGGAAAGGACTTGTTGAGCTAACTTCACAACAATTTTGGGCCCTTTTGACCTTCAGGCAGCGGAGAAATAGCCGGTCAAACTAAGGGTACAAAACTGCTCCGGTCCCGCTTTAAGTCAATGGAGATTTTAGTTTTCTTTAAAAGCTTGCGGTTATAGGTCCACGGGGTATAAAATTACAGGACCAGTATGGATGGAAAGGACTTGTTCAGAGCTAACTTCACAACAATTTTGGGCCGTTTTGACATGCAGGCAGCGGAGAAACAGCCGGTCGAAGTAAGGGTACAAAACTGCTGTGGTCCTGCTTTAATTCAATGGAGATTTTAGTTTGCTTTAAAAGCTTGCAGTTATAGATCCATGGGGTATAAAATTACAGGACCAGTATTGCTGGAAAGCACTTGTTGAGTGCTAACTTCGAACCGATTTTGGGCCATTTTGCCCTTCAGGTGGCGGAGAAAAAGCCAGTCAAAGTAAGGGTACAAAACTGCTCTTGTCCTGCTTTAAGTCAAAAGAGATTTTCATTTGCTTTAAAAGCTTACAGATATCGATCCATGGGGCGTAAATTACAGGACCAGTATGGCTGGAAGGGACTTGTTCAGAGCTAATTTCACACAAATATTGGGCAGTTTTGACTTGCAGGCGGCGGAGAAACAGCCAGTCAAAGTGAGGTTACAAAACTCATCCGGTTCCATTTTAAGTTAATGGATATTTTCATTTGATTTTAAAGCTTGCAGTTATCAATCCATGGAGTCTAAAATTACAGGACCAGTATGGATGGAAATGAGTTGTTCAGAGCTAACTTCACAATAATTTTGGGCCATTTTGACATTCAGGCAGCGGAGAAACAGTCGGTCAAAGTAAGGTTACAAAACTCCTCCTGTCCCACTTTAAGTCAATGGAGATTTTCATTTGATTTAAAGCTTGCAGTTATCGATCCTTGGGGTGTAAAATTACAGGACCAGTATGGATGGAAAGTACTTGTTCATAGCTAACTTCACAACAATTTTGGGCCATTTTGACATTCAGGCGGCGGAGAAACAGCCGGTCAAAGTAAGGGTACAAAACTGCTCTGGTCCTGCTTTAAGTCAATGGAGATTTTAATTTGCTTTTAAAGCTTGCAGCTTTCAATCCATGGGGTCTAAAATTACAGGACCAGTATCGATGGAAATTAGTTGTTCAGAGCTAACTTCACAATAATTTTGGGCCATTTTGACATTCAGGCAGCGGAGAAACAGCCGGTCAAAGTAAGGGTAAAACACTGCTCTGGTCCTGCTTTAATTCAATGGAGATTTTAGTTTGCTTTAAAAGCTTGAGGTTATAGGTCCTAAAATTACAGGACCAGTATGGGTGGAAAGGACTTGTTCAGAGCTAACTTTACACAGATTTTGGGGCTTTTTGACATTCAGGCGGTGGAGAAATAGCCGGTCAAAGGAAGGGTACAAAACTCCTCCTGTCCCACTTTAAGTTAAAGGAGATTTTCATTTGCTTTAAAAGCTTGCGGTTATCGATCCATGGGGTCAAAAATTACAGGACCAGAATTGCTCGAAAGCACTTGTTCAGTGCTAACTTCGAACCGATTTTGGGCCATTTTGCCCTTCAGGAGGCGGAGAAAAAGCCGGTCAAAGGAAGGGTACAAAACTACTCCAGTCCCACTTTAAGTCAATGGAGATTTTCATTTGCTTTAAAAGCTTGCGGTCATCGATCCATGTGGTCAAAAATTACAGGACCAGTATGGCTGGAAAGGACTTGTTGAGCTAACTTCACAACAATTTTGGGCCATTTTGACCTTCAGGCAGCGGAGAAATTGCCGGTCAAAGTAAGGGTACAAATCTGCTCTGGTCTTGCTTTAAGTCAATGGAGATTTTCATTTGCTTTAAAAGCTTGCAGATATCGATCCAAGGGGTCGAAAATTACAGGACCAGTATGGCTGGAAGGGACTTGTTCAGAGCTAATTTCACACAAATATTGGGCAATTTTGACCTGCAGGCGGCGGAGAAACAGCCAGTCAAAGTAAGGGTACAAAACTGCTCTGGTCCTGCTTTAATTCAATGGAGATTTTAGTTTGCTTTAAAAGCTTGCGGTTATAGATCCATGGGGTATAAAATTACAGGACCAGTATGGATGGAAACGACTTGTTCAGAGCTAACTTTACACAGACTTTGGGCCATTTTGACCTTCAGGCGGCAGAGAAATAGCCGGTCAAAGGAAGGGTACAAAACTCCTCCTGTCCCACTTTAAGTCAATGGAGATTTTCATTTGATTTAAAGCTTGCAGTTATCGATCCATGGGGTCAAAGATTGCAGGACCAGAATTGCTCGAAAGCACTTGTTCATAGCTAACTTCTCAACAATTTTGGGCCATTTTGACATTCAGGCGGCGGAGAAACAGCCGGTCAAAGTAAGGGTACAAAACTGCTCTGGTCCTGCTTTAAGTCAATGGAGATTTTAATTTGCTTTTAAAGCTTGCAGTTATCAATCCATGGGGTCTAAAATTACAGGACCAGTATGGATGGAAAGTACTTGTTCATAGCTAACTTCACAACAATTTAGGGCCATTGTGACATTCAGGCGGCGGAGAAACAGCCGGTCAAAGTAAGGGTACAAAACTGCTCTGGTCCTGCTTTAAGTCAATGGAGATTTTAATTTGCTTTTAAAGCTTGCAGTTATCAATCCATGGGGTCTAAAATTACAGGACCAGTATGGATGGAAATGAGTTGTTCAGAGCTAACTTCACAATAATTTTGGGCCATTTTGACATTCAGGCAGCGGAGAAACAGCCGGTCAAAGTAAGGGTAAAAAACTGCTCTGGTCCTGCTTTAATTCAATGGAGATTTTAGTTTGCTTTAAAAGCTTGAGGTTATAGGTCCTAAAATTACAGGACCAGTATGGGTGGAAAGGACTTGTTCAGAGCTAACTTTACACAGATTTTGGGGCTTTTTGACATTCAGGCGGCGGAGAAATAGCCGGTCAAAGGAAGGGTACAAAACTCCTCCTGTCCCACTTTAAGTTAATGGAGATTTTCATTTGCTTTAAAAGCTTGCGGTTATCGATCCATGAGTTCAAAAATTGCAGGACCAGAATTGCTCAAAAGCACTTGTTCAGTGCTAACTTCGAACCGATTTTGGGCCATTTTGCCCTTCAGGTAGCAGAGAAAAAGCCGGTCAAAGGAAGGGTACAAAACTACTCCAGTCCCACTTTAAGTCAATGGAGATTTTCATTTGCTTTAAAAGCTTGCGGTTATCGATCCATGGGGTCAAAAATTACAGGACCAGTATGGCTGGAAAGGACTTGTTGAGCTAACTTCACAACAATTTTGGGCCCTTTTGACCTTCAGGCAGCGGAGAAATAGCCGGTCAAACTAAGGGTACAAAACTGCTCCGGTCCCGCTTTAAGTCAATGGAGATTTTAGTTTTCTTTAAAAGCTTGCGGTTATAGGTCCACGGGGTATAAAATTACAGGACCAGTATGGATGGAAAGGACTTGTTCAGAGCTAACTTCACAACAATTTTGGGCCGTTTTGACATGCAGGCAGCGGAGAAACAGCCGGTCGAAGTAAGGGTACAAAACTGCTGTGGTCCTGCTTTAATTCAATGGAGATTTTAGTTTGCTTTAAAAGCTTGCAGTTATAGATCCATGGGGTATAAAATTACAGGACCAGTATTGCTGGAAAGCACTTGTTGAGTGCTAACTTCGAACCGATTTTGGGCCATTTTGCCCTTCAGGTGGCGGAGAAAAAGCCAGTCAAAGTAAGGGTACAAAACTGCTCTTGTCCTGCTTTAAGTCAAAAGAGATTTTCATTTGCTTTAAAAGCTTACAGATATCGATCCATGGGGCGTAAATTACAGGACCAGTATGGCTGGAAGGGACTTGTTCAGAGCTAATTTCACACAAATATTGGGCAGTTTTGACTTGCAGGCGGCGGAGAAACAGCCAGTCAAAGTGAGGTTACAAAACTCATCCGGTTCCATTTTAAGTTAATGGATATTTTCATTTGATTTTAAAGCTTGCAGTTATCAATCCATGGAGTCTAAAATTACAGGACCAGTATGGATGGAAATGAGTTGTTCAGAGCTAACTTCACAATAATTTTGGGCCATTTTGACATTCAGGCAGCGGAGAAACAGTCGGTCAAAGTAAGGTTACAAAACTCCTCCTGTCCCACTTTAAGTCAATGGAGATTTTCATTTGATTTAAAGCTTGCAGTTATCGATCCTTGGGGTGTAAAATTACAGGACCAGTATGGATGGAAAGTACTTGTTCATAGCTAACTTCACAACAATTTTGGGCCATTTTGACATTCAGGCGGCGGAGAAACAGCCGGTCAAAGTAAGGGTACAAAACTGCTCTGGTCCTGCTTTAAGTCAATGGAGATTTTAATTTGCTTTTAAAGCTTGCAGCTTTCAATCCATGGGGTCTAAAATTACAGGACCAGTATCGATGGAAATTAGTTGTTCAGAGCTAACTTCACAATAATTTTGGGCCATTTTGACATTCAGGCAGCGGAGAAACAGCCGGTCAAAGTAAGGGTAAAACACTGCTCTGGTCCTGCTTTAATTCAATGGAGATTTTAGTTTGCTTTAAAAGCTTGAGGTTATAGGTCCTAAAATTACAGGACCAGTATGGGTGGAAAGGACTTGTTCAGAGCTAACTTTACACAGATTTTGGGGCTTTTTGACATTCAGGCGGCAGAGAAATAGCCGGTCAAAGGAAGGGTACAAAACTCCTCCTGTCCCACTTTAAGTTAATGGAGATTTACATTGACTTAAAGTGGGACAGGAGGAGTTTTGTACCCTTCCTTTGACCGGCTATTTCTCCGCCGCCTGAAGGTCAAAATTGCCCAAAATTGTTGAGAAGTTAGCTCTGAACAAGTCCTTTCCATCCATACTGGTCCTGTAATTTTAGACTCCATGGATCAATAACCGCAAGCTTTTAAAGCAAATTAAAATCTTCATTGACTTAAAGTGGGATCGGATATCGATCCATGGGGTCAAAGATTACAGGACCAGAATTGCTCGAAAGCACTTGTTCTGTGCTAACTTCAAACCGATTTTGGGGTATTTTGCCCTTCAGGCGGCGGAGAAAAAGCCAGTCAAAGGAAGGGTTCAAAACTACTCCAGTCCCACTTTAAGTCAATGGAGATTTTCACTTGCTTTAAAAGCTTGCGGTCATCGATCCATGTGGTCAAAAATTACAGGACCAGTATGGCTGGAAAGGACTTGTTGAGCTAACTTCACAACAATTTTGGGCCATTTTTACCTTCAGGAAGCGGAGAAATAGCCGGTCAAAGTAAGGGTACAAAACTGCTCCGGTCCCGTTTTAAGTCAATGGAGATTTAAGTTTGCTTTAAAAGCTTGCGGTTATAGATCCATGGGGTATAAAATTACAGGACCAGTATGGATGGAAATGAGTTGTTCATAGCTAACTTCTCAACAATTTTGGGCCATTTTGAGATTCAGGCGGCGGAGAAACAGCCGGTCAAAGTAAGGGTACAAAACTGCTCTGGTCCTGCTTTAAGTCAATGGAGATTTTAATTTGCTTTTAAAGCTTGCAGTTATCAATCCATGGGGTCTAAAATTACAGGACCAGTATGGATGGAAATGAGTTGTACAGAGCTAACTTCACAATAATTTTGGGCCATTTTGACATTCAGGCAGCGGAGAAACAGCCGGTCAAAGTAAGAGTACAAAACTGCTCTGGTCCTGCTTTAATTCAATGGAGATTTTAGTTTGCTTTAAAAGCTTGAGGTTATAGGTCCTAAAATTACAGGACCAGTATGGATGGAAACGACTTTTTCAGAGCTAACTTCACAACAATTTTGGGCCATTTTGACCTTCAGGCGGCGGAGAAATAGCCGGTCAAAGGAAGGGTACAAAACTCCTCCTGTCCCACTTTAAGTCAATGGAGATTTTCATTTGATTTAAAGCTTGCAGTTATCGATCCTTGGGGTGTAAAATTACAGGACCAGTATGGATGGAAAGTACTTGTTCATAGCTAACTTCACAACAATTTTGGGCCATTTTGACATTCAGGCGGCGGAGAAACAGCCGGTCAAAGTAAGGGTACAAAACTGCTCTGGTCCTGCTTTAAGTCAATGGAGATTTTAATTTGCTTTTAAAGCTTGCAGCTTTCAATCCATGGGGTCTAAAATTACAGGACCAGTATGGATGGAAATGAGTTGTTCAGAGCTAACTTCACAATATTTTGGGCCATTTTGACATTCAGGCAGCGGAGAAACAGCCGGTCAAAGTAAGGGTAAAACACTGCTCTGGTCCTGCTTTAATTCAATGGAGATTTTAGTTTGCTTTAAAAGCTTGAGGTTATAGGTCCTAAAATTACAGGACCAGTATGGGTGGAAAGGACTTGTTCAGAGCTAACTTTACACAGATTTTGGGGCTTTTTGACATTCAGGCGGTGGAGAAATAGCCGGTCAAAGGAAGGGTACAAAACTCCTCCTGTCCCACTTTAAGTTAAAGGAGATTTTCATTTGCTTTAAAAGCTTGCGGTTATCGATCCATGGGGTCAAAAATTACAGGACCAGAATTGCTCGAAAGCACTTGTTCAGTGCTAACTTCGAACCGATTTTGGGCCATTTTGCCCTTCAGGAGGCGGAGAAAAAGCCGGTCAAAGGAAGGGTACAAAACTACTCCAGTCCCACTTTAAGTCAATGGAGATTTTCATTTGCTTTAAAAGCTTGCGGTTATCGATCCATGGGGTCAAAAATTACAGGACCAGTATGGCTGGAAAGGACTTGTTGAGCTAACTTCACAACAATTTTGGGCCATTTTGACCTTCAGGCAGCGGAGAAATAGCCGGTCAAAGTAAGGGTACAAAACTGCTCCGGTCCCGCTTTAAGTCAATGGAGATTTTAGTTTGCTTTAAAAGCTTGCGGTTATAGATCCATGGGGTATAAAATTACAGGACCAGTATTGCTGGAAAGGACTTGTTCAGAGCTAACTTTACACAGATTTTGGGGCTTTTCGACCTTCAGGCGGCGGAGAAATAGTTGGTCAAAGGAAGGGGACAAATCTCATCCGATCCCACTTTAAGTCAATGAAGATTTTCATTTGCTTTAAAAGCTTGCGGTTATCGATCCATGGAGTCTAACATTACAGGACCAGTATGGATGGAAAGGACTTGTTCAGAGCTAACTTCACAACAATTTTCGGCCATTTTGACCTTCAGGCGGCGGAGAAATAGCCGGTCAAAGGAAGGGTACAAAACTCCTCCTGTCCCACTTTAAGTCAATGGAGATTTTCATTTGATTTAAAGCTTGCAGTTATCGATCCGTGGGGTCTAAAATTACAGGACCAGTATGGATGGAAAGTACTTGTTCATAGCTAACTACACAACAATTTTGGGCCAATTTGACCTGCAGGCGGCAGAGAAACAGCCGTCAAAGTAAGGGTACAAAACTGCTCTGGTCCTGCTTTAAGTCAATGGAGATTTTCATTTGCTTTAAAAGCTTGCGGTTATCGATCCATGGAGTCTAAAATTAGAGGACCACTATGGATGGAAAGGACTTGTTCAGAGCTAACTTCACAACAATTTTGTACAATTTTGACCTTCAGGAGGCGGTGAAACAGCCGGTCAAAGTAAGGGTACAAAACTGCTCTGCTCCTGCTTTAAGTCAATGGAGATTTTCATTTGCTTTAAAAGCTTGCGGTTATCGATCCATGGAGTCTAAAATTAGAGGACCACTATGGATGGAAAGTACTTGTTCATAGCTAACTTCAAAACAATTTTGAGCCATTTTGACCTTCAGACGGCGGAGAAACAGCTGGTCAAAGTAAGGGTTCAAAACATCTTTGGTCCTGCTTTAAGTCAAAGGAGATTTTCATTTGATTTAAAGCTTGCAGTTATCGATCCGTGGGGTCTAAAATTACAGGACCAGTATGGATGGAAAGTACTTGTTCATAGCTAACTTCACAACAATTTTGGGCCGTTTTGACATTCAGGCAGCGGAGAAACAGCCAGTCAAAGTAAGGGTACAAAACTGCTCTGGTCCTGCTTTAATTCAATGGAGATTTTAGTTTGCTTTAAAAGCTTGCAGTTATAGATCCATGGGGTATAAAATTACAGGACCAGTATCGCTGGAAAGGAATTGTTCAGAGCTAGCTTTACACAGATTTTGGGGCTTTTCGACCTTCAGGCGGCGGAGAAATAGCTGGTCAAAGGAAGGGAACAAATCTCATCTGATCCCACTTTAAGTCAATGAAGATTTTCATTTGCTTTAAAAGCTTGCGGTTATCGATCCATGGAGTCTAACATTACAGGACCAGCATGGATGGAAAGGACTTGTTCAGAGCTAACTTCACAACAATTTTCGGCCATTTGGACCTTCAGGCGGCGGAGAAACAGCCGTCAAAGTAAGGGTACAAAACTGCTCTGGTCCTGCTTTAAGTCAATGGAGATTTTCATTTGATTTAAAAGCTTGCAGTTATCGATCCATGGGGTCTATAATTACAGGACCAGTATGGATGGAAAGTTCTTGTTCATAGCTAACTTCACAACAATTTTGTACAATTTTGACCTTCAGGAGGCGGTGAAACAGCCGGTCAAAGTAAGGGTACAAAACTGCTCTGCTCCTGCTTTAAGTCAATGGAGATTTTCATTTGCTTTAAAAGCTTGCGGTTATCGATCCATGGAGTCTAAAATTAGAGGACCACTATGGATGGAAAGGACTTGTTCAGAGCTAACTTCACAACAATTTTGGGCTATTTTGACCTTCAGGCGGCGAAGAAACAGCCGGTCAAAGTTAGGGTACAAAACTACTCCAGTCACGCTTTAAGTCAATGGAGATTTTAGTTTGGTTTAAAAGCTTGGGGTTATAGATCCATGGGGTCTAAAATTACAGGACCAGTATGGATGGAAAGTACTTGTTCATAGCTAACTTCAAAACAATTTTGAGCCATTTTGACCTTCAGACGGCGGAGAAACAGCTGGTCAAAGTAAGGGTTCAAAACATCTCTGGTCCTGCTTTAAGTCAATGGAGATTTTCATTTGATTTAAAGCTTGCAGTTATCGATCCGTGGGGTCTAAAATTACAGGACCAGTATGGATGGAAAGTTCTTGTTCATAGCTAACTTCACAACAATTTTGTACAATTTTGACCTTCAGGAGGCGGTGAAACAGCCGGTCAAAGTAAGGGTACAAAACTGCTCTGCTCCTGCTTTAAGTCAATGAAGATTTTAATTTGCTTTAAAAGCTTGCGGTTATCGATCCATGGAGTCTAAAATTAGAGGACCAGTATGGCTGGAAAGCACTTGTTCAGAGCTAACATCACAATAATTTTGGGCAATTTTGACATTCAGGCAGCGGAGAAACAGCCGGTCAAATTTATGGTACAAAACTACTCCGGTCCCGCTTTAAGTCAATGGAGATTTTAGTTTGGTTTAAAAGCTTGCAGTTATAGATCCATGGGGTCTAAAATTACAGGACCAGTATGGATGGAAAGTTCTTGTTCCTAGCTAACTTCACAACAATTTTGTACAATT
This sequence comes from Taudactylus pleione, assembly GCA_031769625.1. NCBI lineage: Eukaryota > Metazoa > Chordata > Amphibia > Anura > Myobatrachidae > Taudactylus > Taudactylus pleione. The sequence goes on along the minus strand of JAUIMM010000322.1, from coordinate 2,621,465 downwards.
TTGACCTTCAGGAGGCGGTGAAACAGCCGGTCAAAGTAAGGGTACAAAACTGCTCGGCTCCTGCTTTAAGTCAATGGAGATTTTCATTTGCTTTAAAAGCTTGCGGTTATCGATCCATGGAGTCTAAAATTAGAGGACCACTATGGATGGAAAGGACTTGTTCAGAGCTAACTTCACAGCAATTTTGGGCCATTTTGACCTTCAGGCGGCGAAGAAATAGCCTGTCAAAGGAAGGGTACAAAACTCCTCCTGTCCCACTTTAAGTCAATGCAGATTTTCATTTGCTTTAAAAGCTTGCAGTTATCGATCCATGGGGTCAAAAATTACAGGACCAGTATGGCTGGAAATGAGTTGTTCAGAGCTAACTTCACAATAATTTTGGTCCATTTTGACATTCAGGCGGCGGAGAAACAGCCGGTCAAAGTTAGGGTACAAAACTACTCCAGTCACGCTTTAAGTCAATGGAGATTTTAGTTTGGTTTAAAAGCTTGGGGTTATAGATCCATGGGGTCTAAAATTACAGGACCAGTATGGATGGAAAGTACTTGTTCATAGCTAACTTCAAAACAATTTTGAGCCATTTTGACCTTCAGACGGTGGAGAAATAGCTGGTCAAAGGAAGGGGACAAATCTCATCTGATCCCACTTTAAGTCAATGAAGATTTTCATTTGCTTTAAAAGCTTGCGGTTATCGATCCATGGAGTCTAACATTACAGGACCAGTATGGATGGAAAGGACTTGTTCAGAGCTAACTTCACAACAATTTTCGGCCATTTTGACCTTCAGGCGGCAGAGAAATAGCCGGTCAATGGAAGGGTACAAAACTCCTCCTGTCCCACTTTAAGTCAATGGAGATTTTCATTTGATTTAAAGCTTGCAGTTATCGATCTGTGGGGTCTAAAATTACAGGACCAGTGTGGATGGAAAGTACTTGTTCATAGCTAACTTCACAACAATTTTGGGCCATTTTGACCTTCAGGCGGCGGAGAAACAGCCGTCAAAGTAAGGGTACAAAACTGCTCTGGTCCTGCTTTAAGTCAATGGAGATTTTCATTTGATTTAAAAGCTTGCAGTTATCGATCCATGGGGTCTAAAATTACAGGACCAGTATTGCTGGAAAGCACTTGTTCAGAGCTAACTTCACAATAATTTTGGGCAATTTTGACATTCAGGCAGCGCAGAAACAGCCGGTCAAAGTTATGGTACAAAACTGCCCCGGTCCTGCTTTAAGTCAATGGAGATTTTAGTTTGGTTTAAAAGCTTGCAGTTATAGATCCATGGGGTCTAAAATTACAGGACCAGTATGGATGGAAAGTTCTTGTTCATAGCTAACTTCACAACAATTTTGTACAATTTTGACCTTCAGGAGGCGGTGAAACAGCCGGTCAAAGTAAGGGTACAAAATTGCTCTGCTCCTGCTTTAAGTCAATGGAGATTTTCATTTGCTTTAAAAGCTTGCGGTTATCGATCCATGGAGTCTAAAATTAGAGGACCACTATGGATGGAAAGGACTTGTTCAGAGCTAACTTCACAACAATTTTGGGCCATTTTGACGTTCAGGCGGCGAAGAAACAGCCGGTCAAAGTTAGGGTACAAAACTACTCCAGTCACGCTTTAAGTCAATGGAGATTTTAGTTTGGTTTAAAAGCTTGGGGTTATAGATCCATGGGGTCTAAAATTACAGGACCAGTATGGATGGAAAGTACTTGTTCATAGCTAACTTCAAAACAATTTTGAGCCATTTTGACCTTCAGGCGGCGGAGAAACAGCCGTCAAAGTAAGGGTACAAAACTGCTCTGGTCCTGCTTTAAGTCAATGGAGATTTTCATTTGATTTAAAAGCTTGCAGTTATTGATCCATGGGGTCTAAAATTACAGGACCAGTATGGATGGAAAGTACTTGTTCAGAGCTAACTTCACAACAATTTTGTACAATTTTGACCTTCAGGAGGCGGTGAAACAGCCGGTCAAAGTTATGGTACAAAACTGCTTCGGTCCCGCTTTAAGTCAATGTAGATTTTAGTTTGGTTTAAAAGCTTGCAGTTATAGATCCATGGGGTCTAAAATTACAGGACCAGTATGGATGGAAAGTTCTTGTTCATAGCTAACTTCACAACAATTTTGTACAATTTTGACCTTCAGGAGGCGGTGAAACAGCCGGTCAAAGTAAGGGTACAAAACTGCTCTGCTCCTGCTTTAAGTCAATGGAGATTTTCATTTGCTTTAAAAGCTTGCGGTTATCGATCCATGGAGTCTAAAATTAGAGGACCAGTATGGCTGGAAAGCACTTGTTCAGAGCTAACATCACAATAATTTTGGGCAATTTTGACATTCAGGCAGCGGAGAAACAGCCTGTCAAAGTTATGGTACAAAACTGCTCCGGTCCTGCTTTAAGTCAATGGAGATTTTAGTTTGGTTTAAAAGCTTGCAGTTATAGATCCATGGGGTCTAAAATTACAGGACCAGTATGGATGGAAAGTTCTTGTTCCTAGCTAACTTCACAACAATTTTGTACAATTTTGACATTCAGGAGGCGGTGAAACAGCCGGTCAAAGTAAGGGTACAAAACTGCTCGGCTCCTGCTTTAAGTCAATGGAGATTTTCATTTGATTTAAAAGCTTGCGGTTATCGATCCATGGAGTCTAAAATTAGAGGACCACTATGGATGGAAAGGACTTGTTCAGAGCTAACTTCACAGCAATTTTGGTCCATTTTGACATTCAGGCGGCGGAGAAACAGCCGGTCAAAGTTAGGGTACAAAACTACTCCAGTCACGCTTTAAGTCAATGGAGATTTTAGTTTGGTTTAAAAGCTTGGGGTTATAGATCCATGGGGTCTAAAATTACAGGACCAGTATGGATGGAAAGTACTTGTTCATAGCTAACTTCAAAACAATTTTGAGCCATTTTGACCTTCAGACGGCGGAGAAATAGCTGGTCAAAGGAAGGGGACAAATCTCATCTGATCCCACTTTAAGTCAATGAAGATTTTCATTTGCTTTAAAAGCTTGCGGTCATCGATCCATGGAGTCTAACATTACAGGACCAGTATGGATGGAAAGGACTTGTTCAGAGCTAACTTCACAACAATTTTCGGCCATTTTGACCTTCAGGCGGCGGAGAAATAGCCGGTCAAAGGAAGGGTACAAAACTCCTCCTGTCCCACTTTAAGTCAATGGAGATTTTCATTTGATTTAAAGCTTGCAGTTATCGATCCGTGGGGTCTAAAATTACAGGACCAGTATGGATGGAAAGTACTTGTTCATAGCTAACTTCACAACAATTTTGGGCCATTTTGACCGACAGGTGGCGGAGAAACAGCCGTCAAAGTAAGGGTACAAAACTGCTCTGGTCCTGCTTTAAGTCAATGGAGATTTTCATTTGATTTAAAAGCTTGCAGTTATCGATCCATGGGGTCTAAAATTACAGGACCAGTATTGCTGGAAAGCACTTGTTCAGAGCTAACTTCACAATAATTTTGGGCAATTTTGACATTCAGGCAGCGCAGAAACAGCCGGTCAAAGTTATGGTACAAAACTGCTCCGGTCCTGCTTTAAGTCAATGGAGATTTTAGTTTGGTTTAAAAGCTTGCAGTTATAGATCCATGGGGTCTAAAATTACAGGACCAGTATGGATGGAAAGTTCTTGTTCATAGCTAACTTCACAACAATTTTGTACAATTTTGACCTTCAGGAGGCGGTGAAACAGCCGGTCAAAGTAAGGGTACAAAACTGCTCTGCTCCTGCTTTAAGTCAATGGAGATTTTCATTTGCTTTAAAAGCTTGCGGTTATCGATCCATGGAGTCTAAAATTAGAGGACCACTATGGATGGAAAGGACTTGTTCAGAGCTAACTTCACAACAATTTTGGGCCATTTTGACCTTCAGGCGGCGAAGAAACAGCCGGTCAAAGTTAGGGTACAAAACTACTCCAGTCACGCTTTAAGTCAATGGAGATTTTAGTTTGGTTTAAAAGCTTGGGGTTATAGATCCATGGGGTCTAAAATTACAGGACCAGTATGGATGGAAAGTACTTGTTCATAGCTAACTTCAAAACAATTTTGAGCCATTTTGACCTTCAGGCGGCGGAGAAACAGCCGTCAAAGTAAGGGTACAAAACTGCTCTGGTCCTGCTTTAAGTCAATGGAGATTTTCATTTGATTTAAAAGCTTGCAGTTATCGATCCATGGGGTCTAAAATTACAGGACCAGTATGGCTGGAAAGCACTTGTTCAGAGCTAACTTCTCAACAATTTTGGGCCATTTTGACAATCAGGCAGCGGAGAAACAGCCGGTCAAAGTAAGGGTACAAAACTACTCCAGTCACGCTTTAAGTCAATGGAGATTTTAGTTTGGTTTAAAAGCTTGGGGTTATAGATCCATGGGGTCTAAAATTACAGTAACCAGTATGGATGGAAAGTACTTGTTCATAGCTAACTTCAAAACAATTTTGAGCCATTTTGACCTTCAGACGGCGGAGAAACAGCTGGTCAAAGTAAGGGTTCAAAACATCTCTGGTCCTGCTTTAAGTCAATGGAGATTTTCATTTGATTTAAAGCTTGCAGTTATCGATCGGTGGGGTCTAAAATTACAGGACCAGTATGGATGGAAAGCACTTGTTCTGAGCTAACTTCACAATAATTTTTTAGCAATTTTGACATTCAGGCAGCGGAGAAACAGCCGGTCAAAGTTATGGTACAAAACTGCTCCGGTCCCGCTTTAAGTCAATGTAGATTTTAGTTTGGTTTAAAAGCTTGCAGTTATAGATCCATGGGGTCTAAAATTACAGGACCAGTATGGATGGAAAGTTCTTGTTCATAGCTAACTTCACAACAATTTTGTACAATTTTGACCTTCAGGAGGCGGTGAAAGAGCCGGTCAAAGTAACGGTACAAAACTCCTCCTGTCCCACTTTAAGTCAATGCAGATTTTCATTTGCTTTAAAAGCTTGCAGTTATCGATCCATGGGGTCAAATATTACAGGACCAGTATGGCTGGAAATGAGTTGTTCAGAGCTAACTTCACAATAATTTTGGTCCATTTTGACATTCAGGCAGCGGAGAAACAGCCGGTCAAAGTTAGGGTACAAAACTACTCCAGTCACGCTTTAAGTCAATGGAGATTTTAGTTTGGTTTAAAAGCTTGGGGTTATAGATCCATGGGGTCCAAAATTACATGACCAGTATGGATGGAAAGTACTTGTTCATAGCTAACTTCAAAACAATTTTCAGCCATTTTGACCTTCAGACGGCGGAGAAACAGCTGTTCAAATTAAGTTTTCAAAACATCTCTGGTCCTGCTTTAAGTCAATGGAGATTTTAATTTGCTTTAAAAGCTTGCAGTTATCGATCCTTGGGTTCTAAAATTACAGGACCAGTATGGATGGAATGGACTTGCTCAGAGCTAACTTCACAATAATTTTGGGGCATTTTGACATTCAGGCGGCAGAGAAACAGCCGGCCAAAGTAAGGGTACAAAACTCCTCCTGTCCCACTTTAAGTCAATGGAGATTTTAATTTGCTTTAAAAGCTTGCGGTTATCGATCCATGGGGTCAAAAATTATAGGACCAGTATAGCTGGAAAGCACTTGTTCAGTGCTAACTTCAGAACAATTTGGGGCCATTTTGACCTTCAGGCGGCGGAGAAATAGCCGGTCAAAGTAAGGGTACAAAACTGCTCCGGTCCTGCTTTAAGTCAATGGAGATTTTAGTTTGCTTTAAAAGCTTGCGGTTATAGATCCATGGGGTATAAAATTACAGGACCAACACGGATGGAAAGGATTTGTTCAGAGCTAACTTCACAATAATTTTGGGCCATTTTGACATTCAGGCGGTGTTGAAACAGCCGGTCAAAGTTATGGTACAAAACTGCTCCGGTCCCGCTTTAAGTCAATGGAGATTTTAGTTTGGTTTAAAAGCTTGCGGTTATAGATCGATGGGGTCTAAAATTACAGGACCAGTATGGATGGAAAGTTCTTGTTCATAGCTAACTTCTCAACAATATTGGGCAATTTTGACCTTCAGGCGGCGAAGAAATAGCCGGTCAAAGGAAGGGTACAAAACTCCACTTGTCCCACTTTAAGTCAATGCAGATTTTCATTTGCTTTAAAAGCTTGCGGTTATGGATCCATGGGGTCAAAAATTACAGGACCAGTATGGCTGGAAATGACTTGTTCAGAGCTAACTTCACAATAATTTTGGTCCATTTTGACATTCAGGCCGGGGAGAAAATGCCGGTCAAAGTTAGGGTACAAAACTGCTCCGGTCACGCTTTAAGTCAATGGAGATTTTAGTTTGCTTTAAAAGCTTGCAGTTATCAATCCATGGGGTCTAAAATTAAAGGACCAGTATGTATGGAAATGAATTGTTCAGAGCTAACTTCACAATAATTTTGGGCATTTTTACATTCAGGCAGCGGAGAAACAGCCGGTCAAAGTAAGGGTACAAAACAGATCTGGTCCTGCTTTAAGTCAATGGAGATTATAATTTGCTTTTAAAGCTTGCAGTTATCAATCCATGGGGTCTAAAATTAAAGGACCAGTATGTATGGAAATGAATTGTTCAGAGCTAACTTCACAATAATTTTGGGCATTTTTACATTCAGGCAGCGGAGAAACAGCCGGTCAAAGTAAGGGTACAAAACAGCTCTGGTCCTGCTTTAAGTCAAAGGAGATTTTAGTTTGCTTTAAAAGCTTGCGGTTATAGATCCCTGGGGTATAAAATTACAGGACCAGTATGGATGGAAGGACTTGTTCAGAGCTAACTTCACAACAATTTTGGGCCGTTTTGACATTCAGGCAGCGGAAAAACAGCCGGTCAAAGTAAGGGTACAAAACTGCTCTGGTCCTGCATTAATTCAATGGAGATTTTCATTTGCTTTAAAAGCTTGCGGTTATCGATCCATGGAGTCTAAAATTACAGGACCAGTATGGATGGAAACGACTTTTTCAGAGCTAACTTCACAACAATTTTGGGCCATTTTGACCTTCAGGCGGCGGAGAAATAGCCGGTCAAAGGAAGGGTACAAAACTCCTCCTGTCCCACTTTAAGTCAATGGAGATTTTCATTTGATTTAAAGCTTGCAGTTATCGATCCATGGGGTGTAAAATTACAGGACCAGTATGGATGGAAAGTACTTGTTCATAGCTAACTTCAGAACAATTTTGGGCCATTTTGACATTCAGGCGGTGGAGAAACAGCCGGTCAAAGTAAGGGTACAAAACTGCTCTGGTCCTGCTTTAAGTCAATGGAGATTTTAATTTGCTTTTAAAGCTTGCAGTTTTCAATCCATGGGGTCTAAAATTACAGGACCAGTATGGATGGAAATGAGTTGTTCAGAGCTAACTTCACAATAATTTTGGGCCATTTTGACATTCAGGCAGCGGAGAAACAGCCGGTCAAAGTAAGGGTAAAACACTGCTCTGGTCCTGCTTTAATTCATTGGAGATTTTAGTTTGCTTTAAAAGCTTGAGGTTATAGGACCTAAAATTACAGGACCAGTATGGGTGGAATGGACTTGTTCAGAGCTAACTTTACACAGATTTTGGGGCTTTTTGACATATAGGCGGCGGAGAAATAGCCGGTCAAAGGAAGGGTACAAAACTCCTCCTGTCCCACTTTAAGTTAAAGGAGATTTTCATTTGCTTTAAAAGCTTGCGGTTATCGATCCATGGGGTCAAAAATTACAGGACCAGAATTGCTCGAAAGCACTTGTTCAGTGCTAACTTCGAACCGATTTTGGGCCATTTTGCCCTTCAGGAGGCGGAGAAAAAGCCGGTCAAAGGAAGGGTACAAAACTACTCCAGTCTCACTTTAAGTCAATGGAGATTTTCATTTGCTTTAAAAGCTTGCGGTTATCGATCCATGGGGTCAAAAATTACAGGACCAGTATGGCTGGAAAGGACTTGTTGAGCTAATTTCACAACAATTTTGGGCCATTTTGACCTTCAGGCAGCGGAGAAATAGCCGGTCAAAGTAAGGGTACAAAACTGCTCCGGTCCCGCATTAAGTCAATGGAGATTTTAGTTTGCTTTAAAAGCTTGCGGTTATAGATCCATGGGGTATAAAATTACAGGACCAGTATGGATGGAAAGGACTTATTCAGAGCTAACTTCACAACAATTTTGGGCCGTTTTGACATTCAGGCAGCGGAGAAACAGCCAGTCAAAGTAAGGGTACAAAACTGCTCTGGTCCTGCTTTAATTCAAAGGAGATTTTAGTTTGCTTTAAAAGCTTGCAGTTATAGATCCATGGGGTATAAAATTACAGGACCAGTATCGCTGGAAAGGACTTGTTCAGAGCAAACTTTACACAGATTTTGGGGCTTTTCGACATTCAGGTGGCAGAGAAATAGCTGGTCAAAGGAAGGGGACAAATCTCATCCGATCCCACTTTAAGTCAATGAAGATTTTCATTTGCTTTAAAAGCTTGCGGTTATCGATCCATGGAGTCTAACATTACAGGACCAGTATGGATAGAAAGGACTTGTTCAGAGCTAACTTCACAACAATTTTCGTCCATTTTGACATTCAGGCGGCGGAGAAATAGCCGGTCAAAGGAAGGGTACAAAACTCCTCCTGTCCCACTTTAAGTGAATGGAGATTTTGATTTGATTTAAAGCTTGCAGTTATCGATCCGTGGGGTCTAAAATTACAGGACCAATACGGATGGAAAGGATTTGTTCAGAGCTAACATCACAATAATTTTGGGCCATTTTGACATTCAGGCGGTGTTGAAACAGCCGGTCAAAGTTATGGTACAAAACTGCTCCGGTCCCGCTTTAAGTCAATGGAGATTTTAGTTTGGTTTAAAAGCTTGGGGTTATAGATCCATGGGGTCTAAAATTACAGGACCAGTATGGATGGAAAGTTCTTGTTCATAGCTAACTTCACAACAATATTGGGCAATTTTGACCTTCAGGCGGCGAAGAAATAGCCGGTCAAAGGAAGGGTACAAAACTCCTCCTGTCCCACTTTAAGTCAATGCAGATTTTCATTTGCTTTAAAAGCTTGCGGTTATCGACCCATGGGGTCAAAAATTACAGGACCAGTATGGCTGGAAATGACTTGTTCAGAGCTAACTTCACAATAATTTTGGTCCATTTTGACATTCAGGCGGCGGAGAAAATGCCGGTCAAAGTTAGGGTACAAAACTGCTCCGGTCACGCTTTAAGTCAATGGAGATTTTAGTTTGGTTTAAAAGCTTGGGGTTATAGATCCATGGGGTCTAAAATTACAGCACCAGTATGGCTGGAAAGCACTTGTTCAGTGCTAACTTCAGAACAATTTTGGGCCATTTTGACATTCAGGCGGCAGAGAAACAGCCGGTCAAAGTAAAGGTACAAAACTGCTCTGGTCCTGCTTTAAGTCAATGGAGATTATAATTTGCTTTTAAAGCTTGCAGTTATCAATCCATGGGGTCTAAAATTACAGGACCAGTATGGATGGAAATGAGTTGTTCAGAGCTACCTTCACAACAATTTTGGGCCATTTTGACCATCAGGCGGCGAAGAAACAGCCGGTCAAAGTTAGGGTACAAAACTACTCCAGTCACGCTTTAAGTCAATGGAGATTTTAGTTTGGTTTATAAGCTTGGGGTTATAGATCCATGGGGTCTAAAATTACAGGACCAGTTTGGATGGAAAGTACTTGTTCATAGCTAACTTCAAAACAATTTTGAGCCATTTTGACCTTCAGACGGCGGAGAAACAGCTGGTCAAAGTAAGGGTTCAAAACATCTCTGGTCCTGCTTTAAGTCAATGGAGATTTTCAATTGATTTAAAGCTTGCAGTTATCAATCCGTGGGGTCTAAAATTACAGGACCAGTATGGATGGAAAGTACTTGTTCATAGCTTACTTCACAACAATTTTGGGCCATTTTGATCTTCAGGCGGCGGAGAAACAGCTGGTCAAAGTAAGGGTACAAAACTGCTCTGGTCCTGCTTTAAGTCAATGGAGATTTTCATTTGCTTTAAAAGCTTGCGGTTATCGATCCATGGAGTCTAAAATTAGAGGACCAGTATGGCTGGAAAGCACTTGTTCAGAGCTAACATCACAATAATTTTGGGCAATTTTGACATTCAGGCAGCGGAGAAACAGCCGGTCAAAGTTATGGTACAAAACTGCTCCGGTCCCGCTTTAAGTCAATGGAGATTTTAGTTTGGTTTAAAAGCTTGCAGTTATAGATCCATGGGGTCTAAAATTACAGGACCAGTATGGATGGAAAGTTCTTGTTCCTAGCTAACTTCACAACAATTTTCTACAATTTTGACCTTCAGGAGGCGGTGAAACAGCCGGTCAAAGTAAGGGTACAAAACTGCTCGGCTCCTGCTTTAAGTCAATGGAGATTTTCATTTGCTTTAAAAGCTTGCGGTTATCGATCCATGGAGTCTAAAATTAGAGGACCACTATGGATGGAAAGGACTTGTTCAGAGCTAACTTCACAGCAATTTTGGGCCATTTTGACCTTCAGGCGGCGAAGAAATAGCCTGTCAAAGGAAGGGTACAAAACTCCTCCTGTCCCACTTTAAGTCAATGCAGATTTTCATTTGCTTTAAAAGCTTGCAGTTATCGATCCATGGGGTCAAAAATTACAGGACCAGTATGGCTGGAAATGAGTTGTTCAGAGCTAACTTCACAATAATTTTGGTCCATTTTGACATTCAGGCGGCAGAGAAACAGCCGGTCAAAGTTAGGGTACAAAACTACTCCAGTCACGCTTTAAGTCAATGGAGATTTTAGTTTGGTTTAAAAGCTTGGGGTTATAGATCCATGGAGTCTAAAATTACAGGACCAGTATGGATGGAAAGTACTTGTTCATAGCTAACCTCAAAACAATTTTGAGCCATTTTGACCTTCAGACGGCGGAGAAATAGCTAGTCAAAGGAAGGGGACAAATCTCATCCGATCCCACTTTAAGTCAATGAAGATTTTCATTTGCTTTAAAAGCTTGCGGTTATCGATCCATGGAGTCTAACATTACAGGACCAGTATGGATGGAAAGGACTTGTTCAGAGCTAACTTCACAACAATTTTCGGCCATTTTGACCTTCAGGCGGCGGAGAAATAGCCGGTCAAAGGAAGGGTACAAAACTCCTCCTGTCCCACTTTAAGTCAATGGAGATTTTCATTTGATTTAAAGCTTGTAGTTATCGATCCGTGGGGTCTAAATTTACAGGACCAGTATGGATGGAAAGTACTTGTTCATAGCTAACTTCACAACAATTTTGGGCCATTTTGACATTCAGGCGGCGGAGAAACAGCCGTCAAAGTAAGGGTACAAAACTGCTCTGGTCCTGCTTTAAGTCAATGGAGATTTTCATTTGATTTAAAAGCTTGCAGTTATCGATCCATGGGGTCTAAAATTACAGGACCAGTATGGCTGGAAAGCACTTGTTCAGAGCTAACTTCACAATAATTTTGGGCAATTTTGACATTCAGGCAGCGGAGAAATAGCCGGTCAAAGTTATGGTACAAAACTGCTCCAGTCCCGCTTTAAGTCAATGGAGATTTTAGTTTGGTTTAAAAGCTTGCAGTTATAGATCCATGGGGTCTAAAATTACAGGACCAGTATGGATGGAAAGTTCTTGTTCATAGCTAACTTCACAACAATATTGGGCAATTTTGACCTTCAGGCGGCGAAGAAATAGCCGGTCAAAGGAAGGGTACAAAACTCCTCCTGTCCCACTTTAAGTCTATGCAGATTTTCATTTGATTTAAAAGCTTGCGGTTATCGATCCATGGGGTATAAAATTACAGGACCAACACGGATGGAAAGGATTTGTTCAGAGCTAACTTCACAATAATTTTGGGCCATTTTGACATTCAGGCGGTGTTGAAACAGCCGGTCTAAGTTATGGTACAAAACTGCTCCGGTCCCGCTTTAAGTCAATGGAGATTTTAGTTTGGTTTAAAAGCTTGCGGTTGTAGATCGATGGGGTCTAAAATTACAGGACCAGTATGGATGGAAAGTACTTGTTCATAGCTAACTTCAAAACAATTTTGAGCCATTTTGACCTGCAGACGGTGGAGAAACAGCTGGTCAAATTAAGGGTTCAAAACATCTCTGGTCCTGCTTTAAGTCAATGGAGATTTTAATTTGCTTTAAAAGCTTGCAGTTATCGATCCTTGGGTTCTAAAATTACAGGACCAGTATGGATGGAATGGACTTGCTCAGAGCTAACTTCACAATAATTTTGGGCCATTTTGACATTCAGGCGGCAGAGAAACAGCCGGCCAAAGTAAGGGTACAAAACTCCTCCTGTCCCACTTTAAGTCAATGGAGATTTTAATTTGCTTTAAAAGCTTGCGGTTATCGATCCATGGGGTCAAAAATTACAGGACCAGTATAGCTGGAAAGCACTTGTTCAGTGCTAACTTCAGAACAATTTGGGGCCATTTTGACCTTCAGGCGGCGGAGAAATAGCCGGTCAAAGTAAGGGTACAAAACTGCTCCGGTCCCGCTTTAAGTCAATGGAGATTTTAGTTTGCTTTAAAAGCTTGCGGTTATAGATCCATGGGGTATAAAATTACAGGACCAACACGGATGGAAAGGATTTGCTCAGAGCTAACTTCACAATAATTTTGGGCCATTTTGACATTCAGGCGGTGTTGAAACAGCCGGTCAAAGTTATGGTACAAAACTGCTCCGGTCCCGCTTTAAGTCAATGGAGATTTTAGTTTGGTTTAAAAGCTTGGGGTTATAGATCCATGTGGTCTAAAATTACAGCACAGTATGGCTGGAAAGCCCTTGTTCAGTGGTAACTTCAGAACAATTTGGGGCCATTTTGACCTTCAGGCGGCGGAGAAATAGCCGGTCAAAGTAAGGGTACAAAACTGCTCCGGTCCCGCTTTAAGTCAATGGAGATTTTAATTTGCTTTAAAAGCTTGCGGTTATCGATCCATGGGGTCAAAAATTACAGGACCAGTATAGCTGGAAAGCACTTGTTCAGTGCTAACTTCAGAACAATTTGGGGCCATTTTGACCTTCAGGCGGCGGAGAAATAGCCGGTCAAAGTAAGGGTTCAAAACTCCTCCTGTCCCACTTTAAGTCAATGGAGATTTTAATTTGCTTTAAAAGCTTGCGGTTATCGATCCATGGGGTCAAAAATTACAGGACCAGTATAGCTGGAAAGCACTTGTTCAGTGCTAACTTCAGAACAATTTGGGGCCATTTTGACCTTCAGGCGGCGGAGAAATAGCCGGTCAAAGTAAGGGTACAAAACTGCTCCGGTCCCGCTTTAAGTCAATGGAGATTTTAGTTTGCTTTAAAAGCTTGCGGTTATAGATCCATGGGGTATAAAATTACAGGACCAACACGGATGGAAAGGATTTGCTCAGAGCTAACTTCACAACAATTTTGGGCCATTTTGACATTCAGGCGGTGGAGAAACAGCCGGTCAAAGTAAAGGTACAAAACTGCTCTAGTCCTGCTTTAAGTCAATGGAGATTTTAGTTTGGTTTAAAAGCTTGGGGTTATAGATCCATGGGGTCTAAAATTACAGGACCAGTATGGATGGAAAGTACTTGTTCATAGCTAACTTCACAACAATTTTGGGCCATTTTGACCTTCAGGCGGCGAAGAAATAGCCTGTCAAAGGAAGGGTACAAAACTCCTCCTGTCCCACTTTAAGTCAATGCAGATTTTCATTTGCTTTAAAAGCTTGCAGTTATCGATCCATGGGGTCAAAAATTACAGGACCAGTATGGCTGGAAATGACTTGTTCAGAGCTAACTTCACTATAATTTTGGTCCATTTTGACATTCAGGCACCAGAGAAACAGCCGGTCAAAGTTAGGGTACAAAACTACTCCAGTCACGCTTTAAGTCAATGGAGATTTTAGTTTGGTTTAAAAGCTTGGGGTTATAGATCCATGGGGTCTAAAATTACATGACCAGTATGGATGGAAAGTAGTTGTTCATAGCTAACTTCAAAACAATTTTGAGCCATTTTGACCTTCAGACGGCGGAGAAACAGCTGGTCAAAGTAAGGGTTCAAAACATCTCTGGTCCTGCTTTAAGTCAATGGAGATTTTAATTTGCTTTAAAAGCTTGCAGTTATCGATCCTTGGGTTCTAAAATTACAGGACCAGTATGGATGGAATGGACTTGCTCAGAGCTAACTTCACAATAATTTTGGGCCATTTTGACATTCAGGCGGCAGAGAAACAGCCGGCCAAAGTAAGGGTACAAAACTCCTCCTGTCCCACTTTAAGTCAATGGAGATTTTAATTTGCTTTAAAAGCTTGCGGTTATCGATCCATGGGGTCAAAAATTACAGGACCAGTATAGCTGGAAAGCACTTGTTCAGTGCTAACTTCAGAACAATTTGGGGCCATTTTGACCTTCAGGCGGCGGAGAAATAGCCGGTCAAAGTAAGGGTACAAAACTGCTCCGGTCCCGCTTTAAGTCAATGGAGATTTTAGTTTGCTTTAAAAGCTTGCGGTTATAGATCCATGGGGTATAAAATTACAGGACCAACACGGATGGAAAGGATTTGTTCAGAGCTAACTTCACAATAATTTTGGGCCATTTTGACATTCAGGCGGTGTTGAAACAGCCGGTCAAAGTTATGGTACAAAACTGCTCCGGTCCCGCTTTAAGTCAATGGAGATTTTAGTTTGGTTTAAAAGCTTGCGGTTGTAGATCGATGGGGTCTAAAATTACAGGACCAGTATGGATGGAAAGTACTTGTTCATAGCTAACTTCAAAACAATTTTGAGCCATTTTGACCTTCAGACGGTGGAGAAACAGCTGGTCAAATTAAGGGTTCAAAACATCTCTGGTCCTGCTTTAAGTCAATGGAGATTTTAATTTGCTTTAAAAGCTTGCAGTTATCGATCCTTGGGTTCTAAAATTACAGGACCAGTATGGATGGAATGGACTTGCTCAGAGCTAACTTCACAATATTTTTGGGCCATTTTGACATTCAGGCGGCAGAGAAACAGCCGGCCAAAGTAAGGGTACAAAACTCCTCCTGTCCCACTTTAAGTCAATGGAGATTTTAATTTGCTTTAAAAGCTTGCGGTTATCGATCCATGGGGTCAAAAATTACAGGACCAGTATAGCTGGAAAGCAATTGTTCAGTGCTAACTTCAGAACAATTTGGGGCCATTTTGACCTTCAGGCGGCGGAGAAATAGCCGGTCAAAGTAAGGGTACAAAACTGCTCCGGTCCCGCTTTAAGTCAATGGAGATTTTAGTTTGCTTTAAAAGCTTGCGGTTATAGATCCATGGGGTATAAAATTACAGGACCAACACGGATGGAAAGGATTTGCTCAGAGCTAACTTCACAATAATTTTGGGCCATTTTGACATTCAGGCGGTGTTGAAACAGCCGGTCAAAGTTATGGTACAAAACTGCTCCGGTCCCGCTTTAAGTCAATGGAGATTTTAGTTTGGTTTAAAAGCTTGGGGTTATAGATCCATGTGGTCTAAAATTACAGCACAGTATGGCTGGAAAGCCCTTGTTCAGTGGTAACTTCAGAACAATTTTGGGCCATTTTGACATTCAGGCGGTGGAGAAACAGCCGGTCAAAGTAAAGGTACAAAACTGCTCTAGTCCTGCTTTAAGTCAATGGAGATTATAATTTGCTTTTAAAGCTTGCAGTTATCAATCCATGGGGTCTAAAATTAAAGGACCAGTATGGATGGAAATGAATTGTTCAGAGCTAACTTCACAATAATTTTGGGCCATTTTTACATTCAGGCAGCGGAGAAACAGCCGGTCAAAGTAAGGGTACAAAACTGCTCTGGTCCTGCTTTAAGTCAAAGGAGATTTTAGTTTGCTTTAAAAGCTTGCGGTTATAGATCCCTGGGGTTTAAAATTACAGGACCAGTATGGATGGAAAGGACTTGTTCAGAGCTAACTTCACAACAATTTTGGGCCGTTTTGACATTCAGGCAGCGGAAAAACAGCCGTTCAAAGTAAGGGTACAAAACTGCTCTGGTCCTGCATTAATTCAATGGAGATTTTCATTTGCTTTAAAAGCTTGCGGTTATCGATCCATGGAGTCTAAAATTACAGGACCAGTATGGATGGAAACCTTTTTCAGAGCTAACTTCACAACAATTTTGGGCCATTTTGACCTTCAGGCGGCGGAGAAATAGCCGGTCATAGGAAGGGTACAAAACTCCTCCTGTCCCACTTTAAGTCAATGGATATTTTCATTTGATTTAAAGCTTGCAGTTATCGATCCATGGGGTGTAAAATTACAGGACCAGTATGGATGGAAACTACTTGTTCATAGCTAACTTCACAACAATTTTGGGCCATTTTGACATTCAGGCGGCGGAGAAACAGCCGGTCAAAGTAAGGGTACAAAACTGCTCTGGTCCTGCTTTAAGTCAATGGAGATTTTAATTTGCTTTTAAAGCTTGCAGTTATCAATCCATGGGGTCTAAAATTACAGGACCAGTTAGGATGGAAATGAGTTGTTCAGAGCTAACTTCACAATAATTTTGGGCCATTTTGACATTCAGGCAGCGGAGAAACAGCCGGTCAAAGTAAGGGTAAAACAATGCTCTGGTCCTGCTTTAATTCAATGGAGATTTTAGTTTGCTTTAAAAGCTTGAGGTTATAGGTCCTAAAATTACAGGACCAGTATGGGTGGAAAGGACTTGTTCAGAGCTAACTTTACACAGATTTTGGGGCTTTTTGACATTCAGGCGGCGGAGAAATAGCCGGTCAAAGGAAGGGTACAAAACTCCTCCTGTCCCACTTTAAGTTAAAGGAGATTTTCATTTGCTTTAAAAGCTTGCGGTTATCGATCCATGGGGTCAAAAATTACAGGACCAGAATTGCTCGAAAGCACTTGTTCAGTGCTAACTTCGAACCGATTTTGGGCCATTTTGCCCTTCAGGAGGCGGAGAAAAAGCCGGTCAAAGGAAGGGTACAAAACTACTCCAGTCCCACTTTAAGTCAATGGAGATTTTAGTTTGCTTTAAAAGCTTGCGGTTATAGATCCATGGGGTATAAAATTACAGGACCAGTATGGATGGAAAGGACTTGTTCAGAGCTAACTTCACAACAATTTTGGGCCATTTTGACATTCAGGCAGCGGAGAAACAGCCAGTCAAAGTAAGGGTACAAAACTGCTCTGGTCCTGCTTTAATTCAAAGGAGATTTTAGTTTGCTTTAAAAGCTTGCAGTTATAGATCCATGGGGTATAAAATTACAGGACTAGTATCGATGGAAAGGACTTGTTCAGAGCTAACTTTACACAGATTTTGGGGCTTTTCGACCTTCAGGCGGCGGAGAAATAGCTGGTCAAAGGAAGGGGACAAATCTCATCCGATCCCACTTTAAGTCAATGAAGATTTTCGTTTGCTTTAAAAGCTTGCGGTTATCGATCCGTGGGGTCTAAAATTACAGGACCAATACGGATGGAAAGGATTTGTTCAGAGCTAACTTCACAATAATTTTGGGCCATTTTGACATTCAGGCGGTGTTGAAACAGCCGGTCAAAGTTATGGTACAAAACTGCTCCGGTCCCGCTTTAAGTCAATGGAGATTTTAGTTTGGTTTAAAAGCTTGCAGTTATAGATCCATGGGGTCTAAAATTACAGGACCAGTATGGATGGAAAGTTCTTGTTCATAGCTAACTTCACAACAATATTGGGCAATTTTGACCTTCAGGCGGCGAAGAAATAGCCGGTCAAAGGAAGGGTACAAAACTCCTCCTGTCCCACTTTAAGTCTATGCAGATTTTCATTTGCTTTAAAAGCTTGCGGTTATCGATCCATGGGGTCAAAAATTACAGGACCAGTATGGCTGGAAATGACTTGTTCAGAGCTAACTTCACAATAATTTTGGTCCTTTTTGACATTCAGGCGGCGGAGAAAATGCCGGTCAAAGTTAGGGTACAAAACTGCTCCGGTCACGCTTTAAGTCAATGGAGATTTTCATTTGCTTTAAAAGCTTGCGGTTATAGATCCATGGGGTATAAAATTACAGGACCAGTATGGATGGAAAGGACTTGTTCAGAGCTAACTTCACAACAATTTTGGGCCGTTTTGACATTCAGGCAGCGGAGAAACAGCCGGTCAAAGTAAGGGAACAAAACTGCTCTGGTCCTGCATTAATTCAATGGAGATTTTCATTTGCTTTAAAAGCTTGCGGTTATCGATCCATGGGGTCTAAAATTACAGGACCAGTATGGATGGAAATGAGTTGTTCAGAGCTAACTTCACAATAATTTTGGACCATTTTTACAATCAGGCAGCGGAGAAACAGCCGGTCAAAGTAAGGGTACAAAACTGCTCTGGTCCCGCTTTAAGTCATTGGAGATTTTAGTTTGCTTTAAAAGCTTGCGGTTATAGATCCATGGGGTATAAAATTACAGGACCAGTATGGATGGAAAGGACTTGTTCAGAGCTAACTTCACAACAATTTTGGGCCGTTTTGACATTCAGGCAGCGGAGAAACAGCCAGTCAAAGTAAGGGTACAAAACTGCTCTGGTCCTGCTTTAATTCAATGGAGATTTTAGTTTGCTTTAAAAGCTTGCAGTTATAGATCCATGGGGTATAAAATTACAGGACCAGTATTGATGGAAAGGACTTGTTCAGAGCTAACTTTACACAGATTTTGGGGCTTTTCGACCTTCAGGCGGCGGAGAAATAGCTGGTCAAAGGAAGGGGACAAATCTCATCCGATCCCACTTTAAGTCAATGAAGATTTTCGTTTGCTTTAAAAGCTTGCGGTTATCGATCCGTGGGGTCTAAAATTACAGGACCAATACGGATGGAAAGGATTTGTTCAGAGCTAACTTCACAATAATTTTGGGCCATTTTGACATTCAGGCGGTGTTGAAACAGCCGGTCAAAGTTATGGTACAAAACTGCTCCGGTCCCGCTTTAAGTCAATGGAGATTTTAGTTTGGTTTAAAAGCTTGCAGTTATAGATCCATGGGGTCTAAAATTACAGGACCAGTATGGATGGAAAGTTCTTGTTCATAGCTAACTTCACAGCAATATTGGGCAATTTTGACCTTCAGGCGGCGAAGAAATAGCCGGTCAAAGGAAGGGTACAAAACTCCTCCTGTCCCACTTTAAGTCTATGCAGATTTTCATTTGCTTTAAAAGCTTGCGGTTATCGATCCATGGGGTCAAAAATTACAGGACCAGTATGGATGGAAAGGACTTGTTCAGAGCTAACTTCACAACAATTTTGGGCCGTTTTGACATTCAGGCAGCGGAGAAACAGCCGGTCAAAGTAAGGGTACAAAACTGCTCTGGTCCTGCATTAATTCAATGGAGATTTTCATTTGCTTTAAAAGCTTGCGGTTATCGATCCATGGAGTCTAAAATTACAGGACCAGTATGGATGGAAATGACTTTTTCAGAGCTAACTTCACAACATTTTTGGGCCATTTTGACCTTCAGGCGACGGAGAAATAGCCGGTCAAAGGAAGGGTACAAAACTCCTCCTGTCCCACTTTAAGTCAATGGAGATTTTCATTTGATTTAAAGCTTGCAGTTATCGATCCATGGGGTGTAAAATTACAGGACCAGTATGGATGGAAAGTACTTGTTCATAGCTAACTTCACAACAATTTTGGGCCATTTTGACATTCAGGCGGCGGAGAAACAGCCGGTCAAAGTAAGGGTACAAAACTGCTCTGGTCCTGCTTTAAGTCACTGGAGATTTTAAATTGCTTTGAAAGCTTGCAGTTATCAATCCATGGGGTCTAAAATTACAGGACCAGTATGGATGGAAATGAGTTGTTCAGAGCTAACTTCACAATAATTTTGGGCCATTTTGACATTCAGGCAGCGGAGAAACAGCCGGTCAAAGTAAGGGTAAAACACTGCTCTGGTCCTGCTTTAATTCAATGGAGATTTTAGTTTGCTTTAAAAGCTTGAGGTTATAGGTCCTAAAATTACAGGACCAGTATGGGTGGAAAGGACTTGTTCAGAGCTAACTTTACACAGATTTTGGGGCTTTTTGACATTCAGGCGGCGGAGAAATAGCCGGTCAAAGGAAGGGTACAAAACTCCTCCTTTCCCACTTTAAGTTAAAGGAGATTTTCATTTGCTTTAAAAGCCTGCGGTTATCGATCCATGGGGTCAAAAATTACAGGACCAGAATTGCTCGAAAGCACTTGTTCAGTGCTAACTTCGAACCGATTTTGGGCCGTTTTGCCCTTCAGGAGGCTGAGAAAAAGCCGGTCAAAGGAAGGGTACAAAACTACTCCAGTCCCACTTTAAGTCAATGGAGATTTTCATTTGCTTTAAAAGCTTGCGGTTATCGATCCATGGGGTCAAAAATTACAGGACCAGTATGGCTGGAAAGGACTTGTTGAGCTAACTTCACAACAATTTTGGGCCATTTTGACATTCAGGCAGCGGAGAAATAGCCGGTCAAAGTAAGGGTACAAAACTGCTCCGGTCCCGCTTTAAGTCATTGGAGATTTTAGTTTGCTTTAAAAGCTTGCGGTTATAGATCCATGGGGTATAAAATTACAGGACCAGTATGGATGGAAAGGACTTGTTTAGACCTAACTTCACAACAATTTTGGGCCGTTTTGACAGTCAGGCAGCGGAGAAACAGCCAGTCAAAGTAAGGGTACAAAACTGCTCTGGTCCTGCCTTAATTCAATGGAGATTTTAGTTTGCTTTAAAAGCTTGCAGTTATAGATCCATGGGGTATAAAATTACAGGACCAGTATCGATGGAAAGGACTTGTTCAGAGCTAACTTTACACAGATTTTGGGGCTTTTCGACCTTCAGGCGGCGGAGAAATAGCTGGTCAAAGGAAGGGGACAAATCTCATCCGATCCCACTTTAAGTCAATGAAGATTTTCGTTTGCTTTAAAAGCTTGCGGTTATCGATCCGTGGGGTCTAAAATTACAGGACCAATACGGATGGAAAGGATTTGTTCAGAGCTAACTTCACAATAATTTTGGGCCATTTTGACATTCAGGCGGTGTTGAAACAGCCGGTCAAAGTTATGGTACAAAACTGCTCCGGTCCCGCTTTAAGTCAATGGAGATTTTAGTTTGGTTTAAAAGCTTGCAGTTATAGATCCATGGGGTCTAAAATTACAGGACCAGTATGGATGGAAAGTTCTTGTTCATAGCTAACTTCACAACAATATTGGGCAATTTTGACCTTCAGGCGGCGAAGAAATAGCCGGTCAAAGGAAGGGTACAAAACTCCTCCTGTCCCACTTTAAGTCTATGCAGATTTTCATTTGCTTTAAAAGCTTGCGGTTATCGATCCATGGGGTCAAAAAATACAGGACCAGTATGGCTGGAAATGACTTGTTCAGAGCTAACTTCACAATAATTTTGGTCCTTTTTGACATTCAGGCGGCGGAGAAAATGCCGGTCAAAGTTAGGGTACAAAACTGCTCCTGTCACGCTTTAAGTCAATGGAGATTTTAGTTTGCTTTAAAAGCTTGCGGTTATAGATCCATGGGGTATAAAATTACAGGACCAGTATGGATGGAAAGGACTTGTTCAGAGCTAACTTCACAACAATTTTGGGCCGTTTTGACATTCAGGCAGCGGAGAAACAGCCGGTCAAAGTAAGGGAACAAAACTGCTCTGGTCCTGCATTAATTCAATGGAGATTTTCATTTGCTTTAAAAGCTTGCGGTTATCGATCCATGGGGTCTAAAATTACAGGACCAGTATGGATGGAAATGAGTTGTTCAGAGCTAACTTCACAATAATTTTGGACCATTTTTACAATCAGGCAGCGGAGAAACAGCCGGTCAAAGTAAGGGTACAAAACTGCTCTGCTCCCGCTTTAAGTCATTGGAGATTTTAGTTTGCTTTAAAAGCTTGCGGTTATAGATCCATGGGGTATAAAATTACAGGACCAGTATGGATGGAAAGGACTTGTTCAGAGCTAACTTCACAACAATTTTGGGCCGTTTTGACATTCAGGCAGCGGAGAAACAGCCAGTCAAAGTAAGGGTACAAAACTGCTCTGGTCCTGCTTTAATTCAATGGAGATTTTAGTTTGCTTTAAAAGCTTGCAGTTATAGATCCATGGGGTATAAAATTACAGGACCAGTATCGATGGAAAGGACTTGTTCAGAGCTAACTTTACACAGATTTTGGGGCTTTTCGACCTTCAGGCGGCGGAGAAATAGCTGGTCAAAGGAAGGGGACAAATCTCATCCGATCCCACTTTAAGTCAATGAAGATTTTCGTTTGCTTTAAAAGCTTGCGGTTATCGATCCGTGGGGTCTAAAATTACAGGACCAATACGGATGGAAAGGATTTGTTCAGAGCTAACTTCACAATAATTTTGGGCCATTTTGACATTCAGGCGGTGTTGAAACAGCCGGTCAAAGTTATGGTACAAAACTGCTCCGGTCCCGCTTTAAGTCAATGGAGATTTTAGTTTGGTTTAAAAGCTTGCAGTTATAGATCCATGGGGTCTATAATTACAGGACCAGTATGGATGGAAAGTTCTTGTTCATAGCTAACTTCACAACAATATTGGGCAATTTTGACCTTCAGGCGGCGAAGAAATAGCCGGTCAAAGGAAGGGTACAAAACTCCTCCTGTCCCACTTTAAGTCTATGCAGATTTTCATTTGCTTTAAAAGCTTGCGGTTATCGATCCATGGGGTGAAAAATTACAGGACCAGTATTGCTGGAAATGACTTGTTCAGAGCTAACTTCACAATAATTTTGGTCCTTTTTGACATTCAGGCGGCGGAGAAAATGCCGGTCAAAGTTAGGGTACAAAACTGCTCCGGTCACGCTTTAAGTCAATGGAGATTTTAGTTTGCTTTAAAAGCTTGCGGTTATAGATCCATGGGGTATAAAATTACAGGACCAGTATGGATGGAAAGGACTTGTTCAGAGCTAACTTCACAACAATTTTGGGCCGTTTTGACATTCAGGCAGCGGAGAAACAGCCGGTCAAAGTAAGGGAACAAAACTGCTCTGGTCCTGCATTAATTCAATGGAGATTTTCATTTGCTTTAAAAGCTTGCGGTTATCGATCCATGGGGTCTAAAATTACAGGACCAGTATGGATGGAAATGAGTTGTTCAGAGCTAACTTCACAATAATTTTGGACCATTTTTACAATCAGGCAGCGGAGAAACAGCCGGTCAAAGTAAGGGTACAAAACTGCTCTGCTCCCGCTTTAAGTCATTGGAGATTTTAGTTTGCTTTAAAAGCTTGCGGTTATAGATCCATGGGGTATAAAATTACAGGACCAGTATGGATGGAAAGGACTTGTTCAGAGCTAACTTCACAACAATTTTGGGCCGTTTTGACATTCAGGCAGCGGAGAAACAGCCAGTCAAAGTAAGGGTACAAAACTGCTCTGGTCCTGCTTTAATTCAATGGAGATTTTAGTTTGCTTTAAAAGCTTGCAGTTATAGATCCATGGGGTATAAAATTACAGGACCAGTATCGATGGAAAGGACTTGTTCAGAGCTAACTTTACACAGATTTTGCGACTTTTCGACCTTCAGGCGGCGGAGAAATAGCTGGTCAAAGGAAGGGGACAAATCTCATCCGATCCCACTTTAAGTCAATGAAGATTTTCGTTTGCTTTAAAAGCTTGCGGTTATCGATCCGTGGGGTCTAAAATTACAGGACCAATACGGATGGAAAGGATTTGTTCAGAGCTAACTTCACAATAATTTTGGGCCATTTTGACATTCAGGTGGTGTTGAAACAGCCGGTCAAAGTTATGGTACAAAACTGCTCCGGTCCCGCTTTAAGTCAATGGAGGTTTTAGTTTGGTTTAAAAGCTTGCAGTTATAGATCCATTGGGTCTAAAATTACAGGACCAGTATGGATGGAAAGTTCTTGTTCATAGCTAACTTCACAACAATATTGGGCAATTTTGACCTTCAGGCGGCGAAGAAATAGCCGGTCAAAGGAAGGGTACAAAACTCCTCCTGTCCCACTTTAAGTCTATGCAGATTTTCATTTGCTTTAAAAGCTTGCGGTTATCGATCCATGGGGTCAAAAATTACAGGACCAGTATGGATGGAAAGGACTTGTTCAGAGCTAACTTCACAACAATTTTGGGCCGTTTTGACATTCAGGCAGCGGAGAAACAGCCGGTCAAAGTTAGGGTACAAAACTGCTCCGGTCACGCTTTAAGTCAATGGAGATTTTCATTTGCTTTAAAAGCTTGCGGTTATCGATCCATGGGGTCTAAAATGACAGGACCAGTATGGATGGAAATGAGTTGTTCAGAGCTAACTTCACAATAATTTTGGACCATTTTTACAATCAGGCAGCGGAGAAACAGCCGGTCAAAGTAAGGGTACAAAACTGCTCTGGTCCTGCTTTAAGTCAATGGAGATTTTAGTTTGCTTTAAAAGCTTGCGGTTATAGATCCATGGGGTATAAAATTACAGGACCAGTATGGATGGAAAGGACTTGTTCAGAGCTAACTTCACAACAATTTTGGGCCGTTTTGACATTCAGGCAGCGGAGAAACAGCCGGTCAAAGTAAGGGTACAAAACTGCTCTGGTCCTGCATTAATTCAATGGAGATTTTCATTTGCTTTAAAAGCTTGCGGTTATCGATCCATGGAGTCTAAAATTACAGGACCAGTATGGATGGAAATGACTTTTTCAGAGCTAACTTCACAACATTTTTGGGCCATTTTGACCTTCAGGCGGCGGAGAAATAGCCGGTCAAAGGAAGGGTACAAAACTGCTCTGGTCCTGCTTTAATTCAATGGAGATTTTAGTTTGCTTTAAAAGCTTGCAGTTATAGATCCATGGGGTATAAAATTACAGGACCAGTATCGATGGAAAGGACTTGTTCAGAGCTAACTTCACACAGATTTTGGGGCTTTTCGACCTTCAGGCGGCGGAGAAATAGCTGGTCAAAGGAAGGGGACAAATCTCATCCGATCCCACTTTAAGTCAATGAAGATTTTCGTTTGCTTTAAAAGCTTGCGGTTATCGATCCATGGAGTCTAACATTACAGGACCAGTATGGATGGAAAGGACTTGTTCAGAGCTAACTTCACAACAATTTTCGGCCATTTTGACCTTCAGGCGGCGGAGAAATAGCCCGTCAAAGGAAGGGTACAAAACTCCTCCTGTCCCACTTTAAGTCAATGGAGATTTTCATTTGATTTAAAGCTTGCAGTTATCGATCCGTGGGGTCTAAAATTACAGGACCAGTATGGATGGAAAGTACTTGTTCATAGCTAACTTCACAACAATTTTGGGCCATTTTGACATTCAGGCAGCTGAGAAACAGCTGGTCAAAGTTATGGTACAAAACTGCTCCGGTCCCGCTTTAAGTCAATGGAGATTTTAGTTTGGTTTAAAAGCTTGCAGTTATAGATCCATGGGGTCTAAAATTACAGGACCAGTATGGATGGAAAGTTCTTGTTCATAGCTAACTTCACAACAATTTTGTACAATTTTGACCTTCAGGAGGCGGTGAAACAGCCGGTCAAAGTAAGGGTACAAAACTGCTCTGCTCCTGCTTTAAGTCAATGGAGATTTTCATTTGCTTTAAAAGCTTGCGGTTATCGATCCATGGAGTCTAAAATTAGAGGACCACTATGGATGGAAAGGACTTGTTCAGAGCTAACTTCACAACAATTTTGGGCCATTTTGACCTTCAGGCGGCGAAAAAACAGCCGGTCAAAGTTCGGGTACAAAACTACTCCAGTCACGCTTTAAGTCAATGGAGATTTTAGTTTGGTTTAAAAGCTTGGGGTTATAGATCCATGGGGTCTAAAATTACAGGACCAGTATGGATGGAAAGTACTTGTTCATAGCTAACTTCACAATAATTTTGGCCAATTTTGACATTCAGGCAGCGGAGAAACAGCCGGTCAAAATTATGGTACAAAACTGCTCCGGTCCCGCTTTAAGTCAATGGAGATTTTAGTTTGGTTTAAAGGCTTGCAGTTATAGATCCATGGAGTCTAAAATTACAGGACCAGTATGGATGGAAAGTTCTTGTTCATAGCTAACTTCACAACAACTTTGGGCCATTTTGACCTTCAGGCGGCGGAGAAATAGCCGGTCAAAGGAAGGGTACAAAACTCCTCCTGTCCCACTTTAAGTCAATGGAGATTTTCATTTGATTTAAAGCTTGCAGTTATCGATCCATGGGGTGTAAAATTACAGGACCAGTATGGATGGAAAGTACTTGTTCATAGCTAACTTCACAACAATTTTGGGCCATTTTGACATTCAGGCGGCGGAGAAACAGCCGGTCAAAGTAAGGGTACAAAACTGCTCTGGTCCTGCTTTAAGTCAATGGAGATTTTAATTTGCTTTAAAAGCTTGCAGTTATCAATCCATGGGGTCTAAAATTACAGGACCAGTATGGATGGAAATGAGTTGTTCAGAGCTAACTTCACAATAATTTTGGGCCATTTTGACATTCAGGCAGCGGAGAAACAGCCGGTCAAAGTAAGGGTAAAACACTGCTCTGGTCCTGCTTTAATTCAATGGAGATTTTAGTTTGCTTTAAAAGCTTGAGGTTATAGGTCCTAAAATTACAGGACCAGTATGGGTGGAAAGGACTTGTTCAGAGCTAACTTTACACAGATTTTGGGGCTTTTTGACATTCATGCGACGGAGAAATAGCCGGTCAAAGGAAGGGTACAAAACTCCTCCTGTCCCTCTTTAAGTTAAAGGAGATTTTCATTTGCTTTAAAAGCTTGCGGTTATCGATCCATGGAGTCTAACATTACAGGACCAGTATGGATAGAAAGGACTTGTTCAGAGCTAACTTCACAACAATTTTCGTCCATTTTGACATTCAGGCGGCGGAGAAATAGCCAGTCAAAGGAAGGGTACAAAACTCCTCCTGTCCCTCTTTAAGTGAATGGAGATTTTCATTTGATTTAAAGCTTGCAGTTATCGATCCGTGGGGTCTAAAATTAAAAGGACCAATACGGATGGAAAGGATTTGTTCAGAGCTAACTTCACAATAATTTTGGGCCATTTTGACATTCAGGCGGTGTTGAAACAGCCGGTCAAAGTTATGGTACAAAACTGCTCCGGTCCCGCTTTAAGTCAATGGAGATTTTAGTTTGGTTTAAAAGATTGCAGTTATAGATCCATGGGGTCTAAAATTACAGGACCAGTATGGATGGAAAGTTCTTGTTCATAGTTAACTTCACAACAATATTGGGCAATTTTGACCTTCAGGCGGCGGAGAAATAGCCGGTCAAAGGAAGGGTACAAAACTCCTCCTGTCCCACTTTAAGTCAATGCAGATTTTCATTTGCTTTAAAAGCTTGCGGTTATCGATCCATGGGGTCAAAAATTACAGGACCAGTATGGCTGGAAATGACTTGTTCAGAGCTAACTTCACAATAATTTTGGTCCATTTTGACATTCAGGCGGCGGAGAAAATGCCGGTCAAAGTTAGGGTACAAAACTGCTCCGGTCACTCTTTAAGTCAATGGAGATTTTAGTTTGCTTTAAAAGCTTGCGGTTATAGATCCATGGGGTATAAAATTACAGGACCAGTATGGATGGAAAGGACTTGTTCAGAGCTAACTTCACAACAATTTTGGGCCGTTTTGACATTCAGGCAGCGGAGAAACAGCCGGTCAAAGTAAGGGTACAAAACTGCTCTGGTCCTGCATTAATTCAATGGAGATTTTCATTTGCTTTAAAAGCTTGCGGTTATCGATCCATGGAGTCTAAAATTACAGGACCAGTATGGATGGAAATGACTTTTTCAGAGCTAACTTCACAACATTTTTGGGCCATTTTGACCTTCAGGCGGCGGAGAAATAGCCGGTCAAAGGAAGGGTACAAAACTCCTCCTGTCCCACTTTAAGTCAATGGAGATTTTCATTTGATTTAAAGCTTGCAGTTATCGATCCATGGGGTGTAAAATTACAGGACCAGTATGGATGGAAAGTACTTGTTCATAGCTAACTTCACAACAATTTTGGGCCATTTTGACATTCAGGCGGCGGAGAAACAGCCGGTCAAAGTAAGGGTACAAAACTGCTCTGGTCCTGCTTTAAGTCACTG
This sequence comes from Taudactylus pleione, assembly GCA_031769625.1. Lineage (NCBI taxonomy): Eukaryota > Metazoa > Chordata > Amphibia > Anura > Myobatrachidae > Taudactylus > Taudactylus pleione. Next base: position 2,593,511 of record JAUIMM010000322.1, on the reverse strand, counting down.
GAGATTTTAAATTGCTTTGAAAGCTTGCAGTTATCAATCCATGGGGTCTAAAATTACAGGACCAGTATGGATGGAAATGAGTTGTTCAGAGCTAACTTCACAATAATTTTGGGCCATTTTGACATTCAGGCAGCGGAGAAACAGCCGGTCAAAGTAAGGGTAAAACACTGCTCTGGTCCTGCTTTAATTCAATGGAGATTTTAGTTTGCTTTAAAAGCTTGAGGTTATAGGTCCTAAAATTACAGGACCAGTATGGGTGGAAAGGACTTGTTCAGAGCTAACTTTACACAGATTTTGGGGCTTTTTGACATTCAGGCGGCGGAGAAATAGCCGGTCAAAGGAAGGGTACAAAACTCCTCCTGTCCCACTTTAAGTTAAAGGATATTTTCATTTGCTTTAAAAGCCTGCGGTTATCGATCCATGGGGTCAAAAATTACAGGACCAGAATTGCTCGAAAGCACTTGTTCAGTGCTAACTTCGAACCGATTTTGGGCCATTTTGCCCTTCAGGAGGCGGAGAAAAAGCCGGTCAAAGGAAGGGTACAAAACTACTCCAGTCCCACTTTAAGTCAATGGAGATTTTCATTTGCTTTAAAAGCTTGCGGTTATCGATCCATGGGGTCAAAAATTACAGGACCAGTATGGCTGGAAAGGACTTGTTGAGCTAACTTCACAACAATTTTGGGCCATTTTGACATTCAGGCAGCGGAGAAATAGCCGGTCAAAGTAAGGGTACAAAACTGCTCCGGTCCCGCTTTAAGTCATTGGAGATTTTAGTTTGCTTTAAAAGCTTGCGGTTATAGATCCATGGGGTATAAAATTACAGGACCAGTATGGATGGAAAGGACTTGTTCAGAGCTAACTTCACAACAATTTTGGGCCGTTTTGACATTCAGGCAGCGGAGAAACAGCCAGTCAAAGTAAGGGTACAAAACTGCTCTGGTCCTGCTTTAATTCAATGGAGATTTTAATTTGCTTTAAAAGCTTGCAGTTATAGATCCATGGGGTATAAAATTACAGGACCAGTATCGATGGAAAGGACTTGTTCAGAGCTAACTTTACACAGATTTTGGGGCTTTTCGACCTTCAGGCGGCGGAGAAATAGCTGGTCAAAGGAAGGGGACAAATCTCATCCGATCCCACTTTAAGTCAATGAAGATTTTCGTTTGCTTTAAAAGCTTGCGGTTATCGATCCGTGGGGTCTAAAATTACAGGACCAATACGGATGGAAAGGATTTGTTCAGAGCTAACTTCACAATAATTTTGGGCCATTTTGACATTCAGGCGGTGTTGAAACAGCCGGTCAAAGTTATGGTACAAAACTGCTCCGGTCCCGCTTTAAGTCAATGGAGATTTTAGTTTGGTTTAAAAGCTTGCAGTTATAGATCCATGGGGTCTAAAATTACAGGACCAGTATGGATGGAAAGTTCTTGTTCATAGCTAACTTCACAACAATATTGGGCAATTTTGACCTTCAGGCGGCGAAGAAATAGCCGGTCAAAGGAAGGGTACAAAACTCCTCCTGTCCCACTTTAAGTCAATGCAGATTTTCATTTGCTTTAAAAGCTTGCGGTTATCGATCCATGGGGTCAAAAATTACAGGACCAGTATGGCTGGAAATGACTTGTTCAGAGCTAACTTCACAATAATTTTGGTCCATTTTGACATTCAGGCGGCGGAGAAAATGCCGGTCAAAGTTAGGGTACAAAACTGCTCCGGTCACGCTTTAAGTCAATGGAGATTTTAGTTTGCTTTAAAAGCTTGCGGTTATAGATCCATGGGGTATAAAATTACAGGACGAGTATGAATGGAAAGGACTTGTTCAGAGCTAACTTCACAACAATTTTGGGCCGTTTTGACATTCAGGCAGCGGAGAAACAGCCGGTCAAAGTAAGGGTACAAAACTGCTCTGGTCCTGCATTAATTCAATGGAGATTTTCATTTGCTTTAAAAGCTTGCGGTTATCGATCCATGGGGTCTAAAATTACAGGACCAGTATGGATGGAAAGGACTTGTTCAGAGCTAACTTCACAACAATTTTGGGCCGTTTTGACATTCAGGCAGCGGAGAAACAGCCGGTCAAAGAAAGGGTACAAAACTGCTCCTGTCCCACTTTAAGTTAAAGGATATTTTCATTTGCTTTAAAAGCCTGCGGTTATCGATCCATGGGGTCAAAAATTACAGGACCAGAATTGCTCGAAAGCACTTGTTCAGTGCTAACTTCGAACCGATTTTGGGCCATTTTGCCCTTCAGGAGGCGGAGAAAAAGCCGGTCAAAGGAAGGGTACAAAACTACTCCAGTCCCACTTTAAGTCAATGGAGATTTTCATTTGCTTTAAAAGCTTGCGGTTATCGATCCATGGGGTCAAAAATTACAGGACCAGTATGGCTGGAAAGGACTTGTTGAGCTAACTTCACAACAATTTTGGGCCATTTTGACATTCAGGCAGCGGAGAAATAGCCGGTCAAAGTAAGGGTACAAAACTGCTCCGGTCCCGCTTTAAGTCATTGGAGATTTTAGTTTGCTTTAAAAGCTTGCGGTTATAGATCCATGGGGTATAAAATTACAGGACCAGTATGGATGGAAAGGACTTGTTCAGAGCTAACTTCACAACAATTTTGGGCCGTTTTGACATTCAGGCAGCGGAGAAACAGCCGGTCAAAGAAAGGGTACAAAACTGCTCCTGTCCCACTTTAAGTTAAAGGATATTTTCATTTGCTTTAAAAGCCTGCGGTTATCGATCCATGGGGTCAAAAATTACAGGACCAGAATTGCTCGAAAGCACTTGTTCAGTGCTAACTTCGAACCGATTTTGGGCCATTTTGCCCTTCAGGAGGCGGAGAAAAAGCCGGTCAAAGGAAGGGTACAAAACTACTCCAGTCCCACTTTAAGTCAATGGAGATTTTCATTTGCTTTAAAAGCTTGCGGTTATCGATCCATGGGGTCAAAAATTACAGGACCAGTATGGCTGGAAAGGACTTGTTGAGCTAACTTCACAACAATTTTGGGCCATTTTGACATTCAGGCAGCGGAGAAATAGCCGGTCAAAGTAAGGGTACAAAACTGCTCCGGTCCCGCTTTAAGTCATTGGAGATTTTAGTTTGCTTTAAAAGCTTGCGGTTATAGATCCATGGGGTATAAAATTACAGGACCAGTATGGATGGAAAGGACTTGTTCAGAGCTAACTTCACAACAGTTTTGGGCCGTTTTGACATTCAGGCAGCGGAGAAACAGCCAGTCAAAGTAAGGGTACAAAACTGCTCTGGTCCTGCTTTAATTCAATGGAGATTTTAGTTTGCTTTAAAAGCTTGCAGTTATAGATCCATGTGGTATAAAATTACAGGACCAGTATCGATGGAAAGGACTTGTTCAGAGCTAACTTCACAATAATTTTGGGCAATTTTGACATTCAGGCAGCTGAGAAACAGCTGGTCAAAGTTATGGTACAAAACTGCTCCGGTCCCGCTTTAAGTCAATGGAGATTTTAGTTTGGTTTAAAAGCTTGCAGTTATAGATCCATGGGGTCTAAAATTACAGGACCAGTATGGATGGAAAGTTCTTGTTCATAGCTAACTTCACAACAATTTTGTACAATTTTGACCTTCAGGAGGCGGTGAAACAGCCGGTCAAAGTAAGGGTACAAAACTGCTCTGCTCCTGCTTTAAGTCAATGGAGATTTTCATTTGCTTTAAAAGCTTGCGGTTATCGATCCATGGAGTCTAAAATTAGAGGACCACTATGGATGGAAAGGACTTGTTCAGAGCTAACTTCACAACAATTTTGGGCCATTTTGACCTTCAGGCGGCGAAAAAACAGCCGGTCAAAGTTCGGGTACAAAACTACTCCAGTCACGCTTTAAGTCAATGGAGATTTTAGTTTGGTTTAAAAGCTTGGGGTTATAGATCCATGGGGTCTAAAATTACAGGACCAGTATGGATGGAAAGTACTTGTTCATAGCTAACTTCACAATAATTTTGGCCAATTTTGACATTCAGGCAGCGGAGAAACAGCCGGTCAAAGTTATGGTACAAAACTGCTCCGGTCCCGCTTTAAGTCAATGGAGATTTTAGTTTGGTTTAAAGGCTTGCAGTTATAGATCCATGGGGTCTAAAATTACAGGACCAGTATGGATGGAAAGTTCTTGTTCATAGCTAACTTCACAAAAATTTTGTACAATTTTGACCTTCAGGAGGCGGTGAAACAGCCGGTCAAAGTAAGGGTACAAAACTGCTCTGCTCCTGCTTTAAGTCAATGGAGATTTTCATTTGCTTTAAAAGCTTGCAGTTATCGATCCATGGGGTCAAAAATTACAGGACCAGTATGGCTGGAAATGAGTTGTTCAGAGCTAACTTCACAATAATTTTGGTCCATTTTGACATTTAGGCGGCGGAGAAACAGCCGGTCAAAGTTAGGGTACAAAACTACTCCAGTCACACTTTAAGTCAATGGAGATTTTAGTTTGCTTTAAAAGCTTGCGGTTATCGATCCATGGGGTCAAAAATTACAGGACCAGTATTGCTGGAAAGGACTTGTTGAGCTAATTTCACAACAATTTTGGGCCATTTTGACCTTCAGGCAGCGGAGAAATAGCTGGTCAAAGTAAGGGTACAAAACTGCTCCGGTCCCGCATTAAGTCAATGGAGATTTTAGTTTGCTTTAAAAGCTTGCGGTTATAGATCCATGGGGTATAAAATTACAGGACCAGTATGGATGGAAAGGACTTGTTCAGAGCTAACTTCAAAACAATTTTGGGCCGTTTTGACATTCAGGCAGCGGAGAAACAGCCAGTCAAAGTAAGGGTACAAAACTGCTCTGGTCCTGCTTTAATTCAAAGGAGATTTTAGTTTGCTTTAAAAGCTCGCAGTTATAGATCCATGGGGTATAAAAATACAGGACCAGTATCGCTGGAAAGGACTTGTTCAGAGCAAACTTTACACAGATTTTGGGGCTTTTCGACATTCAGGCGGCAGAGAAATAGCTGGTCAAAGGAAGGGGACAAATCTCATCCGATCCCACTTTAAGTCAATGAAGATTTTCATTTGCTTTAAAAGCTTGCGGTTATCGATCCATGGAGTCTAACATTACAGGACCAGTATGGATAGAAAGGACTTGTTCAGAGCTAACTTCACAACAATCTTCGTCCATTTTGACATTCAGGCGGCGGAGAAATAGCCGGTCAAAGGAAGGGTACAAAACTCCTCCTGTCCCACTTTAAGTGAATGGAGATTTTCATTTGATTTAAAGCTTGCAGTTATCGATCCGTGGGGTCTAAAATTAAAAGGACCAATACGGATGGAAAGGATTTGTTCAGAGCTAACTTCACAATAATTTTGGGCCGTTTTGACATTCAGGCAGCGGAGAAACAGCCGGTCAAAGTAAGGGTACAAAACTGCTCTGGTCCTGCATTAATTCAATGGAGATTTTCATTTGCTTTAAAAGCTTGCGGTTATCGATCCATGGAGTCTAAAATTACAGGACCAGTATGGATGGAAATGACTTTTTCAGAGCTAACTTCACAACATTTTTGGGCCATTTTGACCTTCAGGCGGCGGAGAAATAGCCGGTCAAAGGAAGGGTACAAAACTGCTCTGGTCCTGCTTTAATTCAATGGAGATTTTAGTTTGCTTTAAAAGCTTGCAGTTATAGATCCATGGGGTATAAAATTACAGGACCAGTATCGATGGAAAGGACTTGTTCAGAGCTAACTTCACACAGATTTTGGGGCTTTTCGACCTTCAGGCGGCGGAGAAATAGCTGGTCAAAGGAAGGGGACAAATCTCATCCGATCCCACTTTAAGTCAATGAAGATTTTCGTTTGCTTTAAAAGCTTGCGGTTATCGATCCATGGAGTCTAACATTACAGGACCAGTATGGATGGAAAGGACTTGTTCAGAGCTAACTTCACAACAATTTTCGGCCATTTTGACCTTCAGGCGGCGGAGAAATAGCCCGTCAAAGGAAGGGTACAAAACTCCTCCTGTCCCACTTTAAGTCAATGGAGATTTTCATTTGATTTAAAGCTTGCAGTTATCGATCCGTGGGGTCTAAAATTACAGGACCAGTATGGATGGAAAGTACTTGTTCATAGCTAACTTCACAACAATTTTGGGCCATTTTGACATTCAGGCAGCTGAGAAACAGCTGGTCAAAGTTATGGTACAAAACTGCTCCGGTCCCGCTTTAAGTCAATGGAGATTTTAGTTTGGTTTAAAAGCTTGCAGTTATAGATCCATGGGGTCTAAAATTACAGGACCAGTATGGATGGAAAGTTCTTGTTCATAGCTAACTTCACAACAATTTTGTACAATTTTGACCTTCAGGAGGCGGTGAAACAGCCGGTCAAAGTAAGGGTACAAAACTGCTCTGCTCCTGCTTTAAGTCAATGGAGATTTTCATTTGCTTTAAAAGCTTGCGGTTATCGATCCATGGAGTCTAAAATTAGAGGACCACTATGGATGGAAAGGACTTGTTCAGAGCTAACTTCACAACAATTTTGGGCCATTTTGACCTTCAGGCGGCGAAAAAACAGCCGGTCAAAGTTCGGGTACAAAACTACTCCAGTCACGCTTTAAGTCAATGGAGATTTTAGTTTGGTTTAAAAGCTTGGGGTTATAGATCCATGGGGTCTAAAATTACAGGACCAGTATGGATGGAAAGTACTTGTTCATAGCTAACTTCACAATAATTTTGGCCAATTTTGACATTCAGGCAGCGGAGAAACAGCCGGTCAAAATTATGGTACAAAACTGCTCCGGTCCCGCTTTAAGTCAATGGAGATTTTAGTTTGGTTTAAAGGCTTGCAGTTATAGATCCATGGAGTCTAAAATTACAGGACCAGTATGGATGGAAAGTTCTTGTTCATAGCTAACTTCACAACAACTTTGGGCCATTTTGACCTTCAGGCGGCGGAGAAATAGCCGGTCAAAGGAAGGGTACAAAACTCCTCCTGTCCCACTTTAAGTCAATGGAGATTTTCATTTGATTTAAAGCTTGCAGTTATCGATCCATGGGGTGTAAAATTACAGGACCAGTATGGATGGAAAGTACTTGTTCATAGCTAACTTCACAACAATTTTGGGCCATTTTGACATTCAGGCGGCGGAGAAACAGCCGGTCAAAGTAAGGGTACAAAACTGCTCTGGTCCTGCTTTAAGTCAATGGAGATTTTAATTTGCTTTAAAAGCTTGCAGTTATCAATCCATGGGGTCTAAAATTACAGGACCAGTATGGATGGAAATGAGTTGTTCAGAGCTAACTTCACAATAATTTTGGGCCATTTTGACATTCAGGCAGCGGAGAAACAGCCGGTCAAAGTAAGGGTAAAACACTGCTCTGGTCCTGCTTTAATTCAATGGAGATTTTAGTTTGCTTTAAAAGCTTGAGGTTATAGGTCCTAAAATTACAGGACCAGTATGGGTGGAAAGGACTTGTTCAGAGCTAACTTTACACAGATTTTGGGGCTTTTTGACATTCATGCGACGGAGAAATAGCCGGTCAAAGGAAGGGTACAAAACTCCTCCTGTCCCTCTTTAAGTTAAAGGAGATTTTCATTTGCTTTAAAAGCTTGCGGTTATCGATCCATGGAGTCTAACATTACAGGACCAGTATGGATAGAAAGGACTTGTTCAGAGCTAACTTCACAACAATTTTCGTCCATTTTGACATTCAGGCGGCGGAGAAATAGCCAGTCAAAGGAAGGGTACAAAACTCCTCCTGTCCCACTTTAAGTGAATGGAGATTTTCATTTGATTTAAAGCTTGCAGTTATCGATCCGTGGGGTCTAAAATTAAAAGGACCAATACGGATGGAAAGGATTTGTTCAGAGCTAACTTCACAATAATTTTGGGCCATTTTGACATTCAGGCGGTGTTGAAACAGCCGGTCAAAGTTATGGTACAAAACTGCTCTGGTCCCGCTTTAAGTCAATGGAGATTTTAGTTTGGTTTAAAAGATTGCAGTTATAGATCCATGGGGTCTAAAATTACAGGACCAGTATGGATGGAAAGTTCTTGTTCATAGTTAACTTCACAACAATATTGGGCAATTTTGACCTTCAGGCGGCGGAGAAATAGCCGGTCAAAGGAAGGGTACAAAACTCCTCCTGTCCCACTTTAAGTCAATGCAGATTTTCATTTGCTTTAAAAGCTTGCGGTTATCGATCCATGGGGTCAAAAATTACAGGACCAGTATGGCTGGAAATGACTTGTTCAGAGCTAACTTCACAATAATTTTGGTCCATTTTGACATTCAGGCGGCGGAGAAAATGCCGGTCAAAGTTAGGGTACAAAACTGCTCCGGTCACTCTTTAAGTCAATGGAGATTTTAGTTTGCTTTAAAAGCTTGCGGTTATAGATCCATGGGGTATAAAATTACAGGACCAGTATGGATGGAAAGGACTTGTTCAGAGCTAACTTCACAACAATTTTGGGCCGTTTTGACATTCAGGCAGCGGAGAAACAGCCGGTCAAAGTAAGGGTACAAAACTGCTCTGGTCCTGCATTAATTCAATGGAGATTTTCATTTGCTTTAAAAGCTTGCGGTTATCGATCCATGGAGTCTAAAATTACAGGACCAGTATGGATGGAAATGACTTTTTCAGAGCTAACTTCACAACATTTTTGGGCCATTTTGACCTTCAGGCGGCGGAGAAATAGCCGGTCAAAGGAAGGGTACAAAACTCCTCCTGTCCCACTTTAAGTCAATGGAGATTTTCATTTGATTTAAAGCTTGCAGTTATCGATCCATGGGGTGTAAAATTACAGGACCAGTATGGATGGAAAGTACTTGTTCATAGCTAACTTCACAACAATTTTGGGCCATTTTGACATTCAGGCGGCGGAGAAACAGCCGGTCAAAGTAAGGGTACAAAACTGCTCTGGTCCTGCTTTAAGTCACTGGAGATTTTAAATTGCTTTGAAAGCTTGCAGTTATCAATCCATGGGGTCTAAAATTACAGGACCAGTATGGATGGAAATGAGTTGTTCAGAGCTAACTTCACAATAATTTTGGGCCATTTTGACATTCAGGCAGCGGAGAAACAGCCGGTCAAAGTAAGGGTAAAACACTGCTCTGGTCCTGCTTTAATTCAATGGAGATTTTAGTTTGCTTTAAAAGCTTGAGGTTATAGGTCCTAAAATTACAGGACCAGTATGGGTGGAAAGGACTTGTTCAGAGCTAACTTTACACAGATTTTGGGGCTTTTTGACATTCAGGCGGCGGAGAAATAGCCGGTCAAAGGAAGGGTACAAAACTCCTCCTGTCCCACTTTAAGTTAAAGGATATTTTCATTTGCTTTAAAAGCCTGCGGTTATCGATCCATGGGGTCAAAAATTACAGGACCAGAATTGCTCGAAAGCACTTGTTCAGTGCTAACTTCGAACCGATTTTGGGCCATTTTGCCCTTCAGGAGGCGGAGAAAAAGCCGGTCAAAGGAAGGGTACAAAACTACTCCAGTCCCACTTTAAGTCAATGGAGATTTTCATTTGCTTTAAAAGCTTGCGGTTATCGATCCATGGGGTCAAAAATTACAGGACCAGTATGGCTGGAAAGGACTTGTTGAGCTAACTTCACAACAATTTTGGGCCATTTTGACATTCAGGCAGCGGAGAAATAGCCGGTCAAAGTAAGGGTACAAAACTGCTCCGGTCCCGCTTTAAGTCATTGGAGATTTTAGTTTGCTTTAAAAGCTTGCGGTTATAGATCCATGGGGTATAAAATTACAGGACCAGTATGGATGGAAAGGACTTGTTCAGAGCTAACTTCACAACAATTTTGGGCCGTTTTGACATTCAGGCAGCGGAGAAACAGCCAGTCAAAGTAAGGGTACAAAACTGCTCTGGTCCTGCTTTAATTCAATGGAGATTTTAATTTGCTTTAAAAGCTTGCAGTTATAGATCCATGGGGTATAAAATTACAGGACCAGTATCGATGGAAAGGACTTGTTCAGAGCTAACTTTACACAGATTTTGGGGCTTTTCGACCTTCAGGCGGCGGAGAAATAGCTGGTCAAAGGAAGGGGACAAATCTCATCCGATCCCACTTTAAGTCAATGAAGATTTTCGTTTGCTTTAAAAGCTTGCGGTTATCGATCCGTGGGGTCTAAAATTACAGGACCAATACGGATGGAAAGGATTTGTTCAGAGCTAACTTCACAATAATTTTGGGCCATTTTGACATTCAGGCGGTGTTGAAACAGCCGGTCAAAGTTATGGTACAAAACTGCTCCGGTCCCGCTTTAAGTCAATGGAGATTTTAGTTTGGTTTAAAAGCTTGCAGTTATAGATCCATGGGGTCTAAAATTACAGGACCAGTATGGATGGAAAGTTCTTGTTCATAGCTAACTTCACAACAATATTGGGCAATTTTGACCTTCAGGCGGCGAAGAAATAGCCGGTCAAAGGAAGGGTACAAAACTCCTCCTGTCCCACTTTAAGTCAATGCAGATTTTCATTTGCTTTAAAAGCTTGCGGTTATCGATCCATGGGGTCAAAAATTACAGGACCAGTATGGCTGGAAATGACTTGTTCAGAGCTAACTTCACAATAATTTTGGTCCATTTTGACATTCAGGCGGCGGAGAAAATGCCGGTCAAAGTTAGGGTACAAAACTGCTCCGGTCACGCTTTAAGTCAATGGAGATTTTAGTTTGCTTTAAAAGCTTGCGGTTATAGATCCATGGGGTATAAAATTACAGGACGAGTATGAATGGAAAGGACTTGTTCAGAGCTAACTTCACAACAATTTTGGGCCGTTTTGACATTCAGGCAGCGGAGAAACAGCCGGTCAAAGTAAGGGTACAAAACTGCTCTGGTCCTGCATTAATTCAATGGAGATTTTCATTTGCTTTAAAAGCTTGCGGTTATCGATCCATGGGGTCTAAAATTACAGGACCAGTATGGATGGAAATGAGTTGTTCAGAGCTAACTTCACAATAATTTTGGACCATTTTTACAATCAGGCAGCGGAGAAACAGCCGGTCAAAGTAAGGGTACAAAACTGCTCTGGTCCTGCTTTAAGTCAATGGAGATTTTAGTTTGCGTTAAAAGCTTGCGGTTATAGATCCATGGGGTATAAAATTACAGGACCAGTATGGATGGAAAGGACTTGTTCAGAGCTAACTTCACAACAATTTTGGGCCGTTTTGACATTCAGGCAGCGGAGAAACAGCCGGTCAAAGAAAGGGTACAAAACTGCTCCTGTCCCACTTTAAGTTAAAGGATATTTTCATTTGCTTTAAAAGCCTGCGGTTATCGATCCATGGGGTCAAAAATTACAGGACCAGAATTGCTCGAAAGCACTTGTTCAGTGCTAACTTCGAACCGATTTTGGGCCATTTTGCCCTTCAGGAGGCGGAGAAAAAGCCGGTCAAAGGAAGGGTACAAAACTACTCCAGTCCCACTTTAAGTCAATGGAGATTTTCATTTGCTTTAAAAGCTTGCGGTTATCGATCCATGGGGTCAAAAATTACAGGACCAGTATGGCTGGAAAGGACTTGTTGAGCTAACTTCACAACAATTTTGGGCCATTTTGACATTCAGGCAGCGGAGAAATAGCCGGTCAAAGTAAGGGTACAAAACTGCTCCGGTCCCGCTTTAAGTCATTGGAGATTTTAGTTTGCTTTAAAAGCTTGCGGTTATAGATCCATGGGGTATAAAATTACAGGACCAGTATGGATGGAAAGGACTTGTTCAGAGCTAACTTCACAACAATTTTGGGCCGTTTTGACATTCAGGCAGCGGAGAAACAGCCGGTCAAAGAAAGGGTACAAAACTGCTCCTGTCCCACTTTAAGTTAAAGGATATTTTCATTTGCTTTAAAAGCCTGCGGTTATCGATCCATGGGGTCAAAAATTACAGGACCAGAATTGCTCGAAAGCACTTGTTCAGTGCTAACTTCGAACCGATTTTGGGCCATTTTGCCCTTCAGGAGGCGGAGAAAAAGCCGGTCAAAGGAAGGGTACAAAACTACTCCAGTCCCACTTTAAGTCAATGGAGATTTTCATTTGCTTTAAAAGCTTGCGGTTATCGATCCATGGGGTCAAAAATTACAGGACCAGTATGGCTGGAAAGGACTTGTTGAGCTAACTTCACAACAATTTTGGGCCATTTTGACATTCAGGCAGCGGAGAAATAGCCGGTCAAAGTAAGGGTACAAAACTGCTCCGGTCCCGCTTTAAGTCATTGGAGATTTTAGTTTGCTTTAAAAGCTTGCGGTTATAGATCCATGGGGTATAAAATTACAGGACCAGTATGGATGGAAAGGACTTGTTCAGAGCTAACTTCACAACAGTTTTGGGCCGTTTTGACATTCAGGCAGCGGAGAAACAGCCAGTCAAAGTAAGGGTACAAAACTGCTCTGGTCCTGCTTTAATTCAATGGAGATTTTAGTTTGCTTTAAAAGCTTGCAGTTATAGATCCATGTGGTATAAAATTACAGGACCAGTATCGATGGAAAGGACTTGTTCAGAGCTAACTTCACAATAATTTTGGGCAATTTTGACATTCAGGCAGCTGAGAAACAGCTGGTCAAAGTTATGGTACAAAACTGCTCCGGTCCCGCTTTAAGTCAATGGAGATTTTAGTTTGGTTTAAAAGCTTGCAGTTATAGATCCATGGGGTCTAAAATTACAGGACCAGTATGGATGGAAAGTTCTTGTTCATAGCTAACTTCACAACAATTTTGTACAATTTTGACCTTCAGGAGGCGGTGAAACAGCCGGTCAAAGTAAGGGTACAAAACTGCTCTGCTCCTGCTTTAAGTCAATGGAGATTTTCATTTGCTTTAAAAGCTTGCGGTTATCGATCCATGGAGTCTAAAATTAGAGGACCACTATGGATGGAAAGGACTTGTTCAGAGCTAACTTCACAACAATTTTGGGCCATTTTGACCTTCAGGCGGCGAAAAAACAGCCGGTCAAAGTTCGGGTACAAAACTACTCCAGTCACGCTTTAAGTCAATGGAGATTTTAGTTTGGTTTAAAAGCTTGGGGTTATAGATCCATGGGGTCTAAAATTACAGGACCAGTATGGATGGAAAGTACTTGTTCATAGCTAACTTCACAATAATTTTGGCCAATTTTGACATTCAGGCAGCGGAGAAACAGCCGGTCAAAGTTATGGTACAAAACTGCTCCGGTCCCGCTTTAAGTCAATGGAGATTTTAGTTTGGTTTAAAGGCTTGCAGTTATAGATCCATGGGGTCTAAAATTACAGGACCAGTATGGATGGAAAGTTCTTGTTCATAGCTAACTTCACAAAAATTTTGTACAATTTTGACCTTCAGGAGGCGGTGAAACAGCCGGTCAAAGTAAGGGTACAAAACTGCTCTGCTCCTGCTTTAAGTCAATGGAGATTTTCATTTGCTTTAAAAGCTTGCAGTTATCGATCCATGGGGTCAAAAATTACAGGACCAGTATGGCTGGAAATGAGTTGTTCAGAGCTAACTTCACAATAATTTTGGTCCATTTTGACATTTAGGCGGCGGAGAAACAGCCGGTCAAAGTTAGGGTACAAAACTACTCCAGTCACACTTTAAGTCAATGGAGATTTTAGTTTGCTTTAAAAGCTTGCGGTTATCGATCCATGGGGTCAAAAATTACAGGACCAGTATTGCTGGAAAGGACTTGTTGAGCTAATTTCACAACAATTTTGGGCCATTTTGACCTTCAGGCAGCGGAGAAATAGCTGGTCAAAGTAAGGGTACAAAACTGCTCCGGTCCCGCATTAAGTCAATGGAGATTTTAGTTTGCTTTAAAAGCTTGCGGTTATAGATCCATGGGGTATAAAATTACAGGACCAGTATGGATGGAAAGGACTTGTTCAGAGCTAACTTCAAAACAATTTTGGGCCGTTTTGACATTCAGGCAGCGGAGAAACAGCCAGTCAAAGTAAGGGTACAAAACTGCTCTGGTCCTGCTTTAATTCAAAGGAGATTTTAGTTTGCTTTAAAAGCTCGCAGTTATAGATCCATGGGGTATAAAAATACAGGACCAGTATCGCTGGAAAGGACTTGTTCAGAGCAAACTTTACACAGATTTTGGGGCTTTTCGACATTCAGGCGGCAGAGAAATAGCTGGTCAAAGGAAGGGGACAAATCTCATCCGATCCCACTTTAAGTCAATGAAGATTTTCATTTGCTTTAAAAGCTTGCGGTTATCGATCCATGGAGTCTAACATTACAGGACCAGTATGGATAGAAAGGACTTGTTCAGAGCTAACTTCACAACAATCTTCGTCCATTTTGACATTCAGGCGGCGGAGAAATAGCCGGTCAAAGGAAGGGTACAAAACTCCTCCTGTCCCACTTTAAGTGAATGGAGATTTTCATTTGATTTAAAGCTTGCAGTTATCGATCCGTGGGGTCTAAAATTAAAAGGACCAATACGGATGGAAAGGATTTGTTCAGAGCTAACTTCACAATAATTTTGGGCCATTTTGACATTCAGGCGGTGTTGAAACAGCCGGTCAAAGTTATGGTACAAAACTGCTCCGGTCCCGCTTTAAGTCAATGGAGATTTTAGTTTGGCTTAAAAGCTTGCGGTTATAGATCCATGGGGTCTAAAATTACAGGACCAGTATGGATGGAAAGTTCTTGTTCATAGCTAACTTCACAACAATATTGGGCAATTTTGACCTTCAGGCGGCGAAGAAATAGCCGGTCAAAGGAAGGGTACAAAACTCCTCCTGTCCCACTTTAAGTCAATGCAGATTTTCATTTTCTTTAAAAGCTTGCGGTTATCGATCCATGGGGTCAAAAATTACAGGACCAGTATGGCTGGAAATGACTTGTTCAGAGCTAACTTCACAATAATTTTGGTCCATTTTGACATTCAGGCGGCGGAGAAAATGCCGGTCAAAGTTATGGTACAAAACTGCTCCGGTCACGCTTTAAGTCAATGGAGATTTTAGTTTGGTTTAAAAGCTTGGGGTTATAGATCCATGGGGTCTAAATTTACAGAACCAGTATGGCTGGAAAGCACTTGTTCAGTGCTAACTTCAGAACAATTATGGGCCATTTTGACATTCAGGCGGCGGAGAAACAGCCGGTCAAAGTAAAGGTACAAAACTGCTCTGGTCCTGCTTTAAGTCAATGGAGATTATAATTTGCTTTTAAAGCTTGCAGTTATCAATCCATGGGGTCTAAAATTACAGGACCAGTATGGATGGAAATGAGTTGTTCAGAGTTACCTTCACAACAATTTTGGGCCATTTTGACATTCAGGCAGCTGAGAAACAGCTGGTCAAATTTATGGTACAAAACTGCTCCGGTCCCGCTTTAAGTCAATGGAGATTTTAGTTTGGTTTAAAAGCTTGCAGTTATAGATCCATGGGGTCTAAAATTACAGGACCAGTATGGATGGAAAGTTCTTGTTCATAGCTAACTTCACAACAATTTTGTACAATTTTGACCTTCAGGAGGCGGTGAAACAGCCGGTCAAAGTAAGGGTACAAAACTGCTCTGCTCCTGCTTTAAGTCAATGGAGATTTTCATTTGCTTTAAAAGCTTGCGGTTATCGATCCATGGAGTCTAAAATTAGAGGACCACTATGGATGGAAAGGACTTGTTCAGAGCTAACTTCACAACAATTTTGGGCCATTTTGACCTTCAGGCGGCGAAAAAACAGCCGGTCAAAGTTCGGGTACAAAACTACTCCAGTCACGCTTTAAGTCAATGGAGATTTTAGTTTGGTTTAAAAGCTTGGGGTTATAGATCCATGGGGTCTAAAATTACAGGACCAGTATGGATGGAAAGTACTTGTTCATAGCTAACTTCACAATAATTTTGGCCAATTTTGACATTCAGGCAGCGGAGAAACAGCCGGTCAAAATTATGGTACAAAACTGCTCCGGTCCCGCTTTAAGCCAATGGAGATTTTAGTTTGGTTTAAAGGCTTGCAGTTATCGATCCATGGGGTGTAAAATTACAGGACCAGTATGGATGGAAAGTACTTGTTCATAGCTAACTTCACAACAATTTTGGGCCATTTTGACATTCAGGCGGCGGAGAAACAGCCGGTCAAAGTAAGGGTACAAAACTGCTCTGGTCCTGCTTTAAGTCAATGGAGATTTTAATTTGCTTTAAAAGCTTGCAGTTATCAATCCATGGGGTCTAAAATTACAGGACCAGTATGGATGGAAATGAGTTGTTCAGAGCTAACTTCACAATAATTTTGGGCCATTTTGACATTCAGGCAGCGGAGAAACAGCCGGTCAAAGTAAGGGTAAAACACTGCTCTGGTCCTGCTTTAATTCAATGGAGATTTTAGTTTGCTTTAAAAGCTTGAGGTTATAGGTCCTAAAATTACAGGACCAGTATGGGTGGAAAGGACTTGTTCAGAGCTAACTTTACACAGATTTTGGGGCTTTTTGACATTCAGGCGGCGGAGAAATAGCCGGTCATAGGAAGGGTACAAAACTCCTCCTGTCCCACTTTAAGTTAAAGGAGATTTTCATTTGCTTTAAAAGCTTGCGGTTATCGATCCATGGGGTGAAAAATTACAGGACCAGAATTGCTCGAAAGCACTTGTTCAGTGCTAACTTCGAACCGATTTTGGGCCATTTTGCCCTTCAGGAGGCGGAGAAAAAGCCGGTCAAAGGAAGGGTACAAAACTACTCCAGTCCCACTTTAAGTCAATGGAGATTTTCATTTGCTTTAAAAGCTTGCGATTATCGATCCATGGGGTCAAAAATTACAGGACCAGTATGGCTGGAAAGGACTTGTTGAGCTAATTTCACAACAATTTTGGGCCATTTTGACCTTCAGGCAGCGGAGAAATAGCCGGTCAAAGTAAGGGTACAAAACTGCTCCGGTCCCGCATTAAGTCAATGGAGATTTTAGTTTGCTTTAAAAGCTTGCGGTTATAGATCCATGGGGTATAAAATTACAGGACCAGTATGGATGGAAAGGACTTGTTCAGAGCTAACTTCACAACAATTTTTGGGCCGTTTTGACATTCAGGCAGCGGAGAAACAGCCAGTCAAAGTAAGGGTACAAAACTGCTCTGGTCCTGCTTTAATTCAAAGGAGATTTTAGTTTGCTTTAAAAGCTCGCAGTTATAGATCCATGGGGTATAAAAATACAGGACCAGTATCGCTGGAAAGGACTTGTTCAGAGCAAACTTTACACAGATTTTGGGGCTTTTCGACATTCAGGCGGCAGAGAAATAGCTGGTCAAAGGAAGGGGACAAATCTCATCCGATCCCACTTTAAGTCAATGAAGATATTCATTTGCTTTAAAAGCTTGCGGTTATCGATCCATGGAGTCTAACATTACAGGACCAGTATGGATAGAAAGGACTTGTTCAGAGCTAACTTCACAACAATTTTAGTCCATTTTGACATTCAGGCGGCGGAGAAATAGCCGGTCAAAGGAAGGGTACAAAACTCCTCCTGTCCCACTTTAAGTGAATGGAGATTTTCATTTGATTTAAAGCTTGCAGTTATCGATCCGTGGGGTCTAAAATTAAAAGGACCAATACGGATGGAAAGGATTTGTTCAGAGCTAACTTCACAATAATTTTGGGCCATTTTGACATTCAGGCGGTGTTGAAACAGCCGGTCAAAGTTATGGTACAAAACTGCTCCGGTCCTGCTTTAAGCCAATGGAGATTTTAGTTTGGTTTAAAAGCTTGCAGTTATAGATCCATGGGGTCTAAAATTACAGGACCAGTATGGATGGAAATTTCTTGTTCATAGTTAACTTCACAACAATATTGGGCAATTTTGACCTTCAGGCGGCGAAGAAATAGCCGGTCAAAGGAAGGGTACAAAACTCCTCCTGTCCCACTTTAAGTCAATGCAGATTTTCATTTGCTTTAAAAGCTTGCGGTTATCGATCCATGGGGTCAAAAATTACAGGACCAGTATGGCTGGAAATGATTTGTTCAGAGCTAACTTCACAATAATTTTGGTCCATTTTGACATTCAGGCGGCGGAGAAAATGCCGGTCAAATTTAGGGTACAAAACTGCTCCGGTCACGCTTTAAGTCAATGGAGATTTTAGTTTGCTTTAAAAGCTTGCGGTTATAGATCCATGGGGTATAAAATTACAGGACCAGTATGGATGGAAAGGACTTGTTCAGAGCTAACTTCACAACAATTTTGGGCCGTTTTGACATTCAGGCAGCGGAGAAACAGCCAGTCAAAGTAAGGGTACAAAACTGCTCTGGTCCTGCATTAATTCAATGGAGATTTTCATTTGCTTTAAAAGCTTGCGGTTATCGATCCATGGAGTCTAAAATTACAGGACCAGTATGGATGGAAATGACTTTTTCAGAGCTAACTTCACAACATTTTTGGGCCATTTTGACCTTCAGGCGGCGGAGAAATAGCCGGTCAAAGGAAGGGTACAAAACTCCTCCTGTCCCACTTTAAGTCAATGGAGATTTTCATTTGATTTAAAGCTTGCAGTTATCGATCCATGGGGTGTAAAATTACAGGACCAGTATGGATGGAAAGTACTTGTTCATAGCTAACTTCACAACAATTTTGGGCCATTTTGACATTCAGGCGGCGGAGAAACAGCCGGTCAAAGTAAGGGTACAAAACTGCTCTGGTCCTGCTTTAAGTCACTGGAGATTTTAAATTGCTTTGAAAGCTTGCAGTTATCAATCCATGGGGTCTAAAATTACAGGACCAGTATGGATGGAAATGAGTTGTTCAGAGCTAACTTCACAATAATTTTGGGCCATTTTGACATTCAGGCAGCGGAGAAACAGCCGGTCAAAGTAAGGGTAAAACACTGCTCTGGTCCTGCTTTAATTCAATGGAGATTTTAGTTTGCTTTAAAAGCTTGAGGTTATAGGTCCTAAAATTACAGGACCAGTATGGGTGGAAAGGACTTGTTCAGAGCTAACTTTACACAGATTTTGGGGCTTTTTGACATTCAGGCGGCGGAGAAATAGCCGGTCAAAGGAAGGGTACAAAACTCCTCCTGTCCCACTTTAAGTTAAAGGAGATTTTCATTTGCTTTAAAAGCCTGCGGTTATCGATCCATGGGGTCAAAAATTACAGGACCAGTATGGCTGGAAATGATTTGTTCAGAGCTAACTTCACAATAATTTTGGTCCATTTTGACATTCAGGCGGCGGAGAAAATGCCGGTCAAATTTAGGGTACAAAACTGCTCCGGTCACGCTTTAAGTCAATGGAGATTTTAGTTTGCTTTAAAAGCTTGCGGTTATAGATCCATGGGGTATAAAATTACAGGACCAGTATGGATGGAAAGGACTTGTTCAGAGCTAACTTCACAACAATTTTGGGCCGTTTTGACATTCAGGCAGCGGAGAAACAGCCAGTCAAAGTAAGGGTACAAAACTGCTCTGGTCCTGCATTAATTCAATGGAGATTTTCATTTGCTTTAAAAGCTTGCGGTTATCGATCCATGGAGTCTAAAATTACAGGACCAGTATGGATGGAAATGACTTTTTCAGAGCTAACTTCACAACATTTTTGGGCCATTTTGACCTTCAGGCGGCGGAGAAATAGCCGGTCAAAGGAAGGGTACAAAACTCCTCCTGTCCCACTTTAAGTCAATGGAGATTTTCATTTGATTTAAAGCTTGCAGTTATCGATCCATGGGGTGTAAAATTACAGGACCAGTATGGATGGAAAGTACTTGTTCATAGCTAACTTCACAACAATTTTGGGCCATTTTGACATTCAGGCGGCGGAGAAACAGCCGGTCAAAGTAAGGGTACAAAACTGCTCTGGTCCTGCTTTAAGTCACTGGAGATTTTAAATTGCTTTGAAAGCTTGCAGTTATCAATCCATGGGGTCTAAAATTACAGGACCAGTATGGATGGAAATGAGTTGTTCAGAGCTAACTTCACAATAATTTTGGGCCATTTTGACATTCAGGCAGCGGAGAAACAGCCGGTCAAAGTAAGGGTAAAACACTGCTCTGGTCCTGCTTTAATTCAATGGAGATTTTAGTTTGCTTTAAAAGCTTGAGGTTATAGGTCCTAAAATTACAGGACCAGTATGGGTGGAAAGGACTTGTTCAGAGCTAACTTTACACAGATTTTGGGGCTTTTTGACATTCAGGCGGCGGAGAAATAGCCGGTCAAAGGAAGGGTACAAAACTCCTCCTGTCCCACTTTAAGTTAAAGGAGATTTTCATTTGCTTTAAAAGCCTGCGGTTATCGATCCATGGGGTCAAAAATTACAGGACCAGAATTGCTCGAAAGCACTTGTTCAGTGCTAACTTCGAACCGATTTTGGGCCATTTTGCCCTTCAGGAGGCGGAGAAAAAGCCGGTCAAAGGAAGGGTACAAAACTACTCCAGTCCCACTTTAAGTCAATGGAGATTTTCATTTGCTTTAAAAGCTTGCGGTTATCGATCCATGGGGTCAAAAATTACAGGACCAGTATGGCTGGAAAGGACTTGTTGAGCTAACTTCACAACAATTTTGGGCCATTTTGACATTCAGGCAGCGGAGAAATAGCCGGTCAAAGTAAGGGTACAAAACTGCTCCGGTCCCGCTTTAAGTCATTGGAGATTTTAGTTTGCTTTAAAAGCTTGCGGTTATAGATCCATGGGGTATAAAATTACAGGACCAGTATGGATGGAAAGGACTTGTTCAGAGCTAACTTCACAACAATTTTGGGCCGTTTTGACATTCAGGCAGCGGAGAAACAGCCAGTCAAAGTAAGGGTACAAAACTGCTCTGGTCCTGCTTTAATTCAATGGAGATTTTAATTTGCTTTAAAAGCTTGCAGTTATAGATCCATGGGGTATAAAATTACAGGACCAGTATCGATGGAAAGGACTTGTTCAGAGCTAACTTTACACAGATTTTGGGGCTTTTCGACCTTCAGGCGGCGGAGAAATAGCTGGTCAAAGGAAGGGGACAAATCTCATCCGATCCCACTTTAAGTCAATGAAGATTTTCGTTTGCTTTAAAAGCTTGCGGTTATCGATCTGTGGGGTCTAAAATTACAGGACCAATACGGATGGAAAGGATTTGTTCAGAGCTAACTTCACAATAATTTTGGGCCATTTTGACATTCAGGTGGTGTTGAAACAGCCGGTCAAAGTTATGGTACAAAACTGCTCCGGTCCCGCTTTAAGTCAATGGAGATTTTAGTTTGGTTTAAAAGCTTGCAGTTATAGATCCATGGGGTCTAAAATTACAGGACCAGTATGGATGGAAAGTTCTTGTTCATAGCTAACTTCACAACAATATTGGGCAATTTTGACCTTCAGGCGGCGAAGAAATAGCCGGTCAAAGGAAGGGTACAAAACTCCTCCTGTCCCACTTTAAGTCAATGCAGATTTTCATTTGCTTTAAAAGCTTGCGGTTATCGATCCATGGGGTCAAAAATTACAGGACCAGTATGGCTGGAAATGACTTGTTCAGAGCTAACTTCACAATAATTTTGGTCCATTTTGACATTCAGGCGGCGGAGAAAATGCCGGTCAAAGTTAGGGTACAAAACTGCTCCGGTCACGCTTTAAGTCAATGGAGATTTTAGTTTGCTTTAAAAGCTTGCGGTTATAGATCCATGGGGTATAAAATTACAGGACGAGTATGGATGGAAAGGACTTGTTCAGAGCTAACTTCACAACAATTTTGGGCCGTTTTGACATTCAGGCAGCGGAGAAACAGCCGGTCAAAGTAAGGGTACAAAACTGCTCTGGTCCTGCATTAATTCAATGGAGATTTTCATTTGCTTTAAAAGCTTGCGGTTATCGATCCATGGGGTCTAAAATTACAGGACCAGTATGGATGGAAATGAGTTGTTCAGAGCTAACTTCACAATAATTTTGGACCATTTTTACAATCAGGCAGCGGAGAAACAGCCGGTCAAAGTAAGGGTACAAAACTGCTCTGGTCCTGCTTTAAGTCAATGGAGATTTTAGTTTGCGTTAAATGCTTGCGGTTATAGATCCATGGGGTATAAAATTACAGGACCAGTATGGATGGAAAGGACTTGATCAGAGCTAACTTCACAACAATTTTGGGCCGTTTTGACATTCAGGCAGCGGAGAAACAGCCGGTCAAAGTAAGGGTACAAAACTGCTCTGGTCCTGCATTAATTCAATGGAGATTTTCATTTGCTTTAAAAGCTTGCGGTTATCGATCCATGGAGTCTAAAATTACAGGACCAGTATGGATGGAAATGACTTTTTCAGAGCTAACTTCACAACATTTTTGGGCCATTTTGACCTTCAGGCGGCGGAGAAATAGCCGGTCAAAGGAAGGGTACAAAACTCCTCCTGTCCCACTTTAAGTCAATGGAGATTTTCATTTGATTTAAAGCTTGCAGTTATCGATCCATGGGGTGTAAAATTACAGGACCAGTATGGATGGAAAGTACTTGTTCATAGCTAACTTCACAAAAATTTTGGGCCATTTTGACATTCAGGCGGCGGAGAAACAGCCGGTCAAAGTAAGGGTACAAAACTGCTCTGGTCCTGCTTTAAGTCACTGGAGATTTTAAATTGCTTTGAAAGCTTGCAGTTATCAATCCATGGGGTCTAAAATTACAGGACCAGTATGGATGGAAATGAGTTGTTCAGAGCTAACTTCACAATAATTTTGGGCCATTTTGACATTCAGGCAGCGGAGAAACAGCCGGTCAAAGTAAGGGTAAAACACTGCTCTGGTCCTGCTTTAATTCAATGGAGATTTTAGTTTGCTTTAAAAGCTTGAGGTTATAGGTCCTAAAATTACAGGACCAGTATGGGTGGAAAGGACTTGTTCAGAGCTAACTTTACACAGATTTTGGGGCTTTTTGACATTCAGGCGGCGGAGAAATAGCCGGTCAAAGGAAGGGTACAAAACTCCTCCTGTCCCACTTTAAGTTAAAGGAGATTTTCATTTGCTTTAAAAGCCTGCGGTTATCGATCCATGGGGTCAAAAATTACAGGACCAGAATTGCTCGAAAGCACTTGTTCAGTGCTAACTTCGAACCGATTTTGGGCCATTTTGCCCTTCAGGAGGCGGAGAAAAAGCCGGTCAAAGGAAGGGTACAAAACTACTCCAGTCCCACTTTAAGTCAATGGAGATTTTCATTTGCTTTAAAAGCTTGCGGTTATCGATCCATGGGGTCAAAAATTACAGGACCAGTATGGCTGGAAAGGACTTGTTGAGCTAACTTCACAACAATTTTGGGCCATTTTGACATTCAGGCAGCGGAGAAATAGCCGGTCAAAGTAAGGGTACAAAACTGCTCTGGTCCCGCTTTAAGTCATTGGAGATTTTAGTTTGCTTTAAAAGCTTGCGGTTATAGATCCATGGGGTATAAAATTACAGGACCAGTATGGATGGAAAGGACTTGTTCAGAGCTAACTTCACAACAGTTTTGGGCCGTTTTGACATTCAGGCAGCGGAGAAACAGCCAGTCAAAGTAAGGGTACAAAACTGCTCTGGTCCTGCTTTAATTCAATGGAGATTTTAGTTTGCTTTAAAAGCTTGCAGTTATAGATCCATGGGGTATAAAATTACAGGACCAGTATCGATGGAAAGGACTTGTTCAGAGCTAACTTTACACAGATTTTGGGGCTTTTCGACCTTCAGGCGGCGGAGAAATAGCTGGTCAAAGGAAGGGGACAAATCTCATCCGATCCCACTTTAAGTCAATGAAGATTTTCGTTTGCTTTAAAAGCTTGCGGTTATCGATCCATGGAGTCTAACATTACAGGACCAGTATGGATGGAAAGGACTTGTTCAGAGCTAACTTCACAACAATTTTCGGCCATTTTGACCTTCAGGCGGCGGAGAAATAGCCCGTCAAAGGAAGGGTACAAAACTCCTCCTGTCCCACTTTAAGTCAATGGAGATTTTCATTTGATTTAAAGCTTGCAGTTATCGATCCGTGGGGTCTAAAATTACAGGACCAGTATGGATGGAAAGTACTTGTTCATAGCTAATTTCACAACAATTTTGGGCCATTTTGACCTTCAGGCGGCGGAGAAACAGCCGTCAAAGTAAGGGTACAAAACTGCTCTGGTCCTGCTTTAAGTCAATGGAGATTTTCATTTGATTTAAAAGCTTGCAGTTATCGATCCATGGGGTCTAAAATTACAGGACCAGTATGGCTGGAAAGCACTTGTTCAGAGCTAACTTCACAATAATTTTGGGCAATTTTGACATTCAGGCAGCTGAGAAACAGCTGGTCAAAGTTATGGTACAAAACTGCTCCGGTCCCGCTTTAAGTCAATGGAGATTTTAGTTTGGTTTAAAAGCTTGCAGTTATAGATCCATGGGGTCTAAAATTACAGGACCAGTATGGATGGAAAGTTCTTGTTCATAGCTAACTTCACAACAATTTTGTACAATTTTGACCTTCAGGAGGCGGTGAAACAGCCGGTCAAAGTAAGGGTACAAAACTGCTCTGCTCCTGCTTTAAGTCAATGGAGATTTTCATTTGCTTTAAAAGCTTGCGGTTATCGATCCATGGAGTCTAAAATTACAGGACCACTATGGATGGAAAGGACTTGTTCAGAGCTACCTTCACAACAATTTTGGGCCATTTTGACCTTCAGGCGGCGAAAAAAGAGCCGGTCAAAGTTCGGGTACAAAACTACTCCAGTCACGCTTTAAGTCAATGGAGATTTTAGTTTGGTTTAAAAGCTTGGGGTTATAGATCCATGGGGTCTAAAATTACAGGACCAGTATGGATGGAAAGTACTTGTTCATAGCTAACTTCACAATAATTTTGGCCAATTTTGACATTCAGGCAGCGGAGAAACAGCCGGTCAAAGTTATGGTACAAAACTGCTCCGGTCCCGCTTTAAGTCAATGGAGATTTTAGTTTGGTTTAAAAGCTTGCAGTTATAGATCCATGGGGTCTAAAATTTCAGGACCAGTATGGATGGAAAGTTCTTGTTCATAGCTAACTTCACAAAAATTTTGTACAATTTTGACCTTCAGGAGGCGGTGAAACAGCCGGTCAAAGTAAGGGTACAAAACTGCTCTGCTCCTGCTTTAAGTCAATGGAGATTTTCATTTGCTTTAAAAGCTTGCGGTTATCGATCCATGGAGTCTAAAATTAGAGGACCACTATGGATGGAAAGGACTTGTTCAGAGCTAACTTCACAACAATTTTGGGCCATTTTGACCTTCAGGCGGCGAAGAAATAGCCTGTCAAAGGAAGGGTACAAAACTCCTCCTGTCCCACTTTAAGTCAATGCAGATTTACATTTGCTTTAAAAGCTTGCAGTTATCGATCCATGGGGTCAAAAATTACAGGACCTGAATGGCTGGAAATGAGTTGTTCAGAGCTAACTTCACAATAATTTTGGTCCATTTTGACATTTAGGCGGCGGAGAAACAGCCGGTCAAAGTTAGGGTACAAAACTACTCCAGTCACACTTTAAGTCAATGGAGATTTTAGTTTGCTTTAAAAGCTTGAGGTTATAGGTCCTAAAATTACAGGACCAGTATGGGTGGAAAGGACTTGTTCAGAGCTAACTTTACACAGATTTTGGGGCTTTTTGACATTCAGCCGGCGGAGAAATAGCCGGTCAAAGGAAGGGTACAAAACTCCTCCTGTCCCACTTTAAGTTAAAGGAGATTTTCATTTGCTTTAAAAGCTTGCGGTTATCGATCCATGGGGTCAAAAATTACAGGACCAGAATTGCTCGAAAGCACTTGTTCAGTGCTAACTTCGAACCGATTTTGGGCCATTTTGCCCTTCAGGAGGCGGAGAAAAAGCCGGTCAAAGGAAGGGTACAAAACTACTCCAGTCCCACTTTAAGTCAATGGAGATTTTCATTTGCTTTAAAAGCTTGCGGTTATCGATCCATGGGGTCAAAAATTACAGGACCAGTATGGCTGGAAAGGACTTGTTGAGCTACCTTCACAACAATTTTGGGCCATTTTGACATTCAGGCAGCTGAGAAACAGCTGGTCAAAGTTATGGTACAAAACTGCTCCGGTCCCGCTTTAAGTCAATGGAGATTTTAGTTTGGTTTAAAAGCTTGCAGTTATAGATCCATGGGGTCTAAAATTACAGGACCAGTATGGATGGAAAGTTCTTGTTCATAGCTAACTTCACAACAATTTTGTACAATTTTGAAATTCAGGAGGCGGTGAAACAGCCGGTCAAAGTGAGGGTACAAAACTGCTCTGCTCCTGCTTTAAGTCAATGGAGATTTTCATTTGCTTTAAAAGCTTGCGGTTATCGATCCATGGAGTCTAAAATTAGAGGACCACTATGGATGGAAAGGACTTGTTCAGAGCTAACTTCACAACAATTTTGGGCCATTTTGACCTTCAGGCGGCGAAAAAACAGCCGGTCAAAGTTCGGGTACAAAACTACTCCAGTCACGCTTTAAGTCAATGGAGATTTTAGTTTGGTTTAAAAGCTTGGGGTTATAGATCCATGGGGTCTAAAATTACAGGACCAGTATGGATGGAAAGTACTTGTTCATAGCTAACTTCACAATAATTTTGGCCAATTTTGACATTCAGGCAGCGGAGAAACAGCCGGTCAAAGTTATGGTACAAAACTGCTCCGGTCCCGCTTTAAGTCAATGGAGATTTTAGTTTGGTTTAAAAGCTTGCAGTTATAGATCCATGGGGTCTAAAATTACAGGACCAGCATGGATGGAAAGTTCTTGTTCATAGCTAACTTCACAAAAATGTTGTACAATTTTGACCTTCAGGAGGCGGTGAAACAGCCGGTCAAAGTAAGGGTACAAAACTGCTCTGCTCCTGCTTTAAGTCAATGGAGATTTTCATTTGCTTTAAAAGCTTGCGGTTATCGATCCATGGAGTCTAAAATTAGAGGACCACTATGGATGGAAAGGACTTGTTCAGAGCTAACTTCACAACAATTTTGGGCCATTTTGATCTTCAGGCGGCGAAGAAATAGCCTGTCAAAGGAAGGGTACAAAACTCCTCCTGTCCCACTTTAAGTCAATGCAGATTTACATTTGCTTTAAAAGCTTGCAGTTATCGATCCATGGGGTCAAAAATTACAGGACCTGAATGGCTGGAAATGAGTTGTTCAGAGCTAACTTCACAATAATTTTGGTCCATTTTGACATTTAGGCGGCGGAGAAACAGCCGGTCAAAGTTAGGGTACAAAACTACTCCAGTCACACTTTAAGTCAATGGAGATTTTAGTTTGCTTTAAAAGCTTGAGGTTATAGGTCCTAAAATTACAGGACCAGTATGGGTGGAAAGGACTTGTTCAGAGCTAACTTTACACAGATTTTGGGGCTTTTTGACATTCAGCCGGCGGAGAAATAGCCGGTCAAAGGAAGGGTACAAAACTCCTCCTGTCCCACTTTAAGTTAAAGGAGATTTTCATTTGCTTTAAAAGCTTGCGGTTATCGATCCATGGGGTCAAAAATTACAGGACCAGAATTGCTCGAAAGCACTTGTTCAGTGCTAACTTCGAACCGATTTTGGGCCATTTTGCCCTTCAGGAGGCGGAGAAAAAGCCGGTCATAGGAAGGGTACAAAACTACTCCAGTCCCACTTTAAGTCAATGGAGATTTTCATTTGCTTTAAAAGCTTGCGGTTATCGATCCATGGGGTCAAAAATTACAGGACCAGTATGGCTGGAAAGGACTTGTTGAGCTACCTTCACAACAATTTTGGGCCATTTTGACATTCAGGCAGCTGAGAAACAGCTGGTCAAAGTTATGGTACAAAACTGCTCCGGTCCCGCTTTAAGTCAATGGAGATTTTAGTTTGGTTTAAAAGCTTGCAGTTATAGATCCATGGGGTCTAAAATTACAGGACCAGTATGGATGGAAAGTTCTTGTTCATAGCTAACTTCACAACAATTTTGTACAATTTTGAAATTCAGGAGGCGGTGAAACAGCCGGTCAAAGTGAGGGTACAAAACTGCTCTGCTCCTGCTTTAAGTCAATGGAGATTTTCATTTGCTTTAAAAGCTTGCGGTTATCGATCCATGGAGTCTAAAATTAGAGGACCACTATGGATGGAAAGGACTTGTTCAGAGCTAACTTCACAACAATTTTGGGCCATTTTGACCATCAGGCGGCGAAAAAACAGCCGGTCAAAGTTCGGGTACAAAACTACTCCAGTCACGCTTTAAGTCAATGGAGATTTTAGTTTGGTTTAAAAGCTTGGGGTTATAGATCCATGGGGTCTAAAATTACAGGACCAGTATGGATGGAAAGTACTTGTTCATAGCTAACTTCACAATAATTTTGGCCAATTTTGACATTCAGGCAGCGGAGAAACAGCCGGTCAAAGTTATGGTACAAAACTGCTCCGGTCCCGCTTTAAGTCAATGGAGATTTTAGTTTGGTTTAAAAGCTTGCAGTTATAGATCCATGGGGTCTAAAATTACAGGACCAGTATGGATGGAAAGTTCTTGTTCATAGCTAACTTCACAAAAATTTTGTACAATTTTGACCTTCAGGAGGCGGTGAAACAGCCGGTCAAAGTAAGGGTACAAAACTGCTCTGCTCCTGCTTTAAGTCAATGGAGATTTTCATTTGCTTTAAAAGCTTGCGGTTATCGATCCATGGAGTCTAAAATTAGAGGACCACTATGGATGGAAAGGACTTGTTCAGAGCTAACTTCACAACAATTTTGGGCCATTTTGATCTTCAGGCGGCGAAGAAATAGCCTGTCAAAGGAAGGGTACAAAACTCCTCCTGTCCCACTTTAAGTCAATGCAGATTTACATTTGCTTTAAAAGCTTGCAGTTATCGATCCATGGGGTCAAAAATTACAGGACCTGAATGGCTGGAAATGAGTTGTTCAGAGCTAACTTCACAATAATTTTGGTCCATTTTGACATTTAGGCGGCGGAGAAACAGCCGGTCAAAGTTAGGGTACAAAACTACTCCAGTCACACTTTAAGTCAATGGAGATTTTAGTTTGCTTTAAAAGCTTGAGGTTATAGGTCCTAAAATTACAGGACCAGTATGGGTGGAAAGGACTTGTTCAGAGCTAACTTTACACAGATTTTGGGGCTTTTTGACATTCAGCCGTCGGAGAAATAGCCGGTCAAAGGAAGGGTACAAAACTCCTCCTGTCCCACTTTAAGTTAAAGGAGATTTTCATTTGCTTTAAAAGCTTGCGGTTATCGATCCATGGGGTCAAAAATTACAACACCAGAATTGCTCGAAAGCACTTGTTCAGTGCTAACTTTGAACCGATTTTGGGCCATTTTGCCCTTCAGGAGGCGGAGAAAAAGCCGGTCAAAGGAAGGGTACAAAACTACTCCAGTCCCACTTTAAGTCAATGGAGATTTTCATTTGCTTTAAAAGCTTGCGGTTATCGATCCATGGGGTCAAAAATTACAGGACCAGTATGGCTGGAAAGGACTTGTTGAGCTACCTTCACAACAATTTTGGGCCATTTTGACCTTCAGGCGGCGAAGAAACAGCCGGTCAAAGTTAGGGTACAAAACTACTCCAGTCACGCTTTAAGTCAATGGAGATTTTAGTTTGGTTTAAAAGCTTGGGGTTATAGATCCATGGGGTCTACAATTACAGGACCAGTATGGATGGAAAGTACTTGTTCATAGCTAACTTCAAAACAATTTTGAGCCATTTTGACATTCAGGCGGCGGAGAAATAGCCAGTCAAAGGAAGGGTACAAAACTCCTCCTGTCCCACTTTAAGTGAATGGAGATTTTCATTTGATTTAAAGCTTGCAGTTATCGATCCGTGGGGTCTAAAATTACAGGACCAATACGGATGGAAAGGATTTGTTCAGAGCTAACTTCACAATAATTTTGGGCCATTTTGACATTCAGGCGGTGTTGAAACAGCCGGTCAAAGTTATGGTACAAAACTGCTCCGGTCCCGCTTTAAGTCAATGGAGATTTTAGTTTGGTTTAAAAGCTTGCGGTTATAGATCCATGGGGTCTAAAATTACAGGACCAGTATGGATGGAAAGTTCTTGTTCATAGCTAACTTCACAACAATATTGGGCAATTTTGACCTTCAGGCGGCGAAGAAATAGCCGGTCAAAGGAAGGGTACAAAACTCCTCCTGTCCCACTTTAAGTCAATGCAGATCTTCATTTGCTTTAAAAGCATGCGGTTATCGATCCATGGGGTCAAAAATTACAGGACCAGTATGGCTGGAAATGACTTGTTCAGAGCTAACTTCACAATAATTTTGGTCCATTTTGACATTCAGGCGGCGGAGAAAATGCCGGTCAAAGTTAGGGTACAAAACTGCTCCGGTCACGCTTTAAGTTAATGGAGATTTTAGTTTGGTTTAAAAGCTTGGGGTTATAGATCCATGGGGTCTAAAATTACAGCACCAGTATGGCTGGAAAGCACTTGTTCAGTGCTAACTTCAGAACAATTTTGGGCCATTTTGACATTCAGGCGGCGGAGAAACAGCCGGTCAAAGTAAAGGTACAAAACTGCTCTGGTCCTGCTTTAAGTCAATGGAGATTACAATTTGCTTTTAAAGCTTGCAGTTATCAATCCATGGGGTCTAAAATTACAGGACCAGTATGGATGGAAATGAGTTGTTCAGAGCTACCTTCACAACAATTTTGGGCCATTTTGACCTTCAGGCGGCGAAGAAACAGCCGGTCAAAGTTAGGGTACAAAACTACTCCAGTCACGCTTTAAGTCAATGGAGATTTTAGTTTGGTTTAAAAGCTTGGGGTTATAGATCCATGGGGTCTAAAATTACAGGACCAGTATGGATGGAAAGTACTTGTTCATAGCTAACTTCACAATAATTTTGGCCAATTTTGACATTCAGGCAGCAGAGAAACAGCCGGTCAAAGTTATGGTACAAAACTGCTCCGGTCCCGCTTTAAGTCAATGGAGATTTTAGTTTGGTTTAAAAGCTTGCAGTTATAGATCCATGGGGTCTAAAATTACAGGACCAGTATGGATGGAAAGTTCTTGTTCATAGCTAACTTCACAAAAATTTTGTACAATTTTGACCTTCAGGAGGCGGTGAAACAGCCGGTCAAAGTAAGGGTACAAAACTGCTCTGCTCCTGCTTTAAGTCAATGGAGATTTTCATTTGCTTTAAAAGCTTGCGGTTATCGATCCATGGAGTCTAAAATTAGAGGACCACTATGGATGAAAAGGACTTGATCAGAGCTAACTTCACAACAATTTTGGGCCATTTTGACCTTCAGGCGGCGAAGAAATAGCCGGTCAAAGGAAGGGTACAAAACTCCTCCTGTCCCACTTTAAGTCAATGCAGATTTTAATTTGCTTTAAAAGCTTGCAGTTATCGATCCATGGGGTCAAAAATTACAGGACCAGTATGGCTGGAAATGAGTTGTTCAGAGCTAATTTCACAATAATTTTGGTCCATTTTGACATTTAGGTGGCGGAGAAACAGCCGGTCAAAGGACGGGTACAAAACTACTCCAGTCACACTTTAAGTCAATGGAGATTTTAGTTTGGTTTAAAAGCTTGGGGTTATAGATCCATGGGGTCTAAAATTACAGGACCAGTATGGATGGAAAGTACTTGTTCATAGCTAACTTCAAAACAATTTTGAGCCATTTTGACCTTCAGACGGCGGAGAAACAGCTGGTCAAATTAAGGGTTCAAAACATCTCTGGTCCTGCTTTAAGTCAATGGAGATTTTAATTTGCTTTAAAAGCTTGCAGTTATCGATCCTTGGGGTCTAAAATTACAGGACCAGTATGGATGGATTGGACTTGCTCAGAGCTAACTTCACAATAATTTTGGGCCATTTTGACATTCAGGCGGCAGAGAAACAGCTGGCCAAAGTAAGGGTACAAAACTCCTCCTGTCCCACTATAAGTCAATGGAGATTTTAATTTGCTTTAAAAGCTTGCGGTTATCGATCCATGGGGTCAAAAATTACAGGACCAGTATAGCTGGAAAGCACTTGTTCAGTGCTAACTTCACAATAATTTTGGGCCATTTTGACATTAAGGCGGTGTTGAAACAGCCGGTCAAAGTTATGGTACAAAACTGCTCCGGTCCCGCTTTAAGTCAATGGAGATTTTAGTTTCGTTTAAAAGCTTGCGGTTATAGATCCATGGGGTCTAAAATTACAGGACCAGTATGGATGGAAAGTTCTTGTTCATAGCTAACTTCACAAAAATATTGGGCAATTTTGACCTTCAGGCGGCGAAGAAATAGCCGGTCAAAGGAAGGGTACAAAACTCCTCCTGTCCCACTTTAAGTCAATGCAGATTTTCATTTGCTTTAAAAGCTTGCGGTTATCGATCCATGGGGTCAAAAATTACAGGACCAGTATGGCTGGAAATGTCTTGTTCAGAGCTAACTTCACAATAATTTTGGTCCATTTTGACATTCAGGCGGCGGAGAAAATGCCGGTCAAAGTTAGGGTACAAAACTGCTCCGGTCACGCTTTAAGTCAATGGAGATTTTAGTTTGGTTTAAAAGCTTGGGGTTATAGATCCATGGGGTCTAAAATTACAGCACCAGTATGGCTGGAAAGCATTTGTTCAGTGCTAACATCAGAACAATTTTGGGCCATTTTGACATTCAGGCGGCGGAGAAACAGCCGGTCAAAGTAAAGGTAGAAAACTGCTCTGGTCCTGCTTTAAGTCAATGGAGATTATAATTTGCATTTAAAGCTTGCAGTTATCAATCCATGGGGTCTAAAATTACAGGAGCAGTATGGATGGAAATGAGTTGTTCAGAGCTAACTTCACAATAATTTTGGGCCATTTTTACATTCAGGCAGCGGAGAAACAGCCGGTCAAAGTAAGGGTACAAAACTGCTCTGGTCCTGCTTTAAGTCAATTGAGATTTTAGTTTGCTTTAAAAGCTTGCGGTTATAGATCCATGGGGTATAAAATTACAGGACCAGTATGGATGGAAAGGACTTGTTCAGAGCTAACTTCACAACAATTTTGGGCCGTTTTGACATTCAGGCGGCGGAGAAACAGCCGGTCAAAGTAAGGGTAAAACACTGCTCTGGTCCTGCTTTAATTCAATGGAGATTTTAGTTTGCTTTAAAAGCTTGAGGTTATAGGTCCTAAAATTACAGGACCAGTATGGGTGGAAAGGACTTGTTCAGAGCTAACTTTACACAGATTTTGGGGCTTTTTGACATTCAGGCGGCGGAGAAATAGCCGGTCAAAGGAAGGGTACAAAACTCCTCCTGTCCCACTTTAAGTTAAAGGAGATTTTCATTTGCTTTAAAAGCTTGCGGTTATCGATCCATGGGGTCAAAAATTACAGGACCAGAATTGCTCGAAAGCACTTGTTCAGTGCTAACTTCGAACCGATTTTGGGCCATTTTGCCCTTCAGGAGGCGGAGAAAAAGCCGGTCAAAAGAAGGGTACAAAACTACTCCAGTCCCACTTTAAGTCAATGGAGATTTTCATTTGCTTTAAAAGCTTGCGGTTATCGATCCATGGGGTCAAAAATTACAGGACCAGTATGGCTGGAAAGGACTGGTTGAGCTAACTTCACAACAATTTTGGGCCATTTTGACCTTCAGGCAGCGGAGAAATAGCCGGTCAAAGTAAGGGTACAAAACTGCTCCGGTCCCGCTTTAAGTCAATGGAGATTTTAGTTTGCTTTATAAGCTTGCGGTTATAGATCCATGGGGTATAAAATTACAGGACCAGTATGGATGGAAAGGACTTGTTCAGAGCTAACTTCACAACAATTTTGGGCCGTTTTGACATTCAGGCGGCGGAGAAACAGCCGTCAAAGTAAGGGTACAAAACTGCTCTGGTCCTGCTTTAAGTCAATGGAGATTTTAGTTTGATTTAAAAGCTTGCAGTTATCGATCCATGGGGTATAAAATTACAGGACCAGTATGGATGGAAAGGACTTGTTAAGAGCTAACTTTACACAGATTTTGGGGCTTTTCGACCATCAGGCGGCGGAGAAATAGCCGGTCAAAGGAAGGGTACAAAACTGCTCCGGTCACGCTTTAAGTCAATGGAGATTTTAGTTTGGTTTAAAAGCTTGGGGTTATAGATCCATGGGGTCTAAAATTACAGCACCAGTATGGCTGGAAAGCATTTGTTCAGTGCTAACATCAGAACAATTTTGGGCCATTTTGACATTCAGGCGGCGGAGAAACAGCCGGTCAAAGTAAAGGTAGAAAACTGTTCTGGTCCTGCTTTAAGTCAATGGAGATTATAATTTGCATTTAAAGCTTGCAGTTATCAATCCATGGGGTCTAAAATTACAGGAGCAGTATGGATGGAAATGAGTTGTTCAGAGCTAACTTCACAATAATTTTGGGCCATTTTTACATTCAGGCAGCGGAGAAACAGCCGGTCAAAGTAAGGGTACAAAACTGCTCTGGTCCTGCTTTAAGTCAATGGAGATTTTAGTTTGCTTTAAAAGCTTGCGGTTATAGATCCATGGGGTATAAAATTACAGGACCAGTATGGATGGAAAGGACTTGTTCAGAGCTAACTTCACAACAATTTTGGGCCGTTTTGACATTCAGGCGGCGGAGAAACAGCCGGTCAAAGTAAGGGTAAAACACTGCTCTGGTCCTGCTTTAATTCAATGGAGATTTTAGTTTGCTTTAAAAGCTTGAGGTTATAGGTCCTAAAATTACAGGACCAGTATGGGTGGAAAGGACTTGTTCAGAGCTAACTTTACACAGATTTTGGGGCTTTTTGAAATTCAGGCGGCGGAGAAATAGGCGGTCAAAGGAAGGGTACAAAACTCCTCCTGTCCCACTTTAAGTTAAAGGAGATTTTCATTTGCTTTAAAAGCTTGCGGTTATCGATCCATGGGGTCAAAAATTACAGGACCAGAATTGCTCGAAAGCACTTGTTCAGTGCTAACTTCGAACCGATTTTGGGCCATTTTGCCCTTCAGGAGGCGGAGAAAAAGCCGGTCAAAAGAAGGGTACAAAACTACTCCAGTCCCACTTTAAGTCAATGGAGATTTTCATTTGCTTTAAAAGCTTGCGGTTATCGATCCATGGGGTCAAAAATTACAGGACCAGTATGGCTGGAAAGGACTGGTTGAGCTAACTTCACAACAATTTTGGGCCATTTTGACCTTCAGGCAGCGGAGAAATAGCTGGTCAAAGTAAGGGTACAAAACTGCTCCGGTCCCGCTTTAAGTCAATGGAGATTTTAGTTTGCTTTATAAGCTTGCGGTTATAGATCCATGGGGTATAAAATTACAGGACCAGTATGGATGGAAAGGACTTGTTCAGAGCTAACTTCACAACAATTTTGGGCCGTTTTGACATTCAGGCGGTGGAGAAACAGCCGTCAAAGTAAGGGTACAAAACTGCTCTGGTCCTGCTTTAAGTCAATGGAGATTTTAGTTTGATTTAAAAGCTTGCAGTTATCGATCCATGGGTATAAAATTACAGGACCAGTATGGATGGAAAGGACTTGTTAAGAGCTAACTTTACACAGATTTTGGGGCTTTTCGACCATCAGGCGGCGGAGAAATAGCCGGTCAAAGGAAGGGTACAAAACTCCTCCTGTCCCACTATAACTCAATGGAGATTTTCATTTGATTTAAAGCTTGCAGTTATCGATCCGTGGGGTCTAAAATTACAGGACCAGTATGGATGGAAAGTACTTGTTCATAGCTAACTTCACAACAATTTTGGGCCATTTTGACCTTCAGGCGGCGGAGAAACAGCCGTCAAAGTAAGGGTACAAAACTGCTCTGGTCCTGCTTTAAGTCAATGGAGATTTTCATTTGATTTAAAAGCTTGCAGTTATCGATCCATGGGGTCTAAAATTACAGGACCAGTATGGCTGGAAAGCACTTGTTCAGAGCTAACTTCACAATAATTTTGGGCAATTTTGACATTCAGGCAGCGGAGAAACAGCCAGTCAAAGTTATGGTACAAAACTGCTCCGGTCCCGCTTTAAGTCAATGGAGATTTTAGTTTGGTTTAAAAGCTTGCAGTTATAGATCCATGGGGTCTAAAATTACAGGACCAGTATGGATGGAAAGTTCTTGTTCATAGCTAACTTCACAACAATTTTGTACAATTTTGACCTTCAGGAGGCGGTGAAACAGCTGGTCAAAGTAAGGGTACAAAACTGCTCTGCTCCTGCTTTAAGTCAATGGAGATTTTCATTTGCTTTAAAAGCTTGCGGTTATCGATCCATGGAGTCTAAAATTACAGGACGAGTATGGATGGAAATGACTTTTTCAGAGCTAACTTCACAACATTTTTGGGCCATTTTGACCTTCAGGCGGCGGAGAAATAGCCGGTCAAAGGAAGGGTACAAAACTCCTCCTGTCCCACTTTAAGTCAATGGAGATTTTCATTTGATTTAAAGCTTGCAGTTATCGATCCATGGGGTGTAAAATTACAGGACCAGTATGGATGGAAAGTACTTGTTCATAGCTAACTTCACAACAATTTTGGGCCATTTTGACATTCAGGCGGCGGAGAAACAGCCGGTCAAAGTAAGGGTAGAAAACTGCTCTGGTCCTGCTTTAAGTCACTGGAGATTTTAAATTGCTTTTAAAGCTTGCAGTTATCAATCCATGGGGTCTAAAATTACAGGACCAGTATGGATGGAAATGAGTTGTTCAGAGCTAACTTCACAATAATTTTGGGCCATTTTGACATTCAGGCAGCGGAGAAACAGCCGGTCAAAGTAAGGGTAAAACACTGCTCTGGTCCTGCTTTAATTCAATGGAGATTTTAGTTTGCTTTAAAAGCTTGAGGTTATAGGTCCTAAAATTACAGGACCAGTATGGGTGGAAAGGACTTGTTCAGAGCTAACTTTACACAGATTTTGGGACTTTTTGACATTCAGGAGGCGGAGAAAAAGCCGGTCAAAAGAAGGGTACAAAACTACTCCAGTCCCACTTTAAGTCAATGGAGATTTTCATTTGCTTTAAAAGCTTGCGGTTATCGATCCATGGGGTCAAAAATTACAGGACCAGTATGGCTGGAAAGGACTGGTTGAGCTAACTTCACAACAATTTTGGGCCATTTTGACCTTCAGGCAGCGGAGAAATAGCCGGTCAAAGTAAGGGTACAAAACTGCTCCGGTCCCGCTTTAAGTCAATGGAGATTTTAGTTTGCTTTATAAGCTTGCGGTTATAGATCCATGGGGTATAAAATTACAGGACCAGTATGGATGGAAAGGACTTGTTCAGAGCTAACTTCACAACAATTTTGGGCCGTTTTGACATTCAGGAGGCGGAGAAACAGCCGTCAAAGGAAGGGTACAAAACTCCTCCTGTCCCACTATAACTCAATGGAGATTTTCATTTGATTTAAAGCTTGCAGTTATCGATCCGTGGGGTATAAAATTACAGGACCAGTATGGATGGAAAGGACTTGTTAAGAGCTAACTTTACACAGATTTTGGGGCTTTTCGACCATCAGGCGGCGGAGAAATAGCCGGTCAAAGGAAGGGTACAAAACTCCTCCTGTCCCACTATAACTCAATGGAGATTTTCATTTGATTTAAAGCTTGCAGTTATCGATCCGTGGGGTCTAAAATTACAGGACCAGTATGGATGGAAAGTACTTGTTCATAGCTAACTTCACAACAATTTTGGGCCATTTTGACCTTCAGGCGGCGGAGAAACAGCCGTCAAAGTAAGGGTACAAAACTGCTCTGGTCCTGCCTTAAGTCAATGGAGATTTTCATTTGATTTAAAAGCTTGCAGTTATCGATCCATGGGGTCTAAAATTACAGGACCAGTATGGCTGGAAAGCACTTGTTCAGAGCTAACTTCACAATAATTTTGGGCAATTTTGACATTCAGGCAGCGGAGAAACAGCCGGTCAAAGTTATGGTACAAAACTGCTCCGGTCCCGCATTAAGTCAATGGAGATTTTAGTTTGGTTTAAAAGCTTGCAGTTATAGATCCATGGGGTCTAAAATTACAGGACCAGTATGGATGGAAAGTTCTTGTTCATAGCTAACTTCACAACAATTTTGTACAATTTTGACCTTCAGGAGGCGGTGAAACAGCTGGTCAAAGTAAGGGTACAAAACTGCTCTGCTCCTGCTTTAAGTCAATGGAGATTTTCATTTGCTTTAAAAGCTTGCGGTTATCGATCCATGGAGTCTAAAATTACAGGACCAGTATGGATGGAAATGACTTTTTCAGAGCTAACTTCACAACATTTTTGGGCCATTTTGACCTTCAGGCGGCGGAGAAATAGCCGGTCAAAGGAAGGGTACAAAACTCCTCCTGTCCCACTTTAAGTCAATGGAGATTTTCATTTGATTTAAAGCTTGCAGTTATCGATCCGTGGGGTCTAATATTACAGGACCAATACGGATGGAAAGGATTTGTTCAGAGCTAACTTCACAATAATTTTGGGCCATTTTGACATTCAGGCGGTGTTGAAACAGCCGGTCATAGTTATGGTACAAAACTGCTCCGGTCCCGCTTTAAGTCAATGGAGATTTTAGTTTAGTTTATAAGCTTGCGGTTATAGATCCATGGGGTCTAAAATTACAGGACCAGTATGGATGGAAAGTTCTTGTTCATAGCTATCTTCACAACAATATTGGGCAATTTTGACCTTCAGGCGGCGAAGAAATAGCCGGTCAAAGGAAGGGTACAAAACTCCTCCTGTCCCACTTTAAGTCAATGCAGATTCTCATTTGCTTTAAAAGCTTGCGGTTATCGATCCATGGGGTCAAAAATTACAAGACCAGTATGGCTGGAAATGTCTTGTTCAGAGCTAACTTCACAATAATTTTGGTCCATTTTGACATTCAGGCGGCGGAGAAAATGCCGGTCAAAGTTAGGGTACAAAACTGCTCCGGTCACGCATTAAGTCAATGGAGATTTTAGTTTGGTTTAAAAGCTTGGGGTTATAGATCCATGGGGTCTAAAATTACAGCACCAGTATGGCTGGAAAGCATTTGTTCAGTGCTAACATCAGAACAATTTTGGGCCATTTTGACATTCAGGCGGCGGAGAAACAGCCGGTCAAAGTAAAGGTAGAAAACTGCTCTGGTCCTGCTTTAAGTCAATGGAGATTATAATTTGCTTTTAAAGCTTGCAGTTATCAATCCATGGGGTCTAAAATTACAGGACCAGTATGGATGGAAATGAGTTGTTCAGAGCTAACTTGACAATAATTTTGGGCCATTTTTACATTCAGGCAGCGGAGAAACAGCCGGTCAAAGTAAGGGTACAAAACTTCTCTGGTCCTGCTTTAAGTCAATGGAGATTTTAGTTTGCTTTAAAAGCTTGCGGTTATAGATCCATGGGGTATAAAATTACAGGACCAGTATGGATGGAAAGGACTTGTTCAGAGCTAACTTCACAACAATTTTGGGCCGTTTTGACATTCAGGCGGCGGAGAAACAGCCGGTCAAAGTAAGGGTAAAATACTGCTCTGGTCCTGCTTTAATTCAATGGAGATTTTAGTTTGCTTTAAAAGCTTGAGGTTATAGGTCCTAAAATTACAGGACCAGTATGGGTGGAAAGGACTTGTTCAGAGCTAACTTTACACAGATTTTGGGGCTTTTTGACATTCAGGCGGCGGAGAAATAGCCGGTCAAAGGAAGGGTACAAAACTCCTCCTGTCCCACTTTAAGTTAATGGAGATTTTCATTTGCTTTAAAAGCTTACGGTTATCGATCCATGGGGTCAAAAATTACAGGACCAGAATTGCTCGAAAGCACTTGTTCAGTGCTAACTTCGAACCGATTTTGGGCCATTTTGCCCTTCAGGAGGCGGAGAAAAAGCCGGTCAAAAGAAGGGTACAAAACTACTCCAGTCCCACTTTAAGTCAATGGAGATTTTCATTTGCTTTAAAAGCTTGCGGTTATCGATCCATGGGGTCAAAAATTACAGGACCAGTATGGCTGGAAAGGACTGGTTGAGCTAACTTCACAACAATTTTGGGCCATTTTGACCTTCAGGCAGCGGAGAAATAGCCGGTCAAAGTAAGGGTACAAAACTGCTCCGGTCCCGCTTTAAGTCAATGGAGATTTTAGTTTGCTTAATAAGCTTGCGGTTATAGATCCATGGGGTATAAAATTACAGGACCAGTATGGATGGAAAGGGACTTGTTCAGAGCTAACTTCACAACAATTTTGGGCCGTTTTGACATTCAGGCGGCGGAGAAACAGCCGGTCAAAGTAAAGGTAGAAAACTGCTCTGGTCCTGCTTTAAGTCAATGGAGATTATAATTTGCTTTTAAAGCTTGCAGTTATCAATCCATGGGGTCTAAAATTACAGGACCAGTATGGATGGAAATGAGTTGTTCAGAGCTAACTTCACAATAATTTTGGGCCATTTTTACATTCAGGCAGCGGAGAAACAGCCGGTCAAAGTAAGGGTACAAAACTTCTCTGGTCCTGCTTTAAGTCAATGGAGATTTTAGTTTGCTTTAAAAGCTTGCGGTTATAGATCCATGGGGTATAAAATTACAGGACCAGTATGGATGGAAAGGACTTGTTCAGAGCTAACTTCACAACAATTTTGGGCCGTTTTGACATTCAGGCGGCGGAGAAACAGCCGGTCAAAGTAAGGGTAAAACACTGCTCTGGTCCTGCTTTAATTCAATGGAGATTTTAGTTTGCTTTAAAAGCTTGAGGTTATAGGTCCTAAAATTACAGGACCAGTATGGGTGGAAAGGACTTGTTCAGAGCTAACTTTACACAGATTTTGGGGCTTTTTGACATTCAGGCGGCGGAGAAATAGCCGTCAAAGGAAGGGTACAAAACTCCTCCTGTCCCACTTTAAGTTAATGGAGATTTTCATTTGCTTTAAAAGCTTACGGTTATCGATCCATGGGGTCAAAAATTACAGGACCAGAATTGCTCGAAAGCACTTGTTCAGTGCTAACTTCGAACCGATTTTGGGCCATTTTGCCCTTCAGGAGGCGGAGAAAAAGCCGGTCAAAAGAAGGGTACAAAACTACTCCAGTCCCACTTTAAGTCAATGGAGATTTTCATTTGCTTTAAAAGCTTGCGGTTATCGATCCATGGGGTCAAAAATTACAGGACCAGTATGGCTGGAAAGGACTGGTTGAGCTAACTTCACAACAATTTTGGGCCATTTTGACCTTCAGGCAGCGGAGAAATAGCCGGTCAAAGTAAGGGTACAAAACTGCTCCGGTCCCCGCTTTAAGTCAATGGAGATTTTAGTTTGCTTAATAAGCTTGCGGTTATAGATCCATGGGGTATAAAATTACAGGACCAGTATGGATGGAAAGGACTTGTTCAGAGCTAACTTCACAACAATTTTGGGCCGTTTTGACATTCAGGCGGCGGAGAAACAGCCGTCAAAGTAAGGGTACAAAACTGCTCTGGTCCTGCTTTAAGTCAATGGAGATTTTAGTTTGATTTAAAAGCTTGCAGTTATCGATCCATGGGGTATAAAATTACAGGACCAGTATGGATGGAAAGGACTTGTTAAGAGCTAACTTTACACAGATTTTGGGGCTTTTCGACCATCAGGCGGCGGAGAAATAGCCGGTCAAAGGAAGGGTACAAAACTCCTCCTGTCCCACTATAACTCAATGGAGATTTTCATTTGATTTAAAGCTTGCAGTTATCGATCCGTGGGGTCTAAAATTACAGGACCAGTATGGATGGAAAGTACTTGTTCATAGCTAACTTCACAACAATTTTGGGCCATTTTGACCTTCAGGCGGCGGAGAAACAGCCGTCAAAGTAAGGGTACAAAACTGCTCTGGTCCTGCTTTAAGTCAATGGAGATTTTCATATGATTTAAAAGCTTGCAGTTATCGATCCATGGGGTCTAAAATTACAGGACCAGTATGGCTGGAAAGCACTTGTTCAGAGCTAACTTCACAATAATTTTGGGCAATTTTGACATTCAGGCAGCGGAGAAACAGCCGGTCAAAGTTATGGTACAAAACTGCTCCGGTCCCGCTTTAAGTCAATGGAGATTTTAGTTTGGTTTAAAAGCTTGCAGTTATAGATCCATGGGGTCTAAAATTACAGGACCAGTATGGATGGAAAGTTCTTGTTCATAGCTAACTTCACAACAATTTTGTACAATTTTGACCTTCAGGAGGCGGTGAAACAGCTGGTCAAAGTAAGGGTACAAAACTGCTCTGCTCCTGCTTTAAGTCAATGGAGATTTTCATTTGCTTTAAAAGCTTGCGGTTATCGATCCATGGAGTCTAAAAT
Source organism: Taudactylus pleione (assembly GCA_031769625.1). Lineage (NCBI taxonomy): Eukaryota > Metazoa > Chordata > Amphibia > Anura > Myobatrachidae > Taudactylus > Taudactylus pleione. The sequence goes on along the minus strand of JAUIMM010000322.1, from coordinate 2,551,538 downwards.
TACAGGACCAGTATGGATGGAAATGACTTTTTCAGAGCTAACTTCACAACATTTTTGGGCCATTTTGACCTTCAGGCGGCGGAGAAATAGCCGGTCAAAGGAAGGGTACAAAACTCCTCCTGTCCCACTTTAAGTCAATGGAGATTTTCATTTGATTTAAAGCTTGCAGTTATCGATCCATGGGGTGTAAAATTACAGGACCAGTATGGATGGAAAGTACTTGTTCATAGCTAACTTCACAACAATTTTGGGCCATTTTGACATTCAGGCGGCGGAGAAACAGCCGGTCAAAGTAAGGGTACAAAACTGCTCTGGTCCTGCTTTAAGTCACTGGAGATTTTAAATTGCTTTTAAAGCTTGCAGTTATCAATCCATGGGGTCTAAAATTACAGGACCAGTATGGATGGAAATGAGTTGTTCAGAGCTAACTTCACAATAATTTTGGGCCATTTTGACATTCAGGCAGCGGAGAAACAGCCGGTCAAAGTAAGGGTAAAACACTGCTCTGGTCCTGCTTTAATTCAATGGAGATTTTAGTTTGCTTTAAAAGCTTGAGGTTATAGGTCCTAAAATTACAGGACCAGTATGGCTGGAAAGGACTGGTTGAGCTAACTTCACAACAATTTTGGGCCATTTTGACCTTCAGGCAGCGGAGAAATAGCCGGTCAAAGTAAGGGTACAAAACTGCTCCGGTCCCGCTTTAAGTCAATGGAGATTTTAGTTTGCTTTATAAGCTTGCGGTTATAGATCCATGGGGTATAAAATTACAGGACCAGTATGGATGGAAAGGACTTGTTCAGAGCTAACTTCACAACAATTTTGGGCCGTTTTGACATTCAGGCGGCGGAGAAACAGCCGTCAAAGTAAGGGTACAAAACTGCTCTGGTCCTTCTTTAAGTCAATGGAGATTTTAGTTTGATTTAAAAGCTTGCAGTTATCGATCCATGGGGTATAAAATTACAGGACCAGTATGGATGGAAAGGACTTGTTAAGAGCTAACTTTACACAGATTTTGGGGCTTTTCGACCATCAGGCGGCGGAGAAATAGCCGGTCAAAGGAAGGGTACAAAACTCCTCCTGTCCCACTATAACTCAATGGAGATTTTCATTTGATTTAAAAGCTTGCAGTTATCGATCCATGGGGTCTAAAATTACAGGACCAGTATGGATGGAAAGTACTTGTTCATAGCTAACTTCACAACAATTTTGGGCCATTTTGCCATTCAGGCAGCTGAGAAACAGCTGGTCAAAGTTATGGTACAAAACTGCTCCGGTCCCGCTTTAAGTCAATGGAGATTTTAGTTTGGTTTAAAAGCTTGCAGTTATAGATCCATGGGGTCTAAAATTACAGGACCAGTATGGATGGAAAGTTCTTGTTCATAGCTAACTTCACAAAAATTTTGTACAATTTTGACCTTCAGGAGGCGGTGAAACAGCCGGTCAAAGTAAGGGTACAAAACTGCTCTGCTCCTGCTTTAAGTCAATGGAGATTTTCATTTGCTTTAAAAGCTTGCGGTTATCGATCCATGGAGTCTAAAATTAGAGGACCACTATGGATGGAAAGGACTTGTTCAGAGCTAACTTCACAACAATTTTGGGCCATTTTGACCTTCAGGCGGCGAAGAAATAGCCTGTCAAAGGAAGGGTACAAAACTCCTCCTGTCCCACTTTAAGTCAATGCAGATTTTAATTTGCTTTTAAAGCTTGCAGTTATCAATCCATGGGGTCTAAAATTACAGGACCAGTATGGATGGAAATGAGTTGTTCAGAGCTAACTTCACAATAATTTTGGGCCATTTTTACATTCAGGCAGCGGAGAAACAGCTGGTCAAAGTAAGGGTACAAAACTGCTCTGGTCCTGCTTTAATTCAATGGAGATTTTAGTTTGCTTTAAAAGCTTGCGGTTATAGGTCCTAAAATTACAGGACCAGTATGGGTGGAAAGGACTTGTTCAGAGCTAACTTTACACAGATTTTGGGGCTTTTTGACCTTCAGGTGGCGGAGCAATAGACGGTCAAAGGAAGGATACAAATCTCATCCGGTCCCACTTTAAGTCAATGAAGATTTCCATTTGCTTTAAAAGCTTGCGGTTATCGATCCATGGAGTCTAAAATTACAGGACCAGTATGGGTGGAAAGGACTTGTTCAGAGCTAACTTCACTACAATTTTGGGCCATTTTGACATTCAGGCGGCGGAGAAATAGCCGATCAAAGGAAGGGTACAAAACTCCTCCTGTCCCACTTTAAGATAATGGAGATTTTCATTTGCTTTAAAAGCTTGCGGTTATCGATCCATGGGGTCAAAAATTACAGCACCAGTATGGCTGGAAAGTTCGTGTTCATAGCTAACTTCACAACAATTTTGTGCAATTTTGACCTTCAGGAGGCGGTGAAACAGCCGGTCAAAGTAAGGGTACAAAACTGCTCTGGTCCTGCTTTAATTCAATGGAGATTTTCATTTGTTTTAAAAGCTTGTGGTTATCGATCCATGGAGTCTAAAATTAGAGGACCAGTATGGATGGAAAGGACTTGTTCAAAGCTAACTTCACAACATTTTTGGGCCATTTTGACCTTCAGGCGGAGAAGAAATTGCCGGTCAAAGGAAGGGTACAAAACTCCTCCTGTCCCACTTTAAGTCAATGCAGATTTTCATTTGCTTTAAAAGCTTGCGGTTATCGATCCATGGGGTCAAAAATTACAGGACCAGTATGGCTGGAAATGACTTGTTCAGAGCTAAATTCAAAATAATTTTGGTCCATTTTGACTCTCAGGCGGCGGAGAATCAGCCGGTCAAAGTTAGGGTTCAAAACTGCTCTGGTCCTGCTTTAAGTCAAAGGAGATTTTAATTTGCTTTTAAAGCTTGCAGTTATCAATCCATGGGGTCTAAAATAACAGGACCAATATGGATGGAAATGAGTTGTTCAGAGCTAACTTCACAATAATTTTGGGCCATTTTGACATTCAGGCAGCGGAGAAACAGCCGGTCAAAGTAAGGGTACAAAACTGCTCTGGTCCCGCTTTAATTCAATGGAGATTTTAGTTTGCTTTAAAAGCTTGCGGTTCTAGGTCCTAAAATTAAAGGACCAGTATGGGTGGAAAGGACTTGTTCAGAGCTAACATTACACAGATTTTGGGGCTTTTTGACCTTCAGGTGGCGGAGAAATAGATGGTCAAAGGAAGGGTACTAATCTCATCCGGTCCCACTTTAAGTCAATGAAGATTTTCATTTGCTTTTAAAGCTTGAGGTTATCGATCCATGGAGTCTAAAATTACAGGACCAGTATGGGTGGAAAGGACTTGTTCAGAGCTAACTTCACTACAATTTTGGGCCATTTTGACCTACAGGCGGCGGGGAAATAGCCGGTCAAAGGAAGGGTACAAAACTCCTCCTGTCCCACTTTAAGTCAATGCAGATTTTCATTTGCTTTAAAAGCTTGCGGTTATCGATCCATGGGGTCAAAAATTACAGGACCAGTATTGGTGGAAATGACTTGTTCAGAGCTAACTTCACAATAATTTTGGTCCATTTTGACATACAGGCGGCGGAGAAACAGCCAGTCAAAGTTAGGGTTCAAAACTGCTCTGGTCCTGCATTAAGTCAATGGAGATTTTAATTTTCTTTAAAAGCTTGCAGTTATCGATACATGGGGAATAAAATTACAGGACCAGTATGGATGGAATGGACATGCTCAGAGCTAACTTCACAATAATTTTGGGCCATTTTGACTTTCAGGCGGCAGAGAAACAGCCGGCCAAAGTAAGGGTACAAAACTGCTCTGGTCCTGCTTTAATTCAATGGAGATTTTAGTTTGCTTTAAAAGCTTGAGGTTATAGGTCCTAAAATTACAGGACCAGTATGGGTGGAAATGAATTGTTCAGAGCTAACTTCACTACAATTTTGGGCCATTTTGACCTGCAGGCGGCGGAGAAATAGCCAGTCAAATGAAGGGTACAAAACTCCTCCTGTCCCACTTTAAGTCAATGGAGATTTTCATTTGCTTTAAAAGCTTGCGGTTATCGATCCATGCGGTCAAAAATTACAGGACCAGTATGGCTGGAAAGTTCTTGTTCATAGCAAACTTCACAACAATTTTGTGCAATTTTGACATTCAGGAGGCGGTGAAACAGCCGGTCAAAGAAAGGGTACAAAACTGCTCTGGTCCTGCTTTAAGTCAATGGAGATTTTCATTTGTTTTAAAAGCTTGTGGTTATCGATCCATGGAGTCTAAAATTAGAGGACCAGTATGGCTGGAAAGCACTTGTTCAGTGCTAACCTCAGAACAATTTTTGGCCATTTTGACATTCAGGCGGCGGAGAAACAGCCGGTCAAAGTAAAGGTAAAAAACTGCTCTGGTCCTGCTTTAAGTCAATGGAGATTATAATTTGCTTTTAAAGCTTGCAGTTATCAATCCATGGGGTCTAAAATTACAGGACCAGTATGGATGGAAATGAGTTGTTCAAAGCTAACTTCACAATAATTTTGGGCCATTTTTACATTCAGGCAGCGGAGAAACAGCGGTCAAAGTAAGGGTACAAAACTGCTCTGGTCCTGCTTTAATTCAATGGAGATTTTAGTTTGCTTTAAAAGCTTGCGGTTATAGGTCCTAAAATTACAGGACCAGTATGGGTGGAAAGGACTTGTTCAGAGCTAACTTTACACAGATTTTGGGGCTTTTTGACCTTCAGGTGGCGGAGCAATAGACGGTCAAAGGACGGGTACAAATCTCATCCGGTCCCACTTTAAGTCAATGAAGATTTATATTTGCTTTAAAAGCTTGCGGTTATCGATCCATGGAGTCTAAAATTACAGGACCAGTATGGGTGGAAAGGACTTGTTCAGAGCTAACTTCACTACAATTTTGGGCCATTTTGACATTCAGGCGGCGGAGAATTAGCCGGTCAAAGGAAGGGTACAAAACTCCTCCTGTCCCACTTTAAGATAATGGAGATTTTCATTTGCTTTAAAAGCTTGCGGTTATCGATCCATGGGGTCAAAAATTACAGCACCAGTATGGCTGGAAAGTTCTTGTTCATAGCTAACTTCACAACAATTTTGTGCAATTTTGACCTTCAGGAGGCGGTGAAACAGCCGGTCAAAGTAAGGGTACAAAACTGCTCTGGTCCTGCTTTAAGTCAATGGAGATTTTCATTTGTTTTAAAAGCTTGTGGTTATCGATCCATGGAGTCTAAAATTAGAGGACCAGTATGGATGGAAAGGACTTGTTCAAAGCTAACTTCACAACAATTTTGGGCCATTTTGACCTTCAGGCGGAGAAGTAATTGCCTTTCAAAGGAAGGGTACAAAACTCCTCCTGTCCCACTTTAAGTCAATGCAGATTTTCATTTGCTTTAAAAGCTTGCGGTTATCGATCCATGGGGTCAAAAATTACAGGACCAGTATGGCTGGAAATGACTTGTTCAGAGCTAACTTCACAATAATTTTGGTCCATTTTGACTCTCAGGCGGCGGAGAAACAGCCGGTCAAAGTTAGGGTTCAAAACTGCTCTGGTCCTGCTTTAAGTCAAAGGAGATTTTAATTTGCTTTTAAAGCTTGCAGTTATCAATCCATGGGGTCTAAAATTTCAGGACCAGTATGGAAGCAAATGAGTTGTTCAGAGCTAACTTCACAATAATTTTGGGCCATTTTGACATTCAGGCAGCGGAGAAACAGCCGGTCAAAGTAAGGGTACAAAACTGCTCTGGTCCCGCTTTAATTCAATGGAGATTTTAGTTTGCTTTAAAAGCTTGCGGTTCTAGGTCCTAAAATTACAGGACCAGTATGGGTGGAAAGGACTTGTTCAGAGCTAACTTTACACAGATTTTGGGCTTTTTGACCTTCAGGTGGCGGAGAAATAGACGGTCAAAGGAAGGGTACTAATCTCATCCGGTCCCACTTTAAGTCAATGAAGATTTTCATTTGCTTTTAAAGCTTGCGGTTATCGATCCATGGAGTCTAAAATTAAAGGACCAGTATGGGTGGAAAGGACTTGTTCAGAGCTAACTTCACTACAATTTTGGGCCATTTTGACCTACAGGCGGCGGGGAAATAGCCGGTCAACTGAAGGGAACAAAACTCCTCCTGTCCCACTTTAAGTCAATGGAGATTTTAATTTGCTTTAAAAGCTTGCGGTTATCGATCCATGCGGTCAAAAATTACAGGACCAGTATGGCTGGAAAGTTCTTGTTCATAGCTAACTTCACAACAATTTTGTGCAATTTTGACCTTCAGGAGGCGGTGAAACAGCCGGTCAAAGTACGGGTACAAAACTGCTCTGGTCCTGCTTTAAGTCAATGGAGATTTTCATTTGTTTTAAAAGCTTGTGGTTATCGATCCATGGAGACTAAAATTAGAGGACCAGTATGGATGGAAAGGACTTGTTCAGAGTTAACTTCACAACAATTTTGGGCCATTTTGACCTTTAGGCGACGAAGAAATAGCCGGTCAAAGGAAGGGTACAAAACTCCTCCTGTCCCACTTTAAGTCAATGCAGATTTTCATATGCTTTAAAAGCTTGCGGTTATCGATCCATGGGGTCAAAAATTACAGGACCTGTATGGCTGGAAATGACTTGTTCAGAACTAACTTCACAATAATTTTGGTCCATTTTGACATTCAGGCGGCGGCGGAGAAACAGCCAGTCAAAGTTAGGGTTCAAAACTGCTCTGGTCCTGCTTTAAGTCAATGGAGATTTTTATTTGCTTTAAAAGCTTGCAGTTATCGATCCATGGGGACTAAAATTACAGGACCAGTATGGATGGAATGGACATGCTCAGAGCTAACTTCACAATAATTTTGGGCCATTTTGACATTCAGGCGGCAGAGAAACAGCCAGCAAAAGTAAGGGTACAAAACTCCTCCTTTCCCACTTTAAGTCAATGGAGATTTTCATTTGCTTTAAAAGCTTGCGGTTATCGATCCATGCGGTCAAAAATTACAGGACCAGTATACCTGGAAAGTACTTGTTCAGTGATAACTTCACAACAATTTCATGCAATTTTGACATTCAGGAGGCGGTGAAACAGCCGGTCAAAGAAAGGGTACAAAACTGCTCTGGTCCTGCTTTAAGTCAATGGAGATTTTCATTTGTTTTAAAAGCTTGTGGTTATCGATCCATGGAGTCTAAAATTAGAGGACCAGTATGGCTGGAAAGCACTTGTTCAGTGCTAACTTCAGAACAATTTTGGGCCATTTTGACTTTCAGGCGGCGGAGAAACAGCCGGTCAAAGTAAAGGTAAAAAACTGCTCTGGTCCTGCTTTAAGTCAATGGAGATTATAATTTGCTTTTAAAGCTTGCAGTTATCAATCCATGGGGTCTATAATGACAGGACCAGTATGGATGGAAATGAGTTGTTCAGAGCTAACTTCACAATAATTTTGGGCCATTTTTACATTCAGGCAGCGGAGAAACAGCCGGTCAAAGTAAGGGTACAAAACTGCTCTGGTCCTGCTTTAATTCAATGGAGATTTTAGTTTGCTTTAAAAGCTTGGGGTTATAGGTCCTAAAATTACAGGACCAGTATGGGTGGAAAGGACTTGTTCAGAGCTAACTTTACACAGATTTTGGGGCTTTTTGACCTTCAGGTGGCGGAGCAATAGACGGTCAAAGGACGGGTACAAATCTCATCCGGTCCCACTTTAAGTCACTGAAGATTTCCATTTGCTTTAAAAGCTTGCGGTTATCGATCCATGGAGTCTAAAATTACAGGACCAGTATGGGTGGAAATGACTTGTTCAGAGCTAACTTCACTACAATTTTGGGCCATTTTGACATTCAGGCGGCGGAGAATTAGCCGGTCAAAGGAAGGGTACAAAACTCCTCTTGTCCCACTTTAAGATAATGGAGATTTTCATTTTCTTTAAAAGCTTGCGGTTATCGATCCATGGGGTCAAAAATTACAGAACCAGTATGGCTGGAAAGTTCTTGTTCATAGTTAACTTCACAACAATTTTGTGCAATTTTGACTTTCAGGAGGCGGTGAAACAGCCGGTCAAAGTAAGGGTACAAAACTGCTCTGGTCCTGCTTTAAGTCAAAGGAGATTTTAATTTGTTTTAAAAGCTTGTGGTTATCGATCCATGGAGTCTAAAATTAGAGGACCAGTATGGATGGAAAGGACTTGTTCAAAGCTAACTTCACAATAATTTTGGTCCATTTTGACTCTCAGGCGGTGGAGAAACAGCCGGTCAAAGTTAGGGTTCAAAACTGCTCTGGTCCTGCTTTAAGTCAAAGGAGATTTTAATTTGCTTTTAAAGCTTGCAGTTATCAATCCATGGGGTCTAAAATTACAGGACCAGTATGGATGGAAATGAGTTGTTCAGAGCTAACTTCACAATAATTTTGGGCCATTTTGACATTCAGGCAGCGGAGAAACAGCCGGTCAAAGTAAGGGTACAAAACTGCTCTGGTCCCGCTTTAATTCAATGGAGATTTTAGTTTGCTTTAAAAGCTTGCGGTTCTAGGTCCTAAAATTACAGGACCAGTATGGGTGGAAAGGACTTGTTCAGAGCTAACTTTACACAGATTTTTCGGCTTTTTGACCTTCAGGTGGCGGAGAAATAGAAGGTCAAAGGAAGGGTACAAAACTCATCCGGTCCCACTTTAAGTCAATGAAGATTTTCATTTGCTTTTAAAGCTTGCGGTTATCGATCCATGGAGTCTAAAATTACAGGACCAGTATGGGTGGAAAGGACTTGTTCAGAGCTAACTTCACTACAATTTTGGGCCATTTTGACCTACAGGCGGCGGGGAAATAGCCGGTCAACTGAAGGGTACAAAACTCCTCCTGTCCCACTTTATGTCAATGGAGATTTTAATTTGCTTTAATGCTTGCGGTTATCGATCCATGCGGTCAAAAATTACAGGACCAGTACGGCTGGAAAGTTCTTGTTCATAGCTAACTTCACAACAATTTTGTGCAATTTTGACCTTCAGGAGGCGGTGAAACAGCCGGTCAAAGTAAGGGTACAAAACTGCTCTGGTCCTGCTTTAAGTCAACGGAGATTTTAATTTGTTTTAAAAGCTTGCAGTTATCGATCCATGGAGACTAAAATTAGAGGACCAGTATGGATGGAAAGGACTTGTTCAGAGCTAACTTCACAACAATTTTGGGCCATTTTGACCTTCAGGCGGCGGAGAAACAGCCGTCAAAATAAGGGTACAAAACTGCTCTGGTCCTGCTTTAAGTCAATGGAGATTTTCATTTGATTTAAAAGCTTGCAGTTATCGATCCATGGGGTCTAAAATTACAGGACCAGTATGGCTGGAAAGCACTTGTTCAGAGCTAACTTCACAATAATTTTGGGCAATTTTGACATTCAGGCAGCGGAGAAACAGCCGGACAAAGTTATGGTACAAAACTGCTCCGGTCCCACTTTAAGTCAATGGAGATTTTAGTTTGGTTTAAAAGCTTGCAGTTATAGATCCATGGGGTCTAAAATTACAGGACCAGTATGGATGGAAAGTTCTTGTTTATAGCTAACTTCACAACAATTTAGTACAATTTTGACCTTCAGGAGGCGGTTAAACAGCTGGTCAAAATAAGGGTACAAAACTGCTCTGCTCCTGCTTTAAGTCAATGGAGATTTTCATTTGCTTTAAAAGCTTGCGGTTATCGATCCATGGAGTCTAAAATTACAGGACCAGTATGGATGGAAATGACTTTTTCAGAGCTAACTTCACAACATTTTTGGGCCATTTTGACATTCAGGCGGCGGAGAAATAGCCGGTCAAAGGAAGGGTACAAAACTCCTCCTGTCCCACTTTAAGTCAATGGAGATTTTCATTTGATTTAAAGCTTGCAGTTATCGATCCATGGGGTGTAAAATTACAGGACCAGTATGGATGGAAAGTACTTGTTCATAGCTAACTTCACAACAATTTTGGGCCATTTTGACATTCAGGCGGCGGAGAAACAGCCGGTCAAAGTAAGGGTACAAAACTGCTCTGGTCCTGCTTTAAGTCACTGGAGATTTTAAATTGCTTTTAAAGCTTGCAGTTATCAATCCATGGGGTCTAAAATTACAGGACCAGTATGGATGGAAATGAGTTGTTCAGAGCTAACTTCACAATAATTTTGGGCCATTTTGACATTCAGGCAGCGGAGAAACAGCCGGTCAAAGTAAGGGTAAAACACTGCTCTGGTCCTGCTTTAATTCAATGGAGATTTTAGTTTGCTTTAAAAGCTTGAGGTTATAGGTCCTAAAATTACAGGACCAGTATGGCTGGAAAGGACTGGTTGAGCTAACTTCACAACAATTTTGGGCCATTTTGACCTTCAGGCAGCGGAGAAATAGCCGGTCAAAGTAAGGGTACAAAACTGCTCCGGTCCCGCATTAAGTCAATGGAGATTTTAGTTTGCTTTATAAGCTTGCGGTTATAGATCCATGGGGTATAAAATTACAGGACCAGTATGGACGGAAAGTACTTGTTCAGAGCTAACTTCACAACAATTTTGGGCCGTTTTGACATTCAGGCGGCGGAGAAACAGCCGTCAAAGTAAGGGTACAAAACTGCTCTGGTCCTTCTTTAAGTCAATGGAGATTTTAGTTTGATTTAAAAGCTTGCAGTTATCGATCCATGGGGTATAAAATTACAGGACCAGTATGGATGGAAAGGACTTGTTAAGAGCTAACTTTACACAGATTTTGGGGCTTTTCGACCATCAGGCGGCGGAGAAATAGCCGGTCAAAGGAAGGGTACAAAACTCCTCCTGTCCCACTATAACTCAATGGAGATTTTCATTTGATTTAAAGCTTGCAGTTATCGATCCGTGGGGTCTAAAATTACAGGACCAGTATGGATGGAAAGTACTTGTTCATAGCTAACTTCACAACAATTTTGGGCCATTTTGACCTTCAGGCGGCGGAGAAACAGCCGTCAAAGTAAGGGTACAAAACTGCTCTGGTCCTGCTTTAAGTCAATGGAGATTTTCATTTGATTTAAAAGCTTGCAGTTATCGATCCATGGGGTCTAAAATTACAGGACCAGTATGGCTGGAAAGCACTTGTTCAGAGCTAACTTCACAATAATTTTGGGCAATTTTGACATTCAGGCAGCGGAGAAACAGCCGGACAAAGTTATGGTACAAAACTGCTCCGGTCCCGCTTTAAGTCAATGGAGATTTTAGTTTGGTTTAAAAGCTTGCAGTTATAGATCCATGGGGTCTAAAATTACAGGACCAGTATGGATGGAAAGTTCTTGTTTATAGCTAACTTCACAACAATTTAGTACAATTTTGACCTTCAGGAGGCGGTGAAACAGCTGGTCAAAATAAGGGTACAAAACTGCTCTGCTCCTGCTTTAAGTCAATGGAGATTTTCATTTGCTTTAAAAGCTTGCGGTTATCGATCCATGGAGTCTAAAATTACAGGACCAGTATGGATGGAAATGACTTTTTCAGAGCTAACTTCACAACATTTTTGGGCCATTTTGACCTTCAGGCGGCGGAGAAATAGCCGGTCAAAGGAAGGGTACAAAACTCCTCCTGTCCCACTTTAAGTCAATGGAGATTTTCATTTGATTTAAAGCTTGCAGTTATCGATCCATGGGGTGTAAAATTACAGGACCAGTATGGATGGAAAGTACTTGTTCATAGCTAACTTCACAACAATTTTGGGCCATTTTGACATTCAGGCGGCGGAGAAACAGCCGGTCAAAGTAAGGGTACAAAACTGCTCTGGTCCTGCTTTAAGTCACTGGAGATTTTAAATTGCTTTTAAAGCTTGCAGTTATCAATCCATGGGGTCTAAAATTACAGGACCAGTATGGATGGAAATGAGTTGTTCAGAGCTAACTTCACAATAATTTTGGGCCATTTTGACATTCAGGCAGCGGAGAAACAGCCGGTCAAAGTAAGGGTAAAACACTGCTCTGGTCCTGCTTTAATTCAATGGAGATTTTAGTTTGCTTTAAAAGCTTGAGGTTATAGGTCCTAAAATTACAGGACCAGTATGGGTGGAAAGGACTTGTTCAGAGCTAACTTTACACAGATTTTGGGGCTTTTTGACATTCAGGCGGCGGAGAAATAGCCGGTCAAAGGAAGGGTACAAAACTCCTCCTGTCCCACTTTAAGTTAAAGGAGATTTTCATTTGCTTTAAAAGCCTGCGGTTATCGATCCATGGGGTCAAAAATTACAGGACCAGAATTGCTCGAAAGCACTTGTTCAGTGCTAAATTCGAACAGATTTTGGGCCATTTTGCCCTTCAGGAGGAGGAGAAAAAGCCGGTCAAAGGAAGGGTACAAAACTACTACAGTCCCACTTTAAGTCAATGGAGATTTTCATTTGCTTTAAAAGCTTGCGGTTATCGATCCATGGGGTCAAAAATTACAGGACCAGTATGGCTGGAAAGGACTTGTTGAGCTAATTTCACAACAATTTTGGGCCATTTTGACATTCAGGCAGCGGAGAAATAGCCGGTCAAAGTAAGGGTACAAAACTGCTCCGGTCCCGCTTTAAGTCAATGGAGATTTTAGTTTGCTTTAAAAGCTTGCGGTTATAGATACATGGGGTATAAAATTACAGGACCAGTATGGATGGAAAGGACTTGTTCAGAGCTAACTTCACAACAATTTTGGGCCGTTTTGACATTCAGGCAGCGGAGAAACAGCCAGTCAAAGTAAGGGTACAAAACTGCTCTGGTCCTGCTTTAATTCAATGGAGATTTTAGTTTGCTTTAAAAGCTTGCAGTTATAGATCCATGGTGTATAAAATTACAGGACCAGTATCGATGGAAAGGACTTGTTCAGAGCTAACTTTACACAGATTTTGGGGCTTTTCGACCTTCAGGCGGCGGAGAAATAGCTGGTCAAAGGAAGGGGACAAATCTCATCCGATCCCACTTTAAGTCAATGAAGATTTTCGTTTGCTTTAAAAGCTTGCGGTTATCGATCCATGGAGTCTAACATTACAGGACCAGTATGGATGGAAAGGACTTGTTCAGAGCTAACTTCACAACAATTTTCGGCCATTTTGACCTTCAGGCGGCGGAGAAATAGCCGGTCAAAGGAAGGGTACAAAACTCCTCCTGTCCCACTTTAAGTCAATGGAGATTTTCATTTGATTTAAAGCTTGCAGTTATCGATCCGTGGGGTCTAAAATTACAGGACCAGTATGGATGGAAAGTACTTGTTCATAGCTAACTTCACAACAATTTTGGGCCATTTTGACCTTCAGGCGGCGGAGAAACAGCCGTCAAAGTAAGGGTACAAAACTGCTCTGGTCCTGCTTTAAGTCAATGGAGATTTTCATTTGATTTAAAAGCTTGTAGTTATCGATCCATGGGGTCTAAAATTACAGGACCAGTATGGCTGGAAAGCACTTGTTCAGAGCTAACTTCACAATAATTTTGGGCAATTTTGCCATTCAGGCAGCTGAGAAACAGCTGGTCAAAGTTATGGTACAAAACTGCTCCGGTCCCGCTTTAAGTCAATGGAGATTTTAGTTTGGTTTAAAAGCTTGCAGTTATAGATCCATGGGGTCTAAAATTACAGGACCAGTATGGATGGAAAGTTCTTGTTCATAGCTAACTTCACAAAAATTTTGTACAATTTTGACCTTCAGGAGGCGGTGAAACAGCCGGTCAAAGTAAGGGTACAAAACTGCTCTGCTCCTGCTTTAAGTCAATGGAGATTTTCATTTGCTTTAAAAGCTTGCGGTTATCGATCCATGGAGTCTAAAATTACAGGACCAGTATGGGTGGAAAGGACTTGTTCAGAGCTAACTTCACTACAATTTTGGGCCATTTTGACATTCAGGCGGCGGAGAAATAGCCGATCAAAGGAAGGGTACAAAACTCCTCCTGTCCCACTTTAAGATAATGGAGATTTTCATTTGCTTTAAAAGCTTGCGGTTATCGATCCATGGGGTCAAAAATTACAGCACCAGTATGGCTGGAAAGTTCTTGTTCATAGCTAACTTCACAACAATTTTGTGCAATTTTGACCTTCAGGAGGCGGTGAAACAGCCGGTCAAAGTAAGGGTACAAAACTGCTCTGGTCCTGCTTTAATTCAATGGAGATTTTCATTTGTTTTAAAAGCTTGTGGTTATCGATCCATGGAGTCTAAAATTAGAGGACCAGTATGGATGGAAAGGACTTGTTCAAAGCTAACTTCACAATAATTTTGGGCCATTTTGACCTTCAGGCGGAGAAGAAATTGCCGGTCAAAGGAAGGGTACAAAACTCCTCCTGTCCCACTTTAAGTCAATGCAGATTTTCATTTGCTTTAAAAGCTTGCGGTTATCGATCCATGGGGTCAAAAATTACAGGACCAGTATGGCTGGAAATGACTTGTTCAGAGCTAACTTCAAAATAATTTTGGTCCATTTTGACTCTCAGGCAGCGGAGAATCAGCCGGTCAAAGTTAGGGTTCAAAACTGCTCTGGTCCTGCTTTAAGTCAAAGGAGATTTTAATTTGCTTTTAAAGCTTGCAGTTATCAATCCATGGGGTCTAAAATAACAGGACCAATATGGATGGAAATGAGTTGTTCAGAGCTAACTTCACAATAATTTTGGGCCATTTTGACATTCAGGCAGCGGAGAAACAGCCGGTCAAAGTAAGGGTACAAAACTGCTCTGGTCCCGCTTTAATTCAATGGAGATTTTAGTTTGCTTTAAAAGCTTGCGGTTCTAGGTCCTAAAATTAAAGGACCAGTATGGGTGGAAAGGACTTGTTCAGAGCTAACTTTACACAGATTTTGGGGCTTTTTGACCTTCAGGTGGCGGAGAAATAGATGGTCAAAGGAAGGGTACTAATCTCATCCGGTCCCACTTTAAGTCAATGAAGATTTTCATTTGCTTTTAAAGCTTGAGGTTATCGATCCATGGAGTCTAAAATTACAGGACCAGCATGGGTGGAAAGGACTTGTTCAGAGCTAACTTCACTACAATTTTGGGCCATTTTGACCTACAGGCGGCGGGGAAATAGCCGGTCAAAGGAAGGGTACAAAACTCCTCCTGTCCCACTTTAAGTCAATGCAGATTTTCATTTGCTTTAAAAGCTTGCGGTTATCGATCCATGGGGTCAAAAATTACAGGACCAGTATTGCTGGAAATGACTTGTTCAGAGCTAACTTCACAATAATTTTGGTCCATTTTGACATACAGGCGGCGGAGAAACAGCCAGTCAAATTTAGGGTTCAAAACTGCTCTGGTCCTGCATTAAGTCAATGGAGATTTTAATTTTCTTTAAAAGCTTGCAGTTATCGATACATGGGGACTAAAATTACAGGACCAGTATGGATGGAATGGACATGCTCAGAGCTAACTTCACAATAATTTTGGGCCATTTTGACTTTCAGGCGGCAGAGAAACAGCCGGCCAAAGTAAGGGTACAAAACTGCTCTGGTCCTGCTTTAATTCAATGGAGATTTTAGTTTGCTTTAAAAGCTTGAGGTTATAGGTCCTAAAATTACAGGACCAGTATGGGTGGAAATGAATTGTTCAGAGCTAACTTCACTACAATTTTGGGCCATTTTGACCTGCAGGCGGCGGAGAAATAGCCAGTCAAATGAAGGGTACAAAACTCCTCCTGTCCCACTTTAAGTCAATGGAGATTTTCATTTGCTTTAAAAGCTTGCGGTTATCGATCCATGCGGTCAAAAATTACAGGACCAGTATGGCTGGAAAGTTCTTGTTCATAGCAAACTTCACAACAATTTTGTGCAATTTTGACATTCAGGAGGCGGTGAAACAGCCGGTCAAAGAAAGGGTACAAAACTGCTCTGGTCCTGCTTTAAGTCAATGGAGATTTTCATTTGTTTTAAAAGCTTGTGGTTATCGATCCATGGAGTCTAAAATTAGAGGACCAGTATGGCTGGAAAGCACTTGTTCAGTGCTAACCTCAGAACAATTTTTGGCCATTTTGACATTCAGGCAGCGGAGAAACAGCCGGTCAAAGTAAAGGTAAAAAACTGCTCTGGTCCTGCTTTAAGTCAATGGAGATTATAATTTGCTTTTAAAGCTTGCAGTTATCAATCCATGGGGTCTAAAATTACAGGACCAGTATGGATGGAAATGAGTTGTTCAAAGCTAACTTCACAATAATTTTGGGCCATTTTTACATTCAGGCAGCGGAGAAACAGCCGGTCAAAGTAAGGGTACAAAACTGCTCTGGTCCTGCTTTAATTCAATGGAGATTTTAGTTTGCTTTAAAAGCTTGCGGTTATAGGTCCTAAAATTACAGGACCAGTATGGGTGGAAAGGACTTGTTCAGAGCTAACTTTACACAGATTTTGGGGCTTTTTGACCATCAGGTGGCGGAGCAATAGACGGTCAAAGGACGGGTACAAATCTCATCCGGTCCCACTTTAAGTCAATGAAGATTTCCATTTGCTTTAAAAGCTTGCGGTTATCGATCCATGGAGTCTAAAATTAAAGGACCAGTATGGGTGGAAAGGACTTGTTCAGAGCTAACTTCACTACAATTTTGGGCCATTTTGACATTCAGGCGGCGGAGAATTAGCCGGTCAAAGGAAGGGTACAAAACTCCTCCTGTCCCACTTTAAGATAATGGAGATTTTCATTTGCTTTAAAAGCTTGCGGTTATCGATCCATGGGGTCAAAAATTACAGCACCAGTATGGCTGGAAAGTTCTTGTTCATAGCTAACTTCACAACAATTTTGTGCAATTTTGACCTTCAGGAGGCGGTGAAACAGCCGGTCAAAGTAAGGGTACAAAACTGCTCTGGTCCTGCTTTAAGTCAATGGAGATTTTCATTTGTTTTAAAAGCTTGTGGTTATCGATCCATGGAGTCTAAAATTAGAGGACCAGTATGGATGGAAAGGACTTGTTCAAAGCTAACTTCACAACAATTTTGGGACATTTTGACCTTCAGGCGGAGAAGTAATTGCCTTTCAAAGGAAGGGTACAAAACTCCTCCTGTCCCACTTTAAGTCAATGCAGATTTTCATTTGCTTTTAAAGCTTGCGGTTATCGATCCATGGGGTCAAAAATTACAGGACCAGTATGGCTGGAAATGACTTGTTCAGAGCTAACTTCACAATAATTTTGGTCCATTTTGACTCTCAGGCGGCGGAGAAACAGCCGGTCAAAGTTAGGGTTCAAAACTGCTCTGCTCTGCTCTAGAGGACCAGTATGGACTGCTTTAAGTCAAAGGAGATTTTAATTTGCTTTTAAAGCTTGCAGTTATCAATCCATGGGGTCTAAAATTTCAGGACCAGTATGGAAGCAAATTAGTTGTTCAGAGCTAACTTCACAATAATTTTGGGCCATTTTGACATTCAGGCAGCGGAGAAACAGCCAGTCAAAGTAAGGGTACAAAACTGCTCTGGTCCCGCTTTAATTCAATGGAGATTTTAGTTTGCTTTAAAAGCTTGCGGTTCTAGGTCCTAAAATTACAGGACCAGTATGGGTGGAAAGGACTTGTTCAGAGCTAACTTTACACAGATTTTTGGGCTTTTTGACCATCAGGTGGCGGAGAAATAGACGGTCAAAGGAAGGGTACTAATCTCATCCGGTCCCACTTTAAGTCAATGAAGATTTTCATTTGCTTTTAAAGCTTGCGGTTATCGATCCATGGAGTCTAAAATTAAAGGACCAGTATGGGTGGAAAGGACTTGTTCAGAGCTAACTTCACTACAATTTTGGGCCATTTTGACCTACAGGCGGCGGGGAAATAGCCGGTCAACTGAAGGGAACAAAACTCCTCCTGTTCCCCTTTAAGTCAATGGAGATTTTAATTTGCTTTAAAAGCTTGCGGTTATCGATCCATGCGGTCAAAAATTACAGGACCAGTATGGCTGGAAAGTTCTTGTTCATAGCTAACTTCACAACAATTTTGTGCAATTTTGACCTTCAGGAGGCGGTGAAACAGCCGGTCAAAGTACGGGTACAAAACTGCTCTGGTCCTGCTTTAAGTCAATGGAGATTTTCATTTGTTTTAAAAGCTTGTGGTTATCGATCCATGGAGACTAAAATTAGAGGACCAGTATGGATGGAAAGGACTTGTTCAGAGCTAACTTCACAACAATTTTGGGCCATTTTGACCTTTAGGCGGCGAAGAAATAGCCGGTCAAAGGAAGGGTACAAAACTCCTCCTGTCCCACTTTAAGTCAATGCAGATTTTCATATGCTTTAAAAGCTTGCGGTTATCGATCCATGGGGTCAAAAATTACAGGACCTGTATGGCTGGAAATGACTTGTTCAGAACTAACTTCACAATAATTTTGGTCCATTTTGACATTCAGGCGGCGGCGGAGAAACAGCCAGTCAAAGTTAGGGTTCAAAACTGCTCTGGTCCTGCTTTAAGTCAATGGAGATTTTTATTTGCTTTAAAAGCTTGCAGTTATCGATCCATGGGGACTAAAATTACAGGACCAGTATGGATGGAATGGACATGCTCAGAGCTAACTTCACAATAATTTTGGGCCATTTTGACATTCAGGCGGCAGAGAAACAGCCAGCAAAAGTAAGGGTACAAAACTCCTCCTTTCCCACTTTAAGTCAATGGAGATTTTCATTTGCTTTAAAAGCTTGCGGTTATCGATCCATGCGGTCAAAAATTACAGGACCAGTATACCTGGAAAGTACTTGTTCAGTGATAACTTCACAACAATTTCATGCAATTTTGACATTCAGGAGGCGGTGAAACAGCCGGTCAAAGAAAGGGTACAAAACTGCTCTGGTCCTGCTTTAAGTCAATGGAGATTTTCATTTGTTTTAAAAGCTTGTGGTTATCGATCCATGGAGTCTAAAATTAGAGGACCAGTATGGCTGGAAAGCACTTGTTCAGTGCTAACTTCAGAACAATTTTGGGCCATTTTGACTTTCAGGCGGCGGAGAAACAGCCGGTCAAAGTAAAGGTAAAAAACTGCTCTGGTCCTGCTTTAAGTCAATGGAGATTATAATTTGCTTTTAAAGCTTGCAGTTATCAATCCATGGGGTCTATAATGACAGGACCAGTATGGATGGAAATGAGTTGTTCAGAGCTAACTTCACAATAATTTTGGGCCATTTTTACATTCAGGCAGCGGAGAAACAGCCGGTCAAAGTAAGGGTACAAAACTGCTCTGGTCCTGCTTTAATTCAATGGAGATTTTAGTTTGCTTTAAAAGCTTGGGGTTATAGGTCCTAAAATTACAGGACCAGTATGGGTGGAAAGGACTTGTTCAGAGCTAACTTTACACAGATTTTGGGGCTTTTTGACCTTCAGGTGGCGGAGCAATAGACGGTCAAAGGACGGGTACAAATCTCATCCGGTCCCACTTTAAGTCACTGAAGATTTCCATTTGCTTTAAAAGCTTGCGGTTATCGATCCATGGAGTCTAAAATTACAGGACCAGTATGGGTGGAAATGACTTGTTCAGAGCTAACTTCACTACAATTTTGGGCCATTTTGACATTCAGGCGGCGGAGAATTAGCCGGTCAAAGGAAGGGTACAAAACTCCTCTTGTCCCACTTTAAGATAATGGAGATTTTCATTTTCTTTAAAAGCTTGCGGTTATCGATCCATGGGGTAAAAAATTACAGAACCAGTATGGCTGGAAAGTTCTTGTTCATAGTTAACTTCACAACAATTTTGTGCAATTTTGACTTTCAGGAGGCGGTGAAACAGCCGGTCAAAGTAAGGGTACAAAACTGCTCTGGTCCTGCTTTAAGTCAAAGGAGATTTTAATTTGTTTTAAAAGCTTGTGGTTATCGATCCATGGAGTCTAAAATTAGAGGACCAGTATGGATGGAAAGGACTTGTTCAAAGCTAACTTCACAATAATTTTGGTCCATTTTGACTCTCAGGCGGTGGAGAAACAGCCGGTCAAAGTTAGGGTTCAAAACTGCTCTGGTCCTGCTTTAAGTCAAAGGAGATTTTAATTTGCTTTTAAAGCTTGCAGTTATCAATCCATGGGGTCTAAAATTACAGGACCAGTATGGATGGAAATGAGTTGTTCAGAGCTAACTTCACAATAATTTTGGGCCATTTTGACATTCAGGCAGCGGAGAAACAGCCGGTCAAAGTAAGGGTACAAAACTACTCTGGTCCCGCTTTAATTCAATGGAGATTTTAGTTTGCTTTAAAAGCTTGCGGTTCTAGGTCCTAAAATTACAGGACCAGTATGGGTGGAAAGGACTTGTTCAGAGCTAACTTTACACAGATTTTTCGGCTTTTTGACCTTCAGGTGGCGGAGAAATAGACGGTCAAAGGAAGGGTACAAAACTCATCCGGTCCCACTTTAAGTCAATGAAGATTTTCATTTGCTTTTAAAGCTTGCGGTTATCGATCCATGGAGTCTAAAATTACAGGACCAGTATGGGTGGAAAGGACTTGTTCAGAGCTAACTTCACTACAATTTTGGGCCATTTTGACCTACAGGCGGCGGGGAAATAGCCGGTCAACTGAAGGGTACAAAACTCCTCCTGTCCCACTTTAAGTCAATGGAGATTTTAATTTGCTTTAAAAGCTTGCGGTTATCGATCCATGCGGTCAAAAATTACAGGACCAGTATGGCTGGAAAGTTCTTGTTCATAGCTAACTTCACAACAATTTTGTGCAATTTTGACCTTCAGGAGGCGGTGAAACAGCCGGTCAAAGTAAGGGTACAAAACTGCTCTGGTCCTGCTTTAAGTCAACGGAGATTTTAATTTGTTTTAAAAGCTTGCAGTTATCGATCCATGGAGACTAAAATTAGAGGACCAGTATGGATGGAAAGGACTTGTTCAGAGCTAACTTCACAACAATTTTGGGCCATTTTGACCTTCAGGCGGCGAAGAAATAACCGGTCAAAGGAAGGGTACAAAACTCCTCCTGTCCCACTTTAAGTCAATGCAGATTTTCATATGCTTTAAAAGCTTGCGGTTATCGATCCATGGGGTCAAAAATTACAGGACCTGTATGGCTGGAAATGACTTGTTCAGAGCTAACTTCACAATAATTTTGGTCCATTTTGACATTCAGCCGGCGGAGAAACAGCCAGTCAAAGTTAGGGTTCAAAACTGCTCTGGTCCTGCTTTAAGTCAATGGAGATTTTTATTTGCTTTAAAAGCTTGCAGTTATCGATCCATGGGGACTAAAATTACAGGACCAGTATGGATGGAATGGACATGCTCAGAGCTAACTTCACAATAATTTTGGCCATTTTGACTTTCAGGCGGCGGAGAAACAGCCGATCAAAGTAAGGGTACAAAATTGCTCTGGTCACACTTTAATTCAATGGAGATTTTAGTTTGCTTTAAAAGCTTGCGGTTCTAGGTCCTAAAATTACAGGACCAGTATGGGTGGAAAGGACTTGTTCAGAGCTAACTTTACACAGATTTTTGGGCTTTTTGACCTTCAGGTGGCGGAGAAATAGACGGTCAAAGGAAGGGTACAAATCTCATCCGGTCCCACTTTAAGTCAATGAAGATTTTAATTTGCTTTTAAAGCTTGCGGTTATCGATCCATGGAGTCTAAAATTAAAGGACCAGTATGGGTGGAAAGGACTTGTTCAGAGCTAACTTCACTACAATTTTGGGCCATTTTGACCTACAGGCGGCAGGGAAATAGCCGGTCAACTGAAGGGAACAAAACTCCTCCTGTCCCACTTTAAGTCAATGGAGATTTTAATTTGCTTTAAAAGCTTGCTGTTATCAATCCATGCGGTCAAAAATTACAGGACCAGTATGGCTGGAAAGTTCTTGTTCATAGCTAACTTCACAAGGCGGTGAAACAGCCGGTCAAAGTACGGGTACAAAACTGCTCTGGTCCTGCTTTAAGTCAATGGAGATTTTCATTTGTTTTAAAAGCTTTTGGTTATCGATCCATGGAGACTAAAATTAGAGGACCAGTATGGATGGGAAGGACTTGTTCAGAGCTAACTTCACAACAATTTTGGGCCATTTTGACCTTCAGGCGGCGAAGAAATAGCCGGTCAAAGGAAGGGTACAAAACTCCTCCTGTCCCACTTTAAGTCAATGCAGATTTTCATATGCTTTAAAAGCTTGCGGTAATCGATCCATGGGGTCAAAAATTACAGGACCTGTATGGCTGGAAATGACTTGTTCAGAGCTAACTTCACAATAATTTTGGTCCATTTTGACATTCAGGCGGCGGAGAAACAGCCAGTCAAAGTTAGGGTTCAAAACTGCTCTGGTCCTGCTTTAAGTCAATGGAGATTTTTATTTGCTTTAAAAGCTTGCAGTTATCAATCCATGGGGACTAAAATTACAGGACCACTATGGATGGAATGGACATGCTCAGAGCTAACTTCACAATAATTTTGGGCCATTTTGACATTCAGGCAGCAGAGAAACAGCCGGCCAAAGTAAGGGTACAAAACTCCTCCTTTCCCACTTTAAGTCAATGGAGATTTTCATTTGCTTTAAAAGCTTGCGGTTATCGATCCATGCGGTCAAAAATTAGAGGACCAGTATACCTGGAAAGTACTTGTTCAGTGATAACTTCAGAACAATTTTGGGCCATTTTGACCTTCAGGCGGCGGAGAAATAGCCGGTCAAAGGAAGGGTACAAATCTCATCCGGTCCCACTTTAAGTCAATGAAGATTTTCATTTGCTTTAAAAGCTTGCGGTTATCGATCCATGGAGTCTAAAATTACAGGACCAGTATGGATGGATAGGATTTGTTCAGAGCTAACTTCACAACAATTTTGGGCCATTTTGACATTCAGGCGGCGGAGAAATAGCCGGTCAAAGCAAGGGTACAAAATCCTCCTGTCCCACTTTAAGTCAATGGAGATTTTCATTTGTTTTAAAAGCTTGTGGTTATCGATCCATGGAGACTAAAATTAGAGGACCAGTATGGATGGAAAGGACTTGTTCAGAGCTAACTTCACAACAATTTTGGGCCATTTTGACTTTCAGGCGGCGAAGAAATAGCCGGTCAAAGGAAGGGTACAAAACTCCTCCTGTCCCACTTTAAGTCAATGCAGATTTTCATTTGCTTTAAAAGCTTGCGGTTATCGATCCATGGGGACTAAAATTACAGGACCAGTATGGATGGAATGGACATGCTCAGAGCTCACTTCACAATAATTTTGGGCCATTTTGACTTTCAGGCGGCGGAGAAACAGCCGGCCAAAGTAAGGGTACAAAACTCCCCCTTTCCCACTTTAAGTCAATGGAGATTTTCATTTGCTTTAAAAGCTTGCGGTTATCGATCCATGGGGTCAAAAATTACAGGACCAGTATACCTGGAAAGTACTTGTTCAGTGATAACTTCAGAACAATTTTGGGCCATTTTGACATTCAGGCGGCGGAGAAATAGCCGGTCAAAGCAAGGATACAAAAGTCCTCCTGTCCCACATTAAGTCAATGGAGATTTTAGTTTGCTTTAAAAGCTTGCGGTTATAGATCCATGGGGTATAAAATTACAGGACCAGTATGGCTGGAAAGGACTTGTTCAGAGCTAACTTTACACAGATTTTGGGGCTTTTTGACCTTCAGGCGGCGGAGAAATAGCTGGTCAAAAGAAGGGTACAAATCTCATCCGATCCCACTTTAAGTCAATGAAGATTTTCATTTGCTGTAAAAGCTTTCGGTTATCAATCCATGGGGTCGAAAATTACAGGACCAGTAAGGCTGGAAGGGACTTGTTCAGAGCTAATATCACACAAATATTGGGCAATTTTGACCTGCAGGTGGCGGAGAAACAGCCAGTCAAAGTGAGGTTAAGAAACTCATCCGGTTCCACTTTAAGTTAATGGAGATTTTCATTTGATTTAAAGCTTGCAGTTATCGATCCATGGGGTCTAAAATTACAGGACCAGTATGGAAGTAAAGTACTTGTTCATAGCTAACTTCACAACAATTTTGGGCCATTTTGACCTTCAGGCGGCGGAGAAACAGCCGGTCAAAGTAAAGGTACAAAACTGCTCTGGTCCTGCTTTAAGTCAATGGAGATTTTAATTTGTTTTAAAGCTTGCAGTTATCAATCCATGGGGTCTAAAATTACAGGACCAGTATGGATGGAAATGAGTTGTTCAGAGCTAACTTCACAATAATTTTGGGCCATTTTGACATTCAGGCAGCGGAGAAACAGCCGGTCAAAGTAAGGGTACAAAACTGCTCTGGTCCTGCTTTAATTCAATGGAGATTTTAGTTTGCTTTAAAAGCTTGCGGTTCTAGGTCCTAAAATTACAGAACCAGTATGGGTGGAAAGGATTTGTTCAGAGCTAACTTTACACAGATTTTGGGGCTTTTTCACCTTCAGGTGGCGGAGAAGTAGACAGTCAAAGGAAGGGTACAAATCTCATCCGGTCCCACTTTAAGTCAATGGAGATTTCCATTTGCTTTAAAAGCTTGCGGTTATCGATCCATGGAGTCTAAAATTACAGGACAAGTATGGGTGGAAATGAATTGTTCAGAGCTAACTTCACTACAATTTTGGGCCATTTTGACCTGCAGGCGGCTGAGAAATAGCCAGTCAAATGAAGGGTACAAAACTCCTCCTGTCCCACTTTAAGTCAATGGAGATTTTCATTTGCTTTAAAAGCTTGCGGTTATCGATCCATGCGGTCAAAAATTACAGGACCAGTATGGCTGGAAAGTTCTTGTTCATAGCTAACTTCACAACAATTTTGTGCAATTTTGACATTCAGGAGGCGGTGAAACAGCCGGTCAAAGAAAGGGTACAAAACTGCTCTGGTCCTGCTTTAAGTCAATGGAGATTTTCATTTGTTTTAAAAGCTTGTGGTTATCGATCCATGGAGTCTAAAATTAGAGGACCAGTATGGCTGGAAAGCACTTGTTCAGTGCTAACTTCAGTACAATTTTGGGCCATTTTGACATTCAGGCGGCGGAGAAACAGCCGGTCAAAGTAAAGGTAAAAAACTGCTCTGGTCCTGCTTTAAGTCAAAGGGGATTATAATTTGCTTTTAAAGCTTGCAGTTATCAATCCATGGGGTCTAAAATTACAGGACCTGTATGGCTGGAAATGACTTGTTCAGAACTAACTTCACAATAATTTTGGTCCATTTTGACATTCAGGCGGCGGAGAAACAGCCAGTCAAAGTTAGGGTTCAAAACTGCTCTGGTTCTGCTTTAAGTCAATGGAGATTTTTATTTGCTTTAAAAGCTTGCAGTTATCGATCCATGGGGACTAAAATTACAGGACCATTATGGATGGAATGGACATGCTCAGAGCTAACTTCACAATAATTTTGGGCCATTTTGACATTCAGGCTGCAGAGAAACAGCCAGCAAAAGTAAGGGTACAAAACTCCTCCTTTCCCACTTTAAGTCAATGGAGATTTTCATTTGCTTTAAAAGCTTGCGGTTATCGATCCATGCGGTCAAAAATTACAGGACCAGTATACCTGGAAAGTACTTGTTCAGTGATAACTTCACAACAATTTCATGCAATTTTGACATTCAGGAGGCGGTGAAACAGCCGGTCAAAGAAAGGGTACAAAACTGCTCTGGTCCTGCTTTAAGTCAATGGAGATTTTCATTTGTTTTAAAAGCTTGTGGTTATCGATCCATGGAGTCTAAAATTAGAGGACCAGTATGGCTGGAAAGCACTTGTTCAGTGCTAACTTCAGAACAATTTTGGGCCATTTTGACATTCAGGCGGCGGAGAAACAGCCGGTCAAAGTAAAGGTAAAAAACTGCTCTGGTCCTGCTTTAAGTCAATGGAGATTATAATTTGCTTTTAAAGCTTGCAGTTATCAATCCATGGGGTCTAAAATGACAGGACCAGTATGGATGGAAATGAGTTGTTCAGAGCTAACTTCACAATAATTTTGGGCCATTTTTACATTCAGGCAGCGGAGAAACAGCCGGTCAAAGTAAGGGTACAAAACTGCTCTGGTCCTGCTTTAATTCAATGGAGATTTTAGTTTGCTTTAAAAGCTTGGGGTTATAGGTCCTAAAATTACAGGACCAGTATGGGTGGAAAGGACTTGTTCAGAGCTAACTTTACACAGATTTTGGGGCTTTTTGACCTTCAGGTGGCGGAGCAATAGACGGTCAAAGGACGGGTACAAATCTCATCCGGTCCCACTTTAAGTCACTGAAGATTTCCATTTGCTTTAAAAGCTTGCGGTTATCGATCCATGGAGTCTAAAATTACAGGACCAGTATGGGTGGAAATGACTTGTTCAGAGCTAACTTCACTACAATTTTGGGCCATTTTGACATTCAGGCGGCGGAGAATTAGCCGGTCAAAGGAAGGGTACAAAACTCCTCCTGTCCCACTTTATGATAATGGAGATTTTCATTTGCTTTAAAAGCTTGCGGTTATCGATCCATGGGGTCAAAAATTACAGAACCAGTATGGCTGGAAAGTTCTTGTTCATAGTTAACTTCACAACAATTTTGTGCAATTTTGACTTTCAGGAGGCGGTGAAACAGCTGGTAAAAGTAAGGGTACAAAACTGCTCTGGTCCTGCTTTAAGTCAAAGGAGATTTTAATTTGTTTTAAAAGGTTGTGGTTATCGATCCATGGAGTCTAAAATTAGAGGACCAGTATGGATGGAAAGGACTTGTTCAAAGCTAACTTCACAATAATTTTGGTCCATTTTGACTCTCAGGCGGCGGAGAAACAGCCGGTCAAAGTTAGGGTTCAAAACTGCTCTGGTCCTGCTTTAAGTCAAAGGAGATTTTAATTTGCTTTTAAAGCTTGCAGTTATCAATCCATGGGGTCTAAAATTACAGGACCAGTATGGATGGAAATGAGTTGTTCAGAGCTAACTTCACAATAATTTTGGGCCATTTTGACATTCAGGCAGCGGAGAAACAGCCGGTCAAAGTAAGGGTACAAAACTGCTCTGGTCCCGCTTTAATTCAATGGAGATTTTAGTTTGCTTTAAAAGCTTGCGGTTCTAGGTCCTAAAATTACAGGACCAGTATGGGTGGAAAGGACTTGTTCAGAGCTAACTTTACACAGATTTTTCGGCTTTTTGACCTTCAGGTGGCGGAGAAATAGACGGTCAAAGGAAGGGTACAAAACTCATCCGGTCCCACTTTAAGTCAATGAAGATTTTCATTTGCTTTTAAAGCTTGCGGTTATCGATCCATGGAGTCTAAAATTACAGGACCAGTATGGGTGGAAAGGACTTGTTCAGAGCTAACTTCACTACAATTTTGGGCCATTTTGACCTACAGGCGGCGGGGAAATAGCCGGTCAACTGAAGGGTACAAAACTCCTCCTGTCCCACTTTAAGTCAATGGAGATTTTAATTTGCTTTAAAAGCTTGCGGTTATCGATCCATGCGGTCAAAAATTACAGGACCAGTATGGCTGGAAAGTTCTTGTTCATAGCTAACTTCACAACAATTTTGTGCAATTTTGACCTTCAGGAGGCGGTGAAACAGCCGGTCAAAGTAAGGGTACAAAACTGCTCTGGTCCTGCTTTAAGTCAATGGAGATTTTAATTTGTTTTAAAAGCTTGCAGTTATCGATCCATGGAGACTAAAATTAGAGGACCAGTATGGATGGAAAGGACTTGTTCAGAGCTAACTTCACAACAATTTTGGGCCATTTTGACCTTCAGGCGGCGAAGAAATAGCCGGTCAAAGGAAGGGTACAAAACTCCTCCTGTCCCACTTTTAGTCAATGCAGATTTTAATATGCTTTAAAAGCTTGCGGTTATCGATCCATGGGGTCAAAAATTACAGGACCTGTATGGCTGGAAATGACTTGTTCAGAGCTAACTTCACAATAATTTTGGTCCATTTTGACATTCAGGCGGTGGAGAAACAGCCAGTCAAAGTTAGGGTTCAAAACTGCTCTGGTCCTGCTTTAAGTCAATGGAGATTTTTATTTGCTTTAAAAGCTTGCAGTTATCGATCCATGGGGACTAAAATTACAGGACCAGTATGGATGGAATGGACATGCTCAGAGCTAACTTCACAATAATTTTGGCCATTTTGACTTTCAGGCGGCGGAGAAACAGCCGGTCAAAGTAAGGGTACAAAATTGCTCTGGTCCCGCTTTAATTCAATGGAGATTTTAGTTTGCTTTAAAAGCTTGTGGTTCTAGGTCCTAAAATTACAGGACCAGTATGGGTGGAAAGGACTTGTTCAGAGCTTACTTTACACAGATTTTTGGGCTTTTTGACCTTCAGGTGGCGGAGAAATAGACGGTCAAAGGAAGGGTACAAATCTCATCCGGTCCCACTTTAAGTCAATGAAGATTTTAATTTGCTTTTAAAGCTTGCGGTTATCGATCCATGGAGTCTAAAATTAAAGGACCAGTATGGGTGGAAAGGACTTGTTCAGAGCTAACTTCACTACAATTTTGGGCCATTTTGACCTACAGGCGGCGGGGAAATAGCCGGTCAACTGAAGGGAACAAAACTCCTCCTGTCCCACTTTAAGTCAATGGAGATTTTAATTTGCTTTAAAAGCTTGCGGTTATCGATCCATGCGGTCAAAAATTACAGGACCAGTATGGCTGGAAAGTTCTTGTTCATAGCTAACTTCACAAGGCAGTGAAACAGCCGGTCAAAGTACGGGTACAAAACTGCTCTGGTCCTGCTTTAAGTCAATGGAGATTTTCATTTGTTTTAAAAGCTTTTGGTTATCGATCCATGGAGACTAAAATTAGAGGACCAGTATGGATGGGAAGGACTTGTTCAGAGCTAACTTCACAACAATTTTGGGCCATTTTGACCATCAGGCGGCGAAGAAATAGCCGGTCAAAGGAAGGGTACAAAACTCCTCCTGTCCCACTTTAAGTCAATGCAGATTTTCATATGCTTTAAAAGCTTGCGGTTATCGATCCATGGGTCAAAAATTACAGGACCTGTATGGCTGGAAATGACTTGTTCAGAGCTAACTTCACAATAATTTTGGTCCATTTTGACATTCAGGCGGCGGAGAAACAGCCAGTCAAAGATAGGGTTCAAAACTGCTCTGGTCCTGCTTTAAGTCAATGGAGATTTTTATTTGCTTTAAAAGCTTGCAGTTATCGATCCATGGGGACTAAAATTACAGGACCACTATGGATGGAATGGACATGCTCAGAGCTAACTTCACAATAATTTTGGGCCATTTTGACATTCAGGCGGCAGAGAAACAGCCGGCCAAAGTAAGGGTACAAAACTCCTCCTTTCCCACTTTAAGTCAATGGAGATTTTCATTTGCTTTAAAAGCTTGCGGTTATCGATCCATGCGGTCAAAAATTAGAGGACCAGTATACCTGGAAAGTACTTGTTCAGTGATAACTTCAGAACAATTTTGGGCCATTTTGACCTTCAGGCGGCGGAGAAATAGCCGGTCAAAGGAAGGGTACAAATCTCATCCGGTCCCACTTTAAGTCAATGCAGATTTTCATTTGCTTTAAAAGCTTGCGGTTATCGATCCATGGGGTCAAAAATTACAGGACCAGTATGGCTGGAAATGACTTGTTCAGAGCTAACTTCACAATAATTTTGGTCCATTTTGACATACAGGCGGCGGAGAAACAGCCAGTCAAAGTTAGGGTTCAAAACTGCTCTGGTCCTGCATTAAGTCAATGGAGATTTTAATTTGCTTTAAAAGCTTGCAGTTATCGATCCATGGGGACTAAAATTACAGGACCAGTATGGATGGAATGGACATGCTCAGAGCTCACTTCACAATAATTTTGGGCCATTTTGACTTTCAGGCGGCGGAGAAACAGCCGGCCAAAGTAAGGGTACAAAACTCCTCCTTTCCCACTTTAAGTCAATGGAGATTTTCATTTGCTTTAAAAGCTTGCGGTTATCGATCCATGGGGTCAAAAATTACAGAACCAGTATACCTGGAAATTACTTGTTCAGTGATAACTTCAGAACAATTTTGGGCCATTTTGACATTCAGGCGGCGGAGAAATAGCCGGTCAAAGCAAGGGTACAAAAGTCCTCCTGTCCCACATTAAGTCAATGGAGATTTTAGTTTGCTTTAAAAGTTTGTGGTTATAGATCCATGGGGTATAAAATTACAGGACCAGTATGGCTGGAAAGGACTTGTTCAGAGCTAACTTTACACAGATTTTGGGGCTTTTTGACCTTCAGGCGGCGGAGAAATAGCTGGTCAAAAGAAGGGTACAAATCTCATCCGATCCCACTTTAAGTCAATGAAGATTTTCATTTGCTGTAAAAGCTTTCGGTTATCAATCCATGGGGTCGAAAATTACAGGACCAGTAAGGCTGGAAGGGACTTGCTCAGAGCTAATATCACACAAATATTGGGCAATTTTGACCTGCAGGTGGCGGAGAAACAGCCAGTCAAAGTGAGGTTAAGAAACTCATCCGGTTCCACTTTAAGTTAATGGAGATTTTCATTTGATTTAAAGCTTGCAGTTATCGATCCATGGGGTCTAAAATTACAGGACCAGTATGGAAGTAAAGTACTTGTTCATAGCTAACTTCACAACAATTTTGGGCCATTTTGACCTTCAGGCGGCGGAGAAACAGCCGGTCAAAGTAAAGATACAAAACTGCTCTGGTCCTGCTTTAAGTCAATGGAGATTTTAATTTGTTTTAAAGCTTGCAGTTATCAATCCATGGGGTCTAAAATTACAGGACCAGTATGGATGGAAATGAGTTGTTCAGAGCTAACTTCACAATAATTTTGGGCCATTTTGACATTCAGGCAGCGGAGAAACAGCCGGTCAAAGTAAGGGTACAAAACTGCTCTGGTCCTGGTTTAATTCAATGGAGATTTTAGTTTGCTTTAAAAGCTTGCGGTTCTAGGTCCTAAAATTACAGAACCAGTATGGGTGGAAAGGATTTGTTCAGAGCTAACTTTACACAGATTTTGGGGCTTTTTGACCTTCAGGTGGCGGAGAAATAGACAGTCAAAGGAAGGGTACAAATCTCATCCGGTCCCACTTTAAGTCAATGAAGATTTCCATTTGCTTTAAAAGCTTGCGGTTATCGATCCATGGAGTCTAAAATTACAGGACCAGTATGGGTGGAAAGGACTTGTTCAGAGCTAACTTCACTACAATTTTGGGCCATTTTGACATACAGGCGGCGGAGAATTAGCCGGTCAAAGGAAGGGTACAAAACTCCTCCTGTCCCACTTTAAGATAATGGAGATTTTCATTTGCTTTAAAAGCTTGCGGTTATCGATCCATGGGGTCAAAAATTACAGCACCAGTATGGCTGGAAAGTTCTTGTTCATAGCTAACTTCACAACAATTTTGTGCAATTTTGACCTTCAGGAGAAGGTGAAACAGCCGGTCAAAGTAAGGGTACAAAACTGCTCTGGTCCTGCTTTAAGTCAATGGAGATTTTCATTTCTTTTAAAAGCTTGTGGTTATCGATCCATGGAGTCTAAAATTAGAGGACCAGTATGGATGGAAAGGACTTGTTCAAAGCTAACTTCACAACAATTTTGGGCCATTTTGACCTTCAGGCGGAGAAGAAATTGCCGGTCAAAGGAAGGGTACAAAACTCCTCCTGTCCCACTTTAAGTCAATGCAGATTTTCATTTGCTTTAAAAGCTTGCGGTTATCGATCCATGGGGTCAAAAATTACAGGACCAGTATGGCTGGAAATAACTTGTTCAGAGCTAACTTCACAATAATATTGGGCCATTTTGACATTCAGGCAGTGGAGAAACAGCCGGTCAAAGTAAGGGTACAAAACTGCTCTGGTCCCGCTTTAATTCAATGGAGATTTTAGTTTGCTTTAAAAGCTTGCGGTTCTAGGTCCTAAAATTACAGGACCAGTATGGGTGGAAAGGACTTGTTCAGAGCTAACTTTACACAGATTTTTGGGCTTTTTGACCTTGAGGTGGCGGAGAAATAGACGGTCAAAGGAAGGGTACAAATCTCATCCGGTCCCACTTTAAGTCAATGAAGATTTTCATTTGCTTTTAAAGCTTGCGGTTATCGATCCATGGAGTCTAAAATTACAGGACTAGTATGGGTGGAAAGGACTTGTTCAGAGCTAACTTCACTACAATTTTGGGCCATTTTGACCTACAGGCGGCGGGGAAATAGCCGGTCAACTGAAGGGAACAAAACTCCTCCTGTCCCACTTTAAGTCATTGGAGATTTTAATTTGCTTTAAAAGCTTGCGGTTATCGATCCATGCGGTCAAAAATTACAGGACCAGTATGGCTGGAAAGTTCTTGTTCATAGCTAACTTCACAACAATTTTGTGCAATTTTGACATTCAGGAGGCGGTGAAACAGCCGGTCAAAGAAAGGGTACAAAACTG
Organism: Taudactylus pleione; assembly: GCA_031769625.1. Classification (NCBI taxonomy): domain Eukaryota; kingdom Metazoa; phylum Chordata; class Amphibia; order Anura; family Myobatrachidae; genus Taudactylus; species Taudactylus pleione. The sequence goes on along the minus strand of JAUIMM010000322.1, from coordinate 2,519,457 downwards.
CTCTGGTCCTGCTTTAAGTCAATGGAGATTTTCATTTGTTTTAAAAGCTTGTGGTTATCGATCCATGGAGTCTAAAATTAGAGGACCAGTATGGCTGGAAAGCACTTGTTCAGTGCTAACTTCAGTACAATTTTGGGCCATTTTGACATTCAGGCGGCGGAGAAACAGCCGGTCAAAGTAAAGGTAAAAAACTGCTCTGGTCCTGCTTTAAGTCAATGGAGATTATAATTTGCTTTTAAAGCTTGCAGTTATCAATCCATGGGGTCTAAAATTACAGGACCAGTATGGATGGAAATGAGTTGTTCAGAGCTAACTTCACAATAATTTTGGGCCATTTTTACATTCAGGCAGCGGAGAAACAGCAGGTCAAAGTAAGGGTACAAAACTGCTCTGGTCCTGCTTTAATTCAATGGAGATTTTAGTTTGCTTTAAAAGCTTGCGGTTATAGGTCCTAAAATTACAGGACCAGTATGGGTGGAAAGGACTTGTTCAGAGCTAACTTTACACAGATTTTGGGGCTTTTTGACCTTCCGGTGGTGGAGCAATAGACGGTCAAGGACGGGTACAAATCTCATCCGGTCCCACTTTAAGTCAATGCAGATTTCCATTTGCTTTAAAAGCTTGCGGTTATCGATCCATGGAGTCTAAAATTACAGGACCAGTATGGGTGGAAAGGACTTGTTCAGAGCTAACTTCACTACAATTTTGGGCCATTTTGACATTCAGGCGGTGGAGAATTAGCCGGTCAAAGGAAGGGTACAAAACTCCTCCTGTCCCACTTTAAGATAATGGAGATTTTCATTTGCTTTAAAAGCCTGTGGTTATCGATCCATGGGGTCAAAAATTACAGCACCAGTATGGCTGGAAAGTTCTTGTTCATAGCTAACTTCACAACAATTTTGTGCAATTTTGACCTTCAGGAGGCGGTGAAACAGCCGGTCAAAGTAAGGGTACAAAACTGCTCTGGTCCTGCTTTAAGTCAATGGAGATTTTCATTTGTTTTAAAAGCTTGTGGTTATCGATCCATGGAGTCTAAAATTAGGGGACCAGTATGGATGGAAAGGACTTGTTCAAAGCTAACTTCACAACAATTTTGGGCCATTTTGACCTTCAGGCGGAGAAGAAATTGCCGGTCAAAGGAAGGGTACACAACTCCTCCTGTCCCACTTTAAGTCAATGCAGATTTTCATTTGCTTTAAAAGCTTGCGGTTATCGATCCATGGGGTCAAAAATTACAGGACCAGTATGGCTGGAAATAACTTGTTCAGAGCTAACTTCACAATAATTTTGGTCCATTTTGACTCTCAGGCGGCGGAGAAACAGCCGGTCAAAGTAAGGGTTCAAAACTGCTCTGGTCCCGCTTTAATTCAATGGAGATTTTAGTTTGCTTTAAAAGCTTGCAGTTATCAATCCATGGGGTCTAAAATTTCATGACCAGTATGGATGGAAATGAGTTGTTCAGAGCTAACTTCACAATAATTTTGGGCCATTTTGACATTCAGGCAGCGGAGAAACAGCCGGTCAAAGTAAGGGTACAAAACTGCTCTGGTCCCACTTTAATTCAATGGAGATTTTAGTTTGCTTTAAAAGCTTGCGGTTCTAGGTCCTAAAATTACAGGACCAGTATGGGTGGAAAGGACTTGTTCAGAGCTAACTTTACACAGATTTTTGGGCTTTTTGACCATCAGGTGGCGGAGAAATAGACGGTCAAAGGAAGGGTACAAATCTCATCCGGTCCCACTTTAAGTCAATGAAGATTTTCATTTGCTTTTAAAGCTTGCGGTTATCGATCCATGGAGTCTAAAATTACAGGACCAGTATGGGTGGAAAGGACTTGTTCAGAGCTAACTTCACTACAATTTTGGGCCATTTTGACCTACAGGCGGCGGGGAAATAGCCGGTCAACTGAAGGGAACAAAACTCCTCCTGTCCCACTTTAAGTCATTGGAGATTTTAATTTGCTTTAAAAGCTTGCGGTTATCGATCCATGCGGTCAAAAATTACAGGACCAGTATGGCTGGAAAGTTCTTGTTCATAGCTAACTTCACAACAATTTTGTGCAATTTTGACATTCAGGAGGCGGTGAAACAGCCGGTCAAAGAAAGGGTACAAAACTGCTCTGGTCCTGCTTTAAGTCAATGGAGATTTTCATTTGTTTTAAAAGCTTGTGGTTATCGATCCATGGAGTCTAAAATTAGAGGACCAGTATGGCTGGAAAGCACTTGTTCAGTGCTAACTTCAGTACAATTTTGGGCCATTTTGACATTCAGGCGGCGGAGAAACAGCCGGTCAAAGTAAAGGTAAAAAACTGCTCTGGTCCTGCTTTAAGTCAATGGAGATTATAATTTGCTTTTAAAGCTTGCAGTTATCAATCCATGGGGTCTAAAATTACAGGACCAGTATGGATGGAAATGAGTTGTTCAGAGCTAACTTCACAATAATTTTGGGCCATTTTTACATTCAGGCAGCGGAGAAACAGCAGGTCAAAGTAAGGGTACAAAACTGCTCTGGTCCTGCTTTAATTCAATGGAGATTTTAGTTTGCTTTAAAAGCTTGCGGTTATAGGTCCTAAAATTACAGGACCAGTATGGGTGGAAAGGACTTGTTCAGAGCTAACTTTACACAGATTTTGGGGCTTTTTGACCTTCCGGTGGTGGAGCAATAGACGGTCAAGGACGGGTACAAATCTCATCCGGTCCCACTTTAAGTCAATGCAGATTTCCATTTGCTTTAAAAGCTTGCGGTTATCGATCCATGGAGTCTAAAATTACAGGACCAGTATGGGTGGAAAGGACTTGTTCAGAGCTAACTTCACTACAATTTTGGGCCATTTTGACATTCAGGCGGCGGAGAATTAGCCGGTCAAAGGAAGGGTACAAAACTCCTCCTGTCCCACTTTAAGATAATGGAGATTTTCATTTGCTTTAAAAGCCTGTGGTTATCGATCCATGGGGTCAAAAATTACAGCACCAGTATGGCTGGAAAGTTCTTGTTCATAGCTAACTTCACAACAATTTTGTGCAATTTTGACCTTCAGGAGGCGGTGAAACAGCCGGTCAAAGTAAGGGTACAAAACTGCTCTGGTCCTGCTTTAAGTCAATGGAGATTTTCATTTGTTTTAAAAGCTTGTGGTTATCGATCCATGGAGTCTAAAATTAGAGGACCAGTATGGATGGAAAGGACTTGTTCAAAGCTAACTTCACAACAATTTTGGGCCATTTTGACCTTCAGGCGGAGAAGAAATTGCCGGTCAAAGGAAGGGTACACAACTCCTCCTGTCCCACTTTAAGTCAATGCAGATTTTCATTTGCTTTAAAAGCTTGCGGTTATCGATCCATGGGGTCAAAAATTACAGGACCAGTATGGCTGGAAATAACTTGTTCAGAGCTAACTTCACAATAATTTTGGTCCATTTTGACTCTCAGGCGGCGGAGAAACAGCCGGTCAAAGTAAGGGTTCAAAACTGCTCTGGTCCCGCTTTAATTCAATGGAGATTTTAGTTTGCTTTAAAAGCTTGCAGTTATCAATCCATGGGGTCTAAAATTTCATGACCAGTATGGATGGAAATGAGTTGTTCAGAGCTAACTTCACAATAATTTTGGGCCATTTTGACATTCAGGCAGCGGAGAAACAGCCGGTCAAAGTAAGGGTACAAAACTGCTCTGGTCCCGCTTTAATTCAATGGAGATTTTAGTTTGCTTTAAAAGCTTGCGGTTCTAGGTCCTAAAATTACAGGACCAGTATGGGTGGAAAGGACTTGTTCAGAGCTAACTTTACACAGATTTTTGGGCTTTTTGACCATCAGGTGGCGGAGAAATAGACGGTCAAAGGAAGGGTACAAATCTCATCCGGTCCCACTTTAAGTCAATGAAGATTTTCATTTGCTTTTAAAGCTTGCGGTTATCGATCCATGGAGTCTAAAATTACAGGACCAGTATGGGTGGAAAGGACTTGTTCAGAGCTAACTTCACTACAATTTTGGGCCATTTTGACCTACAGGCGGCGGGGAAATAGCCGGTCAACTGAAGGGAACAAAACTCCTCCTGTCCCACTTTAAATCAATGGAGATTTTAATTTGCTTTAAAAGCTTGCGGTTATCGATCCATGCGGTCAAAAATTACAGGACCAGTATGGCTGGAAAGTTCTTGTTCATAGCTAACTTCACAACAATTTTGTGCAATTTTGACCTTCAGGAGGCGGTGAAACAGCCGGTCAAAGTAAAGGTACAAAACTGCTCTGGTCCTGCTTTAAGTCAATGGAGATTTTCATTTGTTTTTAAAGCTTGTGGTTATCGATCCATGGAGACTAAAATTACAGGACCAGTATGGATGGAAAGGACTTGTTCAGAGCTAACTTCACAACAATTTTGGGCCATTTTGACATTCAGGCGGCGAAGAAATAGCCGGTCAAAGGAAGGGTACAAAACTCCTCCTGTCCCACTTTAAGTCAATGCAGATTTTCATATGGTTTAAAAGCTTGCGGTTATCGATCCATGGGGTCAAAAATTACAGGACCTGTATGACTGGAAATGGCTTGTTCAGAGCTAACTTCACAATAATTTTGGTCCATTTTGACATTCAGGCGGCGGAGAAACAGCCAGTCAAAGTTAAGGTTCAAATCTGCTCTGGTCCTGCTTTAAGTCAATGGAGATTTTTATTTGCTTTAAAAGCTTGCAGTTATCGATCCATGGGGACTAAAATTACAGGACCAGTATGGATGGAATGGACATGCTCAGAGCTAACTTCACAATAATTTTGGGCCATTTTGACATTCAGGCGGCAGAGAAACAGCCGGCCAAAGTAAGGGTACAAAACTCCTCCTTTCCCACTTTAAGTCAATGGAGATTTTCATTTGCTTTAAAAGCTTGCGGTTATCGATCCATGCGGTCAAAAATTACAGGACCAGGATACCTGGAAAGTACTTGTTCAGTGATAACTTCAGAACAATTTTGGGCCATTTTGACCTTCTGGCGGCGGAGAAATAGCCGGTCAAAGGAAGGGTACAAATCTCATCCGGTCCCACTTTAAGTCAATAAAGATTTTCATTTGCTTTAAAAGCTTGCGGTTATCGATCCACGGAGTCTAAAATTACAGGACCAGTATGGATGGAAAGGACTTGTTCAGAGCTAACTTCACAACAATTTTGGGCCATTTTGACATTCAGGCGGCGGAGAAATAGACGTCAAAGCAAGGGTACAAAAGTCCTCCTGTCCCACATTTAGTCAATGGAGATTTTAGTTTGCTTTAAAAGCTTGCGGTTATAGATCCATGGGGTATAAAATTACAGGACCAGTATGGCTGGAAAGGACTTGTTCAGAGCTAACTTTACACAGATTTTGGGGCTTTTTGACCTTCAGGCGGCGGAGAAATAGCTGGTCAAAGGAAGGGTACAAATCTCATCCGATCCCACTTTAAGTCAATGAAGATTTTCATTTGCTGTAAAAGCTTTCGGTTATCAATCCATGGGGTCGAAAATTACAGGACCAATATGGCTGGAAGGGACTTGTTCAGAGCTAATATCACACAAATATTGGGCAATTTTGACCTGCAGGTGGTGGAGAAACAGCCAGTCAAAGTGAGGTTAAGAAACTCATCCGGTTCCACTTTAAGTTAATGGAGATTTTCATTTGATTTAAAGCTTGCAGTTATCGATCCATGGGGTCTAAAATTACAGGACCAGTATGGAAGTAAAGTACTTGTTCATAGCTAACTTCACAACAATTTTGGGCCATTTTGACCTTCAGGCGGCGGAGAAACAGCCGGTCAAAGTAAAGGTACAAAACTGCTCTGGTCCTGCTTTAAGTCAATGGAGATTTTAATTTGTTTTAAAGCTTGCAGTTATCAATCCATGGGGTCTAAAATTACAGGACCAGTATGGATGGAAATGAGTTGTTCAGAGCTAACTTCACAATAATTTTGGGCCATTTTGACATTCAGGCAGCGGAGAAACAGCCGGTCAAAGTAAGGGTACAAAACTGCTCTGGTCCTGCTTTAATTCAATGGAGATTTTAGTTTGCTTTAAAAGCTTGCGGTTCTAGGTCCTAAAATTACAGGACCAGTATGGGTGGAAAGGATTTGTTCAGAGCTAACATTACACAGATTTTGGGGCTTTTTGACCTTCAGGTGGCGGAGAAATAGACAGTCAAAGGAAGGGTACAAATCTCATCCGGTCCCACTTTAAGTCAATGAAGATTTCCATTTGCTTTAAAAGCTTGCGTTTATCGATCCATGGAGTCTAAAATTACAGGACAAGTATGGGTGGAGATGAATTGTTCAGAGCTAACTTCACCACAATTTTGGGCCATTTTGACCTGCAGGCGGCGGAGAAATAGCCTGTCAAATGAAGGGTACAAAACTCCTCCTGTCCCACTTTAAGTCAATGGAGATTTTCATTTGCTTTAAAAGCTTGCGGTTATCGATCCATGGGGTCAAAAATTACAGGACCAGTATGGCTGGAAAGTTCTTGTTCATAGCTAACTTCACAACAATTTTGTGCAATTTTGACATTCAGGAGGCGGTGAAACAGCCGGTCAAAGAAAGGGTACAAAACTGCTCTGGTCCTGCTTTAAGTCAATGGAGATTTTCATTTGTTTTAAAAGCTTGTGGTTATCGATCCATGGAGTCTAAAATTAGAGGACCAGTATGGCTGGAAAGGACTTGTTCAGTGCTAACTTCAGTACAATTTTGGGCCATTTTGACATTCAGGTGGCGGAGAAACAGCTGGTCAAAGTAAAGGTAAAAAACTGCTCTGGTCCTGCTTTAAGTCAATGGAGATTATAATTTGCTTTTAAAGCTTGCAGTTATCAATCCATGGGGTCTAAAATTACAGGACCAGTATGGATGGAAATGAGTTGTTCAGAGCTAACTTCACAATAATTTTGGGCCATTTTTACATTCAGGCAGCGGAGAAACAGCCGGTCAAAGTAAGGGTACAAAACTGCTCTGGTCCTGCTGTAATTCAATGGAGATTTTAGTTTGCTTTAAAAGCTTGCGGTTATAGCTCCTAAAATTACAGGACCAGTATGGGTGGAAAGGACTTGTTCAGAGCTAACTTTACACAGATTTTGGGGCTTTTTGACCTTCAGGTGGCGGAGCAATAGACGGTCAAAGGACGGGTACAAATCTCATCCGGTCCCACTTTAAGTCAATGAAGATTTCCATTTGCTTTAAAAGCTTGCGGTTATCGATCCATGGAGTGTAAAATTACAGGACCAGTATGGGTGGAAAAGACTTGTTCAGAGCTAACTTCACTACAATTTTGGGCCATTTTGACATTCAGGCGGCGGAGAATTAGCCGGTCAAAGGAAGGATACAAAACTCCTCCTGTCCCACTTTAAGATAATGGAGATTTCCATTTGCTTTAAAAGCTTGCGGTTATCGATCCATGGGGTCAAAAATTACAGCACCGGTATGGCTGGAAAGTTCTTGTTCATAGCTAACTTCACAACAATTTTGTGCAATTTTGACCTTCTAGAGGCGGAGAAACAGCCGGTCAAAGTTAGGGTTCAAAACTGCTCTGGTCCTGCTTTAAGTCAAAGGAGAATTTAATTTGCTTTTAAAGCTTACAGTTATCAATCCATGGGGTCTAAAATTTCAGGACCAGTATGGATGGAAATGAGTTGTTCAGAGCTAACTTCACAATAATTTTGGGCCATTTTGACATTCAGGCAGCGAACAAACAGCCCGTCAAAGTACGGGTACAAAACTGCTCTGGTCCTGCTTTAAGTCAATGGAGATTTTCATTTGTTTTAAAAGCTTGTGGTTATCGATCCATGGAGACTAAAATTAGAGGACCAGTATGGATGGAAAGGACTTGTTCAGAGCTAACTTCACAACAATTTTGGGCCATTTTGACCTTCAGGCGGCGAAGAAATAGCCGGTCAAAGGAAGGGTACAAAACTCCTCCTGTCCCACTTTAAGTCAAAGCAGATTTTCATATGCTTTAAAAGGTTGCGGTTATCGATCCATGGGGTCAAAAATTACAGGACCTGTATGGCTGGAAATGACTTGTTCAGAGCTAACTTCACAATAATTTTGGTCCATTTTGACATTCAGGCGGCGGAGAAACAGCCAGTCAAAGTTAGGGTTCAAAACTGCTCTGGTCCTGCTTTAAGTCAATGGAGATTTTTATTTGCTTTAAAAGATTGCAGTTATCGATCCATGGGGACTAAAATTACAGGACCAGTATGGATGGAATGGACATGCTCAGAGCTAACTTCACAATAATTTTGGGCCATTTTGACATTCAGGCGGCAGAGAAACAGCCGGCCAAAGTAAGGGTACAAAACTCCTCCTTTCCCACTTTAAGTCAATGGAGATTTTCATTTGCTTTAAAAGCTTGCGGTTATCGATCCATGCGGTCAAAAATTACAGGACCAGTATACCTGGAAAGTACTTGTTCAGTGATAACATCAGAACAATTTTGGGCCATTTTGACCTTCAGGCGGCGGAGAAATAGCCGGTCAAAGGAAGGGTACAAATCTCATCCGGTCCCACTTTAAGTCAATAAAGATTTTCATTTGCTTTAAAAGCTTGCGGTTATCGATCCATGGAGTCTAAAATTACAGGACCAGTATGGATGGAAAGGACTTGTTCAGAGCTAACTTCACAACAATTTTGGGCCATTTTGACATTCAGGCGGCGGAGAAATAGCCGGTCAAAGCAAGGGTACAAAAGTCCTCCTGTCCCACTTTAAGTCAATGGAGATTTTAGTTTGCTTTAAAAGCTTGCGGTTATAGATCCATGGGGTATAAAATTACAGGACCAGTATGGCTGGAAAGGACTTGTTCAGAGCTAACTTTACAGAGATTTTGGGGCTTTTTGACCTACAGGCGGCGGAGAAATAGCTCGTCAAAGGAAGGGTACAAATCTCATCCGATCCCACTTTAAGTCAATGAAGATTTTCATTTGCTTTAAAAGCTTTCGGTTATCAATCCATGGGGTCGAAAATTACAGGACCAGTATGGCTGGAAGGGACTTGTTCAGAGCTAATATCACACAAATAATGGGCAATTTTGACCTGCAGGTGGCGGAGAAACAGCCAGTCAAAGTGAGGTTACAAAACTCATCCGGTTCCACTTTAAGTTAATGGAGATTTTCATTTGATTTAAAGCTTGCAGTTATCGATCCATGGGGTCTAAAATTACAGGACCAGTATGGATGGAAAGTACTTGTTCATAGCTAACTTCACAACAATTTTGGGCCATTTTGATCTGCAGGCGGCGGAGAAACAGCCGGTCAAAGTAAAGGTACAAAACTGCTCTGGTCTTGGTTTAAGTCAATGGAGATTTTAATTTGTTTTAAAGCTTGCAGTTATCAATCCATGGGGTCTAAAATTACAGGACCAGTATGGATGGAAATGAGTTGTTCAGATCTAACTTCTCAATAATTTTGGGCCATTTTGACATTCAGGCAGCGGAGAAAAAGCCGGTCAAAGTAAGGGTACAAAACTGCTCTGGTCCTGCTTTAATTCAATGGAGATTTTAGTTTGCTTTAAAAGCTTGCGGTTCTAGGTCCTAAAATTACAGGACCAGTATGGGTGGAAAGGATTTGTTCAGAGCTAACTTTACACAGATTTTGGGGCTTTTTGACCTTCAGGTGGCGGAGAAATAGACAGTCAAAGGAAGGGTACAAATCTCATCCGGTCCCACTTTAAGTCAATGAAGATTTCCATTTGCTTTAAAAGCTTGCGGTTATCGATCCATGGAGTCTAAAATTACAGGACCAGTATGGGTGGAAAGGACATGTTCAGAGCTAACTTCACTACAATTTTGGGCCATTTTGACATTCAGGCGGCGGAGAATTAGCCGGTCAAAGGAAGGGTACAAAACTCCTCCTGTCCCACTTTAAGATAATGGAGATTTTCATTTGCTTTAAAAGCTTGCGGTTATCGATCCATGGGGTCAAAAATTACAGCACCAGTATGGCTGGAAAGTTCTTGTTCATAGCTAACTTCACAACAATTTTGTGCAATTTTGACCTTCAGGAGGCGGAGAAACAGCCGGTCAAAGTTAGGGTTCAAAACTGCTCTGGTCCTGCTTTAAGTCAAAGGAGATTTTAATTTGCTTTTAAAGCTTGCAGTTATCAATCCATGGGGTCTAAAATTTCAGGACCAGTATGGATGGAAATGAGTTGTTCAGAGCTAACTTCACAATAATTTTGGGCCATTTTTACATTCAGGCAGCGGAGAAACAGCAGGTCAAAGTAAGGGTACAAAACTGCTCTGGTCCCACTTTAATTCAATGGAGATTTTAGTTTGCTTTAAAAGCTTGCGGTTCTAGGTCCTAAAATTACAGGACCAGTATGGGTGGAAAGGACTTGTTCAGAGCTAACTTTACACAGATTTTTGGGCTTTTTGACCTTCAGGTGGCGGAGAAATAGACGGTCAAAGGAAGGGTACAAATCTCATCCGGTCCCACTTTAAGTCAATGAAGATTTTCATTTGCTTTTAAAGCTTGCGGTTATCGATCCATGGAGTCTAAAATTACAGGACCAGTATGGGTGGAAAGGACTTGTTCAGAGCTAACTTCACTACAATTTTGGGCCATTTTGACCTACAGGCGGCGTGGAAATAGCCGGTCAACTGAAGGGAACAAAACTCCTCCTGTCCCACTTTAAGTCAATGGAGATTTTAATTTGCTTTAAAAGCTTGCGGTTATCGATCCATGCGGTCAAAAATTACAGGACCAGTATGGCTGGAAAGTTCTTGTTCATAGCTAACTTCACAACAATTTTGTGCAATTTTGACCTTCAGGAGGCGGTGAAACAGCCGGTCAAAGTACGGGTACAAAACTGCTCTGGTCCTGCTTTAAGTCAATGGAGATTTTCATTTGTTTTAAAAGCTTGTTGTTATCGATCCATGGAGACTAAAATTAGAGGACCAGTATGGATGGAAAGGACTTGTTCAGAGCTAACTTCACAACAATTTTGGGCCATTTTGACTTTCAGGCGGCGAAGAAATAGCCTGTCAAAGGAAGGGTACAAAACTCCTCCTGTCCCACTTTAAGTCAATGCAGATTTTCATATGCTTTAAAAGCTTGCGGTTATCGATCCATGGGGTCAAAAATTACAGGACCTGTATGGCTGGAAATGACTTGTTCAGAGCTAATTTCACAATAATTTTGGTCCATTTTGACATTCAGGCGGCGGAGAAACAGCCAGTCAAAGTTAGGGTTCAAAACTGCTCTCGTCCTGCTTTAAGTCAATGGAGATTTTTATTTGCTTTAAAAGTTTGCAGTTATCAATCCATGGGGACTAAAATTACAGGACCAGTATGGATGGAATGGACATGCTCAGAGCTAACTTCACAATAATTTTGGGCCATTTTGACATTCAGGCGGCAGAGAAACAGCCGGCCAAAGTAAGGGTACAAAACTCCTCCTTTCCCACTTTAAGTCAATGGAGATTTTCATTTTCTTTAAAAGCTTGCGGTTATCGATCCATGCGGTCAAAAATTACAGGACCAGTATACCTGGAAAGTACTTGTTCAGTGATAACTTCAGAACAATTTTGGGCCATTTTGACCTTCAGGCGGCGGAGAAATAGCCGGTCAAAGGAAGGGTACAAAACTCCTCCTGTCCCACTTTAAGTCAATAAAGATTTTCATTTGCTTTAAAAGCTTGCGGTTATCGATCCATGGAGTCTAAAATTACAGGACCAGTATGGATGGAAAGGACTTGTTCAGAGCTAACTTCACAACAATTTGGGGCCATTTTGACATTCAGGCGGCGGAGAAATAGCCGGTCAAAGCAAGGGTACAAAAGTCCTCCTGTCCCACTTTAAGTCAATGGAGATTTTAGTTTGCTTTAAAAGCTTGCGGTTATAGATCCATGGGGTATAAAATTACAGGACCAGTATGGCTGGAAAGGACTTGTTCAGAGCTAACTTTACACAGATTTTGGGGCTTTTTGACCTACAGGCGGCGGAGAAATAGCTCGTCAAAGGAAGGGTACAAATCTCATCCGATCCCACTTTAAGTCAATGAAGATTTTCATTTGCTTTAAAAGCTTTCGGTTATCAATCCATGGGGTCGAAATTTACAGGACCAGTATGGCTGGAAGGGACTTGTTCAGAGCTAATATCACACAAATATTGGGCAATTTTGACCTGCTGGTGGCGGAGAAACAGCCAGTCAAAGTGAGGTTACAAAACTCATCCGGTTCCACTTTAAGTTAATGGAGATTTTCATTTGATTTAAAGCTTGCAGTTATCGATCCATGGGGTCTAAAATTACAGGACCAGTATGGATGGAAAGTACTTGTTCATAGCTAACTTCACAACAATTTTGGGCCATTTTGATCTTCAGGCGGCGGAGAAACAGCCGGTCAAAGTAAAGGTACAAAACTGCTCTGGTCCTGCTTTAAGTCAATGGAGATTTTAATTTGTTTTAAAGCTTGCAGTTATCAATCCATGGGGTCTAAAATTACAGGACCAGTATGGATGGAAATGAGTTGTTCAGAGCTAACTTCTCAATAATTTTGGGCCATTTTGACATTCAGGCAGCGGAGAAAAAGCCGGTCAAAGTAAGGGTACAAAACTGCTCTGGTCCTGCTTTAATTCAATGGAGATTTTAGTTTGCTTTAAAAGCTTGCGGTTCTAGGTCAAAAAATTACAGGACCAGTATGGGTGGAAAGGATTTGTTCAGAGCTAACTTTACACAGGTTTTGGGCCATTTTGACCTGCAGGCGGCAGAGAAATAGCCTGTCAAATGAAGGGTACAAAACTCCTCCTGTCCCACTTTAAGTCAATGGAGATTTTCATTTGCTTTAAAAGCTTGCGGTTATCGATCCATGCGGTCAAAAATTACAGGACCAGTATGGCTGGAAAGTTCTTGTTCATAGCTAACTTCACAACAATTTTGTGCAATTTTGACATTCAGGAGGCGGTGAAACAGCCGGTCAAAAAAAGGGTACAAAACTGCTCTGGTCCTGCTTTAAGTCAATGGAGATTTTCATTTGTTTTAAAAGCTTGTGGTTATCGATCCATGGAGTCTAAAATTAGAGGACCAGTATGGCTGGAAAGCACTTGTTCAGTGCTAACTTCAGAACAATTTTGGGCCATTTTGACATTCAGGCGGCGGAGAAATAGCCGGTGAATGTAAAGGTAAAAAACTGCTCTGGTCCTGCTTTAAGTCAATGGAGATTATAATTTGCATTTAAAGCTTGCAGTTATCAATCCTTGGGGTCTAAAATTACAGGACCAGTATGGATGGAAGTGAGTTGTTCAGAGCTAACTTCACAATAATTTTGGGCCATTTTTACATTCAGGCAGCGGAGAAACAGCCGGTCAAAGTAAGGGTACAAAACTGCTCTGGTCCTGCTTTAATTCAATGGAGATTTTAGTTTGCTTTAAAAGCTTGCGGTTATAGGTCCTAAAATTACAGGACCAGTATGGGTGGAAAGGACTTGTTCAGAGCTAACTTTACACAGATTTTGGGGCTTTTTGACCTTCAGGTTGGGGAGCAATAGACGGTCAAAGGACGGGTACAAATCTCATCCGGTCCCACTTTAAGTCAATGAAGATTTCCATTTGCTTTAAAAGCTTGCGGTTATCGATCCATGGAGTCTAAAATTACAGGACAAGTATGGGTGGAAAGGACTTGTTCAGAGCTAACTTCACTACAATTTTGGGCCATTTTGACATTCAGGCGGCGGAGAATTAGTCGGTCAAAGGAAGGGTACAAAACTCCTCCTGTCCCACTTTAAGATAATGGAGATTTTCATTTGCTTTAAAAGCTTGCGGTTATCGATCCATGGGGTCAAAAATTACAGCACCAGTATGGCTGGAAAGTTCTTGTTCATAGCTAACTTCACAACAATTTTGTGCAATTTTGACCTTCAGGAGGCGGTGAAACAGCCGGTCAAAGTAAGGGTACAAAACTGCTCTGGTCCTGCTTTAAGTCAATGGAGATTTTCATTTGTTTTAAAAGCTTGTGGTTATCGATCCATGGAGTCTAAAATTAGAGGACCAGTATGGATGGAAAGGACTTGTTCAAAGCTAACTTCACAACATTTTGGGCCATTTTGACCATCAAGCGGAGAAGAAATTGCCGGTCAAAGGAAGGGTACAAAACTCCTCCTGTCCCACTTTAAGTCAATGCAGATTTTCATTTGCTTTAAAAGCTTGCGGTTATCGATCCATGGGGTCAAAAATTACAGGACCTGTATGGCTGGAAATGACTTGTTCAGAGCTAACTTCACAATAATTTTGGTCCATTTTGACATTCAGGCGGCGGAGAAACAGCCAGTCAAAGTTAGGGTTCAAAACTGCTCTGGTCCTGCTTTAAGTCAATGGAGATTTTTATTTGCTTTAAAAGCTTGCAGTTATCGATCCATGGGGACTAAAATTACAGGACCAGTATGGATGGAATGGACATGCTCAGAGCTAACTTCACAATAATTTTGGGCCATTTTGACATTCAGGCGGCAGAGAAACACCCGGCCAAATTAAGGGTACAAAACTCCTCCTTTCCCACTTTAAGTCAATGGAGATTTTCATTTGCTTTAAAAGCTTGCGGTTATCGATCCATGCGGTCAAAAATTACAGGACCAGTATACCTGGAAAGTACTTGTTCAGTGATAACTTCAGAACAATTTTGGGCCATTTTGACCTTCAGGCGGCGGAGAAATAGCCGGTCAAAGGAAGGGTACAAATCTCATCCGGTCCCACTTTAAGTCAATAAAGATTTTCATTTGCTTTAAAAGCTTGCGGTTATCGATCCATGGAGTCTAAAATTACAGGACCAGTATGGATGGAAAGGACTTGTTCAGAGCTAACTTCACAACAATTTTGGGCCATTTTGACATTCAGGCGGCGGAGAAATAGCCGGTCAAAGCAAGGGTACAAAAGTCCTCCTGTCCCACTTTAAGTCAATGGAGATTTTAGTTTGCTTTAAAAGCTTGCGGTTATAGATCCATGGGGTATAAAATTACAGGACCAGTATGGCTGGAAAGGACTTGTTCAGAGCTAACTTTACACAGATTTTGGGGCTTTTTGACCTACAGGCGGCGGAGAAATAGCTCGTCAAAGGAAGGGTACAAATCTCATCCGATCCCACTTTAAGTCAATGAAGATTTTCATTTGCTTTAAAAGCTTTCGGTTATCAATCCATGGGGTCGAAAATTACAGGACCAGTATGGCTGGAAGGGACTTGTTCAGAGCTAATATCACACAAATATTGGGCAATTTTGACCTGCAGGTGGCGGAGAAACAGCCAGTCAAAGTGAGGTTACAAAACTCATCCGGTTCCACTTTAAGTTAATGGAGATTTTCATTTGATTTAAAGCTTGCAGTTATCGATCCATGGGGTCTAAATTTACAGGACCAGTATGGATGGAAAGTACTTGTTCATAGCTAACTTCACAACAATTTTGGGCCATTTTGATCTTCAGGCGGCGGAGAAACAGCCGGTCAAAGTAAAGGTACAAAACTCCTCTGGTCCTGCTTTAAGTCAATGGAGATTTTAATTTGTTTTAAAGCTTGCAGTTTCAATCCATGGGGTCTAAAATTACAGGACCAGTATGGATGGAAATGAGTTGTTCAGAGCTAACTTCTCAATAATTTTGGGCCATTTTGACATTCAGGCAGCGGAGAAAAAGCCGGTCAAAGTAAGGGTACAAAACAGCTCTGGTCCTGCTTTAATTCAAAGAGATTTTAGTTTGCTTTAAAAGCTTGCGGTTCTAGGTCCTAAAATTACAGGACCAGTATGGGTGGAAAGGATTTGTTCAGAGCTAACTTCACTACAATTTTGGGCCATTTTGACCTGCAGGCGGCGGAGAAATAGCCGGTCAAATGAAGGGTACAAAACTCCTCCTGTCCCACTTTGTCAATGGAGATTTTCATTTGCTTTAAAAGCTTGCGGTTATCGATCCATGCGGTCAAAAATTACAGGACCTGTATGGCTGGAAAGTTCTTGTTCATAGCTAACTTCACAACAATTTCGTGCAATTTTGACATTCAGGAGGCGGTGAAACAGCCGGTCAAAGAAAGGGTACAAAACTGCTCTGGTCCTGCTTTAAGTCAATGGAGATTTTCATTTGTTTTAAAAGCTTGTGGTTATCGATCCATGGAGTCTAAAATTAGAGGACCAGTATGGCTGGAAATGACTTGTTCAGAGCTAACTTCACAATAATTTTGGTCCATTTTGACTCACAGGCGGCGGAGAAACAGCCGGTCAAAGTTAGGGTTCAAAACTGCTCTGGTCCTGCTTTAAGTCAAAGGAGATTTTAATTTGCTTTTAAAGCTTGCAGTTATCAATCCATGGGGTCTAAAATTACAGGACCAGTATGGATGGAAATGAGTTGTTCAGAGCTAACTTCACAATAATTTTGGGCCATTTTGACATTCAGGCAGCGGAGAAACAGCCGGTTAAAGTAAGGGTACAAAACTGCTCTGGTCCCGCTTTAATTCAATGGAGATTTTAGTTTGCTTTAAAAGCTTGCGGTTCTAGGTCCTAAAATTACAGGACCAGTATGGGTGGAAAGGACTTGTTCAGAGCTAACTTTACACATATTTTGGGGCTTTTTGACCTTCAGGTGGCGGAGAAATAGACGGTCAAAGGAAGGGTACAAATCTCATCCGGTCCCACTTTAAGTCAATGAAGATTTTCATTTGCTTTTAAAGCTTGCGGTTATCGATCCATGGAGTCTAAAATTACAGGACCAGTATGGGTGGAAAGGACTTGTTCAGAGCTAACTTCACTACAATTTTGGGCCATTTTGACATTCAGGCGGCGGAGAAACAGCCAGTCAAAGTTAGGGTTCAAAACTGCTCTGGTCCTGCTTTAAGTCAATGGAGATTTTTATTTGCTTTAAAAGCTTGCAGTTATCGATCCATGGGGACTAAAATTACAGGACCAGTATGGATGGAATGGACATGCTCAGAGCTAACTTCACAATAATTTTGGGCCATTTTGACATTCAGGTGGCAGAGAAACAGCCGGCCAAAGTAAGGGTACAAAACTCCTCCTTTCCCACTTTAAGTCAATGGAGATTTTCATTTGCTTTAAAAGCTTGCGGTTATCGATCCATGCGGTCAAAAATTACAGGACCAGTATACCTGGAAAGTACTTGTTCAGTGATAACTTCAGAACAATTTTGGGCCATTTTGACCTTCAGGCGGCGGAGAAATAGCCGGTCAAAGGAAGGGTACAAATCTCATCCGGTCTCACTTTAAGTCAATAAAGATTTTCATTTGCTTTAAAAGCTTGCGGTTATCGATCCATGGAGTCTAAAATTACAGGACCAGTATGGATGGAAAGGACTTGTTCAGAGCTAACTTCACAACAATTTTGGGCCATTTTGACATTCAGGCGGCAGAGAAATAGCCGGTCAAAGCAAGGGTACAAAAGTCCTCCTGTCCCACTTTAAGTCAATGGAGATTTTAGTTTGCTTTAAAAGCTTGCGGTTATAGATCCATGGGGTATAAAATTACAGGACCAGTATGGCTGGAAAGGACTTGTTCAGAGCTAACTTTACACAGATTTTGGGGCTTTTTGACCTACAGGCGGCGGAGAAATAGCTCGTCAAAGGAAGGGTACAAATCTCATCCGATCCCACTTTAAGTCAATGAAGATTTTCATTTGCTTTAAAAGCTTTCGGTTATCAATCCATGGGGTCGAAAATTACAGGACCAGTATGGCTGGAAGGGACTTGTTCAGAGCTAATATCACACAAATATTGGGCAATTTTGACCTGCAGGTGGCGGAGAAACAGCCAGTCAAAGTGAGGTTACAAAACTCATCCGGTTCCACTTTAAGTTAATGAAGATTTTCATTTGATTTAAAGCTTGCAGTTATCGATCCATGGGGTCTAAAATTACAGGACCAGTATGGATGGAAAGTACTTGTTCATAGCTAACTTCACAACAATTTTGGGCCATTTTGATCTTCAGGCGGCGGAGAAACAGCCGGTCAAAGTAAAGGTACAAAACTGCTCTGGTCCTGCTTTAAGTCAATGGAGATTTTAATTTGTTTTAAAGCTTGCAGTTATCAATCCATGGGGTCTAAAATTACAGGACCAGTATGGATGGAAATGAGTTGTTCAGTGCTAACTTCTCAATAATTTTGGGCCATTTTGACATTCAGGCAGCGGAGAAAAAGCCGGTCAAAGTAAGGGTACAAAACAGCTCTGGTCCTGCTTTAATTCAAAGAGATTTTAGTTTGCTTTAAAAGCATGCGGTTCTAGGTCCTAAAATTACAGGACCAGTATGGGTGGAAAGGATTTGTTCAGAGCTAACTTCACTACAATTTTGGGCCATTTTGACCTGCAGGCGGCGGAGAAATAGCCGGTCAAATGAAGGGTACAAAATTCCTCCTGTCCCACTTTGTCAATGGAGATTTTCATTTGCTTTAAAAGCTTGCGGTTATCGATCCATGCGGTCAAAAATTACAGGACCTGTATGGCTGGAAATTTCTTGTTCATAGCTAACTTCACAACAATTTCGTGCAATTTTGACATTCAGGAGGCTGTGAAACAGCCGGTCAAAGAAAGGGTACAAAACTGCTCTGGTCCTGCTTTAAGTCAATGGAGATTTTCATTTGTTTTGAAAGCTTGTGGTTATCGATCCATGGAGTCTAAAATTAGAGGACCAGTATGGCTGGAAATGACTTGTTCAGAGCTAACTTCACAATAATTTTGGTCCATTTTGACTCTCAGGCGGCGGAGAAACAGCCGGTCAAAGTTAGGGTTCAAAACTGCTCTGGTCCTGCTTTAAGTCAAAGGAGATTTTAATTTGCTTTTAAAGCTTGCAGTTATCAATCCATGGGGTCTAAAATTACAGGACCAGTATGGATGGAAATGAGTTGTTCAGAGCTAACTTCACAATAATTTTGGGCCATTTTGACATTCAGGCAGCGGAGAAACAGCCGGTCAAAGTAAGGGTACAAAACTGCTCTGGTCCCGCTTTAATTCAATGGAGATTTTAGTTTGCTTTAAAAGCTTGCGGTTCTAGGTCCTAAAATTACAGGACCAGTATGGGTGGAAAGGACTTGTTCAGAGCTAACTTTACACATATTTTGGGGCTTTTTGACCTTCAGGTGGCGGAGAAATAGACGGTCAAAGGAAGGGTACAAATCTCACCCGGTCCCACTTTAAGTCAATGAAGATTTTCATTTGCTTTTAAAGCTTGCGGTTATCGATCCATGGAGTCTAAAATTACAGGACCATTATGGGTGGAAAGGACTTGTTCAGAGCTAACTTCACTACAATTTTGGGCCATTTTGACATTCAGGCGGCGGAGAATTAGCCGGTCAAAGGAAGGGTACAAAACTCCTCCTGTCCCACTTTAAGATAATGGAGATTTTCATTTGCTTTAAAAGCTTGCGGTTATCGATCCATGGGGTCAAAAATTACAGCACCAGTATGGCTGGAAAGTTCTTGTTCATAGCTAACTTCACAACAATTTTGTGCAATTTTGACCTTCAGGAGGCGGTGAAACAGCCGGTCAAAGTAAGGGTACAAAACTGCTCTGGTCCTGCTTTCAGTCAATGGAGATTTTCATTTGTTTTAAAAGCTTGTGGTTATCGATCCATGGAGTCTAAAATTAGAGGACCAGTATGGATGGAAAGGACTTGTTCAAAGCTAACTTCAGAACAATTTTGGGCCATTTTGACATTCAGGCGGCAGAGAAACAGCCGGCAAAAGTAAGGGTACAAAACTCCTCCTTTCCCACTTTAAGTCAATGGAGATTTTCATTTGCTTTAAAAGCTTGCGGTTATCGATCCATGCGGTCAAAAATTACAGGACCAGTATACCTGGAAAGTACTTGTTCAGTGATAACTTCAGAACAATTTTGGGCCATTTTGACCTTCAGGCGGCGGAGAAATAGCCGGTCAAAGGAAGGGTACAAATCTCATCCGGTCCCACTTTAAGTCAATAAAGATTTTCATTTGCTTTAAAAGCTTGCGGTTATCGATCCATGGAGTCTAAATTTACAGGACCAGTATGGATGGAAAGGACTTGTTCAGAGCTAACTTCACAACAATTTTGGGCCATTTTGACATTCAGGCGGTGGAGAAATAGCCGGTCAAAGCAAGGGTACAAAAGTCCTCCTGTCCCACTTTAAGTCAATGGAGATTTTAGTTTGCTTTAAAAGCTTGCGGTTATAGATCCATGGGGTATAAAATTACAGGACCAGTATGGCTGGATAGGACTTGTTCAGAGCTAACTTTTCACAGATTTTGGGGCTTTTTGACCTACAGGCGGCGGAGAAATAGCTCGTCAAAGGAAGGGTACAAATCTCATCCGATCCCACTTTAAGTCAATAAAGATTTTCATTTGCTTTAAAAGCTTTCGGTTATCAATCCATGGGGTCGAAAATTACAGGACCAGTATGGCTGGAAGGGACTTGTTCAGAGCTAATATCACACAAATATTGGGCAATTTTGACCTGCAGGTGGCGGAGAAACAGCCAGTCAAAGTGAGGTTACAAAACTCATCCGGTTCCACTTTAAGTTAATGGAGATTTTCATTTGATTTAAAGCTTGCAGTTATCGATCCATGGGGTCTAAAATTACAGGACCAGTATGGATGGAAAGTACTTGTTCATAGCTAACTTCACAACAATTTTGGGCCATTTTGATGTTCAGGCGGCGGAGAAACAGCCGGTCAAAGTAAAGGTACAAAACTGCTCTGGTCCTGCTTTAAGTCAATGGAGATTTTAATTTGTTTTAAAGCTTGCAGTTATCAATCCATGGGGTCTAAAATTACAGGACCAGTATGGATGGAAATGAGTTGTTCAGAGCTAACTTCTCAATAATTTTGGGCCATTTTGACATTCAGGCAGCGGAGAAAAAGCCGGTCAAAGTAAGGGTACAAAACTGCTCTGGTCCTGCTTTAATTCAATGGAGATTTTAGTTTGCTTTAAAAGCTTGCGGTTCTAGGTCCCAAAATTACAGGACCAGTATGGGTGGAAAGGATTTGTTCAGAGCTAACTTTACACAGATTTTGGGGCTTTTTGACCTTCAGGTGGCGGAGAAATAGACAGTCAAAGGAAGGGTACAAATCTCATCCGGTCCCACTTTAAGTCAATGAAGATTTCCATTTGCTTTAAAAGCTTGCGGTTATCGATCCATGGAGTCTAAAATTACAGGACCAGTATGGGTGGAAATGAATTGTTCAGAGCTAACTTCACTACAATTTTGGGCCATTTTGACATTCAGGCGGCGGAGAATTAGCCGGTCAAAGGAAGGGTACAAAACTCCTCCTGTCCCACTTTAAGATAATGGAGATTTTCATTTGCTTTAAAAGCTTGCGGTTATCGATCCATGGGGTCAAAAATTACAGAACCAGTATGGCTGGAAGTTCTTGTTCATAGCTAACTTCACAGCAATTTTGTGCAATTTTGACCTTCAGGAGGCGGTGAAACAGCCGGTCAAAGTAAGGGTACAAAACTGCTCTGGTCCTGCTTTAAGTCAAAGGAGATTTTCATTTGTTTTAAAAGCTTGTGGTTATCGATCCATGGAGTCTAAAATTAGAGGACCAGTATGGATGGAAAGGACTTGTTCAAAGCTAACTTCACAACAATTTTGGGCCATTTTGACCTTCAGGCGGAGAAGAAATTGCCGGTCAAAGGAAGGGTACAAAACTCCTCCTGTCCCACTTTAAGTCAATGCAGATTTTCATTTGCTTTAAAAGCTTGCGGTTATCGATCCATGGGGTCAAAAATTACAGGACCAGTATGGCTGGAAATGACTTGTTCAGAGCTAACTTCACAATAAATTTGGTCCATTTTGACTCTCAGGCGGCGGAGAAACAGCCGGTCAAAGTTAGGGTTCAAAACTGCTCTGGTCCTGCTTTAAGTCAAAGGAGATTTTAATTTGCTTTTAAAGCTTGCAGTTATCAATCCATGGGGTCTAAAATTACAGGACCAGTATGGATGGAAATGAGTTGTTCAGAGCTAACTTCACAATAATTTTGGGCCATTTTGACATTCAGGCAGCGGAGAAACAGCCGGTCAAAGTAAGGGTACAAAACTGCTCTGGTCCCGCTTTAATTCAATGGAGATTTTAGTTTGCTTTAAAAGCTTGCGGTTCTAGGTCCTAAAATTACAGGACCAGTATGGGTGGAAAGGACTTGTTCAGAGCTAACTTTACACATATTTTGGGGCTTTTTGACCTTCAGGTGGCGGAGAAATAGAAGGTCAAAGGAAGGGTACAAATCTCATCCGGTCCCACTTTAAGTCAATGAAGATTTTCATTTGCTTTTAAAGCTTGCGGTTATCGATCCATGGAGTCTAAAATTACAGGACCAGTATGGCTGGAAAGTTCTTGTTCATAGCTAACTTTACAACAATTTTGTGCAATTTTGACATTCAGGAGGCGGTGAAACAGCCGGTCAAAGAAAGGGTACAAAACTGCTCTGGTCCTGCTTTAAGTCAATGGAGATTTTCATTTGTTTTAAAAGCTTGTGGTTATCGATCCATGGAGTCTAAAATTACAGGACCAGTATGGGTGGAAAGGACTTGTTCAGAGCTAACTTCACTACAATTTTGGGCCATTTTGACATTCAGGCGGCGGAGAATTAGCCGGTCAAAGGAAGGGTACAAAACTCCTCCTGTCCCACTTTAAGATAATGGAGATTTTCATTTGCTTTAAAAGCTTGCGGTTATCGATCCATGGGGTCAAAAATTACAGAACCAGTATGGCTGGAAAGTTCTTGTTCATAGCTAACTTCACAACAATTTTGTGCAATTTTGACCTTCAGGAGGCGGTGAAACAGCCGGTCAAAGTAAGGGTACAAAACTGCTCTGGTCCTGCTTTAAGTCAAAGGAGATTTTCATTTGTTTTAAAAGCTTGTGGTTATCGATCCATGGAGTCTAAAATTAGAGGACCAGTATGGATGGAAAGGACTTGTTCAAAGCTAACTTCACAACAATTTTGGGCCATTTTGACCTTCAGGCGGAGAAGAAATTGCCGGTCAAAGGAAGGGTACAAAACTCCTCCTGTCCCACTTTAAGTCAATGCAGATTTTCATTTGCTTTAAAAGCTTGCGGTTATCGATCCATGGGGTCAAAAATTACAGGACCAGTATGGCTGGAAATGACTTGTTCAGAGCTAACTTCACAATAATTTTGGTCCATTTTGACTCTCAGGCGGCGGAGAAACAGCCGGTCAAAGTTAGGGTTCAAAACTGCTCTGGTCCTGCTTTAAGTCAAAGGAGATTTTAATTTGCTTTTAAAGCTTGCAGTTATCAATCCATGGGGTCTAAAATTACAGGACCAGTATGGATGGAAATGAGTTGTTCAGAGCTAACTTCACAATAATTTTGGGCCATTTTGACATTCAGGCAGCGGAGAAACAGCCGGTCAAAGTAAGGGTACAAAACTGCTCTGGTCCCGCTTTAATTCAATGGAGATTTTAGTTTGCTTTAAAAGCTTGCGGTTCTAGGTCCTAAAATTACAGGACCAGTATGGGTGGAAAGGACTTGTTCAGAGCTAACTTTACACATATTTTGGGGCTTTTTGACCTTCAGGTGGCGGAGAAATAGACGGTCAAAGGAAGGGTACAAATCTCATCCGGTCCCACTTTAAGTCAATGAAGATTTTCATTTGCTTTTAAAGCTTGCGGTTATCGATCCATGGAGTCTAAAATTACAGGACCAGTATGGCTGGAAAGTTCTTGTTCATAGCTAACTTCACAACAATTTTGTGCAATTTTGACAATCAGGAGGCGGTGAAACAGCCAGTCAAAGAAAGGGTACAAAACTGCTCTGGTCCTGCTTTAAGTCAATGGAGATTTTCATTTGTTTTAAAAGCTTGTGGTTATCGATCCATGGAGTCTAAAATTAGAGGACCAGTATGGCTGGAAAGCACTTGTTCAGTGCTAACTTCAGAACAATTTTGGGCCATTTTGACATTCAGGCGGCGGAGAAACAGCCGGTCAAAGTAAAGGTAAAAAACTGCTCTGGTCCTGCTTTAAGTCAATGGAGATTATAATTTGCTTTTAAAGCTTGCAGTTATCAATCCATGGGGTCTAAAATTACAGGACCAGTATGGATGGAAATGAGTTGTTCAGAGCTAACTTCACAATAATTTTGGGCCATTTTTACATTCAGGCAGCGGAGAAACAGCCGGTCAAAGTAATTGTACAAAACTGCTCTGGTCCTGCTTTAATTCAATGGAGATTTTAGTTTGCTTTAAAAGCTTGCGGTTATAGGTCCTAAAATTACAGGACCAGTATGGGTGGAAAGGACTTGTTCAGAGCTAACTTTACACAGATTTTGGGGCTTTTTGACCTTCAGGTTGGGGAGCAATAGACGGTCAAAGGACGGGTACAAATCTCATCCGGTCCCACTTTAAGTCAATGAAGATTTCCATTTGCTTTAAAAGCTTGCGGTTATCGATCCATGGAGTCTAAAATTACAGGACCAGTATGGGTGGAAAGGACTTGTTCAGAGCTAACTTCACTACAATTTTGGGCCATTTTGACATTCAGGCGGCGGAGAATTAGCCGGTCAAAGGAAGGGTACAAAACTCCTCCTGTCCCACTTTAAGATAATGGAGATTTTCATTTGCTTTAAAAGCTTGCGGTTATCGATCCATGGGGTCAAAAATTACAGCACCAGTATGGCTGGAAAGTTCTTGTTCATAGCTAACTTCACAACAATTTTGTGCAATTTTGACCTTCAGGAGGCGGTGAAACAGCCGGTCAAAGTAAGGGTACAAAACTGCTCTGGTCCTGCTTTAAGTCAATGGAGATTTTCATTTGTTTTAAAAGCTTGTGGTTATCGATCCATGGAGTCTAAAATTAGAGGACCAGTATGGATGGAAAGGACTTGTTCAAAGCTAACTTCACAACAACTTTGGGCCATTTTGACGTTCAGGCGGCGGAGAAATAGCTGGTCAAAGCAAGGGTACAAAAGTCCTCCTGTCCCACTTTAAGTCAATGGAGATTTTAGTTTGCTTTAAAAGCTTGCGGTTATAGATCCATGGGGTATAAAATTACAGGACCAGTATGGCTGGAAAGGACTTGTTCAGAGCTAACTTTACACAGATTTTGGGGCTTTTTGACCTACAGGCGGCGGAGAAATAGCTCGTCAAAGGAAGGGTACAAATCTCATCCGATCCCACTTTAAGTCAATGAAGATTTTCATTTGCTTTAAAAGCTTTCGGTTATCAATCCATGGGGTCGAAAATTACAGGACCAGTATGGCTGGAAGGGACTTGTTCAGAGCTAATATCACACAAATATTGGGCAATTTTGACCTGCAGGTGGCGGAGAAACAGCCAGTCAAAGTGAGGTTACAAAACTCATCCGGTTCCACTTTAAGTTAATGGAGATTTTCATTTGATTTAAAGCTTGCAGTTATCGATCCAAGGGGTCTAAAATTACAGGACCAGTATGGATGGAAAGTACTTGTTCATAGCTAACTTCACAACAATTTTGGGCCATTATGATGTTCAGGCGGCGGAGAAACAGCCGGTCAAAGTAAAGGTACAAAACTGCTCTGGTCCTGCTTTAAGTCAATGGAGATTTTAATTTGTTTTAAAGCTTGCAGTTATCAATCCATGGGGTCTAAAATTACAGGACCAGTATGGATGGAAATGAGTTGTTCAGAGCTAACTTCTCAATAATTTTGGGCCTTTTTGACATTCAGGCAGCGGAGAAAAAGCAGGTCAAAGTAAGGGTACAAAACTGCTCTGGTCCTGCTTTAATTCAATGGAGATTTTAGTTTGCTTTAAAAGCTTGCGGTTCTAGGTCCTAAAATTACTGGACCAGTATGGGTGGAAAGGATTTGTTGAGAGCTAACTTTACACAGATTTTGGGGCTTTTTGACCTTCAGGTGGCGGAGAAATAGACAGTCAAAGGAAGGGTACAAATCTCATCCGGTCCCACTTTAAGTCAATGAAGATTTCCATTTGCTTTAAAAGCTTGCGGTTATCGATCCATGGAGTCTAAAATTACAGGACAAGTATGGGTGGAAATGAATTGTTCAGAGCTAACTTCACTACAATTTTGGGCCATTTTGACCTGCAGGCGGCGGAGAAATAGCCGGTCAAATGAAGGGTACAAAACTCCTCCTGTCCCACTTTAAGTCAATGGAGATTTTCATTTGCTTTAAAAGCTTGCGGTTATCGATCCATGCGGTCAAAAATTACAGGACCTGTATGACTGGAAAGTTCTTGTTCATAGCTAACTTCACAACAATTTCGTGCAATTTTGACATTCAGGAGGCGGTGAAAAAGCCGGTCAAAGAAAGGGTACAAAACTGCTCTGGTCCTGCTTTAAGTCAATGGAGATTTTCATTTGTTTTAAAAGCTTGTGGTTATCGATCCATGGAGTCTAAAATTAGAGGACCAGTATGGCTGGAAAGCACTTGTTCAGTGCTAACTTCAGAACAATTTTGGGCCATTTTGACATTCAGGCGGCGGAGAAACAGCCGGTCAAAGTAAAGGTACAAAACTGCTCTGGTCCTGCTTTAAGTCAATGGAGATTATAATTTGCTTTTAAAGCTTGCAGTTATCAATCCATGGGGTCTAAAATTACAGGACCAGTATGGATGGAAATGAGTTGTTCAGAGCTAACTTCACAATAATTTTGGGCCATTTTTACATACAGGCAGCGGAGAAACAGCCGGTCAAAGTAAGGGTACAAAACTGCTCTGGTCATGCTTTAATTCAATGGAGATTTTAGTTTGCTTTAAAAGCTTGCGGTTATAGGTCCTAAAATTACAGGACCAGTATGGGTGGAAAGGACTTGTTCAGAGCTAACTTTACACATATTTTGGGGCTTTTTGACCTTCAGGTGGCGGAGCAATAGACGGTCAAAGGACGGGTACAAATCTCATCCGGTCCCACTTTAAGTCAATGAAGATTTCCATTTGCTTTAAAAGCTTGCGGTTATCGATCCATGGAGTCTAAAATTACAGGACCAGTATGGGTGGAAAGGACTTGTTCAGAGCTAACTTCACTACAATTTTGGGCCATTTTGACATTCAGGCGGCGGAGAATTAGCCGGTCAAAGGAAGGGTACAAAACTCCTCCTGTCCCACTTTATCTATAATGCAGATTTTCTTTTGCTTTAAAAGCTTGTGGTTATCGATCCATGGGGTCAAAAATTACAGGACCAGTATGGCTGGAAATGACTTGTTCAGAGCTAACTTCACAATAATTTTGGTCCATTTTGACTCTCAGGCGGCGGAGAAACAGCCGGTCAAAGTTAGGGTTCAAAACTGCTCTGGTCCTGCTTTAAGTCAAAGGAGATTTTAATTTGCTTTTAAAGCTTGCAGTTATCAATCCATGGGGTCTAAAATTACAGGACCAGTATGGATGGAAATGAGTTGTTCAGAGCTAACTTCACAATAATTTTGGGCCATTTTGACATTCAGGCAGCGGAGAAACAGCCGGTCAAAGTAAGGGTACAAAACTGCTCTGGTCCCGCTTTAATTCAATGGAGATTTTAGTTTGCTTTAAAAGCTTGCGGTTCTAGGTCCTAAAATTACAGGACCAGTATGGGTGGAAAGGACTTGTTCAGAGCTAACTTTACACATATTTTGGGGCTTTTTGACCTTCAGGTGGCGGAGAAATAGACGGTCAAAGGAAGGGTACAAATCTCATCCGGTCCCACTTTAAGTCAATGAAGATTTTCATTTGCTTTTAAAGCTTGCGGTTATCGATCCATGGAGTCTAAAATTACAGGACCAGTATGGCTGCAAAGTTCTTGTTCATAGCTAACTTCACAACAATTTTGTGCAATTTTGACATTCAGGAGGCGGTGAAACAGCCGGTCAAAGAAAGGGTACAAAACTGCTCTGGTCCTGCTTTAAGTCAATGGAGATTTTCATTTGTTTTAAAAGCTTGTGGTTATCGATCCATGGAGTCTAAAATTAGAGGACCAGTATGGCTGGAAAGCACTTGTTCAGTGCTAACTTCAGAACAATTTTGGGCCATTTTGACATTCAGGCGGCGGAGAAACAGCCGGTCAAAGTAAAGGTAAAAAAAAGCTCTGGTCCTGCTATAAATCATTGGAGATTATAATTTGCTTTTAAAGCTTGCAGTTATCAATCCATGGGGTCTAAAATTACAGGACCAGTATGGATGGAAATGAGTTGTTCAGAGCTAACTTCACAATAATTTTGGGCCATTTTTACATTCAGGCAGCGGAGAAACAGCCGGTCAAAGTAAGGGTACAAAACTGCTCTGGTCCTGCTTTAATTCAATGGAGATTTTAGTTTGCTTTAAAAGCTTGCGGTTATAGGTCCTAAAATTACAGGACCAGTATGGGTGGAAAGGACTTGTTCAGAGCTAACTTTACACAGATTTTGGGGCTTTTTGACCTTCAGGTTGGGGAGCAATAGACGGTCAAAGGACGGGTACAAATCTCATCCGGTCCCACTTTAAGTCAATGAAGATTTCCATTTGCTTTAAAAGCTTGCGGTTATCGATCCATGGAGTCTAAAATTACAGGACCAGTATGGGTGGAAAGGACTTGTTCAGAGCTAACTTCACTACAATTTTGGGCCATTTTGACATTCAGGCGGCGGAGAATTAGCCGGTCAAAGGAAGGGTACAAAACTCCTCCTGTCCCACTTTAAGATAATGGAGATTTTCATTTGCTTTAAAAGCTTGCGGTTATCGATCCATGGGGTCAAAAATTACAGGACCAGTGTGGCTGGAAATGACTTGTTCAGAGCTAACTTCACAATAATTTTGGTCCATTTTGACTCTCAGGCGGCGGAGAAACAGCCGGTCAAAGTTAGGGTTCAAAACTGCTCTGGTCCTGCTTTAAGTCAAAGGAGATTTTAATTTGCTTTTAAAGCTTGCAGTTATCAATCCATGGGGTCTAAAATTTCAGGACCAGTATGGATGGAAATGAGTTGTTCAGAGCTAACTTCACAATAATTTTGGGCCATTTTGACATTCAGGCAGCGGAGAAACAGCCGGTCAAAGTAAGGGTACAAAACTGCTCTGGTCCCGCTTTAATTCAATGGAGATTTTATTTTGCTTTAAAAGCTTGCGGTTCTAGGTCCTAAAATTACAGGACCAGTATGGGTGGATAGGACTTGTTCAGAGCTAACTTTACACAGATTTTTGGGCTTTTTGACCTTCAGGTGGCGGAGAAATAGACGGTCAAAGGAAGGGTACAAATCTCATCCGGTCCCACTTTAAGTCAATGAAGATTTTCATTTGCTTTTAAAGCTTGCGGTTATCGATCCATGGAGTCTAAAATTACAGGACCAGTATGGGTGGAAAGGACTTTTTCAGAGCTAACTTCACTACAATTTTGGGCCATTTTGACATTCAGGCGGCGGAGAATTAGCCGGTCAAAGGAAGGGTACAAAACTCCTCCTGTCCCACTTTAAGATAATGGAGATTTTCATTTGCTTTAAAAGCTTGCGGTTATCGATCCATGGGGTCAAAAATTACAGCACCAGTATGGCTGGAAAGTTCTTGTTCATAGCTAACTTCACAACAATTTTGTGCAATTTTGACCTTCAGGAGGCGGTGAAACAGCCGGTCAAAGTAAGGGTACAAAACTGCTCTGGTCCTGCTTTAAGTCAATGGAGATTTTCATTTGTTTTAAAAGCTTGTGGTTATCGATCCATGGAGTCTAAAATTAGAGGACCAGTATGGATGGAAAGGACTTGTTCAAAGCTAACTTCACAACAATTTTGGGCCATTTTGACCATCAGGCGGAGAAGAAATTGCCGGTCAAAGGATGTGTACAAAACTCCTCCTGTCCCACTTTAAGTCAATGCAGATTTTCATTTGCTTTAAAAGCTTGCGGTTATCGATCCATGGGGTCAAAAATTACAGGACCTGTATGGCTGGAAATGACTTGTTCAGAGCTAACTTCACAATAATTTTGGTCCATTTTGACATTCAGGCGGCGGAGAAACAGCCAGTCAAAGTTAGGGTTCAAAACTGCTCTGGTCCTGCTTTAAGTCAATGGAGATTTTTATTTGCTTTAAAAGCTTGCAGTTATCGATCCTTGGGGACTAAAATTACAGGACCAGTATGGATGGAATGGACATGCTCAGAGCTAACTTCACAATAATTTTGGGCCATTTTGACATTCAGGCGGCAGAGAAACAGCCGGCCAAAGTAAGGGTACAAAACTCCTCCTTTCCCACTTTAAGTCAATGGAGATTATCATTTGCTTTAAAAGCTTGCGGTTATCGATTCATGCGGTCAAAAATTACA
Source organism: Taudactylus pleione (assembly GCA_031769625.1). Lineage (NCBI taxonomy): Eukaryota > Metazoa > Chordata > Amphibia > Anura > Myobatrachidae > Taudactylus > Taudactylus pleione. The sequence continues at coordinate 2,489,320 of JAUIMM010000322.1, read as the reverse complement.
GGACCAGTATACCTGGAAAGTACTTGTTCAGTGATAACTTCAGAACAATTTTGGGCCATTTTGACCTTCAGGCGGCGGAGAAATAGCCGGTCAAAGGAAGGGTACAAATCTCATCCGGTCCCACTTTAAGTCAATAAAGATTTTCATTTGCTTTAAAAGCTTGCGGTTATCGATCCATGGAGTCTAAAATTACAGGACCAGTATGGATGGAAAGGACTTGTTCAGAGCTAACTTCACAACAATTTTGGGCCATTTTGACATTCAGGCGGCGGAGAAATAGCCGGTCAAAGCAAGGGTACAAAAGTCCTCCTGTCCCACTTTAAGTCAATGGAGATTTTAGTTTGCTTTAAAAGCTTGCGGTTATAGATCCATGGGGTATAAAATTACAGGACCTGTATGGCTGGAAAGGACTTGTTCAGAGCTAACTTTACACAGATTTTGGGGCTTTTTGACCTACAGGCGGCGGAGAAATAGCTCGTCAAAGGAAGGGTACAAATCTCATCCGATCCCACTTTAAGTCAATGAAGATTTTCATTTGCTTTAAAAGCTTTCGGTTATCAATCCATGGGGTCGAAAATTACAGGACCAGTATGGCTGGAAGGGACTTGTTCAGAGCTAATATCACACAAATATTGGGCAATTTTGACCTGCAGGTGGCGGAGAAACAGCCAGTCAAAGTGAGGTTACAAAACTCATCCGGTTCCACTTTAAGTTAATGGAGATTTTCATTTGATTTAAAGCTTGCAGTTATCGATCCATGGGGTCTAAAATTACAGGACCAGTATGGATGGAAAGTACTTGTTCATAGCTAACTTCACAACAATTTTGGGCCATTTTGATCTTCAGGCGGCGGAGAAACAGCTGGTCAAAGTAAAGGTACAAAACTGCTCTGGTCCTGCTTTAAGTCAATGGAGATTTTAATTTGTTTTAAAGCTTGCAGTTATCAATCCATGGGGTCTAAAATTACAGGACCAGTATGGATGGAAATGAGTTGTTCAGAGCTAACTTCTCAATAATTTTGGGCCATTTTGACATTCAGGCAGCGGAGAAAAAGCCGGTCAAAGTAAGGGTACAAAACTGCTCTGGTCCTGCTTTAATTCAATGGAGATTTTAGTTTGCTTTAAAAGCTTGCGGTTCTAGGTCCTAAAATTACAGGACCAGTATGGGTGGAAAGGATTTGTTCAGAGCTAACTTTACACAGATTTTGGGGCTTTTTGACCTTCAGGCGGAGAAATAGACAGTCAAAGGAAGGGTACAAATCTCATCCGGTCCCACTTTAAGTCAATGAAGATTTCCATTTGCTTTAAAAGCTTGCGGTTATCGATCCATGGAGTCTAAAATTACAGGACAAGTATGGGTGGAAATGAATTGTTCAGAGCTAACTTCACTACAATTTTGGGCCATTTTGACCTGCAGGCGGCGGAGAAATAGCCGGTCAAATGAAGGGTACAAAACTCCTCCTGTCCCACTTTAAGTCAATGGAGATTTTCATTTGCTTTAAAAGATTGCGGTTATCGATCCATGCGGTCAAAAATTACAGGACCTGTATGGCTGGAAAGCTCTTGTTCATAGCTAACTTCACAACAATTTCGTGCAATTTTGACATTCAGGAGGCGGTGAAACAGCCGGTCAAAGAAAGGGTACAAAACTGCTCTGGTCCTGCTTTAAGTCAATGGAGATTTTCATTTGTTTTAAAAGCTTGTGGTTATCGATACATGGAGTCTAAAATTAGAGGACCAGTATGGCTGGAAAGCACTTGTTCAGTGCTAACTTCAGAACAATTTTGAGCCATTTTGACATTCAGCCGGCGGAGAAACAGCCGGTCAAAGTAAAGGTACAAAACTGCTCTGGTCCTGCTTTAAGTCAATGGAGATTATAATTTGCTTTTAAAGCTTGCAGTTATCAATCCATGGGGTCTAAAATTACAGGACCAGTATGGATGGAAATGAGTTGTTCAGAGCTAACTTCACAATAATTTTGGGCCATTTTTACATTCAGGCAGCGGAGAAACAGCCGGTCAAAGTAAGGGTACAAAACTGCTCTGGTCCTGCTTTAATTCAATGGAGATTTTAGTTTGCTTTAAAAGCTTGCGGTTATAGGTCCTAAAATTACAGGACCAGTATGGGTGGAAAGGACTTGTTCAGAGCTAACTTTACACATATTTTGGGGCTTTTTGACCTTCAGGTGGCGGAGCAATAGACGGTCAAAGGACGGGTACAAATCTCATCCGGTCCCACTTTAAGTCAATGAAGATTTCCATTTGCTTTAAAAGCTTGCGGTTATCGATCCATGGAGTCTAAAATTACAGGACCAGTATGGGTGGAAAGGACTTGTTCAGAGCTAACTTCACTACAATTTTGTGCCATTTTGACATTCAGGCGGCGGAGAATTAGCCGGTCAAAGGAAGGGTACAAAACTCCTCGTGTCCCACTTTAAGATAATGGAGATTTTCATTTGCTTTAAAAGCTTGCGGTTATAGATCCATGGGGTCAAAAATTACAGAACCAGTATGGCTGGAAAGTTCTTGTTCATAGCTAACTTCACAACAATTTTGTGCAATTTTGACCTTCAGGAGGCGGTGAAACATCCGGTCAAAGTAAGGGTACAAATCTGCTCTGGTCATGCTTTAAGTCAAAGGAGATTTTCATTTGTTTTAAAAGCTTGTGGTTATCGATCCATGGAGTCTAAAATTAGAGGACCAGTATGGATGGAAAGGACTTGTTCAAAGCTAACTTCACAACAATTTTGGGCCATTTTGACCTTCAGGCGGAGAAGAAATTGCCGGTCAAAGGAAGGGTACAAAACTCCTCCTGTCCCACTTTAAGTCAATGCAGATTTTCATTTGCTTTAAAAGCTTGCGGTTATCGATCCATGGTGTCAAAAATTACAGGACCAGTATGGCTGGAAATGACTTGTTCAGAGCTAACTTCACAATAATTTTGGTCCATTTTGACTCTCAGGCGGCGGAGAAACAGCCGGTCAAAGTTAGGGTTCAAAACTGCTCTGGTCCTGCTTTAAGTCAAAGGAGATTTTAATTTGCTTTTAAAGCTTGCAGTTATCAATCCATGGGGTCTAAAATTACAGGACCAGTATGGATGGAAATGAGTTGTTCAGAGCTAACTTCACAATAATTTTGGGCCATTTTGACATTCAGGCAGCGGAGAAACAGCCGGTCAAAGTAAGGGTACAAAACTGCTCTGGTCCCGCTTTAATTCAATGGAGATTTTAGTTTGCTTTAAAAGCTTGCGGTTCTAGGTCCTAAAATTACAGGACCAGTATGGGTGGAAAGGACTTGTTCAGAGCTAACTTTACACATATTTTGGGGCTTTTTGACCTTCAGGTGGCGGAGAAATAGACGGTCAAAGGAAGGGTACAAATCTCATCCGGTCCCGCTTTAAGTCAATGAAGATTTTCATTTGCTTTTAAAGCTTGCGGTTATCGATCCATGGAGTCTAAAATTACAGGACCAGTATGGCTGGAAAGTTCTTGTTCATAGCTAACTTCACAACAATTTTGTGCAATTTTGACATTCAGGAGGCGGTGAAACAGCCAGTCAAAGAAAGGGTACAAAACTGCTCTGGTCCTGCTTTAAGTCAATGGAGATTTTCATTTGTTTTAAAAGCTTGTGGTTATCGATCCATGGAGTCTAAAATTAGAGGACCAGTATGGCTGGAAAGCACTTGTTCAGTGCTAACTTCACAACAACTTTGGGCCATTTTGACGTTCAGGCGGCGGAGAAATAGCTGGTCAAAGCAAGGGTACAAAAGTCCTCCTGTCCCACTTTAAGTCAATCGAGATTTTAGTTTGCTTTAAAAGCTTGCGGTTATAGATCCATGGGGTATAAAATTACAGGACCAGTATGGCTGGAAAGGACTTGTTCAGAGCTAACTTTACACAGATTTTGGGGCTTTTTGACCTACAGGCGGCGGAGAAATAGCTCGTCAAAGGAAGGGTACAAATCTCATCCGATCCCACTTTAAGTCAATGAAGATTTTCATTTGCTTTAAAAGCTTTCGGTTATCAATCCATGGGGTCGAAAATTACAGGACCAGTATGGCTGGAAGGGACTTGTTCAGAGCTAATATCACACAAATATTGGGCAATTTTGACCTGCAGGTGGCGGAGAAACAGCCAGTCAAAGTGAGGTTACAAAACTCATCCGGTTCCACTTTAAGTTAATGGAGATTTTCATTTGATTTAAAGCTTGCAGTTATCGATCCATGGGGTCTAAAATTACAGGACCAGTATGGATGGAAAGTACTTGTTCATAGCTAACTTCACAACAATTTTGGGCCATTTTGATGTTCAGGCGGCGGAGAAACAGCCGGTCAAAGTAAAGGTACAAAACTGCTCTGGTCCTGCTTTAAGTCAATGGAGATTTTAATTTGTTTTAAAGCTTGCAGTTATCAATCCATGGGGTCTAAAATTACAGGACCAGTATGGATGGAAATGAGTTGTTCAGAGCTAACTTCTCAATAATTTTGGGCCTTTTTGACATTCAGGCAGCGGAGAAAAAGCAGGTCAAAGTAAGGGTACAAAACTGCTCTGGTCCTGCTTTAATTCAATGGAGATTTTAGTTTGCTTTAAAAGCTTGCGGTTCTAGGTCCTAAAATTACTGGACCAGTATGGGTGGAAAGGATTTGTTGAGAGCTAACTTTACACAGATTTTGGGGCTTTTTGACCTTCAGGTGGCGGAGAAATAGACAGTCAAAGGAAGGGTACAAATCTCATCCGGTCCCACTTTAAGTCAATGAAGATTTCCATTTGCTTTAAAAGCTTGCGGTTATCGATCCATGGAGTCTAAAATTACAGGACAAGTATGGGTGGAAATGAATTGTTCAGAGCTAACTTCACTACAATTTTGGGCCATTTTGACCTGCAGGCGGCGGAGAAATAGCCGGTCAAATGAAGGGTACAAAACTCCTCCTGTCCCACTTTAAGTCAATGGAGATTTTCATTTGCTTTAAAAGCTTGCGGTTATCGATCCATGCGGTCAAAAATTACAGGACCTGTATGGCTGGAAAGGACTTGTTCAGAGCTAACTTCACTACAATTTTGTGCCATTTTGACATTCAGGCGGCGGAGAATTAGCCGGTCAAAGGACGGGTACAAATCTCATCCGGTCCCACTTTAAGTCAATGAAGATTTCCATTTGCTTTAAAAGCTTGCGGTTATCGATCCATGGAGTCTAAAATTACAGGACCAGTATGGGTGGAAAGGACTTGTTCAGAGCTAACTTCACTACAATTTTGTGCCATTTTGACATTCAGGCAGCGGAGAATTAGCCGGTCAAAGGAAGGGTACAAAACTCCTCGTGTCCCACTTTAAGATAATGGAGATTTTCATTTGCTTTAAAAGCTTGCGGTTATAGATCCATGGGGTCAAAAATTACAGAACCAGTATGGCTGGAAAGTTCTTGTTCATAGCTAACTTCACAACAATTTTGTGCAATTTTGACCTTCAGGAGGCGGTGAAACATCCGGTCAAAGTAAGGGTACAAATCTGCTCTGGTCATGCTTTAAGTCAAAGGAGATTTTCATTTGTTTTAAAAGCTTGTGGTTATCGATCCATGGAGTCTAAAATTAGAGGACCAGTATGGATGGAAAGGACTTGTTCAAAGCTAACTTCACAACAATTTTGGGCCATTTTGACCTTCAGGCGGAGAAGAAATTGCCGGTCAAAGGAAGGGTACAAAACTCCTCCTGTCCCACTTTAAGTCAATGCAGATTTTCATTTGCTTTAAAAGCTTGCGGTTATCGATCCATGGGGTCAAAAATTACAGGACCAGTATGGCTGGAAATGACTTGTTCAGAGCTAACTTCACAATAATTTTGGTCCATTTTGACTCTCAGGCGGCGGAGAAACAGCCGGTCAAAGTTAGGGTTCAAAACTGCTCTGGTCCTGCTTTAAGTCAAAGGAGATTTTAATTTGCTTTTAAAGCTTGCAGTTATCAATCCATGGGGTCTAAAATTACAGGACCAGTATGGATGGAAATGAGTTGTTCAGAGCTAACTTCACAATAATTTTGGGCCATTTTGACATTCAGGCAGCGGAGAAACAGCCGGTCAAAGTAAGGGTACAAAACTGCTCTGGTCCCGCTTTAATTCAATGGAGATTTTAGTTTGCTTTAAAAGCTTGCGGTTCTAGGTCCTAAAATTACAGGACCAGTATGGGTGGAAAGGACTTGTTCAGAGCTAACTTTACACATATTTTGGGGCTTTTTGACCTTCAGGTGGCGGAGAAATAGACGGTCAAAGGAAGGGTACAAATCTCATCCGGTCCCGCTTTAAGTCAATGAAGATTTTCATTTGCTTTTAAAGCTTGCGGTTATCGATCCATGGAGTCTAAAATTACAGGACCAGTATGGCTGGAAAGTTCTTGTTCATAGCTAACTTCACAACAATTTTGTGCAATTTTGACATTCAGGAGGCGGTGAAACAGCCAGTCAAAGAAAGGGTACAAAACTGCTCTGGTCCTGCTTTAAGTCAATGGAGATTTTCATTTGTTTTAAAAGCTTGTGGTTATCGATCCATGGAGTCTAAAATTAGAGGACCAGTATGGCTGGAAAGCACTTGTTCAGTGCTAACTTCAGAACAATTTTGGGCCATTTTGACATTCAGGCGGCGGAGAAACAGCCGGTCAAAGTAAAGGTAAAAAACTGCTCTGGTCCTGCTTTAAGTCAATGGAGATTATAATTTGCTTTTAAAGCTTGCAGTTATCAATCCATGGGGTCTAAAATTACAGGACCAGTATGGATGGAAATGAGTTGTTCAGAGCTAACTTCACAATAATTTTGGGCCATTTTTACATTCAGGCAGCGGAGAAACAGCCGGTCAAAGTAAGGGTAAAAAACTGCTCTGGTCCTGCTTTAATTCAATGGAGATTTTAGTTTGCTTTAAAAGCTTGCGGTTATAGGTCCTAAAATTACAGGACCAGTATAGGTGGAAAGGACTTGTTCAGAGCTAACTTTACACAGATTTTGGGGCTTTTTGACCTTCAGGTTGGGGAGCAATAGACGGTCAAAGGACGGGTACAAATCTCATCCGGTCCCACTTTAAGTCAATGAAGATTTCCATTTGCTTTAAAAGCTTGCGGTTATCGATCCATGGAGTCTAAAATTACAGGACCAGTATGGGTGGAAAGGACTTGTTCAGAGCTAACTTCACTACAATTTTGGGCCATTTTGACATTCAGGCGGCGGAGAATTAGCCGGTCAAAGGAAGGGTACAAAACTCCTCCTGTCCCACTTTAAGATAATGGAGATTTTCATTTGCTTTAAAAGCTTGCGGTTATCGATCCATGGGGTCAAAAATTACAGCACCAGTATGGCTGGAAAGTTCTTGTTCATAGCTAACTTCACAACAATTTTGTGCAATTTTGACCTTCAGGAGGCGGTGAAACAGCCGGTCAAAGTAAGGGTACAAAACTGCTCTGGTCCTGCTTTAAGTCAATGGAGATTTTCATTTGTTTTAAAAGCTTGTGGTTATCGATCCATGGAGTCTAAAATTAGAGGACCAGTATGGATGGAAAGGACTTGTTCAAAGCTAACTTCACAACAACTTTGGGCCATTTTGACGTTCAGGCGGCGGAGAAATAGCTGGTCAAAGCAAGGGTACAAAAGTCCTCCTGTCCCACTTTAAGTCAATCGAGATTTTAGTTTGCTTTAAAAGCTTGCGGTTATAGATCCATGGGGTATAAAATTACAGGACCAGTATGGCTGGAAAGGACTTGTTCAGAGCTAACTTTACACAGATTTTGGGGCTTTTTGACCTACAGGCGGCGGAGAAATAGCTCGTCAAAGGAAGGGTACAAATCTCATCCGATCCCACTTTAAGTCAATGAAGATTTTCATTTGCTTTAAAAGCTTTCGGTTATCAATCCATGGGGTCGAAAATTACAGGACCAGTATGGCTGGAAGGGACTTGTTCAGAGCTAATATCACACAAATATTGGGCAATTTTGACCTGCAGGTGGCGGAGAAACAGCCAGTCAAAGTGAGGTTACAAAACTCATCCGGTTCCACTTTAAGTTAATGGAGATTTTCATTTGATTTAAAGCTTGCAGTTATCGATCCATGGGGTCTAAAATTACAGGACCAGTATGGATGGAAAGTACTTGTTCATAGCTAACTTCACAACAATTTTGGGCCATTTTGATGTTCAGGCGGCGGAGAAACAGCCGGTCAAAGTAAAGGTACAAAACTGCTCTGGTCCTGCTTTAAGTCAATGGAGATTTTAATTTGTTTTAAAGCTTGCAGTTATCAATCCATGGGGTCTAAAATTACAGGACCAGTATGGATGGAAATGAGTTGTTCAGAGCTAACTTCTCAATAATTTTGGGCCTTTTTGACATTCAGGCAGCGGAGAAAAAGCAGGTCAAAGTAAGGGTACAAAACTGCTCTGGTCCTGCTTTAATTCAATGGAGATTTTAGTTTGCTTTAAAAGCTTGCGGTTCTAGGTCCTAAAATTACTGGACCAGTATGGGTGGAAAGGATTTGTTGAGAGCTAACTTTACACAGATTTTGGGGCTTTTTGACCTTCAGGTGGCGGAGAAATAGACAGTCAAAGGAAGGGTACAAATCTCATCCGGTCCCACTTTAAGTCAATGAAGATTTCCATTTGCTTTAAAAGCTTGCGGTTATCGATCCATGGAGTCTAAAATTACAGGACAAGTATGGGTGGAAATGAATTGTTCAGAGCTAACTTCACTACAATTTTGGGCCATTTTGACCTGCAGGCGGCGGAGAAATAGCCGGTCAAATGAAGGGTACAAAACTCCTCCTGTCCCACTTTAAGTCAATGGAGATTTTCATTTGCTTTAAAAGCTTGCGGTTATCGATCCATGCGGTCAAAAATTACAGGACCTGTATGGCTGGAAAGTTCTTGTTCATAGCTAACTTCACAACAATTTCGTGCAATTTTGACATTCAGGAGGCGGTGAAACAGCCGGTCAAAGAAAGGGTACAAAACTGCTCTGGTCCTGCTTTAAGTCAATGGAGATTTTCATTTGTTTTAAAAGCTTGTGGTTATCGATCCATGGAGTCTAAAATTAGAGGACCAGTATGGCTGGAAAGCACTTGTTCAGTGCTAACTTCAGAACAATTTTGGGCCATTTTGACATTAAGGCGGCGGAGAAACAGCCGGTCAAAGTAAAGGTACAAAACTGCTCTGGTCCTGCTTTAAGTCAATGGAGATTATAATTTGCTTTTAAAGCTTGCAGTTATCAATCCATGGGGTCTAAAATTACAGGACCAGTATGGATGGAAATGAGTTGTTCAGAGCTAACTTCACAATAATTTTGGGCCATTTTTACATACAGGCAGCGGAGAAACAGCCGGTCAAAGTAAGGGTACAAAACTGCTCTGGTCCTGCTTTAATTCAATGGAGATTTTAGTTTGCTTTAAAAGCTTGCGGTTATAGGTCCTAAAATTACAGGACCAGTATGGGTGGAAAGGACTTGTTCAGAGCTAACTTTACACATATTTTGGGGCTTTTTGACCTTCAGGTGGCGGAGCAATAGACGGTCAAAGGACGGGTACAAATCTCATCCGGTCCCACTTTAAGTCAATGAAGATTTCCATTTGCTTTAAAAGCTTGCGGTTATCGATCCATGGAGTCTAAAATTACAGGACCAGTATGGGTGGAAAGGACTTGTTCAGAGCTAACTTCACTACAATTTTGGGCCATTTTGACATTCAGGCGGCGGAGAATTAGCCGGTCAAAGGAAGGGTACAAAACTCCTCCTGTCCCACTTTAAGATAATGGAGATTTTCATTTGCTTTAAAAGCTTGCGGTTATCGATCCATGGGGTCAAAAATTACAGAACCAGTATGGCTGGAAAGTTCTTGTTCATAGCTAACTTCACAGCAATTTTGTGCAATTTTGACCTTCAGGAGGCGGTGAAACAGCCGGTCAAAGTAAGGGTACAAAACTGCTCTGGTCCTGCTTTAAGTCAAAGGAGATTTTCATTTGTTTTAAAAGCTTGTGGTTATCGATCCATGGAGTCTAAAATTAGAGGACCAGTATGGATGGAAAGGACTTGTTCAAAGCTAACTTCACAACAATTTTGGGCCATTTTGACCTTCAGGCGGAGAAGAAATTGCCGGTCAAAGGAAGGGTACAAAACTCCTCCTGTCCCACTTTAAGTCAATGCAGATTTTCATTTGCTTTAAAAGCTTGCGGTTATCGATCCATGGGGTCAAAAATTACAGGACCTGTATGGCTGGAAATGACTTGTTCAGAGCTAACTTCACAATAATTTTGGTCCATTTTGACATTCAGGCGGCGGAGAAACAGCCAGTCAAAGTTAGGGTTCAAAACTGCTCTGGTCCTGCTTTAAGTCAATGGAGATTTTTATTTGCTTTAAAAGCTTGCAGTTATCGATCCTTGGGGACTAAAATTACAGGACCAGTATGGATGGAATGGACATGCTCAGAGCTAACTTCACAATAATTTTGGGCCATTTTGACATTCAGGCGGCAGAGAAACAGCCGGCCAAAGTAAGGGTACAAAACTCCTCCTTTCCCACTTTAAGTCAATGGAGATTATCATTTGCTTTAAAAGCTTGCGGTTATCGATTCATGCGGTCAAAAATTACAGGACCAGTATACCTGGAAAGTACTTGTTCAGTGATAACTTCAGAACAATTTTGGGCCATTTTGACCTTCAGGCGGCGGAGAAATAGCCGGTCAAAGGAAGGGTACAAATCTCATCCGGTCCCACTTTAAGTCAATAAAGATTTTCATTTGCTTTAAAAGCTTGCGGTTATCGATCCATGGAGTCTAAAATTACAGGACCAGTATGGATGGAAAGGACTTGTTCAGAGCTAACTTCACAACAATTTTGGGCCATTTTGACATTCAGGCGGCGGAGAAATAGCCGGTCAAAGCAAGGGTACAAAAGTCCTCCTGTCCCACTTTAAGTCAATGGAGATTTTAGTTTGCTTTAAAAGCTTGCGGTTATAGATCCATGGGGTATAAAATTACAGGACCTGTATGGCTGGAAAGGACTTGTTCAGAGCTAACTTTACACAGATTTTGGGGCTTTTTGACCTACAGGCGGCGGAGAAATAGCTCGTCAAAGGAAGGGTACAAATCTCATCCGATCCCACTTTAAGTCAATGAAGATTTTCATTTGCTTTAAAAGCTTTCGGTTATCAATCCATGGGGTCGAAAATTACAGGACCAGTATGGCTGGAAGGGACTTGTTCAGAGCTAATATCACACAAATATTGGGCAATTTTGACCTGCAGGTGGCGGAGAAACAGCCAGTCAAAGTGAGGTTACAAAACTCATCCGGTTCCACTTTAAGTTAATGGAGATTTTCATTTGATTTAAAGCTTGCAGTTATCGATCCATGGGGTCTAAAATTACAGGACCAGTATGGATGGAAAGTACTTGTTCATAGCTAACTTCACAACAATTTTGGGCCATTTTGATCTTCAGGCGGCGGAGAAACAGCTGGTCAAAGTAAAGGTACAAAACTGCTCTGGTCCTGCTTTAAGTCAATGGAGATTTTAATTTGTTTTAAAGCTTGCAGTTATCAATCCATGGGGTCTAAAATTACAGGACCAGTATGGATGGAAATGAGTTGTTCAGAGCTAACTTCTCAATAATTTTGGGCCATTTTGACATTCAGGCAGCGGAGAAAAAGCCGGTCAAAGTAAGGGTACAAAACTGCTCTGGTCCTGCTTTAATTCAATGGAGATTTTAGTTTGCTTTAAAAGCTTGCGGTTCTAGGTCCTAAAATTACAGGACCAGTATGGGTGGAAAGGATTTGTTCAGAGCTAACTTTACACAGATTTTGGGGCTTTTTGACCTTCAGGCGTAGAAATAGACAGTCAAAGGAAGGGTACAAATCTCATCCGGTCCCACTTTAAGTCAATGAAGATTTCCATTTGCTTTAAAAGCTTGCGGTTATCGATCCATGGAGTCTAAAATTACAGGACAAGTATGGGTGGAAATGAATTGTTCAGAGCTAACTTCACTACAATTTTGGGCCATTTTGACCTGCAGGCAGCGGAGAAATAGCCGGTCAAATGAAGGGTACAAAACTCCTCCTGTCCCACTTTAAGTCAATGGAGATTTTCATTTGCTTTAAAAGATTGCGGTTATCGATCCATGCGGTCAAAAATTACAGGACCTGTATGGCTGGAAAGCTCTTGTTCATAGCTAACTTCACAAAAATTTCGTGCAATTTTGACATTCAGGAGGCGGTGAAACAGCCGGTCAAAGAAAGGGTACAAAACTGCTCTGGTCCTGCTTTAAGTCAATGGAGATTTTCATTTGTTTTAAAAGCTTGTGGTTATCGATCCATGGAGTCTAAAATTAGAGGACCAGTATGGCTGGAAAGCACTTGTTCAGTGCTAACTTCAGAACAATTTTGAGCCATTTTGACATTCAGCCGGCGGAGAAACAGCCGGTCAAAGTAAAGGTACAAAACTGCTCTGGTCCTGCTTTAAGTCAATGGAGATTATAATTTGCTTTTAAAGCTTGCAGTTATCAATCCATGGGGTCTAAAATTACAGGACCAGTATGGATGGAAATGAGTTGTTCAGAGCTAACTTCACAATAATTTTGGGCCATTTTTACATTCAGGCAGCGGAGAAACAGCCGGTCAAAGTAAGGGTACAAAACTGCTCTGGTCCTGCTTTAATTCAATGGAGATTTTAGTTTGCTTTAAAAGCTTGCGGTTATAGGTCCTAAAATTACAGGACCAGTATGGGTGGAAAGGACTTGTTCAGAGCTAACTTTACACATATTTTGGGGCTTTTTGACCTTCAGGTGGCGGAGCAATAGACGGTCAAAGGACGGGTACAAATCTCATCCGGTCCCACTTTAAGTCAATGAAGATTTCCATTTGCTTTAAAAGCTTGCGGTTATCGATCCATGGAGTCTAAAATTACAGGACCAGTATGGGTGGAAAGGACTTGTTCAGAGCTAACTTCACTACAATTTTGTGCCATTTTGACATTCAGGCGGCGGAGAATTAGCCGGTCAAAGGAAGGGTACAAAACTCCTCGTGTCCCACTTTAAGATAATGGAGATTTTCATTTGCTTTAAAAGCTTGCGGTTATAGATCCATGGGGTCAAAAATTACAGAACCAGTATGGCTGGAAAGTTCTTGTTCATAGCTAACTTCACAACAATTTTGTGCAATTTTGACCTTCAGGAGGCGGTGAAACATCCGGTCAAAGTAAGGGTACAAATCTGCTCTGGTCATGCTTTAAGTCAAAGGAGATTTTCATTTGTTTTAAAAGCTTGTGGTTATCGATCCATGGAGTCTAAAATTAGAGGACCAGTATGGATGGAAAGGACTTGTTCAAAGCTAACTTCACAACAATTTTGGGCCATTTTGACCTTCAGGCGGAGAAGAAATTGCCGGTCAAAGGAAGGGTACAAAACTCCTCCTGTCCCACTTTAAGTCAATGCAGATTTTCATTTGCTTTAAAAGCTTGCGGTTATCGATCCATGGGGTCAAAAATTACAGGACCAGTATGGCTGGAAATGACTTGTTCAGAGCTAACTTCACAATAATTTTGGTCCATTTTGACTCTCAGGCGGCGGAGAAACAGCCGGTCAAAGTTAGGGTTCAAAACTGCTCTGGTCCTGCTTTAAGTCAAAGGAGATTTTAATTTGCTTTTAAAGCTTGCAGTTATCAATCCATGGGGTCTAAAATTACAGGACCAGTATGGATGGAAATGAGTTGTTCAGAGCTAACTTCACAATAATTTTGGGCCATTTTGACATTCAGGCAGCGGAGAAACAGCCGGTCAAAGTAAGGGTACAAAACTGCTCTGGTCCCGCTTTAATTCAATGGAGATTTTAGTTTGCTTTAAAAGCTTGCGGTTCTAGGTCCTAAAATTACAGGACCAGTATGGGTGGAAAGGACTTGTTCAGAGCTAACTTTACACATATTTTGGGGCTTTTTGACCTTCAGGTGGCGGAGAAATAGACGGTCAAAGGAAGGGTACAAATCTCATCCGGTCCCGCTTTAAGTCAATGAAGATTTTCATTTGCTTTTAAAGCTTGCGGTTATCGATCCATGGAGTCTAAAATTACAGGACCAGTATGGCTGGAAAGTTCTTGTTCATAGCTAACTTCACAACAATTTTGTGCAATTTTGACATTCAGGAGGCGGTGAAACAGCCAGTCAAAGAAAGGGTACAAAACTGCTCTGGTCCTGCTTTAAGTCAATGGAGATTTTCATTTGTTTTAAAAGCTTGTGGTTATCGATCCATGGAGTCTAAAATTAGAGGACCAGTATGGCTGGAAAGCACTTGTTCAGTGCTAACTTCAGAACAATTTTGAGCCATTTTGACATTCAGCCGGCGGAGAAACAGCCGGTCAAAGTAAAGGTACAAAACTGCTCTGGTCCTGCTTTAAGTCAATGGAGATTATAATTTGCTTTTAAAGCTTGCAGTTATCAATCCATGGGGTCTAAAATTACAGGACCAGTATGGATGGAAATGAGTTGTTCAGAGCTAACTTCACAATAATTTTGGGCCATTTTTACATTCAGGCAGCGGAGAAACAGCCGGTCAAAGTAAGGGTACAAAACTGCTCTGGTCCTGCTTTAATTCAATGGAGATTTTAGTTTGCTTTAAAAGCTTGCGGTTATAGGTCCTAAAATTACAGGACCAGTATGGGTGGAAAGGACTTGTTCAGAGCTAACTTTACACATATTTTGGGGCTTTTTGACCTTCAGGTGGCGGAGCAATAGACGGTCAAAGGACGGGTACAAATCTCATCCGGTCCCACTTTAAGTCAATGAAGATTTCCATTTGCTTTAAAAGCTTGCGGTTATCGATCCATGGAGTCTAAAATTACAGGACCAGTATGGGTGGAAAGGACTTGTTCAGAGCTAACTTCACTACAATTTTGTGCCATTTTGACATTCAGGCTGCGGAGAATTAGCCGGTCAAAGGAAGGGTACAAAACTCCTCGTGTCCCACTTTAAGATAATGGAGATTTTCATTTGCTTTAAAAGCTTGCGGTTATAGATCCATGGGGTCAAAAATTACAGAACCAGTATGGCTGGAAAGTTCTTGTTCATAGCTAACTTCACAACAATTTTGTGCAATTTTGACCTTCAGGAGGCGGTGAAACATCCGGTCAAAGTAAGGGTACAAATCTGCTCTGGTCATGCTTTAAGTCAAAGGAGATTTTCATTTGTTTTAAAAGCTTGTGGTTATCGATCCATGGAGTCTAAAATTAGAGGACCAGTATGGATGGAAAGGACTTGTTCAAAGCTAACTTCACAACAATTTTGGGCCATTTTGACCTTCAGGCGGAGAAGAAATTGCCGGTCAAAGGAAGGGTACAAAACTCCTCCTGTCCCACTTTAAGTCAATGCAGATTTTCATTTGCTTTAAAAGCTTGCGGTTATCGATCCATGGGGTCAAAAATTACAGGACCAGTATGGCTGGAAATGACTTGTTCAGAGCTAACTTCACAATAATTTTGGTCCATTTTGACTCTCAGGCGGCGGAGAAACAGCCGGTCAAAGTTAGGGTTCAAAACTGCTCTGGTCCTGCTTTAAGTCAAAGGAGATTTTAATTTGCTTTTAAAGCTTGCAGTTATCAATCCATGGGGTCTAAAATTACAGGACCAGTATGGATGGAAATGAGTTGTTCAGAGCTAACTTCACAATAATTTTGGGCCATTTTGACATTCAGGCAGCGGAGAAACAGCCGGTCAAAGTAAGGGTACAAAACTGCTCTGGTCCCGCTTTAATTCAATGGAGATTTTAGTTTGCTTTAAAAGCTTGCGGTTCTAGGTCCTAAAATTACAGGACCAGTATGGGTGGAAAGGACTTGTTCAGAGCTAACTTTACACATATTTTGGGGCTTTTTGACCTTCAGGTGGCGGAGAAATAGACGGTCAAAGGAAGGGTACAAATCTCATCCGGTCCCGCTTTAAGTCAATGAAGATTTTCATTTGCTTTTAAAGCTTGCGGTTATCGATCCATGGAGTCTAAAATTACAGGACCAGTATGGCTGGAAAGTTCTTGTTCATAGCTAACTTCACAACAATTTTGTGCAATTTTGACATTCAGGAGGCGGTGAAACAGCCAGTCAAAGAAAGGGTACAAAACTGCTCTGGTCCTGCTTTAAGTCAATGGAGATTTTCATTTGTTTTAAAAGCTTGTGGTTATCGATCCATGGAGTCTAAAATTAGAGGACCAGTATGGCTGGAAAGCACTTGTTCAGTGCTAACTTCAGAACAATTTTGGGCCATTTTGACATTCAGGCGGCGGAGAAACAGCCGGTCAAAGTAAAGGTAAAAAACTGCTCTGGTCCTGCTTTAAGTCAATGGAGATTATAATTTGCTTTTAAAGCTTGCAGTTATCAATCCATGGGGTCTAAAATTACAGGACCAGTATGGATGGAAATGAGTTGTTCAGAGCTAACTTCACAATAATTTTGGGCCATTTTTACATTCAGGCAGCGGAGAAACAGCCGGTCAAAGTAAGGGTAAAAAACTGCTCTGGTCCTGCTTTAATTCAATGGAGATTTTAGTTTGCTTTAAAAGCTTGCGGTTATAGGTCCTAAAATTACAGGACCAGTATAGGTGGAAAGGACTTGTTCAGAGCTAACTTTACACAGATTTTGGGGCTTTTTGACCTTCAGGTTGGGGAGCAATAGACGGTCAAAGGACGGGTACAAATCTCATCCGGTCCCACTTTAAGTCAATGAAGATTTCCATTTGCTTTAAAAGCTTGCGGTTATCGATCCATGGAGTCTAAAATTACAGGACCAGTATGGGTGGAAAGGACTTGTTCAGAGCTAACTTCACTACAATTTTGGGCCATTTTGACATTCAGGCGGCGGAGAATTAGCCGGTCAAAGGAAGGGTACAAAACTCCTCCTGTCCCACTTTAAGATAATGGAGATTTTCATTTGCTTTAAAAGCTTGCGGTTATCGATCCATGGGGTCAAAAATTACAGCACCAGTATGGCTGGAAAGTTCTTGTTCATAGCTAACTTCACAACAATTTTGTGCAATTTTGACCTTCAGGAGGCGGTGAAACAGCCGGTCAAAGTAAGGGTACAAAACTGCTCTGGTCCTGCTTTAAGTCAATGGAGATTTTCATTTGTTTTAAAAGCTTGTGGTTATCGATCCATGGAGTCTAAAATTAGAGGACCAGTATGGATGGAAAGGACTTGTTCAAAGCTAACTTCACAACAACTTTGGGCCATTTTGACGTTCAGGCGGCGGAGAAATAGCTGGTCAAAGCAAGGGTACAAAAGTCCTCCTGTCCCACTTTAAGTCAATCGAGATTTTAGTTTGCTTTAAAAGCTTGCGGTTATAGATCCATGGGGTATAAAATTACAGGACCAGTATGGCTGGAAAGGACTTGTTCAGAGCTAACTTTACACAGATTTTGGGGCTTTTTGACCTACAGGCGGCGGAGAAATAGCTCGTCAAAGGAAGGGTACAAATCTCATCCGATCCCACTTTAAGTCAATGAAGATTTTCATTTGCTTTAAAAGCTTTCGGTTATCAATCCATGGGGTCGAAAATTACAGGACCAGTATGGCTGGAAGGGACTTGTTCAGAGCTAATATCACACAAATATTGGGCAATTTTGACCTGCAGGTGGCGGAGAAACAGCCAGTCAAAGTGAGGTTACAAAACTCATCCGGTTCCACTTTAAGTTAATGGAGATTTTCATTTGATTTAAAGCTTGCAGTTATCGATCCATGGGGTCTAAAATTACAGGACCAGTATGGATGGAAAGTACTTGTTCATAGCTAACTTCACAACAATTTTGGGCCATTTTGATGTTCAGGCGGCGGAGAAACAGCCGGTCAAAGTAAAGGTACAAAACTGCTCTGGTCCTGCTTGAAGTCAATGGAGATTTTAATTTGTTTTAAAGCTTGCAGTTATCAATCCATGGGGTCTAAAATTACAGGACCAGTATGGATGGAAATGAGTTGTTCAGAGCTAACTTCTCAATAATTTTGGGCCTTTTTGACATTCAGGCAGCGGAGAAAAAGCAGGTCAAAGTAAGGGTACAAAACTGCTCTGGTCCTGCTTTAATTCAATGGAGATTTTAGTTTGCTTTAAAAGCTTGCGGTTCTAGGTCCTAAAATTACTGGACCAGTATGGGTGGAAAGGATTTGTTGAGAGCTAACTTTACACAGATTTTGGGGCTTTTTGACCTTCAGGTGGCGGAGAAATAGACAGTCAAAGGAAGGGTACAAATCTCATCCGGTCCCACTTTAAGTCAATGAAGATTTCCATTTGCTTTAAAAGCTTGCGGTTATCGATCCATGGAGTCTAAAATTACAGGACAAGTATGGGTGGAAATGAATTGTTCAGAGCTAACTTCACTACAATTTTGGGCCATTTTGACCTGCAGGCGGCGGAGAAATAGCCGGTCAAATGAAGGGTACAAAACTCCTCCTGTCCCACTTTAAGTCAATGGAGATTTTCATTTGCTTTAAAAGCTTGCGGTTATCGATCCATGCGGTCAAAAATTACAGGACCTGTATGGCTGGAAAGTTCTTGTTCATAGCTAACTTCACAACAATTTCGTGCAATTTTGACATTCAGGAGGCGGTGAAACAGCCGGTCAAAGAAAGGGTACAAAACTGCTCTGGTCCTGCTTTAAGTCAATGGAGATTTTCATTTGTTTTAAAAGCTTGTGGTTATCGATCCATGGAGTCTAAAATTAGAGGACCAGTATGGCTGGAAAGCACTTGTTCAGTGCTAACTTCAGAACAATTTTGGGCCATTTTGACATTAAGGCGGCGGAGAAACAGCCGGTCAAAGTAAAGGTACAAAACTGCTCTGGTCCTGCTTTAAGTCAATGGAGATTATAATTTGCTTTTAAAGCTTGCAGTTATCAATCCATGGGGTCTAAAATTACAGGACCAGTATGGATGGAAATGAGTTGTTCAGAGCTAACTTCACAATAATTTTGGGCCATTTTTACATACAGGCAGCGGAGAAACAGCCGGTCAAAGTAAGGGTACAAAACTGCTCTGGTCCTGCTTTAATTCAATGGAGATTTTAGTTTGCTTTAAAAGCTTGCGGTTATAGGTCCTAAAATTACAGGACCAGTATGGGTGGAAAGGACTTGTTCAGAGCTAACTTTACACATATTTTGGGGCTTTTTGACCTTCAGGTGGCGGAGCAATAGACGGTCAAAGGACGGGTACAAATCTCATCCGGTCCCACTTTAAGTCAATGAAGATTTCCATTTGCTTTAAAAGCTTGCGGTTATCGATCCATGGAGTCTAAAATTACAGGACCAGTATGGGTGGAAAGGACTTGTTCAGAGCTAACTTCACTACAATTTTGGGCCATTTTGACATTCAGGCGGCGGAGAATTAGCCGGTCAAAGGAAGGGTACAAAACTCCTCCTGTCCCACTTTAAGATAATGGAGATTTTCATTTGCTTTAAAAGCTTGCGGTTATCGATCCATGGGGTCAAAAATTACAGAACCAGTATGGCTGGAAAGTTCTTGTTCATAGCTAACTTCACAGCAATTTTGTGCAATTTTGACCTTCAGGAGGCGGTGAAACAGCCGGTCAAAGTAAGGGTACAAAACTGCTCTGGTCCTGCTTTAAGTCAAAGGAGATTTTCATTTGTTTTAAAAGCTTGTGGTTATCGATCCATGGAGTCTAAAATTAGAGGACCAGTATGGATGGAAAGGACTTGTTCAAAGCTAACTTCACAACAATTTTGGGCCATTTTGACCTTCAGGCGGAGAAGAAATTGCCGGTCAAAGGAAGGGTACAAAACTCCTCCTGTCCCACTTTAAGTCAATGCAGATTTTCATTTGCTTTAAAAGCTTGCGGTTATCGATCCATGGGGTCAAAAATTACAGGACCAGTATGGCTGGAAATGACTTGTTCAGAGCTAACTTCACAATAAATTTGGTCCATTTTGACTCTCAGGCGGCGGAGAAACAGCCGGTCAAAGTTAGGGTTCAAAACTGCTCTGGTCCTGCTTTAAGTCAAAGGAGATTTTAATTTGCTTTTAAAGCTTGCAGTTATCAATCCATGGGGTCTAAAATTACAGGACCAGTATGGATGGAAATGAGTTGTTCAGAGCTAACTTCACAATAATTTTGGGCCATTTTGACATTCAGGCAGCGGAGAAACAGCCGGTCAAAGTAAGGGTACAAAACTGCTCTGGTCCCGCTTTAATTCAATGGAGATTTTAGTTTGCTTTAAAAGCTTGCGGTTCTAGGTCCTAAAATTACAGGACCAGTATGGGTGGAAAGGACTTGTTCAGAGCTAACTTTACACATATTTTGGGGCTTTTTGACCTTCAGGTGGCGGAGAAATAGAAGGTCAAAGGAAGGGTACAAATCTCATCCGGTCCCACTTTAAGTCAATGAAGATTTTCATTTGCTTTTAAAGCTTGCGGTTATCGATCCATGGAGTCTAAAATTACAGGACCAGTATGGCTGGAAAGTTCTTGTTCATAGCTAACTTTACAACAATTTTGTGCAATTTTGACATTCAGGAGTCGGTGAAACAGCCGGTCAAAGAAAGGGTACAAAACTGCTCTGGTCCTGCTTTAAGTCAATGGAGATTTTCATTTGTTTTAAAAGCTTGTGGTTATCGATCCATGGAGTCTAAAATTACAGGACCAGTATGGGTGGAAAGGACTTGTTCAGAGCTAACTTCACTACAATTTTGGGCCATTTTGACATTCAGGCGGCGGAGAATTAGCCGGTCAAAGGAAGGGTACAAAACTCCTCCTGTCCCACTTTAAGATAATGGAGATTTTCATTTGCTTTAAAAGCTTGCGGTTATCGATCCATGGGGTCAAAAATTACAGAACCAGTATGGCTGGAAAGTTCTTGTTCATAGCTAACTTCACAACAATTTTGTGCAATTTTGACCTTCAGGAGGCGGTGAAACAGCCGGTCAAAGTAAGGGTACAAAACTGCTCTGGTCCTGCTTTAAGTCAATGGAGATTTTCATTTGTTTTAAAAGCTTGTGGTTATCGATCCATGGAGTCTAAAATTAGAGGACCAGTATGGATGGAAAGGACTTGTTCAAAGCTAACTTCACAACAACTTTGGGCCATTTTGACGTTCAGGCGGCGGAGAAATAGCTGGTCAAAGCAAGGGTACAAAAGTCCTCCTGTCCCACTTTAAGTCAATGGAGATTTTAGTTTGCTTTAAAAGCTTGCGGTTATAGATCCATGGGGTATAAAATTACAGGACCAGTATGGCTGGAAAGGACTTGTTCAGAGCTAACTTTACACAGATTTTGGGGCTTTTTGACCTACAGGCGGCGGAGAAATAGCTAGTCAAAGGAAGGGTACAAATCTCATCCGATCCCACTTTAAGTCAATGAAGATTTTCATTTGCTTTAAAAGCTTTCGGTTATCAATCCATGGGGTCGAAAATTACAGGACCAGTATGGCTGGAAGGGACTTGTTCAGAGCTAATATCACACAAATATTGGGCAATTTTGACCTGCAGGTGGCGGAGAAACAGCCAGTCAAAGTGAGGTTACAAAACTCATCCGGTTCCACTTTAAGTTAATGGAGATTTTCATTTGATTTAAAGCTTGCAGTTATCGATCCATGGGGTCTAAAATTACAGGACCAGTATGGATGGAAAGTACTTGTTCATAGCTAACTTCACAACAATTTTGGGCCATTTTGATGTTCAGGCGGCGGAGAAACAGCCGGTCAAAGTAAAGGTACAAAACTGCTCTGGTCCTGCTTTAAGTCAATGGAGATTTTAATTTGTTTTAAAGCTTGCAGTTATCAATCCATGGGGTCTAAAATTACACTACCAGTATGGATGGAAATGAGTTGTTCAGAGCTAACTTCTCAATAATTTTGGGCCTTTTTGACATTCAGGCAGCGGAGAAAAAGCAGGTCAAAGTAAGGGTACAAAACTGCTCTGGTCCTGCTTTAATTCAATGGAGATTTTAGTTTGCTTTAAAAGCTTGCGGTTCTAGGTCCTAAAATTACTGGACCAGTATGGGTGGAAAGGATTTGTTGAGAGCTAACTTTACACAGATTTTGGGGCTTTTTGACCTTCAGGTGGCGGAGAAATAGACAGTCAAAGGAAGGGTACAAATCTCATCCGGTCCCACTTTAAGTCAATCAAGATTTCCATTTGCTTTAAAAGCTTGCGGTTATCGATCCATGGAGTCTAAAATTACAGGACAAGTATGGGTGGAAATGAATTGTTCAGAGCTAACTTCACTACAATTGTGGGCCATTTTGACCTGCAGGCGGCGGAGAAATAGCCGGTCAAATGAAGGGTACAAAACTCCTCCTGTCCCACTTTAAGTCAATGGAGATTTTCATTTGCTTTAAAAGCTTGCGGTTATCGATCCATGCGGTCAAAAATTACAGGACCTGTATGGCTGGAAAGTTCTTGTTCATAGCTAACTTCACAACAATTTCGTGCAATTTTGACATTCAGGAGGCGGTGAAACAGCCGGTCAAAGAAAGGGTACAAAACTGCTCTGGTCCTGCTTTAAGTCAATGGAGATTTTCATTTGTTTTAAAAGCTTGTGGTTATCGATCCATGGAGTCTAAAATTAGAGGACCAGTATGGCTGGAAAGCACTTGTTCAGTGCTAACTTCAGAACAATTTTGGGCCATTTTGACATTCAGGCGCGGAGAAACAGCCGGTCAAAGTAAAGGTACAAAACTGCTCTGGTCCTGCTTTAAGTCAATGGAGATTATAATTTGCTTTTAAAGCTTGCAGTTATCAATCCATGGGGTCTAAAATTACAGGACCAGTATGGATGGAAATGAGTTGTTCAGAGCTAACTTCACAATAATTTTGGGCCATTTTTACATACAGGCAGCGGAGAAACAGCCGGTCAAAGTAAGGGTACAAAACTGCTCTGGTCCTGCTTTAATTCAATGGAGATTTTAGTTTGCTTTAAAAGCTTGCGGTTATAGGTCCTAAAATTACAGGACCAGTATGGGTGGAAAGGACTTGTTCAGAGCTAACTTTACACATATTTTGGGGCTTTTTGACCTTCAGGTGGCGGAGCAATAGACGGTCAAAGGACGGGTACAAATCTCATCCGGTCCCACTTTAAGTCAATGAAGATTTCCATTTGCTTTAAAAGCTTGCGGTTATCGATCCATGGAGTCTAAAATTACAGGACCAGTATGGGTGGAAAGGACTTGTTCAGAGCTAACTTCACTACAATTTTGGGCCATTTTGACATTCAGGCGGCGGAGAATTAGCCGGTCAAAGGAAGGGTACAAAACTCCTCCTGTCCCACTTTAAGATAATGGAGATTTTCATTTGCTTTAAAAGCTTGCGGTTATCGATCCATGGGGTCAAAAATTACAGAACCAGTATGGCTGGAAAGTTCTTGTTCATAGCTAACTTCACAGCAATTTTGTGCAATTTTGACCTTCAGGAGGCGGTGAAACAGCCGGTCAAAGTAAGGGTACAAAACTGCTCTGGTCCTGCTTTAAGTCAAAGGAGATTTTCATTTGTTTTAAAAGCTTGTGGTTATCGATCCATGGAGTCTAAAATTAGAGGACCAGTATGGATGGAAAGGACTTGTTCAAAGCTAACTTCACAACAATTTTGGGCCATTTTGACCTTCAGGCGGAGAAGAAATTGCCGGTCAAAGGAAGGGTACAAAACTCCTCCTGTCCCACTTTAAGTCAATGCAGATTTTCATTTGCTTTAAAAGCTTGCGGTTATCGATCCATGGGGTCAAAAATTACAGGACCAGTATGGCTGGAAATGACTTGTTCAGAGCTAACTTCACAATAAATTTGGTCCATTTTGACTCTCAGGCGGCGGAGAAACAGCCGGTCAAAGTTAGGGTTCAAAACTGCTCTGGTCCTGCTTTAAGTCAAAGGAGATTTTAATTTGCTTTTAAAGCTTGCAGTTATCAATCCATGGGGTCTAAAATTACAGGACCAGTATGGATGGAAATGAGTTGTTCAGAGCTAACTTCACAATAATTTTGGGCCATTTTGACATTCAGGCAGCGGAGAAACAGCCGGTCAAAGTAAGGGTACAAAACTGCTCTGGTCCCGCTTTAATTCAATGGAGATTTTAGTTTGCTTTAAAAGCTTGCGGTTCTAGGTCCTAAAATTACAGGACCAGTATGGGTGGAAAGGACTTGTTCAGAGCTAACTTTACACATATTTTGGGGCTTTTTGACCTTCAGGTGGCGGAGAAATAGAAGGTCAAAGGAAGGGTACAAATCTCATCCGGTCCCACTTTAAGTCAATGAAGATTTTCATTTGCTTTTAAAGCTTGCGGTTATCGATCCATGGAGTCTAAAATTACAGGACCAGTATGGCTGGAAAGTTCTTGTTCATAGCTAACTTTACAACAATTTTGTGCAATTTTGACATTCAGGAGGCGGTGAAACAGCCGGTCAAAGAAAGGGTACAAAACTGCTCTGGTCCTGCTTTAAGTCAATGGAGATTTTCATTTGTTTTAAAAGCTTGTGGTTATCGATCCATGGAGTCTAAAATTACAGGACCAGTATGGGTGGAAAGGACTTGTTCAGAGCTAACTTCACTACAATTTTGGGCCATTTTGACATTCAGGCGGCGGAGAATTAGCCGGTCAAAGGAAGGGTACAAAACTCCTCCTGTCCCACTTTAAGATAATGGAGATTTTCATTTGCTTTAAAAGCTTGCGGTTATCGATCCATGGGGTCAAAAATTACAGAACCAGTATGGCTGGAAAGTTCTTGTTCATAGCTAACTTCACAACAATTTTGTGCAATTTTGACCTTCAGGAGGCGGTGAAACAGCCGGTCAAAGTAAGGGTACAAAACTGCTCTGGTCCTGCTTTAAGTCAATGGAGATTTTCATTTGTTTTAAAAGCTTGTGGTTATCGATCCATGGAGTCTAAAATTAGAGGACCAGTATGGATGGAAAGGACTTGTTCAAAGCTAACTTCACAACAACTTTGGGCCATTTTGACGTTCAGGCGGCGGAGAAATAGCTGGTCAAAGCAAGGGTACAAAAGTCCTCCTGTCCCACTTTAAGTCAATGGAGATTTTAGTTTGCTTTAAAAGCTTGCGGTTATAGATCCATGGGGTATAAAATTACAGGACCAGTATGGCTGGAAAGGACTTGTTCAGAGCTAACTTTACACAGATTTTGGGGCTTTTTGACCTACAGGCGGCGGAGAAATAGCTCGTCAAAGGAAGGGTACAAATCTCATCCGATCCCACTTTAAGTCAATGAAGATTTTCATTTGCTTTAAAAGCTTTCGGTTATCAATCCATGGGGTCGAAAATTACAGGACCAGTATGGCTGGAAGGGACTTGTTCAGAGCTAATATCACACAAATATTGGGCAATTTTGACCTGCAGGTGGCGGAGAAACAGCCAGTCAAAGTGAGGTTACAAAACTCATCCGGTTCCACTTTAAGTTAATGGAGATTTTCATTTGATTTAAAGCTTGCAGTTATCGATCCATGGGGTCTAAAATTACAGGACCAGTATGGATGGAAAGTACTTGTTCATAGCTAACTTCACAACAATTTTGGGCCATTTTGATGTTCAGGCGGCGGAGAAACAGCCGGTCAAAGTAAAGGTACAAAACTGCTCTGGTCCTGCTTTAAGTCAATGGAGATTTTAATTTGTTTTAAAGCTTGCAGTTATCAATCCATGGGGTCTAAAATTACAGGACCAGTATGGATGGAAATGAGTTGTTCAGAGCTAACTTCTCAATAATTTTGGGCCTTTTTGACATTCAGGCAGCGGAGAAAAAGCAGGTCAAAGTAAGGGTACAAAACTGCTCTGGTCCTGCTTTAATTCAATGGAGATTTTAGTTTGCTTTAAAAGCTTGCGGTTCTAGGTCCTAAAATTACTGGACCAGTATGGGTGGAAAGGATTTGTTGAGAGCTAACTTTACACAGATTTTGGGGCTTTTTGACCTTCAGGTGGCGGAGAAATAGACAGTCAAAGGAAGGGTACAAATCTCATCCGGTCCCACTTTAAGTCAATGAAGATTTCCATTTGCTTTAAAAGCTTGCGGTTATCGATCCATGGAGTCTAAAATTACAGGACAAGTATGGGTGGAAATGAATTGTTCAGAGCTAACTTCACTACAATTGTGGGCCATTTTGACCTGCAGGCGGCGGAGAAATAGCCGGTCAAATGAAGGGTACAAAACTCCTCCTGTCCCACTTTAAGTCAATGGAGATTTTCATTTGCTTTAAAAGCTTGCGGTTATCGATCCATGCGGTCAAAAATTACAGGACCTGTATGGCTGGAAAGTTCTTGTTCATAGCTAACTTCACAACAATTTCGTGCAATTTTGACATTCAGGAGGCGGTGAAACAGCCGGTCAAAGAAAGGGTACAAAACTGCTCTGGTCCTGCTTTAAGTCAATGGAGATTTTCATTTGTTTTAAAAGCTTGTGGTTATCGATCCATGGAGTCTAAAATTAGAGGACCAGTATGGCTGGAAAGCACTTGTTCAGTGCTAACTTCAGAACAATTTTGGGCCATTTTGACATTCAGGCGGCGGAGAAACAGCCGGTCAAAGTAAAGGTACAAAACTGCTCTGGTCCTGCTTTAAGTCAATGGAGATTATAATTTGCTTTTAAAGCTTGCAGTTATCAATCCATGGGGTCTAAAATTACAGGACCAGTATGGATGGAAATGAGTTGTTCAGAGCTAACTTCACAATAATTTTGGGCCATTTTTACATACAGGCAGCGGAGAAACAGCCGGTCAAAGTAAGGGTACAAAACTGCTCTGGTCCTGCTTTAATTCAATGGAGATTTTAGTTTGCTTTAAAAGCTTGCGGTTATAGGTCCTAAAATTACAGGACCAGTATGGGTGGAAAGGACTTGTTCAGAGCTAACTTTACACATATTTTGGGGCTTTTTGACCTTCAGGTGGCGGAGCAATAGACGGTCAAAGGACGGGTACAAATCTCATCCGGTCCCACTTTAAGTCAATGAAGATTTCCATTTGCTTTAAAAGCTTGCGGTTATCGATCCATGGAGTCTAAAATTACAGGACCAGTATGGGTGGAAAGGACTTGTTCAGAGCTAACTTCACTACAATTTTGGGCTATTTTGACATTCAGGCGGCGGAGAATTAGCCGGTCAAAGGAAGGGTACAAAACTCCTCCTGTCCCACTTTAAGATAATGGAGATTTTCATTTGCTTTAAAAGCTTGCGGTTATCGATCCATGGGGTCAAAAATTACAGAACCAGTATGGCTGGAAAGTTCTTGTTCATAGCTAACTTCACAGCAATTTTGTGCAATTTTGACCTTCAGGAGGCGGTGAAACAGCCGGTCAAAGTAAGGGTACAAAACTGCTCTGGTCCTGCTTTAAGTCAAAGGAGATTTTAATTTGTTTTAAAAGCTTGTGGTTATCGATCCATGGAGTCTAAAATTAGAGGACCAGTATGGATGGAAAGGACTTGTTCAAAGCTAACTTCACAACAATTTTGGGCCATTTTGACCTTCAGGCGGAGAAGAAATTGCCGGTCAAAGGAAGGGTACAAAACTCCTCCTGTCCCACTTTAAGTCAATGCAGATTTTCATTTGCTTTAAAAGCTTGCGGTTATCGATCCATGGGGTCAAAAATTACAGGACCAGTATGGCTGGAAATGACTTGTTCAGAGCTAACTTCACAATAAATTTGGTCCATTTTGACTCTCAGGCGGCGGAGAAACAGCCGGTCAAAGTTAGGGTTCAAAACTGCTCTGGTCCTGCTTTAAGTCAAAGGAGATTTTAATTTGCTTTTAAAGCTTGCAGTTATCAATCCATGGGGTCTAAAATTACAGGACCAGTATGGATGGAAATGAGTTGTTCAGAGCTAACTTCACAATAATTTTGGGCCATTTTGACATTCAGGCAGCGGAGAAACAGCCGGTCAAAGTAAGGGTACAAAACTGCTTTGGTCCCGCTTTAATTCAATGGAGATTTTAGTTTGCTTTAAAAGCTTGCGGTTCTAGGTCCTAAAATTACAGGACCAGTATGGGTGGAAAGGACTTGTTCAGAGCTAACTTTACACATATTTTGGGGCTTTTTGACCTTCAGGTGGCGGAGAAATAGAAGGTCAAAGGAAGGGTACAAATCTCATCCGGTCCCACTTTAAGTCAATGAAGATTTTCATTTGCTTTTAAAGCTTGCGGTTATCGATCCATGGAGTCTAAAATTACAGGACCAGTATGGCTGGAAAGTTCTTGTTCATAGCTAACTTTACAACAATTTTGTGCAATTTTGACATTCAGGAGGCGGTGAAACAGCCGGTCAAAGAAAGGGTACAAAACTGCTCTGGTCCTGCTTTAAGTCAATGGAGATTTTCATTTGTTTTAAAAGCTTGTGGTTATCGATCCATGGAGTCTAAAATTACAGGACCAGTATGGGTGGAAAGGACTTGTTCAGAGCTAACTTCACTACAATTTTGGGCCATTTTGACATTCAGGCGGCGGAGAATTAGCCGGTCAAAGGAAGGGTACAAAACTCCTCCTGTCCCACTTTAAGATAATGGAGATTTTCATTTGCTTTAAAAGCTTGCGGTTATCGATCCATGGGGTCAAAAATTACAGAACCAGTATGGCTGGAAAGTTCTTGTTCATAGCTAACTTCACAACAATTTTGTGCAATTTTGACCTTCAGGAGGCGGTGAAACAGCCGGTCAAAGTAAGGGTACAAAACTGCTCTGGTCCTGCTTTAAGTCAAAGGAGATTTTCATTTGTTTTAAAAGCTTGTGGTTATCGATCCATGGAGTCTAAAATTAGAGGACCAGTATGGATGGAAAGGACTTGTTCAAAGCTAACTTCACAACAATTTTGGGCCATTTTGACCTTCAGTCGGAGAAGAAATTGCCGGTCAAAGGAAGGGTACAAAACTCCTCCTGTCCCACTTTAAGTCAATGCAGATTTTCATTTGCTTTAAAAGCTTGCGGTTATCGATCCATGGGGTCAAAAATTACAGGACCAGTATGGCTGGAAATGACTTGTTCAGAGCTAACTTCACAATAATTTTGGTCCATTTTGACTCTCAGGCGGCGGAGAAACAGCCGGTCAAAGTTAGGGTTCAAAACTGCTCTGGTCCTGCTTTAAGTCAAAGGAGATTTTAATTTGCTTTTAAAGCTTGCAGTTATCAATCCATGGGGTCTAAAATTACAGGACCAGTATGGATGGAAATGAGTTGTTCAGAGCTAACTTCACAATAATTTTGGGCCATTTTGACATTCAGGCAGCGGAGAAACAGCCGGTCAAAGTAAGGGTACAAAACTGCTCTGGTCCCGCTTTAATTCAATGGAGATTTTAGTTTGCTTTAAAAGCTTGCGGTTCTAGGTCCTAAAATTACAGGACCAGTATGGGTGGAAAGGACTTGTTCAGAGCTAACTTTACACATATTTTGGGGCTTTTTGACCTGCAGGCGGCGGAGAAATAGCCGGTCAAATGAAGGGTACAAAACTCCTCCTGTCCCACTTTAAGTCAATGGAGATTTTCATTTGCTTTAAAAGCTTGCGGTTATCGATCCATGCGGTCAAAAATTACAGGACCTGTATGGCTGGAAAGTTCTTGTTCATAGCTAACTTCACAACAATTTCGTGCAATTTTGACATTCAGGAGGCGGTGAAACAGCCGGTCAAAGAAAGGGTACAAAACTGCTCTGGTCCTGCTTTAAGTCAATGGAGATTTTCATTTGTTTTAAAAGCTTGTGGTTATCGATCCATGGAGTCTAAAATTAGAGGACCAGTATGGCTGGAAAGCACTTGTTCAGTGCTAACTTCAGAACAATTTTGGGCCATTTTGACATTCAGGCGGCGGAGAAACAGCCGGTCAAAGTAAAGGTACAAAACTGCTCTGGTCCTGCTTTAAGTCAA
The DNA here is from genome assembly GCA_031769625.1 of Taudactylus pleione. NCBI lineage: Eukaryota > Metazoa > Chordata > Amphibia > Anura > Myobatrachidae > Taudactylus > Taudactylus pleione. Next base: position 2,459,523 of record JAUIMM010000322.1, on the reverse strand, counting down.
TGGAGATTATAATTTGCTTTTAAAGCTTGCAGTTATCAATCCATGGGGTCTAAAATTACAGGACCAGTATGGATGGAAATGAGTTGTTCAGAGCTAACTTCACAATAATTTTGGGCCATTTTTACATACAGGCAGCGGAGAAACAGCCGGTCAAAGTAAGGGTACAAAACTGCTCTGGTCCTGCTTTAATTCAATGGAGATTTTAGTTTGCTTTAAAAGCTTGCGGTTATAGGTCCTAAAATTACAGGACCAGTATGGGTGGAAAGGACTTGTTCAGAGCTAACTTTACACATATTTTGGGGCTTTTTGACCTTCAGGTGGCGGAGCAATAGACGGTCAAAGGACGGGTACAAATCTCATCCGGTCCCACTTTAAGTCAATGAAGATTTCCATTTGCTTTAAAAGCTTGCGGTTATCGATCCATGGAGTCTAAAATTACAGGACCAGTATGGGTGGAAAGGACTTGTTCAGAGCTAACTTCACTACAATTTTGGGCCATTTTGACATTCAGGCGGCGGAGAATTAGCCGGTCAAAGGAAGGGTACAAAACTCCTCCTGTCCCACTTTAAGATAATGGAGATTTTCATTTGCTTTAAAAGCTTGCGGTTATCGATCCATGGGGTCAAAAATTACAGAACCAGTATGGCTGGAAAGTTCTTGTTCATAGCTAACTTCACAGCAATTTTGTGCAATTTTGACCTTCAGGAGGCGGTGAAACAGCCGGTCAAAGTAAGGGTACAAAACTGCTCTGGTCCTGCTTTAAGTCAAAGGAGATTTTAATTTGTTTTAAAAGCTTGTGGTTATCGATCCATGGAGTCTAAAATTAGAGGACCAGTATGGATGGAAAGGACTTGTTCAAAGCTAACTTCACAACAATTTTGGGCCATTTTGACCTTCAGGCGGAGAAGAAATTGCCGGTCAAAGGAAGGGTACAAAACTCCTCCTGTCCCACTTTAAGTCAATGCAGATTTTCATTTGCTTTAAAAGCTTGCGGTTATCGATCCATGGGGTCAAAAATTACAGGACCAGTATGGCTGGAAATGACTTGTTCAGAGCTAACTTCACAATAAATTTGGTCCATTTTGACTCTCAGGCGGCGGAGAAACAGCCGGTCAAAGTTAGGGTTCAAAACTGCTCTGGTCCTGCTTTAAGTCAAAGGAGATTTTAATTTGCTTTTAAAGCTTGCAGTTATCAATCCATGGGGTCTAAAATTACAGGACCAGTATGGATGGAAATGAGTTGTTCAGAGCTAACTTCACAATAATTTTGGGCCATTTTGACATTCAGGCAGCGGAGAAACAGCCGGTCAAAGTAAGGGTACAAAACTGCTTTGGTCCCGCTTTAATTCAATGGAGATTTTAGTTTGCTTTAAAAGCTTGCGGTTCTAGGTCCTAAAATTACAGGACCAGTATGGGTGGAAAGGACTTGTTCAGAGCTAACTTTACACATATTTTGGGGCTTTTTGACCTTCAGGTGGCGGAGAAATAGAAGGTCAAAGGAAGGGTACAAATCTCATCCGGTCCCACTTTAAGTCAATGAAGATTTTCATTTGCTTTTAAAGCTTGCGGTTATCGATCCATGGAGTCTAAAATTACAGGACCAGTATGGCTGGAAAGTTCTTGTTCATAGCTAACTTTACAACAATTTTGTGCAATTTTGACATTCAGGAGGCGGTGAAACAGCCGGTCAAAGAAAGGGTACAAAACTGCTCTGGTCCTGCTTTAAGTCAATGGAGATTTTCATTTGTTTTAAAAGCTTGTGGTTATCGATCCATGGAGTCTAAAATTACAGGACCAGTATGGGTGGAAAGGACTTGTTCAGAGCTAACTTCACTACAATTTTGGGCCATTTTGACATTCAGGCGGCGGAGAATTAGCCGGTCAAAGGAAGGGTACAAAACTCCTCCTGTCCCACTTTAAGATAATGGAGATTTTCATTTGCTTTAAAAGCTTGCGGTTATCGATCCATGGGGTCAAAAATTACAGAACCAGTATGGCTGGAAAGTTCTTGTTCATAGCTAACTTCACAACAATTTTGTGCAATTTTGACCTTCAGGAGGCGGTGAAACAGCCGGTCAAAGTAAGGGTACAAAACTGCTCTGGTCCTGCTTTAAGTCAAAGGAGATTTTCATTTGTTTTAAAAGCTTGTGGTTATCGATCCATGGAGTCTAAAATTAGAGGACCAGTATGGATGGAAAGGACTTGTTCAAAGCTAACTTCACAACAATTTTGGGCCATTTTGACCTTCAGTCGGAGAAGAAATTGCCGGTCAAAGGAAGGGTACAAAACTCCTCCTGTCCCACTTTAAGTCAATGCAGATTTTCATTTGCTTTAAAAGCTTGCGGTTATCGATCCATGGGGTCAAAAATTACAGGACCAGTATGGCTGGAAATGACTTGTTCAGAGCTAACTTCACAATAATTTTGGTCCATTTTGACTCTCAGGCGGCGGAGAAACAGCCGGTCAAAGTTAGGGTTCAAAACTGCTCTGGTCCTGCTTTAAGTCAAAGGAGATTTTAATTTGCTTTTAAAGCTTGCAGTTATCAATCCATGGGGTCTAAAATTACAGGACCAGTATGGATGGAAATGAGTTGTTCAGAGCTAACTTCACAATAATTTTGGGCCATTTTGACATTCAGGCAGCGGAGAAACAGCCGGTCAAAGTAAGGGTACAAAACTGCTCTGGTCCCGCTTTAATTCAATGGAGATTTTAGTTTGCTTTAAAAGCTTGCGGTTCTAGGTCCTAAAATTACAGGACCAGTATGGGTGGAAAGGACTTGTTCAGAGCTAACTTTACACATATTTTGGGGCTTTTTGACCTTCAGGTGGCGGAGAAATAGACGGTCAAAGGAAGGGTACAAATCTCATCCGGTCCCACTTTAAGTCAATGAAGATTTTCATTTGCTTTTAAAGCTTGCGGTTATCGATCCATGGAGTCTAAAATTACAGGACCAGTATGGCTGCAAAGTTCTTGTTCATAGCTAACTTCACAACAATTTTGTGCAATTTTGACATTCAGGAGGCGGTGAAACAGCCGGTCAAAGAAAGGGTACAAAACTGCTCTGGTCCTGCTTTAAGTCAATGGAGATTTTCATTTGTTTTAAAAGCTTGTGGTTATCGATCCATGGAGTCTAAAATTAGAGGACCAGTATGGCTGGAAAGCACTTGTTCAGTGCTAACTTCAGAACAATTTTGGGCCATTTTGACATTCAGGCGGCGGAGAAACAGCCGGTCAAAGTAAAGGTAAAAAAAAGCTCTGGTCCTGCTTTAAGTCATTGGAGATTATAATTTGCTTTTAAAGCTTGCAGTTATCAATCCATGGGGTCTAAAATTACAGGACCAGTATGGATGGAAATGAGTTGTTCAGAGCTAACTTCACAATAATTTTGGGCCATTTTTACATTCAGGCAGCGGAGAAACAGCCGGTCAAAGTAAGGGTACAAAACTGCTCTGGTCCTGCTTTAATTCAATGGAGATTTTAGTTTGCTTTAAAAGCTTGCGGTTATAGGTCCTAATATTACAGGACCAGTATGGGTGGAAAGGACTTGTTCAGAGCTAACTTTACACAGATTTTGGGGCTTTTTGACCTTCAGGTTGGGGAGCAATAGATGGTCAAAGGACGGGTACAAATCTCATCCGGTCCCACTTTAAGTCAATGAAGATTTCCATTTGCTTTAAAAGCTTGCGGTTATCGATCCATGGAGTCTAAAATTACAGGACCAGTATGGGTGGAAAGGACTTGTTCAGAGCTAACTTCACTACAATTTTGGGCCATTTTGACATTCAGGCGGCGGAGAATTAGCCGGTCAAAGGAAGGGTACAAAACTCCTCCTGTCCCACTTTAAGATAATGGAGATTTTCATTTGCTTTAAAAGCTTGCGGTTATCGATCCATGGGGTCAAAAATTACAGCACCAGTATGGCTGGAAAGTTCTTGTTCATAGCTAACTTCACAACAATTTTGTGCAATTTTGACCTTCAGGAGGCGGTGAAACAGCCGGTCAAAGTAAGGGTACAAAACTGCTCTGGTCCTGCTTTAAGTCAATGGAGATTTTCATTTGTTTTAAAAGCTTGTGGTTATCGATCCATGGAGTCTAAAATTAGAGGACCAGTATGGATGGAAAGGACTTGTTCAAAGCTAACTTCACAACAATTTTGGGCCATTTTGACCATCAGGCGGAGAAGAAATTGCCGGTCAAAGGAAGGGTACAAAACTCCTCCTGTCCCACTTTAAGTCAATGCAGATTTTCATTTGCTTTAAAAGCTTGCGGTTATCGATCCATGAGGTCAAAAATTACAGGACCTGTATGGCTGGAAATGACTTGTTCAGAGCTAACTTCACAATAATTTTGGTCCATTTTGACATTCAGGCGGCGGAGAAACAGCCAGTCAAAGTTAGGGTTCAAAACTGCTCTGGTCCTGCTTTAAGTCAATGGAGATTTTTATTTGCTTTAAAAGCTTGCAGTTATCGATCCTTGGGGACTAAAATTACAGGACCAGTATGGATAGAATGGACATGCTCAGAGCTAACTTCACAATCATTTTGGGCCATTTTGACATTCAGGCGGCAGAGAAACAGCCGGCCAAAGTAAGGGTACAAAACTCCTCCTTTCCCACTTTAAGTCAATGGAGATTTTCATTTGCTTTAAAAGCTTGTGGTTATCGATCCATGCGGTCAAAAATTACAGGACCAGTGTACCTGGAAAGTACTTGTTCAGTGATAACTTCAGAACAATTTTGGGCCATTTTGACCTTCAGGCGGCGGAGAAATAGCCGGTCAAAGGAAGGGTACAAATCTCATCCGGTCCCACTTTAAGTCAATAAAGATTTTCATTTGCTTTAAAAGCTTGCGGTTATCGATCCATGGAGTCTAAAATTACAGGACCAGTATGGATGGAAAGGACTTGTTCAGAGCTAACTTCACAACAATTTTGGGCCATTTTGACATTCAGGCGGCGGAGAAATAGCCGGTCAAAGCAAGGGTACAAAAGTCCTCCTGTCCCACTTTAAGTCAATGGAGATTTTAGTTTGCTTTAAAAGCTTGCGGTTATAGATCCATGGGGTATAAAATTACAGGACCAGTACGGCTGGAAAGGACTTGTTCAGAGCTAACTTTACACAGATTTTGGGGCTTTTTGACCTACAGGCGGCGGAGAAATAGCTCGTCAAAGGAAGGGTACAAATCTCATCCGATCCCACTTTAAGTCAATGAAGATTTTCATTTGCTTTAAAAGCTTTCGGTTATCAATCCATGGGGTCGAAAATTACAGGACCAGTAGGGACTTGTTCAGAGCTAATATCACACAAATATTGGGCAATTTTGACCTGCAGGTGGCGGAGAAACAGCCAGTCAAAGTGAGGTTACAAAACTCATCCGGTTCCACTTTAAGTTAATGGAGATTTTCATTTGATTTAAAGCTTGCAGTTATCGATCCATGGGGTCTAAAATTACAGGACCAGTATGGATGGAAAGTACTTGTTCATAGCTAACTTCACAACAATTTTGGGCCATTTTGATCTTCAGGCGGCGGAGAAACAGCTGGTCAAAGTAAAGGTACAAAACTGCTCTGGTCCTGCTTTAAGTCAATGGAGATTTTAATTTGTTTTAAAGCTTGCAGTTATCAATCCATGGGGTCTAAAATTACAGGACCAGTATGGATGGAAATGAGTTGTTCAGAGCTAACTTCTCAATAATTTTGGGCCATTTTGACATTCAGGCAGCGGAGAAAAAGCCGGTCAAAGTAAGGGTACAAAACTGCTCTGGTCCTGCTTTAATTCAATGGAGATTTTAGTTTGCTTTAAAAGCTTGCGGTTCTAGGTCCTAAAATTACAGGACCAGTATGGGTGGAAAGGATTTGTTCAGAGCTAACTTTACACAGATTTTGGGGCTTTTTGACCTTCAGGCGGAGAAATAGACAGTCAAAGGAAGGGTACAAATCTCATCCGGTCCCACTTTAAGTCAATGAAGATTTCCATTTGCTTTAAAAGCTTGCGGTTATCGATCCATGGAGTCTAAAATTACAGGACAAGTATGGGTGGAAATGAATTGTTCAGAGCTAACTTCACTACAACTTTGGGCCATTTTGACCTGCAGGCGGCGGAGAAATAGCCGGTCAAATGAAGGGTACAAAACTCCTCCTGTCCCACTTTAAGTCAATGGAGATTTTCATTTGCTTTAAAAGATTGCGGTTATCGATCCATGCGGTCAAAAATTACAGGACCTGTATGGCTGGAAAGTTCTTGTTCATAGCTAACTTCACAACAATTTCGTGCAATTTTGACATTCAGGAGGCGGTGAAACAGCCGGTCAAAGAAAGGGTACAAAACTGCTCTGGTCCTGCTTTAAGTCAATGGAGATTTTCATTTGTTTTAAAAGCTTGTGGTTATCGATCCATGGAGTCTAAAATTAGAGGACCAGTATGGCTGGAAAGCACTTGTTCAGTGCTAACTTCAGAACAATTTTGAGCCATTTTGACATTCAGCCGGCGGAGAAACAGCCGGTCAAAGTAAAGGTACAAAACTGCTCTGGTCCTGCTTTAAGTCAATGGAGATTATAATTTGCTTTTAAAGCTTGCAGTTATCAATCCATGGGGTCTAAAATTACAGGACCAGTATGGATGGAAATGAGTTGTTCAGAGCTAACTTCACAATAATTTTGGGCCATTTTTACATTCAGGCAGCGGAGAAACAGCCGGTCAAAGTAAGGGTACAAAACTGCTCTGGTCCTGCTTTAATTCAATGGAGATTTTAGTTTGCTTTAAAAGCTTGCGGTTATAGGTCCTAAAATTACAGGACCAGTATGGGTGGAAAGGACTTGTTCAGAGCTAACTTTACACATATTTTGGGGCTTTTTGACCTTCAGGTGGCGGAGCAATAGACGGTCAAAGGACGGGTACAAATCTCATCCGGTCCCACTTTAAGTCAATGAAGATTTCCATTTGCTTTAAAAGCTTGCGGTTATCGATCCATGGAGTCTAAAATTACAGGACCAGTATGGGTGGAAAGGACTTGTTCAGAGCTAACTTCACTACAATTTTGTGCCATTTTGACATTCAGGCGGCAGAGAATTAGCCGGTCAAAGGAAGGGTACAAAACTCCTCCTGTCCCACTTTAAGATAATGGAGATTTTCATTTGCTTTAAAAGCTTGCGGTTATAGATCCATGGGGTCAAAAATTACAGAACCAGTATGGCTGGAAAGTTCTTGTTCATAGCTAACTTCACAACAATTTTGTGCAATTTTGACCTTCAGGAGGCGGTGAAACAGCCGGTCAAAGTAAGGGTACAAAACTGCTCTGGTCCTGCTTTAAGTCAAAGGAGATTTTCATTTGTTTTAAAAGCTTGTGGTTATCGATCCATGGAGGCTAAAATTAGAGGACCAGTATGGATGGAAAGGACTTGTTCAAAGCTAACTTCACAACAATTTTGGGCCATTTTGACCTTCAGGCGGAGAAGAAATTGCCGGTCAAAGGAAGGGTACAAAACTCCTCCTGTCCCACTTTAAGTCAATGCAGATTTTCATTTGCTTTAAAAGCTTGCGGTTATTGATCCATGGGGTCAAAAATTACAGGACCAGTATGGCTTGAAATGACTTGTTCAGCGCTAACTTCACAATAATTTTGGTCCATTTTGACTCTCAGGCGGCGGAGAAACAGCCGGTCAAAGTTAGGGTTCAAAACTGCTCTGGTCCTGCTTTAAGTCAAAGGAGATTTTAATTTGCTTTTAAAGCTTGCAGTTATCAATCCATGGGGTCTAAAATTACAGGACCAGTTTGGATGGAAATGAGTTGTTCAGAGCTAACTTCACAATAATTTTGGGCCATTTTGACATTCAGGCAGCGGAGAAACAGCCGGTCAAAGTAAGGGTACAAAACTGTTCTGGTCCCGCTTTAATTCAATGGAGATTTTAGTTTGCTTTAAAAGCTTGCGGTTCTAGGTCCTAAAATTACAGGACCAGTATGGGTGGAAAGGATTTGTTCAGAGCTAACTTTACACAGATATTGGGGCTTTTTGACCTTCAGGTGGCGGAGAAATAGACAGTCAAAGGAAGGGTACAAATCTCATCCGGTCCCACTTTAAGTCAATGAAGATTTTCATTTGCTTTTAAAGCTTGCGGTTATCGATCCATGGAGTCTAAAATTACAGGACCAGTATGGCTGGAAAGTTCTTGTTCATAGCTAACTTCACAACAATTTTGTGCAATTTTGACATTCAGGAGGCGGTGAAACAGCCGGTCAAAGAAAGGGTACAAAACTGCTCTGGTCCTGCTTTAAGTCAATGGAGATTTTCATTTGTTTTAAAAGCTTGTGGTTATCGATCCATGGAGTCTAAAATTAGAGGACCAGTATGGCTGGAAAGCACTTGTTCAGTGCTAACTTCAGAACAATTTTGGGCCAATTTGACATTCAGGCGGCGGAGAAACAGCCGGTCAAAGTAAAGGTAAAAAACTGCTCTGGTCCTGCTTTAAGTCAATGGAGATTATAATTTGCTTTTAAAGCTTGCAGTTATCAATCCATGGGGTCTAAAATTACAGGACCAGTATGGATGGAAATGAGTTGTTCAGAGCTAACTTCACAATAATTTTGGGCCATTTTTACATTCAGGCAGCGGAGAAACAGCCGGTCAAAGTAAGGGTACAAAACTGCTCTGGTCCCGCTTTAATTCAATGGAGATTTTAGTTTGCTTTAAAAGCTTGCGGTTATAGGTCCTAAAATTACAGGACCAGTATGGGTGGAAAGGACTTGTTCAGAGCTAACTTTACACAGATTTTGGGGCTTTTTCACCTTCAGGTTGGGGAGCAATAGACGGTCAAAGGACGGGTACAAATCTCATCCGGTCCCACTTTAAGTCAATGAAGATTTCCATTTGCTTTAAAAGCTTGCGGTTATCGATCCATGGAGTCTAAAATTACAGGACCAGTATGGGTGGAAAGGACTTGTTCAGAGCTAACTTCACTACAATTTTGGGCCATTTTGACATTCAGGCGGCGGAGAATTAGCCGGTCAAAGGAAGGGTACAAAACTCCTCCTGTCCCACTTTAAGATAATGGAGATTTTCATTTGCTTTAAAAGCTTACGGTTATCGATCCATGGGGTCAACATTTACAGCACCAGTATGGCTGGAAAGTTCTTGTTCATAGCTAACTTCACAACAATTTTGTGCAATTTTGACCATCAGGAGGCGGTGAAACAGCCGGTCAAAGTAAGGGTACAAAACTGCTCTGGTCCTGCTTTAAGTCAATGGAGATTTTCATTTGTTTTAAAAGCTTGTGGTTATCGATCCATGGAGTCTAAAATTAGAGGACCAGTATGGCTGGAAATGACTTGTTCAGAGCTAACTTCACAATAATTTTGGTCCATTTTGACTCTCAGGCGGCGGAGAAACAGCCGGTCAAAGTTAGGGTTCAAAACTGCTCTGGTCCTGCTTTAAGTCAAAGGAGATTTTAATTTGCTTTTAAAGCTTGCAGTTATCAATCCATGGGGTCTAAAATTTCAGGACCAGTATGGATGGAAATGAGTTGTTCAGAGCTAACTTCACAATAATTTTGGGCCATTTTGACATTCAGGCAGCGGAGAAACAGCCGGTCAAAGTAAGGGTACAAAACTGCTCTGGTCCCGCTTTAATTCAATGGAGATTTTAGTTTGCTTTAAAAGCTTAAGGTTCTAGGTCCTAAAATTACAGGACCAGTATGGGTGGAAAGGACTTGTTCAGAGCTAACTTTACACAGATTTTTGGGCTTTTTGACCTTCAGGTGGCGGAGAAATAGACGGTCAAAGGAAGGGTACAAATCTCATCCGGTCCCACTTTAAGTCAATGAAGATTTTCATTTGCTTTTAAAGCTTGCGGTTATCGATCCATGGAGTCTAAAATTACAGGACAAGTATGGGTGGAAATGAATTGTTCAGAGCTAACTTCACTACAATTTTGGGCCATTTTGACCTGCAGGCGGCGGAGAAATAGCCAGTCAAATGAAGGGTACAAAACTCCTCCTGTCCCACTTTAAATCAATGGAGATTTTCATTTGCTTTAAAAGCTTGCGGTTATCGATCCATGCCGTCAAAAATTACAGGACCAGTATGGCTGGAAAGTTCTTGTTCATAGCTAACTTCACAACAATTTTGTGCAATTTTGACATTCAGGAGGCGGTGAAACAGCCGGTCAAAGAAAGGGTACAAAACTGCTCTGGTCCTGCTTTAAGTCAATGGAGATTTTCATTTGTTTTAAAAGCTTGTGGTTATCGATCCATGGAGTCTAAAATTAGAGGACCAGTATGGCTGGAAAGCACTTGTTCAGTGCTAACTTCAGTACAATTTTGGGCCATTTTGACATTCAGGCGGCGGAGAAACAGCCGGTCAAAGTAAAGGTAAAAAACTGCTCTGGTCCTGCTTTAAGTCAATGGAGATTATAATTTGCTTTTAAAGCTTGCAGTAATCAATCCATGGGGTCTAAAATTACAGGACCAGTATGGATGGAAATGAGTTGTTCAGAGCTAACGTCACAATAATTTTGGGCCATTTTTACATTCAGGCAGCGGAGAAACAGCCGGTCAAAGTAAGGGTACAAAACTGCTCTGGTCCTGCTTTAATTCAATGGAGATTTTAGTTTGCTTTAAAAGCTTGCGGTTATAGCTCCTAAAATTACAGGACCAGTATGGGTGGAAAGGACTTGTTCAGAGCTAACTTTACACAGATTTTGGGGCTTTTTGACCTTCAGGTGGTGGAGCAATAGAAGGTCAAAGGACGGGTACAAATCTCATCCGGTCCCACTTTAAGTCAATGAAGATTTCCATTTGCTTTAAAAGCTTGTGGTTATCGATCCATGGAGTCTAAAATTACAGGACCAGTATGGATGGAAAGGACTTGTTCAGAGCTAACTTCACTACAATTTTGGGCCATTTTGACATTCAGGCGGCGGAGTATTAGCCGGTCAAAGGAAGGGTACAAAACTCCTCCTGTCCCACTTTAAGATAATGGAGATTTTCATTTGCTTTAAAAGCTTGCGGTTATCGATCCATGGGGTCAAAAATTACAGCACCAGTATGGCTGGAAAGTTCTTGTTCATAGCTAACTTCACAACAATTTTGTGCAATTTTGACCTTCAGGAGGCAGAGAAACAGCCGGTCAAAGTTAGGGTTCAAAACTGCTCTGGTCCTGCTTTAAGTCAAAGGAGATTTTAATTTGCTTTTAAAGCTTGCAGTTATCAATCCATGGGGTCTAAAATTTCTGGACCAGTATGGATGGAAATGAGTTGTTCAGAGCTAAATTCACAATAATTTTGGGCCATTTTGACATTCAGGCAGCGGAGAAACAGCCGGTCGAAGTAAGGGTACAAAACTGCTCTGGTCCCGCTTTAATTCAATGGAGATTTTAGTTTGCTTTAAAAGCTTAAGGTTCTAGGTGCTAAAATTACAGGACCAGTATGGGTGGAAAGGACTTGTTCAGAGCTAACTTTACACAGATTTTTGGGCTTTTTGACCTTCAGGTGGCGGAGAAATAGACGGTCAAAGGAAGGGTACAAATCTCATCCGGTCCCACTTTAAGTCAATGAAGATTTTCATTTGCTTTTAAAGCTTGCGGTTATCGATCCATGGAGTCTAAAATTACAGGACCAGTATGGGTGGAAAGGACTTGTTCAGAGCTAACTTCACTACAATTTTGGGCCATTTTGACCTACAGGCGGCGGGGAAATAGCCGGTCATCTGAAGGGAACAAAACTCCTCCTATCCCACTTTAAGTCAATGGAGATTTTAATTTGCTTTAAAAGCTTGCGGTTATCGATCCATGCGGTCAAAAATTACAGGACCAGTATGGCTGGAAAGTTCTTGTTCATAGCTAACTTCACAACAATTTTGTGCAATTTTGACCTTCAGGAGGCGGTGAAACAGCCGGTCAAAGTACGGGTACAAAACTGCTCTGGTCCTGCTTTAAGTCAATGGAGATTTTCATTTGTTTTAAAAGCTTGTGGTTATCGATCCATGGAGACTAAAATTAGAGGACCAGTATGGATGGAAAGGACTTGTTCAGAGCTAACTTCACAACAATTTTGGGCCATTTTGACCTTCAGGCGGCGAAGAAATAGCGGTCAAAGGAAGGGTACAAAACTCCTCCTGTCCCACTTTAAGTCAATGCAGATTTTCATATGCTTCAAAAGCTTGCTGTTATCGATCCATGGGGTCAAAAATTACAGGACCTGTATGGCTGGAAATGACTTGTTCAGAGCTAACTTCACAATAATTTTGGTCCATTTTGACATTCAGGCGGTGGAGAAACAGCCAGTCAAAGTTAGGGTTCAAAACTGCTCTGGTCCTGCTTTAAGTCAATGGAGATTTTTATTTGCTTTAAAAGCTTGCAGTTATCGATCCATGGGGACTAAAATTACGGGACCAGTATGGATGGAATGGACATGCTCAGAGCTAACTTCACAATAATTTTGGGCCATTTTGACATTCAGGCGGCAGAGAAACAGCCGGCCAAAGTAAGGGTACAAAACTCCTCCTTTCCCACTTTAAGTCAATGGAGATTTTCATTTGCTTTAAAAGCTTGCGGTTATCGATCCATGCGGTCAAAAATTACAGGACCAGTATACCTGGAAAGTACTTGTTCAGTGATAACTTCAGAACAATTTTGGGCCATTTTGACCTTCAGGCGGCGGAGAAATAGCCGGTCAAAGGAAGTGTACAAATCTCATCCGGTCCCACTTTAAGTCAATAAAGATTTTCATTTGCTTTAAAAGCTTGTGGTTATCGATCCATGGAGTCTAAAATTACAGGACCAGTATGGATGGAAAGGACTTGTTCAGAGCTAACTTCACAACAATTTTGGGCCATTTTGACATTCAGGCGGCGGAAAAATAGCCGGTCAAAGCAAGGGTACAAAAGTCCTCCTGTCCCACTTTAAGTCAATGGAGATTTTAGTTTGCTTTAAAAGCTTGCGGTTATAGATCCATGGGGTATAAAATTACAGGACCAGTATGGCTGGAAAGGACTTGTTCAGAGCTAACTTTACACAGATGTTGGGGCTTTTTGACCTACAGGCGGCGGAGAAATAGCTCGTCAAAGGAAGGGTACAAATCTCATCCGATCCCACTTTAAGTCAATGAAGATTTTCATTTGCTTTAAAAGCTTTCGGTTATCAATCCATGGGGTCAAAAATTACAGGACCAGTATGGCTGGAAGGGACTTGTTCAGAGCTAATATCACACAAATATTGGGCAATTTTGACCTGCAGGTGGCGGAGAAACAGCCAGTCAAAATGAGGTTACAAAACTCATCCGGTTCCACTTTAAGTTAATGGAGATTTTCATTTGATTTAAAGCTTGCAGTTATCGATCCATGGGGTCTAAAATTACAGGACCAGTATGGATGGAAAGTACTTGTTCATAGCTAACTTCACAACAATTTTGGGCCATTTTGATCTTCAGGCGGCGGAGAAACAGCCGGTCAAAGTAAAGGTACAAAACTGCTCTGGTCCTGCTTTAAGTCAATGGAGATTTTAATTTGTTTTAAAGCTTGCAGTTATCAATCCATGGGGTCTAAAATTACAGGACCAGTATGGATGGAAATGAGTTGTTCAGAGCTAACTTCTCAATAATTTTGGGCCATTTTGACATTCAGGCAGCGGAGAAAAAGCCGGTCAAAGTAAGGGTACAAAACTGCTCTGGTCCTGCTTTAATTCAATGGAGATTTTAGTTTGCTTTAAAAGCTTGCGGTTATAGATCCATGGGGTATAAAATTACAGGACCAGTATGGCTGGAAAGGACTTGTTCAGAGCTAACTTTACACAGATGTTGGGGCTTTTTGACCTACAGGCGGCGGAGAAATAGCTCGTCAAAGGAAGGGTACAAATCTCATCCGATCCCACTTTAAGTCAATGAAGATTTTCATTTGCTTTAAAAGCTTTCGGTTATCAATCCATGGGGTCAAAAATTACAGGACCAGTATGGCTGGAAGGGACTTGTTCAGAGCTAATATCACACAAATATTGGGCAATTTTGACCTGCAGGTGGCGGAGAAACAGCCAGTCAAAATGAGGTTACAAAACTCATCCGGTTCCACTTTAAGTTAATGGAGATTTTCATTTGATTTAAAGCTTGCAGTTATCGATCCATGGGGTCTAAAATTACAGGACCAGTATGGATGGAAAGTACTTGTTCATAGCTAACTTCACAACAATTTTGGGCCATTTTGATCTTCAGGCGGCGGAGAAACAGCCGGTCAAAGTAAAGGTACAAAACTGCTCTGGTCCTGCTTTAAGTCAATGGAGATTTTAATTTGTTTTAAAGCTTGCAGTTATCAATCCATGGGGTCTAAAATTACAGGACCAGTATGGATGGAAATGAGTTGTTCAGAGCTAACTTCTCAATAATTTTGGGCCATTTTGACATTCAGGCAGCGGAGAAAAAGCCGGTCAAAGTAAGGGTACAAAACTGCTCTGGTCCTGCTTTAATTCAATGGAGATTTTAGTTTGCTTTAAAAGCTTGCGGTTATAGATCCATGGGGTATAAAATTACAGGACCAGTATGGCTGGAAAGGACTTGTTCAGAGCTAACTTTACACAGATGTTGGGGCTTTTTGACCTACAGGCGGCGGAGAAATAGCTCGTCAAAGGAAGGGTACAAATCTCATCCGATCCCACTTTAAGTCAATGAAGATTTTCATTTGCTTTAAAAGCTTTCGGTTATCAATCCATGGGGTCAAAAATTACAGGACCAGTATGGCTGGAAGGGACTTGTTCAGAGCTAATATCACACAAATATTGGGCAATTTTGACCTGCAGGTGGCGGAGAAACAGCCAGTCAAAATGAGGTTACAAAACTAATCCGGTTCCACTTTAAGTTAATGGAGATTTTCATTTGATTTAAAGCTTGCAGTTATCGATCCATGGGGTCTAAAAATTACAGGACCAGTATGGATGGAAAGTACTTGTTCATAGCTAACTTCACAACAATTTTGGGCCATTTTGATCTTCAGGCGGCGGAGAAACAGCCGGTCAAAGTAAAGGTACAAAACTGCTCTGGTCCTGCTTTAAGTCAATGGAGATTTTAATTTGTTTTAAAGCTTGCAGTTATCAATCCATGGGGTCTAAAATTACAGGACCAGTATGGATGGAAATGAGTTGTTCAGAGCTAACTTCTCAATAATTTTGGGCCATTTTGACATTCAGGCAGCGGAGAAAAAGCCGGTCAAAGTAAGGGTACAAAACTGCTCTGGTCCTGCTTTAATTCAATGGAGATTTTAGTTTGCTTTAAAAGCTTGCGGTTCTAGGTCCTAAAATTACAGGACCAGTATGGGTGGAAAGGATTTGTTCAGAGCTAACTTTACACAGATTTTGGGGCTTTTTGACCTTCAGGTGGTGGAGAAATAGACAGTCAAAGGAAAGTACAAATCTCATCCGGTCCCACTTTAAGTCAATGAAGATTTCCATTTGCTTTAAAAGCTTGCGGTTATCGATCCATGGAGTCTAAAATTACAGGACAAGTATGGGTGGAAATGAATTGTTCAGAGCTAACTTCACTACAATTCTGGGCCATTTTGACCTGCAGGCGGCGGAGAAATAGCCGGTCAAATGAAGGGTACAAAACTCCTCCTGTCCCACTTTAAGTCAATGGAGATTTTCATTTGCTTTAAAAGCTTGCGGTTATCGATCCATCCGGTCAAAAATTACAGGACCAGTATGGCTGGAAAGTTCTTGTTCATAGCTAACTTCACAACAATTTCGTGCAATTTTGACATTCAGGAGGCGGTGAAACAGCCGGTCAAAGAAAGGGTACAAAACTGCTCTGGTCCTGCATTAAGTCAATGGAGATTTTCATTTGTTTTAAAAGCTTGTGGTTATCGATCCATGGAGTCTAAAATTACAGGACCAGTATGGATGGAAAGTACTTGTTCATAGCTAACTTCACAACAATTTTGGGCCATTTTGATCTTCAGGCGGCGGAGAAACAGCCGGTCAAAGTAAAGGTACAAAACTGCTCTGGTCCTGCTTTAAGTCAATGGAGATTTTAATTTGTTTTAAAGCTTGCAGTTATCAATCCATGGGGTCTAAAATTACAGGACCAGTATGGATGGAAATGAGTTGTTCAGAGCTAACTTCTCATTAATTTTGGGCCATTTTGACATTCAGGCAGCGGAGAAAAA
Organism: Taudactylus pleione; assembly: GCA_031769625.1. NCBI lineage: Eukaryota > Metazoa > Chordata > Amphibia > Anura > Myobatrachidae > Taudactylus > Taudactylus pleione. Next base: position 2,443,394 of record JAUIMM010000322.1, on the reverse strand, counting down.
GCCGGTCAAAGTAAGGGTACAAAACTGCTCTGGTCCTGCTTTAATTCAATGGAGATTTTAGTTTGCTTTAAAAGCTTGCGGTTATAGATCCATGGGGTATAAAATTACAGGACCAGTATGGCTGGAAAGGACTTGTTCAGAGCTAACTTTACACAGATGTTGGGGCTTTTTGACCTACAGGCGGCGGAGAAATAGCTCGTCAAAGGAAGGGTACAAATCTCATCCGATCCCACTTTAAGTCAATGAAGATTTTCATTTGCTTTAAAAGCTTTCGGTTATCAATCCATGGGGTCAAAAATTACAGGACCAGTATGGCTGGAAGGGACTTGTTCAGAGCTAATATCACACAAATATTGGGCAATTTTGACCTGCAGGTGGCGGAGAAACAGCCAGTCAAAATGAGGTTACTAAACTCATACGGTTCCACTTTAAGTTAATGGAGATTTTCATTTGATTTAAAGCTTGCAGTTATCGATCCATGGGGTCTAAAATTACAGGACCAGTATGGATGGAAAGTACTTGTTCAGAGCTAACTTCACAACAATTTTGGGCCATTTTGATCTTCAGGCGGCGGAGAAACAGCCGGTCAAAGTAAAGGTACAAAACTGCTCTGGTCCTGCTTTAAGTCAATGGAGATTTTAATTTGTTTTAAAGCTTGCAGTTATCAATCCATGGGGTCTAAAATTACAGGACCAGTATGGATGGAAATGAGTTGTTCAGAGCTAACTTCTCAATAATTTTGGGCCATTTTGACATTCAGGCAGCGGAGAAAAAGCCGGTCAAAGTAAGGGTACAAAACTGCTCTGGTCCTGCTTTAATTCAATGGAGATTTTAGTTTGCTTTAAAAGCTTGCGGTTCTAGGTCCTAAAATTACAGGACCAGTATGGGTGGAAAGGATTTGTTCAGAGCTAACTTTACACAGATTTTGGGGCTTTTTGACCTTCAGGTGGTGAAGAAATAGACAGTCAAAGGAAGGTACAAATCTCATCCGGTCCCACTTTAAGTCAATGAAGATTTCCATTTGCTTTAAAAGCTTGCGGTTATCGATCCATGGAGTCTAAAATTACAGGACAAGTATGGGTGGAAATGAATTGTTCAGAGCTAACTTCACTACAATTTTGGGCCATTTTGACCTGCAGGCGGCGGAGAAATAGCCGGTCAAATGAAGGGTACAAAACTCCTCCTGTCCCACTTTAAGTCAATGGAGATTTTCATTTGCTTTAAAAGCTTGCGGTTATCGATCCATCCGGTCAAAAATTACAGGACCAGTATGGCTGGAAAGTTCTTGTTCATAGCTAACTTCACAACAATTTCGTGCAATTTTGACATTCAGGAGGCGGTGAAACAGCCGGTCAAAGAAAGGGTACAAAACTGCTCTGGTCCTGCATTAAGTCAATGGAGATTTTCAATTTTTTTAAAAGCTTGTGGTTATCGATCCATGGAGTCTAAAATTAGAGGACCATTATGGCTGGAAAGCACTTGTTCATTGCTAACTTCAGAACAATTTTGGGCCATTTTGACATTCAGGCGGCGGAGAAACAGCCGGTCAAAGTAAAGGTACAAAACTGCTCTGGTCCTGCTTTAAGTCAATGGAGATTATAATTTGCTTTTAAAGCTTGCAGTTATCAATCCATGGGGTCTAAAATTACAGGACCAGTATGGATGGAAATGAGTTGTTCAGAGCTAACTTCACAATAATTTTGGGCCATTTTTACATTCAGGCAGCGGAGAAACAGCCGGTCAAAGTAAGGGTACAAAACTGCTCTGGTCCTGCTTTAATTCAATGGAGATTTTAGTTTGCTTTAAAAGCTTGCGGTTATAGGTCCTAAAATTACAGGACCAGTATGGGTGGAAAGGACTTGTTCAGAGCTAACTTTACACATATTTTGGGGCTTTTTGACCTTCAGGTGGCGGAGCAATAGACGGTCAAAGGACGGGTACAAATCTCATCCGGTCCCACTTTAAGTCAATGAAGATTTCCATTTGCTTTAAAAGCTTGCGGTTATCGATCCATGGAGTCTAAAATTACAGGACCAGTATGGGTGGAAAGGACTTGTTCAGAGCTAACTTCACTACAATTTTGGGCCATTTTGACATTCAGGCGGCGGAGAATTAGCCGGTCAAAGGAAGGGTACAAAACTCCTCCTGTCCCACTTTAAGATAATGGAGATTTTCATTTGCTTTAAAAGCTTGCGGTTATCGATCCATGGAGTCTAAAATTAGAGGACCAGTATGGATGGAAAGGACTTGTTCAAATCTAACTTCACAACAATTTTGGGCCATTTTGACCTTCAGGCGGAGAAGAAATTGCCGGTCAAAGGAAGGGTACAAAACTCCTCCTGTCCCACTTTAAGTCAATGCAGATTTTCATTTGCTTTAAAAGCTTGCGGTTATCGATCCAAGGGGTCAAAAGTTACAGGACCAGTATGGCTGGAAATGACTTGTAAAGAGCTAACTTCACAATAATTTTGGTCCATTTTGACTCTCAGGCGGCGGAGAAACAGCCGGTCAAAGTTAGGGTTCAAAACTGCTCTGGTCCTGCTTTAAGTCAAAGGAGATTTTAATTTGCTTTTAAAGCTTGCAGTTATCAATCCATGGGGTCTAAAATTACAGGACCAGTATGGATGGAAATGAGTTGTTCAGAGCTAACTTCACAATAATTTTGGGACATTTTGACATTCAGGCAGCGGAGAAACAGCCGGTCAAAGTAAGGGTACAAAATTGCTCTGGTCCCGCTTTAATTCAATGGAGATTTTAGTTTGCTTTAAAAGCTTGCGGTTCTAGGTCCTAAAATTACAGGACCAGTATGGGTGGAAAGGACTTGTTCAGAGCTAACTTTACACATATTTTGGGGCTTTTTGACCTTCAGGTGACGGAGAAATAGACGGTCACAGGAAGGGTACAAATCTCATCCGGTCCCACTTTAAGTCAATGAAGATTTTCATTTGCTTTTAAAGCTTGCGGTTATCGATCCATGGAGTCTAAAATTACAGGACCAGTATGGCTGGAAAGTTCTTGTTCATAGCTAACTTCACAACAATTTTGTGCAATTTTGACATTCAGGAGGCGGTGAAACAGCCGGTCAAAGAAAGGGTACAAAACTGCTCTGGTCCTGCTTTAAGTCAATGAAGATTTCCATTTGCTTTAAAAGCTTGCGGTTATCGATCCATGGAGTCTAAAATTACAGGACCAGTATGGGTGGAAAGGACTTGTTCAGAGCTAACTTCACTACAATTTTGGGCCATTTTGACATTCAGGCGGCGGAGAATTAGCCGGTCAAAGGAAGGGTACAAAACTCCTCCTGTCCCACTTTAAGATAATGGAGATTTTCATTTGCTTTAAAAGCTTGCGGTTATCGATCCATGGGGTCAAAAATTACAGCACCAGTATGGCTGGAAAGTTCTTGTTCATAGCTAACTTCACAACAATTTTGTGCAATTTTGACCTTCAGGAGGCGGAGAAACAGCCGGTCAAAGTTAGGGTTCAAAACTGCTCTGGTCCTGCTTTAAGTCAAAGGAGATTTTAATTTGCTTTTAAAGCTTGCAGTTATCAATCCATGGGGTCTAAAATTTCAGGACCAGTATGGATGGATATGAGTTGTTCAGAGCTAACTTCACAATAATTTTGGGCCATTTTGACATTCAGGCAGCGGAGAAACAGCCGGTCAAAGTAAGGGTACAAAACTGCTCTGGTCCCGCTTTAATTCAATGGAGATTTTAGTTTGCTTTAAAAGCTTGCGGTTCTAGGTCCTAAAATTACAGGACCAGTATGGGTGGAAAGGACTTGTTCAGAGCTAACTTTACACAGATTTTTGGGCTTTTTGACCTTCAGGTGGCGGAGAAATAGACAGTCAAAGGAAGGGTACAAATCTCATCCGGTCCCACTTTAAGTCAATGAAGATTTTCATTTGCTTTTAAAGCTTGCGGTTATCGATCCATGGAGTCTAAAATTACAGGACCAGTATGGGTGGAAAGGACTTGTTCAGAGCTAACTTCACTACAATTTTGGGCCATTTTGACCTACAGGCGGCGGGGAAATAGCCGGTCAACTGAAGGGAACAAAACTCCTCCTGTCCCACTTTAAGTCAATGGAGATTTTAATTTGCTTTAAAAGCTTGCGGTTATCGATCCATGCGGTCAAAAATTACAGGACCAGTATGGCTGGAAAGTTCTTGTTCATAGCTAACTTCACAACAATTTTGTGCAATTTTGACCTTCAGGAGGCGGTGAAACAGCCGGTCAAAGTACGAGTACAAAACTGCTCTGGTCCTGCTTTAAGTCAATGGAGATTTTCATTTGTTTTAAAAGCTTGTGGTTATCGATCCATGGAGACTAAAATTAGAGGACCAGTATGGATGGAAAGGACTTGTTCAGAGCTAACTTCACAACAATTTTGGGCCATTTTGACCTTCAGGCGGCGAAGAAATAGCCGGTCAAAGGAAGGGTACAAAACTCCTCCTGTCCCACTTTAAGTCAATGGAGATTTTCATTTGCTTTAAAAGCTTGCGGTTATCGATCCATGCGGTCAAAAATTACAGGACCAGTATACCTGGAAAGTACTTGTTCAGTGATAACTTCAGAACAATTTTGGGCCATTTTGACCTTCAGGCGGCGGAGAAATAGCCGGTCAAAGGAAGGGTACAAATCTCATCCGGTCCCACTTTAAGTCAATATAGATTTTCATTTGCTTTAAAAGCTTGCGGTTATCGATCCATGGAGTCTAAAATTACAGGACCAGTATGGATGGAAAGGACTTGTTCAGAGCTAACTTCACAACAATTTTGGGCCATTTTGACATTCAGGCGGCGGAGAAATAGCCGGTCAAAGCAAGGGTACAAAAGTCCTCCTGTCCCACTTTAAGTCAATGGAGATTTTAGTTTGCTTTAAAAGCTTGCGGTTATAGATCCATGGGGTATAAAATTACAGGACCAGTATGGCTGGAAAGGACTTGTTCAGAGCTAACTTTACACAGATTTTGGGGCTTTTTGACCTACAGGTGGCGGAGAAATAGCTCGTCAAAGGAAGGGTACAAATCTCATCCGATCCCACTTTAAGTCAATGAAGATTTTCATTTGCTTTAAAAGCTTTCGGTTATCAATCCATGGGGTCGAAAATTACAGGACCAGTATGGCTGGAAGGGACTTGTTCAGAGCTAATATCACACAAATATTGGGCAATTTTGACCTGCAGGTGGCGGAGAAACAGCCAGTCAAAGTGAGGTTACAAAACTCATCCGGTTCCACTTTAAGTTAATGGAGATTTTCATTTGATTTAAAGCTTGCAGTTATCGATCCATGGGGTCTAAAATTAGAGGACCAGTATGGATGGAAAGTACTTGTTCATAGCTAACTTCACAACAATTTTGGGCCATTTTGATCTTCAGGCGGCGGAAAACAGCCGGTCAAAGTAAAGGTACAAAACTGCTCTGGTCCTGCTTTAAGTCAATGGAGATTTTAATTTGTTTTAAAGCTTGCAGTTATCAATCCATGGGGTCTAAAATTACAGGACCAGTATGGATGGAAATGAGTTGTTCAGAGCTAACTTCTCAATAATTTTGGGCCATTTTGACATTCAGGCAGCGGAGAAAAAGCCGGTCAAAGTAAGGGTACAAAACTGCTCTGGTCCTGCTTTAATTCAATGGAGATTTTAGTTTGCTTTAAAAGCTTGCGGTTCTAGGTCCTAAAATTACAGGACCAGTATGGGTGGAAAGGATTTGTTCAGAGCTAACTTTACACAGATTTTGGGGCTTTTTGACCTTCAGGTGGTGGAGAAATAGACAGTCAAAGGAAGGGTACAAATCTCATCCGGTCCCACTTTAAGTCAATGAAGATTTCCATTTGCTTTAAAAGCTTGCTGTTATCCATCCATGGAGTCTAAAATTACAGGACAAGTATGGGTGGAAATGAATTGTTCAGAGCTAACTTCACTACAATTTTGGGCCATTTTGACCTGCAGGCGTCGGAGAAATAGCCGGTCAAATGAAGGGTACAAAACTCCTCCTGTCCAACTTTAAGTCAATGGAGATTTTCATTTGCTTTAAAAGCTTGCGGTTATCGATCCATGCGGTCAAAAATTACAGGACCAGTATGGCTGGAAAGTTCTTGTTCATAGCTAACTTCACAACAATTTCGTGCAATTTTGACATTCAGGAGGCGGTGAAACAGCCGGTCAAAGAAAGGGTACAAAACTGCTCTGGTCCTGCTTTAAGTCAATGGAGATTTTTCATTTGTTTTAAAAGCTTGTGGTTATCGATCCATGGAGTCTAAAATTAGAGGACCAGTATGGCTGGAAAGCACTTGTTCAGTGCTAACTTCAGAACAATTTTGGGCCATTTTGACATTCAGGCGGCGGAGAAACAGCCGGTCAAAGTAAAGGTACAAAACTGCTCTGGTCCTGCTTTAAGTCAATGGAGATTATAATTTGCTTTTAAAGCTTGCAGTTATCAATCCATGGGGTCTAAAATTACAGGACCAGTATGGATGGAAATGAGATGTTCAGAGCTAACTTCACAATAATTTTGGGCCATTTTTACATTCAGGCAGCGGAGAAACAGCCGGTCAAAGTAAGGGTACAAAACTGCTCTGGTCCTGCTTTAATTCAATGGAGATTTTAGTTTGCTTTAAAAGCTTGCGGTTATAGGTCCTAAATTTACAGGACCAGTATGGGTGGAAATGACTTGTTCAGAGCTAACTTTACACATATATTGGGGCTTTTTGACCTTCAGGTGGCGGAGCAATAGACGGTCAAAGGACGGGTACAAATCTCATCCGGTCCCACTTTAAGTCAATGAAGATTTCCATTTGCTTTAAAAGCTTGCGGTTATCGATCCATGGAGTCTAAAATTACAGGACCAGTATGGGTGGAAAGGACTTGTTCAGAGCTAACTTCACTACAATTTTGGGCCATTTTGACATTCAGGCGGCGGAGAATTAGCCGGTCAAAGGAAGGGTACAAAACTCCTCCTGTCCCACTTTAAGATAATGGAGATTTTCATTTGCTTTAAAAGCTTGCGGTTATCGATCCATGGGGTCAAAAATTACAGAACCAGTATGGGTGGAAAGTTCTTGTTCATAGCTAACTTCACAACAATTTTGTGCAATTTTGACCTTCAGGAGGCGGTGAAACAGCCGGTCAAAGTAAGGGTACAAAACTGCTCTGGTCCTGCTTTAAGTCAAAGGAGATTTTCATTTGTTTTAAAAGCTTGTGGTTATCGATCCATGGAGTCTAAAATTAGAGGACCAGTATGGATGGAAAGGACTTGTTCAAAGCTAACTTCAGAACAATTTTGGGCCATTTTGACCTTCAGGCGGAGAAGAAATTGCCGGTCAAAGGAAGGGTACAAAACTCCTCCTGTCCCACTTTAAGTCAATGCAGATTTTCATTTGCTTTAAAAGCTTGCGGTTATCGATCCATGGGGTCAAAAATTACAGGACCAGTATGGCTGGAAATGACTTGTTCAGAGCTAACTTCACAATAATTTTGGTCCATTTTGACTCTCAGGCGGCGGAGAAATAGCCGGTCAAAGGAAGGGTACAAATCTCATCCGGTCCCACTTTAAGTCAATAAAGATTTTCATTTGCTTTAAAAGCTTGCGGTTATCGATCCATGGAGTCTAAAATTACAGGACCACTATGGATGGAAAGGACTTGTTCAGAGCTAACTTCACAACAATTTTGGGCCATTTTGACATTCAGGCGGCGGAGAAATAGCCGGTCAAAGCAAGGGTACAAAAGTCCTCCTGTCCCACATTAAGTCAATGGAGATTTTAGTTTGCTTTAAAAGCTTGCGGTTATAGATCCATGGGGTATAAAATTACAGGACCAGTATGGCTGGAAAGGACTTGTTCAGAGCTAACTTTACACAGGTTTTGGGGCTTTTTGACCTTCAGGCGGCGGAGAAACAGCCGGTCAAAGTAAAGGTACAAAACAGCTCTGGTCCTGCTTTAAGTCAATGGAGATTTTAATTTGTTTTAAAGCTTGCAGTTATCAATCCATGGGGTCTAAAATTACAGGACCAGTATGGATGGAAATGAGTTGTTCAGAGCTAACTTCTCAATAATTTTGGGCCATTTTGACATTCAGGCAGCGGAGAAAAAGCTGGTCAAAGTAAGGGTACAAAACTGCTCTGGTCCTGCTTTAATTCAATGGAGATTTTAGTTTGCTTTAAAAGCTTGCGGTTATAGATCCTTGGGGTATAAAATTACAGGACCAGTATGGCTGGAAAGGACTTGTTCAGAGCTAACTTTACACAGATGTTGGGGCTTTTTGACCTACAGGCGGCGGAGAAATAGCTCGTCAAAGGAAGGGTACAAATCTCATCCGATCCCACTTTAAGTCAATGAAGATTTTCATTTGCTTTAAAAGCTTTCGGTTATCAATCCATGGGGTCAAAAATTACAGGACCAGTATGGCTGGAAGGGACTTGTTCAGAGCTAATATCACACAAATATTGGGCAATTTTGACCTGCAGGTGGCGGAGAAACAGCCAGTCAAAATGAGGTTACAAACTCATCCGGTTCCACTTTAAGTTAATGGAGATTTTCATTTGATTTAAAGCTTGCAGTTATCGATCCATGGGGTCTAAAATTACAGGACCAGTATGGATGGAAAGTACTTGTTCATAGCTAACTTCACAACAATTTTGGGCCATTTTGATCTTCAGGCGGCGGAGAAACAGCCGGTCAAAGTAAAGGTACAAAACTGCTCTGGTCCTGCTTTAAGTCAATGGAGATTTTAATTTGTTTTAAAGCTTGCAGTTATCAATCCATGGGGTCTAAAATTACAGGACCAGTATGGATGGAAATGAGTTGTTCAGAGCTAACTTCTCAATAATTTTGGGCCATTTTGACATTCAGGCAGCGGAGAAAAAGCCGGTCAAAGTAAGGGTACAAAACTGCTCTGGTCCTGCTTTAATTCAATGGAGATTTTAGTTTGCTTTAAAAGCTTGCGGTTCTAGGTCCTAAAATTACAGGACCAGTATGGGTGGAAAGGATTTGTTCAGAGCTAACTTTACACAGATTTTGGGGCTTTTTGACCTTCAGGTGGTGGAGAAATAGACAGTCAAAGGAAGGTACAAATCTCATCCGGTCCCACTTTAAGTCAATGAAGATTTCCATTTGCTTTAAAAGCTTGCGGTTATCGATCCATGGAGTCTAAAATTACAGGACAAGTATGGGTGGAAATGAATTGTTCAGAGCTAACTTCACTACAATTTTGGGCCATTTTGACCTGCAGGCGGCGGAGAAATAGCCGGTCAAATGAAGGGTACAAAACTCCTCCTGTCCCACTTTAAGTCAATGGAGATTTTCATTTGCTTTAAAAGCTTGCGGTTATCGATCCATCCGGTCAAAAATTACAGGACCAGTATGGCTGGAAAGTTCTTGTTCATAGCTAACTTCACAACAATTTCGTGCAATTTTGACATTCAGGAGGCGGTGAAACAGCCGGTCAAAGAAAGGGTACAAAACTGCTCTGGTCCTGCATTAAGTCAATGGAGATTTTCATTTGTTTTAAAAGCTTGTGGTTATCGATCCATGGAGTCTAAAATTACAGGACCAGTATGGATGGAAAGTACTTGTTCATAGCTAACTTCACAAAATTTTTGGGCCATTTTGATCTTCAGGCGGCGGAGAAACAGCCGGTCAAAGTAAAGGTACAAAACTGCTCTGGTCCTGCTTTAAGTCAATGGAGATTTTAATTTGTTTTAAAGCTTGCAGTTATCAATCCATGGGGTCTAAAATTACAGGACCAGTATGGATGGAAATGAGTTGTTCAGAGCTAACTTCTCAATAATTTTGGGCCATTTTGACATTCAGGCAGCGGAGAAAAAGCCGGTCAAAGTAAGGGTACAAAACTGCTCTGGTCCTGCTTTAATTCAATGGAGATTTTAGTTTGCTTTAAAAGCTTGCGGTTATAGATCCATGGGGTATAAAATTACAGGACCAGTATGGCTGGAAAGGACTTGTTCAGAGCTAACTTTACACAGATGTTGGGGCTTTTTGACCTACAGGTGGCGGAGAAATAGCTCGTCAAAGGAAGGGTACAAATCTCATCCGATCCCACTTTAAGTCAATGAAGATTTTCATTTGCTTTAAAAGCTTTCGGTTATCAATCCATGGGGTCAAAAATTACAGGACCAGTATGGCTGGAAGGGACTTGTTCAGAGCTAATATCACACAAATATTGGGCAATTTTGACCTGCAGGTGGCGGAGAAACAGCCAGTCAAAATGAGGTTACAAAACTCATCCGGTTCCACTTTAAGTTAATGGAGATTTTCATTTGATTTAAAGCTTGCAGTTATCGATCCATGGGGTCTAAAATTACAGGACCAGTATGGATGGAAAGTACTTGTTCATAGCTAACTTCACAACAATTTTGGGCCATTTTGATCTTCAGGCGGCGGAGAAACAGCCGGTCAAAGTAAAGGTACAAAACTGCTCTGGTCCTGCTTTAAGTCAATGGAGATTTTAATTTGTTTTAAAGCTTGCAGTTATCAATCCATGGGGTCTAAAATTACAGGACCAGTATGGATGGAAATGAGTTGTTCAGAGCTAACTTCTCAATAATTTTGGGCCATTTTGACATTCAGGCAGCGGAGAAAAAGCCGGTCAAAGTAAGGGTACAAAACTGCTCTGGTCCTGCTTTAATTCAATGGAGATTTTAGTTTGCTTTAAAAGCTTGCGGTTCTAGGTCCTAAAATTACAGGACCAGTATGGGTGGAAAGGATTTGTTCAGAGCTAACTTTACACAGATTTTGGGGCTTTTTGACCTTCAGGTGGTGAAGAAATAGACAGTCAAAGGAAGGTTCAAATCTCATCCGGTCCCACTTTAAGTCAATGAAGATTTCCATTTGCTTTAAAAGCTTGCGGTTATCGATCCATGGAGTCTAAAATTACAGGACAAGTATGGGTGGAAATGAATTGTTCAGAGCTAACTTCACTACAATTTTGGGCCATTTTGACCTGCAGGCGGCGGAGAAATAGCCGGTCAAATGAAGGGTACAAAACTCCTCCTGTCCCACTTTAAGTCAATGGAGATTTTCATTTGCTTTAAAAGCTTGCGGTTATCGATCCATCCGGTCAAAAATTACAGGACCAGTATGGCTGGAAAGTTCTTGTTCATAGCTAACTTCACAACAATTTCGTGCAATTTTGACATTCAGGAGGCGGTGAAACAGCCGGTCAAAGAAAGGGTACAAAACTGCTCTGGTCCTGCATTAAGTCAATGGAGATTTTCATTTGTTTTAAAAGCTTGTGGTTATCGATCCGTGGAGTCTAAAATTACAGGACCAGTATGGATGGAAAGTACTTGTTCATAGCTAACTTCACAACAATTTTGGGCCATTTTGATCTTCAGGCGGCGGAGAAACAGCCGGTCAAAGTAAAGGTACAAAACTGCTCTGGTCCTGCTTTAAGTCAATGGAGATTTTAATTTGTTTTAAAGCTTGCAGTTATCAATCCATGGGGTCTAAAATTACAGGACCAGTATGGATGGAAATGAGTTGTTCAGAGCTAACTTCTCAATAATTTTGGGCCATTTTGACATTCAGGCAGCGGAGAAAAAGCCGGTCAAAGTAAGGGTACAAAACTGCTCTGGTCCTGCTTTAATTCAATGGAGATTTTAGTTTGCTTTAAAAGCTTGCGGTTATAGATCCATGGGGTATAAAATTACAGGACCAGTATGGCTGGAAAGGACTTGTTCAGAGCTAACTTTACACAGATGTTGGGGCTTTTTGACCTACAGGCAGCGGAGAAATAGCTCGTCAAAGGAAGGGTACAAATCTCATCCGATCCCACTTTAAGTCAATGAAGATTTTCATTTGCTTTAAAAGCTTTCGGTTATCAATCCATGGGGTCAAAAATTACAGGACCAGTATGGCTGGAAGGGACTTGTTCAGAGCTAATATCACACAAATATTGGGCAATTTTGACCTGCAGGTGGCGGAGGAACAGCCAGTCAAAATGAGGTTACAAAACTCATCCGGTTCCACTTTAAGTTAATGGAGATTTTCATTTGATTTAAAGCTTGCAGTTATCGATCCATGGGGTCTAAAATTACAGGACCAGTATGGATGGAAAGTACTTGTTCATAGCTAACTTCACAACAATTTTGGGCCATTTTGATCTTCAGGCTGCGGAGAAACAGCCGGTCAAAGTAAAGGTACAAAACTGCTCTGGTCCTGCTTTAAGTCAATGGAGATTTTAATTTGTTTTAAAGCTTGCAGTTATCAATCCATGGGGTCTAAAATTACAGGACCAGTATGGATGGAAATGAGTTTTTCAGAGCTAACTTCTCAATAATTTTGGGCCATTTTGACATTCAGGCAGCGGAGAAAAAGCCGGTCAAAGTAAGGGTACAAAACTGCTCTGGTCCTGCTTTAATTCAATGGAGATTTTAGTTTGCTTTAAAAGCTTGCGGTTCTAGGTCCTAAAATTACAGGACCAGTATGGGTGGAAAGGATTTGTTCAGAGCTAACTTTACACAGATTTTGGGGCTTTTTGACCTTCAGGTGGTGAAGAAATAGACAGTCAAAGGAAGGTACAAATCTCATCCGGTCCCACTTTAAGTCAATGAAGATTTCCATTTGCTTTAAAAGCTTGCGGTTATCGATCCATGGAGTCTAAAATTACAGGACAAGTATGGGTGGAAATGAATTGTTCAGAGTTAACTTCACTACAATTTTGGGCCATTTTGACCTGCAGGCGGCGGAGAAATAGCCGGTCAAATGAAGGGTACAAAACTCCTCCTGTCCCACTTTAAGTCAATGGAGATTTTCATTTGCTTTAAAAGCTTGCGGTTATCGATCCATCCGGTCAAAAATTACAGGACCAGTATGGCTGGAAAGTTCTTGTTCATAGCTAACTTCACAACAATTTCGTGCAATTTTGACATTCAGGAGGCGGTGAAACAGCCGGTCAAAGAAAGGGTACAAAACTGCTCTGGTCCTGCATTAAGTCAATGGAGATTTTCATTTGTTTTAAAAGCTTGTGGTTATCGATCCATGGAGTCTAAAATTAGAGGACCATTATGGCTGGAAAGCACTTGTTCATTGCTAACTTCAGAACAATTTTGGGCCATTTTGACATTCAGGCGGCGGAGAAACAGCCGGTCAAAGTAAAGGTACAAAACTGCTCTGGTCCTGCTTTAAGTCAATGGAGATTATAATTTGCTTTTAAAGCTTGCAGTTATCAATCCATGGGGTCTAAAATTACAGGACCAGTATGGATGGAAATGAGTTGTTCAGAGCTAACTTCACAATAATTTTGGGCCATTTTTACATTCAGGCAGCGGAGAAACAGCCGGTCAAAGTAAGGGTACAAAACTGCTCTGGTCCTGCTTTAATTCAATGGAGATTTTAGTTTGCTTTAAAAGCTTGCGGTTATAGGTCCTAAAATTACAGGACCAGTATGGGTGGAAAGGACTTGTTCAGAGCTAACTTTACACATATTTTGGGGCTTTTTGACCTTCAGGTGTCGGAGCAATAGACGGTCAAAGGACGGGTACAAATCTCATCCGGTCCCACTTTAAGTCAATGAAGATTTCCATTTGCTTTAAAAGCTTGCGGTTATCGATCCATGGAGTCTAAAATTACAGGACCAGTATGGGTGGAAAGGACTTGTTCAGAGCTAACTTCACTACAATTTTGGGCCATTTTGACATTCAGGCGGCGGAGAATTAGCCGGTCAAAGGAAGGGTACAAAACTCCTCCTGTCCCACTTTAAGATAATGGAGATTTTCATTTGCTTTAAAAGCTTGCGGTTATCGATCCATGGGGTCAAAAATTACAGAACCAGTATGGCTGGAAAGTTCTTGTTCATAGCTAACTTCACAACAATTTTGTGCAATTTTGACCTTCAGGAGGCGGTGAAACAGCCGGTCAAAGTAAGGGTACAAAACTGCTCTGGTCCTGCTTTAAGTCAAAGGAGATTTTCATTTGTTTTTAAAGCTTGTGGTTATCGATCCATGGAGTCTAAAATTAGAGGACCAGTATGGATGGAAAGGACTTGTTCAAATCTAACTTCACAACAATTTTGGGCCATTTTGACCTTCAGGCGGAGAAGAAATTGCCGGTCAAAGGGAGGGTACAAAACTCCTCCTGTCCCACTTTAAGTCAATGCAGATTTTCATTTGCTTTAAAAGCTTGCGGTTATCGATCCAAGGGGTCAAAAATTACAGGACCAGTATGGCTGGAAATGACTTGTAAAGAGCTAACTTCACAATAATTTTGGTCCATTTTGACTCTCAGGCGGCGGAGAAACAGCCGGTCAAAGTTAGGGTTCATAACTGCTCTGGTCCTGCTTTAAGTCAAAGGAGATTTTAATTTGCTTTTAAAGCTTGCAGTTATCAATCCATGGGGTCTAAAATTACAGGACCAGTATGGATGGAAATGAGTTGTTCAGAGCTAACTTCACAATAATTTTGGGCCATTTTGACATTCAGGCGGCGGAGAATTAGCCGGTCAAAGGAAGGGTACAAAACTCCTCCTGTCCCACTTTAAGATAATGGAGATTTTCATTTGCTTTAAAAGCTTGCGGTTATCGATCCATGGGGTCAAAAATTACAGAACCAGTATGGCTGGAAAGTTCTTGTTCATAGCTAACTTCACAACAATTTTGTGCAATTTTGACCTTCAGGAGGCGGTGAAACAGCCGGTCAAAGTAAGGGTACAAAACTGCTCTGGTCCTGCTTTAAGTCAAAGGAGATTTTCATTTGTTTTAAAAGCTTGTGGTTATCGATCCATGGAGTCTAAAATTAGAGGACCAGTATGGATGGAAAGGACTTGTTCAAATCTAACTTCACAACAATTTTGGGCCATTTTGACCTTCAGGCAGAGAAGAAATTGCCGGTCAAAGGAAGGGTACAAAACTCCTCCTGTCCCACTTTAAGTCAATGCAGATTTTCATTTGCTTTAAAAGCTTGCGGTTATCGATCCAAGGGGTCAAAAATTACAGGACCAGTATGGCTGGAAATGACTTGTAAAGAGCTAACTTCACAATAATTTTGGTCCATTTTGACTCTCAGGCGGCGGAGAAACAGCCGGTCAAAGTTAGGGTTCATAACTGCTCTGGTCCTGCTTTAAGTCAAAGGAGATTTTAATTTGCTTTTAAAGCTTGCAGTTATCAATCCATGGGGTCTAAAATTACAGGACCAGTATGGATGGAAATGAGTTGTTCAGAGCTAACTTCACAATAATTTTGGGACATTTTGACATTCAGGCAGCGGAGAAACAGCCGGTCAAAGTAAGGGTACAAAACTGCTCTGGTCCCGCTTTAATTCAATGGAGATTTTAGTTTGCTTTAAAAGCTTGCGGTTCTAGGTCCTAAAATTACAGGACCAGTATGGGTGGAAAGGACTTGTTCAGAGCTAACTTTACACATATTTTGGGGCTTTTTGACCTTCAGGTGACGGAGAAATAGACGGTCAAAGGAAGGGTACAAATCTCATCCGGTCCCACTTTAAGTCAATGAAGATTTTCATTTGCTTTTAAAGCTTGCGGTTATCGATCCATGGAGTCTAAAATTACAGGACCAGTATGGCTGGAAAGTTCTTGTTCATAGCTAACTTCACAACAATTTTGTGCACTTTTGACATTCAGGAGGCGGTGAAACAGCCGGTCAAAGAAAGGGTACAAAACTGCTCTGGTCCTGCTTTAAGTCAATGAAGATTTCCATTTGCTTTAAAAGCTTGCGGTTATCGATCCATGGAGTCTAAAATTACAGGACCAGTATGGGTGGAAAGGACTTGTTCAGAGCTAACTTCACTACAATTTTGGGCCATTTTGACATTCAGGCGGCGGAGAATTAGCCGGTCAAAGGAAGGGTACAAAACTCCTCCTGTCCCACTTTAAGATAATGGAGATTTTCATTTGCTTTAAAAGCTTGCGGTTATCGATCCATGGGGTCAAAAATTACAGCACCAGTATGGCTGGAAAGTTCTTGTTCATAGCTAACTTCACAACAATTTTGTGCAATTTTGACCTTCAGGAGGCGGAGAAACAGCCGGTCAAAGTTAGGGTTCAAAACTGCTCTGGTCCTGCTTTAAGTCAAAGGAGATTTTAATTTGCTTTTAAAGCTTGCAGTTATCAGTCCATGGGGTCTAAAATTTCAGGACCAGTATGGATGGATATGAGTTGTTCAGAGCTAACTTCACAATAATTTTGGGCCATTTTGACATTCAGGCAGCGGAGAAACAGCCGGTCAAAGTAAGGGTACAAAACTGCTCTGGTCCCGCTTTAATTCAATGGAGATTTTAGTTTGCTTTAAAAGCTTGCGGTTCTAGGTCCTAAAATTACAGGACCAGTATGGGTGGAAAGGACTTGTTCAGAGCTAACTTTACACAGATTTTGGGCTTTTTGACCTTCAGGTGGCGGAGAAATAGACAGTCAAAGGAAGGGTACAAATCTCATCCGGTCCCACTTTAAGTCAATGAAGATTTTCATTTGCTTTTAAAGCTTGCGGTTATCGATCCATGGAGTCTAAAATTACAGGACCAGTATGGGTGGAAAGGACTTGTTCAGAGCTAACTTCACTACAATTTTGGGCCATTTTGACCTACAGGCGGCGGGGAAATAGCCGGTCAACTGAAGGGAACAAAACTCCTCCTGTCCCACTTTAAGTCAATGGAGATTTTAATTTGCTTTAACAGCTTGCGGTTATCGATCCATGCGGTCAAAAATTACAGGACCAGTATGGCTGGAAAGTTCTTGTTCATAGCTAACTTCACAACAATTTTGTGCAATTTTGACCTTCAGGAGGCGGTGAAACAGCCGGTCAAAGTACGAGTACAAAACTGCTCTGGTCCTGCTTTAAGTCAATGGAGATTTTCATTTGTTTTAAAAGCTTGTGGTTATCGATCCATGGAGACTAAAATTAGAGGACCAGTATGGATGGAAAGGACTTGTTCAGAGCTAACTTCACAACAATTTTGGGCCATTTTGACCTTCAGGCGGCGAAGAAATAGCCGGTCAAAGGAAGGGTACAAAACTCCTCCTGTCCCACTTTAAGTCAATGGAGATTTTAGTTTGCTTTAAAAGCTTGCGGTTATAGATCCATGGGGTCTAAAATTAGAGGACCAGTATGGCTGGAAAGGACTTGTTCTGAGCTAACTTTACACAGATTTTGGGGCTTTTTGACCTACAGGTGGCGGAGAAATAGCTCGTCAAAGGAAGGGTACAAATCTCATCCGATCCCACTTTAAGTCAATGAAGATTTTCATTTGCTTTAAAAGCTTTCGGTTATCAATCCATGGGGTCGAAAATTACAGGACCAGTATGGCTGGAAGGGACTTGTTCAGAGCTAATATCACACAAATATTGGGCAATTTTGACCTGCAGGTGGCGGAGAAACAGCCAGTCAAAGTGAGGTTACAAAACTCATCCGGTTCCACTTTAAGTTAATGGAGATTTTCATTTGATTTAAAGCTTGCAGTTATCGATCCATGGGGTCTAAAATTAGAGGACCAGTATGGATGGAAAGTACTTGTTCATAGCTAACTTCACAACAATTTTGGGCCATTTTGATCTTCAGGCGGCGGAAAACAGCCGGTCAAAGTAAAGGTACAAAACTGCTCTGGTCCTGCTTTAAGTCAATGGAGATTTTAATTTGTTTTAAAGCTTGCAGTTATCAATCCATGGGGTCTAAAATTACAGGACCAGTATGGATGGAAATGAGTTGTTCAGAGCTAACTTCTCAATAATTTTGGGCCATTTTGACATTCAGGCAGCGGAGAAAAAGCCGGTCAAAGTAAGGGTACAAAACTGCTCTGGTCCTGCTTTAATTCAATGGAGATTTTAGTTTGCTTTAAAAGCTTGCGGTTCTAGGTCCTAAAATTACAGGACCAGTATGGGTGGAAAGGATTTGTTCAGAGCTAACTTTACACAGATTTTGGGGCTTTTTGACCTTCAGGTGGTGGAGAAATAGACAGTCAAAGGAAGGGTACAAATCTCATCCGGTCCCACTTTAAGTCAATGAAGATTTCCATTTGCTTTAAAAGCTTGCGGTTATCCATCCATGGAGTCTAAAATTACAGGACAATTATGGGTGGAAATGAATTGTTCAGAGCTAACTTCACTACAATTTTGGGCCATTTTGACCTGCAGGCGTCGGAGAAATAGCCGGTCAAATGAAGGGTACAAAACTCCTCCTGTCCAACTTTAAGTCAATGGAGATTTTAATTTGCTTTAAAAGCTTCCGGTTATCGATCCATGCGGTCAAAAATTACAGGACCAGTATGGCTGGAAAGTTCTTGTTCATAGCTAACTTCACAACAATTTCGTGCAATTTTGACATTCAGGAGGCGGTGAAACAGCCGGTCAAAGAAAGGGTACAAAACTGCTCTGGTCCTGCTTTAAGTCAATGGAGATTTTCATTTGTTTTAAAAGCTTGTGGTTATCGATCCATGGAGTCTAAAATTAGAGGACCAGTATGGCTGGAAAGCACTTGTTCAGTGCTAACTTCAGAACAATTTTGGGCCATTTTGACATTCAGGCGGCGGAGAAACAGCCGGTCAAAGTAAAGGTACAAAACTGCTCTGGTCCTGCTTTAAGTCAATGGAGATTATAATTTGCTTTTAAAGCTTGCAGTTATCAATCCATGGGGTCTAAAATTACAGGACCAGTATGGATGGAAATGAGATGTTCAGAGCTAACTTCACAATAATTTTGGGCCATTTTTACATTCAGGCAGCGGAGAAACAGCCGGTCAAAGTAAGGGTACAAAACTGCTCTGGTCCTGCTTTAATTCAGTGGAGATTTTAGTTTGCTTTAAAAGCTTGCGGTTATAGGTCCTAAATTTACAGGACCAGTATGGGTGGAAATGACTTGTTCAGAGCTAACTTTACACATATATTGGGGCTTTTTGACCTTCAGGTGGCGGAGCAATAGACGGTCAAAGGACGGGTACAAATCTCATCCGGTCCCACTTTAAGTCAATGAAGATTTCCATTTGCTTTAAAAGCTTGCGGTTATCGATCCATGGAGTCTAAAATTACAGGACCAGTATGGGTGGAAAGGACTTGTTCAGAGCTAACTTCACTACAATTTTGGGCCATTTTGACATTCAGGCGGCGGAGAATTAGCCGGTCAAAGGAAGGGTACAAAACTCCTCCTGTCCCACTTTAAGATAATGGAGATTTTCATTTGCTTTAAAAGCTTGCGGTTATCGATCCATGGGGTCAAAAATTACAGAACCAGTATGGGTGGAAAGTTCTTGTTCATAGCTAACTTCACAACAATTTTGTGCAATTTTGACCTTCAGGAGGCGGTGAAACAGCCGGTCAAAGTAAGGGTACAAAACTGCTCTGGTCCTGCTTTAAGTCAAAGGAGATTTTCATTTGTTTTAAAAGCTTGTGGTTATCGATCCATGGAGTCTAAAATTAGAGGACCAGTATGGATGGAAAGGACTTGTTCAAAGCTAACTTCAGAACAATTTTGGGCCATTTTGACCTTCAGGCGGAGAAGAAATTGCCGGTCAAAGGAAGGGTACAAAACTCCTCCTGTCCCACTTTAAGTTAATGCAGATTTTCATTTGCTTTAAAAGCTTGCGGTTATCGATCCATGGGGTCAAAAATTACAGGACCAGTATGGCTGGAAATGACTTGTTCAGAGCTAACTTCACAATAATTTTGGTCCATTTTGACTCTCAGGCGGCGGAGAAATAGCCGGTCAAAGGAAGGGTACAAATCTCATCCGGTCCCACTTTAAGTCAATAAAGATTTTCATTTGCTTTAAAAGCTTGCGGTTATCGATCCATGGAGTCTAAAATTACAGGACCAGTATGGATGGAAAGGACTTGTTCAGAGCTAACTTCACAACAATTTTGGGCCATTTTGACATTCAGGCGGCGGAGAAATAGCCGGTCAAAGCAAGGGTACAAAAGTCCTCCTGTCCCACATTAAGTCAATGGAGATTTTAGTTTGCTTTAAAAGCTTGCGGTTATAGATCCATGGGGTATAAAATTACAGGACCAGTATGGCTGGAAAGGACTTGTTCAGAGCTAACTTTACACAGGTTTTGGGGCTTTTTGACCTTCAGGCGGCGGAGAAATAGCTGGTCAAAGGAAGGGTACAAATCTCATCCGATCCCACTTTAAGTCAATGAAGATTTTCATTTGCTGTAAAAGCTTTCGGTTATCAATCCATGGGGTCGAAAATTACAGGACCAGTATGGCTGGAAGGGACTTGTTCAGAGCTAATATCACACAAATATTGGGCAATTTTGACCTGCAGGTGGCGGAGAAACAGCCAGTCAAAGTGAGGTTAAGAAACTCATCCGGTTCCACTTTAAGTTAATGGAGATTTTCATTTGATTTAAAGCTTGCAGTTATCGATCCATGGGGTCTAAAATTACAGGACCAGTATGGAAGTAAAGTACTTGTTCATAGCTAACTTCACAACAATTTTGGGCCATTTTGACCTTCAGGCGGCGGAGAAACAGCCGGTCAAAGTAAAGGTACAAAACTGCTCTGGTCCTGCTTTAAGTCAAAGGAGATTTTCATTTGTTTTAAAAGCTTGTGGTTATCGATCCATGGAGTCTAAAATTAGAGGACCAGTATGGATGGAAAGGACTTGTTCAAATCTAACTTCACAACAATTTTGGGCCATTTTGACCTTCAGGCAGAGAAGAAATTGCCGGTCAAAGGAAGGGTACAAAACTCCTCCTGTCCCACTTTAAGTCAATGCAGATTTTCATTTGCTTTAAAAGCTTGCGGTTATCGATCCAAGGGGTCAAAAATTACAGGACCAGTATGGCTGGAAATGACTTGTAAAGAGCTAACTTCACAATAATTTTGGTCCATTTTGACTCTCAGGCGGCGGAGAAACAGCCGGTCAAAGTTAGGGTTCATAACTGCTCTGGTCCTGCTTTAAGTCAAAGGAGATTTTAATTTGCTTTTAAAGCTTGCAGTTATCAATCCATGGGGTCTAAAATTACAGGACCAGTATGGATGGAAATGAGTTGTTCAGAGCTAACTTCACAATAATTTTGGGACATTTTGACATTCAGGCAGCGGAGAAACAGCCGGTCAAAGTAAGGGTACAAAACTGCTCTGGTCCCGCTTTAATTCAATGGAGATTTTAGTTTGCTTTAAAAGCTTGCGGTTCTAGGTCCTAAAATTACAGGACCAGTATGGGTGGAAAGGACTTGTTCAGAGCTAACTTTACACATATTTTGGGGCTTTTTGACCTTCAGGTGACGGAGAAATAGACGGTCAAAGGAAGGGTACAAATCTCATCCGGTCCCACTTTAAGTCAATGAAGATTTTCATTTGCTTTTAAAGCTTGCGGTTATCGATCCATGGAGTCTAAAATTACAGGACCAGTATGGCTGGAAAGTTCTTGTTCATAGCTAACTTCACAACAATTTTGTGCAATTTTGACATTCAGGAGGCGGTGAAACAGCCGGTCAAAGAAAGGGTACAAAACTGCTCTGGTCCTGCTTTAAGTCAATGAAGATTTCCATTTGCTTTAAAAGCTTGCGGTTATCGATCCATGGAGTCTAAAATTACAGGACCAGTATGGGTGGAAAGGACTTGTTCAGAGCTAACTTCACTACAATTTTGGGCCATTTTGACATTCAGGCGGCGGAGAATTAGCCGGTCAAAGGAAGGGTACAAAACTCCTCCTGTCCCACTTTAAGATAATGGAGATTTTCATTTGCTTTAAAAGCTTGCGGTTATCGATCCATGGGGTCAAAAATTACAGCACCAGTATGGCTGGAAAGTTCTTGTTCATAGCTAACTTCACAACAATTTTGTGCAATTTTGACCTTCAGGAGGCGGAGAAACAGCCGGTCAAAGTTAGGGTTCAAAACTGCTCTGGTCCTGCTTTAAGTCAAAGGAGATTTTAATTTGCTTTTAAAGCTTGCAGTTATCAATCCATGGGGTCTAAAATTTCAGGACCAGTATGGATGGATATGAGTTGTTCAGAGCTAACTTCACAATAATTTTGGGCCATTTTGACATTCAGGCAGCGGAGAAACAGCCGGTCAAAGTAAGGGTACAAAACTGCTCTGGTCCCGCTTTAATTCAATGGAGATTTTAGTTTGCTTTAAAAGCTTGCGGTTCTAGGTCCTAAAATTACAGGACCAGTATGGGTGGAAAGGACTTGTTCAGAGCTAACTTTACACAGATTTTTGGGCTTTTTGACCTTCAGGTGGCGGAGAAATAGACAGTCAAAGGAAGGGTACAAATCTCATCCGGTCCCACTTTAAGTCAATGAAGATTTTCATTTGCTTTTAAAGCTTGCGGTTATCGATCCATGGAGTCTAAAATTACAGGACCAGTATGGGTGGAAAGGACTTGTTCAGAGCTAACTTCACTACAATTTTGGGCCATTTTGACCTACAGGCGGCGGGGAAATAGCCGGTCAACTGAAGGGAACAAAACTCCTCCTGTCCCACTTTAAGTCAATGGAGATTTTAATTTGCTTTAAAAGCTTGCGGTTATCGATCCATGCGGTCAAAAATTACAGGACCAGTATGGCTGGAAAGTTCTTGTTCATAGCTAACTTCACAACAATTTTGTGCAATTTTGACCTTCAGGAGGCGGTGAAACAGCCGGTCAAAGTACGAGTACAAAACTGCTCTGGTCCTGCTTTAAGTCAATGGAGATTTTCATTTGTTTTAAAAGCTTGTGGTTATCGATCCATGGAGACTAAAATTAGAGGACCAGTATGGATGGAAAGGACTTGTTCAGAGCTAACTTCACAACAATTTTGGGCCATTTTGACCTTCAGGCGGCGAAGAAATAGCCGGTCAAAGGAAGGGTACAAAACTCCTCCTGTCCCACTTTAAGTCAATGGAGATTTTCATTTGCTTTAAAAGCTTGCGGTTATCGATCCATGCGGTCAAAAATTACAGGACCAGTATACCTGGAAAGTACTTGTTCAGTGATAACTTCAGAACAATTTTGGGCCATTTTGACCTTCAGGCGGCGGAGAAATAGCCGGTCAAAGGAAGGGTACAAATCTCATCCGGTCCCACTTTAAGTCAATATAGATTTTCATTTGCTTTAAAAGCTTGCGGTTATCGATCCATGGAGTCTAAAATTACAGGACCAGTATGGATGGAAAGGACTTGTTCAGAGCTAACTTCACAACAATTTTGGGCCATTTTGACATTCAGGCAGCGGAGAAATAGCCGGTCAAAGCAAGGGTACAAAAGTCCTCCTGTCCCACTTTAAGTCAATGGAGATTTTAGTTTGCTTTAAAAGCTTGCGGTTATAGATCCATGGGGTCTAAAATTAGAGGACCAGTATGGCTGGAAAGGACTTGTTCTGAGCTAACTTTACACAGATTTTGGGGCTTTTTGACCTACAGGTGGCGGAGAAATAGCTCGTCAAAGGAAGGGTACAAATCTCATCCGATCCCACTTTAAGTCAATGAAGATTTTCATTTGCTTTAAAAGCTTTCGGTTATCAATCCATGGGGTCGAAAATTACAGGACCAGTATGGCTGGAAGGGACTTGTTCAGAGCTAATATCACACAAATATTGGGCAATTTTGACCTGCAGGTGGCGGAGAAACAGCCAGTCAAAGTGAGGTTACAAAACTCATCCGGTTCCACTTTAAGTTAATGGAGATTTTCATTTGATTTAAAGCTTGCAGTTATCGATCCATGGGGTCTAAAATTAGAGGACCAGTATGGATGGAAAGTACTTGTTCATAGCTAACTTCACAACAATTTTGGGCCATTTTGATCTTCAGGCGGCGGAAAACAGCCGGTCAAAGTAAAGGTACAAAACTGCTCTGGTCCTGCTTTAAGTCAATGGAGATTTTAATTTGTTTTAAAGCTTGCAGTTATCAATCCATGGGGTCTAAAATTACAGGACCAGTATGGATGGAAATGAGTTGTTCAGAGCTAACTTCTCAATAATTTTGGGCCATTTTGACATTCAGGCAGCGGAGAAAAAGCCGGTCAAAGTAAGGGTACAAAACTGCTCTGGTCCTGCTTTAATTCAATGGAGATTTTAGTTTGCTTTAAAAGCTTGCGGTTCTAGGTCCTAAAATTACAGGACCAGTATGGGTGGAAAGGATTTGTTCAGAGCTAACTTTACACAGATTTTGGGGCTTTTTGACCTTCAGGTGGTGGAGAAATAGACAGTCAAAGGAAGGGTACAAATCTCATCCGGTCCCACTTTAAGTCAATGAAGATTTCCATTTGCTTTAAAAGCTTGCGGTTATCCATCCATGGAGTCTAAAATTACAGGACAATTATGGGTGGAAATGAATTGTTCAGAGCTAACTTCACTACAATTTTGGGCCATTTTGACCTGCAGGCGTCGGAGAAATAGCCGGTCAAATGAAGGGTACAAAACTCCTCCTGTCCAACTTTAAGTCAATGGAGATTTTCATTTGCTTTAAAAGCTTCCGGTTATCGATCCATGCGGTCAAAAATTACAGGACCAGTATGGCTGGAAAGTTCTTGTTCATAGCTAACTTCACAACAATTTCGTGCAATTTTGACATTCAGGAGGCGGTGAAACAGCCGGTCAAAGAAAGGGTACAAAACTGCTCTGGTCCTGCTTTAAGTCAATGGAGATTTTCATTTGTTTTAAAAGCTTGTGGTTATCGATCCATGGAGTCTAAAATTAGAGGACCAGTATGGCTGGAAAGCACTTGTTCAGTGCTAACTTCAGAACAATTTTGGGCCATTTTGACATTCAGGCGGCGGAGAAACAGCCGGTCAAAGTAAAGGTACAAAACTGCTCTGGTCCTGCTTTAAGTCAATGGAGATTATAATTTGCTTTTAAAGCTTGCAGTTATCAATCCATGGGGTCTAAAATTACAGGACCAGTATGGATGGAAATGAGATGTTCAGAGCTAACTTCACAATAATTTTGGGCCATTTTTACATTCAGGCAGCGGAGAAACAGCCGGTCAAAGTAAGGGTACAAAACTGCTCTGGTCCTGCTTTAATTCAGTGGAGATTTTAGTTTGCTTTAAAAGCTTGCGGTTATAGGTCCTAAATTTACAGGACCAGTATGGGTGGAAATGACTTGTTCAGAGCTAACTTTACACATATATTGGGGCTTTTTGACCTTCAGGTGGCGGAGCAATAGACGGTCAAAGGACGGGTACAAATCTCATCCGGTCCCACTTTAAGTCAATGAAGATTTCCATTTGCTTTAAAAGCTTGCGGTTATCGATCCATGGAGTCTAAAATTACAGGACCAGTATGGGTGGAAAGGACTTGTTCAGAGCTAACTTCACTACAATTTTGGGCCATTTTGACATTCAGGCGGCGGAGAATTAGCCGGTCAAAGGAAGGGTACAAAACTCCTCCTGTCCCACTTTAAGATAATGGAGATTTTCATTTGCTTTAAAAGCTTGCGGTTATCGATCCATGGGGTCAAAAATTACAGAACCAGTATGGGTGGAAAGTTCTTGTTCATAGCTAACTTCACAACAATTTTGTGCAATTTTGACCTTCAGGAGGCGGTGAAACAGCCGGTCAAAGTAAGGGTACAAAACTGCTCTGGTCCTGCTTTAAGTCAAAGGAGATTTTCATTTGTTTTAAAAGCTTGTGGTTATCGATCCATGGAGTCTAAAATTAGAGGACCAGTATGGATGGAAAGGACTTGTTCAAAGCTAACTTCAGAACAATTTTGGGCCATTTTGACCTTCAGGCGGAGAAGAAATTGCCGGTCAAAGGAAGGGTACAAAACTCCTCCTGTCCCACTTTAAGTCAATGCAGATTTTCATTTGCTTTAAAAGCTTGCGGTTATCGATCCATGGGGTCAAAAATTACAGGACCAGTATGGCTGGAAATGACTTGTTCAGAGCTAACTTCACAATAATTTTGGTCCATTTTGACTCTCAGGCGGCGGAGAAATAGCCGGTCAAAGGAAGGGTACAAATCTCATCCGGTCCCACTTTAAGTCAATAAAGATTTTCATTTGCTTTAAAAGCTTGCGGTTATCGATCCATGGAGTCTAAAATTACAGGACCAGTATGGATGGAAAGGACTTGTTCAGAGCTAACTTCACAACAATTTTGGGCCATTTTGACATTCAGGCGGCGGAGAAATAGCCGGTCAAAGCAAGGGTACAAAAGTCCTCCTGTCCCACATTAAGTCAATGGAGATTTTAGTTTGCTTTAAAAGCTTGCGGTTATAGATCCATGGGGTATAAAATTACAGGACCAGTATGGCTGGAAAGGACTTGTTCAGAGCTAACTTTACACAGGTTTTGGGGCTTTTTGACCTTCAGGCGGCGGAGAAATAGCTGGTCAAAGGAAGGGTACAAATCTCATCCGATCCCACTTTAAGTCAATGAAGATTTTCATTTGCTGTAAAAGCTTTCGGTTATCAATCCATGGGGTCGAAAATTACAGGACCAGTATGGCTGGAAGGGACTTGTTCAGAGCTAATATCACACAAATATTGGGCAATTTTGACCTGCAGGTGGCGGAGAAACAGCCAGTCAAAGTGAGGTTAAGAAACTCATCCGGTTCCACTTTAAGTTAATGGAGATTTTCATTTGATTTAAAGCTTGCAGTTATCGATCCATGGGGTCTAAAATTACAGGACCAGTATGGAAGTAAAGTACTTGTTCATAGCTAACTTCACAACAATTTTGGGCCATTTTGACCTTCAGGCGGCGGAGAAACAGCCGGTCAAAGTAAAGGTACAAAACTGCTCTGGTCCTGCTTTAAGTCAATGGAGATTTTAATTTGTTTTAAAGCTTGCAGTTATCAATCCATGGGGTCTAAAATTACAGGACCAGTATGGATGGAAATGAGTTGTTCAGAGCTAACTTCACAATAATTTTGGGCCATTTTGACATTCAGGCAGCGGAGAAACAGCCGGTCAAAGTAAGGGTACAAAACTGCTCTGGTCCTGCTTTAATTCAATGGAGATTTTAGTTTGCTTTAAAAGCTTGCGGTTCTAGGTCCTAAAATTACAGGACCAGTATGGGTGGAAAGGATTTGTTCAGAGCTAACTTTACACAGATTTTGGGGCTTTTTGACCTTCAGGTGGCGGAGAAATAGACAGTCAAAGGAAGGGTACAAATCTCATCCGGTCCCACTTTAAGTCAATGAAGATTTCCATTTGCTTTAAAAGCTTGCGGTTATCGATCCATATAGTCTAAAATTACAGGACAAGTATGGGTGGAAATGAATTGTTCAGAGCTAACTTCACTACAATTTTGGGCCATTTTGACCTGCAGGCGGCGGAGAAATAGCCAGTCAAATGTAGGGTACAAAACTCCTCCTGTCCCACTTTAAGTCAATGGAGATTTTCATTTGCTTTAAAAGCTTGCGGTTATCGATCCATGGGGTCAAAAATTACAGGACCAGTATGGCTGGAAAGTTCTTGTTCATAGCTAACTTCACAACAATTTTGTGCAATTTTGACCTTCAGGTGGCGGTGAAACAGCCGGTCAAAGTACGGGTACAAAACTGCTCTGGTCCTGCTTTAAGTCAATGAAGATTTCCATTTGCTTTAAAAGCTTGCGGTTATCGATCCATGGAGTCTAAAATTACAGGACCAGTATGGGTGGAAAGGACTTGTTCAGAGCTAACTTCACTACAATTTTGGGCCATTTTGACATTCAGGCGGCGGAGAATTAGCCGGTCAAAGGAAGGGTACAAAACTCCTCCTGTCCCACTTTAAGATAATGGAGATTTTCATTTGCTTTAAAAGCTTGCGGTTATCGATCCATGGGGTCAAAAATTACAGCACCAGTATGGCTGGAAAGTTCTTGTTCATAGCTAACTTCACAACAATTTTGTGCAATTTTGACCTTCAGGAGGCGGAGAAACAGCCGGTCAAAGTTAGGGTTCAAAACTGCTCTGGTCCTGCTTTAAGTCAAAGGAGATTTTAATTTGCTTTTAAAGCTTGCAGTTATCAATCCATGGGGTCTAAAATTTCAGGACCAGTATGGATGGAAATGAGTTGTTCAGAGCTAACTTCACAATAATTTTGGGCCATTTTGACTTTCAGGCAGCGGAGAAACAGCCGGTCAAAGTAAGGGTACAAAACTGCTCTGGTCCCGCTTTAATTCAATGGAGATTTTAGTTTGCTTTAAAAGCTTGCGGTTCTAGGTCCTAAAATTACAGGACCAGTATGGGTGGAAAGGACTTGTTCAGAGCTAACTTTACACAGATTTTTGGGCTTTTTGACCTTCAGGTGGCGGAGAAATAGACAGTCAAAGGAAGGGTACAAATCTCATCCGGTCCCACTTTAAGTCAATGAAGATTTTCATTTGCTTTTAAAGCTTGCGGTTATCGATCCATGGAGTCTAAAATTACAGGACCAGTATGGGTGGAAAGGACTTGTTCAGAGCTAACTTCACTACAATTTTGGGCCATTTTGACCTGCAGGCGGCGGGGAAATAGCCGGTCAAAGTACGGGTACAAAACTACTCTGGTCCTGCTTTAAGTCAATTGAGATTTTCATTTGTTTTAAAAGCTTGTGGTTATCGATCCATGGAGACTAAAATTAGAGGACCAGTATGGATGGAAAGGACTTGTTCAGAGCTAACTTCACAACAATTTTGGGCCATTTTGACCTTCAGGCGGCGAAGAAATAGCCGGTCAAAGGAAGGGTACAAAACTCCTCCTGTCCCAGTTTAAGTCAATGGAGATTTTCATTTGCTTTAAAAGCTTGCGGTTATCGATCCATGCGGTCAAAAATTACAGGACCAGTATACCTGGAAAGTACTTGTTCAGTGATAACTTCAGAACAATTTTGGGCCATTTTGACCTTCAGGCGGCGGAGAAATAGCCGGTCAAAGGAAGGGTACAAATCTCATCCGGTCCCACTTTAAGTCAATAAAGATTTTCATTTGCTTTAAAAGCTTGCGGTTATCGATCCATGGAGTCTAAAATTACAGGACCAGTATGGATGGAAAGGCCTTGTTCAGAGCTAACTTCACAACAATTTTGGGCCAATTTGACATTCAGGCGGTGGAGAAATAGCCGGTCAAAGCAAGGGTACAAAAGTCCTCCTGTCCCACTTTAAGTCAATGGAGATTTTAGTTTGCTTTAAAAGCTTGCGGTTATAGATCCATGGGGTATAAAATTACAGGACCAGTATGGCTGGAAAGGACTTGTTCAGAGCTAACTTCACTACAATTTTGGGCCATTTTGACCTACAGGCGGCGGAGAAATAGCCGGTCCACTGAAGGGAACAAAACTCCTCCTGTCCCACTTTAAGTCAATGGAGATTTTAATTTGCTTTAAAAGCTTGCGGTTATCGATCCATGCGGTCAAAAATTACAGGACCAGTATGGCTGGAAAGTTCTTGTTCATAGCTAACTTCACAACAATTTTGTGCAATTTTGACCTTCAGGAGGCGGTGAAACCGCCGGTCAAAGTACGGGTACAAAACTACTCTGGTCCTGCTTTAAGTCAATCGAGATTTTCATTTGTTTTAAAAGCTTGTGGTTATCGATCCATGGAGACTAAAATTAGAGGACCAGTATGGATGGAAAGGACTTGTTCAGAGCTAACTTCACAACAATTTTGGGCCATTTTGACCTTCAGGCGGCGAAGAAATAGCCGGTCAAAGGAAGGGTACAAAACTCCTCCTGTCCCAGTTTAAGTCAATGGAGATTTTCATTTGCTTTAAAAGCTTGCGGTTATCGATCCATGCGGTCAAAAATTACAGGACCAGTATACCTGGAAAGTACTTGTTCAGTGATAACTTCAGAACAATTTTGGGCCATTTTGACCTTCAGGCGGCGGAGAAATAGCCCGTCAAAGGAAGGGTACAAATCTCATCCGGTCCCACTTTAAGTCAATAAAGATTTTCATTTGCTTTAAAAGCTTGCGGTTATCGATCCATGGAGTCTAAAATTACAGGACCAGTATGGATGGAAAGGACTTGTTCAGAGCTAACTTCACAACGATTTTGGGCCATTTTGACATTCAGGCGGTGGAGAAATAGCCGGTCAAAGCAAGGGTACAAAAGTCCACCTGTCCCACTTTAAGTCAATGGAGATTTTAGTTTGCTTTAAAAGCTTGCGGTTATAGATCCATGGGGTATAAAATTACAGGACCAGTATGGCTGGAAAGGACTTGTTCAGAGCTAACTTTACACAGATTTTGGGGCTTTTTGACCTACAGGCGGTGGAGAAATAGCTCGTCAAAGGAAGGGTACAAATCTCATCCGATCCCACTTTAAGTAAATGAAGTTTTTCATTTGCTTTAAAAGCTTTCGGTTATCAATCCATGGGGTCGAAAATTACAGGACCAGTATGGCTGGAAGGGACTTGTTCAGAGCTAATATCACACAAATATTGGGCAATTTTGACCTGCAGGTGGCGGAGAAACAGCCAGTCAAAGTGAGGTTACAAAACTCATCCGGTTCCACTTTAAGTTAATGGAGATTTTCATTTGATTTAAAGCTTGCAGTTATCGATCCATGGGGTCTAAAATTACAGGACCAGTATGGATGGAAAGTACTTGTTCATAGCTAACTTCACAACAATTTTGGGCCATTTTGATCTTCAGGCAGCGGAGAAATAGCCGGTCAAAGTAAAGGTACAAAACTGCTCTGGTCCTGCTTTAAGTCAATGGAGATTTTAATTTGTTTTAAAGCTTGCAGTTATCAATCCATGGGGTCTAAAATTACAGGACCAGTATGGATGGAAATGAGTTGTTCAGAGCTAACTTCACAATAATTTTGGGCCATTTTGACATTCAGGCAGCGGAGAAAAAGCCGGTCAAAGTAAGGGTACAAAACTGCTCTGGTCCTGCTTTAGTTCAATGGTGATTTTAATTTGCTTTAAAAGCTTGCGGTTCTAGGTCCTAAAATTACAGGACCAGTATGTGTGGTATGGATTTGTTCAGAGCTAACTTTACACAGATTTTGGGGCTTTTTGACCTTCAGGTGGCGGAGAAATAGACAGTCAAAGGAAGGGTACAAATCTCATCCGGTCCCACTTTAAGTCAATGAAGATTTCCATTTGCTTTAAAAGCTTGCGGTTATCGATCCATGGAGTCTAAAATTACAGGACAAGTATGGGTGGAAATGAATTGTTCAGAGCTAACTTCACTACAATTTTGGGCCATTTTGACCTGCAGGCGGCGGAGAAATAGCCAGTCAAATGAAGGGTACAAAACTCCTCCTGTCCCACTTTAAGTCAATGGAGATTTTCATTTGCTTTAAAAGCTTGCGGTTATCGATCCATACGGTCAAAAATTACAGGACCAGTATGGCTGGAAAGTTCTTGTTCATAGCTAACTTCACAACAATTTTGTGCAATTTTGACCTTCAGGAGGCGGTGAAACAGCCGGTCAAAGTACGGGTACAAAACTGCTCTGGTCCTGCTTTAAGTCAATGAAGATTTCCATTTGCTTTAAAAGCTTGCGGTTATCGATCAATGGAGTCTAAAATTACAGGACCAGTATGGGTGGAAAGGACTTGTTCAGAGCTAACTTCACTACAATTTTGGGCCATTTTGACATTCAGGCGGCGGAGAATTAGCCGGTCAAAGGAAGGGTACAAAACTCCTCCTGTCCCACTTTAAGATAATGGAGATTTTCATTTGCTTTAAAAGCTTGCGGTTATCGATCCATGGGGTCAAAAATCACAGCACCAATATGGCTGGAAAGTTCTTGTTCATAGCTAACTTCACAACAATTTTGTGCAATTTTGACCTTCAGGAGGCGGAGAAACAGCCGGTCAAAGTTAGGGTTCAAAACTGCTCTGGTCCTGCTTTAAGTCAAAGGAGATTTTAATTTGCTTTTAAAGCTTGCAGTTATCAATCCATGGGGTCTAAAATTTCAGGACCAGTATGGATGGAAATGAGTTGTTCAGAGCTAACTTCACAATAATTTTGGGCCATTTTGACATTCAGGCAGCGGAGAAACAGCCGGTCAAAGTAAGGGTACAAAACTGCTCTGGTCCCGCTTTAATTCAATGGAGATTTTAGTTTGCTTTAAAAGCTTGCGGTTCTAGGTCCTAAAATTACAGGACCAGTATGGGTGGAAAGGACTTGTTCAGAGCTAACTGTACACAGATTTTTGGGCTTTTTGACCTTCAGGTGGCGGAGAAATAGACAGTCAAAGGAAGGGTACAAATCTCATCCGGTCCCACTTTAAGTCAATGAAGATTTTCATTTGCTTTTGAAGCTTGCGGTTATCGATTCATGGAGTCTAAAATTACAGGACCAGTATGGGTGGAAAGGACTTGTTCAGAGCTAACTTCACTACAATTTTGGGCCATTTTGACCTTCAGGCGGCGAAGAAATAGCCGGTCAAAGGAAGGGAACAAAACTCCTCCTGTCCCACTTTAAGTCAATGGAGATTTTAATTTGCTTTAAAAGCTTGCGGTTATCGATCCATGCGGTCAAAAATTACAGGACCAGTATGGCTGGAAAGTTCTTGTTCATAGCTAACTTCACAACAATTTTGTGCAATTTTGACCTTCAGGAGGCGGTGAAACAGCCGGTCAAAGTACGGGTACAAAACTGCTCTGGTCCTGCTTTAAGTCAATGGAGATTTTCATTTGTTTTCAAAGCTTGTGGTTATCGATCCATGGAGACTAAAATTAGAGGACCAGTATGGATGGAAAGGACTTGTTCAGAGCTAACTTCACAACAATTTTGGGCCATTTTGACCTTCAGGCGGCGAAGAAATAGCCGGTCAAAGGAAGGGTACAAAACTCCTCCTGTCCCACTTTAAGTCAATGGAGATTTTCATTTGCTTTAAAAGCTTGCGGTTATCGATCCATGCGGTCAAA
Source organism: Taudactylus pleione (assembly GCA_031769625.1). Lineage (NCBI taxonomy): Eukaryota > Metazoa > Chordata > Amphibia > Anura > Myobatrachidae > Taudactylus > Taudactylus pleione. Next base: position 2,410,712 of record JAUIMM010000322.1, on the reverse strand, counting down.
AATTACAGGACCAGTATACCTGGAAAGTACTTGTTCAGTGATAACTTCAGAACAATTTTGGGCCATTTTGACCTTCAGGCGGCGGAGAAATAGCCGGTCAAAGGAAGGGTACAAATCTCATCCGGTCCCACTTTAAGTCAATAAAGATTTTCATTTGCTTTAAAAGCTTGCGGTTATCGATCCATGGAGTCTAAAATTACAAGACCAGTATGGATGGAAAGGACTTGTTCAGAGCTAACTTCACAACAATTTTGGGCCATTTTGACATTCAGGCGGCGGAGAAATAGCCGGTCAAAGCAAGGGTACAAAAGTCCTCCTGTCCCACTTTAAGTCAATGGAGATTTTAGTTTGCTTTAAAAGCTTGCGGTTATAGATCCATGGGGTATAAAATTACAGGACCAGTATGGCTGGAAAGGACTTGTTCAGAGCTAACTTTACACAGATTTTGGGGCTTTTTGACCTACAGGCGGCGGAGAAATAGCTCGTCAAAGGAAGGGTACAAATCTCATCCGATCCCACTTTAAGTCAATGAAGATTTTCATTTGCTTTAAAAGCTTTCGGTTATCAATCCATGGGGTCGAAAATTACAGGACCAGTATGGCTGGAAGGGACTTGTTCAGAGCTAATATCACACAAATATTGGGCAATTTTGACCTGCAGGTGGCGGAGAAACAGCCAGTCAAACTGAGGTTACAAAACTCATCCGGTTCCACTTTAAGTTAATGGAGATTTTCATTTGATTTAAAGCTTGCAGTTATCGATCCATGGGGTCTAAAATTAGAGGACCAGTATGGATGGAAAGTACTTGTTCATAGCTAACTTCACAACAATTTTGGGCCATTTTGATCTTCAGGCGGCGGAAAACAGCCGGTCAAAGTAAAGGTACAAAACTGCTCTGGTCCTGCTTTAAGTCAATGGAGATTTTAATTTGTTTTAAAGCTTGCAGTTATCAATCCATGGGGTCTAAAATTACAGGACCAGTATGGATGGAAATGAGTTGTTCAGAGCTAACTTCTCAATAATTTTGGGCCATTTTGACATTCAGGCAGCGGAGAAAAAGCCGGTCAAAGTAAGGGTACAAAACTGCTCTGGTCCTGCTTTAATTCAATGGAGATTTTAGTTTGCTTTAAAAGCTTGCGGTTCTAGGTCCTAAAATTACAGGACCAGTATGGGTGGAAAGGATTTGTTCAGAGCTAACTTTACACAGATTTTGGGGCTTTTTGACCTTCAGGTGGCGGAGAAATAGACAGTCAAAGGAAGGGTACAAATCTCATCCGGTCCCACTTTAAGTCAATGAAGATTTCCATTTGCTTTAAAAGCTTGCGGTTATCGATCCATGGAGTCTAAAATTACAGGACAAGTATGGGTGGAAATGAATTGTTCAGAGCTAACTTCACTACAATTTTGGGCCATTTTGACCTGCAGGCGGCGGAGAAATAGCCGGTCAAATGAAGGGTACAAAACTCCTCCTGTCCCACTTTAAGTCAATGGAGATTTTCATTTGCTTTAAAAGCTTGCGGTTATCGATCCATGCGGTCAAAAATTACAGGACCAGTATGGCTGGAAAGTTCTTGTTCATAGCTAACTTCACAACAATTTCGTGCAATTTTGACATTCAGGAGGCGGTGAAACAGCCGGTCAAAGAAAGGGTACAAAACTGCTCTGGTCCTGCTTTAAGTCAATGGAGATTTTCATTTGTTTTAAAAGCTTGTGGTTATCGATCCATGGAGTCTAAAATTAGAGGACCAGTATGGCTGGAAAGCACTTGTTCAGTGCTAACTTCAGAACAATTTTGGGCCATTTTGACATTCAGGCGGCGGAGAAACAGCTGGTCAAAGTAAAGGTACAAAACTGCTCTGGTCCTGCTTTAAGTCAATGTAGATTATAATTTGCTTTTAAAGCTTGCAGTTATCAATCCATGGGGTCTAAAATTACAGGACCAGTATGGATGGAAATGAGTTGTTCAGAGCTAACTTCACAATAATTTTGGGCCATTTTTACATTCAGGCAGCGGAGAAACAGCCGGTCAAAGTAAGGGTACAAAACTGCTCTGGTCCTGCTTTAATTCAATGGAGATTTTAGTTTGCTTTAAAAGCTTGCGGTTATAGGTCCTAAATTTACAGGACCAGTATGGGTGGAAAGGACTTGTTCAGAGCTAACTTTACACATATATTGGGGCTTTTTGACCTTCAGGTGGCGGAGCAATAGACGGTCAAAGGACGGGTACAAATCTCATCCGGTCCCACTTTAAGTCAATGAAGATTTCCATTTGCTTTAAAAGCTTGCGGTTATCGATCCATGGAGTCTAAAATTACAGGACCAGTATGGGTGGAAAGGACTTGTTCAGAGCTAACTTCACTACAATTTTGTGCAATTTTGACCTTCAGGAGGCAGTGAAACAGACGGTCAAAGTAAGGGTACAAAACTGCTCTGGTCCTGCTTTAAGTCAAAGGAGATTTTCATTTGTTTTAAAAGCTTGTGGTTATCGATCCATGGAGTCTAAAATTAGAGGACCAGTATGGATGGAAAGGACTTGTTCAAAGCTAACTTCAGAACAATTTTGGGCCATTTTGACCTTCAGGCGGAGAAGAAATTGCCGGTCAAAGGAAGGGTACAAAACTCCTCCTGTCCCACTTTAAGTCAATGCAGATTTTCATTTGCTTTAAAAGCTTGCGGTTATCGATCCATGGGGTCAAAAATTACAGGACCAGTATGGCTGGAAATGACTTGTTCAGAGCTAACTTCACAATAATTTTGGTCCATTTTGACTCTCAGGCGGCGGAGAAATAGCCGGTCAAAGGAAGGGTACAAATCTCATCCGGTCCCACTTTAAGTCAATAAAGATTTTCATTTGCTTTAAAAGCTTGCGGTTATCGATCCATGGAGTCTAAAATTACAGGACCAGTATGGATGGAAAGGACTTGTTCAGAGCTAACTTCACAACAATTTTGGGCCATTTTGACATTCAGGCGGCGGAGAAATAGCCGGTCAAAGCAAGGGTACAAAAGTCCTCCTGTCCCACATTAAGTCAATGGAGATTTTAGTTTGCTTTAAAAGCTTGCGGTTATAGATCCATGGGGTATAAAATTACAGGACCAGTATGGCTGGAAAGGACTTGTTCAGAGCTAACTTTACACAGATTTTGGGGCTTTTTGACCTTCAGGCGGCGGAGAAATAGCTGGTCAAAGGAAGGGTACAAATCTCATCCGATCCCACTTTAAGTCAATGAAGATTTTCATTTGCTGTAAAAGCTTTCGGTTATCAATCCATGGGGTCGAAAATTACAGGACCAGTATGGCTGGAAGGGACTTGTTCAGAGCTAATATCACACAAATATTGGGCAATTTTGACCTGCAGGTGGCGGAGAAACAGCCAGTCAAAGTGAGGTTAAGAAACTCATCCGGTTCCACTTTAAGTTAATGGAGATTTTCATTTGATTTAAAGCTTGCAGTTATCGATCCATGGGGTCTAAAATTACAGGACCAGTATGGAAGTAAAGTACTTGTTCATAGCTAACTTCACAACAATTTTGGGCCATTTTGACCTTCAGGCGGCGGAGAAACAGCCGGTCAAAGTAAAGGTACAAAACTGCTCTGGTCCTGCTTTAAGTCAATGGAGATTTTAATTTGTTTTAAAGCTTGCAGTTATCAATCCATGGGGTCTAAAATTACAGGACCAGTATGGATGGAAATGAGTTGTTCAGAGCTAACTTCACAATAATTTTGGGCCATTTTGAAATTCAGGCAGCGGAGAAACAGCCGGTCAAAGTAAGGGTACAAAACTGCTCTGGTCCTGCTTTAATTCAATGGAGATTTTAGTTTGCTTTAAAAGCTTGCGGTTCTAGGTCCTAAAATTACAGGACCAGTATGGGTGGAAAGGATTTGTTCAGAGCTAACTTTACACAGATTTTGGGGCTTTTTGACCTTCAGGTGGCGGAGAAATAGACAGTCAAAGGAAGGGTACAAATCTCATCCGGTCCCACTTTAAGTCAATGAAGATTTCCATTTGCTTTAAAAGCTTGCGGTTATCGATCCATGGAGTCTAAAATTACAGGACAAGTATGGGTGGAAATGAATTGTTCAGAGCTAACTTCACTACAATTTTGGGCCATTTTGACCTGCAGGCGGCGGAGAAATAGCCAGTCAAATGAAGGGTACAAAACTCCTCCTGTCCCACTTTAAGTCAATGGAGATTTTCATTTGCTTTAAAAGCTTGCGGTTATCGATCCATGCGGTCAAAAATTACAGGACCAGTATGGCTGGAAAGTTCTTGTTCATAGCTAACTTCACAACAATTTTCTGCAATTTTGACCTTCAGGAGGCGGTGAAACAGCCGGTCAAAGTACGGGTACAAAACTGCTCTGGTCCTGCTTTAAGTCAATGAAGATTTCCATTTGCTTTAAAAGCTTGCGGTTATCGATCAATGGAGTCTAAAATTACAGGACCAGTATGGGTGGAAAGGACTTGTTCAGAGCTAACTTCACTACAATTTTGGGCCATTTTGACATTCAGGCGGCGGAGAATTAGCCGGTCAAAGGAAGGGTACAAAACTCCTCCTGTCCCACTTTAAGATAATGGAGATTTTCATTTGCTTTAAAAGCTTGCGGTTATCGATCCATGGGGTCAAAAATTACAGCACCAGTATGGCTGGAAAGTTCTTGTTCATAGCTAACTTCACAACAATTTTGTGCAATTTTGACCTTCAGGAGGCGGAGAAACAGCCGGTCAAAGTTAGGGTTCAAAACTGCTCTGGTCCTGCTTTAAGTCAAAGGAGATTTTAATTTGCTTTTAAAGCTTGCAGTTATCAATCCATGGGGTCTAAAATTTCAGGACCAGTATGGATGGAAATGAGTTGTTCAGAGCTAACTTCACAATAATTTTGGGCCATTTTGACATTCAGGCAGCGGAGAAACAGCCGGTCAAAGTAAGGGTACAAAACTGCTCTGGTCCCGCTTTAATTCAATGGAGATTTTAGTTTGCTTTAAAAGCTTGCGGTTCTAGGTCCTAAAATTACAGGACCAGTATGGGTGGAAAGGACTTGTTCAGAGCTAACTTTACACAGATTTTTGGGCTTTTTGACCTTCAGGTGGCGGAGAAATAGACAGTCAAAGGAAGGGTACAAATCTCATCCGGTCCCACTTTAAGTCAATGAAGATTTTCATTTGCTTTTAAAGCTTGCGGTTATCGATCCATGGAGTCTAAAATTACAGGACCAGTATGGGTGGAAAGGACTTGTTCAGAGCTAACTTCACTACAATTTTGGGCCATTTTGACCTTCAGGCGGCGAAGAAATAGCCGGTCAAAGGAAGGGAACAAAACTCCTCCTGTCCCACTTTAAGTCAATGGAGATTTTAATTTGCTTTAAAAGCTTGCGGTTATCGATCCATGCGGTCAAAAATTACAGGACCAGTATGGCTGGAAAGTTCTTGTTCATAGCTAACTTCACAACAATTTTGTGCAATTTTGACCTTCAGGAGGCGGTGAAACAGCCGGTCAAAGTACGGGTACAAAACTGCTCTGGTCCTGCTTTAAGTCAATGGAGATTTTCATTTGTTTTAAAAGCTTGTGGTTATCGATCCATGGAGACTAAAATTAGAGGACCAGTATGGATGGAAAGGACTTGTTCAGAGCTAACTTCACAACAATTTTGGGCCATTTTGACCTTCAGGCGGCGAAGAAATAGCCGGTCAAAGGAAGGGTACAAAACTCCTCCTGTCCCACTTTAAGTCAATGGAGATTTTCATTTGCTTTTAAAGCTTGCGGTTATCGATCCATGCGGTCAAAAATTACAGGACCAGTATACCTGGAAAGTACTTGTTCAGTGATAACTTCAGAACAATTTTGGGCCATTTTGACCTTCAGGCGGCGGAGAAATAGCCGGTCAAAGGAAGGGTACAAATCTCATCCGGTCCCACTTTAAGTCAATAAAGATTTTCATTTGCTTTAAAAGCTTGCGGTTATCGATCCATGGAGTCTAAAATTACAGGACCAGTATGGATGGAAAGGACTTGTTCAGAGCTAACTTCACAACAATTTTGGGCCATTTTGACATTCAGGCGGCGGAGAAATAGCCGGTCAAAGCAAGGGTACAAAAGTCCTCCTGTCCCACTTTAAGTCAATGGAGATTTTAGTTTGCTTTAAAAGCTTGCGGTTATAGATCCATGGGGTATAAAATTACAGGACCAGTATGGCTGGAAAGGACTTGTTCAGAGCTAACTTTACACAGATTTTGGGGCTTTTTGACCTACAGGCGGCGGAGAAATAGCTCGTCAAAGGAAGGGTACAAATCTCATCCGATCCCACTTTAAGTCAATGAAGATTTTCATTTGCTTTAAAAGCTTTCGGTTATCAATCCATGGGGTCGAAAATTACAGGACCAGTATGGCTGGAAGGGACTTGTTCAGAGCTAATATCACACAAATATTGGGCAATTTTGACCTGCAGGTGGCGGAGAAACAGCCAGTCAAAGTGAGGTTACAAAACTCATCCGGTTCCACTTTAAGTTAATGGAGATTTTCATTTGATTTAAAGCTTGCAGTTATCGATCCATGGGGTCTAAAATTAGAGGACCAGTATGGATGGAAAGTACTTGTTCATAGCTAACTTCACAACAATTTTGGGCCATTTTGATCTTCAGGCGGCGGAAAACAGCCGGTCAAAGTAAAGGTACAAAACTGCTCTGGTCCTGCTTTAAGTCAATGGAGATTTTAATTTGTTTTAAAGCTTGCAGTTATCAATCCATGGGGTCTAAAATTACAGGACCAGTATGGATGGAAATGAGTTGTTCAGAGCTAACTTCTCAATAATTTTGGGCCATTTTGACATTCAGGCAGCGGAGAAAAAGCCGGTCAAAGTAAGGGTACAAAACTGCTCTGGTCCTGCTTTAATTCAATGGAGATTTTAGTTTGCTTTAAAAGCTTGCGGTTCTAGGTCCTAAAATTACAGGACCAGTATGGGTGGAAAGGATTTGTTCAGAGCTAACTTTACACAGATTTTGGGGCTTTTTGACCTTCAGGTGGCGGAGAAATAGACAGTCAAAGGAAGGGTACAAATCTCATCCGGTCCCACTTTAAGTCAATGAAGATTTCCATTTGCTTTAAAAGCTTGCGGTTATCGATCCATGGAGTCTAAAATTACAGGACAAGTATGGGTGGAAATGAATTGTTCAGAGCTAACTTCACTACAATTTTGGGCCATTTTGACCTGCAGGCGGCGGAGAAATAGCCGGTCAAATGAAGGGTACAAAACTCCTCCTGTCCCACTTTAAGTCAATGGAGATTTTCATTTGCTTTAAAAGCTTGCGGTTATCGATCCATGCGGTCAAAAATTACAGGACCAGTATGGCTGGAAAGTTCTTGTTCATAGCTAACTTCACAACAATTTCGTGCAATTTTGACATTCAGGAGGCGGTGAAACAGCCGGTCAAAGAAAGGGTACAAAACTGCTCTGGTCCTTCTTTAAGTCAATGGAGATTTTCATTTGTTTTAAAAGCTTGTGGTTATCGATCCATGGAGTCTAAAATTAGAGGACCAGTATGGCTGGAAAGCACTTGTTCAGTGCTAACTTCAGAACAATTTTGGGCCATTTTGACATTCAGGCGGCGGAGAAACAGCCGGTCAAAGTAAAGGTACAAAACTGCTCTGGTCCTGCTTTAAGTCAATGGAGATTATAATTTGCTTTTAAAGCTTGCAGTTATCAATCCATGGGGTCTAAAATTACAGGACCAGTATGGATGGAAATGAGTTGTTCAGAGCTAACTTCACAATAATTTTGGGCCATTTTTACATTCAGGCAGCGGAGAAACAGCCGGTCAAAGTAAGGGTACAAAACTGCTCTGGTCCTGCTTTAATTCAATGGAGATTTTAGTTTGCTTTAAAAGCTTGCGGTTATAGGTCCTAAATTTACAGGACCAGTATGGGTGGAAAGGACTTGTTCAGAGCTAACTTTACACATATATTGGGGCTTTTTGACCTTCAGGTGGCGGAGCAATAGACGGTCAAAGGACGGGTACAAATCTCATCTGGTCCCACTTTAAGTCAATGAAGATTTCCATTTGCTTTAAAAGCTTGCGGTTATCGATCCATGGAGTCTAAAATTACAGGACCAGTATGGGTGGAAAGGACTTGTTCAGAGCTAACTTCACTACAATTTTGTGCAATTTTGACCTTCAGGAGGCAGTGAAACAGCCGGTCAAAGTAAGGGTACAAAACTGCTCTGGTCCTGCTTTAAGTCAAAGGAGATTTTCATTTGTTTTAAAAGCTTGTGGTTATCGATCCATGGAGTCTAAAATTAGAGGACCAGTATGGATGGAAAGGACTTGTTCAAAGCTAACTTCAGAACAATATTGGGCCATTTTGACCTTCAGGCGGAGAAGAAATTGCCGGTCAAAGGAAGGGTACAAAACTCCTCCTGTCCCACTTTAAGTCAATGCAGATTTTCATTTGCTTTAAAAGCTTGCGGTTATCGATCCATGGGGTCAAAAATTACAGGACCAGTATGGCTGGAAATGACTTGTTCAGAGCTAACTTCACAATAATTTTGGTCCATTTTGACTCTCAGGCGGCGGAGAAATAGCCGGTCAAAGGAAGGGTACAAATCTCATCCGGTCCCACTTTAAGTCAATAAAGATTTTCATTTGCTTTAAAAGCTTGCGGTTATCGATCCATGGAGTCTAAAATTACAGGACCAGTATGGATGGAAAGGACTTGTTCAGAGCTAACTTCACAACAATTTTGGGCCATTTTGACATTCAGGCGGCGGAGAAATAGCCGGTCAAAGCAAGGGTACAAAAGTCCTCCTGTCCCACATTAAGTCAATGGAGATTTTAGTTTGCTTTAAAAGCTTGCGGTTATAGATCCATGGGGTATAAAATTACAGGACCAGTATGGCTGGAAAGGACTTGTTCAGAGCTAACTTTACACAGATTTTGGGGCTTTTTGACCTTCAGGCGGCGGAGAAATAGCTGGTCAAAGGAAGGGTACAAATCTCATCCGATCCCACTTTAAGTCAATGAAGATTTTCATTTGCTGTAAAAGCTTTCGGTTATCAATCCATGGGGTCGAAAATTACAGGACCAGTATGGCTGGAAGGGACTTGTTCAGAGCTAATATCACACAAATATTGGGCAATTTTGACCTGCAGGTGGCGGAGAAACAGCCAGTCAAAGTGAGGTTAAGAAACTCATCCGGTTCCACTTTAAGTTAATGGAGATTTTCATTTGATTTAAAGCTTGCAGTTATCGATCCATGGGGTCTAAAATTACAGGACCAGTATGGAAGTAAAGTACTTGTTCATAGCTAACTTCACAACAATTTTGGGCCATTTTGACCTTCAGGCGGCGGAGAAACAGCCGGTCAAAGTAAAGGTACAAAACTGCTCTGGTCCTGCTTTAAGTCAATGGAGATTTTAATTTGTTTTAAAGCTTGCAGTTATCAATCCATGGGGTCTAAAATTACAGGACCAGTATGGATGGAAATGAGTTGTTCAGCGCTAACTTCACAATAATTTTGGGCCATTTTGACATTCAGGCAGCGGAGAAACAGCCGGTCAAAGTAAGGGTACAAAACTGCTCTGGTCCTGCTTTAATTCAATGGAGATTTTAGTTTGCTTTAAAAGCTTGCGGTTCTAGGTCCTAAAATTACAGGACCAGTATGGGTGGAAAGGATTTGTTCAGAGCTAACTTTACACAGATTTTGGGGCTTTTTGACCTTCAGGTGGCGGAGAAATAGACAGTCAAAGGAAGGGTACAAATCTCATCCGGTCCCACTTTAAGTCAATGAAGATTTCCATTTGCTTTAAAAGCTTGCGGTTATCGATCCATGGAGTCTAAAATTACAGGACAAGTATGGGTGGAAATGAATTGTTCAGAGCTAACTTCACTACAATTTTGGGCCATTTTGACCTGCAGGCGGCGGAGAAATAGCCAGTCAAATGAAGGGTACAAAACTCCTCCTGTCCCACTTTAAGTCAATGGAGATTTTCATTTGCTTTAAAAGCTTGCGGTTATCGATCCATGCGGTCAAAAATTACAGGACCAGTATGGCTGGAAAGTTCTTGTTCATAGCTAACTTCACAACAATTTTGTGCAATTTTGACCTTCAGGAGGCGGTGAAACAGCCGGTCAAAGTACGGGTACAAAACTGCTCTGGTCCTGCTTTAAGTCAATGAAGATTTCCATTTGCTTTAAAAGCTTGCGGTTATCGATCAATGGAGTCTAAAATTACAGGACCAGTATGGGTGGAAAGGACTTGTTCAGAGCTAACTTCACTACAATTTTGGGCCATTTTGACATTCAGGCGGCGGAGAATTAGCCGGTCAAAGGAAGGGTACAAAACTCCTCCTGTCCCACTTTAAGATAATGGAGATTTTCATTTGCTTTAAAAGCTTGCGGTTATCGATCCATGGGGTCAAAAATTACAGCACCAGTATGGCTGGAAAGTTCTTGTTCATAGCTAACTTCACAACAATTTTGTGCAATTTTGACCTTCAGGAGGCGGAGAAACAGCCGGTCAAAGTTAGGGTTCAAAACTGCTCTGGTCCTGCTTTAAGTCAAAGGAGATTTTAATTTGCTTTTAAAGCTTGCAGTTATCAATCCATGGGGGTCTAAAATTTCAGGACCAGTATGGATGGAAATGAGTTGTTCAGAGCTAACTTCACAATAATTTTGGGCCATTTTGACATTCAGGCAGCGGAGAAACAGCCGGTCAAAGTAAGGGTACAAAACTGCTCTGGTCCCGCTTTAATTCAATGGAGATTTTAGTTTGCTTTAAAAGCTTGCGGTTCTAGGTCCTAAAATTACAGGACCAGTATGGGTGGAAAGGACTTGTTCAGAGCTAACTTTACACAGATTTTTTGGGCTTTTTGACCTTCAGGTGGCGGAGAAATAGACAGTCAAAGGAAGGGTACAAATCTCATCCGGTCCCACTTTAAGTCAATGAAGATTTTCATTTGCTTTTAAAGCTTGCGGTTATCGATCCATGGAGTCTAAAATTACAGGACCAGTATGGGTGGAAAGGACTTGTTCAGAGCTAACTTCACTACAATTTTGGGCCATTTTGACCTACAGGCGGCGGGGAAATAGCCGGTCAACTGAAGGGAACAAAACTCCTCCTGTCCCACTTTAAGTCAATGGAGATTTTAATTTGCTTTAAAAGCTTGCAGTTATCGATCCATGCGGTCAAAAATTACAGGACCAGTATGGCTGGAAAGTTCTTGTTCATAGCTAACTTCACAACAATTTTGTGCAATTTTGACCTTCAGGAGGCGGTGAAACCGCCGGTCAAAGTACGGGTACAAAACTGCTCTGGTCCTGTTTTAAGTCAATGGAGATTTTCATTTGTTTTAAAAGCTTGTGGTTATCGATCCATGGAGACTAAAATTAGAGGACCAGTATGGATGGAAAGGACTTGTTCAGAGCTAACTTCACAACAATTTTGGGCCATTTTGACCTTCAGGCGGCGAAGAAATAGCCGGTCAAAGGAAGGGTACAAAACTCCTCCTGTCCCACTTTAAGTCAATGGAGATTTTCATTTGCTTTAAAAGCTTGCGGTTATCGATCCATGCGGTCAAAAATTACAGGACCAGTATACCTGGAAAGTACTTGTTCAGTGATAACTTCAGAACAATTTTGGGCCATTTTGACCTTCAGGCGGCGGAGAAATAGCCGGTCAAAGGAAGGGTACAAATCTCATCTGGTCCCACTTTAAGTCAATAAAGATTTTCATTTGCTTTAAAAGCTTGCGGTTATCGATCCATGGAGTCAAAAATTACAGGACCAGTATGGATGAAAGGACTTGTTCAGAGCTAACTTCACAACAATTTTGGGCCATTTTGACATTCAGGCGGCGGAGAAATAGCCGGTCAAAGCAAGGGTACAAAAGTCCTCCTGTCCCACTTTAAGTCAATGGAGATTTTAGTTTGCTTTAAAAGCTTGCGGTTATAGATCCATGGGGTATAAAATTACAGGACCAGTATGGCTGGAAAGGGACTTGTTCAGAGCTAACTTTACACAGATTTTGGGGCTGTTTGACCTACAGGCGGCGGAGAAATAGCTCGTCAAAGGAAGGGTACAAATCTCATCCGATCCCACTTTAAGTCAATGAAGATTTTCATTTGCTTTAAAAGCTTTCGGTTATCAATCCATGGGGTCGAAAATTACAGGACCAGTATGGCTGGAAGGGACTTGTTCAGAGCTAATATCACACAAATATTGGGCAATTTTGACCTGCAGGTGGCGGAGAAACAGCCAGTCAAAGTGAGGTTACAAAACTCATCCGGTTCCACTTTAAGTTAATGGAGATTTTCATTTGATTTAAAGCTTGCAGTTATCGATCCATGGGGTCTAAAATTACAGGACCAGTATGGATGGAAAGTACTTGTTCATAGCTAACTTCACAACAATTTTGGGCCATTTTGATCTTCAGGCGGCGGAGAAATAGCCGGTCAAAGTAAAGGTACAAAACTGCTCTGGTCCTGCTTTAAGTCAATGGAGATTTTAATTTGTTTTAAAGCTTGCAGTTATCAATCCATGGGGTCTAAAATTACAGGACCAGTATGGATGGAAATGAGTTGTTCAGAGCTAACTTCTCAATAATTTTGGGCCATTTTGACATTCAGGCAGCGGAGAAAAAGCCGGTCAAAGTAACGGTTCAAAACTGCTCTGGTCCTGCTTTAATTCAATGGAGATTTTAGTTTGCTTTAAAAGCTTGCGGTTCTAGGTCCTAAAATTACAGGACCAGTATGGGTGGAAAGGATTTGTTCAGAGCTAACTTTACACAGATTTTGGGGCTTTTTGACCTTCAGGTGGCGGAGAAATAGACAGTCAAAGGAAGGGTACAAATCTCATCCGGTCCCACTTTAAGTCAATGAAGATTTCCATTTGCTTTAAAAGCTTGCGGTTATCGATCCATGGAGTCTAAAATTACAGGACAAGTATGGGTGGAAATGAATTGTTCAGAGCTAACTTCACTACAATTTTGGGCCATTTTGACCTGCAGGCGGCGGAGAAATAGCCGGTCAAATGAAGGGTACAAAACTCCTCCTGTCCCACTTTAAGTCAATGGAGATTTTCATTTGCTTTAAAAGCTTGCGGTTATCGATCCATGCGGTCAAAAATTACAGGACCAGTATGGCTGGAAAGTTCTTGTTCATAGCTAACTTCACAACAATTTCGTGTAATTTTGACATTCAGGAGGCGGTGAAACAGCAGGTCAAAGAAAGGGTACAAAACTGCTCTGGTCCTGCTTTAAGTCAATGGAGATTTTCATTTGTTTTAAAAGCTTGTGGTTATCGATCCATGGAGTCTAAAATTAGAGGACCAGTATGGCTGGAAAGCACTTGTTCAGTGCTAACTTCAGAACAATTTTGGGCCATTTTGACATTCAGCCGGCGGAGAAACAGCCGGTCAAAGTAAAGGTACAAAACTGCTCTGGTCCTGCTTTAAGTCAATGGAGATTATAATTTGCTTTTAAAGCTTGCAGTTATCAATCCATGGGTTCTAAAATTACAGGACCAGTATGGATGGAAATGAGTTGTTCAGAGCTAACTTCACAATAATTTTGGGCCATTTTTACATTCAGGCAGCGGAGAAACAGCCGGTCAAAGTAAGGGTACAAAACTGCTCTGGTCCTGCTTTAATTCAATGGAGATTTTAGTTTGCTTTAAAAGCTTGCGGTTATAGGTCCTAAATTTACAGGACCAGTATGGGTGGAAAGGACTTGTTCAGAGCTAACTTTACACATATATTGGGGCTTTTTGACCTTCAGGTGGCGGAGCAATAGACGGTCAAAGGACGGGTACAAATCTCATCCGGTCCCACTTTAAGTCAATGAAGATTTCCATTTGCTTTAAAAGCTTGCGGTTATCGATCCATGGAGTCTAAAATTACAGGACCAGTATGGGTGGAAAGGACTTGTTCAGAGCTAACTTCACTATAATTTTGGGCCATTTTGACATTCAGGCGGCGGAGAATTAGCCGGTCAAAGGAAGGGTACAAAACTCCTCCTGTCCCACTTTAAGATAATGGAGATTTTCATTTGCTTTAAAAGCTTGCGGTTATCGATCCATGGGGTCAAAAATTACAGAACCAGTATGGCTGGAAAGTTCTTGTTCATAGCTAACTTCACAACAATTTTGTGCAATTTTGACCTTCAGGAGTCGGTGAAACAGCCGGTCAAAGTAAGGGTACAAAACTGCTCTGGTCCTGCTTTAAGTCAAAGGAGATTTTCATTTGTTTTAAAAGCTTGTGGTTATCGATCCATGGAGTCTAAAATTAGAGGACCAGTATGGATGGAAAGGACTTGTTCAAAGCTAACTTCAGAACAATTTTGGGCCATTTTGACCTTCAGGCAGAGAAGAAATTGCCGGTCAAAGGAAGGGTACAAAACTCCTCCTGTCCCACTTTAAGTCAATGCAGATTTTCATTTGCTTTAAAAGCTTGCGGTTATCGATCCATGGGGTCAAAAATTACAGGACCAGTATGGCTGGAAATGACTTGTTCAGAGCTAACTTCACCATAATTTTGGTCCATTTTGACTCTCAGGCGGCGGAGAAACAGCCGGTCAAAGTTAGGGTTCAAAACTGCTCTGGTCCTGCTTTAAGTCAAAGGAGATTTTAATTTGCTTTTAAAGCTTGCAGTTATCAATCCATGGGGTCTAAAATTACAGGACCAGTATGGATGGAAATGAGTTGTTCAGAGCTAACTTCACAATAATTTTGGGCCATTTTGACATTCAGGCAGCGGAGAAACAGCCGGTCAAAGTAAGGGTACAAAACTGCTCTGGTCCCGCTTTAATTCAATGGAGATTTTAGTTTGCTTTAAAAGCTTGTGGTTCTAGGTCCTAAAATTACAGGACCAGTATGGGTGGAAAGGACTTGTTCAGAGCTAACTTTACACATATTTTGGGGCTTTTTGACCTTCAGGTGGCGGAGAAATAGACGGTCAAAGGAAGGGTACAAATCTCATCCGGTCCCACTTTAAGTCAATGAAGATTTTCATTTGCTTTTAAAGCTTGCGGTTATCGATCCATGGAGTCTAAAATTACAGGACCAGTATGGCTGGAAAGTTCTTGTTCATAGCTAACTTCACAACAATTTTGTGCAATTTTGACATTCAGGAGGCGGTGAAACAGCCGGTCAAAGAAAGGGTACAAAACTGCTCTGGTCCTGCTTTAAGTCAATGGAGATTTTCATTTGTTTTAAAAGCTTGTGGTTATCGATCCATGGAGTCTAAAATTAGAGGACCAGTATGGCTGGAAAGCACTTGTTCAGTGCTAACTTCAGAACAATTTTGGGCCTTTTTGACATTCAGGCGGCGGAGAAACAGCCGGTCAAAATAAAGGTAAAAAACTGCTCTGGTCCTGCTTTAAGTCAATGGAGATTATAATTTGCTTTTAAAGCTTGCAGTTATCAATCCATGGGGTCTAAAATTACAGGACCAGTATGGATGGAAATGAGTTGTTCAGAGCTAACTTCACAATAATTTTGGGCCATTTTTACATTCAAGCAGCGGAGAAACAGCCGGTCAAAGTAAGGGTACAAAACTGCTCTGGTCCCTGCTTTAATTCAATGGAGATTTTAGTTTGCTTTAAAAGCTTGCGGTTATAGGTCCTAAAATTACAGGACCAGTATGTGTGGAAAGGACTTGTTCAGAGCTAACTTTACACATATTTTGGGGCTTTTTGACCTTCAGTTGGTGGAGCAATAGACGGTCAAAGGACGGGTACAAATCTCATCCGGTCCCACTTTAAGTCAATGAAGATTTCCATTTGCTTTAAAAGCTTGCGGTTATCGATCCATGGAGTCTAAAATTACAGGACCAGTACGGGTGGAAAGGACTTGTTCAGAGCTAACTTCACTACAATTTTGGGGCCATTTTGACATTCAGGCGGCGGAGAATTAGCCGGTCAAAGGAAGGGTACAAAACTCCTCCTGTCCCACTTTAAGATAATGGAGATTTTCATTTGCTTTAAAAGCTTGCGGTTATCGATCCATGGGGTCAAAAATTACAGCACCAGTATGGCTGGAAAGTTCTTGTTCATAGCTAACTTCACAACAATTTTGTGCAATTTTGACCTTCAGGAGGCGGTGAAACAGCCGGTCAAAGTAAGGGTACAAAACTGCTCTGGTCCTGCTTTAAGTCAATGGAGATTTTCATTTGTTTTAAAAGCTTGTGGTTATCGATCCATGGAGTCTAAAATTAGAGGACCAGTATGGATGGAAAGGACTTGTTCAAAGCTAACTTCACAACAATTTTGGGCCATTTTGACCTTCAGGCGGAGAAGAAATTGCCGGTCAAAGGAAGGGTACAAAACTCCTCCTGTCCCACTTTAAGTCAATGCAGATTTTCATTTGCTTTAAAAGCTTGCGGTTATCGATCCATGGGGTCAAAAATTACAGGACCAGTATGGCTGGAAATGACTTGTTCAGAGCTAACTTCACCATAATTTTGGTCCATTTTGACTCTCAGGCGGCGGAGAAACAGCCGGTCAAAGTTAGGGTTCAAAACTGCTCTGGTCCTGCTTTAAGTCAAAGGAGATTTTAATTTGCTTTTAAAGCTTGCAGTTATCAATCCATGGGGTCTAAAATTACAGGACCAGTATGGATGGAAATGAGTTGTTCAGAGCTAACTTCACAATAATTTTGGGCCATTTTGACATTCAGGCAGCGGAGAAACAGCCGGTCAAAGTAAGGGTACAAAACTGCTCTGGTCCCGCTTTAATTCAATGGAGATTTTAGTTTGCTTTAAAAGCTTGTGGTTCTAGGTCCTAAATTACAGGACCAGTATGGGTGGAAAGGACTTGTTCAGAGCTAACTTTACACATATTTTGGGGCTTTTTGACCTTCAGGTGGCGGAGAAATAGACGGTCAAAGGAAGGGTACAAATCTCATCCGGTCCCACTTTAAGTCAATGAAGATTTTCATTTGCTTTAAAGCTTGCGGTTATCGATCCATGGAGTCTAAAATTACAGGACCAGTATGGCTGGAAAGTTCTTGTTCATAGCTAACTTCACAACAATTTTGTGCAATTTTGACATTCAGGAGGCGGTGAAACAGCCGGTCAAAGAAAGGGTACAAAACTGCTCTGGTCCTGCTTTAAGTCAATGGAGATTTTCATTTGTTTTAAAAGCTTGTGGTTATCGATCCATGGAGTCTAAAATTAGAGGACCAGTATGGCTGGAAAGCACTTGTTCAGTGCTAACTTCAGAACAATTTTGGGCCTTTTTGACATTCAGGCGGCGGAGAAACAGCCGGTCAAAATAAAGGTAAAAAACTGCTCTGGTCCTGCTTTAAGTCAATGGAGATTATAATTTGCTTTTAAAGCTTGCAGTTATCAATCCATGGGGTCTAAAATTACATGACCAGTATGGATGGAAATGAGTTGTTCAGAGCTAACTTCACAATAATTTTGGGCCATTTTTACATTCAAGCAGCGGAGAAACAGCCGGTCAAAGTAAGGGTACAAAACTGCTCTGGTCCTGCTTTAATTCAATGGAGATTTAGTTTGCTTTAAAAGCTTGCGGTTATAGGTCCTAAAATTACAGGACCAGTATGGGTGGAAAGGACTTGTTCAGAGCTAACTTTACACATATTTTGGGGCTTTTTGACCTTCAGTTGGCGGAGCAATAGACGGTCAAAGGACGGGTACAAATCTCATCCGGTCCCACTTTAAGTCAATGAAGATTTCCATTTGCTTTAAAAGCTTGCGGTTATCGATCCATGGAGTCTAAAATTACAGGACCAGTATGGGTGGAAAGGACTTGTTCAGAGCTAACTTCACTACAATTTTGGGCCATTTTGACATTCAGGCGGCGGAGAATTAGCCGGTCAAAGGAAGGGTACAAAACTCCTCCTGTCTAACTTTAAGATAATGGAGATTTTCATTTGCTTTAAAAGCTTGCGGTTATCGATCCATGGGGTCAAAAATTACAGCACCAGTATGGCTGGAAAGTTCTTGTTCATAGCTAACTTCACAACAATTTTGTGCAATTTTGACCTTCAGGAGGCGGTGAAACAGCCGGTCAAAGTAAGGGTACAAAACTGCTCTGGTCCTGCTTTAAGTCAATGGAGATTTTCATTTGTTTTAAAAGCTTGTGGTTATCGATCCATGGAGTCTAAAATTAGAGGACCAGTATGGATGGAAAGGACTTGTTCAAAGCTAACTTCACAACAATTTTGGGCCATTTTGACCTTCAGGCGGAGAAGAAATTGCCGGTCAAAGGAAGGGTACAAAACTCCTCCTGTCCCACTTTAAGTCAATGCAGATTTTCATTTGCTTTAAAGCTTGCGGTTATCGATCCATGGGGTCAAAAATTACAGGACCAGTATGGCTGGAAATGACTTTTTCAGAGCTAACTTCACAATAATTTTGGTCCATTTTGACTCTCAGGCGGCGGAGAAACAGCCGGTCAAAGTTAGGG
This sequence comes from Taudactylus pleione, assembly GCA_031769625.1. Lineage (NCBI taxonomy): Eukaryota > Metazoa > Chordata > Amphibia > Anura > Myobatrachidae > Taudactylus > Taudactylus pleione. The sequence goes on along the minus strand of JAUIMM010000322.1, from coordinate 2,392,297 downwards.
TTCAAAACTGCTCTGGTCCTGCTTTAAGTCAAAGGAGATTTTAATTTGTTTTTAAAGCTTGCAGTTATCAATCCATGGGGTCTAAAATTTCAGGACCAGTATGGATGGAAATGAGTTGTTCAGAGCTAACTTCACAATAATTTTGGGCCATTTTGACATTCAGGCAGCGGAGAAACAGCCGGTCAAAGTAAGGGTACAAAACTGCTCTGGTCCCGCTTTAATTCAATGGAGATTTTAGTTTGCTTTAAAAGCTTGCGGTTCTAGGTCCTAAAATTACAGGACCAGTATGGGTGGAAAGGACTTGTTCAGATCTAACTTTACACAGATTTTTCGGCTTTTTGACCTTCAGGTGGCGGAGAAAAAGACGGTCAAAGGAAGGGTACAAATCTCATCCGGTCCCACTTTAAGTCAATGAAGATTTTGATTTGCTTTTAAAGCTTGCGGTTATCGATCCATGGAGTCTAAAATTACAGGACCAGTATGGGTGGAAAGGACTTGTTCAGAGCTAACTTCACTACAATTTTGGGCCATTTTGACATACAGGCGGCGGGGAAATAGCCGGTCAACTGAAGGGAACAAAACTCCTCCTGTCCCACTTTAAGTCAATGGAGATTTTAATTTGCTTTAAAAGCTTGCGGTTATTGATCCATGCGGTCAAAAATTACAGGACCAGTATGGCTGGAAAGTTCTTGTTCATAGCTAACTTCACAACAATTTTGTGCAATTTTGACCTTCAGGAGGCGGTGAAACAGCCTGTCAAAGTACGGGTACAAAACTGCTCTGGTCCTGCTTTAAGTCAATGGAGATTTTCATTTGTTTTAAAAGCTTGTGGTTATCGATCCATGGAGACTAAAATTAGAGGACCAGTATGGATGGAAAGGACTTGTTCAGAGCTAACTTCACAACAATTTTGGGCCATTTTGACCTTCAGGCAGCGAAGAAATAGCCGGTCAAAGGAAGGGTACAAAACTCCTCCTGTCCCACTTTAAGTCAATGCAGATTTTCATATGCTTTAAAAGCTTGCGGTTATCGATCCATGGGGTCAAAAATTACAGGACCTGTATGGCTGGAAATGACTTGTTCAGAGCTAACTTCACAATAATTTTGGTCCATTTTGACATTCAGGCGGCGGAGAAACAGCCAGTCAAATTTAGGGTTCAAAACTGCTCTGGTCCTGCTTTAAGTCAATGGAGATTTTTATTTGCTTTAAAAGCTTGCAGTTATCGATCCATGGGGACTGAAATTACAGGACCAGTATGGATGGAATGGACATGCTCAGATCTCACTTCACAATAATTTTGGGCCATTTTGACATTCAGGCGGCAGAGAAACAGCCGGCCAAAGTAAGGGTACAAAACTCCTCCTTTCCCACTTTAAGTCAATGGAGATTTTCATTTGCTTTAAAAGCTTGCGGTTATCGATCCATGCGGTCAAAAATTACAGGACCAGTATACCTGGAAAGTACTTGTTCAGTGATAACTTCAGAACAATTTTGGGCCATTTTGACCTTCAGGTGGCGGAGAAATAGCCGGTCAAAGGAAGGGTACAAATCTCATCCGGTCCCACTTTAAGTCAATGGAGATTTTAGTTTGCTTTAAAAGCTTGCGGTTATAGATCCATGGGGTATAAAATTACAGGACCAGTATGGCTGGAAAAGACTTGTTCAGAGCTAACTTTACACAGATTTTGGGGCTTTTTGACCTACAGGCGGCGGAGAAATAGCTCGTCAAAGGAAGGGTACAAATCTCATCCGATCCCACTTTAAGTCAATGAAGATTTTAATTTGCTTTAAAAGCTTTCGGTTATCAATCCATGGGGTCGAAAATTACAGGACCAGTATGGCTGGAAGGGACTTGTTCAGAGCTAATATCACACAAATTTTGGGCCATTTTGACCTGCAGGTGGCGGAGAAACAGCCAGTCAAAGTGAGGTTACAAAACTCATCCGGTTCCACTTTAAGTTAATGGAGATTTTCATTTGATTTAAAGCTTGCAGTTATCGATCCATGGGGTCTAAAATTACAGGACCAGTATGGATGGAAAGTACTTGTTCATAGCTAACTTCACAACAATTTTGGGCCATTTTGATCTTCAGGCGGCGGAGAAACAGCCGGTCAAAGTAAAGGTACAAAACTGCTCTGGTCCTGCTTTAAGTCAATGGAGATTTTAATTTGTTTTAAAGCTTGCAGTTATCAATCCATGGGGTCTAAAATTACAGGACCAGTATGGATGGAAATGAGTTGTTCAGAGCTAACTTCTCAATAATTTTGGGCCATTTTGACATTCAGGCAGCGGAGAAACAGCCGGTCAAAGTAAAGGTACAAAACTGCTCTGGTCCTGCTTTAATTCAATGGAGATTTTAGTTTGCTTTAAAAGCTTGCGGTTCTAGGTTCTAAAATTACAGGACCAGTATGAGTGGAAAGGATTTGTTCAGAGCTAACTTTACACAGATTTTGGGGCTTTTTGACCTTCAGGTGGCGGAGAAATAGACAGTCAAAGGAAGGGTACAAATCTCATCCGGTCCCACTTTAAGTCAATGAAGATTTACATTTGCTTTAAAAGCTTGCGGTTATCGATCCATGTAGTCTGAAATTACGGGACAAGTATGGGTGGAAATGACTTGTTCAGAGCTAACTTCACTACAATTTTGGGCCATTTTGACCTGCAGGCGGCGGAGAAATAGCCGGTCAAATGAAGGGTACAAAACTCCTCCTGTCCCACTTTAATTCAATGGAGATTTTCATTTGCTTTAAATGCTTGGGGTTATCGATCCATGCGGTCAAAAATTACAGGACCAGTATGGCTGGAAAGTTCTTGTTCATAGCTAACTTCACAACAATTTCGTGCAATTTTGACATTCATGAGGCGGTGAAACAGCCGGTCAAAGAAAGGGTACAAAACTGCTCTGGTCCTGCTTTAAGTCAATGGAGATTTTCATTTGTTTTAAAAGCTTGTGGTTATCGATCCATGGAGTCTAAAATTAGAGGACCAGTATGGCTGGAAAGCACTTGTTCAGTGCTAACTTCAGAACAATTTTGGGCCATTTTGACATTCAGGCGGCGGAGAAACAGCCGGTCAAAGTAAAGGTACAAAACTGCTCTGGTCCTGCTTTAAGTCAATGGAGATTATAATTTGCTTTTAAAGCTTGCAGTTATCAATCCATGGGGTCTAAAATTACAGGACCAGTATGGATGGAAATGAGTTGTTCAGAGCTAACTTCACCATAATTTTGGGCCATTTTTACATTCAGGCAGCGGAGAAACAGCCGGTCAAAGTAAGGGTACAAAACTGCGCTGGTCCTGCTTTAATTCAATGGAGATTTAAGTTTGCTTTAAAAGCTTGCGGTTATAGGTCCTAAAATTACAGGACCAGTATGGGTGTAAAGGACTTGTTCAGAGCTAACTTTACACAGATTTTGGGGCTTTTTGACCTTCAGGCGGAGAAGAAATTGCCGGTCAAAGGAAGGGTACAAAACTCCTCCTGTCCCACTTTAAGTCAATGCAGATTTTCATTTGCTTTAAAAGCTTGTGGTTATCGATCCATGGGGTCAAAAATTACAGGACCAGTATGGATGGAAATGACTTGTTCAGAGCTAACTTCACAATAATTTTGGTCCATTTTGACTCTCAGGCGGCGGAGAAACAGCCGGTCAAAGTTAGGGTTCCAAACTGCTCTGGTCCTGCTTTAAGTCAAAGGAGATTTTAATTTGCTTTTAAAGCTTGCAGTTTTCAATCCATGGGGTCTAAAATTACTGGACCAGTATGGATGGAAATGAGTTGTTCAGAGCTAACTTCACAATAATTTTGGTCCATTTTGACATTCAGGCGGCGGAGAAACAGCCAGTCAAAGTTAGGGTTCAAAACTGCTCTGGTCCTGCTTTAAGTCAATGGAGATTTTTATTTGCTTTAAAAGCTTGCAGTTATCGATCCATGGGGACTAAAATTACAGGACCAGTATGGATGGAATGGACATGCTCAGAGCTAACTTCACAATAATTTTGGGCCATTTTGACATTCAGGCGGCAGAGAAACAGCCGGCCAAAATAAGGGTACAAAACTCCTCCTTTCCCACTTTAAGTCAATGGAGATTTTCATTTGCTTTAAAAGCTTGCGGTTATCGATCCATGCGGTCAAAAATTACAGGACCAGTATACCATGAAAGTACTTGTTCAGTGATAACTTCAGAACAATTTTGGGCCATTTTGACCTTCAGGCGGCGGAGAAATAGCCGGTCAAAGGAAGGGTACAAATCTCATCCGGTCCCACTTTAAGTCAATGAAGATTTTCATTTGCTTTAAAAGCTTGCGGTTATCGATCCATGGATTCTAAAATTACAGGACCAGTATGGATGGAAAGGACTTGTTCAGAGCTAACTTCACAACAATTTTGGGCCATTTTTACATTCAGGCGGCGGAGAAATAGCCGGTCAAAGCAAGGGTACAAAAGTCCTCCTGTCCCACTTTAAGTCAATGGAGATTTTTATTTGCTTTAAAAGCTTGCAGTTATCGATCCATGGGGACTAAAATTACAGGACCAGTATGGATGGAATGGACATGCTCAGAGCTAACTTCACAACAATTTTGGGCCATTTTTACATTCAGGCGGCAGAGAAACAGCCGGCCAAAATAAGGGTACAAAACTCCTCCTTTCCCACTTTAAGTCAATGAAGATTTTCATTTGCTTTAAAAGCTTTCGGTTATCAATCCATGGGGTTGAAAATTACAGGACCAGTATGGCTGGAAGGGACTTGTTCAGAGCTAATATCACACAAATATTGGGCAATTTTGACCTGCAAGTGGCGGAGAAACAGCCAGTCAAAGTGAGGTTACAAAACTCATCCGGTTCCACTCTAAGTTAATGGAGATTTTCATTTGATTTAAAGCTTGCAGTTATCGATGCATGGGGTCTAAAATTACAGGACCAGTATGGATGGAAAGTACTTGTTCATAGCTAACTTCACAACAATTTTGGGCCATTTTGATCTTCAGGCGGCGGAGAAACAGCCGGTCAAAGTAAAGGTACAAAACTGCTCTGGTCCTGCTTTAAGTCAATGGAGATTTTAATTTGTTTTAAAGCTTGCAGTTATCAATCCATGGGGTCTAAAATTACAGGACCAGTATGGATGGAAATGAGTTGTTCAGAGCTAACTTCTCAATAATTTTGGGCCATTTTGACATTCAGGCAGCGGAGAAACAGCCGGTCAAAGTAAAGGTACAAAACTGCTCTGGTCCTGCTTTAATTCAATGGAGATTTTAGTTTGCTTTAAAAGCTTGCTGTTCTAGGTCCTAAATTACAGGACCAGTATGGGTGGAAAGGATTTGTTCAGAGCTAACTTTACACAGATTTTGGGGCTTTTTGACCTTCAGGTGGCGGAGGAATAGACAGTCAAAGGAAGGGTACAAATCTCATCCGGTCCCACTTTAAGTCAATGAAGATTTCCATTTGCTTTAAAAGCTTGCGGTTATCGATCCATGGAGTCTAAAATTACAGGACAAGTATGGGTGGAAATGAATTGTTCAGAGCTAACTTCACTACAATTTTGGGCCATTTTGACCTGCAGGCGGCGGAGAAATAGCCGGTCAAATGAAGGGTACAAATCTCCTCCTGTCCCACTTTAAGTCAATGGAGATTTTCATTTGCTTTAAAAGCTTGCGGTTATCGATCCATGCGGTCAAAAATTACAGGACCAGTATGGCTGGAAAGTTCTTGTTCATAGCTAACTTCACAACAATTTCGTGCAATTTTGACATTCAGGAGGCGGTGAAACAGCCGGTCAAAGAAAGGGTACAAAACTGCTCTGGTCCTGCTTTAAGTCAATGGAGATTTTCATTTGTTTTAAAAGCTTGTGGTTATCGATCCATGGAGTCTAAAATTAGAGGACCAGTATAGCTGGAAAGCACTTGTTCAGTGCTAACTTCAGAACAATTTTGGGCCATTTTGACATTCAGGCGGCGGAGAAACAGCCGGTCAAAGTAAAGGTACAAAACTGCTCTGGTCCTGCTTTAAGTCAATGGAGATTATAATTTGCTTTTAAAGCTTGCAGTTATCAATCCATGGGGTCTAAAATTACTGGACCAGTATGGATGGAAATGAGTTGTTCAGAGCTAACTTCACAATAATTTTGGGCCATTTTTACATTCAGGCAGCGGAGAAACAGCCGTTCAAAGTAAGGGTACAAAACTGCTCTGGTCTTGCTTTAATTCAATGAAGATTTTAGTTTGCTTTAAAAGCTTGCGGTTATAGGTCCTAAAATTACAGGACCAGTATGGGTGGAAAGGACTTGTTCAGAGCTAACTTTACACAGATTTTGGGGCTTTTTGACCTTCAGGTGGCGGAGCAATAGACGGTGAAAGGACGGGTACAAATCTCATCCGATCCCACTTTAAGTCAATGAAGATTTCCATTTGCTTTAAAAGCTTGCGGTTATCGATCCATGGAGTCTAAAATTACAGGACCAGTATGGGTGGAAAGGACTTGTTCAGAGCTAACTTCACTACAATTTTGGGCCATTTTGACATTCAGGCGGCGGAGAATTAGCCGGTCAAAGGAAGGGTACAAAACTCCTCCTGTCCCACTTTAAGATAATGGAGATTTTCATTTGCTTTAAAAGCTTGCGGTTATCGATCCATGGGGTCAAAAATTACAGAACCAGTATAGCTGGAAAGTTCTTGTTCATAGCTAACTTCACAACAATATTGTGCAATTTTGACCTTCAGGAGGCGGTGAAACAGCCGGTCAAAGTAAGGGTACAAAACTGCTCTGGTCCTGCTTTAAGTCAAAGGAGATTTTCATTTGTTTTAAAAGCTTGTGGTTATCGATCCATGGGGTATAAAATTACAGGACCAGTATGGCTGGAAAGGACTTGTTCAGAGCTAACTTTACACAGATTTTGGGGCTTTTTGACCTACAGGCGGCGGAGAAATAGCTCGTCAAAGGAAGGGTACAAATCTCATCCGATCCCTCTTTAAGTCAATGAAGATTTTCATTTGCTTTAAAAGCTTTCGGTTATCAATCCATGGGGTCGAAAATTACAGGACCAGTATGGCTGGAAGGGACTTGTTCAGAGCTAATATCACACAAATTTTGGGCCATTTTGACCTGCAGGTGGCGGAGAAACAGCCAGTCAAAGTGAGGTTACAAAACTCATCCGGTTCCACTTTAAGTTAATGGAGATTTTCATTTGATTTAAAGCTTGCAGTTATCGATCCATGGGTTCTAAAATTACAGGACCAGTATGGATGGAAAGTACTTGTTCATAGCTAACTTCACAACAATTTTGGGCCATTTTGATCTTCAGGCGGCGGAGAAACAGCCGGTCAAAGTAAAGGTACAAAACTGCTCTGGTCCTGCTTTAAGTCAATGGAGATTTTAATTTGTTTTAAAGCTTGCAGTTATCAATCCATGGGGTCTAAAATTACAGGACCAGTATGGATGGAAATGAGTTGTTCAGAGCTAACTTCAGAACAATTTTGGGCCATTTTGACATTCAGGCGGCGGAGAAACAGCCAGTCAAAGTAAGGGTACAAAACTGCTCTGGTCCTGCTTTAATTCAATGGAGATTTTAGTTTGCTTTAAAAGCTTGCTGTTCTAGGTCCTAAAATTACAGGACCAGTATGGGTGGAAAGGATTTGTTCAGAGCTAACTTTACACAGATTTTGGGGCTTTTTGACCTTCAGGTGGCGGAGGAATAGACAGTCAAAGGAAGGGTACAAATCTCATCCGGTCCCACTTTAAGTCAATGAAGATTTCCATTTGCTTTAAAAGCTTGCGGTTATCGATCCATGGAGTCTAAAATTACAGGACAAGTATGGGTGGAAATGAATTGTTCAGAGCTAACTTCACTACAATTTTGGGCCATTTTGACCTGCAGGCGGCGGAGAAATAGCCGGTCAAATGAAGGGTACAAAACTCCTTCTGTCCCACTTTAAGTCAATGGAGATTTTCATTTGCTTTAAAAGCTTGCGGTTATCGATCCATGCGGTCAAAAATTACAGGACCAGTATGGCTGGAAAGTTCTTGTTCATAGCTAACTTCACAACAATTTCGTGCAATTTTGACATTCAGGAGGCGGTGAAACAGCCGGTCAAAGAAAGGGTACAAAACTGCTCTGGTCCTGCTTTAAGTCAATGGAGATTTTCATTTGTTTTAAAAGCTTGTGGTTATCGATCCATGGAGTCTAAAATTAGAGGACCAGTATGGCTGGAAAGCACTTGTTCAGTGCTAACTTCAGAACAATTTTGGGCCATTTTGACATTCAGGCGGCGGAGAAACAGCCGGTCAAAGTAAAGATACAAAACTGCTCTGGTCCTGCTTTAAGTCAATGGAGATTATAATTTGCTTTTAAAGCTTGCAGTTATCAATCCATGGGGTCTAAAATTACAGGACCAGTATGGATGGAAATGAGTTGTTCAGAGCTAACTTCACAATAATTTTGGGCCATTTTTACATTCAGGCAGCGGAGAAACAGCCGGTCAAAGTAAGGGTACAAAACTGCTCTGGTCCTGCTTTAATTCAATGAAGATTTTAGTTTGCTTTAAAAGCTTGCGGTTATAGGTCCTAAAATTACAGGACCAGTATGGGTGGAAAGGACTTGTTCAGAGCTAACTTTACACAGATTTTGGGGCTTTTTGACCTTCAGGTGGCGGAGCAATAGACGGTCAAGGACGGGTACAAATCTCATCCGGTCCCACTTTAAGTCAATGAAGATTTCCATTTGCTTTAAAAGCTTGCGGTTATCGATCCATGGAGTCTAAAATTACAGGACCAGTATGGGTGGAAAGGACTTGTTCAGAGCTAACTTCACTACAATTTTGGGCCATTTTGACATTCAGGCGGCGGAGAATTAGCCGGTCAAAGGAAGGGTACAAAACTCCTCCTGTCCCACTTTAAGATAATGGAGATTTTCATTTGCTTTAAAAGCTTGCGGTTATCGATCCATGGGGTCAAAAATTACAGACCAAGTATAGCTGGAAAGTTCTTGTTCATAGCTAACTTCACAACATTTTTGTGCAATTTTGACCTTCAGGAGGCGGTGAAACAGCCGGTCAAAGTAAGGGTACAAAACTGCTCTGGTCCTGCTTTAAGTCAAAGGAGATTTTCATTTGTTTTAAAAGCTTGTGGTTATCGATCCATGGAGTCTAAAATTAGAGGACCAGTATGGATGGAAATGACTTGTTCAGAGCTAACTTCACAATAATTTTGGTCCATTTTGACTCTCAGGCGGCGGAGAAACAGCCGGTCAAAGTTAGGGTTCAAAACTGCTCTGGTCCTGCTTTAAGTCAAAGGAGATTTTAATTTGCTTTTAAAGCTTGCAGTTATCAATCCATGGGGTCTAAAATTACAGGACCAGTATGGATGGAAATGAGTTGTTCAGAGCTAACCTCACAATAATTTTGGGCCATTTTGACATTCAGGCAGTGGAGAAACAGCCGGTCAAAGTAAGGGTACAAAACTGCTCTGGTCCCGCTTTAATTCAATAGAGATTTTAGTTTGCTTTAAAAGCTTGCGGTTCTAGGTCCTAAAATTACAGGACCAGTATGGGTGGAAAGGACTTGTTCAGAGCTAACTTTACACAGATTTTGGGGCTTTTTGACCTTCAGGTGGCGGAGAAATAGACGGTGAAAGGAAGGGTACAAATCTCATCCGGTCCCACTTTAAGTCAATGAAGATTTTCATTTGCTTTTAAAGCTTGCGGTTATGGATCCATGCGGTCAAAAATTACAGGACCAGTATGGCTGGAAAGTTCTTGTTCATAGCTAACTTCACAACAATTTTGTGCAATTTTGACCTTCAGGAGGCGGTGAAACAGCCGGTCAAAGTAAGGGTACAAAACTGCTCTGGTCCTGCTTTAAGTCAATGGAGATTTTCATTTGTTTTAAAAGCTTGCAGTTATCGATCCATGGAGACTATAATTAGAGGACCAGTATGGATGGAAAGGACTTGTTCAGAGCTAACTTCACAACAATTTTGGTCCATTTTGACCTTCAGGCGGCGAAGAAATAGCCGGTCAAAGGAAGGGTACAAAACTCCTCCTGTCCCACTTTAAGTCATTGCAGATTTTCATATGCTTTAAAAGCTTGCGGTTATCGATCCATGGGGTCAAAAATTACAGGACCTGTATGGCTGGAAATGACTTGTTCAGAGCTAACTTCACAATAATTTTGGTCCATTTTGACATTCAGGCGGCGGAGAAACAGCCAGTCAAAGTTAGGGTTCAAAACTGCTCTGGTCCTGCTTTAAGTCAATGGAGATTTTTATTTGCTTTAAAAGCTTGCAGTTATCGATCCATGGGGACTAAAATTACAGGACAAGTATGGATGGAATGGACATGCTCAGAGCTAACTTCACAATAATTTTGGGCCATTTTGACATTCAGGTGGCAGAGAAACAGCCGGCCAAAGTAAGGGTACAAAACTCCTCCTTTCCCACTTTAAGTCAATGGAGATTTTCATTTGCTTTAAAAGCTTGCGGTTATCGATCCATGCGGTCAAAAATTACAGGACCAGTATACCTGGAAAGTACTTGTTCAGTGATAACTTCAGAACAATTTTGGGCCATTTTGACCTTCAGGCGGCGGAGAAATAGCCGGTCAAAGGAAGGGTACAAATCTCATCCGGTCCCACTTTAAGTCAATGAAGATTTTCATTTGCTTTCAAAGCTTGCGGTTATCGATCCATGGAGTCTAAAATTACAGGACCAGTATGGGTGGAAAGGACTTGTTCAAAGCTATCTTCACTACAATTTTGGGCCATTTTGACCTGCACGCGGCGGGGAAATAGCCGGTCAACTGAAGGGTACAAAACTCCTCCTGTCCCACTTTAAGTAAATGCAGATTTTCATATGCTTTAAAAGCTTGCGGTTATCGATCCATGGGGTCAAAAATTACAGGACCAGTATGGCTGGAAATCACTTGTTCAGAGCTAACCTCACAATAATTTTGGGCCATTTTGACATTCAGGCAGCGGAGAAACAGCTGGTCAAAGTAAGGGTACAAAACTGCTCTGGTCCCGCTTTAATTCAATGGAGATTTTAGTTTGCTTTAAGAGCTTGCGGTTCTAGGTCCTAAAATTACAGGACCAGTATGGGTGGAAAGGACTTGTTCAGAGCTAACTTTACACAGATTTTGGGGCTTTTTGACCTTCAGGTGGCGGAGAAATAGACGGTGAAAGGAAGGGTACAAATCTCATCCGGTCCCACTTTAAGTCAATGAAGATTTTCATTTGCTTTTAAAGCTTGCGGTTATCGATCCATGCGGTCAAAAATTACAGGACCAGTATGGCTGGAAAGTTCTTGTTCATAGCTAACTTCACAACAATTTTGTGCAATTTTGACCTTCAGGAGGCGGTGAAACAGCCGGTCAAAGTAAGGGTACAAAACTGCTCTGGTCCTGCTTTAAGTCAATGGAGATTTTCATTTGTTTTAAAAGCTTGCAGTTATCGATCCATGGAGACTAAAATTAGAGGACCAGTATGGATGGAAAGGACTTGTTCAGAGCTAACTTCACAACAATTTTGGTCCATTTTGACCTTCAGGCGGCGAAGAAATAGCCGGTCAAAGGAAGGGTACAAAACTCCTCCTGTCCCACTTTAAGTCATTGCAGATTTTCATATGCTTTAAAAGCTTGCGGTTATCGATCCATGGGGTCAAAAATTACAGGACCTGTATGGCTGGAAATGACTTGTTCAGAGCTAACTTCACAATAATTTTGGTCCATTTTGACATTCAGGCGGCGGAGAAACAGCCAGTCAAAGTTAGGGTTCAAAACTGCTCTGGTCCTGCTTTAAGTCAATGGAGATTTTTATTTGCTTTAAAAGCTTGCAGTTATCGATCCATGGGGACTAAAATTACAGGACCAGTATGGATGGAATGGACATGCTCAGAGCTAACTTCACAATAATTTTGGGCCATTTTGACATTCAGGTGGCAGAGAAACAGCCGGCCAAAGTAAGGGTACAAAACTCCTCCTTTCCCACTTTAAGTCAATGGAGATTTTCATTTGCTTTAAAAGCTTGCGGTTATCGATCCATGCGGTCAAAAATTACAGGACCAGTATACCTGGAAAGTACTTGTTCAGTGATAACATCAGAACAATTTTGGGCCATTTTGACCTTCAGGCGTCGGAGAAATAGCCGGTCAAAGGAAGGGTACAAATCTCATCCGGTCCCACTTTAAGTCAATGAAGATTTTCATTTGCTTTAAAAGCTTGCGGTTATCGATCCATGGAGTCTAAAATTACAGGACCAGTATGGATGGAATGGACTTGTTCAGAGCTAACTTCACAACAATTTTCTGCCATTTTGACATTCAGGCGGCGGAGAAATAGCCGGTCAAAGCAAGGGTACAAAAGTCCTCCTGTCCCACTTTAAGTCAATGGAGATTTTAGTTTGCTTTAAAAGCTTGCGGTTATAGATCCATTGGGTATAAAATTACAGGACCAGTATGGCTGGAAAGGACTTGTTCAGAGCTAATATCACACAAATATTGGGCAATTTTGACCTGCAGGTGGCGGAGAAACAGCCAGTCAACGTGAGGTTACAAAACTCATCCGGTTCCACTTTAAGTTAATGGAGATTTTCATTTGATTTAAAGCTTGCAGTTATCGATCCATGGGGTCTAATATTACAGGACCAGTATGGATGGAAAGTACTTGTTCATAGCTAACTTCACAACAATTTTGGGCCATTTTGATCTTCAGGTGGCAGAGAAACAGCCGGTCAAAGTAAAGGTACAAAATTGCTCTGGTCCTGCTTTAAGTCAATGGAGATTTTAATTTGTTTTAAAGCTTGCAGTTATCAATCCATGGGGTCTAAAATTACAGGACCAGTAAGGATGGAAATGAGTTGTTCAGAGCTAACTTCACAATAATTTTGGGCCATTTTGACATTCAGGCAGCGGAGAAACAGCCGGTCAAAGTAAGGGTACAAAACTGCTCTGGTCCTGCTTTAATTCAATGGAGATTTTAGTTTGCTTTAAAAGCTTGCGGTTCTAGGTCCTAAAATTACAGGACCAGTATGGGTGGAATAGATTTGTTCAGAGCTAACTTTACACAGATTTTGGGGCTTTTTGACCTTCAGGTGGCGGAGAAATAGACAGTCAAAGGAAGGGTACAAATATCATCCGGTCCCACTTTAAGTCAATGAAGATTTCCATTTGCTTTAAAAGCTTGCGGTTATCGATCCATGGAGTCTAAAATTACAGGACAAGTATGGGTGGAAATGACTTGTTCAGAGCTAACTTCACTACAATTTTGGGCCATTTTGACCTGCAGGCGGCGGAGAAATAGCCGGTCAAATGAAGGTTACAAAACTCCTCCTGTCCCACTTTAAGTCAATGGAGATTTTCATTTGCTTTAAAAGCTTGCGGTTATCGATCCATGCAGTCAAAAATTACAGGACCAGAATGGCTGGAAAGTTCTTGTTCATAGCTAACTTCACAACAATTTTGTGCAATTTTGACCTTCAGGAGGCGGTGAAACAGCCGGTCAAAGAAAGGGTACAAAACTGCTCTGGTCCTGCTTTAAGTCAATGGAGATTTTCATTTGTTTAAAAAGCTTGTGGTTATCGATCCATGGAGTCTAAAATTAGAGGACCAGTATGGGTGGAAAGGACTTGTTCAGAGCTAACTTCACTACAATTTTGGGCCATTTTGACCTACAGGCGGCGGGGAAATAGCCGGTCAACTGAAGGGTACAAAACTCCTCCTGTCCCACTTTAAGTCAATGGAGATTTTAATTTGCTTTAAAAGCTTGCGGTTATCGATCCATGCGGTCAAAAATTACAGGACCAGTATGGATGGAAAGGACTTGTTCAGAGCTAACTTCACAACAATTTTGGGCCATTTTGACCTTCAGGCGGCAAAGAAATAGCCGGTCAAAGGAAGGGTACAAAACTCCTCCTGTCCCACTTTAAGTCAATGCAGATTTTCAAATGCTTTAAAAGCTTGCGGTTATCGATCCATGCGGTCAAAAATTACAGGACCAGTATGGCTGGAAATGACTTGTTCAGAGCTAACTTCACAATAATTTTGGTCCATTTTGACATTCAGGCGGCGGAGAAACAGCCAGTCAAAGTTAGGGTTCAAAACTGCTCTAGTCCTGCTTTAAGTCAATGGAGATTTTAATTTGCTTTAAAAGCTTGCAGTTATCGATCCATGGGGACTAAAATTACAGGACCAGTATGGATGGAATGGACATGCTCAGAGCTAACTTCACAATAATTTTGGGCCATTTTGACATTCAGGCGGCAGAGAAACAGCCGGCCAAAGTAAGGGTACAAAACTCCTCCTTTCCCACTTTAAGTCAACGGAGATTTTCATTTGCTTTAAAAGCTTGCGGTTATCGATCCATGGGGTCAAAAATTACAGGACCAGTATACCTGGAAAGTACTTGTTCAGTGATAACTTCAGAACAATTTTGGGCCATTTTGACCTTCAGGCGGCGGAGAAATAGCCGGTCATAGGAAGGGTACAAATCTCATCCGGTCCCACTTTAAGTCAATGAAGATTTTCATTTGCTTTAAAAGCTTGCGGTTATCGATCCATGGAGTCTAAAATTACAGGACCAGTATGGATGGAAAGGACTTGTTCAGAGCTAACTTCACAACAATTTTGGGCCATTTTGACATTCAGGCGGCGGAGAAATAGCCGGTCAAAGCAAGGGTACAAAAGTCCTCCTGTCCCACTTTAAGTCAATGGAGATTTTAGTTTGCTTTAAAAGCTTGCGGTTATAGATACATGGGGTATAAAATTACAGGACCAGTATGGCTGGAAAGGTCTTGTTCAGAGCTAACTTTGCACAGATTTTGGGGCTTTTTGACCTTCAGGCGGCGGAGAAATAGCTGGTCAAAGGAAGGGTACAAATCTCATCCGATCCCACTTTAAGTCAATGAAGATTTTCATTTGCTTTAAAAGCTTTCGGTTATCAATCCATGGGGTCGAAAATTACAGGACCAGTATGGCTGGAAGGGACTTGTTCAGAGCTAATATCACACAAATATTGGGCAATTTTGACCTGCAGGTGGCGGAGAAACAGCCAGTCAAAGTGAGTTTACAAAACTCATCCGGTTCCACTTTAAGTTAATGGAGATTTTCATTTGATTTAAAGCTTGCAGTTATCGATCCATGGGGTCAAAAATTACAGGACCAGTATGGATGGAAAGTACTTGTTCATAGCTAACTTCACAACAATTTTGGGCCATTTTGACCTTCAGGCGGCGGAGAAACAGCCGGTCAAAGTAAAGGTACAAAACTGCTCTGGTCCTGCTTTAAGTCAATGGAGATTTTAATTTGTTTTAAAGCTTGCAGTTATCAATCCATGGGGTCTAAAATTACAGGACCAGTATGGATGGAAATGAGTTGTTCAGAGCTAACTTCACAATAATTTTGGGCCATTTTGACATTCAGGCAGCGGAGAAACAGCCTGTCAAAGTAAGGGTACAAAACTGCTCTGGTCCTGCTTTAATTCAATGGAGATTTTAGTTTGCTTTAAAAGCTTGCGGTTCTAGGTCCTAAAATTACAGGACCAGTATGGGTGGAAAGGATTTGTTCAGAGCTAACTTTACACAGATTTTGGGGCTTTTTGACCTTCAGGTGGCGGAGAAATAGACAGTCATAGGAAGGGTACAAATCTCATCCGGTCCCACTTTAAGTCAATGAAGATTTTCATTTGCTTTAAAAGCTTGCGGTTATCGATCCATGGAGTCTAAAATTACAGGACCAGTATGGGTGGAAAGGACTTGTTCAGAGCTAACTTCATTACAATTTTGGGCCATTTTGACCTACAGTCGTCGGGGAAATAGCCGGTCAAATGAAGGGTACAAAACTCCTCCTGTCCCACTTTAAGTCAATGGAGATTTTAATTTGCTTTAAAAGCTTGCGGTTATCGATCCATGCTGTCAAAAATTACAGCACCAGTATGGCTGGAAAGTTCTTGTTCATAGCTAACTTCACAACAATTTTGTGCAATTTTGACCTTCAGGAGGTGGTGAAACAGCCGGTCAAAGTAAGGGTACAAAACTGCTCTGGTCCTGCTTTAAGTCAATGGAGATTTTCATTTGCTTTAAAAGCTTGCGGTTATCGATCCATGGAGTCTAAAATTAGAGGACCAGTAGGGATGGAAAGGACTTGTTCAGAGCTAACTTCACAACAATTTTGGGCCATTTTGACCTTCAGGCGGCGAAGAAATAGCCGGTCAAAGGAAGGGTACAAAACTCCTCCTGTCCCACTTTAAGTAAATGCAGATTTTCATATGCTTTAAAAGCTTGCGGTTATCGATCCATGGGGTCAAAAATTACAGGACCAGTGTGGCTGGAAATCACTTGTTCAGAGCTAACTTCACATTAATTTTGGTCCATTTTGACATTCAGGTGGCGGAGAAACAGACGGTCAAAGTTAGGGTTCAAAACTGCTCTGGTCCTGCTTTAAGTCAATGGAGATTTTAATTTGCTTTAAAAGCTTGCAGTTATCGATCCATGGGGTCTAAAATTACAGGACCAGTATGGATGGAATGGACTTGCTCAGAGCTAACTTCACAATATTTTGGGCCATTTTGACATTCAGGCGGCAGAGAAACAGCCGGCCAAAGTAAGCGTACAAAACTCCTCCTGTCCCACTTTAAGTCAATGGAGATTTTAATTTGCTTTAAAAGCTTGCGGTTATCGATCCATGGGGTCAAAAATTACAGGACCAGTATAACTGGAAAGCACTTGTTCACTGCTAACTTCAGAACAATTTGGGGCCATTTTGACCTTCAGGCGGCGGAGAAATAGCCGGTCAAAGTAAGGGTACAAAACTGCTCCGGTCTCACTTTAAGTCAATGGAGATTTTAGTTTGCTTTAAAAGCTTGCGGTTATAGATCCATGGGGTATAAAATTACAGGACCATTATGGATGGAAAGGATTTGTTCAGAGATAACTTCACAATAATTTTGGGCCATTTTGACATTCAAGCGGTGGAGAAACAGCTGGTCAAAGTTATGGTACAAAACTCCTCCGGTCCCGCTTTAAGTCAATGGAGATTTTAGTTTGCTTTAAAAGCTTGCGGTTATAGATCCATTGGGTATAAAATTACAGGACCAGTATGGCTGGAAAGGACTTGTTCAGAGCTAATATCACACAAATATTGGGCAATTTTGACCTGCAGGTGGCGGAGAAACAGCCAGTCAACGTGAGGTTACAAAACTCATCCGGTTCCACTTTAAGTTAATGGAGATTTTCATTTGATTTAAAGCTTGCAGTTATCGATCCATGGGGTCTAATATTACAGGACCAGTATGGATGGAAAGTACTTGTTCATAGCTAACTTCACAACAATTTTGGGCCATTTTGATCTTCAGGTGGCAGAGAAACAGCCGGTCAAAGTAAAGGTACAAAATTGCTCTGGTCCTGCTTTAAGTCAATGGAGATTTTAATTTGTTTTAAAGCTTGCAGTTATCAATCCATGGGGTCTAAAATTACAGGACCAGTAAGGATGGAAATGAGTTGTTCAGAGCTAACTTCACAATAATTTTGGGCCATTTTGACATTCAGGCAGCGGAGAAACAGCCGGTCAAAGTAAGGGTACAAAACTGCTCTGGTCCTGCTTTAATTCAATGGAGATTTTAGTTTGCTTTAAAAGCTTGCGGTTCTAGGTCCTAAAATTACAGGACCAGTATGGGTGGAATAGATTTGTTCAGAGCTAACTTTACACAGATTTTGGGGCTTTTTGACCTTCAGGTGGCGGAGAAATAGACAGTCAAAGGAAGGGTACAAATATCATCCGGTCCCACTTTAAGTCAATGAAGATTTCCATTTGCTTTAAAAGCTTGCGGTTATCGATCCATGGAGTCTAAAATTACAGGACAAGTATGGGTGGAAATGACTTGTTCAGAGCTAACTTCACTACAATTTTGGGCCATTTTGACCTGCAGGCGGCGGAGAAATAGCCGGTCAAATGAAGGGTACAAAACTCCTCCTGTCCCACTTTAAGTCAATGGAGATTTTCATTTGCTTTAAAAGCTTGCGGTTATCGATCCATGCAGTCAAAAATTACAGGACCAGAATGGCTGGAAAGTTCTTGTTCATAGCTAACTTCACAACAATTTTGTGCAATTTTGACCTTCAGGAGGCGGTGAAACAGCCGGTCAAAGAAAGGGTACAAAACTGCTCTGGTCCTGCTTTAAGTCAATGGAGATTTTCATTTGTTTTAAAAGCTTGTGGTTATCGATCCATGGAGTCTAAAATTAGAGGACCAGTATGGGTGGAAAGGACTTGTTCAGAGCTAACTTCACTACAATTTTGGGCCATTTTGACCTACAGGCGGCGGGGAAATAGCCGGTCAACTGAAGGGTACAAAACTCCTCCTGTCCCACTTTAAGTCAATGGAGATTTTAATTTGCTTTAAAAGCTTGCGGTTATCGATCCATGCGGTCAAAAATTACAGGACCAGTATGGATGGAAAGGACTTGTTCAGAGCTAACTTCACAACAATTTTGGGCCATTTTGACCTTCAGGCGGCAAAGAAATAGCCGGTCAAAGGAAGGGTACAAAACTCCTCCTGTCCCACTTTAAGTCAATGCAGATTTTCAAATGCTTTAAAAGCTTGCGGTTATCGATCCATGCGGTCAAAAATTACAGGACCAGTATGGCTGGAAATGACTTGTTCAGAGCTAACTTCACAATAATTTTGGTCCATTTTGACATTCAGGCGGCGGAGAAACAGCCAGTCAAAGTTAGGGTTCAAAACTGCTCTAGTCCTGCTTTAAGTCAATGGAGATTTTAATTTGCTTTAAAAGCTTGCAGTTATCGATCCATGGGGACTAAAATTACAGGACCAGTATGGATGGAATGGACATGCTCAGAGCTAACTTCACAATAATTTTGGGCCATTTTGACATTCAGGCGGCAGAGAAACAGCCGGCCAAAGTAAGGGTACAAAACTCCTCCTTTCCCACTTTAAGTCAACGGAGATTTTCATTTGCTTTAAAAGCTTGCGGTTATCGATCCATGGGGTCAAAAATTACAGGACCAGTATACCTGGAAAGTACTTGTTCAGTGATAACTTCAGAACAATTTTGGGCCATTTTCACCTTCAGGCGGCGGAGAAATAGCCGGTCATAGGTAGGGTACAAATCTCATCCGGTCCCACTTTAAGTCAATGAAGATTTTCATTTGCTTTAAAACTTGCGGTTATCGATCCATGGAGTCTAAAATTACAGGACCAGTATGGGTGGAAAGGACTTGTTCAGAGCTAACTTCATTACAATTTTGGGCCATTTTGACCTACAGTCGTCGGGGAAATAGCCGGTCAAATGAAGGGTACAAAACTCCTCCTGTCCCACTTTAAGTCAATGGAGATTTTAATTTGCTTTAAAAGCTTGCGGTTATCGATCCATGCTGTCAAAAATTACAGCACCAGTATGGCTGGAAAGTTCTTGTTCATAGCTAACTTCACAACAATTTTGTGCAATTTTGACCTTCAGGAGGTGGTGAAACAGCCGGTCAAAGTAAGGGTACAAAACTGCTCTGGTCCTGCTTTAAGTCAATGGAGATTTTCATTTGCTTTAAAAGCTTGCGGTTATCGATCCATGGAGTCTAAAATTAGAGGACCAGTAGGGATGGAAAGGACTTGTTCAGAGCTAACTTCACAACAATTTTGGGCCATTTTGACCTTCAGGCGGTGAAGAAATAGCCGGTCAAAGGAAGGGTACAAAACTCCTCCTGTCCCACTTTAAGTAAATGCAGATTTTCATATGCTTTAAAAGCTTGCGGTTATCGATCCATGGGGTCAAAAATTACAGGACCAGTATGGCTGGAAATCACTTGTTCAGAGCTAACTTCACATTAATTTTGGTCCATTTTGACATTCAGGTGGCGGAGAAACAGACGGTCAAAGTTAGGGTTCAAAACTGCTCTGGTCCTGCTTTAAGTCAATGGAGATTTTAATTTGCTTTAAAAGCTTGCAGTTATCGATCCATGGGGTCTAAAATTACAGGACCAGTATGGATGGAATGGACTTGCTCAGAGCTAACTTCACAATATTTTGGGCCATTTTGACATTCAGGCGGCAGAGAAACAGCCGGCCAAAGTAAGCGTACAAAACTCCTCCTGTCCCACTTTAAGTCAATGGAGATTTTAATTTGCTTTAAAAGCTTGCGGTTATCGATCCATGGGGTCAAAAATTACAGGACCAGTATAACTGGAAAGCACTTGTTCACTGCTAACTTCAGAACAATTTGGGGCCATTTTGACCTTCAGGCGGCGGAGAAATAGCCGGTCAAAGTAAGGGTACAAAACTGCTCCGGTCTCACTTTAAGTCAATGGAGATTTTAGTTTGCTTTAAAAGCTTGCGGTTATAGATCCATGGGGTATAAAATTACAGGACCATTATGGATGGAAAGGATTTGTTCAGAGATAACTTCACAATAATTTTGGGCCATTTTGACATTCAAGCGGTGGAGAAACAGCTGGTCAAAGTTATGGTACAAAACTCCTCCGGTCCCGCTTTAAGTCAATGGAGATTTTAGTTTGCTTTAAAAGCTTGCGGTTATAGATCCATTGGGTATAAAATTACAGGACCAGTATGGCTGGAAAGGACTTGTTCAGAGCTAATATCACACAAATATTGGGCAATTTTGACCTGCAGGTGGCGGAGAAACAGCCAGTCAACGTGAGGTTACAAAACTCATCCGGTTCCACTTTAAGTTAATGGAGATTTTCATTTGATTTAAAGCTTGCAGTTATCGATCCATGGGGTCTAATATTACAGGACCAGTATGGATGGAAAGTACTTGTTCATAGCTAACTTCACAACAATTTTGGGCCATTTTGATCTTCAGGTGGCAGAGAAACAGCCAGTCAAAGTAAAGGTACAAAATTGCTCTGGTCCTGCTTTAAGTCAATGGAGATTTTAATTTGTTTTAAAGCTTGCAGTTATCAATCCATGGGGTCTAAAATTACAGGACCAGTAAGGATGGAAATGAGTTGTTCAGAGCTAACTTCACAATAATTTTGGGCCATTTTGACATTCAGGCAGCGGAGAAACAGCCGGTCAAAGTAAGGGTACAAAACTGCTCTGGTCCTGCTTTAATTCAATGGAGATTTTAGTTTGCTTTAAAAGCTTGCGGTTCTAGGTCCTAAAATTACAGGACCAGTATGGGTGGAATAGATTTGTTCAGAGCTAACTTTACACAGATTTTGGGGCTTTTTGACCTTCAGGTGGCGGAGAAATAGACAGTCAAAGGAAGGGTACAAATATCATCCGGTCCCACTTTAAGTCAATGAAGATTTCCATTTGCTTTAAAAGCTTGCGGTTATCGATCCATGGAGTCTAAAATTACAGGACAAGTATGGGTGGAAATGACTTGTTCAGAGCTAACTTCACTACAATTTTGGGCCATTTTGACCTGCAGGCGGCGGAGAAATAGCCGGTCAAATGAAGGGTACAAAACTCCTCCTGTCCCACTTTAAGTCAATGGAGATTTTCATTTGATTTAAAAGCTTGCGGTTATCGATCCATGCAGTCAAAAATTACAGGACCAGAATGGCTTGAAAGTTCTTGTTCATAGCTAACTTCACAACAATTTTGTGCAATTTTGACCTTCAGGAGGCGGTGAAACAGCCGGTCAAAGAAAGGGTACAAAACTGCTCTGGTCCTGCTTTAAGTCAATGGAGATTTTCATTTGTTTTAAAAGCTTGTGGTTATCGATCCATGGAGTCTAAAATTAGAGGACCAGTATGGGTGGAAAGGACTTGTTCAGAGCTAACTTCACTACAATTTTGGGCCATTTTGACCTACAGGCGGCGGGGAAATAGCCGGTCAACTGAAGGGTACAAAACTCCTCCTGTCTCACTTTAAGTCAATGGAGATTTTAATTTGATTTAAAAGCTTGCGGTTATCGATCCATGCGGTCAAAAATTACAGGACCAGTATGGATGGAAAGGACTTGTTCAGAGCTAACTTCACAACAATTTTGGGCCATTTTGACCTTCAGGCGGCAAAGAAATAGCCGGTCAAAGGAAGGGTACAAAACTCCTCCTGTCCCACTTTAAGTCAATGCAGATTTTCAAATGCTTTAAAAGCTTGCGGTTATCGATCCATGCGGTCAAAAATTACAGGACCAGTATGGCTGGAAATGACTTGTTCAGAGCTAACTTCACAATAATTTTGGTCCATTTTGACATTCAGGCGGCGGAGAAACAGCCAGTCAAAGTTAGGGTTCAAAACTGCTCTAGTCCTGCTTTAAGTCAATAGAGATTTTAATTTGCTTTAAAAGCTTGCAGTTATCGATCCATGGGGACTAAAATTACAGGACCAGTATGGATGGAATGGACATGCTCAGAGCTAACTTCACAATAATTTTGGGCCATTTTGACATTCAGGCGGCAGAGAAACAGCCGGCCAAAGTAAGGGTACAAAACTCCTCCTTTCCCACTTTAAGTCAACGGAGATTTTCATTTGCTTTAAAAGCTTGCGGTTATCGATCCATGGGGTCAAAAATTACAGGACCAGTATACCTGGAAAGTACTTGTTCAGTGATAACTTCAGAACAATTTTGGGCCATTTTGACCTTCAGGCGGCGGAGAAATAGCCGGTCATAGGAAGGGTACAAATCTCATCCGGTCCCACTTTAAGTCAATGAAGATTTTCATTTGCTTTAAAAGCTTGCGGTTATCGATCCATGGAGTCTAAAATTACAGGACCAGTATGGATGGAAAAGACTTGTTCAGAGCTAACTTCACAACAATTTTGGGCCATTTTGACATTCAGGCGGCGGAGAAATAGCCGGTCAAAGCAAGGGTACAAAAGTCCTCCTGTCCCACTTTAAGTCAATGGAGATTTTAGTTTGCTTTAAAAGCTTGCGGTTATAGATACATGGGGTATAAAATTACAGGACCAGTATGGCTGGAAAGGTCTTGTTCAGAGCTAACTTTGCACAGATTTTGGGGCTTTTTGACCTTCAGGCGGCGGAGAAATAGCTGGTCAAAGGAAGGGTACAAATCTCATCCGATCCCACTTTAAGTCAATGAAGATTTTCATTTGCTTTAAAAGCTTTCGGTTATCAATCCATGGGGTCGAAAATTACAGGACCAGTATGGCTGGAAGGGACTTGTTCAGAGCTAATATCACACAAATATTGGGCAATTTTGACCTGCAGGTGGCGGAGAAACAGCCAGTCAAAGTGAGTTTACAAAACTCATCCGGTTCCACTTTAAGTTAATGGAGCTTTTCATTTGATTTAAAGCTTGCAGTTATCGATCCATGTGGTCAAAAATTACAGGACCAGTATGGATGGAAAGTACTTGTTCATAGCTAACTTCACAACAATTTTGGGCCATTTTGACCTTCAGGCGGCGGAGAAACAGCCGGTCAAAGTAAAGGTACAAAACTGCTCTGGTCCTGCTTTAAGTCAATGGAGATTTTAATTTGTTTTAAAGCTTGCAGTTATCAATCCATGGGGTCTAAAATTACAGGACCAGTATGGATGGAAATGAGTTGTTCAGAGCTAACTTCACAATAATTTTGGGCCATTTTGACATTCAGGCAGCGGAGAAACAGCCTGTCAAAGTAAGGGTACAAAACTGCTCTGGTCCTGCTTTAATTCAATGGAGATTTTAGTTTGCTTTAAAAGCTTGCGGTTCTAGGTCCTAAAATTACAGGACCAGTATGGGTGGAAAGGATTTGTTCAGAGCTAACTTTACACAGATTTTGGGGCTTTTTGACCTTCAGGTGGCGGAGAAATAGACAGTCAAAGGAAGGGTACAAATCTCATCCGGTCCCACTTTAAGTCAATGAAGATTTTCATTTGCTTTAAAAGCTTGCGGTTATCGATCCATGGAGTCTAAAATTACAGGACCAGTATGGGTGGAAAGGACTTGTTCAGAGCTAACTTCATTACAATTTTGGGCCATTTTGACCTACAGTCGTCGGGGAAATAGCCGGTCAAATGAAGGGTACAAAACTCCTCCTGTCCCACTTTAAGTCAATGGAGATTTTAATTTGCTTTAAAAGCTTGCGGTTATCGATCCATGCTATCAAAAATTACAGCACCAGTATGGCTGGAAAGTTCTTGTTCATAGCTAACTTCACAACAATTTTGTGCAATTTTGACCTTCAGGAGGTGGTGAAACAGCCGGTCAAAGTAAGGGTACAAAACTGCTCTGGTCCTGCTTTAAGTCAATGGAGATTTTCATTTGCTTTAAAAGCTTGCGGTTATCGATCCATGGAGTCTAAAATTAGAGGACCAGTAGGGATGGAAAGGACTTGTTCAGAGCTAACTTCACAACAATTTTGGGCCATTTTGACCTTCAGGCGGCGAAGAAATAGCCGGTCAAAGGAAGGGTACAAAACTCCTCCTGTCCCACTTTAAGTAAATGCAGATTTTCATATGCTTTAAAAGCTTGCGGTTATCGATCCATGGGGTCAAAAATTACAGGACCAGTATGGCTGGAAATCACTTGTTCAGAGCTAACTTCACATTAATTTTGGTCCATTTTGACATTCAGGTGGCGGAGAAACAGACGGTCAAAGTTAGGGTTCAAAACTGCTCTGGTCCTGCTTTAAGTCAATGGAGATTTTAATTTGCTTTAAAAGCTTGCAGTTATCGATCCATGGGGTCTAAAATTACAGGACCAGTATGGATGGAATGGACTTGCTCAGAGCTAACTTCACAATATTTTGGGCCATTTTGACATTCAGGCGGCAGAGAAACAGCCGGCCAAAGTAAGCGTACAAAACTCCTCCTGTCCCACTTTAAGTCAATGGAGATTTTAATTTGCTTTAAAAGCTTGCGGTTATCGATCCATGGGGTCAAAAATTACAGGACCAGTATAACTGGAAAGCACTTGTTCACTGCTAACTTCAGGACAATTTGGGGCCATTTTGACCTTCAGGCGGCGGAGAAATAGCCGGTCAAAGTAAGGGTACAAAACTGCTCCGGTCTCACTTTAAGTCAATGGAGATTTTAGTTTGCTTTAAAAGCTTGCGGTTATAGATCCATGGGGTATAAAATTACAGGACCATTATGGATGGAAAGGATTTGTTCAGAGATAACTTCACAATAATTTTGGGCCATTTTGACATTCAAGCGGTGGAGAAACAGCTGGTCAAAGTTATGGTACAAAACTCCTCCGGTCCCGCTTTAAGTCAATGGAGATTTTAGTTTGCTTTAAAAGCTTGAGGTTCTAGGTCCTAAAATTACAGGACCAGTATGGGTGGAAAGGATTTGTTCAGAGCTAACTTTACACAGATTTTGGGGCTTTTTGACCTTCCGGTGGCGGAGAAATAGACAGTCAAAGGAAGGGTTCAAAAATCTCATCCGGTCCCACTTTAAGTCAATGAAGATTTCCATTTGCTTTAAAAGCTTGCGGTTATTGATCCATGGAGTCTAAAATTACAGGACAAGTATGGGTGGAAATGACTTGTTCAGTGCTAACTTCACTACAATTTTGGGCCATTTTGACCTTCAGGCGGCGGAGAAACAGCCGGTCAAAGTAAAGGTACAAAACTGCTCTGGTCCTGCTTTAAGTCAATGGAGATTTTAATTTGTTTTAAAGCTTGCAGTTATCAATCCATGGGGTCTAAAATTACAGGACCAGTATGGATGGAAATGAGTTGTTCAGAGCTAACTTCACAATAATTTTGGGCCATTTTGACATTCAGGCAGCGGAGAAACAGCCGGTCAAAGTAAGGGTACAAAACTGCTCTGGTCCTGCTTTAATTCAATGGAGATTTTAGTTTGCTTTAAAAGCTTGCGGTTCTAGGTCCTAAAATTACAGGACCAGTATGGGTGGAAAGGATTTGTTCAGAGCTAACTTTACACAGATTTTGGGGCTTTTTGACCTTCAGGTGGCGGAGAAATAGACAGTCAAAGGAAGGGTACAAATCTCATCCGGTCCCACTTTAAGTCAATGAAGATATTAATTTGCTTTAAAAGCTTGCGGTTATCGATCCATGGAGTCTAAAATTACAGGACCAGTATGGGTGGAAAGGACTTGTTCAGAGCTAACTTCATTACAATTTTGGGCCATTTTGACCTACAGTCGTCGGGGAAATAGCCGGTCAAATGAAGGGTACAAAACTCCTCCTGTCCCACTTTAAGTCAATGGAGATTTTAATTTGCTTTAAAAGCTTGCGGTTATCGATCCATGCGGTCAAAAATTACAGCACCAGTATGGCTGGAAAGTTCTTGTTCATAGCTAACTTCACAACAATTTTGTGCAATTTTGACCTTCAGGAGGTGGTGAAACAGCCGGTCAAAGTAAGGGTACAAAACTGCTCTGGTCCTGCTTTAAGTCAATGGAGATTTTCATTTGCTTTAAAAGCTTGCGGTTATCGATCCATGGAGTCTAAAATTAGAGGACCAGTAGGGATGGAAAGGACTTGTTCAGAGCTAACTTCACAACAATTTTGGGCCATTTTGACCTTCAGGCGGCGAAGAAATAGCCGGTCAAAGGAAGGGTACAAAACTCCTCCTGTCCCACTTTAAGTAAATGCAGATTTTCATATGCTTTAAAAGCTTGCGGTTATCGATCCATGGGGTCAAAAATTACAGGACCAGTATGGCTGGAAATCACTTGTTCAGAGCTAACTTCACATTAATTTTGGTCCATTTTGACATTCAGGTGGCGGAGAAACAGACGGTCAAAGTTAGGGTTCAAAACTGCTCTGGTCCTGCTTTAAGTCAATGGAGATTTTAATTTGCTTTAAAAGCTTGCAGTTATCGATCCATGGGGTCTAAAATTACAGGACCAGTATGGATGGAATGGACTTGCTCAGAGCTAACTTCACAATATTTTGGGCCATTTTGACATTCAGGCGGCAGAGAAACAGCCGGCCAAAGTAAGCGTACAAAACTCCTCCTGTCCCACTTTAAGTCAATGGAGATTTTAATTTGCTTTAAAAGCTTGCGGTTATCGATCCATGGGGTCAAAAATTACAGGACCAGTATAACTGGAAAGCACTTGTTCACTGCTAACTTCAGAACAATTTGGGGCCATTTTGACCTTCAGGCGGCGGAGAAATAGCCGGTCAAAGTAAGGGTACAAAACTGCTCCGGTCTCACTTTAAGTCAATGGAGATTTTAGTTTGCTTTAAAAGCTTGCGGTTATAGATCCATGGGGTATAAAATTACAGGACCATTATGGATGGAAAGGATTTGTTCAGAGATAACTTCACAATAATTTTGGGCCATTTTGACATTCAAGCGGTGGAGAAACAGCTGGTCAAAGTTATGGTACAAAACTGCTCCGGTCCCGCTTTAAGTCAATGGAGATTTTAGTTTGCTTTAAAAGCTTGAGGTTCTAGGTCCTAAAATTACAGGACCAGTATGGGTGGAAAGGATTTGTTCAGAGCTAACTTTACACAGATTTTGGGGCTTTTGACCTTCCGGTGGCGGAGAAATAGACAGTCAAAGGAAGGGTTCAAAAATCTCATCCGGTCCCACTTTAAGTCAATGAAGATTTCCATTTGCTTTAAAAGCTTGCGGTTATTGATCCATGGAGTCTAAAATTACAGGACAAGCATGGGTGGAAATGACTTGTTCAGTGCTAACTTCACTACAATTTTGGGCCATTTTGACCTTCAGGCGGCGGAGAAACAGCCGGTCAAAGTAAAGGTACAAAACTGCTCTGGTCCTGCTTTAAGTCAATGGAGATTTTAATTTGTTTTAAAGCTTGCAGTTATCAATCCATGGGGTCTAAAATTACAGGACCAGTATGGATGGAAATGAGTTGTTCAGAGCTAACTTCACAATAATTTTGGGCCATTTTGACATTCAGGCAGCGGAGAAACAGCCGGTCAAAGTAAGGGTACAAAACTGCTCTGGTCCTGCTTTAATTCAATGGAGATTTTAGTTTGCTTTAAAAGCTTGCGGTTCTAGGTCCTAAAATTACAGGACCAGTATGGGTGGAAAGGATTTGTTCAGAGCTAACTTTACACAGATTTTGGGGCTTTTTGACCTTCAGGTGGCGGAGAAATAGACAGTCAAAGGAAGGGTACAAATCTCATCCGGTCCCACTTTAAGTCAATGAAGATATTCATTTGCTTTAAAAGCTTGCGGTTATCGATCCATGGAGTCTAAAATTACAGGACCAGTATGGGAGGAAAGGACTTGTTCAGAGCTAACTTCATTACAATTTTGGGCCATTTTGACCTACAGTCGTCGGGGAAATAGCCGGTCAAATGAAGGGTACAAAACTCCTCCTGTCCCACTTTAAGTCAATGGAGATTTTAATTTGCTTTAAAAGCTTGCGGTTATCGATCCATGCTGTCAAAAATTACAGCACCAGTATGGCTGGAAAGTTCTTGTTCATAGCTAACTTCACAACAATTTTGTGCAATTTTGACCTTCAGGAGGTGGTGAAACAGCCGGTCAAAGTAAGGGTACAAAACTGCTCTGGTCCTGCTTTAAGTCAATGGAGATTTTCATTTGCTTTAAAAGCTTGCGGTTATCGATCCATGGAGTCTAAAATTAGAGGACCAGTAGGGATGGAAAGGACTTGTTCAGAGCTAACTTCACAACAATTTTGGGCCATTTTGACCTTCAGGCGGCGAAGAAATAGCCGGTCAAAGGAAGGGTACAAAACTCCTCCTGTCCCACTTTAAGTAAATGCAGATTTTCATATGCTTTAAAAGCTTGCGGTTATCGATCCATGGGGTCAAAAATTACAGGACCAGTATGGCTGGAAATCACTTGTTCAGAGCTAACTTCACATTAATTTTGGTCCATTTTGACATTCAGGTGGCGGAGAAACAGACGGTCAAAGTTAGGGTTCAAAACTGCTCTGGTCCTGCTTTAAGTCAATGGAGATTTTAATTTGCTTTAAAAGCTTGCAGTTATCGATCCATGGGGTCTAAAATTACAGGACCAGTATGGATGGAATGGACTTGCTCAGAGCTAACTTCACAATATTTTGGGCCATTTTGACATTCAGGCGGCAGAGAAACAGCCGGCCAAAGTAAGCGTACAAAACTCCTCCTGTCCCACTTTAAGTCAATGGAGATTTTAATTTGCTTTAAAAGCTTGCGGTTATCGATCCATGGGGTCAAAAATTACAGGACCAGTATAACTGGAAAGCACTTGTTCACTGCTAACTTCAGGACAATTTGGGGCCATTTTGACCTTCAGGCGGCGGAGAAATAGCCGGTCAAAGTAAGGGTACAAAACTGCTCCGGTCTCACTTTAAGTCAATGGAGATTTTAGTTTGCTTTAAAAGCTTGCGGTTATAGATCCATGGGGTATAAAATTACAGGACCATTATGGATGGAAAGGATTTGTTCAGAGATAACTTCACAATAATTTTGGGCCATTTTGACATTCAAGCGGTGGAGAAACAGCTGGTCAAAGTTATGGTACAAAACTCCTCCGGTCCCGCTTTAAGTCAATGGAGATTTTAGTTTGCTTTAAAAGCTTGAGGTTCTAGGTCCTAAAATTACAGGACCAGTATGGGTGGAAAGGATTTGTTCAGAGCTAACTTTACACAGATTTTGGGGCTTTTTGACCTTCCGGTGGCGGAGAAATAGACAGTCAAAGGAAGGGTTCAAAAATCTCATCCGGTCCCACTTTAAGTCAATGAAGATTTCCATTTGCTTTAAAAGCTTGCGGTTATTGATCCATGGAGTCTAAAATTACAGGACAAGTATGGGTGGAAATGACTTGTTCAGTGCTAACTTCACTACAATTTTGGGCCATTTTGACCTTCAGGCGGCGGAGAAACAGCCGGTCAAAGTAAAGGTACAAAACTGCTCTGGTCCTGCTTTAAGTCAATGGAGATTTTAATTTGTTTTAAAGCTTGCAGTTATCAATCCATGGGGTCTAAAATTACAGGACCAGTATGGATGGAAATGAGTTGTTCAGAGCTAACTTCACAATAATTTTGGGCCATTTTGACATTCAGGCAGCGGAGAAACAGCCGGTCAAAGTAAGGGTACAAAACTGCTCTGGTCCTGCTTTAATTCAATGGAGATTTTAGTTTGCTTTAAAAGCTTGCGGTTCTAGGTCCTAAAATTACAGGACCAGTATGGGTGGAAAGGATTTGTTCAGAGCTAACTTTACACAGATTTTGGGGCTTTTTGACCTTCAGGTGGCGGAGAAATAGACAGTCAAAGGAAGGGTACAAATCTCATCCGGTCCCACTTTAAGTCAATGAAGATATTCATTTGCTTTAAAAGCTTGCGGTTATCGATCCATGGAGTCTAAAATTACAGGACCAGTATGGGTGGAAAGGACTTGTTCAGAGCTAACTTCATTACAATTTTGGGCCATTTTGACCTACAGTCGTCGGGGAAATAGCCGGTCAAATGAAGGGTACAAAACTCCTCCTGTCCCACTTTAAGTCAATGGAGATTTTAATTTGCTTTAAAAGCTTGCGGTTATCGATCCATGCGGTCAAAAATTACAGCACCAGTATGGCTGGAAAGTTCTTGTTCATAGCTAACTTCACAACAATTTTGTGCAATTTTGACCTTCAGGAGGTGGTGAAACAGCCGGTCAAAGTAAGGGTACAAAACTGCTCTGGTCCTGCTTTAAGTCAATGGAGATTTTCATTTGCTTTAAAAGCTTGCGGTTATCGATCCATGGAGTCTAAAATTAGAGGACCAGTAGGGATGGAAAGGACTTGTTCAGAGCTAACTTCACAACAATTTTGGGCCATTTTGACCTTCAGGCGGCGAAGAAATAGCCGGTCAAAGGAAGGGTACAAAACTCCTCCTGTCCCACTTTAAGTAAATGCAGATTTTCATATGCTTTAAAAGCTTGCGGTTATCGATCCATGGGGTCAAAAATTACAGGACCAGTATGGCTGGAAATCACTTGTTCAGAGCTAACTTCACATTAATTTTGGTCCATTTTGACATTCAGGTGGCGGAGAAACAGATGGTCAAAGTTAGGGTTCAAAACTGCTCTGGTCCTGCTTTAAGTCAATGGAGATTTTAATTTGCTTTAAAAGCTTGCAGTTATCGATCCATGGGGTCTAAAATTACAGGACCAGTATGGATGGAATGGACTTGCTCAGAGCTAACTTCACAATATTTTGGGCCATTTTGACATTCAGGCGGCAGAGAAACAGCCGGCCAAAGTAAGCGTACAAAACTCCTCCTGTCCCACTTTAAGTCAATGGAGATTTTAATTTGCTTTAAAAGCTTGCGGTTATCGATCCATGGGGTCAAAAATTACAGGACCAGTATAACTGGAAAGCACTTGTTCACTGCTAACTTCAGAACAATTTGGGGCCATTTTGACCTTCAGGCGGCGGAGAAATAGCCGGTCAAAGTAAGGGTACAAAACTGCTCCGGTCTCACTTTAAGTCAATGGAGATTTTAGTTTGCTTTAAAAGCTTGCGGTTATAGATCCATGGGGTATAAAATTACAGGACCATTATGGATGGAAAGGATTTGTTCAGAGATAACTTCACAATAATTTTGGGCCATTTTGACATTCAAGCGGTGGAGAAACAGCTGGTCAAAGTTATGGTACAAAACTGCTCCGGTCCCGCTTTAAGTCAATGGAGATTTTAGTTTGCTTTAAAAGCTTGAGGTTCTAGGTCCTAAAATTACAGGACCAGTATGGGTGGAAAGGATTTGTTCAGAGCTAACTTTACACAGATTTTGGGGCTTTTGACCTTCCGGTGGCGGAGAAATAGACAGTCAAAGGAAGGGTTCAAAAATCTCATCCGGTCCCACTTTAAGTCAATGAAGATTTCCATTTGCTTTAAAAGCTTGCGGTTATTGATCCATGGAGTCTAAAATTACAGGACAAGCATGGGTGGAAATGACTTGTTCAGTGCTAACTTCACTACAATTTTGGGCCATTTTGACCTTCAGGCGGCGGAGAAACAGCCGGTCAAAGTAAAGGTACAAAACTGCTCTGGTCCTGCTTTAAGTCAATGGAGATTTTAATTTGTTTTAAAGCTTGCAGTTATCAATCCATGGGGTCTAAAATTACAGGACCAGTATGGATGGAAATGAGTTGTTCAGAGCTAACTTCACAATAATTTTGGGCCATTTTGACATTCAGGCAGCGGAGAAACAGCCGGTCAAAGTAAGGGTACAAAACTGCTCTGGTCCTGCTTTAATTCAATGGAGATTTTAGTTTGCTTTAAAAGCTTGCGGTTCTAGGTCCTAAAATTACAGGACCAGTATGGGTGGAAAGGATTTGTTCAGAGCTAACTTTACACAGATTTTGGGGCTTTTTGACCTTCAGGTGGCGGAGAAATAGACAGTCAAAGGAAGGGTACAAATCTCATCCGGTCCCACTTTAAGTCAATGAAGATATTCATTTGCTTTAAAAGCTTGCGGTTATCGATCCATGGAGTCTAAAATTACAGGACCAGTATGGGAGGAAAGGACTTGTTCAGAGCTAACTTCATTACAATTTTGGGCCATTTTGACCTACAGTCGTCGGGGAAATAGCCGGTCAAATGAAGGGTACAAAACTCCTCCTGTCCCACTTTAAGTCAATGGAGATTTTAATTTGCTTTAAAAGCTTGCGGTTATCGATCCATGCGGTCAAAAATTACAGCACCAGTATGGCTGGAAAGTTCTTGTTCATAGCTAACTTCACAACAATTTTGTGCAATTTTGACCTTCAGGAGGTGGTGAAACAGCCGGTCAAAGTAAGGGTACAAAACTGCTCTGGTCCTGCTTTAAGTCAATGGAGATTTTCATTTGCTTTAAAAGCTTGCGGTTATCGATCCATGGAGTCTAAAATTAGAGGACCAGTAGGGATGGAAAGGACTTGTTCAGAGCTAACTTCACAACAATTTTGGGCCATTTTGACCTTCAGGCGGCGAAGAAATAGCCGGTCAAAGGAAGGGTACAAAACTCCTCCTGTCCCACTTTAAGTAAATGCAGATTTTCATATGCTTTAAAAGCTTGCGGTTATCGATCCATGGGGTCAAAAATTACAGGACCAGTATGGCTGGAAATCACTTGTTCAGAGCTAACTTCACATTAATTTTGGTCCATTTTGACATTCAGGTGGCGGAGAAACAGACGGTCAAAGTTAGGGTTCAAAACTGCTCTGGTCCTGCTTTAAGTCAATGGAGATTTTAATTTGCTTTAAAAGCTTGCAGTTATCGATCCATGGGGTCTAAAATTACAGGACCAGTATGGATGGAATGGACTTGCTCAGAGCTAACTTCACAATATTTTGGGCCATTTTGACATTCAGGCGGCAGAGAAACAGCCGGCCAAAGTAAGCGTACAAAACTCCTCCTGTCCCACTTTAAGTCAATGGAGATTTTAATTTGCTTTAAAAGCTTGCGGTTATCGATCCATGGGGTCAAAAATTACAGGACCAGTATAACTGGAAAGCACTTGTTCACTGCTAACTTCAGAACAATTTGGGGCCATTTTGACCTTCAGGCGGCGGAGAAATAGCCGGTCAAAGTAAGGGTACAAAACTGCTCCGGTCTCACTTTAAGTCAATGGAGATTTTAGTTTGCTTTAAAAGCTTGCGGTTATAGATCCATGGGGTATAAAATTACAGGACCATTATGGATGGAAAGGATTTGTTCAGAGATAACTTCACAATAATTTTGGGCCATTTTGACATTCAAGCGGTGGAGAAACAGCTGGTCAAAGTTATGGTACAAAACTGCTCCGGTCCCGCTTTAAGTCAATGGAGATTTTAGTTTGCTTTAAAAGCTTGAGGTTCTAGGTCCTAAAATTACAAGACCAGTATGGGTGGAAAGGATTTGTTCAGAGCTAACTTTACACAGATTTTGGGGCTTTTTGACCTTCCGGTGGCGGAGAAATAGACAGTCAAAGGAAGGGTTCAAAAATCTCATCCGGTCCCACTTTAAGTCAATGAAGATTTCCATTTGCTTTAAAAGCTTGCGGTTATTGATCCATGGAGTCTAAAATTACAGGACAAGTATGGGTGGAAATGACTTGTTCAGTGCTAACTTCACTACAATTTTGGGCCATTTTAACCTGCAGGCGGCGGAGAAATAGCCGGTCAAATGAAGGGTACAAAACTTCTCCTGTCCCACTTTAAGTCAATGGAGATATTCATTTGCTTTAAAAGCTTGTGGTTATCGATCCATGCGGTCAAAAATTACAGGACCAGTATGGCTGGAAAGTTCTTGTTCATAGCTAACTTCACAACACTTTTGTGCAATTTTGACCTTCAGGAGGCGGTGAAACAGCCGGTCAAAGTAAGGGTACAAAACTTCTCCTGTCCCACTTTAAGTCAATGGAGATTTTCATTTGTTTTAAAAGCGTGTGGTTATCGATCCATGGAGTCTAAAATTAGAGGACCAGTATGGATGGAAAGGACTTGTTCAGAGCTAACTTCACAATAATTTTGGGCCATTTTGACTCTCAGGCGGCGGAGAAACAGCCGGTCAAAGTTAGGGTTCAAAACTGCTCTGGTCCTGCTTTAAGTCAAAGGAGATTTTAATTTGCTTTTAAAGCTTGCAGTTATCAATCCATTTGGTCTAAAATTACAGGACCAGTATGGATGGAAATGAGTTGTTCAGAGCTAACTTCACAATAATTTTGGGCCATTTTGACATTCAGGCAGCGGAGAAACAGCCGGTCAAAGTAAGGGTACAAAACTGCTCTGGTCCTGCTTTAATTCAATGGAGATTTTAGTTTGCTTTAAAAGCTTGCGGTTATAGATCCATGGGGTATAAAATTACAGGACCATTATGGATGGAAAGGATTTGTTCAGAGATAACTTCACAATAATTTTGGGCCATTTTGACATTCAAGCGGTGGAGAAACAGCTGGTCAAAGTTATGGTACAAAACTCCTCCGGTCCCGCTTTAAGTCAATGGAGATTTTAGTTTGCTTTAAAAGCTTGAGGTTCTAGGTCCTAAAATTACAGGACCAGTATGGGTGGAAAGGATTTGTTCAGAGCTAACTTTACACAGATTTTGGGGCTTTTTGACCTTCCGGTGGCGGAGAAATAGACAGTCAAAGGAAGGGTTCAAAAATCTCATCCGGTCCCACTTTAAGTCAATGAAGATTTCCATTTGCTTTAAAAGCTTGCGGTTATTGATCCATGGAGTCTAAAATTACAGGACAAGTATGGGTGGAAATGACTTGTTCAGTGCTAACTTCACTACAATTTTGGGCCATTTTGACCTTCAGGCGGCGGAGAAACAGCCGGTCAAAGTAAAGGTACAAAACTGCTCTGGTCCTGCTTTAAGTCAATGGAGATTTTAATTTGTTTTAAAGCTTGCAGTTATCAATCCATGGGGTCTAAAATTACAGGACCAGTATGGATGGAAATGAGTTGTTCAGAGCTAACTTCACAATAATTTTGGGCCATTTTGACATTCAGGCAGCGGAGAAACAGCCGGTCAAAGTAAGGGTACAAAACTGCTCTGGTCCTGCTTTAATTCAATGGAGATTTTAGTTTGCTTTAAAAGCTTGCGGTTCTAGGTCCTAAAATTACAGGACCAGTATGGGTGGAAAGGATTTGTTCAGAGCTAACTTTACACAGATTTTGGGGCTTTTTGACCTTCAGGTGGCGGAGAAATAGACAGTCAAAGGAAGGGTACAAATCTCATCCGGTCCCACTTTAAGTCAATGAAGATATTCATTTGCTTTAAAAGCTTGCGGTTATCGATCCATGGAGTCTAAAATTACAGGACCAGTATGGGTGGAAAGGACTTGTTCAGAGCTAACTTCATTACAATTTTGGGCCATTTTGACCTACAGTCGTCGGGGAAATAGCCGGTCAAATGAAGGGTACAAAACTCCTCCTGTCCCACTTTAAGTCAATGGAGATTTTAATTTGCTTTAAAAGCTTGCGGTTATCGATCCATGCGGTCAAAAATTACAGCACCAGTATGGCTGGAAAGTTCTTGTTCATAGCTAACTTCACAACAATTTTGTGCAATTTTGACCTTCAGGAGGTGGTGAAACAGCCGGTCAAAGTAAGGGTACAAAACTGCTCTGGTCCTGCTTTAAGTCAATGGAGATTTTCATTTGCTTTAAAAGCTTGCGGTTATCGATCCATGGAGTCTAAAATTAGAGGACCAGTAGGGATGGAAAGGACTTGTTCAGAGCTAACTTCACAACAATTTTGGGCCATTTTGACCTTCAGGCGGCGAAGAAATAGCCGGTCAAAGGAAGGGTACAAAACTCCTCCTGTCCCACTTTAAGTAAATGCAGATTTTCATATGCTTTAAAAGCTTGCGGTTATCGATCCATGGGGTCAAAAATTACAGGACCAGTATGGCTGGAAATCACTTGTTCAGAGCTAACTTCACATTAATTTTGGTCCATTTTGACATTCAGGTGGCGGAGAAACAGACGGTCAAAGTTAGGGTTCAAAACTGCTCTGGTCCTGCTTTAAGTCAATGGAGATTTTAATTTGCTTTAAAAGCTTGCAGTTATCGATCCATGGGGTCTAAAATTACAGGACCAGTATGGATGGAATGGACTTGCTCAGAGCTAACTTCACAATATTTTGGGCCATTTTGACATTCAGGCGGCAGAGAAACAGCCGGCCAAAGTAAGCGTACAAAACTCCTCCTGTCCCACTTTAAGTCAATGGAGATTTTAATTTGCTTTAAAAGCTTGCGGTTATCGATCCATGGGGTCAAAAATTACAGGACCAGTATAACTGGAAAGCACTTGTTCACTGCTAACTTCAGAACAATTTGGGGCCATTTTGACCTTCAGGCGGCGGAGAAATAGCCGGTCAAAGTAAGGGTACAAAACTGCTCCGGTCTCACTTTAAGTCAATGGAGATTTTAGTTTGCTTTAAAAGCTTGCGGTTATAGATCCATGGGGTATAAAATTACAGGACCATTATGGATGGAAAGGATTTGTTCAGAGATAACTTCACAATAATTTTGGGCCATTTTGACATTCAAGCGGTGGAGAAACAGCTGGTCAAAGTTATGGTACAAAACTGCTCCGGTCCCGCTTTAAGTCAATGGAGATTTTAGTTTGCTTTAAAAGCTTGAGGTTCTAGGTCCTAAAATTACAGGACCAGTATGGGTGGAAAGGATTTGTTCAGAGCTAACTTTACACAGATTTTGGGGCTTTTTGACCTTCCGGTGGCGGAGAAATAGACAGTCAAAGGAAGGGTTCAAAAATCTCATCCGGTCCCACTTTAAGTCAATGAAGATTTCCATTTGCTTTAAAAGCTTGCGGTTATTGATCCATGGAGTCTAAAATTACAGGACAAGTATGGGTGGAAATGACTTGTTCAGTGCTAACTTCACTACAATTTTGGGCCATTTTGACCTTCAGGCGGCGGAGAAACAGCCGGTCAAAGTAAAGGTACAAAACTGCTCTGGTCCTGCTTTAAGTCAATGGAGATTTTAATTTGTTTTAAAGCTTGCAGTTATCAATCCATGGGGTCTAAAATTACAGGACCAGTATGGATGGAAATGAGTTGTTCAGAGCTAACTTCACAATAATTTTGGGCCATTTTGACATTCAGGCAGCAGAGAAACAGCCGGTCAAAGTAAGGGTACAAAACTGCTCTGGTCCTGCTTTAATTCAATGGAGATTTTAGTTTGCTTTAAAAGCTTGCGGTTCTAGGTCCTAAAATTACAGGACCAGTATGGGTGGAAAGGATTTGTTCAGAGCTAACTTTACACAGATTTTGGGGCTTTTTGACCTTCAGGTGGCGGAGAAATAGACAGTCAAAGGAAGGGTACAAATCTCATCCGGTCCCACTTTAAGTCAATGAAGATATTCATTTGCTTTAAAAGCTTGCGGTTATCGATCCATGGAGTCTAAAATTACAGGACCAGTATGGGAGGAAAGGACTTGTTCAGAGCTAACTTCATTACAATTTTGGGCCATTTTGACCTACAGTCGTCGGGGAAATAGCCGGTCAAATGAAGGGTACAAAACTCCTCCTGTCCCACTTTAAGTCAATGGAGATTTTAATTTGCTTTAAAAGCTTGCGGTTATCGATCCATGCGGTCAAAAATTACAGCACCAGTATGGCTGGAAAGTTCTTGTTCATAGCTAACTTCACAACAATTTTGTGCAATTTTGACCTTCAGGAGGTGGTGAAACAGCCGGTCAAAGTAAGGGTACAAAACTGCTCTGGTCCTGCTTTAAGTCAATGGAGATTTTCATTTGCTTTAAAAGCTTGCGGTTATCGATCCATGGAGTCTAAAATTAGAGGACCTGTAGGGTTGGAAAGGACTTGTTCAGAGCTAACTTCACAACAATTTTGGGCCATTTTGACCTTCAGGCGGCGAAGAAATAGCCGGTCAAAGGAAGGGTACAAAACTCCTCCTGTCCCACTTTAAGTAAATGCAGATTTTCATATGCTTTAAAAGCTTGCGGTTATCGATCCATGGGGTCAAAAATTACAGGACCAGTATGGCTGGAAATCACTTGTTCAGAGCTAACTTCACATTAATTTTGGTCCATTTTGACATTCAGGTGGCGGAGAAACAGACGGTCAAAGTTAGGGTTCAAAACTGCTCTGGTCCTGCTTTAAGTCAATGGAGATTTTAATTTGCTTTAAAAGCTTGCAGTTATTGATCCATGGGGTCTAAAATTACAGGACCAGTATGGATGGAATGGACTTGCTCAGAGCTAACTTCACAATATTTTGGGCCATTTTGACATTCAGGCGGCAGAGAAACAGCCGGCCAAAGTAAGCGTACAAAACTCCTCCTGTCCCACTTTAAGTCAATGGAGATTTTAATTTGCTTTAAAAGCTTGCGGTTATCGATCCATGGGGTCAAAAATTACAGGACCAGTATAACTGGAAAGCACTTGTTCACTGCTAACTTCAGAACAATTTGGGGCCATTTTGACCTTCAGGCGGCGGAGAAATAGCCGGTCAAAGTAAGGGTACAAAACTGCTCCGGTCTCACTTTAAGTCAATGGAGATTTTAGTTTGCTTTAAAAGCTTGCGGTTATAGATCCATGGGGTATAAAATTACAGGACCATTATGGATGGAAAGGATTTGTTCAGAGATAACTTCACAATAATTTTGGGCCATTTTGACATTCAAGCGGTGGAGAAACAGCTGGTCAAAGTTATGGTACAAAACTGCTCCGGTCCCGCTTTAAGTCAATGGAGATTTTAGTTTGCTTTAAAAGCTTGAGGTTCTAGGTCCTAAAATTACAAGACCAGTATGGGTGGAAAGGATTTGTTCAGAGCTAACTTTACACAGATTTTGGGGCTTTTTGACCTTCCGGTGGCGGAGAAATAGACAGTCAAAGGAAGGGTTCAAAAATCTCATCCGGTCCCACTTTAAGTCAATGAAGATTTCCATTTGCTTTAAAAGCTTGCGGTTATTGATCCATGGAGTCTAAAATTACAGGACAAGTATGGGTGGAAATGACTTGTTCAGTGCTAACTTCACTACAATTTTGGGCCATTTTAACCTGCAGGCGGCGGAGAAATAGCCGGTCAAATGAAGGGTACAAAACTTCTCCTGTCCCACTTTAAGTCAATGGAGATTTTCATTTGCTTTAAAAGCTTGTGGTTATCGATCCATGCGGTCAAAAATTACAGGACCAGTATTGCTGGAAAGTTCTTGTTCATAGCTAACTTCACAACAATTTTGTGCAATTTTGACCTTCAGGAGGCGGTGAAACAGCCGGTCAAAGTAAGGGTACAAAACTGCTCTGGTCCTGCTTTAAGTCAATGGAGATTTTCATTTGTTTTAAAAGCGTGTGGTTATCGATCCATGGAGTCTAAAATTAGAGGACCAGTATGGATGGAAAGGACTTGTTCAGAGCTAACTTCACAATAATTTTGGGCCATTTTGACTCTCAGGCGGCGGAGAAACAGCCGGTCAAAGTTAGGGTTCAAAACTGCTCTGGTCCTGCTTTAAGTCAAAGGAGATTTTAATTTGCTTTTAAAGCTTGCAGTTATCAATCCATTTGGTCTAAAATTACAGGACCAGTATGGATGGAAATGAGTTGTTCAGAGCTAACTTCACAATAATTTTGGGCCATTTTGACATTCAGGCAGCGGAGAAACAGCCGGTCAAAGTAAGGGTACAAAACTGCTCTGGTCCTGCTTTAATTCAATGGAGATTTTAGTTTGCTTTAAAAGCTTGCGGTTCTAGGTCCTAAAATTACAGGACCAGTATGGGTGGAAAGGACTTGTTCAGAGCTAACTTTACACAGATTTTGGGGCTTTTTGACCTGCAGGTGGCGGAGAAATAGATGGTCAAAGGAAGGGTACAAATCTCATCCGGTCCCACTTTAAGTCACTGAAGATTTTCATTTGCTTTTAAAGCTTGCGGTTATCGATCCATGGAGTCTAAAATTACAGGACCAGTATGGGTGGAAAGGACTTGTTCAGAGCTATCTTCACTACAATTTTGGGCCATTTTGACCTACAGGCGGCGGGGAAATAGCCGGTCAACTGAAGGGTACAAAACTCCTCCTGTCCCACTTTAAGTCAATGGAGATTTTAATTTGCTTTAAAAGCTTGCGGTTATCGATCCATGCGGTCAAAAATTACAGGACCAGTATGGCTGGAAAGTTCTTGTTCATAGCTAACTTCACAACAATTTTGTGCAATTTTGACCGCCAGGAGGCGGTGAAACAGCCGGTCAAAGTAAGGGTACAAAACTGCTCTGGTCCTGCTTTAAGTCAATGGAGATTTTCATTTGTTTTAAAAGCTTGTGGTTATCGATCCATGGAGTCTAAAATTAGAGGACCAGTATGGATGGAAAGGACTTGTTCAGAGATAACTTCACAATAATTTTGGGCCATTTTGACATTCAAGTGGTGGAGAAACAGCCGGTCAAAGTTATGGTACAAAACTGCTCCGGTCCCGCTTTAAGTCAATGGAGATTTTAGTTTGCTTTAAAAGCTTGAGGTTCTAGGTCCTAAAATTACAGGACCAGTATGGGTGGAAAGGATTTGTTCAGAGCTAACTTTACACAGATTTTGGGGCTTTTTGACCTTCCGGTGGCGGAGAAATAGCTGGTCAAAGGAAGGGTACAAATCTCATCCGGTCCCACTTTATGTCAATGAAGATTTCCATTTGCTTTAAAAGCTTGCGGTTATTGATCCATGGAGTCTAAAATTACAGGACAAGTATGGGTGGAAATGACTTGTTCAGTGCTAACTTCACTACAATTTTGGGCCATTTTAACCTGCAGGCGGCGGAGAAATAGCCGGTCAAATGAAGGGTACAAAACTTCTCCTGTCCCACTTTAAGTCAATGGAGATTTTCATTTGCTTTAAAAGCTTGCGGTTATCGATCCATGCGGTCAAAAATGACAGGACCAGTATGGCTGGAAAGTTCTTGTTCATAGCTAACTTCACAACAATTTTGTGCAATTTTGACCTTCAGGAGGTGGTGAAACAGCCGGTCAAAGTAAGGGAACAAAACTGCTCTGGTCCTGCTTTAAGTCAATGGAGATTTTCAATTGTTTTAAAAGCTTGTGGTTATCGATCCATGGAGTCTAAAATTAGAGGACCAGTATGGATGGAAAGGACTTGTTCAGAGCTAACTTCACAATAATTTTGGGCCATTTTGACTCTCAGGCGGCGGAGAAACAGCCGGTCAAAGTTAGGGTTCAAAACTGCTCTGGTCCTGCTTTATGTCAAAGGGGATTTAATTTGCTTTTAATGCTTGCAGTTATCAATCCATTTGGTCTAAAATTACAGGACCAGTATGGATGGAAATGAGTTGTTCAGAGCTAACTTCACAATAATTTTGGGCCATTTTGACCTTCAGGCGGTGAAGAAATAGCCGGTCAAAGGAAGGGTACAAAACTCCTCCTGTCCCACTTTAAGTCAATGCAGATTTTCATATGCTTTAAAAGCCTGCGGTTATCGATGCATGGGGTCAAAAATTACAGGACCAGTATGGCTGGAAATCACTTGTTCAGAGCTAACTTCACAATAATTTTGGTCCATTTTGACATTCAGGCGGCGGAGAAACAGCCTGTCAAAGGAAGGGTACAAATCTCATCCGGTCCCACTTTAAGTCAATGAAGATTTTCATTTGCTTTAAAGGCTTGAGGTTATCGATCCATGGAGTCTAAAATTACCTGACCAGTATGGATGGAAAGGACTTGTTCATAGCTAACTTCACAACAATTTTGTGCAATTTTGACCTTCAGGAGGCGGTGAAACAGCCGGTCAAAGTAAGGGTACAAAACTGCTCTGGTCCTGCTTTAAGTCAATGGAGATTTTCATTTGTTTTAAAAGCTTGTGGTTATCGATCCATGGAGTCTAAAA
This sequence comes from Taudactylus pleione, assembly GCA_031769625.1. NCBI lineage: Eukaryota > Metazoa > Chordata > Amphibia > Anura > Myobatrachidae > Taudactylus > Taudactylus pleione. The sequence goes on along the minus strand of JAUIMM010000322.1, from coordinate 2,350,179 downwards.
TTAGAGGACCAGTATGGATGGAAAGGACTTGTTCAGAGCTAACTTCACAATAATTTTGGTCCATTTTGACTCTCAGGCGGCGGAGAAACAGCCGGTCAAAGTTAGGGTTCAAAACTGCTCTGGTCCTGCTTTAAGTCAAAGGAGATTTTAATTTGCTTTTAAAGCTTGCAGTTATCAATCTATTTGGTCTAAAATTACAGGACCAGTATGGATGGAAATGAGTTGTTCAGAGCTAACTTCACAATAATTTTGGGCCATTTTGACATTCAGGCAGCGGAGAAACAGCCGGTCAAAGTAAGGGTACAAAACTGCTCTGGTCCTGCTTTAATTCAATGGAGATTTTAGTTTGCTTTAAAAGCTTGCGGTTCTAGGTCCTAAAATTACAGGACCAGTATGGGTGGAAAGGACTTGTTCAGAGCTAACTTTACACAGATTTTGGGGCTTTTTGACCTGCAGGTGGCGGAGAAATAGATGGTCAAAGGAAGGGTACAAATCTCATCCGGTCCCACTTTAAGTCAATGAAGATTTTCATTTGCTTTTAAAGCTTGCGGTTATCGATCCATGGAGTCTAAAATTACAGGACCAGTATGGGTGGAAAGGACTTGTTCAAAGCTATCTTCACTACAATTTTGGGCCATTTTGACCTGCAGGCGGCGGGGAAATAGCCGGTCAACTGAAGGGTACAAAACTCCTCCTGTCCCACTTTAAGTCAATGGAGATTTTAATTTGCTTTAAAAGCTTGCGGTTATCGATCCATGCAGTCAAAAATTACAGGACCAGTATGGCTGGAAAGTTCTTGTTCATAGCTAACTTCACAACAATTTTGTTAAATTTTGACCTTCAGGAGGCGGTGAAACAGCCGGTCAAAGTAAGGGTACAAAACTGCTCTGGTCCTGCTTTAAGTCAATGGAGATTTTCATTTGTTTTAAAAGCTTGTGGTTATCGATCCATGGAGTCTAAAATTAGAGGACCAGTATGGATGGAAAGGACTTGTTCAGAGATAACTTCACAATAATTTTGGGCCATTTTGACATTCAAGCGGTGGAGAAACAGCCGGTCAAAGTTATGGTACAAAACTGCTCCGGTCCCGCTTTAAGTCAATGGAGATTTTAGTTTGCTTTAAAAGCTTGAGGTTCTAGGTCCTAAAATTACAGGACCAGTATGGGTGGAAAGGATTTGTTCAGAGCTAACTTTACACAGATTTTGGGGCTTTTTGACCTTCCGGTGGCGGAGAAATAGCTGGTCAAAGTAAGGGTACAAATCTCATCCGGTCCCACTTTATGTCAATGAAGATTTCCATTTGCTTTAAAAGCTTGCGGTTATTGATCCATGGAGTCTAAAATTACAGGACAAGTATGGGTAAAAATGACTTGTTCAGTGCTAACTTCACTACAATTTTGGGCCATTTTAACCTGCAGGCGGCGGAGAAATAGCCGGTCAAATGAAGGGTACAAAACTTCTCCTATCCCACTTTAAGTCAATGGAGATTTTCATTTGCTTTAAAAGCTTGCGGTTATCGATCCATGCGGTCAAAAATGACAGGACCAGTATGGCTGGAAAGTTCTTGTTCATAGCTAACTTCACAACAATTTTGTGCAATTTTGACCTTCAGGAGGTGGTGAAACAGCCGGTCAAAGTAAGGGTACAAAACTGCTCTGGTCCTGCTTTAAGTCAATGGAGATTTTCATTTGCTTTAAAAGCTTGTGGTTATCGATCCATGGAGTCTAAAATTAGAGGACCAGTATGGATGGAATGGACTTGCTCAGAGCTAACTTCACAATAATTTTGGGCCATTTTGACATTCAGGTGGCAGAGAAACAGCCGGCCAAAGTAAGCGTACAAAACTCCTCCTGTCCCACTTTAAGTCAATGGAGATTTTAATTTGCTTTAAAAGCTTGCGGTTATCGATCCATGGGGTCAAAAATTACAGGACCAGTATAACTGGAAAGCACTTGTTCAGTGCTAACTTCAGAACAATTTGGGGCCATTTTGACCTTCAGGCGGCGGAGAAATAGCCGGTCAAAGTAAGGGTACAAAACTGCTCCGGTCCCGCTTTAAGTCAATGGAGATTTTAGTTTGCTTTAAAAGCTTGCGGTTATAGATCCATGGGGTATAAAATTACAGGACCATTATGGATGGAAAGGATTTGTTCAGAGATAACTTCACAATAATTTTGGGCCATTTTGACATTCAAGCGGTGGAGAAACAGCCGGTCAAAGTTATGGTACAAAACTGCTTCGGTCCCGCTTTAAGTCAATGGAGATTTTAGTTTGCTTTAAAAGCTTGAGGTTCTAGGTCCTAAAATTACAGGACCAGTATGGGTGGAAAGGATTTGTTCAGAGCTAACTTTACACAGATTTTGGGGCTTTTTGACCTTCCGGTGGCGGAGAAATAGCTGGTCAAAGGAAGGGTACAAATCTCATCCGGTCCCACTTTAAGTCAATGAAGATTTCCATTTACTTTAAAAGCTTGCGGTTATTGATCCATGGAGTCTAAAATTACAGGACAAGTATGGGTGGAAATGACTTGTTCAGTGCTAACTTCACTACAATTTTGGGCCATTTTAACCTGCAGGCGGCGGAGAAATAGCCGGTCAAAAGAAGGGTACAAAACTTCTCCTGTCCCACTTTAAGTCAATGGAGATTTTCATTTGCTTTAAAAGCTTGCGGTTATCGATCCATGCAGTCAAAAATTACAGGACCAGTATGGCTGGAAATCACTTGTTCAGAGCTAACTTCACATTAATTTTGGTCCATTTTGACATTCAGGTGGCGGAGAAACAGACGGTCAAAGTTAGGGTTCAAAACTGCTCTGGTCCTGCTTTAAGTCAATGGAGATTTTAATTTGCTTTAAAAGCTTGCAGTTATCGATCCATGGGGTCTAAAATTACAGGACCAGTATGGATGGAATGGACTTGCTCAGAGCTAACTTCACAATATTTTGGGCCATTTTGACATTCAGGCGGCAGAGAAACAGCCGGCCAAAGTAAGCGTACAAAACTCCTCCTGTCCCACTTTAAGTCAATGGAGATTTTAGTTTGCTTTAAAAGCTTGCGGTTATCGATCCATGGGGTCAAAAATTACAGGACCAGTATAACTGGAAAGCACTTGTTCACTGCTAACTTCAGAACAATTTGGGGCCATTTTGACCTTCAGGCGGCGGAGAAATAGCCGGTCAAAGTAAGGGTACAAAACTGCTCCGGTCTCACTTTAAGTCAATGGAGATTTTAGTTTGCTTTAAAAGCTTGCGGTTATAGATCCATGGGGTATAAAATTACAGGACCATTATGGATGGAAAGGATTTGTTCAGAGATAACTTCACAATAATTTTGGGCCATTTTGACATTCAAGCGGTGGAGAAACAGCTGGTCAAAGTTATGGTACAAAACTGCTCCGGTCCCGCTTTAAGTCAATGGAGATTTTAGTTTGCTTTAAAAGCTTGAGGTTCTAGGTCCTAAAATTACAGGACCAGTATGGGTGGAAAGGATTTGTTCAGAGCTAACTTTACACAGATTTTGGGGCTTTTTGACCTTCCGGTGGCGGAGAAATAGACAGTCAAAGGAAGGGTTCAAAAATCTCATCCGGTCCCACTTTAAGTCAATGAAGATTTCCATTTGCTTTAAAAGCTTGTGGTTATTGATCCATGGAGTCTAAAATTACAGGACAAGTATGGGTGGAAATGACTTGTTCAGTGCTAACTTCACTACAATTTTGGGCCATTTTGACCTTCAGGCGGCGGAGAAACAGCCGGTCAAAGTAAAGGTACAAAACTGCTCTGGTCCTGCTTTAAGTCAATGGAGATTTTAATTTGTTTTAAAGCTTGCAGTTATCAATCCATGGGGTCTAAAATTACAGGACCAGTATGGATGGAAATGAGTTGTTCAGAGCTAACTTCACAATAATTTTGGGCCATTTTGACATTCAGGCAGCGGAGAAACAGCCGGTCAAAGTAAGGGTACAAAACTGCTCTGGTCCTGCTTTAATTCAATGGAGATTTTAGTTTGCTTTAAAAGCTTGCGGTTCTAGGTCCTAAAATTACAGGACCAGTATGGGTGGAAAGGATTTGTTCAGAGCTAACTTTACACAGATTTTGGGGCTTTTTGACCTTCAGGTGGCGGAGAAATAGACAGTCAAAGGAAGGGTACAAATCTCATCCGGTCCCACTTTAAGTCAATGAAGATATTCATTTGCTTTAAAAGCTTGCGGTTATCGATCCATGGAGTCTAAAATTACAGGACCAGTATGGGAGGAAAGGACTTGTTCAGAGCTAACTTCATTACAATTTTGGGCCATTTTGACCTACAGTCGTCGGGGAAATAGCCGGTCAAATGAAGGGTACAAAACTCCTCCTGTCCCACTTTAAGTCAATGGAGATTTTAATTTGCTTTAAAAGCTTGCGGTTATCGATCCATGCGGTCAAAAATTACAGCACCAGTATGGCTGGAAAGTTCTTGTTCATAGCTAACTTCACAACAATTTTGTGCAATTTTGACCTTCAGGAGGTGGTGAAACAGCCGGTCAAAGTAAGGGTACAAAACTGCTCTGGTCCTGCTTTAAGTCAATGGAGATTTTCATTTGCTTTAAAAGCTTGCGGTTATCGATCCATGGAGTCTAAAATTAGAGGACCAGTAGGGATGGAAAGGACTTGTTCAGAGCTAACTTCACAACAATTTTGGGCCATTTTGACCTTCAGGCGGCGAAGAAATAGCCGGTCAAAGGAAGGGTACAAAACTCCTCCTGTCCCACTTTAAGTAAATGCAGATTTTCATATGCTTTAAAAGCTTGCGGTTATCGATCCATGGGGTCAAAAATTACAGGACCAGTATGGCTGGAAATCACTTGTTCAGAGCTAACTTCACATTAATTTTGGTCCATTTTGACATTCAGGTGGCGGAGAAACAGACGGTCAAAGTTAGGGTTCAAAACTGCTCTGGTCCTGCTTTAAGTCAATGGAGATTTTAATTTGCTTTAAAAGCTTGCAGTTATCGATCCATGGGGTCTAAAATTACAGGACCAGTATGGATGGAATGGACTTGCTCAGAGCTAACTTCACAATATTTTGGGCCATTTTGACATTCAGGCGGCAGAGAAACAGCCGGCCAAAGTAAGCGTACAAAACTCCTCCTGTCCCACTTTAAGTCAATGGAGATTTTAATTTGCTTTAAAAGCTTGCGGTTATCGATCCATGGGGTCAAAAATTACAGGACCAGTATAACTGGAAAGCACTTGTTCACTGCTAACTTCAGAACAATTTGGGGCCATTTTGACCTTCAGGCGGCGGAGAAATAGCCGGTCAAAGTAAGGGTACAAAACTGCTCTGGTCTCACTTTAAGTCAATGGAGATTTTAGTTTGCTTTAAAAGCTTGCGGTTATAGATCCATGGGGTATAAAATTACAGGACCATTATGGATGGAAAGGATTTGTTCAGAGATAACTTCACAATAATTTTGGGCCATTTTGACATTCAAGCGGTGGAGAAACAGCTGGTCAAAGTAAGGGTACAAAACTGCTCTGGTCCTGCTTTAAGTCAATGGAGATTTTCATTTGTTTTAAAAGCGTGTGGTTATCGACCCATGGAGTCTAAAATTAGAGGACCAGTATGGATGGAAAGGACTTGTTCAGAGCTAACTTCACAATAATTTTGGGCCATTTTGACTCTCAGGCGGCGGAGAAACAGCCGGTCAAAGTTAGGGTTCAAAACTGCTCTGGTCCTGCTTTAAGTCAAAGGAGATTTTAATTTGCTTTTAAAGCTTGCAGTTATCAATCCATTTGGTCTAAAATTACAGGACCAGTATGGATGGAAATGAGTTGTTCAGAGCTAACTTCACAATAATTTTGGGCCATTTTGACATTCAGGCAGCGGAGAAACAGCCGGTCAAAGTAAGGGTACAAAACTGCTCTGGTCCTGCTTTAATTCAATGGAGATTTTAGTTTGCTTTAAAAGCTTGCGGTTCTAGGTCCTAAAATTACAGGACCAGTATGGGTGGAAAGGACTTGTTCAGAGCTAACTTTACACAGATTTTGGGGCTTTTTGACCTGCAGGTGGCGGAGAAATAGACGGTCAAAGGAAGGGTACAAATCTCATCCGGTCCCACTTTAAGTCACTGAAGATTTTCATTTGCTTTTAAAGCTTGCGGTTATCGATCCATGGAGTCTAAAATTACAGGACCAGTATGGGTGGAAAGGACTTGTTCAGAGCTATCTTCACTACAATTTTGGGCCATTTTGACCTACAGGCGGCGGGGAAATAGCCGGTCAACTGAAGGGTACAAAACTCCTCCTGTCCCACTTTAAGTCAATGGAGATTTTAATTTGCTTTAAAAGCTTGCGGTTATCGATCCATGCGGTCAAAAATTACAGGACCAGTATGGCTGGAAAGTTCTTGTTCATAGCTAACTTCACAACAATTTTGTGCAATTTTGACCGTCAGGAGGCGGTGAAACAGCCGGTCAAAGTAAGGGTACAAAACTGCTCTGGTCCTGCTTTAAGTCAATGGAGATTTTCATTTGTTTTAAAAGCTTGTGGTTATCGATCCATGGAGTCTAAAATTAGAGGACCAGTATGGATGGAAAGGACTTGTTCAGAGATAACTTCACAATAATTTTGGGCCATTTTGACATTCAAGCGGTGGAGAAACAGCCGGTCAAAGTTATGGTACAAAACTGCTCCGGTCCCGCTTTAAGTCAATGGAGATTTTAGTTTGCTTTAAAAGCTTGAGGTTCTAGGTCCTAAAATTACAGGACCAGTATGGGTGGAAAGGATTTGTTCAGAGCTAACTTTACACAGATTTTGGGGCTTTTTGACCTTCCGGTGGCGGAGAAATAGCTGGTCAAAGGAAGGGTACAAATCTCATCCGGTCCCACTTTATGTCAATGAAGATTTCCATTTGCTTTAAAAGCTTGCGGTTATTGATCCATGGAGTCTAAAATTACAGGACAAGTATGGGTGGAAATGACTTGTTCAGTGCTAACTTCACTACAATTTTGGGCCATTTTAACCTGCAGGCGGCGGAGAAATAGCCGGTCAAATGAAGGGTACAAAACTTCTCCTGTCCCACTTTAAGTCAATGGAGATTTTCATTTGCTTTAAAAGCTTGCGGTTATCGATCCATGTGGTCAAAAATGACAGGACCAGTATGGCTGGAAAGTTCTTGTTCATAGCTAACTTCACAACAATTTTGTGCAATTTTGACCTTCAGGAGGTGGTGAAACAGCCGGTCAAAGTAAGGGAACAAAACTGCTCTGGTCCTGCTTTAAGTCAATGGAGATTTTCAATTGTTTTAAAAGCTTGTGGTTATCGATCCATGGAGTCTAAAATTAGAGGACCAGTATGGATGGAAAGGACTTGTTCAGAGCTAACTTCACAATAATTTTGGGCCATTTTGACTCTCAGGCGGCGGAGAAACAGCCGGTCAAAGTTAGGGTTCAAAACTGCTCTGGTCCTGCTTTATGTCAAAGGGGATTTAATTTGCTTTTAATGCTTGCAGTTATCAATCCATTTGGTCTAAAATTACAGGACCAGTATGGATGGAAATGAGTTGTTCAGAGCTAACTTCACAATAATTTTGGGCCATTTTGACCTTCAGGCGGTGAAGAAATAGCCGGTCAAAGGAAGGGTACAAAACTCCTCCTGTCCCACTTTAAGTCAATGCAGATTTTCATATGCTTTAAAAGCCTGCGGTTATCGATGCATGGGGTCAAAAATTACAGGACCAGTATGGCTGGAAATCACTTGTTCAGAGCTAACTTCACAATAATTTTGGTCCATTTTGACATTCAGGCGGCGGAGAAACAGCCTGTCAAAGGAAGGGTACAAATCTCATCCGGTCCCACTTTAAGTCAATGAAGATTTTCATTTGCTTTAAAGGCTTGCGGTTATCGATCCATGGAGTCTAAAATTACCTGACCAGTATGGATGGAAAGGACTTGTTCATAGCTAACTTCACAACAATTTTGTGCAATTTTGACCTTCAGGAGGCGGTGAAACAGCCGGTCAAAGTAAGGGTACAAAACTGCTCTGGTCCTGCTTTAAGTCAATGGAGATTTTCATTTGTTTTAAAAGCTTGTGGTTATCGATCCATGGAGTCTAAAATTAGAGGACCAGTATGGATGGAAAGGACTTGTTCAGAGCTAACTTCACAATAATTTTGGTCCATTTTGACTCTCAGGCGGCGGAGAAACAGCCGGTCAAAGTTAGGGTTCAAAACTGCTCTGGTCCTGCTTTAAGTCAAAGGAGATTTTAATTTGCTTTTAAAGCTTGCAGTTATCAATCTATTTGGTCTAAAATTACAGGACCAGTATGGATGGAAATGAGTTGTTCAGAGCTAACTTCACAATAATTTTGGGCCATTTTGACATTCAGGCAGCGGAGAAACAGCCGGTCAAAGTAAGGGTACAAAACTGCTCTGGTCCTGCTTTAATTCAATGGAGATTTTAGTTTGCTTTAAAAGCTTGTGGTTCTAGGTCCTAAAATTACAGGACCAGTATGGGTGGAAAGGACTTGTTCAGAGCTAACTTTACACAGATTTTGGGGCTTTTTGACCTGCAGGTGGCGGAGAAATAGACGGTCAAAGGAAGGGTACAAATCTCATCTGGTCCCACTTTAAGTCAATGAAGATTTTCATTTGCTTTTAAAGCTTGCGGTTATCGATCCATGGAGTCTAAAATTACAGGACCAGTATGGGTGGAAAGGACTTGTTCAAAGCTATCTTCACTACAATTTTGGGCCATTTTGACCTGCAGGCGGCGGGGAAATAGCCGGTCAACTGAAGGGTACAAAACTCCTCCTGTCCCACTTTAAGTCAATGGAGATTTTAATTTGCTTTAAAAGCTTGCGGTTATCGATCCATGCGGTCAAAAATTACAGGACCAGTATGGCTGGAAAGTTCTTGCTCATAGCTAACTTCACAACAATTTTGTTCAATTTTGACCTTCAGGAGGCGGTGAAACAGCCGGTCAAAGTAAGGGTACAAAACTGCTCTGGTCCTGCTTTAAGTCAATGGAGATTTTCATTTGTTTTAAAAGCTTGTGGTTATCGATCCATGGAGTCTAAAATTAGAGGACCAGTATGGATGGAAAGGACTTGTTCAGAGATAACTTCACAATAATTTTGGGCAATTTTGACATTCAAGCGGTGGAGAAACAGCCGGTCAAAGTTATGGTACAAAACTGCTCCGGTCCCGCTTTAAGTCAATGGAGATTTTAGTTTGCTTTAAAAGCTTGAGGTTCTAGGTCCTAAAATTACAGGACCAGTATGGGTGGAAAGGATTTGTTCAGAGCTAACTTTACACAGATTTTGGGGCTTTTTGACCTTCCGGTGGCGGAGAAATAGCTGGTCAAAGTAAGGGTACAAATCTCATCCGGTCCCACTTTATGTCAATGAAGATTTCCATTTGCTTTAAAAGCTTGCGGTTATTGATCCATGGAGTCTAAAATTACAGGACAAGTATGGGTGAAAATGACTTGTTCAGTGCTAACTTCACTACAATTTTGGGCCATTTTAACCTGCAGGCGGCGGAGAAATAGCCGGTCAAATGAAGGGTACAAAACTTCTCCTGTCCCACTTTAAGTCAATGGAGATTTTCATTTGCTTTAAAAGCTTGCGGTTATCGATCCATGCGGTCAAAAATGACAGGACCAGTATGGCTGGAAAGTTCTTGTTCATAGCTAACTTCACAACAATTTTGTGCAATTTTGACCTTCAGGAGGTGGTGAAACAGCCGGTCAAAGTAAGGGTACAAAACTGCTCTGGTCCTGCTTTAAGTCAATGGAGATTTTCATTTGCTTTAAAAGCTTGTGGTTATCGATCCATGGAGTCTAAAATTAGAGGACCAGTATGGATGGAATGGACTTGCTCAGAGCTAACTTCACAATAATTTTGGGCCATTTTGACATTCAGGTGGCAGAGAAACAGCCGGCCAAAGTAAGCGTACAAAACTCCTCATGTCCCACTTTAAGTCAATGGAGATTTTAATTTGCTTTAAAAGCTTGCGGTTATCGATCCATGGGGTCAAAAATTACAGGACCAGTATAACTGGAAAGCACTTGTTCAGTGCTAACTTCAGAACAATTTGGGGCCATTTTGACCTTCAGGCGGCGGAGAAATAGCCGGTCAAAGTAAGGGTACAAAACTGCTCCGGTCCCGCTTTAAGTCAATGGAGATTTTAGTTTGCTTTAAAAGCTTGCGGTTATAGATCCATGGGGTATAAAATTACAGGACCATTATGGATGGAAAGGATTTGTTCAGAGATAACTTCACAATAATTTTGGGCCATTTTGACATTCAAGCGGTGGAGAAACAGCCGGTCAAAGTTATGGTACAAAACTGCTTCGGTCCCGCTTTAAGTCAATGGAGATTTTAGTTTGCTTTAAAAGCTTGAGGTTCTAGGTCCTAAAATTACAGGACCAGTATGGGTGGAAAGGATTTGTTCAGAGCTAACTTTACACAGATTTTGGGGCTTTTTGACCTTCCGGTGGCGGAGAAATAGCTGGTCAAAGGAAGGGTACAAATCTCATCCGGTCCCACTTTAAGTCAATGAAGATTTCCATTTACTTTAAAAGCTTGCGGTTATTGATCCATGGAGTCTAAAATTACAGGACAAGTATGGGTGGAAATGACTTGTTCAGTGCTAACTTCACTACAATTTTGGGCCATTTTAACCTGCAGGCGGCGGAGAAATAGCCGGTCAAATGAAGGGTACAAAACTTCTCCTGTCCCACTTTAAGTCAATGGAGATTTTCATTTGCTTTAAAAGCTTGCGGTTATCGATCCATGCAGTCAAAAATTACAGGACCAGTATGGCTGGAAATCACTTGTTCAGAGCTAACTTCACATTAATTTTGGTCCATTTTGACATTCAGGTGGCGGAGAAACAGACGGTCAAAGTTAGGGTTCAAAACTGCTCTGGTCCTGCTTTAAGTCAATGGAGATTTTAATTTGCTTTAAAAGCTTGCAGTTATCGATCCATGGGGTCTAAAATTACAGGACCAGTATGGATGGAATGGACTTGCTCAGAGCTAACTTCACAATATTTTGGGCCATTTTGACATTCAGGCGGCAGAGAAACAGCCGGCCAAAGTAAGCGTACAAAACTCCTCCTGTCCCACTTTAAGTCAATGGAGATTTTAATTTGCTTTAAAAGCTTGCGGCTATCGATCCATGGGGTCAAAAATTACAGGACCAGTATAACTGGAAAGCACTTGTTCACTGCTAACTTCAGAACAATTTGGGGCCATTTTGACCTTCAGGCGGCGGAGAAATAGCCGGTCAAAGTAAGGGTACAAAACTGCTCCGGTCTCACTTTAAGTCAATGGAGATTTTAGTTTGCTTTAAAAGCTTGCGGTTATAGATCCATGGGGTATAAAATTACAGGACCATTATGGATGGAAAGGATTTGTTCAGAGATAACTTCACAATAATTTTGGGCCATTTTGACATTCAAGCGGTGGAGAAACAGCTGGTCAAAGTTATGGTACAAAACTGCTCCGGTCCCGCTTTAAGTCAATGGAGATTTTAGTTTGCTTTAAAAGCTTGAGGTTCTAGGTCCTAAAATTACAGGACCAGTATGGGTGGAAAGGATTTGTTCAGAGCTAACTTTACACAGATTTTGGGGCTTTTTGACCTTCCGGTGGCGGAGAAATAGACAGTCAAAGGAAGGGTTCAAAAATCTCATCCGGTCCCACTTTAAGTCAATGAAGATTTCCATTTGCTTTAAAAGCTTGTGGTTATTGATCCATGGAGTCTAAAATTACAGGACAAGTATGGGTGGAAATGACTTGTTCAGTGCTAACTTCACTACAATTTTGGGCCATTTTGACCTTCAGGCGGCGGAGAAACAGCCGGTCAAAGTAAAGGTACAAAACTGCTCTGGTCCTGCTTTAAGTCAATGGAGATTTTAATTTGTTTTAAAGCTTGCAGTTATCAATCCATGGGGTCTAAAATTACAGGACCAGTATGGATGGAAATGAGTTGTTCAGAGCTAACTTCACAATAATTTTGGGCCATTTTGACATTCAGGCAGCGGAGAAACAGCCGGTCAAAGTAAGGGTACAAAACTGCTCTGGTCCTGCTTTAATTCAATGGAGATTTTAGTTTGCTTTAAAAGCTTGCGGTTCTAGGTCCTAAAATTACAGGACCAGTATGGGTGGAAAGGATTTGTTTAGAGCTAACTTTACACAGATTTTGGGGCTTTTTGACCTTCAGGTGGCGGAGAAATAGACAGTCAAAGGAAGGGTACAAATCTCATCCGGTCCCACTTTAAGTCAATGAAGATATTCATTTGCTTTAAAAGCTTGCGGTTATCGATCCATGGAGTCTAAAATTACAGGACCAGTATGGGAGGAAAGGACTTGTTCAGAGCTAACTTCATTACAATTTTGGGCCATTTTGACCTACAGTCGTCGGGGAAATAGCCGGTCAAATGAAGGGTACAAAACTCCTCCTGTCCCACTTTAAGTCAATGGAGATTTTAATTTGCTTTAAAAGCTTGCGGTTATCGATCCATGCGGTCAAAAATTACAGCACCAGTATGGCTGGAAAGTTCTTGTTCATAGCTAACTTCACAACAATTTTGTGCAATTTTGACCTTCAGGAGGTGGTGAAACAGCCGGTCAAAGTAAGGGTACAAAACTGCTCTGGTCCTGCTTTAAGTCAATGGAGATTTTCATTTGCTTTAAAAGCTTGCGGTTATCGATCCATGGAGTCTAAAATTAGAGGACCAGTAGGGATGGAAAGGACTTGTTCAGAGCTAACTTCACAACAATTTTGGGCCATTTTGACCTTCAGGCGGCGAAGAAATAGCCGGTCAAAGGAAGGGTACAAAACTCCTCCTGTCCCACTTTAAGTAAATGCAGATTTTCATATGCTTTAAAAGCTTGCGGTTATCGATCCATGGGGTCAAAAATTACAGGACCAGTATGGCTGGAAATCACTTGTTCAGAGCTAACTTCACATTAATTTTGGTCCATTTTGACATTCAGGTGGCGGAGAAACAGACGGTCAAAGTTAGGGTTCAAAACTGCTCTGGTCCTGCTTTAAGTCAATGGAGATTTTAATTTGCTTTAAAAGCTTGCAGTTATCGATCCATGGGGTCTAAAATTACAGGACCAGTATGGATGGAATGGACTTGCTCAGAGCTAACTTCACAATATTTTGGGCCATTTTGACATTCAGGCGGCAGAGAAACAGCCGGCCAAAGTAAGCGTACAAAACTCCTCCTGTCCCACTTTAAGTCAATGGAGATTTTAATTTGCTTTAAAAGCTTGCGGTTATCGATCCATGGGGTCAAAAATTACAGGACCAGTATAACTGGAAAGCACTTGTTCACTGCTAACTTCAGAACAATTTGGGGCCATTTTGACCTTCAGGCGGCGGAGAAATAGCCGGTCAAAGTAAGGGTACAAAACTGCTCTGGTCTCACTTTAAGTCAATGGAGATTTTAGTTTGCTTTAAAAGCTTGCGGTTATAGATCCATGGGGTATAAAATTACAGGACCATTATGGATGGAAAGGATTTGTTCAGAGATAACTTCACAATAATTTTGGGCCATTTTGACATTCAAGCGGTGGAGAAACAGCTGGTCAAAGTAAGGGTACAAAACTGCTCTGGTCCTGCTTTAAGTCAATGGAGATTTTCATTTGTTTTAAAAGCGTGTGGTTATCGACCCATGGAGTCTAATATTAGAGGACCAGTATGGATGGAAAGGACTTGTTCAGAGCTAACTTCACAATAATTTTGGGCCATTTTGACTCTCAGGCGGCGGAGAAACAGCCGGTCAAAGTTAGGGTTCAAAACTGCTCTGGTCCTGCTTTAAGTCAAAGGAGATTTTAATTTGCTTTTAAAGCTTGCAGTTATCAATCCATTTGGTCTAAAATTACAGGACCAGTATGGATGGAAATGAGTTGTTCAGAGCTAACTTCACAATAATTTTGGGCCATTTTGACATTCAGGCAGCGGAGAAACAGCCGGTCAAAGTAAGGGTACAAAACTGCTCTGGTCCTGCTTTAATTCAATGGAGATTTTAGTTTGCTTTAAAAGCTTGCGGTTCTAGGTCCTAAAATTACAGGACCAGTATGGGTGGAAAGGACTTGTTCAGAGCTAACTTTACACAGATTTTGGGGCTTTTTGACCTGCAGGTGGCGGAGAAATAGACGGTCAAAGGAAGGGTACAAATCTCATCCGGTCCCACTTTAAGTCACTGAAGATTTTCATTTGCTTTTAAAGTTTGCGGTTATCGATCCATGGAGTCTAAAATTACAGGACCAGTATGGGTGGAAAGGACTTGTTCAGAGCTATCTTCACTACAATTTTGGGCCATTTTGACCTACAGGCGGCGGGGAAATAGCCGGTCAACTGAAGGGTACAAAACTCCTCCTGTCCCACTTTAAGTCAATGGAGATTTTAATTTGCTTTAAAAGCTTGCGGTTATCGATCCATGCGGTCAAAAATTACAGGACCAGTATGGCTGGAAAGTTCTTGTTCATAGCTAGCTTCACAACAATTTTGTGCAATTTTGACCTTCAGGAGGCGGTGAAACAGCCGGTCAAAGTAAGGGTACAAAACTGCTCTGGTCCTGCTTTAAGTCAATGGAGATTTTCATTTGTTTTAAAAGCTTGTGGTTATCGATCCATGGAGTCTAAAATTAGAGGACCAGTATGGATGGAAAGGACTTGTTCAGAGATAACTTCACAATAATTTTGGGCCATTTTGACATTCAAGCGGTGGAGAAACAGCCGGTCAAAGTTATGGTACAAAACTGCTCCGGTCCCGCTTTAAGTCAATGGAGATTTTAGTTTGCTTTAAAAGCTTGAGGTTCTAGGTCCTAAAATTACAGGACCAGTATGGGTGGAAAGGATTTGTTCAGAGCTAACTTTACACAGATTTTGGGGCTTTTTGACCTTCCGGTGGCGGAGAAATAGCTGGTCAAAGGAAGGGTACAAATCTCATCCGGTCCCACTTTATGTCAATGAAGATTTCCATTTGCTTTAAAAGCTTGCGGTTATTGATCCATGGAGTCTAAAATTACAGGACAAGTATGGGTGGAAATGACTTGTTCAGTGCTAACTTCACTACAATTTTGGGCCATTTTAACCTGCAGGCGGCGGAGAAATAGCCGGTCAAATGAAGGGTACAAAACTTCTCCTGTCCCACTTTAAGTCAATGGAGATTTTCATTTGCTTTAAAAGCTTGCGGTTATCGATCCATGCTGTCAAAAATGACAGGACCAGTATGGCTGGAAAGTTCTTGTTCATAGCTAACTTCACAATAATTTTGTGCAATTTTGACCTTCAGGAGGTGGTGAAACAGCCGGTCAAAGTAAGGGAACAAAACTGCTCTGGTCCTGCTTTAAGTCAATGGAGATTTTCATTTGTTTTAAAAGCTTGTGGTTATCGATCCATGGAGTCTAAAATTAGAGGACCAGTATGGATGGAAAGGACTTGTTCAGAGCTAACTTCACAATAATTTTGGGCCATTTTGACTCTCAGGCGGCGGAGAAACAGCCGGTCAAAGTTAGGGTTCAAAACTGCTCTGGTCCTGCTTTATGTCAAAGGGGATTTAATTTGCTTTTAATGCTTGCAGTTATCAATCCATTTGGTCTAAAATTACAGGACCAGTATGGATGGAAATGAGTTGTTCAGAGCTAACTTCACAATAATTTTGGGCCATTTTGACCTTCAGGCGGTGAAGAAATAGCCGGTCAAAGGAAGGGTACAAAACTCCTCCTCTCCCACTTTAAGTCAATGCAGATTTTCATATGCTTTAAAAGCCTGCGGTTATCGATGCATGGGGTCAAAAATTACAGGACCAGTATGGCTGGAAATCACTTGTTCAGAGCTAACTTCACAATAATTTTGGTCCATTTTCACATTCAGGCGGCGGAGAAACAGCCTGTCAAAGGAAGGGTACAAATCTCATCCGGTCCCACTTTAAGTCAATGAAGATTTTCATTTGCTTTAAAGGCTTGCGGTTATCGATCCATGGAGTCTAAAATTACCTGACCAGTATGGATGGAAAGGACTTGTTCATAGCTAACTTCACAACAATTTTGTGCAATTTTGACCTTCAGGAGGCGGTGAAACAGCCGGTCAAAGTAAGGGTACAAAACTGCTCTGGTCCTGCTTTAAGTCAATGGAGATTTTCATTTGTTTTAAAAGCTTGTGGTTATCGATCCATGGAGTCTAAAATTAGAGGACCAGTATGGATGGAAAGGACTTGTTCAGAGCTAACTTCACAATAATTTTGGTCCATTTTGACTCTCAGGCGGCGGAGAAACAGCCGGTCAAAGTTAGGGTTCAAAACTGCTCTGGTCCTGCTTTAAGTCAAAGGAGATTTTAATTTGCTTTTAAAGCTTGCAGTTATCAATCTATTTGGTCTAAAATTACAGGACCAGTATGGATGGAAATGAGTTGTTCAGAGCTAACTTCACAATAATTTTGGGCCATTTTGACATTCAGGCAGCAGAGAAACAGCCGGTCAAAGTAAGGGTACAAAACTGCTCTGGTCCTGCTTTAATTCAATGGAGATTTTAGTTTGCTTTAAAAGCTTGCGGTTCTAGGTCCTAAAATTACAGGACCAGTATGGGTGGAAAGGACTTGTTCAGAGCTAACTTTACACAGATTTTGGGGCTTTTTGACCTGCAGGTGGCGGAGAAATAGACGGTCAAAGGAAGGGTACAAATCTCATCCGGTCCCACTTTAAGTCAATGAAGATTTTCATTTGCTTTTAAAGCTTGCGGTTATCGATCCATGGAGTCTAAAATTACAGGACCAGTATGGGTGGAAAGGACTTGTTCAAAGCTATCTTCACAACAATTTTGTTCAATTTTGACCTTCAGGAGGCGGTGAAACAGCCGGTCAAAGTAAGGGTACAAAACTGCTCTGGTCCTGCTTTAAGTCAATGGAGATTTTCATTTGTTTTAAAAGCTTGTGGTTATCGATCCATGGAGTCTAAAATTAGAGGACCAGTATGGATGGAAAGGACTTGTTCAGAGATAACTTCACAATAATTTTGGGCCATTTTGACATTCAAGCGGTGGAGAAACAGCCGGTCAAAGTTATGGTACAAAACTGCTCCGTTCCCGCTTTAAGTCAATGGAGATTTTAGTTTGCTTTAAAACCTTGAGGTTCTAGGTCCTAAAATTACAGGACCAGTATGGGTGGAAAGGATTTGTTCAGAGCTAACTTTACACAGATTTTGGGGCTTTTTGACCTTCCGGTGGCGGAGAAATAGCTGGTCAAAGTAAGGGTACAAATCTCATCCGGTCCCACTTTATGTCAATGAAGATTTCCATTTGCTTTAAAAGCTTGCGGTTATTGATCCATGGAGTCTAAAATTACAGGACAAGTATGGGTGAAAATGACTTGTTCAGTGCTAACTTCACTACAATTTTGGGCCATTTTAACTTGCAGGCGGCGGAGAAATAGCCGGTCAAATGAAGGGTACAAAACTTCTCCTGTCCCACTTTAAGTCAATGGAGATTTTAATTTGCTTTAAAAGCTTGTGGTTATCGATCCATGCGGTCAAAAATGACAGGACCAGTATGGCTGGAAAGTTCTTGTTCATAGCTAACTTCACAACAATTTTGTGCAATTTTGACCTTCAGGAGGTGGTGAAACAGCCGGTCAAAGTAAGGGTACAAAACTGCTCTGGTCCTGCTTTAAGTCAATGGAGATTTTCATTTGCTTTAAAAGCTTGTGGTTATCGATCCATGGAGTCTAAAATTAGAGGACCAGTATGGATGGAATGGACTTGCTCAGAGCTAACTTCACAATAATTTTGGGCCATTTTGACATTCAGGTGGCAGAGAAACAGCCGGCCAAAGTAAGCGTACAAAACTCCTCCTGTCCCACTTTAAGTCAATGGAGATTTTAATTTGCTTTAAAAGCTTGCGGTTATCGATCCATGGGGTCAAAAATTTCAGGACCAGTATAACTGGAAAGCAATTGTTCAGTGCTAACTTCAGAACAATTTGGGGCCATTTTGACCTTCAGGCGGCGGAGAAATAGCCGGTCAAAGTAAGGGTACAAAACTGCTCCGGTCCCGCTTTAAGTCAATGGAGATTTTAGTTTGCTTTAAAAGCTTGCGGTTATAGATCCATGGGGTATAAAATTACAGGACCATTATGGATGGAAAGGATTTGTTCAGAGATAACTTCACAATAATTTTGGGCCATTTTGACATTCAAGCGGTGGAGAAACAGCCGGTCAAAGTTATGGTACAAAACTGCTTCGGTCCCGCTTTAAGTCAATGGAGATTTTAGTTTGCTTTAAAAGCTTGAGGTTCTAGGTCCTAAAATTACAGGACCAGTATGGGTGGAAAGGATTTGTTCAGAGCTAACTTTACACAGATTTTGGGGCTTTTTGACCTTCCGGTGGCGGAGAAATAGCTGGTCAAAGGAAGGGTACAAATCTCATCCGGTCCCACTTTAAGTCAATGAAGATTTCCATTTGCTTTAAAAGCTTGCGGTTATTGATCCATGGAGTCTAAAATTACAGGACAAGTATGGGTGGAAATGACTTGTTCAGTGCTAACTTCACTACAATTTTGGGCCATTTTAACCTGCAGGCGGCGGAGAAATAGCCGGTCAAATGAAGGGTACAAAACTTCTCCTGTCCCACTTTAAGTCAATGGAGATTTTCATTTGCTTTAAAAGCTTGCGGTTATCGATCCATGCAGTCAAAAATTACAGGACCAGTATGGCTGGAAAGTTCTTGTTTATAGCTAACTTCACAACAATTTTGGGCCATTTTGACATTCAGGCAGCGGAGAAACAGCCGGTCAAAGTAAGGGTAAAACACTGCTCTGGTCCTGCTTTAATTCAATGGAGATTTTAGTTTGCTTTAAAAGCTTGAGGTTATAGGTCCTAAAATTACAGGACCAGTATGGGTGGAAAGGACTTGTTCAGAGCTAACTTTACACAGATTTTGGGGCTGTTTGACATTCAGGCGGCGGAGAAATAGCCGGTCAAAGGAAGGGTACAAAACTCCTCCTGTCCCACTTTAAGTCAATGAAGATTTCCATTTGCTTTAAAAGCTTGCGGTTATCGATCCATGGAGTCTAAAATTACAGGACAAGTATGGGTGGAAATGACTTGTTCAGAGCTAACTTCACTACAATTTTGGGCCATTTTGACCTGCAGGCGGCGGAGAAATAGCCGGTCAAATGAAGGGTACAAAACTCCTCCTGTCCCACTTTAAGTCAATGGAGATTTTCATTTGCTTTAAAAGCTTGCGGTTATCGATCCATGCAGTCAAAAATTACAGGACCAGAATGGCTGGAAAGTTCTTGTTCATAGCTAACTTCACAACAATTTTGTGCAATTTTGACCTTCAGGAGGCGGTGAAACAGCCGGTCAAAGAAAGGGTACAAAACTGCTCTGGTCCTGCTTTAAGTCAATGGAGATTTTCATTTGTTTTAAAAGCTTGTGGTTATCGATCCATGGAGTCTAAAATTAGAGGACCAGTATGGGTGGAAAGGACTTGTTCAGAGCTAACTTCACTACAATTTTGGGCCATTTTGACCTACAGGCGGCGGGGAAATAGCCGGTCAACTGAAGGGTACAAAACTCCTCCTGTCCCACTTTAAGTCAATGGAGATTTTAATTTGCTTTAAAAGCTTGCGGTTATCGATCCATGCGGTCAAAAATTACAGGACCAGTATGGATGGAAAGGACTTGTTCAGAGCTAACTTCACAACAATTTTGGGCCATTTTGACCTTCAGGCGGCAAAGAAATAGCTGGTCAAAGGAAGGGTACAAAACTCCTCCTGTCCCACTTTAAGTCAATGCAGATTTTCAAATGCTTTAAAAGCTTGCGGTTATCGATCCGTGGGGTCAAAAATTACAGGACCAGTATGGCTGGAAATGACTTGTTCAGAGCTAACTTCACAATAATTTTGGTCCATTTTGACATTCAGGCGGCGGAGAAACAGCCAGTCAAAGTTAGGGTTCAAAACTGCTCTAGTCCTGCTTTAAGTCAATGGAGATTTTAATTTGCTTTAAAAGCTTGCAGTTATCGATCCATGGGGACTAAAATTACAGGACCAGTATGGATGGAATGGACATGCTCAGAGCTAACTTCACAATAATTTTGGGCCATTTTGACATTCAGGCGGCAGAGAAACAGCCGGCCAAAGTAAGGGTACAAAACTCCTCCTTTCCCACTTTAAGTCAACGGAGATTTTCATTTGCTTTAAAAGCTTGCGGTTATCGATCCATGGGGTCAAAAATTACAGGACCAGTATACCTGGAAAGTACTTGTTCAGTGATAACTTCAGAACAATTTTGGGCCATTTTGACCTTCAGGCGGCGGAGAAATAGCCGGTCATAGGAAGGGTACAAATCTCATCCGGTCCCACTTTAAGTCAATGAAGATTTTCATTTGCTTTAAAAGCTTGCGGTTATCGATCCATGGAGTCTAAAATTACAGGACCAGTATGGATGGAAAGGACTTGTTCAGAGCTAACTTCACAACAATTTTGGGCCATTTTGACATTCAGGCGGCGGAGAAATAGCCTGTCAAAGGAAGGGTACAAAACTCCTCCTGTCCCACTTTAAGTCAATGGAGATTTTAATTTGCTTTAAAAGCTTGCGGTTATCGATCCATGCGGTCAAAAATTACAGGACCAGTATGGCTGGAAAGTTCTTGTTCATAGCTAGCTTCACAACAATTTTGTGCAATTTTGACCTTCAGGAGGCGGTGAAACAGCCGGTCAAAGTAAGGGTACAAAACTGCTCTGGTCCTGCTTTAAGTCAATGGAGATTTTCATTTGTTTTAAAAGCTTGTGGTTATCGATCCATGGAGTCTAAAATTAGAGGACCAGTATGGATGGAAAGGACTTGTTCAGAGATAACTTCACAATAATTTTGGGCCATTTTGACATTCAAGCGGTGGAGAAACAGCCGGTCAAAGTTATGGTACAAAACTGCTCCGGTCCCGCTTTAAGTCAATGGAGATTTTAGTTTGCTTTAAAAGCTTGAGGTTCTAGGTCCTAAAATTACAGGACCAGTATGGGTGGAAAGGATTTGTTCAGAGCTAACTTTACACAGATTTTGGGGCTTTTTGACCTTCCGGTGGCGGAGAAATAGCTGGTCAAAGGAAGGGTACAAATCTCATCCGGTCCCACTTTATGTCAATGAAGATTTCCATTTGCTTTAAAAGCTTGCGGTTATTGATCCATGGAGTCTAAAATTACAGGACAAGTATGGGTGGAAATGACTTGTTCAGTGCTAACTTCACTACAATTTTGGGCCATTTTAACCTGCAGGCGGCGGAGAAATAGCCGGTCAAATGAAGGGTACAAAACTTCTCCTGTCCCACTTTAAGTCAATGGAGATTTTCATTTGCTTTAAAAGCTTGCGGTTATCGATCCATGCTGTCAAAAATGACAGGACCAGTATGGCTGGAAAGTTCTTGTTCATAGCTAACTTCACAATAATTTTGTGCAATTTTGACCTTCAGGAGGTGGTGAAACAGCCGGTCAAAGTAAGGGAACAAAACTGCTCTGGTCCTGCTTTAAGTCAATGGAGATTTTCATTTGTTTTAAAAGCTTGTGGTTATCGATCCATGGAGTCTAAAATTAGAGGACCAGTATGGATGGAAAGGACTTGTTCAGAGCTAACTTCACAATAATTTTGGGCCATTTTGACTCTCAGGCGGCGGAGAAACAGCCGGTCAAAGTTAGGGTTCAAAACTGCTCTGGTCCTGCTTTATGTCAAAGGGGATTTAATTTGCTTTTAATGCTTGCAGTTATCAATCCATTTGGTCTAAAATTACAGGACCAGTATGGATGGAAATGAGTTGTTCAGAGCTAACTTCACAATAATTTTGGGCCATTTTGACCTTCAGGCGGTGAAGAAATAGCCGGTCAAAGGAAGGGTACAAAACTCCTCCTGTCCCACTTTAAGTCAATGCAGATTTTCATATGCTTTAAAAGCCTGCGGTTATCGATGCATGGGGTCAAAAATTACAGGACCAGTATGGCTGGAAATCACTTGTTCAGAGCTAACTTCACAATAATTTTGGTCCATTTTCACATTCAGGCGGCGGAGAAACAGCCTGTCAAAGGAAGGGTACAAATCTCATCCGGTCCCACTTTAAGTCAATGAAGATTTTCATTTGCTTTAAAGGCTTGCGGTTATCGATCCATGGAGTCTAAAATTACCTGACCAGTATGGATGGAAAGGACTTGTTCATAGCTAACTTCACAACAATTTTGTGCAATTTTGACCTTCAGGAGGCGGTGAAACAGCCGGTCAAAGTAAGGGTACAAAACTGCTCTGGTCCTGCTTTAAGTCAATGGAGATTTTCATTTGTTTTAAAAGCTTGTGGTTATCGATCCATGGAGTCTAAAATTAGAGGACCAGTATGGATGGAAAGGAGCTAACTTCACAATAATTTTGGTCCATTTTGACTCTCAGGCGGCGGAGAAACAGCCGGTCAAAGTTAGGGTTCAAAACTGCTCTGGTCCTGCTTTAAGTCAAAGGAGATTTTAATTTGCTTTTAAAGCTTGCAGTTATCAATCTATTTGGTCTAAAATTACAGGACCAGTATGGATGGAAATGAGTTGTTCAGAGCTAACTTCACAATAATTTTGGGCCATTTTGACATTCAGGCAGCAGAGAAACAGCCGGTCAAAGTAAGGGTACAAAACTGCTCTGGTCCTGCTTTAATTCAATGGAGATTTTAGTTTGCTTTAAAAGCTTGCGGTTCTAGGTCCTAAAATTACAGGACCAGTATGGGTGGAAAGGACTTGTTCAGAGCTAACTTTACACAGATTTTGGGGCTTTTTGACCTGCAGGTGGCGGAGAAATAGACGGTCAAAGGAAGGGTACAAATCTCATCCGGTCCCACTTTAAGTCAATGAAGATTTTCATTTGCTTTTAAAGCTTGCGGTTATCGATCCATGGAGTCTAAAATTACAGGACCAGTATGGGTGGAAAGGACTTGTTCAAAGCTATCTTCACTACAATTTTGGGCCATTTTGACCTGCAGGCGGCGGGGAAATAGCCGGTCAACTGAAGGGTACAAAACTCCTCCTGTCCCACTTTAAGTCAATGGAGATTTTAATTTGCTTTAAAAGCTTGTGGTTATCGATCCATGCGGTCAAAAATTACAGGACCAGTATGGCTGGAAAGTTCTTGTTCATAGCTAACTTCACAACAATTTTGTTCAATTTTGACCTTCAGGAGGCGGTGAAACAGCCGGTCAAAGTAAGGGTACAAAACTGCTCTGGTCCTGCTTTAAGTCAATGGAGATTTTCATTTGTTTTAAAAGCTTGTGGTTATCGATCCATGGAGTCTAAAATTAGAGGACCAGTATGGATGGAAAGGACTTGTTCAGAGATAACTTCACAATAATTTTGGGCCATTTTGACATTCAAGCGGTGGAGAAACAGCCGGTCAAAGTTATGGTACAAAACTGCTCCGTTCCCGCTTTAAGTCAATGGAGATTTTAGTTTGCTTTAAAACCTTGAGGTTCTAGGTCCTAAAATTACAGGACCAGTATGGGTGGAAAGGATTTGTTCAGAGCTAACTTTACACAGATTTTGGGGCTTTTTGACCTTCCGGTGGCGGAGAAATAGCTGGTCAAAGTAAGGGTACAAATCTCATCCGGTCCCACTTTATGTCAATGAAGATTTCCATTTGCTTTAAAAGCTTGCGGTTATTGATCCATGGAGTCTAAAATTACAGGACAAGTATGGGTGAAAATGACTTGTTCAGTGCTAACTTCACTACAATTTTGGGCCATTTTAACTTGCAGGCGGCGGAGAAATAGCCGGTCAAATGAAGGGTACAAAACTTCTCCTGTCCCACTTTAAGTCAATGGAGATTTTAATTTGCTTTAAAAGCTTGTGGTTATCGATCCATGCGGTCAAAAATGACAGGACCAGTATGGCTGGAAAGTTCTTGTTCATAGCTAACTTCACAACAATTTTGTGCAATTTTGACCTTCAGGAGGTGGTGAAACAGCCGGTCAAAGTAAGGGTACAAAACTGCTCTGGTCCTGCTTTAAGTCAATGGAGATTTTCATTTGCTTTAAAAGCTTGTGGTTATCGATCCATGGAGTCTAAAATTAGAGGACCAGTATGGATGGAATGGACTTGCTCAGAGCTAACTTCACAATAATTTTGGGCCATTTTGACATTCAGGTGGCAGAGAAACAGCCGGCCAAAGTAAGCGTACAAAACTCCTCCTGTCCCACTTTAAGTCAATGGAGATTTTAATTTGCTTTAAAAGCTTGCGGTTATCGATCCATGGGGTCAAAAATTACAGGACCAGTATAACTGGAAAGCAATTGTTCAGTGCTAACTTCAGAACAATTTGGGGCCATTTTGACCTTCAGGCGGCGGAGAAATAGCCGGTCAAAGTAAGGGTACAAAACTGCTCCGGTCCCGCTTTAAGTCAATGGAGATTTTAGTTTGCTTTAAAAGCTTGCGGTTATAGATCCATGGGGTATAAAATTACAGGACCATTATGGATGGAAAGGATTTGTTCAGAGATAACTTCACAATAATTTTGGGCCATTTTGACATTCAAGCGGTGGAGAAACAGCCGGTCAAAGTTATGGTACAAAACTGCTTCGGTCCCGCTTTAAGTCAATGGAGATTTTAGTTTGCTTTAAAAGCTTGAGGTTCTAGGTCCTAAAATTACAGGACCAGTATGGGTGGAAAGGATTTGTTCAGAGCTAACTTTACACAGATTTTGGGGCTTTTTGACCTTCCGGTGGCGGAGAAATAGCTGGTCAAAGGAAGGGTACAAATCTCATCCGGTCCCACTTTAAGTCAATGAAGATTTCCATTTGCTTTAAAAGCTTGCGGTTATTGATCCATGGAGTCTAAAATTACAGGACAAGTATGGGTGGAAATGACTTGTTCAGTGCTAACTTCACTACAATTTTGGGCCATTTTAACCTGCAGGCGGCGGAGAAATAGCCGGTCAAATGAAGGGTACAAAACTTCTCCTGTCCCACTTTAAGTCAATGGAGATTTTCATTTGCTTTAAAAGCTTGCGGTTATCGATCCATGCAGTCAAAAATTACAGGACCAGTATGGCTGGAAAGTTCTTGTTTATAGCTAACTTCACAACAATTTTGGGCCATTTTGACATTCAGGCAGCGGAGAAACAGCCGGTCAAAGTAAGGGTAAAACACTGCTCTGGTCCTGCTTTAATTCAATGGAGATTTTAGTTTGCTTTAAAAGCTTGAGGTTATAGGTCCTAAAATTACAGGACCAGTATGGGTGGAAAGGACTTGTTCAGAGCTAACTTTACACAGATTTTGGGGCTGTTTGACATTCAGGCGGCGGAGAAATAGCCGGTCAAAGGAAGGGTACAAAACTCCTCCTGTCCCACTTTAAGTCAATGAAGATTTCCATTTGCTTTAAAAGCTTGCGGTTATCGATCCATGGAGTCTAAAATTACAGGACAAGTATGGGTGGAAATGACTTGTTCAGAGCTAACTTCACTACAATTTTGGGCCATTTTGACCTGCAGGTGGCGGAGAAATAGCCGGTCAAATGAAGGGTACAAAACTCCTCCTGTCCCACTTTAAGTCAATGGAGATTTTCATTTGCTTTAAAAGCTTGCGGTTATCGATCCATGCAGTCAAAAATTACAGGACCAGAATGGCTGGAAAGTTCTTGTTCATAGCTAACTTCACAACAATTTTGTGCAATTTTGACCTTCAGGAGGCGGTGAAACAGCCGGTCAAAGAAAGGGTACAAAACTGCTCTGGTCCTGCTTTAAGTCAATGGAGATTTTCATTTGTTTTAAAAGCTTGTGGTTATCGATCCATGGAGTCTAAAATTAGAGGACCAGTATGGGTGGAAAGGACTTGTTCAGAGCTAACTTCACTACAATTTTGGGCCATTTTGACCTACAGGCGGCGGGGAAATAGCCGGTCAACTGAAGGGTACAAAACTCCTCCTGTCCCACTTTAAGTCAATGGAGATTTTAATTTGCTTTAAAAGCTTGCGGTTATCGATCCATGCGGTCAAAAATTACAGGACCAGTATGGATGGAAAGGACTTGTTCAGAGCTAACTTCACAACAATTTTGGGCCATTTTGACCTTCAGGCGGCAAAGAAATAGCTGGTCAAAGGAAGGGTACAAAACTCCTCCTGTCCCACTTTAAGTCAATGCAGATTTTCAAATGCTTTAAAAGCTTGCGGTTATCGATCCGTGGGGTCAAAAATTACAGGACCAGTATGGCTGGAAATGACTTGTTCAGAGCTAACTTCACAATAATTTTGGTCCATTTTGACATTCAGGCGGCGGAGAAACAGCCAGTCAAAGTTAGGGTTCAAAACTGCTCTAGTCCTGCTTTAAGTCAATGGAGATTTTAATTTGCTTTAAAAGCTTGCAGTTATCGATCCATGGGGACTAAAATTACAGGACCAGTATGGATGGAATGGACATGCTCAGAGCTAACTTCACAATAATTTTGGGCCATTTTGACATTCAGGCGGCAGAGAAACAGCCGGCCAAAGTAAGGGTACAAAACTCCTCCTTTCCCACTTTAAGTCAACGGAGATTTTCATTTGCTTTAAAAGCTTGCGGTTATCGATCCATGGGGTCAAAAATTACAGGACCAGTATACCTGGAAAGTACTTGTTCAGTGATAACTTCAGAACAATTTTGGGCCATTTTGACCTTCAGGCGGCGGAGAAATAGCCGGTCATAGGAAGGGTACAAATCTCATCCGGTCCCACTTTAAGTCAATGAAGATTTTCATTTGCTTTAAAAGCTTGCGGTTATCGATCCATGGAGTCTAAAATTACAGGACCAGTATGGATGGAAAGGACTTGTTCAGAGCTAACTTCACAACAATTTTGGGCCATTTTGACATTCAGGCGGCGGAGAAATAGCCGGTCAAAGGAAGGGTACAAAACTCCTCCTGTCCCACTTTAAGTAAATGCAGATTTTCATATGCTTTAAAAGCTTGCGGTTATCGATCCATGGGGTCAAAAATTACAGGACCAGTATGGCTGGAAATCACTTGTTCAGAGCTAACTTCACATTAATTTTGGTCCATTTTGACATTCAGGTGGCGGAGAAACAGACGGTCAAAGTTAGGGTTCAAAACTGCTCTGGTCCTGCTTTAAGTCAATGGAGATTTTAATTTGCTTTAAAAGCTTGCAGTTATCGATCCATGGGGTCTAAAATTACAGGACCAGTATGGATGGAATGGACTTGCTCAGAGCTAACTTCACAATATTTTGGGCCATTTTGACATTCAGGCGGCAGAGAAACAGCCGGCCAAAGTAAGCGTACAAAACTCCTCCTGTCCCACTTTAAGTCAATGGAGATTTTAATTTGCTTTAAAAGCTTGCGGTTATCGATCCATGGGGTCAAAAATTACAGGACCAGTATAACTGGAAAGCACTTGTTCACTGCTAACTTCAGAACAATTTGGGGCCATTTTGACCTTCAGGCGGCGGAGAAATAGCCGGTCAAAGTAAGGGTACAAAACTGCTCTGGTCTCACTTTAAGTCAATGGAGATTTTAGTTTGCTTTAAAAGCTTGCGGTTATAGATCCATGGGGTATAAAATTACAGGACCATTATGGATGGAAAGGATTTGTTCAGAGATAACTTCACAATAATTTTGGGCCATTTTGACATTCAAGCGGTGGAGAAACAGCTGGTCAAAGTAAGGGTACAAAACTGCTCTGGTCCTGCTTTAAGTCAATGGAGATTTTCATTTGTTTTAAAAGCGTGTGGTTATCGACCCATGGAGTCTAATATTAGAGGACCAGTATGGATGGAAAGGACTTGTTCAGAGCTAACTTCACAATAATTTTGGGCCATTTTGACTCTCAGGCGGCGGAGAAACAGCCGGTCAAAGTTAGGGTTCAAAACTGCTCTGGTCCTGCTTTAAGTCAAAGGAGATTTTAATTTGCTTTTAAAGCTTGCAGTTATCAATCCATTTGGTCTAAAATTACAGGACCAGTATGGATGGAAATGAGTTGTTCAGAGCTAACTTCACAATAATTTTGGGCCATTTTGACATTCAGGCAGCGGAGAAACAGCCGGTCAAAGTAAGGGTACAAAACTGCTCTGGTCCTGCTTTAATTCAATGGAGATTTTAGTTTGCTTTAAAAGCTTGCGGTTCTAGGTCCTAAAATTACAGGACCAGTATGGGTGGAAAGGACTTGTTCAGAGCTAACTTTACACAGATTTTGGGGCTTTTTGACCTGCAGGTGGCGGAGAAATAGACGGTCAAAGGAAGGGTACAAATCTCATCCGGTCCCACTTTAAGTCACTGAAGATTTTCATTTGCTTTTAAAGTTTGCGGTTATCGATCCATGGAGTCTAAAATTACAGGACCAGTATGGGTGGAAAGGACTTGTTCAGAGCTATCTTCACTACAATTTTGGGCCATTTTGACCTACAGGCGGCGGGGAAATAGCCGGTCAACTGAAGGGTACAAAACTCCTCCTGTCCCACTTTAAGTCAATGGAGATTTTAATTTGCTTTAAAAGCTTGCGGTTATCGATCCATGCGGTCAAAAATTACAGGACCAGTATGGCTGGAAAGTTCTTGTTCATAGCTAGCTTCACAACAATTTTGTGCAATTTTGACCTTCAGGAGGCGGTGAAACAGCCGGTCAAAGTAAGGGTACAAAACTGCTCTGGTCCTGCTTTAAGTCAATGGAGATTTTCATTTGTTTTAAAAGCTTGTGGTTATCGATCCATGGAGTCTAAAATTAGAGGACCAGTATGGATGGAAAGGACTTGTTCAGAGATAACTTCACAATAATTTTGGGCCATTTTGACATTCAAGCGGTGGAGAAACAGCCGGTCAAAGTTATGGTACAAAACTGCTCCGGTCCCGCTTTAAGTCAATGGAGATTTTAGTTTGCTTTAAAAGCTTGAGGTTCTAGGTCCTAAAATTACAGGACCAGTATGGGTGGAAAGGATTTGTTCAGAGCTAACTTTACACAGATTTTGGGGCTTTTTGACCTTCCGGTGGCGGAGAAATAGCTGGTCAAAGGAAGGGTACAAATCTCATCCGGTCCCACTTTATGTCAATGAAGATTTCCATTTGCTTTAAAAGCTTGCGGTTATTGATCCATGGAGTCTAAAATTACAGGACAAGTATGGGTGGAAATGACTTGTTCAGTGCTAACTTCACTACAATTTTGGGCCATTTTAACCTGCAGGCGGCGGAGAAATAGCCGGTCAAATGAAGGGTACAAAACTTCTCCTGTCCCACTTTAAGTCAATGGAGATTTTCATTTGCTTTAAAAGCTTGCGGTTATCGATCCATGCTGTCAAAAATGACAGGACCAGTATGGCTGGAAAGTTCTTGTTCATAGCTAACTTCACAATAATTTTGTGCAATTTTGACCTTCAGGAGGTGGTGAAACAGCCGGTCAAAGTAAGGGAACAAAACTGCTCTGGTCCTGCTTTAAGTCAATGGAGATTTTCATTTGTTTTAAAAGCTTGTGGTTATCGATCCATGGAGTCTAAAATTAGAGGACCAGTATGGATGGAAAGGACTTGTTCAGAGCTAACTTCACAATAATTTTGGGCCATTTTGACTCTCAGGCGGCGGAGAAACAGCCGGTCAAAGTTAGGGTTCAAAACTGCTCTGGTCCTGCTTTATGTCAAAGGGGATTTAATTTGCTTTTAATGCTTGCAGTTATCAATCCATTTGGTCTAAAATTACAGGACCAGTATGGATGGAAATGAGTTGTTCAGAGCTAACTTCACAATAATTTTGGGCCATTTTGACCTTCAGGCGGTGAAGAAATAGCCGGTCAAAGGAAGGGTACAAAACTCCTCCTGTCCCACTTTAAGTCAATGCAGATTTTCATATGCTTTAAAAGCCTGCGGTTATCGATGCATGGGGTCAAAAATTACAGGACCAGTATGGCTGGAAATCACTTGTTCAGAGCTAACTTCACAATAATTTTGGTCCATTTTCACATTCAGGCGGCGGAGAAACAGCCTGTCAAAGGAAGGGTACAAATCTCATCCGGTCCCACTTTAAGTCAATGAAGATTTTCATTTGCTTTAAAGGCTTGCGGTTATCGATCCATGGAGTCTAAAATTACCTGACCAGTATGGATGGAAAGGACTTGTTCATAGCTAACTTCACAACAATTTTGTGCAATTTTGACCTTCAGGAGGCGGTGAAACAGCCGGTCAAAGTAAGGGTACAAAACTGCTCTGGTCCTGCTTTAAGTCAATGGAGATTTTCATTTGTTTTAAAAGCTTGTGGTTATCGATCCATGGAGTCTAAAATTAGAGGACCAGTATGGATGGAAAGGACTTGTTCAGAGCTAACTTCACAATAATTTTGGTCCATTTTGACTCTCAGGCGGCGGAGAAACAGCCGGTCAAAGTTAGGGTTCAAAACTGCTCTGGTCCTGCTTTAAGTCAAAGGAGATTTTAATTTGCTTTTAAAGCTTGCAGTTATCAATCTATTTGGTCTAAAATTACAGGACCAGTATGGATGGAAATGAGTTGTTCAGAGCTAACTTCACAATAATTTTGGGCCATTTTGACATTCAGGCAGCAGAGAAACAGCCGGTCAAAGTAAGGGTACAAAACTGCTCTGGTCCTGCTTTAATTCAATGGAGATTTTAGTTTGCTTTAAAAGCTTGCGGTTCTAGGTCCTAAAATTACAGGACCAGTATGGGTGGAAAGGACTTGTTCAGAGCTAACTTTACACAGATTTTGGGGCTTTTTGACCTGCAGGTGGCGGAGAAATAGACGGTCAAAGGAAGGGTACAAATCTCATCCGGTCCCACTTTAAGTCAATGAAGATTTTCATTTGCTTTTAAAGCTTGCGGTTATCGATCCATGGAGTCTAAAATTACAGGACCAGTATGGGTGGAAAGGACTTGTTCAAAGCTATCTTCACTACAATTTTGGGCCATTTTGACCTGCAGGCGGCGGGGAAATAGCCGGTCAACTGAAGGGTACAAAACTCCTCCTGTCCCACTTTAAGTCAATGGAGATTTTAATTTGCTTTAAAAGCTTGTGGTTATCGATCCATGCGGTCAAAAATTACAGGACCAGTATGGCTGGAAAGTTCTTGTTCATAGCTAACTTCACAACAATTTTGTTCAATTTTGACCTTCAGGAGGCGGTGAAACAGCCGGTCAAAGTAAGGGTACAAAACTGCTCTGGTCCTGCTTTAAGTCAATGGAGATTTTCATTTGTTTTAAAAGCTTGTGGTTATCGATCCATGGAGTCTAAAATTAGAGGACCAGTATGGATGGAAAGGACTTGTTCAGAGATAACTTCACAATAATTTTGGGCCATTTTGACATTCAAGCGGTGGAGAAACAGCCGGTCAAAGTTATGGTACAAAACTGCTCCGGTCCCGCTTTAAGTCAATGGAGATTTTAGTTTGCTTTAAAACCTTGAGGTTCTAGGTCCTAAAATTACAGGACCAGTATGGGTGGAAAGGATTTGTTCAGAGCTAACTTTACACAGATTTTGGGGCTTTTTGACCTTCCGGTGGCGGAGAAATAGCTGGTCAAAGTAAGGGTACAAATCTCATCCGGTCCCACTTTATGTCAATGAAGATTTCCATTTGCTTTAAAAGCTTGCGGTTATTGATCCATGGAGTCTAAAATTACAGGACAAGTATGGGTGAAAATGACTTGTTCAGTGCTAACTTCACTACAATTTTGGGCCATTTTAACCTGCAGGCGGCGGAGAAATAGCCGGTCAAATGAAGGGTACAAAACTTCTCCTGTCCCACTTTAAGTCAATGGAGATTTTCATTTGCTTTAAAAGCTTGCGGTTATCGATCCATGCGGTCAAAAATGACAGGACCAGTATGGCTGGAAAGTTCTTGTTCATAGCTAACTTCACAACAATTTTGTGCAATTTTGACCTTCAGGAGGTGGTGAAACAGCCGGTCAAAGTAAGGGTACAAAACTGCTCTGGTCCTGCTTTAAGTCAATGGAGATTTTCATTTGCTTTAAAAGCTTGTGGTTATCGATCCATGGAGTCTAAAATTAGAGGACCAGTATGGATGGAATGGACTTGCTCAGAGCTAACTTCACAATAATTTTGGGCCATTTTGACATTCAGGTGGCAGAGAAACAGCCGGCCAAAGTAAGCGTACAAAACTCCTCCTGTCCCACTTTAAGTCAATGGAGATTTTAATTTGCTTTAAAAGCTTGCGGTTATCGATCCATGGGGTCAAAAATTACAGGACCAGTATAACTGGAAAGCACTTGTTCAGTGCTAACTTCAGAACAATTTGGGGCCATTTTGACCTTCAGGCGGCGGAGAAATAGCCGGTCAAAGTAAGGGTACAAAACTGCTCCGGTCCCGCTTTAAGTCAATGGAGATTTTAGTTTGCTTTAAAAGCTTGCGGTTATAGATCCATGGGGTATAAAATTACAGGACCATTATGGATGGAAAGGATTTGTTCAGAGATAACTTCACAATAATTTTGGGCCATTTTGACATTCAAGCGGTGGAGAAACAGCCGGTCAAAGTTATGGTACAAAACTGCTTCGGTCCCGCTTTAAGTCAATGGAGATTTTAGTTTGCTTTAAAAGCTTGAGGTTCTAGGTCCTAAAATTACAGGACCAGTATGGGTGGAAAGGATTTGTTCAGAGCTAACTTTACACAGATTTTGGGGCTTTTTGACCTTCCGGTGGCGGAGAAATAGCTGGTCAAAGGAAGGGTACAAATCTCATCCGGTCCCACTTTAAGTCAATGAAGATTTCCATTTGCTTTAAAAGCTTGCGGTTATTGATCCATGGAGTCTAAAATTACAGGACAAGTATGGGTGGAAATGACTTGTTCAGTGCTAACTTCACTACAATTTTGGGCCATTTTAACCTGCAGGCGGCGGAGAAATAGCCGGTCAAATGAAGGGTACAAAACTTCTCCTGTCCCACTTTAAGTCAATGGAGATTTTCATTTGCTTTAAAAGCTTGCGGTTATCGATCCATGCAGTCAAAAATTACAGGACCAGTATGGCTGGAAAGTTCTTGTTTATAGCTAACTTCACAACAATTTTGGGCCATTTTGACATTCAGGCAGCGGAGAAACAGCCGGTCAAAGTAAGGGTAAAACACTGCTCTGGTCCTGCTTTAATTCAATGGAGATTTTAGTTTGCTTTAAAAGCTTGAGGTTATAGGTCCTAAAATTACAGGACCAGTATGGGTGGAAAGGACTTGTTCAGAGCTAACTTTACACAGATTTTGGGGCTGTTTGACATTCAGGCGGCGGAGAAATAGCCGGTCAAAGGAAGGGTACAAAACTCCTCCTGTCCCACTTTAAGTCAATGAAGATTTCCATTTGCTTTAAAAGCTTGCGGTTATCGATCCATGGAGTCTAAAATTACAGGACAAGTATGGGTGGAAATGACTTGTTCAGAGCTAACTTCACTACAATTTTGGGCCATTTTGACCTGCAGGCGGCGGAGAAATAGCCGGTCAAATGAAGGGTACAAAACTCCTCCTGTCCCACTTTAAGTCAATGGAGATTTTCATTTGCTTTAAAAGCTTGCGGTTATCGATCCATGCAGTCAAAAATTACAGGACCAGAATGGCTGGAAAGTTCTTGTTCATAGCTAACTTCACAACAATTTTGTGCAATTTTGACCTTCAGGAGGCGGTGAAACAGCCGGTCAAAGAAAGGGTACAAAACTGCTCTGGTCCTGCTTTAAGTCAATGGAGATTTTCATTTGTTTTAAAAGCTTGTGGTTATCGATCCATGGAGTCTAAAATTAGAGGACCAGTATGGGTGGAAAGGACTTGTTCAGAGCTAACTTCACTACAATTTTGGGCCATTTTGACCTACAGGCGGCGGGGAAATAGCCGGTCAACTGAAGGGTACAAAACTCCTCCTGTCCCACTTTAAGTCAATGGAGATTTTAATTTGCTTTAAAAGCTTGCGGTTATCGATCCATGCGGTCAAAAATTACAGGACCAGTATGGATGGAAAGGACTTGTTCAGAGCTAACTTCACAACAATTTTGGGCCATTTTGACCTTCAGGCGGCAAAGAAATAGCTGGTCAAAGGAAGGGTACAAAACTCCTCCTGTCCCACTTTAAGTCAATGCAGATTTTCAAATGCTTTAAAAGCTTGCGGTTATCGATGCGTGGGGTCAAAAATTACAGGACCAGTATGGCTGGAAATGACTTGTTCAGAGCTAACTTCACAATAATTTTGGTCCATTTTGACATTCAGGCGGCGGAGAAACAGCCAGTCAAAGTTAGGGTTCAAAACTGCTCTAGTCCTGCTTTAAGTCAATGGAGATTTTAATTTGCTTTAAAAGCTTGCAGTTATCGATCCATGGGGACTAAAATTACAGGACCAGTATGGATGGAATGGACATGCTCAGAGCTAACTTCACAATAATTTTGGGCCATTTTGACATTCAGGCGGCAGAGAAACAGCCGGCCAAAGTAAGGGTACAAAACTCCTCCTTTCCCACTTTAAGTCAACGGAGATTTTCATTTGCTTTAAAAGCTTGCGGTTATCGATCCATGGGGTCAAAAATTACAGGACCAGTATACCTGGAAAGTACTTGTTCAGTGATAACTTCAGAACAATTTTGGGCCATTTTGACCTTCAGGCGGCGGAGAAATAGCCGGTCATAGGAAGGGTACAAATCTCATCCGGTCCCACTTTAAGTCAATGAAGATTTTCATTTGCTTTAAAAGCTTGCGGTTATCGATCCATGGAGTCTAAAATTACAGGACCAGTATGGATGGAAAGGACTTGTTCAGAGCTAACTTCACAACAATTTTGGGCCATTTTGACATTCAGGCGGCGGAGAAATAGCCGGTCAAAGCAAGGGTACAAAAGTCCTCCTGTCCCACTTTAAGTCAATGGAGATTTTAGTTTGCTTTAAAAGCTTGCGGTTATAGATACATGGGGTATAAAATTACAGGACCAGTATGGCTGGAAAGGTCTTGTTCAGAGCTAACTTTGCACAGATTTTGGGGCTTTTTGACCTTCAGGCGGCGGAGAAATAGCTGGTCAAAGGAAGGGTACAAATCTCATCCGATCCCACTTTAAGTCAATGAAGATTTTCATTTGCTTTAAAAGCTTTCGGTTATCAATCCATGGGGTCGAAAATTACAGGACCAGTATGGCTGGAAGGGACTTGTTCAGAGCTAATATCACACAAATATTGGGCAATTTTGACCTGCAGGTGGCGGAGAAACAGCCAGTCAAAGTGAGTTTACAAAACTCATCCGGTTCCACTTTAAGTTAATGGAGATTTTCATTTGATTTAAAGCTTGCAGTTATCGATCCATGGGGTCTAAAATTACAGGACCAGTATGGATGGAAAGTACTTGTTCATAGCTAACTTCACAACAATTTTGGGCCATTTTGACCTTCAGGCGGCGGAGAAACAGCCGGTCAAAGTAAAGGTACAAAACTGCTCTGGTCCTGCTTTAAGTCAATGGAGATTTTAATTTGTTTTAAAGCTTGCAGTTATCAATCCATGGGGTCTAAAATTACAGGACCAGTATGGATGGAAATGAGTTGTTCAGAGCTAACTTCACAATAATTTTGGGCCATTTTGACATTCAGGCAGCGGAGAAACAGCCTGTCAAAGTAAGGGTACAAAACTGCTCTGGTCCTGCTTTAATTCAATGGAGATTTTAGTTTGCTTTAAAAGCTTGCGGTTCTAGGTCCTAAAATTACAGGACCAGTATGGGTGGAAAGGATTTGTTCAGAGCTAACTTTACACAGATTTTGGGGCTTTTTGACCTTCAGGTGGCGGAGAAATAGACAGTCAAAGGAAGGGTACAAATCTCATCCGGTCCCACTTTAAGTCAATGAAGATTTTCATTTGCTTTAAAAGCTTGCGGTTATCGATCCATGGAGTCTAAAATTACAGGACCAGTATGGGTGGAAAGGACTTGTTCAGAGCTAACTTCATTACAATTTTGGGCCATTTTGACCTACAGTCGTCGGGGAAATAGCCGGTCAAATGAAGGGTACAAAACTCCTCCTGTCCCACTTTAAGTCAATGGAGATTTTAATTTGCTTTAAAAGCTTGCGGTTATCGATCCATGCTGTCAAAAATTACAGCACCAGTATGGCTGGAAAGTTCTTGTTCATAGCTAACTTCACAACAATTTTGTGCAATTTTGACCTTCAGGAGGTGGTGAAACAGCCGGTCAAAGTAAGGGTACAAAACTGCTCTGGTCCTGCTTTAAGTCAATGGAGATTTTCATTTGCTTTAAAAGCTTGCGGTTATCGATCCATGGAGTCTAAAATTAGAGGACCAGTAGGGATGGAAAGGACTTGTTCAGAGCTAACTTCACAACAATTTTGGGCCATTTTGACCTTCAGGCGGCGAAGAAATAGCCGGTCAAAGGAAGGGTACAAAACTCCTCCTGTCCCACTTTAAGTAAATGCAGATTTTCATATGCTTTAAAAGCTTGCGGTTATCGATCCATGGGGTCAAAAATTACAGGACCAGTATGGCTGGAAATCACTTGTTCAGAGCTAACTTCACATTAATTTTGGTCCATTTTGACATTCAGGTGGCGGAGAAACAGACGGTCAAAGTTAGGGTTCAAAACTGCTCTGGTCCTGCTTTAAGTCAATGGAGATTTTAATTTGCTTTAAAAGCTTGCAGTTATCGATCCATGGGGTCTAAAATTACAGGACCAGAATGGATGGAATGGACTTGCTCAGAGCTAACTTCACAATATTTTGGGCCATTTTGACATTCAGGCGGCAGAGAAACAGCCGGCCAAAGTAAGCGTACAAAACTCCTCCTGTCCCACTTTAAGTCAATGGAGATTTTAATTTGCTTTAAAAGCTTGCGGTTATCGATCCATGGGGTCAAAAATTACAGGACCAGTATAACTGGAAAGCACTTGTTCACTGCTAACTTCAGAACAATTTGGGGCCATTTTGACCTTCAGGCGGCGGAGAAATAGCCGGTCAAAGTAAGGGTACAAAACTGCTCCGGTCTCACTTTAAGTCAATGGAGATTTTAGTTTGCTTTAAAAGCTTGCGGTTATAGATCCAAGGGGTATAAAATTACAGGACCATTATGGATGGAAAGGATTTGTTCAGAGATAACTTCACAATAATTTTGGGCCATTTTGACATTCAAGCGGTGGAGAAACAGCTGGTCAAAGTTATGGTACAAAACTGCTCCGGTCCCGCTTTAAGTCAATGGAGATTTTAGTTTGCTTTAAAAGCTTGAGGTTCTAGGTCCTAAAATTACAGGACCAGTATGGGTGGAAAGGATTTGTTCAGAGCTAACTTTACACAGATTTTGGGGCTTTTTGACCTTCCGGTGGCGGAGAAATAGACAGTCAAAGGAAGGGTTCAAAAATCTCATCCGGTCCCACTTTAAGTCAATGAAGATTTCCATTTGCTTTAAAAGCTTGTGGTTATTGATCCATGGAGTCTAAAATTACAGGACAAGTATGGGTGGAAATGACTTGTTCAGTGCTAACTTCACTACAATTTTGGGCCATTTTGACCTTCAGGCGGCGGAGAAACAGCCGGTCAAAGTAAAGGTACAAAACTGCTCTGGTCCTGCTTTAAGTCAATGGAGATTTTAATTTGTTTTAAAGCTTGCAGTTATCAATCCATGGGGTCTAAAATTACAGGACCAGTATGGATGGAAATGAGTTGTTCAGAGCTAACTTCACAATAATTTTGGGCCATTTTGACATTCAGTCAGCGGAGAAACAGCCGGTCAAAGTAAGGGTACAAAACTGCTCTGGTCCTGCTTTAATTCAATGGAGATTTTAGTTTGCTTTAAAAGCTTGCGGTTCTAGGTTCTAAAATTACAGGACCAGTATGGGTGGAAAGGATTTGTTCAGAGCTAACTTTACACAGATTTTGGGGCTTTTTGACCTTCAGGTGGCGGAGAAATAGACAGTCAAAGGAAGGGTACAAATCTCATCCGGTCCCACTTTAAGTCAATGAAGATATTCATTTGCTTTAAAAGCTTGCGGTTATCGATCCATGGAGTCTAAAATTACAGGACCAGTATGGGTGGAAAGGACTTGTTCAGAGCTAACTTCATTACAATTTTGGGCCATTTTGACCTACAGTCGTCGGGGAAATAGCCGGTCAAATGAAGGGTACAAAACTCCTCCTGTCCCACTTTAAGTCAATGGAGATTTTAATTTGCTTTAAAAGCTTGCGGTTATCGATCCATGCGGTCAAAAATTACAGCACCAGTATGGCTGGAAAGTTCTTGTTCATAGCTAACTTCACAACAATTTTGTGCAATTTTGACCTTCAGGAGGTGGTGAAACAGCCGGTCAAAGTAAGGGTACAAAACTGCTCTGGTCCTGCTTTAAGTCAATGGAGATTTTCATTTGCTTTAAAAGCTTGCGGTTATCGATCCATGGAGTCTAAAATTAGAGGACCAGTAGGGATGGAAAGGACTTGTTCAGAGCTAACTTCACAACAATTTTGGGCCATTTTGACCTTCAGGCGGCGAAGAAATAGCCGGTCAAAGGAAGGGTACAAAACTCCTCCTGTCCCACTTTAAGTAAATGCAGATTTTCATATGCTTTAAAAGCTTGCGGTTATCGATCCATGGGGTCAAAAATTACAGGACCAGTATGGCTGGAAATCACTTGTTCAGAGCTAACTTCACATTAATTTTGGTCCATTTTGACATTCAGGTGGCGGAGAAACAGACGGTCAAAGTTAGGGTTCAAAACTGCTCTGGTCCTGCTTTAAGTCAATGGAGATTTTAATTTGCTTTAAAAGCTTGCAGTTATCGATCCATGGGGTCTAAAATTACAGGACCAGAATGGATGGAATGGACTTGCTCAGAGCTAACTTCACAATATTTTGGGCCATTTTGACATTCAGGCGGCAGAGAAACAGCCGGCCAAAGTAAGCGTACAAAACTCCTCCTGTCCCACTTTAAGTCAATGGAGATTTTAATTTGCTTTAAAAGCTTGCGGTTATCGATCCATGGGGTCAAAAATTACAGGACCAGTATAACTGGAAAGCACTTGTTCACTGCTAACTTCAGAACAATTTGGGGCCATTTTGACCTTCAGGCGGCGGAGATATAGCCGGTCAAAGTAAGGGTACAAAACTGCTCCGGTCTCACTTTAAGTCAATGGAGATTTTAGTTTGCTTTAAAAGCTTGCGGTTATAGATCCATGGGGTATAAAATTACAGGACCATTATGGATGGAAAGGATTTGTTCAGAGATAACTTCACAATAATTTTGGGCCATTTTGACATTCAAGCGGTGGAGAAACAGCTGGTCAAAGTTATGGTACAAAACTGCTCTGGTCCCGCTTTAAGTCAATGGAGATTTTAGTTTGCTTTAAAAGCTTGAGGTTCTAGGTCCTAAAATTACAGGACCAGTATGGGTGGAAAGGATTTGTTCAGAGCTAACTTTACACAGATTTTGGGGCTTTTTGACCTTCCGGTGGCGGAGAAATAGACAGTCAAAGGAAGGGTTCAAAAATCTCATCCGGTCCCACTTTAAGTCAATGAAGATTTCCATTTGCTTTAAAAGCTTGCGGTTATTGATCCATGGAGTCTAAAATTACAGGACAAGTATGGGTGGAAATGACTTGTTCAGTGCTAACTTCACTACAATTTTGGGCCATTTTAACCTGCAGGCGGCGGAGAAATAGCCGGTCAAATGAAGGGTACAAAACTTCTCCTGTCCCACTTTAAGTCAATGGAGATTTTCATTTGCTTTAAAAGCTTGCGGTTATCGATCCATGCGGTAAAAAATTACAGGACCAGTATGGCTGGAAAGTTCTTGTTCATAGCTAACTTCACAACAATTTTGTGCAATTTTGACGTTCAGGAGGCGGTGAAACAGCCGGTCAAAGTAAGGGTACAAAACTGCTCTGGTCCTGCTTTAAGTCAATGGAGATTTTCATTTGTTTTAAAAGCGTGTGGTTATCGATCCATGGAGTCTAAAATTAGAGGACCAGTATGGATGGAAAGGACTTGTTCAGAGCTAACTTCACAATAATTTTGGTCCATTTTGACTATCAGGCGGCGGAGAAACAGCCGGTCAAAGTTAGGGTTCAAAACTGCTCTGGTCCTGCTTTAAGTCAAAGGAGATTTTAATTTGCTTTTAAAGCTTGCAGTTATCAATCCATTTGGTCTAAAATTACAGGACCAGTATGGATGGAAATGAGTTGTTCAGAGCTAACTTCACAATAATTTTGGGCCATTTTGACATTCAGGCAGCGGAGAAACAGCCGGTCAAAGTAAGGGTACAAAACTGCTCTGGTCCTGCTTTAATTCAATGGAGATTTTAGTTTGCTTTAAAAGCTTGCGGTTCTAGGTCCTAAAATTACAGGACCAGTATGGGTGGAAAGGACTTGTTCAGAGCTAACTTTACACAGATTTTGGGGCTTTTTGACCTGCAGGTGGCGGAGAAATAGACGGTCAAAGGAAGGGTACAAATCTCATCCGGTCCCACTTTAAGTCACTGAAGATTTTCATTTGCTTTTAAAGCTTGCGGTTATCGATCCATGGAGTCTAAAATTACAGGACCAGTATGGGTGGAAAGGACTTGTTCAGAGCTATCTTCACTACAATTTTGGGCCATTTTGACCTACAGGCGGCGGGGAAATAGCCGGTCAACTGAAGGGTACAAAACTCCTCCTGTCCCACTTTAAGTCAATGGAGATTTTAATTTGCTTTAAAAGCTTGCGGTTATCGATCCATGCGGTCAAAAATTACAGGACCAGTATGGCTGGAAAGTTCTTGTTCATAGCTAACTTCACAACAATTTTGTGCAATTTTGACCTTCAGGAGGCGGTGAAACAGCCGGTCAAAGTAAGGGTACAAAACTGCTCTGGTCCTGCTTTAAGTCAATGGAGATTTTCATTTGTTTTAAAAGCTTGTGGTTATCGATCCATGGAGTCTAAAATTAGAGGACCAGTATGGATGGAAAGGACTTGTTCAGAGATAACTTCACAATAATTTTGGGCCATTTTGACATTCAAGCGGTGGAGAAACAGCCGGTCAAAGTTATGGTACAAAACTGCTCCGGTCCCGCTTTAAGTCAATGGAGATTTTAGTTTGCTTTAAAAGCTTGAGGTTCTAGGTCCTAAAATTACAGGACCAGTATGGGTGGAAAGGATTTGTTCAGAGCTAACTTTACACAGATTTTGGGGCTTTTTGACCTTCCGGTGGCGGAGAAATAGCTGGTCAAAGGAAGTGTACAAATCTCATCCGGTCCCACTTTATGTCAATGAAGATTTCCATTTGCTTTAAAAGCTTGCGGTTATTGATCCATGGAGTCTAAAATTACAGGACAAGTATGGGTGGAAATGACTTGTTCAGTGCTAACTTCACTACAATTTTGGGCCATTTTAACCTGCAGGCGGCGGAGAAATAGCCGGTCAAATGAAGGGTACAAAACTTCTCCTGTCCCACTTTAAGTCAATGGAGATTTTCATTTGCTTTAAAAGCTTGCGGTTATCGATCCATGCGGTCAAAAAGGACAGGACCAGTATGGCTGGAAAGTTCTTGTTCATAGCTAACTTCACAACAATTTTGTGCAATTTTGACCTTCAGGAGGTGGTGAAACAGCCGGTCAAAGTAAGGGAACAAAACTGCTCTGGTCCTGCTTTAAGTCAATGGAGATTTTCATTTGTTTTAAAAGCTTGTGGTTATCGATCCATGGAGTCTAAAATTAGAGGACCAGTATGGATGGAAAGGACTTGTTCAGAGCTAACTTCACAATAATTTTGGGCCATTTTGACTCTCAGGCGGCGGAGAAACAGCCGGTCAAAGTTAGGGTTCAAAACTGCTCTGGTCCTGCTTTATGTCAAAGGGGATTTTAATTTGCTTTTAATGCTTGCAGTTATCAATCCATTTGGTCTAAAATTACAGGACCAGTATGGATGGAAATGAGTTGTTCAGAGCTAACTTCACAATAATTTTGGGCCATTTTGACCTTCAGGCGGTGAAGAAATAGCCGGTCAAAGGAAGGGTACAAAACTCCTCCTGTCCCACTTTAAGTCAATGCAGATTTTCATATGCTTTAAAAGCCTGCGGTTATCGATGCATGGGGTCAAAAATTACAGGACCAGTATGGCTGGAAATCACTTGTTCAGAGCTAACTTCACAATAATTTTGGTCCATTTTGACATTCAGGCGGCGGAGAAACAGCCTGTCAAAGGAAGGGTACAAATCTCATCCGGTCCCACTTTAAGTCAATGAAGATTTTAATTTGCTTTAAAGGCTTGCGGTTATCGATCCATGGAGTCTAAAATTACCTGACCAGTATGGATGGAAAGGACTTGTTCATAGCTAACTTCACAACAATTTTGTGCAATTTTGACCTTCAGGAGGCGGTGAAACAGCCGGTCAAAGTAAGGGTACAAAACTGCTCTGGTCCTGCTTTAAGTCAATGGAGATTTTCATTTGTTTTAAAAGCTTGTGGTTATTGATCCATGGAGTCTAAAATTAGAGGACCAGTATGGATGGAAAGGACTTGTTCAGAGCTAACTTCACAATAATTTTGGTCCATTTTGACTCTCAGGCGGCGGAGAAACAGCCGGTCAAAGTTAGGGTTCAAAACTGCTCTGGTCCTGCTTTAAGTCAAAGGAGATTTTAATTTGCTTTTAAAGCTTGCAGTTATCAATCCATTTGGTCTAAAATTACAGGACCAGTATGGATGGAAATGAGTTGTTCAGAGCTAACTTCACAATAATTTTGGGCCATTTTGACATTCAGGCAGCGGAGAAACAGCCGGTCAAAGTAAGGGTACAAAACTGCTCTGGTCCTGCTTTAATTCAATGGAGATTTTAGTTTGCTTTAAAAGCTTGCGGTTCTAGGTCCTAAAATTACAGGACCAGTATGGGTGGAAAGGACTTGTTCAGAGCTAACTTTACACAGATTTTGGGGCTTTTTGACCTGCAGGTGGCGGAGAAATAGACGGTCAAAGGAAGGGTACAAATCTCATCCGGTCCCACTTTAAGTCAATGAAGATTTTCATTTGCTTTTAAAGCTTGCGGTTATCGATCCATGGAGTCTAAAATTACAGGACCAGTATGGGTGGAAAGGACTTGTTCAAAGCTATCTTCACTACAATTTTGGGCCATTTTGACCTGCAGGCGGCGGGGAAATAGCCGGTCAACTGAAGGGTACAAAACTCCTCCTGTCCCACTTTAAGTCAATGGAGATTTTAATTTGCTTTAAAAGCTTGCGGTTATCGATCCATGCGGTCAAAAATTACAGGACCAGTATGGCTGGAAAGTTCTTGTTCATAGCTAACTTCACAACAATTTTGTTCAATTTTGACCTTCAGGAGGCGGTGAAACAGCCGGTCAAAGTAAGGGTACAAAACTGCTCTGGTCCTGCTTTAAGTCAATGGAGATTTTCATTTGTTTTAAAAGCTTGTGGTTATCGATCCATGGAGTCTAAAATTAGAGGACCAGTATGGATGGAAAGGACTTGTTCAGAGATAACTTCACAATAATTTTGGGCCATTTTGACATTCAAGCGGTGGAGAAACAGCCGGTCAAAGTTATGGTACAAAACTGCTCCGGTCCCGCTTTAAGTCAATGGAGATTTTAGTTTGCTTTAAAACCTTGAGGTTCTAGGTCCTAAAATTACAGGACCAGTATGGGTGGAAAGGATTTGTTCAGAGCTAACTTTACACAGATTTTGGGGCTTTTTGACCTTCCGGTGGCGGAGAAATAGCTGGTCAAAGTAAGGGTACAAATCTCATCCGGTCCCACTTTATGTCAATGAAGATTTCCATTTGCTTTAAAAGCTTGCGGTTATTGATCCATGGAGTCTAAAATTACAGGACAAGTATGGGTGAAAATGACTTGTTCAGTGCTAACTTCACTACAATTTTGGGCCATTTTAACCTGCAGGCGGCGGAGAAATAGCCGGTCAAATGAAGGGTACAAAACTTCTCCTGTCCCACTTTAAGTCAATGGAGATTTTCATTTGCTTTAAAAGCTTGCGGTTATCGATCCATGCGGTCAAAAATGACAGGACCAGTATGGCTGGAAAGTTCTTGTTCATAGCTAACTTCACAACAATTTTGTGCAATTTTGACCTTCAGGAGGTGGTGAAACAGCCGGTCAAAGTAAGGGTACAAAACTGCTCTGGTCCTGCTTTAAGTCAATGGAGATTTTCATTTGCTTTAAAAGCTTCTGGTTATCGATCCATGGAGTCTAAAATTAGAGGACCAGTATGGATGGAATGGACTTGCTCAGAGCTAACTTCACAATAATTTTGGGCCATTTTGACATTCAGGTGGCAGAGAAACAGCCGGCCAAAGTAAGCGTATAAAACTCCTCCTGTCCCACTTTAAGTCAATGGAGATTTTAATTTGCTTTAAAAGCTTGCGGTTATCGATCCATGGGGTCAAAAATTACAGGACCAGTATAACTGGAAAGCACTTGTTCAGTGCTAACTTCAGAACAATTTGGGGCCATTTTGACCTTCAGGCGGCGGA
Organism: Taudactylus pleione; assembly: GCA_031769625.1. Taxonomy (NCBI): domain Eukaryota; kingdom Metazoa; phylum Chordata; class Amphibia; order Anura; family Myobatrachidae; genus Taudactylus; species Taudactylus pleione. The sequence continues at coordinate 2,305,789 of JAUIMM010000322.1, read as the reverse complement.
GAAATAGCCGGTCACAGTAAGGGTACAAAACTGCTCCGGTCCCGCTTTAAGTCAATGGAGATTTTAGTTTGCTTTAAAAGCTTGCGGTTATAGATCCATGGGGTATAAAATTACAGGACCATTATGGATGGAAAGGATTTGTTCAGAGATAACTTCACAATAATTTTGGGCCATTTTGACATTCAAGCGGTGGAGAAACAGCCGGTCAAAGTTATGGTACAAAACTGCTTCGGTCCCGCTTTAAGTCAATGGAGATTTTAGTTTGCTTTAAAAGCTTGAGGTTCTAGGTCCTAAAATTACAGGACCAGTATGGGTGGAAAGGATTTGTTCAGAGCTAACTTTACACAGATTTTGGGGCTTTTTTACCTTCCGGTGGCGGAGAAATAGCTGGTCAAAGGAAGGGTACAAATCTCATCCGGTCCCACTTTAAGTCAATGAAGATTTCCATTTGCTTTAAAAGCTTGCGGTTATTGATCCATGGAGTCTAAAATTACAGGACAAGTATGGGTGGAAATGACTTGTTCAGTGCTAACTTCACTACAATTTTGGGCCATTTTAACCTGCAGGCGGCGGAGAAATAGCCGGTCAAATGAAGGGTACAAAACTTCTCCTGTCCCACTTTAAGTCAATGGAGATTTTCATTTGCTTTAAAAGCTTGCGGTTAACGATCCATGCAGTCAAAAATTACAGGACCAGTATGGCTGGAAAGTTCTTGTTTATAGCTAACTTCACAACAATTTTGTGCAATTTTGACCTTCAGGAGGCGGTGAAACAGCCGGTCAAAGTAAGGGTTCAAAACTGCTCTGGTCCTGCTTTAAGTCAATGGAGATTTTCATTTGTTTTAAAAGCTTGTGGTTATCGATCCATGGAGTCTAAAATTAGAGGACCAGTATGGATGGAAAGGACTTGTTCAGAGCTAACTTCACAATAATTTTGGTCCATTTTGACTCTCAGGCGGCGGAGAAACAGCCGGTCAAAGTTAGGGTTCAAAACTGCTCTGGTCCTGCTTTAAGTCAAAGGAGATTTTAATTTGCTTTTAAAGCTTGCAGTTATCAATCCATTTGGTCTAAAATTACAGGACCAGTATGGATGGAAATGATTTGTTCAGAGCTAACTTAACAATAATTTTGGGCCATTTTGACATTCAGGCAGCGGAGAAACAGCCGGTCAAAGTAAGGGTACAAAACTGCTCTGGTCCTGCTTTAATTCAATGGAGATTTTAGTTTGCTTTAAAAGCTTGCGGTTCTAGGTCCTAAAATTACAGGACCAGTATGGGTGGAAAGGACTTGTTCAGAGCTAACTTTACACAGATTTTGGGGCTTTTTGACCTGCAGGTGGCGGAGAAATAGACGGTCAAAGGAAGGGTACAAATCTCATCCGGTCCCACTTTAAGTCAATGAAGAATTTCATTTGCTTTAAAAGCTTGCGGTTATCGATCCATGGAGTCTAAAATTACAGGACCAGTATGGGTGGAAAGTTCTTGTTCATAGCTAACTTCACAACAATTTTGTGCAATTTTGACCTTCAGGAGGCGGTGAAACAGCCGGTCAAAGTAAGGGTACAAAACTGCTCTGGTCCTGCTTTAAGTCAATGGAGATTTTCATTTGCTTTAAAAGCTTGTGGTTATCGATCCATGGAGTCTAAAATTAGAGGACCAGCAGGGATGGAAAGGACTTGTTCAGAGCTAACTTCACAACAATTTTGGGCCATTTTGACCTTCAGGCGGCGAAGAAATAGCCGGTCAAAGGAAGGGTACAAAACTCCTCCTGTCCCACTTTAAGTCAATGGAGATTTTAGTTTGCTTTAAAAGCTTGCAGTTATAGATACATGGGGTCGAAAATTACAGGACCAGTATGGCTGGAAGGGACTTGTTCAGAGCTAATATCACACAAATATTGGGCAATTTTGACCTTCAGGCGGCGGAGAAATAGCTGGTCAAAGGAAGGGTACAAATCTCATCCAATCCCACTTTAAGTCAATGAAGATTTTCATTTGCTTTAAAAGCTTTCGGTTATCAATCCATGGGGTCGAAAATTACAGGACCAGTATGGCTGGAAGGGACTTGTTCAGAGCTAATATCACACAAATATTGGGCAATTTTGACCTGCAGGTGGCGGAGAAACAGCCAGTCAAAGTGAGTTTACAAAACTCATCCGGTTCCACTTTAAGTTAATGGAGATTTTCATTTGATTTAAAGCTTGCAGTTATCGATCCATGGGGTCTAAAATTACAGGACCAGTATGGATGGAAAGTACTTGTTCATAGCTAACTTCACAACAATTTTGGTCCATTTTGACCTTCAGGCGGCGGAGAAACAGCCGGTCAAAGTAAAGGTACAAAACTGCTCTGGTCCTGCTTTAAGTCAATGGAGATTTTAATTTGTTTTAAAGCTTGCAGTTATCAATCCATGGGGTCTAAAATTACAGGACCAGTATGGATGGAAATGAGTTGTTCAGAGCTAACTTCACAATAATTTTGGGCCATTTTGACATTCAGGCAGCGGAGAAACAGCCGGTCAAAGTAAGGGTACAAAACTGCTCTGGTCCTGCTTTAATTCAATGGAGATTTTAGTTTGCTTTAAAAGCTTGCGGTTCTAGGTCCTAAAATTACAGGACCAGTATGGGTGGAAAGGACTTGTTCAGAGCTAACTTTACACAGATTTTGGGGCTTTTTGACCTGCAGGTGGCGGAGAAATAGACGGTCAAAGGAAGGGTACAAATCTCATCCGGTCCCACTTTAAGTCAATGAAGATTTTCATTTGCTTTTAAAGCTTGCGGTTATCGATCCATGGAGTCTAAAATTACAGGACCAGTATGGGTGGAAAGGACTTGTTCAAAGCTATCTTCACTACAATTTTGGGCCATTTTGACCTGCACGCGGCGGGGAAATAGCCGGTCAACTGAAGGGTACAAAACTCCTCCTGTCCCACTTTAAGTAAATGCAGATTTTCATATGCTTTAAAAGCTTGCGGTTATCGATCCATGGGGTCAAAAATTACAGGACCAGTATGGCTGGAAATCACTTGTTCAGAGCTAACTTCACATTAATTTTGGTCCATTTTGACATTCAGGTGGCGGAGAAACAGACGGTCAAAGTTAGGGTTCAAAACTGCTCTGGTCCTGCTTTAAGTCAATGGAGATTTTAATTTGCTTTAAAAGCTTGCAGTTATCGATCCATGGGGTCTAAAATTACAGGACAAGTATGGATGGAATGGACTTGCTCAGAGCTAACTTCACAATATTTTGGGCCATTTTGACATTCAGGCGGCAGAGAAACAGCCGGCCAAAGTAAGCGTACAAAACTCCTCCTGTCCCACTTTAAGTCAATGTAGATTTTAATTTGCTTTAAAAGCTTGCGGTTATCGATCCATAGGGTCAAAAATTACAGGACCAGTATAACTGGAAAGCACTTGTTCACTGCTAACTTCAGAACAATTTGGGGCCATTTTGACCTTCAGGCGGCGGAGAAATAGCCGGTCAAAGTAAGGGTACAAAACTGCTCCGGTCTCACTTTAAGTCAATGGAGATTTTAGTTTGCTTTAAAAGCTGGCGGTTATAGATCCATGGGGTATAAAATTACAGGACCATTATGGATGGAAAGGATTTGTTCAGAGATAACTTCACAATAATTTTGGGCCATTTTGACATTCAAGCGGTGGAGAAACAGCTGGTCAAAGTTATGGTACAAAACTGCTCCGGTCCCGCTTTAAGTCAAAGGAGATTTTAGTTTGCTTTAAAAGCTTGAGGTTCTAGGTCCTAAAATTACAGGACCAGTATGGGTGGAAAGGATTTGTTCAGAGCTAACTTTACACAGATTTTGGGGCTTTTTGACCTTCCGGTGGTGGAGAAATAGACAGTCAAAGGAAGGGTTCAAAAATCTCATCCGGTCCCACTTTAAGTCAATGAAGATTTCCATTTGCTTTAAAAGCTTGCGGTTATTGATCCATGAAGTCTAAAATTACAGGACAAGTATGGGTGGAAATGACTTGTTCAGTGCTAACTTCACTACAATTTTGGGCCATTTTGACATTCAGGCGGCGGAGAAACAGCCGGTCAAAGTAAAGGTACAAAAGGTACAAAACTGCTCTGGTCCTGCTTTAAGTCAATGGAGATTTTAATTTGTTTTAAAGCTTGCAGTTATCAATCCATGGGGTCTAAAATTACAGGACCAGTATGGATGGAAATGAGTTGTTCAGAGCTAACTTCACAATAATTTTGGGCCATTTTGACATTCAGGCAGCGGAGAAACAGCCGGTCAAAGTAAGGGTACAAAACTGCTCTGGTCCTGCTTTAATTCAATGGAGATTTTAGTTTGCTTTAAAAGCTTGCGGTTCTAGGTCCTAAAATTACAGGACCAGTATGGGTGGAAAGGATTTGTTCAGAGCTAACTTTACACAGATTTTGGGGCTTTTTGACCTTCAGGTGGCGGAGAAATAGACAGTCAAAGGAAGGGTACAAATCTCATCCGGTCCCACTTTAAGTCAATGAAGATATTCATTTGCTTTAAAAGCTTGCGGTTATCGATCCATGGAGTCTAAAATTACAGGACCAGTATGGGTGGAAAGGACTTGTTCAGAGCTAACTTCATTACAATTTTGGGCCATTTTGACCTACAGTCGTCGGGGAAATAGCCGGTCAAATGAAGGGTACAAAACTCCTCCTGTCCCACTTTAAGTCAATGGAGATTTTAATTTGCTTTAAAAGCTTGCGGTTATCGATCCATGCGGTCAAAAATTACAGCACCAGTATGGCTGGAAAGTTCTTGTTCATAGCTAACTTCACAACAATTTTGTGCAATTTTGACCTTCAGGAGGTGGTGAAACAGCCGGTCAAAGTAAGGGTACAAAACTGCTCTGGTCCTGCTTTAAGTCAATGGAGATTTTCATTTGCTTTAAAAGCTTGCGGTTATCGATCCATGGAGTCTAAAATTAGAGGACCAGTAGGGATGGAAAGGACTTGTTCAGTGCTAACTTCACAACAATTTTGGGCCATTTTGACCTTCAGGCGGCGAAGAAATAGCCGGTCAAAGGAAGGGTACAAAACTCCTCCTGTCCCACTTTAAGTAAATGCAGATTTTCATATGCTTTAAAAGCTTGCGGTTATCGATCCATGGGGTCAAAAATTACAGGACCAGTATGGCTGGAAATCACTTGTTCAGAGCTAACTTCACATTAATTTTGGTCCATTTTGACATTCAGGTGGCGGAGAAACAGACGGTCAAAGTTAGGGTTCAAAACTGCTCTGGTCCTGCTTTAAGTCAATGGAGATTTTAATTTGCTTTAAAAGCTTGCAGTTATCGATCCATGGGGTCTAAAATTACAGGACCAGTATGGATGGAATGGACTTGCTCAGAGCTAACTTCACAATATTTTGGGCCATTTTGACATTCAGGCGGCAGAGAAACAGCCGGCCAAAGTAAGCGTACAAAACTCCTCCTGTCCCACTATAAGTCAATGGAGATTTTAATTTGCTTTAAAAGCTTGCGGTTATCGATCCATGGGGTCAAAAATTACAGGACCAGTATAACTGGAAAGCACTTGTTCACTGCTAACTTCAGAACAATTTGGGGCCATTTTGACCTTCAGGCGGCGGAGAAATAGCCGGTCAAAGTAAGGGTACAAAACTGCTCCGGTCTCACTTTAAGTCAATGGAGATTTTAGTTTGCTTTAAAAGCTTGCGGTTATAGATCCATGGGGTATAAAATTACAGGACCATTATGGATGGAAAGGATTTGTTCAGAGATAACTTCACAATAATTTTGGGCCATTTTGACATTCAAGCGGTGGAGAAACAGCTGGTCAAAGTTATGGTACAAAACTGCTCCGGTCCCGCTTTAAGTCAATGGAGATTTTAGTTTGCTTTAAAAGCTTGAGGTTCTAGGTCCTAAAATTACAGGACCAGTATGGGTGGAAAGGATTTGTTCAGAGCTAACTTTACACAGATTTTGGGGCTTTTTGACCTTCCGGTGGCGGAGAAATAGACAGTCAAAGGAAGGGTTCAAAAATCTCATCCGGTCCCACTTTAAGTCAATGAAGATTTCCATTTGCTTTAAAAGCTTGCGGTTATTGATCCATGGAGTCTAAAATTACAGGACAAGTATGGGTGGAAATGACTTGTTCAGTGCTAACTTCACTACAATTTTGGGCCATTTTAACCTGCAGGCGGCGGAGAAATAGCCGGTCAAATGAAGGGTACAAAACTTCTCCTGTCCCACTTTAAGTCAATGGAGATTTTCATTTGCTTTAAAAGCTTGCGGTTATCGATCCATGCAGTCAAAAATTACAGGACCAGTATGGCTGGAAAGTTCTTGTTTATAGCTAACTTCACAACAATTTTGTGCAATTTTGACCTTCAGGAGGCGGTGAAACAGCCGGTCAAAGTAAGGGTACAAAACTGCTCTGGTCCTGCTTTAAGTCAATGGAGATTTTCATTTGTTTTAAAAGCTTGTGGTTATCGATCCATGGAGTCTAAAATTAGACGACCAGTATGGATGGAAAGGACTTGTTCAGAGCTAACTTCACAATAATTTTGGTCCATTTTGACTCTCAGGCGGCGGAGAAACAGCCGGTCAAAGTTAGGGTTCAGAACTGCTCTGGTCCTGCTTTAAGTCAAAGGAGATTTTAATTTGCTTTTAAAGCTTGCAGTTATCAATCCATTTGGTCTAAAATTACAGGACCAGTATGGATGGAAATGATTTGTTCAGAGCTAAGTTAACAATAATTTTGGGCCATTTTGACATTCAGGCAGCGGAGAAACAGCCGGTCAAAGTAAGGGTACAAAACTGCTCTGGTCCTGCTTTAATTCAATGGAGATTTTAGTTTGCTTTAAAAGCTTGCGGTTCTAGGTCCTAAAATTACAGGACCAGTATGGGTGGAAAGGACTTGTTCAGAGCTAACTTTACACAGATTTTGGGGCTTTTTGACCTGCAGGTGGCGGAGAAATAGACGGTCAAAGGAAGGGTACAAATCTCATCTGGTCCCACTTTAAGTCAATGAAGAATTTCATTTGCTTTAAAAGCTTGCGGTTATCGATCCATGGAGTCTAAAATTACAGGACCAGTATGGGTGGAAAGGACTTGTTCAGAGCTATCTTCACTACAATTTTGGGCCAATTTGACCTACAGGCGGCGGGGAAATAGCCGGTCAACTGAAGGGTACAAAACTCCTCCTGTCCCACTTTAAGTCAATGGAGATTTTAATTTCCTTTAAAAGCTTGCGGTTATCGATCCATGCGGTCAAAAATTACAGGACCAGTATGGCTGGAAAGTTCTTGTTCATAGCTAACTTCACAACAATTTTGTGCAATTTTGACCTTCAGGAGGCGGTGAAACAGCCGGTCAAAGTAAGGGTACAAAACTGCTCTGGTCCTGCTTTAAGTCAATGGAGATTTTCATTTGCTTTAAAAGCTTGTGGTTATCGATCCATGGAGTCTAAAATTAGAGGACCAGCAGGGATGGAAAGGACTTGTTCAGAGCTAACTTCACAACAATTTTGGGCCATTTTGACCTTCAGGCGGCGAAGAAATAGCCGGTCAAAGGAAGGGTACAAAACTCCTCCTGTCCCACTTTAAGTCAATGGAGATTTTAGTTTGCTTTAAAAGCTTGCAGTTATAGATACATGGGGTATAAAATTACAGGACCAGTATGGCTGGAAAGGTCTTGTTCAGAGCTAACTTTGCACAGATTTGGGGGCTTTTTGACCTTCAGGCGGCGGAGAAATAGCTGGTCAAAGGAAGGGTACAAATCTCATCCAATCCCACTTTAAGTCAATGAAGATTTTCATTTGCTTTAAAAGCTTTCGGTTATCAATCCATGGGGTCGAAAATTACAGGACCAGTATGGCTGGAAGGGACTTGTTCAGAGCTAATATCACACAAATATTGGGCAATTTTGACCTGCAGGTGGCGGAGAAACAGCCAGTCAAAGTGAGTTTACAAAACTCATCCGGTTCCACTTTAAGTTAATGGAGATTTTCATTTGATTTAAAGCTTGCAGTTATCGATCCATGCGGTCTAAAATTACAGGACCAGTATGGATGGAAAGTACTTGTTCATAGCTAACTTCACAACAATTTTGGTCCATTTTGACCTTCAGGCGGCGGAGAAACAGCCGGTCAAAGTAAAGGTACAAAACTGCTATGGTCCTGCTTTAAGTCAATGGAGATTTTAATTTGTTTTAAAGCTTGCAGTTATCAATCCATGGGGTCTAAAATTACAGGACCAGTATGGATGGAAATGAGTTGTTCAGAGATAACTTCACAATAATTTTGGGCCATTTTGACATTCAGGCAGCGGAGAAACAGCCGGTCAAAGTAAGGGTACAAAACTGCTCTGGTCCTGCTTTAATTCAATGGAGATTTTAGTTTGCTTTAAAAGCTTGCGGTTCTAGGTCCTAAAATTACAGGACCAGTATGGGTGGAAAGGACTTGTTCAGAGCTAACTTTACACAGATTTTGGGGCTTTTTGACCTGCAGGTGGCGGAGAAATAGACGGTCAAAGGAAGGGTACAAATCTCATCCGGTCCCACTTTAAGTCAATGAAGATTTTCATTTGCTTTTAAAGCTTGCGGTTATCGATCCATGGAGTCTAAAATTACAGGACCAGTATGGGTGGAAAGGACTTGTTCAAAGCTATCTTCACTACAATTTTGGGCCATTTTGACCTGCACGCGGCGGGGAAATAGCCGGTCAACTGAAGGGTACAAAACTCCTCCTGACCCACTTTAAGTAAATGCAGATTTTCATATGCTTTAAAAGCTTGCGGTTATCGATCCATGGGGTCAAAAATTACAGGACCAGTATGGCTGGAAATCACTTGTTCAGAGCTAACTTCACATTAATTTTGGTCCATTTTGACATTCAGGTGGCGGAGAAACAGACGGTCAAAGTTAGGGTTCAAAACTGCTCTGGTCCTGCTTTAAGTCAATGGAGATTTTAATTTGCTTTAAAAGCTTGCAGTTATCGATCCATGGGGTCTAAAATTACAGGACAAGTATGGATGGAATGGACTTGCTCAGAGCTAACTTCACAATATTTTGGGCCATTTTGACATTCAGGCGGCAGAGAAACAGCCGGCCAAGGTAAGCGTACAAAACTCCTCCTGTCCCACTTTAAGTCAATGGAGATTTTAATTTGCTTTAAAAGCTTGCGGTTATCGATCCATGGGGTCAAAAATTACAGGACCAGTATAACTGGAAAGCACTTGTTCACTGCTAACTTCAGAACAATTTGGGGCCATTTTGACCTTCAGGCGGCGGAGAAATAGCCGGTCAAAGTAAGGGTACAAAACTGCTCCGGTCTCACTTTAAGTCAATGGAGATTTTAGTTTGCTTTAAAAGCTTGCGGTTATAGATCCATGGGGTATAAAATTACAGGACCATTATGGATGGAAAGGATTTGTTCAGAGATAACTTCACAATAATTTTGGGCCATTTTGACATTCAAGCGGTGGAGAAACAGCTGGTCAAAGTTATGGTACAAAACTGCTCCGGTCCCGCTTTAAGTCAATGGAGATTTTAGTTTGCTTTAAAAGCTTGAGGTTCTAGGTCCTAAAATTACAGGACCAGTATGGGTGGAAAGGATTTGTTCAGAGCTAACTTTACACAGATTTTGGGGCTTTTTGACCTTCCGGTGGCGGAGAAATAGACAGTCAAAGCAAGGGTTCAAAAATCTCATCCGGTCCCACTTGAAGTCAATGAAGATTTCCATTTGCTTTAAAAGCTTGCGGTTATTGATCCATGGAGTCTAAAATTACAGGACAAGTATGGGTGGAAATGACTTGTTCAGTGCTAACTTCACTACAATTTTGGGCCATTTTAACCTGCAGGCGGCGGAGAAATAGCCGGTCAAATGAAGGGTACAAAACTTCTCCTGTCCCACTTTAAGTCAATGGAGATTTTCATTTGCTTTAAAAGCTTGCGGTTATCGATCCATGCGGTCAAAAATTACAGGACCAGTATGGCTGGAAAGTTCTTGTTCATAGCTAACTTCACAACAATTTTGTGCAATTTTGACCTTCAGGAGGCGGTGAAACAGCCGGTCAAAGTAAGGGTACAAAACTGCTCTGGTCCTGCTTTAAGTCAATGGAGATTTTCATTTGTTTTAAAAGCTTGTGGTTATCGATCCATGGAGTCTAAAATTAGAGGACCAGTATGGATGGAAAGGACTTGTTCAGAGCTAACTTCACAATAATTTTGGTCCATTTTGACTCTCAGGCGGCGGAGAAACAGCCGGTCAAAGTTAGGGTTCAAAACTGCTCTGGTCCTGCTTTAAGTCAAAGGAGATTTTAAATTGCTTTTAAAGCTTGCAGTTATCAATCCATATGGTCTAAAATTACAGGACCAGTATGGATGGAAATGAGTTGTTCAGAGCTAACTTAACAATAATTTTGGGCCATTTTGACATTCAGGCAGCGGAGAAACAGCCGGTCAAAGTAAGGGTACAAAACTGCTCTGGTCCTGCTTTAATTCAATGGAGATTTTAGTTTGCTTTAAAAGCTTGCGGTTCTAGGTCCTAAAATTACAGGACCAGTATGGGTGGAAAGGACTTGTTCAGAGCTAACTTTACACAGATTTTGGGGCTTTTTGACCTGCAGGTGGCGGAGAAATAGACGGTCAAAGGAAGGGTACAAATCTCATCTGGTCCCACTTTAAGTCAATGAAGAATTTCATTTGCTTTAAAAGCTTGCGGTTATCGATCCATGGAGTCTAAAATTACAGGACCAGTATGGGTGGAAAGGACTTGTTCAGAGCTATCTTCACTACAATTTTGGGCCAATTTGACCTACAGGCGGCGGGGAAATAGCCGGTCAACTGAAGGGTACAAAACTCCTCCTGTCCCACTTTAAGTCAATGGAGATTTTAATTTCCTTTAAAAGCTTGCGGTTATCGATCCATGCGGTCAAAAATTACAGGACCAGTATGGCTGGAAAGTTCTTGTTCATAGCTAACTTCACAACAATTTTGTGCAATTTTGACCTTCAGGAGGCGGTGAAACAGCCGGTCAAAGTAAGGGTACAAAACTGCTCTGGTCCTGCTTTAAGTCAATGGAGATTTTCATTTGCTTTAAAAGCTTGTGGTTATCGATCCATGGAGTCTAAAATTAGAGGACCAGCAGGGATGGAAAGGACTTGTTCAGAGCTAACTTCACAACAATTTTGGGCCATTTTGACCTTCAGGCGGCGAAGAAATAGCCGGTCAAAGGAAGGGTACAAAACTCCTCCTGTCCCACTTTAAGTCAATGGAGATTTTAGTTTGCTTTAAAAGCTTGCAGTTATAGATACATGGGGTATAAAATTACAGGACCAGTATGGCTGGAAAGGTCTTGTTCAGAGCTAACTTTGCACAGATTTGGGGGCTTTTTGACCTTCAGGCGGCGGAGAAATAGCTGGTCAAAGGAAGGGTACAAATCTCATCCAATCCCACTTTAAGTCAATGAAGATTTTCATTTGCTTTAAAAGCTTTCGGTTATCAATCCATGGGGTCGAAAATTACAGGACCAGTATGGCTGGAAGGGACTTGTTCAGAGCTAATATCACACAAATATTGGGCAATTTTGACCTGCAGGTGGCGGAGAAACAGCCAGTCAAAGTGAGTTTACAAAACTCATCCGGTTCCACTTTAAGTTAATGGAGATTTTCATTTGATTTAAAGCTTGCAGTTATCGATCCATGCGGTCTAAAATTACAGGACCAGTATGGATGGAAAGTACTTGTTCATAGCTAACTTCACAACAATTTTGGTCCATTTTGACCTTCAGGCGGCGGAGAAACAGCCGGTCAAAGTAAAGGTACAAAACTGCTATGGTCCTGCTTTAAGTCAATGGAGATTTTAATTTGTTTTAAAGCTTGCAGTTATCAATCCATGGGGTCTAAAATTACAGGACCAGTATGGATGGAAATGAGTTGTTCAGAGATAACTTCACAATAATTTTGGGCCATTTTGACATTCAGGCAGCGGAGAAACAGCCGGTCAAAGTAAGGGTACAAAACTGCTCTGGTCCTGCTTTAATTCAATGGAGATTTTAGTTTGCTTTAAAAGCTTGCGGTTCTAGGTCCTAAAATTACAGGACCAGTATGGGTGGAAAGGACTTGTTCAGAGCTAACTTTACACAGATTTTGGGGCTTTTTGACCTGCAGGTGGCGGAGAAATAGACGGTCAAAGGAAGGGTACAAATCTCATCCGGTCCCACTTTAAGTCAATGAAGATTTTCATTTGCTTTTAAAGCTTGCGGTTATCGATCCATGGAGTCTAAAATTACAGGACCAGTATGGGTGGAAAGGACTTGTTCAAAGCTATCTTCACTACAATTTTGGGCCATTTTGACCTGCACGCGGCGGGGAAATAGCCGGTCAACTGAAGGGTACAAAACTCCTCCTGACCCACTTTAAGTAAATGCAGATTTTCATATGCTTTAAAAGCTTGCGGTTATCGATCCATGGGGTCAAAAATTACAGGACCAGTATGGCTGGAAATCACTTGTTCAGAGCTAACTTCACATTAATTTTGGTCCATTTTGACATTCAGGTGGCGGAGAAACAGACGGTCAAAGTTAGGGTTCAAAACTGCTCTGGTCCTGCTTTAAGTCAATGGAGATTTTAATTTGCTTTAAAAGCTTGCAGTTATCGATCCATGGGGTCTAAAATTACAGGACAAGTATGGATGGAATGGACTTGCTCAGAGCTAACTTCACAATATTTTGGGCCATTTTGACATTCAGGCGGCAGAGAAACAGCCGGCCAAGGTAAGCGTACAAAACTCCTCCTGTCCCACTTTAAGTCAATGGAGATTTTAATTTGCTTTAAAAGCTTGCGGTTATCGATCCATGGGGTCAAAAATTACAGGACCAGTATAACTGGAAAGCACTTGTTCACTGCTAACTTCAGAACAATTTGGGGCCATTTTGACCTTCAGGCGGCGGAGAAATAGCCGGTCAAAGTAAGGGTACAAAACTGCTCCGGTCTCACTTTAAGTCAATGGAGATTTTAGTTTGCTTTAAAAGCTTGCGGTTATAGATCCATGGGGTATAAAATTACAGGACCATTATGGATGGAAAGGATTTGTTCAGAGATAACTTCACAATAATTTTGGGCCATTTTGACATTCAAGCGGTGGAGAAACAGCTGGTCAAAGTTATGGTACAAAACTGCTCCGGTCCCGCTTTAAGTCAATGGAGATTTTAGTTTGCTTTAAAAGCTTGAGGTTCTAGGTCCTAAAATTACAGGACCAGTATGGGTGGAAAGGATTTGTTCAGAGCTAACTTTACACAGATTTTGGGGCTTTTTGACCTTCCGGTGGCGGAGAAATAGACAGTCAAAGCAAGGGTTCAAAAATCTCATCCGGTCCCACTTGAAGTCAATGAAGATTTCCATTTGCTTTAAAAGCTTGCGGTTATTGATCCATGGAGTCTAAAATTACAGGACAAGTATGGGTGGAAATGACTTGTTCAGTGCTAACTTCACTACAATTTTGGGCCATTTTAACCTGCAGGCGGCGGAGAAATAGCCGGTCAAATGAAGGGTACAAAACTTCTCCTGTCCCACTTTAAGTCAATGGAGATTTTCATTTGCTTTAAAAGCTTGCGGTTATCGATCCATGCGGTCAAAAATTACAGGACCAGTATGGCTGGAAAGTTCTTGTTCATAGCTAACTTCACAACAATTTTGTGCAATTTTGACCTTCAGGAGGCGGTGAAACAGCCGGTCAAAGTAAGGGTACAAAACTGCTCTGGTCCTGCTTTAAGTCAATGGAGATTTTCATTTGTTTTAAAAGCTTGTGGTTATCGATCCATGGAGTCTAAAATTAGAGGACCAGTATGGATGGAAAGGACTTGTTCAGAGCTAACTTCACAATAATTTTGGTCCATTTTGACTCTCAGGCGGCGGAGAAACAGCCGGTCAAAGTTAGGGTTCAAAACTGCTCTGGTCCTGCTTTAAGTCAAAGGAGATTTTAAATTGCTTTTAAAGCTTGCAGTTATCAATCCATATGGTCTAAAATTACAGGACCAGTATGGATGGAAATGAGTTGTTCAGAGCTAACTTCACAATAATTTTGGGCCATTTTGACATTCAGGCAGCGGAGAAACAGCCGGTCAAAGTAAGGGTACAAAACTGCTCTGGTCCTGCTTTAATTCAATGGAGATTTTAGTTTGCTTTAAAAGCTTGCGGTTCTAGGTCCTAAAATTACAGGACCAGTATGGGTGGAAAGGACTTGTTCAGAGCTAACTTTACACAGATTTTGGGGCTTTTTGACCTGCAGGTGGCGGAGAAATAGACGGTCAAAGGAAGGGTACAAATCTCATCCGGTCCCACTTTAAGTCACTGAAGATTTTCATTTGCTTTTAAAGCTTGCGGTTATCGATCCATGGAGTCTAAAATTACAGGACCAGTATGGGTGGAAAGGACTTGTTCAGAGCTATCTTCACTACAATTTTGGGCCATTTTGACCTACAGGCGGCGGGGAAATAGCCGGTCAACTGAAGGGTACAAAACTCCTCCTGTCCCACTTTAAGTCAATGGAGATTTTAATTTGCTTTAAAAGCTTGCGGTTATCGATCCATGCGGTCAAAAATTACAGGACCAGTATGGCTGGAAATTTCTTGTTCATAGCTAACTTCACAACAATTTTGTGCAATTTTGACCTTCAGGAGGCGGTGAAACAGCCGGTCGAAGTAAGGGTACAAAACTGCTCTGGTCCTGCTTTAAGTCAATGGAGATTTTCATTTGTTTTAAAAGCTTGTGGTTCTAGGTCCTAAAATTACAGGACCAGTATGGGTGGAAAGGACTTGTTCAGAGCTAACTTTACACAGATTTTGGGGCTTTTTGACCTGCAGGTGGCGGAGAAATAGACGGTCAAAGGAAGGGTACAAATCTCATCCGGTCCCACTTTAAGTCAATGAAGATTTTCATTTGCTTTTAAAGCTTGCGGTTATCGATCCATGGAGTCTAAAATTACAGGACCAGTATGGGTGGAAAGGACTTGTTCAAAGCTATCTTCACTACAATTTTGGGCCATTTTGACCTGCACGCGGCGGGGAAATAGCCGGTCAACTGAAGGGTACAAAACTCCTCCTGTCCCACTTTAAGTAAATGCAGATTTTCATATGCTTTAAAAGCTTGCGGTTATCGATCCATAGGGTCAAAAATTACAGGACCAGTATGGCTGGAAATCACTTGTTCAGAGCTAACTTCACATTAATTTTGGTCCATTTTGACATTCAGGTGGCGGAGAAACAGACGGTCAAAGTTAGGGTTCAAAACTGCTCTGGTCCTGCTTTAAGTCAATGGAGATTTTAATTTGCTTTAAAAGCTTGCAGTTATCGATCCATGGGGTCTAAAATTACAGGACAAGTATGGATGGAATGGACTTGCTCAGAGCTAACTTCACAATATTTTGGGCCATTTTGACATTCAGGCGGCAGAGAAACAGCCGGCCAAAGTAAGCGTACAAAACTCCTCCTGTCCCACTTTAAGTCAATGGAGATTTTAAATTGCTTTAAAAGCTTGCGGTTATCGATCCATGGGGTCAAAAATTACAGGACCAGTATAACTGGAAAGCACTTGTTCACTGCTAACTTCAGAACAATTTGGGGCCATTTTGACCTTCAGGCGGCGGAGAAATAGCCGGTCAAAGTAAGGGTACAAAACTGCTCCGGTCTCACTTTAAGTCAATGGAGATTTTAGTTTGCTTTAAAAGCTTGCGGTTATAGATCCATGGGGTATAAAATTACAGGACCATTATGGATGGAAAGGATTTGTTCAGAGATAACTTCACAATAATTTTGGGCCATTTTGACATTCAAGCGGTGGAGAAACAGCTGGTCAAAGTTATGGTACAAAACTGCTCCGGTCCCGCTTTAAGTCAAAGGAGATTTTAGTTTGCTTTAAAAGCTTGAGGTTCTAGGTTCTAAAATTACAGGACCAGTATGGGTGGAAAGGATTTGTTCAGAGCTAACTTTACACAGATTTTGGGGCTTTTTGACCTTCCGGTGGCGGAGAAATAGACAGTCAAAGGAAGGGTTCAAAAATCTCATCCGGTCCCACTTTAAGTCAATGAAGATTTCCATTTGCTTTAAAAGCTTGCGGTTATTGATCCATGGAGTCTAAAATTACAGGACAAGTATGGGTGGAAATGACTTGTTCAGTGCTAACTTCACTACAATTTTGGGCCATTTTGACATTCAGGCGGCGGAGAAACAGCCGGTCAAAGTAAAGGTACAAAACTGCTCTGGTCCTGCTTTAAGTCAATGGAGATTTTAATTTGTTTTAAAGCTTGCAGTTATCAATCCATGGGGTCTAAAATTACAGGACCAGTATGGATGGAAATGAGTTGTTCAGAGCTAACTTCACAATAATTTTGGGCCATTTTGACATTCAGGCAGCGGAGAAACAGCCGGTCAAAGTAAGGGTACAAAACTGGTCTGGTCCTGCTTTAATTCAATGGAGATTATAGTTTGCTTTAAAAGCTTGCGGTTCTAGGTCCTAAAATTACAGGACCAGTATGGGTGGAAAGGATTTGTTCAGAGCTAACTTTACACAGATTTTGGGGCTTTTTGACCTTCAGGTGGCGGAGAAATAGACAGTCAAAGGAAGGGTACAAATCTCATCCGGTCCCACTTTAAGTCAATGAAGATATTCATTTGCTTTAAAAGCTTGCGGTTATCGATCCATGGAGTCTAAAATTACAGGACCAGTATGGGTGGAAAGGACTTGTTCAGAGCTAACTTCATTACAATTTTGGGCCATTTTGACCTACAGTCGTCGGGGAAATAGCCGGTCAAATGAAGGGTACAAAACTCCTCCTCTCCCACTTTAAGTCAATGGAGATTTTAATTTGCTTTAAAAGCTTGCGGTTATCGATCCATGCGGTCAAAAATTACAGCACCAGTATGGCTGGAAAGTTCTTGTTCTTAGCTAACTTCACAACAATTTTGTGCAATTTTGACCTTCAGGAGGTGGTGAAACAGCCGGTCAAAGTAAGGGTACAAAACTGCTCTGGTCCTGCTTTAAGTCAATGGAGATTTTCATTTGCTTTAAAAGCTTGCGGTTATCGATCCATGGAGTCTAAAATTAGAGGACCAGTAGGGATGGAAAGGACTTGTTCAGAGCTAACTTCACAACAATTTTGGGCCATTTTGACCTTCAGGCGGCGAAGAAATAGCCGGTCAAAGGAAGGGTACAAAACTCCTCCTGTCCCACTTTAAGTAAATGCAGATTTTCATATGCTTTAAAAGCTTGCGGTTATCGATCCATGGGGTCAAAAATTACAGGACCAGTATGGCTGGAAATCACTTGTTCAGAGCTAACTTCACATTAATTTTGGTCCATTTTGACATTCAGGTGGCGGAGAAACAGACGGTCAAAGTTAGGGTTCAAAACTGCTCTGGTCCTGCTTTAAGTCAATGGAGATTTTAATTTGCTTTAAAAGCTTGCAGTTATCGATCCATGGGGTCTAAAATTACAGGACCAGTATGGATGGAATGGACTTGCTCAGAGCTAACTTCACAATATTTTGGGCCATTTTGACATTCAGGCGGCAGAGAAACAGCCGGCCAAAGTAAGCGTACAAAACTCCTCCTGTCCCACTTTAAGTCAATGGAGATTTTAATTTGCTTTAAAAGCTTGCGGTTATCGATCCATGGGGTCAAAAATTACAGGACCAGTATAACTGGAAAGCACTTGTTCACTGCTAACTTCAGAACAATTTGGGGCCATTTTGACCTTCAGGCGGCGGAGAAATAGCCGGTCAAAGTAAGGGTACAAAACTGCTCCGGTCTCACTTTAAGTCAATGGAGATTTTAGTTTGCTTTAAAAGCTTGCGGTTATAGATCCATGGGGTATAAAATTACAGGACCATTATGGATGGAAAGGATTTGTTCAGAGATAACTTCACAATAATTTTGGGCCATTTTGACATTCAAGCGGTGGAGAAACAGCTGGTCAAAGTTATGGTACAAAACTGCTCCGGTCCCGCTTTAAGTCAATGGAGATTTTAGTTTGCTTTAAAAGCTTGAGGTTCTAGGTCCTAAAATTACAGGACCAGTATGGGTGGAAAGGATTTGTTCAGAGCTAACTTTACACAGATTTTGGGGCTTTTTGACCTTCCGGTGGCGGAGAAATAGACAGTCAAAGGAAGGGTTCAAAAATCTCATCCGGTCCCACTTTAAGTCAATGAAGATTTCCATTTGCTTTAAAAGCTTGCGGTTATTGATCCATGGAGTCTAAAATTACAGGACAAGTATGGGTGGAAATGACTTGTTCAGTGCTAACTTCACTACAATTTTGGGCCATTTTAACCTGCAGGCGGCGGAGAAATAGCCGGTCAAATGAAGGGTACAAAACTTCTCCTGTCCCACTTTAAGTCAATGGAGATTTTCATTTGCTTTAAAAGCTTGCGGTTATCGATCCATGCTGTCAAAAATTACAGGACCAGTATGGCTGGAAAGTTCTTGTTCATAGCTAACTTCACAACAATTTTGTGCAATTTTGACCTTCAGGAGGCGGTGAAACAGCCGGTCAAAGTAAGGGTACAAAACTGCTCTGGTCCTGCTTTAAGTCAATGGAGATTTTCATTTGTTTTAAAAGCTTGTGGTTATCGATCCATGGAGTCTAAAATTAGAGGACCAGTATGGATGGAAAGGACTTGTTCAGAGCTAACTTCACAATAATTTTGGTCCATTTTGACTCTCAGGCGGCGGAGAAACAGCCGGTCAAAGTTAGGGTTCAAAACTGCTCTGGTCCTGCTTTAAGTCAAAGGAGATTTTAATTTGCTTTTAAAGCTTGCAGTTATCAATCCATTTGGTCTAAAATTACAGGACCAGTATGGATGGAAATGAGTTGTTCAGAGCTAACTTCACAATAATTTTGGGCCATTTTGACATTCAGGCAGCGGAGAAACAGCCGGTCAAAGTAAGCGTACAAAACTGCTCTGGTCCTGCTTTAATTCAATGGAGATTTTAGTTTGCTTTAAAAGCTTGCGGTTCTAGGTCCTAAAATTACAGGACCAGTATGGGTGGAAAGGACTTGTTCAGAGCTAACTTTACACAGATTTTGGGGCTTTTTGACCTGCAGGTGGCGGAGAAATAGACGGTCAAAGGAAGGGTACAAATCTCATCCGGTCCCACTTTAAGTCACTGAAGATTTTCATTTGCTTTTAAAGCTTGCGGTTATCGATCCATGGAGTCTAAAATTACAGGACCAGTATGGGTGGAAAGGACTTGTTCAGAGCTATCTTCACTACAATTTTGGGCCATTTTGACCTACAGGCGGCGGGGAAATAGCCGGTCAACTGAAGGGTACAAAACTCCTCCTGTCCCACTTTAAGTCAATGGAGATTTTAATTTGCTTTAAAAGCTTGCGGTTATCGATCCATGCGGTCAAAAATTACAGGACCAGTATGGCTGGAAAGTTCTTGTTCATAGCTAACTTCACAACAATTTTGTGCAATTTTGACCTTCAGGAGGCGGTGAAACAGCCGGTCGAAGTAAGGGTACAAAACTGCTCTGGTCCTGCTTTAAGTCAATGGAGATTTTCATTTGTTTTAAAAGCTTGTGGTTATCGATCCATGGAGTCTAAAATTAGAGGACCAGTATGGATGGAAAGGACTTGTTCAGAGATAACTTCACAATAATTTTGGGCCATTTTGACATTCAAGCAGTGGAGAAACAGCCGGTCAAAGATATGGTACAAAACTGCTCCGGTCCCGCTTTAAGTCAATGGAGATTTTAGTTTGCTTTAAAAGCTTGAGATTCTAGGTCCTAAAATTACAGGACCAGTATGGGTGGAAAGGATTTGTTCAGAGCTAACTTTACACAGATTTTGGGGCTTTTTGACCTTCCGGTGGCGGAGAAATAGACAGTCAAAGGAAGGGTTCAAAAATCTCATCCGGTCCCACTTTAAGTCAATGAAGATTTCCATTTGCTTTAAAAGCTTGCGGTTATTGATCCATGGAGTCTAAAATTACAGGACAAGTATGGGTGGAAATGACTTGTTCAGTGCTAACTTCACTACAATTTTGGGCCATTTTAACCTGCAGGCGGCGGAGAAATAGCCGGTCAAATGAAGGGTACAAAACTTCTCCTGTCCCACTTTAAGTCAATGGAGATTTTCATTTGCTTTAAAAGCTTGCGGTTATCGATCCATGCGGTCAAAAATTACAGGACCAGTATGGCTGTAAAGTTCTTGTTCATAGCTAACTTCACAACAATTTTGTGCAATTTTGACCTTCAGGAGGCGGTGAAACAGCCGGTCAAAGTAAGGGTACAAAACTGCTCTGGTCCTGCTTTAAGTCAATGGAGATTTTCATTTGTTTTAAAAGCTTGTGGTTATCGATCCATGGAGTCTAAAATTAGAGGACCAGTATGGATGGAAAGGACTTGTTCAGAGCTAACTTCACAATAATTTTGGGCCATTTTGACTCTCAGGTGGCGGAGAAACAGCCGGTCAAAGTTAGGGTTCAAAACTGCTCTGGTCCTGCTTTATGTCAAAGGAGATTTTAATTTGCTTTTAATGCTTGCAGTTATCAATCCATTTG
This sequence comes from Taudactylus pleione, assembly GCA_031769625.1. NCBI lineage: Eukaryota > Metazoa > Chordata > Amphibia > Anura > Myobatrachidae > Taudactylus > Taudactylus pleione. Next base: position 2,285,266 of record JAUIMM010000322.1, on the reverse strand, counting down.
GTCTAAAATTACAGGACCAGTATGGATGGAAATGAGTTGTTCAGAGCTAACTTCACAATAATTTTGGGCCATTTTGACCTTCAGGCGGTGAAGAAATAGACGGCCAAAGGAAGGGTACAAAACTCCTCCTGTCCCACTTTAAGTCAATGCAGATTTTCATATGCTTTAAAAGCCTGCGGTTATCGATGCATGGGGTCAAAAATTACAGGACCAGTATGGCTGGAAATCACTTGTTCAGAGCTAACTTCACAATAATTTTGGTCCATTTTGACATTCAGGCGGCGGAGAAACAGCCAGTCAAAGTTAGGGTTCAAAACTGCTCTGGTCCTGCTTTAAGTCAATGGAGATTTTAATTTGCTTTAAAAGCTTGCAGTTATCGATCCATGGGGTCTAAAATTACAGGACCAGTATGGATGGAATGGACTTGCTCAGAGCTAACTTCACAATAATTTTGTGCCATTTTGACATTCAGGCAGCAGAGAAACAGCCGGCCAAAGTAAGGGTACAAAACTCCTCCTTTCCCACTTTAAGTCAATGGAGATTTTCATTTGCTTTAAAAGCTTGCGGTTATAGATCCATGGGGTCAATAATTACAGGACCAGTATACCTGGAAAGTACTTGTTCAGTGATAACTTCAGAACAATTTTGGGCCATTTTGACCTTCAGGCGGCGGATAAATAGCCTGTCAAAGGAAGGGTACAAATCTCATCCGGTCCCACTTTAAGTCAATGAAGATTTTCATTTGCTTTAAAAGCTTGCGGTTATCGATCCATGGAGTCTAAAATTACCTGACCAGTATGGATGGAACGGACTTGTTCATAGCTAACTTCACAACAATTTTGTGCAATTTTGACCTTCAGGAGGCGGTGAAACAGCCGGTCAAAGTAAGGGTACAAAACTGCTCTGGTCCTGCTTTAAGTCAATGGAGATTTTCATTTGTTTTAAAAGCTTGTGGTTATCGATCCATGGAGTCTAAAATTAGAGGACCAGTATGGATGGAAAGGACTTGTTCAGAGCTAACTTCACAATAATTTTGGTCCATTTTGACTCTCAGGCGGCGGAGAAACAGCCGGTCAAAGTTAGGGTTCAAAACTGCTCTGGTCCTGCTTTAAGTCAAAGGAGATTTTAATTTGCTTTTAAAGCTTGCAGTTATCAATCCATTTGGTCTAAAATTACAGGACCAGTATGGATGGAAATGAGTTGTTCAGAGCTAACTTCACAATAATTTTGGGCCATTTTGACATTCAGGCAGCGGAGAAACAGCCGATCAAAGTAAGGGTACAAAACTGCTCTGGTCCTGCTTTAATTCAATGGAGATTTTAGTTTGCTTTAAAAGCTTGCGGTTCTAGGTCCTAAAATTACAGGACCAGTATGGGTGGAAAGGACTTGTTCAGAGCTAACTTTACACAGATTTTGGGGCTTTTTGACCTGCAGGTGGCGGAGAAATAGACGGTCAAAGGAAGGGTACAAATCTCATCCGGTCCCACTTTAAGTCAATGAAGATTTTCATTTGCTTTTAAAGCTTGCGGTTATCGATCCATGGAGTCTAAAATTACAGGACCAGTATGGGTGGAAAGGACTTGTTCAGAGCTATCTTCACTACAATTTTGGGCCATTTTGACCTGCAGGCGGCGGGGAAATAGCCGGTCAACTGAAGGGTACAAAACTCCTCCTGTCCCACTTTAAGTCAATGGAGATTTTAATTTGCTTTAAAAGCTTGCGGTTATCGATCCATGCGGTCAAAAATTACAGGACCAGTATGGCTGGAAAGTTCTTGTTCATAGCTAACTTCACAACAATTTTGTTCAATTTTGACCTTCAGGAGGCGGTGAAACAGCCGGTCAAAGTAAGGGTACAAAACTGCTCTGGTCCTGCTTTAAGTCAATGGAGATTTTCATTTGTTTTAAAAGCTTGTGGTTATCGATCCATGGAGTCTAAAATTAGAGGACCAGTATGGATGGAAAGTACTTGTTCAGAGATAACTTCACAATAATTTTGGGCCATTTTGACATTCAAGCGGTGGAGAAACAGCCGGTCAAAGTTATGGTACAAAACTGCTCCGGTCCCGCTTTAAGTCAATGGAGATTTTAGTTTGCTTTAAAACCTTGAGGTTCTAGGTCCTAAAATTACAGGACCAGTATGGGTGGAAAGGATTTGTTCAGAGCTAACTTTACACAGATTTTGGGGCTTTTTGACCTTCCGGTGGCGGAGAAATAGCTGGTCAAAGGAAGGGTACAAATCTCATCCGGTCCCACTTTATGTCAATGAAGATTTCCATTTGCTTTAAAAGCTTGCGGTTATTGATCCATGGAGTCTAAAATTACAGGACAAGTATGGGTGAAAATGACTTGTTCAGTGCTAACTTCACTACAATTTTGGGCCATTTTAACCTGCAGGCGGCGGAGAAATAGCCGGTCAAATGAAGGGTACAAAACTTCTCCTGTCCCACTTTAAGTCAATGGAGATTTTCATTTGCTTTAAAAGCTTGCGGTTATCGATCCATGCGGTCAAAAATGACAGGACCAGTATGGCTGGAAAGTTCTTGTTCATAGCTAACTTCACAACAATTTTGTGCAATTTTGACCTTCAGGAGGTGGTGAAACAGCCGGTCAAAGTAAGGGTACAAAACTGCTCTGGTCCTGCTTTAAGTCAATGGAGATTTTCATTTGCTTTAAAAGCTTGTGGTTATCGATCCATGGAGTCTAAAATTAGAGGACCAGTATGGATGGAATGGACTTGCTCAGAGCTAACTTCACAATAATTTTGGGCCATTTTGACATTCAGGTGGCAGAGAAACAGCCAGCCAAAGTAAGCGTACAAAACTCCTCCTGTCCCACTTTAAGTCAATGGAGATTTTAATTTGCTTTAAAAGCTTGCGGTTATCGATCCATGGGGTCAAAAATTACAGGACCAGTATAACTGGAAAGCACTTGTTCAGTGCTAACTTCAGAACAATTTGGGGCCATTTTGACCTTCAGGCGGCGGAGAAATAGCCGGTCAAAGTAAGGGTACAAAACTGCTCCGGTCCCGCTTTAAGTCAATGGAGATTTTAGTTTGCTTTAAAAGCTTGCGGTTATAGATACATGGGGTATAAAATTACAGGACCATTATGGATGGAAAGGACTTGTTCAGAGATAACTTCACAATAATTTTGGGCCATTTTGACATTCAAGCGGTGGAGAAACAGCCGGTCAAAGTTATGGTACAAAACTGCTTCGGTCCCGCTTTAAGTCAATGGAGATTTTAGTTTGCTTTAAAAGCTTGAGGTTCTAGGTCCTAAAATTACAGGACCAGTATGGGTGGAAAGGATTTGTTCAGAGCTAACTTTACACAGATTTTGGGGCTTTTTGACCTTCCGGTGGCGGAGAAATAGCTGGTCAAAGGAAGGGTACAAATCTCATCCGGTCCCACTTTAAGTCAATGAAGATTTCCATTTGCTTTAAAAGCTTGCGGTTATTGATCCATGGAGTCTAAAATTACAGGACAAGTATGGGTGGAAATGACTTGTTCAGTGCTAACTTCACTACAATTTTGGGCCATTTTAACCTGCAGGCGGCGGAGAAATAGCCGGTCAAATGAAGGGTACAAAACTTCTCCTGTCCCACTTTAAGTCAATGGAGATTTTCATTTGCTTTAAAAGCTTGCGGTTATCGATCCATGCGGTCAAAAATTACAGGACCAGTATGGCTGGAAAGTTCTTGTTCATAGCTAACTTCACAACAATTTTGTGCAATTTTGACCTTCAGGAGGCGGTGAAACAGCCGGTCAAAGTAAGGGTACAAAACTGCTCTGGTCCTGCTTTAAGTCAATGGAGATTTTCATTTGTTTTAAAAGCTTGTGGTTATCGATCCATGGAGTCTAAAATTAGAGGACCAGTATGGATGGAAAGGACTTGTTCAGAGCTAACTTCACAATAATTTTGGTCCATTTTGACTCTCAGGCGGCGGAGAAACAGCCGGTCAAAGTTAGGGTTCAAAACTGCTCTGGTCCTGCTTTAAGTCAAAGGAGATTTTAATTTGCTTTTAAAGCTTGCAGTTATCAATCCATTTGGTCTAAAATTACAGGACCAGTATGGATGGAAATGAGTTGTTCAGAGCTAACTTCACAATAATTTTGGGCCATTTTGACATTCAGGCAGCGGAGAAACAGCCGGTCAAAGTAAGGGTACAAAACTGCTCTGGTCCTGCTTTAATTCAATGGAGATTTTAGTTTGCTTTAAAAGCTTGCGGTTCTAGGTCCTAAAATTACAGGACCAGTATGGGTGGAAAGGACTTGTTCAGAGCTAACTTTACACAGATTTTGGGGCTTTTTGACCTGCAGGTGGCGGAGAAATAGACGGTCAAAGGAAGGGTACAAATCTCATTCGGTCCCACTTTAAGTCACTGAAGATTTTCATTTGCTTTTAAAGCTTGCGGTTATCGATCCATGGAGTCTAAAATTACAGGACCAGTATGGGTGGAAAGGACTTGTTCAGAGCTATCTTCACTACAATTTTGGGCCATTTTGACCTACAGGCGGCGGGGAAATAGCCGGTCAACTGAAGGGTACAAAACTCCTCCTGTCCCACTTTAAGTCAATGGAGATTTTAATTTGCTTTAAAAGCTTGCGGTTATCGATCCATGCGGTCAAAAATTACAGGACCAGTATGGCTGGAAAGTTCTTGTTCATAGCTAACTTCACAACAATTTTGTGCAATTTTGACCTTCAGGAGGCGGTGAAACAGCCGGTCAAAGTAAGGGTACAAAACTGCTCTGGTCCTGCTTTAAGTCAATGGAGATTTTCATTTGTTTTAAAAGCTTGTGGTTATCGATCCATGGAGTCTAAAATTAGAGGACCAGTATGGATGGAAAGGACTTGTTCAAAGATAACTTCACAATAATTTTGGGCCATTTTGACATTCAAGCAGTGGAGAAACAGCAGGTCAAAGTTATGGTACAAAACTGCTCCGGTCCCGCTTTAAGTCAATGGAGATTTTAGTTTGCTTTAAAAGCTTGAGGTTCTAGGTCCTAAAATTACAGGACCAGTATGGGTGGAAAGGATTTGTTCAGAGCTAACTTTACACAGATTTTGGGGCTTTTTGACCTTCCGGTGGCGGAGAAATAGCTGGTCAAAGGAAGGGTACAAATCTCATCCGGTCCCACTTTATGTCAATGAAGATTTCCATTTGCTTTAAAAGCTTGCGGTTATTGACCCATGGAGTCTAAAATTACAGGACAAGTATGGGTGGAAATGACTTGTTCAGTGCTAACTTCACTACAATTTTGGGCCATTTTAACCTGCAGGCGGCGGAGAAATAGCCGGTCAAATGAAGGGTACAAAACTTCTCCTGTCCCACTTTAAGTCAATGGAGATTTTCATTTGCTTTAAAAGCTTGCGGTTATCGATCCATGCGGTCAAAAATGACAGGACCAGTATGGCTGGAAAGTTCTTGTTCATAGCTAACTTCACAACAATTTTGTGCAATTTTGACCTTCAGGAGGTGGTGAAACAGCCGGTCAAAGTAAGGGAACAAAACTGCTCTGGTCCTGCTTTAAGTCAATGGAGATTTTCATTTGTTTTAAAAGCTTGTGGTTATCGATCCATGGAGTCTAAAATTAGAGGACCAGTATGGATGGAAAGGACTTGTTCAGAGCTAACTTCACAATAATTTTGGGCCATTTTGACTCTCAGGCGGCGGAGAAACAGCCGGTCAAAGTTAGGGTTCAAAACTGCTCTGGTCCTGCTTTATGTCAAAGGAGATTTTAATTTGCTTTTAATGCTTGCAGTTATCAATCCATTTGGTCTAAAATTACAGGACCAGTATGGATGGAAATGAGTTGTTCAGAGCTAACTTCACAATAATTTTGGGCCATTTTGACCTTCAGGCGGTGAAGAAATAGCCGGCCAAAGGAAGGGTACAAAACTCCTCCTGTCCCACTTTAAGTCAATGCAGATTTTCATATGCTTTAAAAGCCTGCGGTTATCGATGCATGGGGTCAAAAATTACAGGACCAGTATGGCTGGAAATCACTTGTTCAGAGCTAACTTCACAATAATTTTGGTCCATTTTGACATTCAGGCGGCGGAGAAACAGCCGGCCAAAGTAAGGGTACAAAACTCCTCCTTTCCCACTTTAAGTCAATGGAGATTTTCATTTGCTTTAAAAGCTTGCGGTTATAGATCCATGGGGTCAAAAATTACAGGACCAGTATACCTGGAAAGTACTTGTTCAGTGATAACTTCAGAACAATTTTGTGCAATTTTGACCTTCAGGAGGCGGTGAAACAGCCGGTCAAAGTAAGGGTACAAAACTGCTCTGGTCCTGCATTAAGTCAATGGAGATTTTCATTTGTTTTAAAAGCTTGTGGTTATCGATCCATGGAGTCTAAAATTAGAGGACCAGTATGGATGGAAAGGACTTGTTCAGAGCTAACTTCACAATAATTTTGGTCCATTTTGACTCTCAGGCGGCGGAGAAACAGCCGGTCAAAGTTAGGGTTCAAAACTGCTCTGGTCCTGCTTTAAGTCAAAGGAGATTTTAATTTGCTTTTAAAGCTTGCAGTTATCAATCCATTTGGTCTAAAATTACAGGACCAGTATGGATGGAAATGAGTTGTTCAGAGCTAACTTCACAATAATTTTGGGCCATTTTGACATTCAGGCAGCGGAGAAACAGCCGGTCAAAGTAAGGGTACAAAACTGCTCTGGTCCTGCTTTAATTCAATGGAGATTTTAGTTTGCTTTAAAAGCTTGCGGTTCTAGGTCCTAAAATTACAGGACCAGTATGGGTGGAAAGGACTTGTTCAGAGCTAACTTTACACAGATTTTGGGGCTTTTTGACCTGCAGGTGGCGGAGAAATAGACGGTCAAAGGAAGGGTACAAATCTCATCCGGTCCCACTTTAAGTCAATGAAGATTTTCATTTGCTTTTAAAGCTTGCGGTTATCGATCCATGGAGTCTAAAATTACAGGACCAGTATGGGTGGAAAGGACTTGTTCAGAGCTATCTTCACTACAATTTTGGGCCATTTTGACCTGCAGGCGGCGGGGAAATAGCCGGTCAACTGAAGGGTACAAAACTCCTCCTGTCCCACTTTAAGTCAATGGAGATTTTAATTTGCTTTAAAAGCTTGCGGTTATCGATCCATGCGGTCAAAAATTACAGGACCAGTATGGCTGGAAAGTTCTTGTTCATAGCTAACTTCACAACAATTTTGTTCAATTTTGACCTTCAGGAGGCGGTGAAACAGCCGGTCAAAGTAAGGGTACAAAACTGCTCTGGTCCTGCTTTAAGTCAATGGAGATTTTCATTTGTTTTAAAAGCTTGTGGTTATCGATCCATGGAGTCTAAAATTAGAGGACCAGTATGGATGGAAAGGACTTGTTCAGAGATAACTTCACAATAATTTTGGGCCATTTTGACATTCAAGCGGTGGAGAAACAGCCGGTCAAAGTTATGGTACAAAACTGCTCCGGTCCCGCTTTAAGTCAATGGAGATTTTAGTTTGCTTTAAAACCTTGAGGTTCTAGGTCCTAAAATTACAGGACCAGTATGGGTGGAAAGGATTTGTTCAGAGCTAACTTTACACAGATTTTGGGGCTTTTTGACCTTCCGGTGGCGGAGAAATAGCTGGTCAAAGGAAGGGTACAAATCTCATCCGGTCCCACTTTATGTCAATGAAGATTTCCATTTGCTTTAAAAGCTTGCGGTTATTGATCCATGGAGTCTAAAATTACAGGACAAGTATGGGTGAAAATGACTTGTTCAGTGCTAACTTCACTACAATTTTGGGCCATTTTAACCTGCAGGCGGCGGAGAAATAGCCGGTCAAATGAAGGGTACAAAACTTCTCCTGTCCCACTTTAAGTCAATGGAGATTTTCATTTGCTTTAAAAGCTTGCGGTTATCGATCCATGCGGTCAAAAATGACAGGACCAGTATGGCTGGAAAGTTCTTGTTCATAGCTAACTTCACAACAATTTTGTGCAATTTTGACCTTCAGGAGGTGGTGAAACAGCTAGTCAAAGTAAGGGTACAAAACTGCTCTGGTCCTGCTTTAAGTCAATGGAGATTTTCATTTGCTTTAAAAGCTTGTGGTTATCGATCCATGGAGTCTAAAATTAGAGGACCAGTATGGATGGAATGGACTTGCTCAGAGCTAACTTCACAAAAATTTTGGGCCATTTTGACATTCAGGTGGCAGAGAAACAGCCAGCCAAAGTAAGCGTACAAAACTGCTCCGGTCCCGCTTTAAGTCAATGGAGATTTTAGTTTGCTTTAAAAGCTTGCGGTTATAGATCCATGGGGTATAAAATTACAGGACCATTATGGATGGAAAGGATTTGTTCAGAGATAACTTCACAATAATTTTGGGCCATTTTGACATTCAAGCGGTGGAGAAACAGCAGGTCAAAGTTATGGTACAAAACTGCTTCGGTCCCGCTTTAAGTCAATGGAGATTTTAGTTTGCTTTAAAAGCTTGAGGTTCTAGGTCCTAAAATTACAGGACCAGTATGGGTGGAAAGGATTTGTTCAGAGCTAACTTTACACAGATTTTGGGGCTTTTTGACCTTCCGGTGGCGGAGAAATAGCTGGTCAAAGGAAGGGTACAAATCTCATCCGGTCCCACTTTAAGTCAATGAAGATTTCCATTTGCTTTAAAAGCTTGCGGTTATTGATCCATGGAGTCTAAAATTACAGGACAAGTATGGGTGAAAATGACTTGTTCAGTGCTAACTTCACTACAATTTTGGGCCATTTTAACCTGCAGGCGGCGGAGAAATAGCCGGTCAAATGAAGGGTACAAAACTTCTCCTGTCCCACTTTAAGTCAATGGAGATTTTCATTTGCTTTAAAAGCTTGCGGTTATCGATCCATGCGGTCAAAAATGACAGGACCAGTATGGCTGGAAAGTTCTTGTTCATAGCTAACTTCACAACAATTTTGTGCAATTTTGACCTTCAGGAGGTGGTGAAACAGCCGGTCAAAGTAAGGGTACAAAACTGCTCTGGTCCTGCTTTAAGTCAATGGAGATTTTCATTTGCTTTAAAAGCTTGTGGTTATCGATCCATGGAGTCTAAAATTAGAGGACCAGTATGGATGGAATGGACTTGCTCAGAGCTAACTTCACAATAATTTTGGGCCATTTTGACATTCAGGTGGCAGAGAAACAGCCAGCCAAAGTAAGCGTACAAAACTCCTCCTGTCCCACTTTAAGTCAATGGAGATTTTAATTTGCTTTAAAAGCTTGCGGTTATCGATCCATGGGGTCAAAAATTACAGGACCAGTATAACTGGAAAGCACTTGTTCAGTGCTAACTTCAGAACAATTTGGGGCCATTTTGACCTTCAGGCGGCGGAGAAATAGCCGGTCAAAGTAAGGGTACAAAACTGCTCCGGTCCCACTTTAAGTCAATGGAGATTTTAGTTTGCTTTAAAAGCTTGCGGTTATAGATCCATGGGGTATAAAATTACAGGACCATTATGGATGGAAAGGATTTGTTCAGAGATAACTTCACAATAATTTTGGGCCATTTTGACATTCAAGCGGTGGAGAAACAGCCGGTCAAAGTTATGGTACAAAACTGCTTCGGTCCCGCTTTAAGTCAATGGAGATTTTAGTTTGCTTTAAAAGCTTGAGGTTCTAGGTCCTAAAATTACAGGACCAGTATGGGTGGAAAGGATTTGTTCAGAGCTAACTTTACACAGATTTTGGGGCTTTTTGACCTTCCGGTGGCAGAGAAATAGCTGGTCAAAGGAAGGGTACAAATCTCATCCGGTCCCACTTTAAGTCAATGAAGATTTCCATTTGCTTTAAAAGCTTGCGGTTATTGATCCATGGAGTCTAAAATTACAGGACAAGTATGGGTGGAAATGACTTGTTCAGTGCTAACTTCACTACAATTTTGGGCCATTTTAACCTGCAGGCGGCGGAGAAATAGCCGGTCAAATGAAGGGTACAAAACTTCTCCTGTCCCACTTTAAGTCAATGGAGATTTTCATTTGCTTTAAAAGCTTGCGGTTATCGATCCATGCGGTCAAAAATTACAGGACCAGTATGGCTGGAAAGTTCTTGTTCATAGCTAACTTCACAACAATTTTGTGCAATTTTGACCTTCAGGAGGCGGTGAAACAGCCGGTCAAAGTAAGGGTACAAAACTGCTCTGGTCCTTCTTTAAGTCAATGGAGATTTTAATTTGCTTTTAAAGCTTGCAGTTATCAATCCATTTGGTCTAAAATTACAGGACCAGTATGGATGGAAATGATTTGTTCAGAGCTAACTTCACAATAATTTTGGGCCATTTTGACATTCAGGCAGCGGAGAAACAGCCGGTCAAAGTAAGGGTACAAAACTGCTCTGGTCCTGCTTTAATTCAATGGAGATTTTAGTTTGCTTTAAAAGCTTGCGGTTCTAGGTCCTAAAATTACAGGACCAGTATGGGTGGAAAGGACTTGTTCAGAGCTAACTTTACACAGATCTTGGGGCTTTTTGACCTGCAGGTGGCGGAGAAATAGACGGTCAAAGGAAGGGTACAAATCTCATCCGGTCCCACTTTAAGTCAATGAAGAATTTCATTTGCTTTAAAAGCTTGCGGTTATCGATCCATGGAGTCTAAAATTACAGGACCAGTATGGGTGGAAAGGACTTGTTCAGAGCTATCTTCACTACAATTTTGGGCCATTTTGACCTACAGGCGGCGGGGAAATAGCCGGTCAACTGAAGGGTACAAAACTCCTCCTGTCCCACTTTAAGTCAATGGAGATTTTAATTTCCTTTAAAAGCTTGCGGTTATCGATCCATGCGGTCAAAAATTACAGGACCAGTATGGCTGGAAAGTTCTTGTTCATAGCTAACTTCACAACAATTTTGTGCAATTTTGACCTTCAGGAGGCGGTGAAACAGCCGGTCAAAGTAAGGGTACAAAACTGCTCTGGTCCTGCTTTAAGTCAATGGAGATTTTCATTTGCTTTAAAAGCTTGTGGTTATCGATCCATGGAGTCTAAAATTAGAGGACCAGCAGGGATGGAAAGGACTTGTTCAGAGCTAACTTCACAACAATTTTGGGCCATTTTGACCTTCAGGCGGCGAAGAAATAGCCGGTCAAAGGAAGGGTACAAAACTCCTCCTGTCCCACTTTAAGTCAATGCAGATTTTCATATGCTTTAAAAGCTTGCGGTTATCGATCCATGGGGTCAAAAATTACAGTACCAGTATGGCTGGAAATGACTTGTTCAGAGCTAACTTTACAATAATTTTGGTCCATTTTGACATTCAGGCGGTGGAGAAACAGACGGTCAAAGTTAGGGTTCAAAACTTCTCTGGTCCTGCTTTAAGTCAATGGAGATTTTAATTTGCTTTAAAAGCTTGCAGTTATCGATCCATGGGGTCTAAAATTACAGGACCAGTATGGATGGAATGGACTTGCTCAGAGCTAACTTCACAATAATTTTGGGCTATTTTGACATTCAGGCGGCAGAGAAACAGCCGGCCAAAGTAAGCGTACAAAACTCCTCCTGTCCCACTTTAAGTCAATGGAGATTTTATTTTGCTTTAAAAGCTTGCGGTTATCGATCCATGGGGTCAAAAATTACAGGACCAGTATAACTGGAAAGCACTTGTTCAGTGCTAACTTCAGAACAATTTGGGGCCATTTTGACCTTCAGGCGGCGTAGAAATAGCCGGTCAAAGTAAGGGTACAAAACTGCTCCGGTCCCGCTTTAAGTCAATGGAGATTTTAGTTTGCTTTAAAAGCTTGCGGTTATAGGCCCTCATTCAGACCCACTCGCAAGCGGGAGCACGTACGTTAGGCGTACGTACAAAAATATTTAAATTCAATGGCTCGCTCGTATTTTCGTTCGCATCTAAAATTCCTCCCTAAACTCTGACGACCCCTCCTCTAACTAACGAGCGTACGAAATAGCGAGTGTACATCCCCGAAATGGCTTGAAAGGAACGCACGCACAAGTATAAACAGGAAGTGGCCTTGTCAGATGTCGATTACCTGCTCCTTTATTCTGCCTACCTCCATCAATCGTATCATGCCAATCAATGTATCAATTAGCTTAATTGTTTGTTTTTTTCAACACAATGCAAGAAACTTTACTCTTGTCCGTGTTTGTGTTTACCCGCAGAATACGTACGGATGAAACATTCGCTTTTATTGTTCCAAAAACATGTGAACCACAATTAAACAATTGTACTATTGCTGTGGATCCCCGCATATGTCCCTGGGTTCATTTCTTTATTTTAATTTGCTTACGCATGTCACTGCATCAAGCCTATCATAACTCTCCTGTGATTTCTGGCCCTGTCGAACACATGACTCATACACTAACCAATAAAATTGCTCCTGTTAATTTCCCAAATACATTAGCCAATCAGAAAATTTTTACACACTTTATCAAAAATGATTTTTAAGAAAAACCCCATTGCCATCATGAGAGCCTCCGCATTCACCAGGCGCGAGCTGCTGGTGCTTACGGAGGTCATGGATCGCCGGATCACCAGCCAACCTCAACCCATGACCAACCGGCAGAAGCGCTCCGCGTATGCGGAGGCACGGTCCCGCCTGCGGTCCTTCGGCTCACGCCGCCACATCGGGCAGCTGGAGCGCAGGTGGTCCGACCTGCAACGGCGAACGCCCCGCTTGCTGGCATGCTTTCGCATGCAGATCCTGGCAAGTAAGTGTTATGTATTGTGGTTTTAATGTTTGTGTTTGTGGGGCAAACTGCGTGTGCATGTTTTCCTGTCTGTCCTATTTATTATTTGTACTCATATCTGCGTGTGCATGTTTTCCTGTCTGTCCTATTTATTCTTTGTACTCATATCTGCGTGTGCATGTTTTCCTGTCTGTCCTATTTATTCTTTGTACTCATATCTGCGTGTGCATGTTTTCCTGTCTGTTCTATTTATTATTTGTACTCATATCTGCGTGTGCATGTTTTCCCTCTATTTCTGATTTATTCATTCTACTGCTATTTGGCTTATTTGTTTTTTTTTTTTTTTTTTTTAGTTTTGTTGCCCGGATTTGTCCATAAACTAACCGCAATTTCTTTGTCATATTTTAGGGGGACAGCCAAGACTCCGCCGTCACCGTCCGTCCAGACGGCGTTCCCGGCCACTATCCCCAACCCCCAGCCAACACTCCACCCCAAATCTTTCCCCTATTCCCCACTCCTCCCCATCCTTCCCAGACCCTCTCCCGGAAATGTCGGGCCTCCTTCCCCAACGTCCCACTTCCCCCTCTCCTCCACCCACCCCTCTTCCAATTACCCCCTCCCCGGAGTCCATCATAACTCCTCCCCATTCTTTGGGTAATGACGGATCCTCCGAGGAGGATCATGGAGGCATTTCCGGAGCTCCCGTTTTGGCTCCCGGTATTTGTTTTTTTTGTTTTTTTTTAAAGCACAAACTGTTTGTATGTAATCATGTGTCGTGCCTTTCTTCGTGTTTTTGTGGCTTGACTTTTGGTGATTTTGAAGGTTTGCCTTTACCTCTTCCTGGTGATTTCAACATACACATATCATACCTGTGGGAATTTGTACCTAGGCCTTGTATTTTTGCCAGCCCCCCCTTTTTTTTTTTTATTTGGGTTTAGGAGTGATTTGGTTGTGTTTTTTTTTTTTAATGTGGATTCCCTATTGTTGTATTAACCCACACACTTTTCTCACCCACAGAGGAACAGAGGCGTCGGCAAGAGGTGGCGGATTGTGTGGGGCAGATGCGCCAACATGTCATCGGCATTCTGGTGGCCCTCGACCGGCTGTCTGGCCTCCTTCGCCAGTAGTTTTTTTATTTTTGTTATATTTTCTAAATAAATTTATTAAGACAAATATACGTTGTGGCTCATTTTTAAAATCCAAAACCAAGATAGTTTAGCATGACATAAGTAGACTGTTCCTGCAAGGATTTCCCTTTTTTGAAAGTTAGATTGTGTTTTGTCTTTGTATGTCAAACAGACACAAGAAACACATAACAGTAACAATGTCATTTCCCTTTTTGGGTGTAGTGTCAATTACATATTTCTACATTTTCCAGGTTCCTAGTTGGTGCGCAAGCTGCTTAGGCCAATCTTACAAATCCCAAGTTTGGGCCAGGCTTCCTTTTGGTGTGGGTTGGGAAGCTGAAAACATATTTCAGTTTAGCTCAACTGGCGTCAGTACTGGTTTACCCCTTAGTCAAATGTAACTTGTGTTAACCTGGTTACACTTGCTGTTAACGTCCCAAAAAAGGAAGACCATTTCACTCTCCAAACATTTATTCACAACATAACAGAGAAAACAAAGTGGTCACTCCCAAAAAAAGAACACAGTGATAAATTCAAATACAACACATACCAAGAAATAATTAAATAAAAACAAAAAATCAAGAACTGGTTGACGAAGGACCATGCCAACATGATTCCACAAACATGGCGTTGCGATATGGGTTCCAGAATATATGCCCAAAAGGACCAGATCCAGGTTTGGTAAGGGTAGCAGGAAGTAGTGAGCGTTGGAGTGCCAAAGATTATGTGAACAAACAGAAGATGGTGAGAAAAAAAAAACAAAATTAGATGTTCGCAAACAAACACAAACACATTAGGTATAAACACTGTAGTTTTGTTCAAACTTACCTAAAAAATCTGGCCACCACATCATCGCGTATGGCCCCCCCACATACTGACCTTCGACCAACCTCGGGGGGGCCATCCTCAGGTAAGGCATCCTCTGGCTGCATTGGGACACCACTCCTTATGGCAATGTTGTGAAATATCCCACACAGGACCACAATTTTAGACACCATATCCGGCACATACATGAGCTCGCCACCAGAGCGGTGGAGGCATCTGAATCGGCCTTTTAAAAGGCCGATACAGCGCTCCACCACTTGCCTGGTGGCTGTAAGTGCGGAATTATACGCACTTTGTGGCCCTGGTGTGGGAGCCAAATAAGGAGTGAGCAGCCAGGACATGCAAGGGTATCCACTGTCTCCTGTGAACAAAAATAGACCACATCAGGAACACTGTGTATCAAGCTTAACATTGTTATGTACTAAAGGTCTCCACTTACCCAGAAGCCACGCATCACCAGCTTGTAGGTTGGTTAATTTCTGCCATATCCCTGATTGCCGGATGACGAAGGAGTCATGAGCACTTCCGGGTAATTTAGCATTCAGGGACAGGATCTGGAGGGAGGCATCACATACCACCATTACATTCAGGGAGTGATAGTGTTTACGGTTTCTAAATATTGCCTCCAGCCGTGCTGGAGGCTGAAGTGGTATGTGAGTACCATCCACAACCCCTATGATGTGTGGGAAGCCAGCTATTTGGTAAAAATTGGCCTTGGCCACACTAAGGGCACCCATATCCAAAGGCATTTTAATAAAATGATGGAGGTGCTTGAAAAGTGCCTCCATCACTGCCCTCAGGATCCGGGAAAAGGAGGATTGGGAGATGCCCGCCACTATTCCCACCGTTGTTTGAAACGATCCTGAGGCACAGAAATGTAACACCGCCATAAATTGCGTCAGTGGTGGTATTGCTGTTGGACTGTCAATTTGCCGCTCAAGATCACTTTCTATTAATGAGAGAGTGTCTATGATGATTTTGGGAGGTAGACGGTAGCGTCTTAAAACCTCATCATCGGGCATTAAAAAAAGGGTGACACGTGTTCGAATATCTGGGGCCTTGCATGCCTACGATGCCTACGCCTGGGACGAGTTTGAGGTTGGTCGTCTTCCGGGAGCAGGGCCAGAACAATTCGCCCCAGATCTACCTGAAATTCAAAGTTTACAATGTAAGGCTTTTGAGCCACCCCAAAAGTAACATAAAACAACTTAGCTTTCTGATACCATCCATAGCTGCTTACATGCCGGGGTATTGTCATGATACGTATAAACTGTAAAAAAGCCAAAAATGAGACATCAAAAATTTCGAGGGTGATTTTTTGTTTGTCAAATTGTTGCAAGCCAACACATAAAATAGGCGAAACACACATTTGGCCATCGATGAAAACGACATTGCACACCGTACGTCAAATAGGGTTCAAATGGACCCCAAAAATGGAAAAGGGAAAAGCAAAACTGGTTTACATGATGAATAAGCCGCGAAAAATGCGTTAATTAGTTCGCAAATGCAAGTCACTACACCAACAGTCAAAAATGCGTTAATTAGTTCGCAAATGCAAGTCACTACACCAACAGTCAAAAAGGCGTTAATTAGTTCGCAAATGCAAGTCACTACACCAACAGTCAAAAATGCGTTAATTAGTTCGCAAATGAAAGAAAAAAAATGGACTTACCCAAATCGAATATATAAGATTTCCAAAAAAAAGGTTTTTGGGTCCGAAAGCCAAAACAAACTAAAAAAGATGAAATTAGTGTTAAAAAAAAATTAGCTAAGCAAAAAACAGAAGTAGACACCAATTGGCCACAAATTAGAATGCACAAAACTTACCAAATCAGGAAAGGATGGGGAAAAAAGCAAAAAAATGCGAACGGAAAACCAAAACAACTGTAGCAAAACCAAACAAAAAACCAACTCTGCCAAATCCTCCAACCGCAAACAACCAAATCCAACCAACTTAACCGCCAACAATCCAACAACCCAACCTCGACTCCACACACACCAAGCCATAAATAGTGTTTATTTTCCCGCACAAATTAAGGATGAATCATAGGGACGCACAATCAATGATGCGGCCGCAAACAAAGGACGCATGTATAAATACGTCACGAAATCACATTGAATTTCTGGTTGATTTCATTCTGGAAGCAGAGACATGGCTTCAGACCAGGGAAACAATGGCCAAAAATCCGGCGGTAAGGCCTTCATGCATTTTGGCTCAATGATTATTTTAAAACAAATATATTGGGCAAGTTGAGAAGTGGCTAAATCTGCATATTTACCCAAATAGGTGAGGAGGATGACATGGAAGATACTGCTGGCCCCAGTCAACCCGCCAAAGCTGCCAAAAAAAAAAGGCAGCCACATTTCACAAGCAAGGAGATGGAGGTTTTGATCCAGAAGTGCGTTGACATCCTGCCCCAGGCAGCCAGGAATATGAGCCAAAGCCAGAAGTGGAGAATGTGGGAGGAGGTCGCCGTTGCTGTCAATAGGGTGGGTGATTATGTCCGTCTAGCCCGGGATGTCAAACGGCGGTAAGTAAACACTTTCCCATCCTATAAACAAACCCCATTGTAAAAAAAAGGATAATGGTTCCAATTTCATTCCACAGATGGGCAGACTTCAAATATCGTCTTAAGCAAAAACTTGCCGACAGGGCTAGGCATGCAAGGGGGACAGGTGGGGGTCCCACCCCTGTGTCATTGGAGTTGACAGACTTAGAAGAGCTGGCACAGGGGTGTGTGCAGGCTGTGGAGGTGTTTGGCGTGTCCAACATGGATACGGACATGCCAGACTTTGCGGCTCCTCATGTTGGCCAAGGTAAGTCTTGTGATGTCACCAACTCTGAAATGCTATTGTGCCAATATGTAGATTCTAATGTGAGTCTTTTTGCAATTTTCCTAACAGAGACAGAGGCGGATGAGTCTGCTCCAGAGGGGAGCCTTGGCCACAGAATTTCTGCTGGCTCTGCAGGGGAGGAACCAGTACATCCGGCTGAGGGCCCTGCAGAAGCCAGTCCAGGGCGTGCCCCCTCGCAGGCAGTGGGCCTCCTCACAGAACTCAATTTTAAATCGGATTGCCATACGGAGATTCTGCAGAGGATGGACGCCAGTCTGATATGGGTGGCTGAGGCCCTGGAGCAAAATGCTGCGGCCAACGTGACCATTGCTCAGGCCCTGGCGGAAAATACCAGGGCCAACATCCGCATCGCCGATGCCCTGGAGCAGCTCGTTCGCCAGCACATGGTGGAGCCGACCTCCCTTCCTGCCGGAACATCCGGATCCTCCACCTCTGGCACAACATCAGCCAATCCTCCAAATGTGCCTAGCCCTGTGCCTAGTCCAGAGGCCACAACATCTGCCTCTGGACAGGCCAGCCCGATGGCATCCCGGACCCGGTCTGGTGCCCACCCTCACCCAGCCAAACGGGCGAGAAAACGGTGACAGCAATGGCGACTTTTCCCACACTCCTTCTGTGCTTGGCTCATATTCCTTTCTGGTCAAAACTTCCCTCTCCTTTCTTGTGAAATGTTTTTACATTTGGTATTTACGTTGATGTTAGCAGTTATGGCTTTTTTTTTTTTTTTAACAAATATCTTTGCCACAAAAAAAAGGCAACAAAATATTAGGCCAATTTGTTTGTGTTTAAACAATAAATTTAAAACAAAAAACTGACATTGTATTGTGACATTATTGTACAAATGGGTTCCATTTAATCCTGGCCCTAAAGGCAAAAACTGACCCTCTTAAAAAAAAAAAAAGGCCTCTTTAAGGAACGTTTAAAAAATCACATAGCGATGCAAATTCCACAGTAAACCAAAAAAAAGGGGAGCTAATTAAAACATGATGACATTATTGTTACAATAGGCCATAACCAACAAATTGTGGCCAAAATAAAACACCCAAAATGTACGCTAATTGATTGTGTAATCATGACATTAGCAGCTCTGATTTCCACCTGCGTACGCTTTTGTGCTATCCCAATAAACTGCTTTCCAAACACATACCAAGCCGGTTTTCAATCCAACACTAATTACTTTACTGACCAGCCGCGATTAATCGCAGCACCATCGTTGAGTCCCGGGACGGAGGAGAAGGCCATCGCCAATGTGGTCGAGTAATCCTGACCCTAAGCTGTGCGAGCATTTTGAAGGGAAAGCGGATGTTCCAGTGACGTATGAGACGGTCCGAACACATTTGACGTTCGCATCTGCTAATGTATGTACGCCCCGAAAACTCCTCGCCACGCCTGCGTTTTTTCATCTCCACCCCCGTCAACACCCAAAAATGCCCTGTTCTGTCAATCACATTTGACATGTCACTTCCTGTACGCTATTTTAGGAACGAGAGAAAAAAAACTCGCAATCTGCCGTACGCACATGCGCAGTGTAACGAGCGTACTGTTGGTAACGTGCGGCTCTGAATGAGGGCCATAGATCCATGGGGTATAAAATTACAGGACCATTATGGATGGAAAGGATTTGTTCAGAGATAACTTCACAATAATTTTGGGCCATTTTGACATTCAAGCGGTGGAGAAACAGCCGGTCAAAGTTATGGTACAAAACTGCTCCGGTCCCGCTTTAAGTCAATGGAGATTTTAGTTTGCTTTAAAAGCTTGAGGTTCTAGGTCCTAAAATTACAGGACCAGTATGGGTGGAAAGGATTTGTTCAGAGCTAACTTTACACAGATTTTGGGGCTTTTTGACCTTCCGGTGGTGGAGAAATAGCTGGTCAAAGGAAGGGTACAAATCTCATCCGGTCCCACTTTAAGTCAATGAAGATTTCCATTTGCTTTAAAAGCTTGCGGTTATTGATCCATGGAGTCTAAAATTACAGGACAAGTATGGGTGGAAATGACTTGTTCAGTGCTAACTTCACTACAATTTTGGGCCATTTTAACCTGCAGGCGGCGGAGAAATAGCCGGTCAAATGAAGGGTACAAAACTTCTCCTGTCCCACTTTAAGTCAATGGAGATTTTCATTTGCTTTAAAAGCTTGCGGTTATCGATCCATGCGGTCAAAAATTACAGGACCAGTATGGCTGGAAAGTTCTTGTTCATAGCTAACTTCACAACAATTTTGTGCAATTTTGACCTTCAGGAGGCGGTGAAACAGCCGGTCAAAGTAAGGGTACAAAACTGCTCTGGTCCTGCTTTAAGTCAATGGAGATTTTCATTTGTTTTAAAAGCTTGTGGTTATCGATCCATGGAGTCTAAAATTAGAGGACCAGTATGGATGGAAAGGACTTGTTCAGAGCTAACTTCACAATAATTTTGGTCCATTTTGACTCTCAGGCGGCGGAGAAACAGCCGGTCAAAGTTAGGGTTCAAAACTGCTCTGGTCCTGCTTTAAGTCAAAGGAGATTTTAATTTGCTTTTAAAGCTTGCAGTTATCAATCCATTTGGTCTAAAATTACAGGACCAGTATGGATGGAAATGAGTTGTTCAGAGCTAACTTCACAATAATTTTGGGCCATTTTGACATTCAGGCAGCGGAGAAACAGCCGGTCAAAGTAAGGGTACAAAACTGCTCTGGTCCTGCTTTAATTCAATGGAGATTTTAGTTTGCTTTGAAAGCTTGCGGTTCTAGGTCCTAAAATTACAGGACCAGTATAGGTGGAAAGGACTTGTTCAGAGCTAACTTTACACAGATTTTGGGGCTTTTTGACCTGCAGGTGGCGGAGAAATAGACGGTCAAAGGAAGGGTACAAATCTCATCCGGTCCCACTTTAAGTCAATGAAGATTTTCATTTGCTTTTAAAGCTTGCGGTTATCGATCCATGGAGTCTAAAATTACAGGACCAGTATGGGTGGAAAGGACTTGTTCAGAGCTATCTTCACTACAATTTTGGGCCATTTTGACCTACAGGCGGCGGGGAAATAGCCGGTCAACTGAAGGGTACAAAACTCCTCCTGTCCCACTTTAAGTCAATGGAGATTTTAGTTTGCTTTAAAAGCTTGCGGTTATCGATCCATGCGGTCAAAAATTACAGGACCAGTATGGCTGGAAAGTTCTTGTTCATAGCTAACTTCACAACAATTTTGTGCAATTTTGACCTTCAGGAGGCGGTGAAACAGCCGGTCAAAGTAAGGGTACAAAACTGCTCTGGTCCTGCTTTAAGTCAATGGAGATTTTCATTTGTTTTAAATACTTGTGGTTATCGATCCATGGAGTCTAAAATTAGAGGAGCAGTATGGATGGAAAGGACTTGTTCAGAGATAACTTCACAATAATTTTGGGCCATTTTGACACTCAAGCGGTGGAGAAACAGCCGGTCAAAGTTATGGTACAAAACTGCTCCAGTCCCGCTTTAAGTCAATGGAGATTTTAGTTTGCTTTAAAAGCTTGAGGTTCTAGGTCCTAAAATTACAGGACCAGTATGGGTGGAAAGGATTTGTTCAGAGCTAACTTTACACAGATTTTGGGGCTTTTTGACCTTCCGGTGGCGGAGAAATAGCTGGTCAAAGGAAGGGTACAAATCTCATCCGGTCCCACTTTAAGTCAATGAAGATTTCCATTTGCTTTAAAAGCTTGCGGTTATTGATCCATGGAGTCTAAAATTACAGGACAAGTATGGGTGGAAATGACTTGTTCAGTGCTAACTTCACTACAATTTTGGGCCATTTTAACCTGCAGGCGGCGGAGAAATAGCCGGTCAAATGAAGGGTACAAAACTTCTCCTGTCCCACTTTAAGTCAATGGAGATTTTCATTTGCTTTAAAAGCTTGCGGTTATCGATCCATGCGGTCAAAAATGACAGGACCAGTATGGCTGGAAAGTTCTTGTTCATAGCTAACTTCACAACAATTTTGTGCAATTTTGACCTTCAGGAGGTGGTGAAACAGCTAGTCAAAGTAAGGGTACAAAACTGCTCTGGTCCTGCTTTAAGTCAATGGAGATTTTCATTTGCTTTAAAAGCTTGTGGTTATCGATCCATGGAGTCTAAAATTAGAGGACCAGTATGGATGGAATGGACTTGCTCAGAGCTAACTTCACAAAAATTTTGGGCCATTTTGACATTCAGGTGGCAGAGAAACAGCCAGCCAAAGTAAGCGTACAAAACTGCTCCGGTCCCGCTTTAAGTCAATGGAGATTTTAGTTTGCTTTAAAAGCTTGCGGTTATAGATCCATGGGGTATAAAATTACAGGACCATTATGGATGGAAAGGATTTGTTCAGAGATAACTTCACAATAATTTTGGGCCATTTTGACATTCAAGCGGTGGAGAAACAGCAGGTCAAAGTTATGGTACAAAACTGCTTCGGTCCCGCTTTAAGTCAATGGAGATTTTAGTTTGCTTTAAAAGCTTGAGGTTCTAGGTCCTAAAATTACAGGACCAGTATGGGTGGAAAGGATTTGTTCAGAGCTAACTTTACACAGATTTTGGGGCTTTTTGACCTTCCGGTGGCGGAGAAATAGCTGGTCAAAGGAAGGGTACAAATCTCATCCGGTCCCACTTTAAGTCAATGAAGATTTCCATTTGCTTTAAAAGCTTGCGGTTATTGATCCATGGAGTCTAAAATTACAGGACAAGTATGGGTGGAAATGACTTGTTCAGTGCTAACTTCACTACAATTTTGGGCCATTTTAACCTGCAGGCGGCGGAGAAATAGCCGGTCAAATGAAGGGTACAAAACTTCTCCTGTCCCACTTTAAGTCAATGGAGATTTTCATTTGCTTTAAAAGCTTGCGGTTATCGATCCATGCGGTCAAAAATTACAGGACCAGTATGGCTGGAAAGTTCTTGTTCATAGCTAACTTCACAACAATTTTGTGCAATTTTGACCTTCAGGAGGCGGTGAAACAGCCGGTCAAAGTAAGGGTACAAAACTGCTCTGGTCCTGCTTTAAGTCAATGGAGATTTTCATTTGTTTTAAAAGCTTGTGGTTATCGATCCATGGAGTCTAAAATTAGAGGACCAGTATGGATGGAAAGGACTTGTTCAGAGCTAACTTCACAATAATTTTGGTCCATTTTGACTCTCAGGCGGCGGAGAAACAGCCGGTCAAAGTTAGGGTTCAAAACTGCTCTGGTCCTGCTTTAAGTCAAAGGAGATTTTAATTTGCTTTTAAAGCTTGCAGTTATCAATCCATTTGGTCTAAAATTACAGGACCAGTATGGATGGAAATGAGTTGTTCAGAGCTAACTTCACAATAATTTTGGGCCATTTTGACATTCAGGCAGCGGAGAAACAGCCGGTCAAAGTAAGGGTACAAAACTGCTCTGGTCCTGCTTTAATTCAATGGAGATTTTAGTTTGCTTTAAAAGCTTGCGGTTCTAGGTCCTAAAATTACAGGACCAGTATGGGTGGAAAGGACTTGTTCAGAGCTAACTTTACACAGATTTTGGGGCTTTTTGACCTGCAGGTGGCGGAGAAATAGACGGTCAAAGGAAGGGTACAAATCTCATCCGGTCCCACTTTAAGTCACTGAAGATTTTCATTTGCTTTTAAAGCTTGCGGTTATCGATCCATGGAGTCTAAAATTACAGGACCAGTATGGGTGGAAAGGACTTGTTCAGAGCTATCTTCACTACAATTTTGGGCCATTTTGACCTACAGGCGGCGGGGAAATAGCCGGTCAACTGAAGGGTACAAAACTCCTCCTGTCCCACTTTAAGTCAATGGAGATTTTAATTTGCTTTAAAAGCTTGCGGTTATCGATCCATGCGGTCAAAAATTACAGGACCAGTATGGCTGGAAAGTTCTTGTTCATAGCTAACTTCACAACAATTTTGTGCAATTTTGACCTTCAGGAGGCGGTGAAACAGCCGGTCAAAGTAAGGGTACAAAACTGCTCTGGTCCTGCTTTAAGTCAATGGAGATTTTCATTTGTTTTAAGAGCTTGTGGTTATCGATCCATGGAGTCTAAAATTAGAGGACCAGTATGGATGGAAAGGACTTGTTCAGAGATAACTTCACAATAATTTTGGGCCATTTTGACATTCAAGCAGTGGAGAAACAGCAGGTCAAAGTTATGGTACAAAACTGCTCCGGTCCCGCTTTAAGTCAATGGAGATTTTAGTTTGCTTTAAAAGCTTGAGGTTCTAGGTCCTAAAATTACAGGACCAGTATGGGTGGAAAGGATTTGTTCAGAGCTAACTTTACACAGATTTTGGGGCTTTTTGACCTTCCGGTGGCGGAGAAATAGCTGGTCAAAGGAAGGGTACAAATCTCATCCGGTCCCACTTTATGTCAATGAAGATTTCCATTTGCTTTAAAAGCTTGCGGTTATTGACCCATGGAGTCTAAAATTACAGGACAAGTATGGGTGGAAATGACTTGTTCAGTGCTAACTTCACTACAATTTTGGGCCATTTTAACCTGCAGGCGGCGGAGAAATAGCCGGTCAAATGAAGGGTACAAAACTTCTCCTGTCCCACTTTAAGTCAATGGAGATTTTCATTTGCTTTAAAAGCTTGCGGTTATCGATCCATGCGGTCAAAAATGACAGGACCAGTATGGCTGGAAAGTTCTTGTTCATAGCTAACTTCACAACAATTTTGTGCAATTTTGACCTTCAGGAGGTGGTGAAACAGCCGGTCAAAGTAAGGGAACAAAACTGCTCTGGTCCTGCTTTAAGTCAATGGAGATTTTCATTTGTTTTAAAAGCTTGTGGTTATCGATCCATGGAGTCTAAAATTAGAGGACCAGTATGGATGGAAAGGACTTGTTCAGAGCTAACTTCACAATAATTTTGGGCCATTTTGACTCTCAGGCGGCGGAGAAACAGCCGGTCAAAGTTAGGGTTCAAAACTGCTCTGGTCCTGCTTTATGTCAAAGGAGATTTTAATTTGCTTTTAATGCTTGCAGTTATCAATCCATTTGGTCTAAAATTACAGGACCAGTATGGATGGAAATGAGTTGTTCAGAGCTAACTTCACAATAATTTTGGGCCATTTTGATCTTCAGGCGGTGAAGAAATAGCCGGCCAAAGGAAGGGTACGAAACTCCTCCTGTCCCACTTTAAGTCAATGCAGATTTTCATATGCTTTAAAAGCCTGCGGTTATCGATGCATGGGGTCAAAAATTACAGGACCAGTATGGCTGGAAATCACTTGTTCAGAGCTAACTTCACAATAATTTTGGTCCATTTTGACATTCAGGCGGCGGAGAAACAGCCGGCCAAAGTAAGGGTACAAAACTCCTCCTTTCCCACTTTAAGTCAATGGAGATTTTCATTTACTTTAAAAGCTTGCGGTTATAGATCCATGGGGTCAAAAATTACAGGACCAGTATACCTGGAAAGTACTTGTTCAGTGATAACTTCAGAACAATTTTGTGCAATTTTGACCTTCAGGAGGCGGTGAAACAGCCGGTCAAAGTAAGGGTACAAAACTGCTCTGGTCCTGCATTAAGTCAATGGAGATTTTCATTTGTTTTAAAAGCTTGTGGTTATCGATCCATGGAGTCTAAAATTAGAGGACCAGTATGGATGGAAAGGACTTGTTCAGAGCTAACTTCACAATAATTTTGGTCCATTTTGACTCTCAGGCGGCGGAGAAACAGCCGGTCAAAGTTGGGGTTCAAAACTGCTCTGGTCCTGCTTTAAGTCAAAGGAGATTTTAATTTGCTTTTAAAGCTTGCAGTTATCAATCCATTTGGTCTAAAATTACAGGACCAGTATGGATGGAAATGAGTTGTTCAGAGCTAACTTCACAATAATTTTGGGCCATTTTGACATTCAGGCAGCGGAGAAACAGCCGGTCAAAGTAAGGGTACAAAACTGCTCTGGTCCTGCTTTAATTCAATGGAGATTTTAGTTTGCTTTAAAAGCTTGCGGTTCTAGGTCCTAAAATTACAGGACCAGTATGGGTGGAAAGGACTTGTTCAGAGCTAACTTTACACAGATTTTGGGGCTTTTTGACCTGCAGGTGGCGGAGAAATAGACGGTCAAAGGAAGGGTACAAATCTCATCCGGTCCCACTTTAAGTCAATGAAGATTTTCATTTGCTTTTAAAGCTTGCGGTTATCGATCCATGGAGTCTAAAATTACAGGACCAGTATGGGTGGAAAGGACTTGTTCAGAGCTATCTTCACTACAATTTTGGGCCATTTTGACCTGCAGGCGGCGGGGAAATAGCCGGTCAACTGAAGGGTACAAAACTCCTCCTGTCCCACTTTAAGTCAATGGAGATTTTAATTTGCTTTAAAAGCTTGCGGTTATCGATCCATGCGGTCAAAAATTACAGGACCAGTATGGCTGGAAAGTTCTTGTTCATAGCTAACTTCACAACAATTTTGTTCAATTTTGACCTTCAGGAGGCGGTGAAACAGCCGGTCAAAGTAAGGGTACAAAACTGCTCTGGTCCTGCTTTAAGTCAATGGAGATTTTCATTTGTTTTAAAAGCTTGTGGTTATCGATCCATGGAGTCTAAAATTAGAGGACCAGTATGGATGGAAAGGACTTGTTCAGAGATAACTTCACAATAATTTTGGGCCATTTTGACATTCAAGCGGTGGAGAAACAGCCGGTCAAAGTTATGGTACAAAACTGCTCCGGTCCCGCTTTAAGTCAATGGAGATTTTAGTTTGCTTTAAAACCTTGAGGTTCTAGGTCCTAAAATTACAGGACCAGTATGGGTGGAAAGGATTTGTTCAGAGCTAACTTTACACAGATTTTGGGGCTTTTTGACCTTCCGGTGGCGGAGAAATAGCTGGTCAAAGGAAGGGTACAAATCTCATCCGGTCCCACTTTATGTCAATGAAGATTTCCATTTGCTTTAAAAGCTTGCGGTTATTGATCCATGGAGTCTAAAATTACAGGACAAGTATGGGTGAAAATGACTTGTTCAGTGCTAACTTCACTACAATTTTGGGCCATTTTAACCTGCAGGCGGCGGAGAAATAGCCGGTCAAATGAAGGGTACAAAACTTCTCCTGTCCCACTTTAAGTCAATGGAGATTTTCATTTGCTTTAAAAGCTTGCGGTTATCGATCCATGCGGTCAAAAATGACAGGACCAGTATGGCTGGAAAGTTCTTGTTCATAGCTAACTTCACAACAATTTTGTGCAATTTTGACCTTCAGGAGGTGGTGAAACAGCCGGTCAAAGTAAGGGTACAAAACTGCTCTGGTCCTGCTTTAAGTCAATGGAGATTTTCATTTGCTTTAAAAGCTTGTGGTTATCGATCCATGGAGTCTAAAATTAGAGGACCAGTATGGATGGAATGGACTTGCTCAGAGCTAACTTCACAATAATTTTGGGCCATTTTGACATTCAGGTGGCAGAGAAACAGCCAGCCAAAGTAAGCGTACAAAACTCCTC
This sequence comes from Taudactylus pleione, assembly GCA_031769625.1. Classification (NCBI taxonomy): domain Eukaryota; kingdom Metazoa; phylum Chordata; class Amphibia; order Anura; family Myobatrachidae; genus Taudactylus; species Taudactylus pleione. Next base: position 2,258,409 of record JAUIMM010000322.1, on the reverse strand, counting down.
CTGTCCCACTTTAAGTCAATGGAGATTTTAATTTGCTTTAAAAGCTTGCGGTTATCGATCCATGGGGTCAAAAATTACAGGACCAGTATAACTGGAAAGCACTTGTTCAGTGCTAACTTCAGAACAATTTGGGGCCATTTTGACCTTCAGGCGGCGGAGAAATAGCCGGTCAAAGTAAGGGTACAAAACTGCTCCGGTCCCACTTTAAGTCAATGGAGATTTTAGTTTGCTTTAAAAGCTTGCGGTTATAGATCCATGGGGTATAAAATTACAGGACCATTATGGATGGAAAGGATTTGTTCAGAGATAACTTCACAATAATTTTGGGCCATTTTGACATTCAAGCGGTGGAGAAACAGCCGGTCAAAGTTATGGTACAAAACTGCTTCGGTCCCGCTTTAAGTCAATGGAGATTTTAGTTTGCTTTAAAAGCTTGAGGTTCTAGGTCCTAAAATTACAGGACCAGTATGGGTGGAAAGGATTTGTTCAGAGCTAACTTTACACAGATTTTGGGGCTTTTTGACCTTCCGGTGGCAGAGAAATAGCTGGTCAAAGGAAGGGTACAAATCTCATCCGGTCCCACTTTAAGTCAATGAAGATTTCCATTTGCTTTAAAAGCTTGCGGTTATTGATCCATGGAGTCTAAAATTACAGGACAAGTATGGGTGGAAATGACTTGTTCAGTGCTAACTTCACTACAATTTTGGGCCATTTTAACCTGCAGGCGGCGGAGAAATAGCCGGTCAAATGAAGGGTACAAAACTTCTCCTGTCCCACTTTAAGTCAATGGAGATTTTCATTTGCTTTAAAAGCTTGCGGTTATCGATCCATGCGGTCAAAAATTACAGGACCAGTATGGCTGGAAAGTTCTTGTTCATAGCTAACTTCACAACAATTTTGTGCAATTTTGACCTTCAGGAGGCGGTGAAACAGCCGGTCAAAGTAAGGGTACAAAACTGCTCTGGTCCTTCTTTAAGTCAATGGAGATTTTAATTTGCTTTTAAAGCTTGCAGTTATCAATCCATTTGGTCTAAAATTACAGGACCAGTATGGATGGAAATGATTTGTTCAGAGCTAACTTCACAATAATTTTGGGCCATTTTGACATTCAGGCAGCGGAGAAACAGCCGGTCAAAGTAAGGGTACAAAACTGCTCTGGTCCTGCTTTAATTCAATGGAGATTTTAGTTTGCTTTAAAAGCTTGCGGTTCTAGGTCCTAAAATTACAGGACCAGTATGGGTGGAAAGGACTTGTTCAGAGCTAACTTTACACAGATCTTGGGGCTTTTTGACCTGCAGGTGGCGGAGAAATAGACGGTCAAAGGAAGGGTACAAATCTCATCCGGTCCCACTTTAAGTCAATGAAGAATTTCATTTGCTTTAAAAGCTTGCGGTTATCGATCCATGGAGTCTAAAATTACAGGACCAGTATGGGTGGAAAGGACTTGTTCAGAGCTATCTTCACTACAATTTTGGGCCATTTTGACCTACAGGCGGCGGGGAAATAGCCGGTCAACTGAAGGGTACAAAACTCCTCCTGTCCCACTTTAAGTCAATGGAGATTTTAATTTCCTTTAAAAGCTTGCGGTTATCGATCCATGCGGTCAAAAATTACAGGACCAGTATGGCTGGAAAGTTCTTGTTCATAGCTAACTTCACAACAATTTTGTGCAATTTTGACCTTCAGGAGGCGGTGAAACAGCCGGTCAAAGTAAGGGTACAAAACTGCTCTGGTCCTGCTTTAAGTCAATGGAGATTTTCATTTGCTTTAAAAGCTTGTGGTTATCGATCCATGGAGTCTAAAATTAGAGGACCAGCAGGGATGGAAAGGACTTGTTCAGAGCTAACTTCACAACAATTTTGGGCCATTTTGACCTTCAGGCGGCGAAGAAATAGCCGGTCAAAGGAAGGGTACAAAACTCCTCCTGTCCCACTTTAAGTCAATGCAGATTTTCATATGCTTTAAAAGCTTGCGGTTATCGATCCATGGGGTCAAAAATTACAGTACCAGTATGGCTGGAAATGACTTGTTCAGAGCTAACTTTACAATAATTTTGGTCCATTTTGACATTCAGGCGGTGGAGAAACAGACGGTCAAAGTTAGGGTTCAAAACTTCTCTGGTCCTGCTTTAAGTCAATGGAGATTTTAATTTGCTTTAAAAGCTTGCAGTTATCGATCCATGGGGTCTAAAATTACAGGACCAGTATGGATGGAATGGACTTGCTCAGAGCTAACTTCACAATAATTTTGGGCTATTTTGACATTCAGGCGGCAGAGAAACAGCCGGCCAAAGTAAGCGTACAAAACTCCTCCTGTCCCACTTTAAGTCAATGGAGATTTTATTTTGCTTTAAAAGCTTGCGGTTATCGATCCATGGGGTCAAAAATTACAGGACCAGTATAACTGGAAAGCACTTGTTCAGTGCTAACTTCAGAACAATTTGGGGCCATTTTGACCTTCAGGCGGCGTAGAAATAGCCGGTCAAAGTAAGGGTACAAAACTGCTCCGGTCCCGCTTTAAGTCAATGGAGATTTTAGTTTGCTTTAAAAGCTTGCGGTTATAGGCCCTCATTCAGACCCACTCGCAAGCGGGAGCACGTACGTTAGGCGTACGTACAAAAATATTTAAATTCAATGGCTCGCTCGTATTTTCGTTCGCATCTAAAATTCCTCCCTAAACTCTGACGACCCCTCCTCTAACTAACGAGCGTACGAAATAGCGAGTGTACATCCCCGAAATGGCTTGAAAGGAACGCACGCACAAGTATAAACAGGAAGTGGCCTTGTCAGATGTCGATTACCTGCTCCTTTATTCTGCCTACCTCCATCAATCGTATCATGCCAATCAATGTATCAATTAGCTTAATTGTTTGTTTTTTTCAACACAATGCAAGAAACTTTACTCTTGTCCGTGTTTGTGTTTACCCGCAGAATACGTACGGATGAAACATTCGCTTTTATTGTTCCAAAAACATGTGAACCACAATTAAACAATTGTACTATTGCTGTGGATCCCCGCATATGTCCCTGGGTTCATTTCTTTATTTTAATTTGCTTACGCATGTCACTGCATCAAGCCTATCATAACTCTCCTGTGATTTCTGGCCCTGTCGAACACATGACTCATACACTAACCAATAAAATTGCTCCTGTTAATTTCCCAAATACATTAGCCAATCAGAAAATTTTTACACACTTTATCAAAAATGATTTTTAAGAAAAACCCCATTGCCATCATGAGAGCCTCCGCATTCACCAGGCGCGAGCTGCTGGTGCTTACGGAGGTCATGGATCGCCGGATCACCAGCCAACCTCAACCCATGACCAACCGGCAGAAGCGCTCCGCGTATGCGGAGGCACGGTCCCGCCTGCGGTCCTTCGGCTCACGCCGCCACATCGGGCAGCTGGAGCGCAGGTGGTCCGACCTGCAACGGCGAACGCCCCGCTTGCTGGCATGCTTTCGCATGCAGATCCTGGCAAGTAAGTGTTATGTATTGTGGTTTTAATGTTTGTGTTTGTGGGGCAAACTGCGTGTGCATGTTTTCCTGTCTGTCCTATTTATTATTTGTACTCATATCTGCGTGTGCATGTTTTCCTGTCTGTCCTATTTATTCTTTGTACTCATATCTGCGTGTGCATGTTTTCCTGTCTGTCCTATTTATTCTTTGTACTCATATCTGCGTGTGCATGTTTTCCTGTCTGTTCTATTTATTATTTGTACTCATATCTGCGTGTGCATGTTTTCCCTCTATTTCTGATTTATTCATTCTACTGCTATTTGGCTTATTTGTTTTTTTTTTTTTTTTTTTTAGTTTTGTTGCCCGGATTTGTCCATAAACTAACCGCAATTTCTTTGTCATATTTTAGGGGGACAGCCAAGACTCCGCCGTCACCGTCCGTCCAGACGGCGTTCCCGGCCACTATCCCCAACCCCCAGCCAACACTCCACCCCAAATCTTTCCCCTATTCCCCACTCCTCCCCATCCTTCCCAGACCCTCTCCCGGAAATGTCGGGCCTCCTTCCCCAACGTCCCACTTCCCCCTCTCCTCCACCCACCCCTCTTCCAATTACCCCCTCCCCGGAGTCCATCATAACTCCTCCCCATTCTTTGGGTAATGACGGATCCTCCGAGGAGGATCATGGAGGCATTTCCGGAGCTCCCGTTTTGGCTCCCGGTATTTGTTTTTTTTGTTTTTTTTTAAAGCACAAACTGTTTGTATGTAATCATGTGTCGTGCCTTTCTTCGTGTTTTTGTGGCTTGACTTTTGGTGATTTTGAAGGTTTGCCTTTACCTCTTCCTGGTGATTTCAACATACACATATCATACCTGTGGGAATTTGTACCTAGGCCTTGTATTTTTGCCAGCCCCCCCTTTTTTTTTTTTATTTGGGTTTAGGAGTGATTTGGTTGTGTTTTTTTTTTTTAATGTGGATTCCCTATTGTTGTATTAACCCACACACTTTTCTCACCCACAGAGGAACAGAGGCGTCGGCAAGAGGTGGCGGATTGTGTGGGGCAGATGCGCCAACATGTCATCGGCATTCTGGTGGCCCTCGACCGGCTGTCTGGCCTCCTTCGCCAGTAGTTTTTTTATTTTTGTTATATTTTCTAAATAAATTTATTAAGACAAATATACGTTGTGGCTCATTTTTAAAATCCAAAACCAAGATAGTTTAGCATGACATAAGTAGACTGTTCCTGCAAGGATTTCCCTTTTTTGAAAGTTAGATTGTGTTTTGTCTTTGTATGTCAAACAGACACAAGAAACACATAACAGTAACAATGTCATTTCCCTTTTTGGGTGTAGTGTCAATTACATATTTCTACATTTTCCAGGTTCCTAGTTGGTGCGCAAGCTGCTTAGGCCAATCTTACAAATCCCAAGTTTGGGCCAGGCTTCCTTTTGGTGTGGGTTGGGAAGCTGAAAACATATTTCAGTTTAGCTCAACTGGCGTCAGTACTGGTTTACCCCTTAGTCAAATGTAACTTGTGTTAACCTGGTTACACTTGCTGTTAACGTCCCAAAAAAGGAAGACCATTTCACTCTCCAAACATTTATTCACAACATAACAGAGAAAACAAAGTGGTCACTCCCAAAAAAAGAACACAGTGATAAATTCAAATACAACACATACCAAGAAATAATTAAATAAAAACAAAAAATCAAGAACTGGTTGACGAAGGACCATGCCAACATGATTCCACAAACATGGCGTTGCGATATGGGTTCCAGAATATATGCCCAAAAGGACCAGATCCAGGTTTGGTAAGGGTAGCAGGAAGTAGTGAGCGTTGGAGTGCCAAAGATTATGTGAACAAACAGAAGATGGTGAGAAAAAAAAAACAAAATTAGATGTTCGCAAACAAACACAAACACATTAGGTATAAACACTGTAGTTTTGTTCAAACTTACCTAAAAAATCTGGCCACCACATCATCGCGTATGGCCCCCCCACATACTGACCTTCGACCAACCTCGGGGGGGCCATCCTCAGGTAAGGCATCCTCTGGCTGCATTGGGACACCACTCCTTATGGCAATGTTGTGAAATATCCCACACAGGACCACAATTTTAGACACCATATCCGGCACATACATGAGCTCGCCACCAGAGCGGTGGAGGCATCTGAATCGGCCTTTTAAAAGGCCGATACAGCGCTCCACCACTTGCCTGGTGGCTGTAAGTGCGGAATTATACGCACTTTGTGGCCCTGGTGTGGGAGCCAAATAAGGAGTGAGCAGCCAGGACATGCAAGGGTATCCACTGTCTCCTGTGAACAAAAATAGACCACATCAGGAACACTGTGTATCAAGCTTAACATTGTTATGTACTAAAGGTCTCCACTTACCCAGAAGCCACGCATCACCAGCTTGTAGGTTGGTTAATTTCTGCCATATCCCTGATTGCCGGATGACGAAGGAGTCATGAGCACTTCCGGGTAATTTAGCATTCAGGGACAGGATCTGGAGGGAGGCATCACATACCACCATTACATTCAGGGAGTGATAGTGTTTACGGTTTCTAAATATTGCCTCCAGCCGTGCTGGAGGCTGAAGTGGTATGTGAGTACCATCCACAACCCCTATGATGTGTGGGAAGCCAGCTATTTGGTAAAAATTGGCCTTGGCCACACTAAGGGCACCCATATCCAAAGGCATTTTAATAAAATGATGGAGGTGCTTGAAAAGTGCCTCCATCACTGCCCTCAGGATCCGGGAAAAGGAGGATTGGGAGATGCCCGCCACTATTCCCACCGTTGTTTGAAACGATCCTGAGGCACAGAAATGTAACACCGCCATAAATTGCGTCAGTGGTGGTATTGCTGTTGGACTGTCAATTTGCCGCTCAAGATCACTTTCTATTAATGAGAGAGTGTCTATGATGATTTTGGGAGGTAGACGGTAGCGTCTTAAAACCTCATCATCGGGCATTAAAAAAAGGGTGACATGTGTTCGAATATCTGGGGCCTTGCATGCCTACGATGCCTACGCCTGGGACGAGTTTGAGGTTGGTCGTCTTCCGGGAGCAGGGCCAGAACAATTCGCCCCAGATCTACCTGAAATTCAAAGTTTACAATGTAAGGCTTTTGAGCCACCCCAAAAGTAACATAAAACAACTTAGCTTTCTGATACCATCCATAGCTGCTTACATGCCGGGGTATTGTCATGATACGTATAAACTGTAAAAAAGCCAAAAATGAGACATCAAAAATTTCGAGGGTGATTTTTTGTTTGTCAAATTGTTGCAAGCCAACACATAAAATAGGCGAAACACACATTTGGCCATCGATGAAAACGACATTGCACACCGTACGTCAAATAGGGTTCAAATGGACCCCAAAAATGGAAAAGGGAAAAGCAAAACTGGTTTACATGATGAATAAGCCGCGAAAAATGCGTTAATTAGTTCGCAAATGCAAGTCACTACACCAACAGTCAAAAATGCGTTAATTAGTTCGCAAATGCAAGTCACTACACCAACAGTCAAAAAGGCGTTAATTAGTTCGCAAATGCAAGTCACTACACCAACAGTCAAAAATGCGTTAATTAGTTCGCAAATGAAAGAAAAAAAATGGACTTACCCAAATCGAATATATAAGATTTCCAAAAAAAAGGTTTTTGGGTCCGAAAGCCAAAACAAACTAAAAAAGATGAAATTAGTGTTAAAAAAAAATTAGCTAAGCAAAAAACAGAAGTAGACACCAATTGGCCACAAATTAGAATGCACAAAACTTACCAAATCAGGAAAGGATGGGGAAAAAAGCAAAAAAATGCGAACGGAAAACCAAAACAACTGTAGCAAAACCAAACAAAAAACCAACTCTGCCAAATCCTCCAACCGCAAACAACCAAATCCAACCAACTTAACCGCCAACAATCCAACAACCCAACCTCGACTCCACACACACCAAGCCATAAATAGTGTTTATTTTCCCGCACAAATTAAGGATGAATCATAGGGACGCACAATCAATGATGCGGCCGCAAACAAAGGACGCATGTATAAATACGTCACGAAATCACATTGAATTTCTGGTTGATTTCATTCTGGAAGCAGAGACATGGCTTCAGACCAGGGAAACAATGGCCAAAAATCCGGCGGTAAGGCCTTCATGCATTTTGGCTCAATGATTATTTTAAAACAAATATATTGGGCAAGTTGAGAAGTGGCTAAATCTGCATATTTACCCAAATAGGTGAGGAGGATGACATGGAAGATACTGCTGGCCCCAGTCAACCCGCCAAAGCTGCCAAAAAAAAAAGGCAGCCACATTTCACAAGCAAGGAGATGGAGGTTTTGATCCAGAAGTGCGTTGACATCCTGCCCCAGGCAGCCAGGAATATGAGCCAAAGCCAGAAGTGGAGAATGTGGGAGGAGGTCGCCGTTGCTGTCAATAGGGTGGGTGATTATGTCCGTCTAGCCCGGGATGTCAAACGGCGGTAAGTAAACACTTTCCCATCCTATAAACAAACCCCATTGTAAAAAAAAGGATAATGGTTCCAATTTCATTCCACAGATGGGCAGACTTCAAATATCGTCTTAAGCAAAAACTTGCCGACAGGGCTAGGCATGCAAGGGGGACAGGTGGGGGTCCCACCCCTGTGTCATTGGAGTTGACAGACTTAGAAGAGCTGGCACAGGGGTGTGTGCAGGCTGTGGAGGTGTTTGGCGTGTCCAACATGGATACGGACATGCCAGACTTTGCGGCTCCTCATGTTGGCCAAGGTAAGTCTTGTGATGTCACCAACTCTGAAATGCTATTGTGCCAATATGTAGATTCTAATGTGAGTCTTTTTGCAATTTTCCTAACAGAGACAGAGGCGGATGAGTCTGCTCCAGAGGGGAGCCTTGGCCACAGAATTTCTGCTGGCTCTGCAGGGGAGGAACCAGTACATCCGGCTGAGGGCCCTGCAGAAGCCAGTCCAGGGCGTGCCCCCTCGCAGGCAGTGGGCCTCCTCACAGAACTCAATTTTAAATCGGATTGCCATACGGAGATTCTGCAGAGGATGGACGCCAGTCTGATATGGGTGGCTGAGGCCCTGGAGCAAAATGCTGCGGCCAACGTGACCATTGCTCAGGCCCTGGCGGAAAATACCAGGGCCAACATCCGCATCGCCGATGCCCTGGAGCAGCTCGTTCGCCAGCACATGGTGGAGCCGACCTCCCTTCCTGCCGGAACATCCGGATCCTCCACCTCTGGCACAACATCAGCCAATCCTCCAAATGTGCCTAGCCCTGTGCCTAGTCCAGAGGCCACAACATCTGCCTCTGGACAGGCCAGCCCGATGGCATCCCGGACCCGGTCTGGTGCCCACCCTCACCCAGCCAAACGGGCGAGAAAACGGTGACAGCAATGGCGACTTTTCCCACACTCCTTCTGTGCTTGGCTCATATTCCTTTCTGGTCAAAACTTCCCTCTCCTTTCTTGTGAAATGTTTTTACATTTGGTATTTACGTTGATGTTAGCAGTTATGGCTTTTTTTTTTTTTTTAACAAATATCTTTGCCACAAAAAAAAGGCAACAAAATATTAGGCCAATTTGTTTGTGTTTAAACAATAAATTTAAAACAAAAAACTGACATTGTATTGTGACATTATTGTACAAATGGGTTCCATTTAATCCTGGCCCTAAAGGCAAAAACTGACCCTCTTAAAAAAAAAAAAAGGCCTCTTTAAGGAACGTTTAAAAAATCACATAGCGATGCAAATTCCACAGTAAACCAAAAAAAAGGGGAGCTAATTAAAACATGATGACATTATTGTTACAATAGGCCATAACCAACAAATTGTGGCCAAAATAAAACACCCAAAATGTACGCTAATTGATTGTGTAATCATGACATTAGCAGCTCTGATTTCCACCTGCGTACGCTTTTGTGCTATCCCAATAAACTGCTTTCCAAACACATACCAAGCCGGTTTTCAATCCAACACTAATTACTTTACTGACCAGCCGCGATTAATCGCAGCACCATCGTTGAGTCCCGGGACGGAGGAGAAGGCCATCGCCAATGTGGTCGAGTAATCCTGACCCTAAGCTGTGCGAGCATTTTGAAGGGAAAGCGGATGTTCCAGTGACGTATGAGACGGTCCGAACACATTTGACGTTCGCATCTGCTAATGTATGTACGCCCCGAAAACTCCTCGCCACGCCTGCGTTTTTTCATCTCCACCCCCGTCAACACCCAAAAATGCCCTGTTCTGTCAATCACATTTGACATGTCACTTCCTGTACGCTATTTTAGGAACGAGAGAAAAAAAACTCGCAATCTGCCGTACGCACATGCGCAGTGTAACGAGCGTACTGTTGGTAACGTGCGGCTCTGAATGAGGGCCATAGATCCATGGGGTATAAAATTACAGGACCATTATGGATGGAAAGGATTTGTTCAGAGATAACTTCACAATAATTTTGGGCCATTTTGACATTCAAGCGGTGGAGAAACAGCCGGTCAAAGTTATGGTACAAAACTGCTCCGGTCCCGCTTTAAGTCAATGGAGATTTTAGTTTGCTTTAAAAGCTTGAGGTTCTAGGTCCTAAAATTACAGGACCAGTATGGGTGGAAAGGATTTGTTCAGAGCTAACTTTACACAGATTTTGGGGCTTTTTGACCTTCCGGTGGTGGAGAAATAGCTGGTCAAAGGAAGGGTACAAATCTCATCCGGTCCCACTTTAAGTCAATGAAGATTTCCATTTGCTTTAAAAGCTTGCGGTTATTGATCCATGGAGTCTAAAATTACAGGACAAGTATGGGTGGAAATGACTTGTTCAGTGCTAACTTCACTACAATTTTGGGCCATTTTAACCTGCAGGCGGCGGAGAAATAGCCGGTCAAATGAAGGGTACAAAACTTCTCCTGTCCCACTTTAAGTCAATGGAGATTTTCATTTGCTTTAAAAGCTTGCGGTTATCGATCCATGCGGTCAAAAATTACAGGACCAGTATGGCTGGAAAGTTCTTGTTCATAGCTAACTTCACAACAATTTTGTGCAATTTTGACCTTCAGGAGGCGGTGAAACAGCCGGTCAAAGTAAGGGTACAAAACTGCTCTGGTCCTGCTTTAAGTCAATGGAGATTTTCATTTGTTTTAAAAGCTTGTGGTTATCGATCCATGGAGTCTAAAATTAGAGGACCAGTATGGATGGAAAGGACTTGTTCAGAGCTAACTTCACAATAATTTTGGTCCATTTTGACTCTCAGGCGGCGGAGAAACAGCCGGTCAAAGTTAGGGTTCAAAACTGCTCTGGTCCTGCTTTAAGTCAAAGGAGATTTTAATTTGCTTTTAAAGCTTGCAGTTATCAATCCATTTGGTCTAAAATTACAGGACCAGTATGGATGGAAATGAGTTGTTCAGAGCTAACTTCACAATAATTTTGGGCCATTTTGACATTCAGGCAGCGGAGAAACAGCCGGTCAAAGTAAGGGTACAAAACTGCTCTGGTCCTGCTTTAATTCAATGGAGATTTTAGTTTGCTTTGAAAGCTTGCGGTTCTAGGTCCTAAAATTACAGGACCAGTATAGGTGGAAAGGACTTGTTCAGAGCTAACTTTACACAGATTTTGGGGCTTTTTGACCTGCAGGTGGCGGAGAAATAGACGGTCAAAGGAAGGGTACAAATCTCATCCGGTCCCACTTTAAGTCAATGAAGATTTTCATTTGCTTTTAAAGCTTGCGGTTATCGATCCATGGAGTCTAAAATTACAGGACCAGTATGGGTGGAAAGGACTTGTTCAGAGCTATCTTCACTACAATTTTGGGCCATTTTGACCTACAGGCGGCGGGGAAATAGCCGGTCAACTGAAGGGTACAAAACTCCTCCTGTCCCACTTTAAGTCAATGGAGATTTTAGTTTGCTTTAAAAGCTTGCGGTTATCGATCCATGCGGTCAAAAATTACAGGACCAGTATGGCTGGAAAGTTCTTGTTCATAGCTAACTTCACAACAATTTTGTGCAATTTTGACCTTCAGGAGGCGGTGAAACAGCCGGTCAAAGTAAGGGTACAAAACTGCTCTGGTCCTGCTTTAAGTCAATGGAGATTTTCATTTGTTTTAAATACTTGTGGTTATCGATCCATGGAGTCTAAAATTAGAGGAGCAGTATGGATGGAAAGGACTTGTTCAGAGATAACTTCACAATAATTTTGGGCCATTTTGACACTCAAGCAGTGGAGAAACAGCCGGTCAAAGTTATGGTACAAAACTGCTCCAGTCCCGCTTTAAGTCAATGGAGATTTTAGTTTGCTTTAAAAGCTTGAGGTTCTAGGTCCTAAAATTACAGGACCAGTATGGGTGGAAAGGATTTGTTCAGAGCTAACTTTAGACAGATTTTGGGGCTTTTTGACCTTCCGGTGGCGGAGAAATAGCTGGTCAAAGGAAGGGTACAAATCTCATCCGGTCCCACTTTAAGTCAATGAAGATTTCCATTTGCTTTAAAAGCTTGCGGTTATTGATCCATGGAGTCTAAAATTACAGGACAAGTATGGGTGGAAATGACTTGTTCAGTGCTAACTTCACTACAATTTTGGGCCATTTTAACCTGCAGGCGGCGGAGAAATAGCCGGTCAAATGAAGGGTACAAAACTTCTCCTGTCCCACTTTAAGTCAATGGAGATTTTCATTTGTTTTAAAAGCTTGTGGTTATCGATCCATGGAGTCTAAAATTAGAGGACCAGTATGGATGGAAAGGACTTGTTCAGAGCTAACTTCCCAACAATTTTCGGCCATTTTGACCTTCAGGCGGTGAAGAAATAGCCGGTCAAAGGAAGGGTACAAAACTCCTCCTGTCCCACTTTAAGTCAATGCAGATTTTCATATGCTTTAAAAGCCTGCGGTTATCGATCCATGGGGTCAAAAATTACAGGACCAGTATGGCTGGAAATCACTTGTTCAGAGCTAACTTCACAATAATTTTGGTCCATTTTGACATTCAGGCGGCGGAGAAACAGCCAGTCAAAGTTAGGGTTCAAAACTGCTCTGGTCCCGCTTTAAGTCAATGAAGATTTTCATTTGCTTTAAAAGCTTGCGGTTATCGATCCATGGAGTCTAAAATTACAGGACCAGTATGGATGGAAAGGACTTGTTCAGAGCTAACTTCACAACAATTTTGGGCCATTTTGACATTCAGGCGGCGGAGAAATAGCCGGTCAAAGGAAGGGTACAAAACTCCTCCTGTCCCACTTTAAGTCAATGGAGATTTTAGTTTGCTTTAAAAGCTTGCGGTTATAGATCCATGGGGTCTAAAATTACAGGACCAGTATGGCTGGAAAGGACTTGTTCAGAGCTAACTTTACACAGATTTTGGGGCTTTTTGACCTTCAGGCGGTGGAGAAATAGCTGGTCAAAGGAAGGGTACAAATCTCATCCGATCCCACTGTAAGTCAATGAAGATTTTCATTTGCTTTAAAAGCTTTCGGTTATCAATCCAAGGGGTCGAAAATTACAGGACCAGTATGGCTGGAAGGGACTTGTTCAGAGCTAATCTCACACAAATATTGGGCAATTTTGACCTGCAGGTGGCGGAGAAACAGCCAGTCAAAGTGAGGTTACAAAACTCTTCCGGTTCCACTTTAAGTTAATGGAGATTTTCATTTGATTTAAAGCTTGCAGTTATCGATCCATAGGGTCTAAAATTAGAGGACCAGTATGGATGGAAAGTACTTGTTCATAGCTAACTTCACAACAATTTTGGGCCATTTTGACATTCAGGCGGCGGAGAAAAAGCCGGTCAAAGTAAGGGTACAAAACTGCTCTGGTCCTGCTTTAAGTCAATGGAGATTTTAATTTGCTTTTAAAGCTTGCAGTTATCAATCCATGGGGTCTAAAATTACAGGACCAGTATGGATGGAAATGAGTTGTTCAGAGCTAACTTCACAATAATTTTGGGCCATTTTGACATTCAGGCAGCGGAGAAACAGCCGGTCAAAGTAAGGGTACAAAACTGCTCTGGTTCTGCTTTAATTCAATGGAGATTTTAGTTTGCTTTAAAAGCTTGAGGTTATAGGTACTAAAATTACAGGACCAGTATGTGTGGAAAGGACTTGTTCAGAGCTAACTTCACAACAACTTTGGGCCATTTTGACCTTCAGGCGGCGAAGAAATAGCCGGTCAAAGGAAGGGTACAAAACTCCTCCTGTCCCACTTTAAGTCAATGCAGATTTTCATTTGCTTTAAAAGCTTGCGGTTATTGATCCATGGGGTCAAAAATTACAGGACCAGTATGGCTGGAAATTACTTGTTCAGAGCTAACTTCACAATAATTTTGGTCCATTTTGACATTCAGGAGGCGGAGAAACAGCTAGTCAAAGTAAGGGTTCAAAACTGCTCTGGTCCTGCTTTAAGTCAATGGAGATTTTAATTTGCTTTAAAAGCTTGCAGTTATCGATCCATGGGGTCTAAAATTACAGGACCAGTATGGATGGAATGGACTTGCTCAGAGCTAACTTCACAACAATTTTGGGCCATTTTGACATTCAGGCGTCAGAGAAACAGCCGGCCAAAGTAAGGGTACAAAACTCCTCCTGTCCCACTTTAAGTCAATGGAGATTTTCATTTGTTTTAAAAGCTTGCGGTTATCGATCCATGGCGTCAAAAATTACAGGACCGGTATAGCTGGAAAGCACTTGTTCAGTGCTAACTTCAGAACAATTTTGGGCCATTTTGACATTCAGGCGGTGGAGAAATAGCCGGTCAATGTTATGGTACAAAACTGCTCCGGTCACGCTTTAAGTCAAAGGAGATTTTAGTTTGGTTTAAAAGCTTGGGGTTATAGATCCATGGGGTCTAAAATTACAGGACCAGTATGGATGGAAAGTACTTGTTCATAGCTAACTTCAAAACAATTTTGGGCCATTTTGACATTCAGGCGGCGGAGAAACAGCTGGTCAAAGTAAGGGTTCAAAACTGCTCTGGTCCTGCTTTAAGTGAATGGAGATTTTAATTTGCTTTAAAAACTTGCAGTTATCGATCCATGGGGTCTAAAATTACAGGACCTGTATGGCTGGAAAGGACTTGTTCAGAGCTAACTTTACACAGATTTTGGGGCTTTTTGACCTTCAGGCGGTGGAGAAATAGCTGGTCAAAGGAAGGGTACAAATCTCATCAGATCCCACTTTAAGTCAATGAAGATTTTCATTTGCTTTAAAAGCTTTCGGTTATAGGTACTAAAATTACAGGACCAGTATGGGTGGAAAGGACTTGTTCAGAGCTAACTTTACACAGATTTTGGGGCTTTTTGACATTCAGGTGGCGGAGAAATAGCCGGTCAAAGGAAGGGTACAAAACTACTCCTGTCCCACTTTAAGTCAATGGAGATTTTCATTTGCTTTAAAAGCTTGCGGTTATCGATCCATGGGGTCAAAAATTACAGGACCAGTATGGCTGGAAAGGACTTGTTGAGCTAACTTCACAACAATTTTGGGCCATTTTCACCTTCAGGCAGCGGAGAATTAGCCAGTCAAAGTAAGGGTACAGAACTGCTCCGGTCCCGCTTTAAGTCAATGGAGATTTTAGTTTGCTTTAAAAGCTTGCGGTTATAGATCCATGGGGTATAAAATTACAGGACCAGTATGGATGGAAAGGACTTGTTCAGAGCTAACTTCACAACAATTTTGGGCCGTTTTGACATTCAGGCAGCGGAGAAACAGCCGGTCAAAGTAAGGGTACAAAACTGCACTGGTCCTGCTTTAATTCAATGGAGATATTAGTTTGCTTTAAAAGCTTGCGGTTATAGATCCATGGGGTATAAAATTACAGGACCAGTATGGCTGGAAAGGACTTGTTCAGTGCTAACTTTACACAGATTTTGGGCTTTTTGACCTTCAGGCGGCGGAGAAATAGCTGGTCAAAGGAAGGGTACAAATCTCATCCGATCCCACTTTAAGTCAATGAAGATTTTCATTTGCTTTAAAAGCTTTCGGTTATCGATCCATGGGGTCAAAAATTACAGGACCAGTATTGCTGGAAAGCACTTGTTCAGTGCTAACTTCGAACCGATTTTGGGCCATTTTGCCCTTCAGGCGGCGGAGAAAAAGCCGGTCAAAGTAAAGGTACAAAACTGCTCTGGTCCTGCTTTAAGTCACTGGAGATTTTCATTTGCTTTAAAAGCTTGCAGATATCGATCCATGGGGTCGAAAATTACAGGACCAGTATGGTTGGAAGGGACTTGTTCAGAGCTAATTTCACACAAATATTGGGCAATTTTGACCTGCAGGCGGCGGAGAAACAGCCAGTCAAAGTGAGGTTACAAAACTCATCCGGTTCCACTTTAAGTTAATGGAGATTTTCATTTGATTTAAAGCTTGCAGTTATCGATCCATGGGGTCTAAAATTACAGGACCAGTATGGATGGAAAGTACTTGTTCATAGCTAACTTCCCAACAATTTTGGGCCATTTTGACCTTCAGGCGGCGGAGAAACAGCCGGTCAAATTAAGGGTACAAAACTGCTCTGGTCCTGCTTTAAGCCAATGGAGATTTTAATTTGCTTTTAAAGCTTGCAGTTATAGGTCCTAAAATTACAGGACCAGTATGTGTGGAAAGGACTTGTTCAGAGCTAACTTCACAACAACTTTTGGCCATTTTGACCTTCAGGCGGCGAAGAAATAGCCGGTCAAAGGAAGGGTACAAAACTCCTCCTGTCCCACTTTAAGTCAATGCAGATTTTAATTTGCTTTAAAAGCTTGCGGTTATCGATCCATGGGGTCAAAAATTACAGGACCAGTATGGCTGGAAATTACTTGTTCAGAGCTAACTTCACAATAATTTTGGTCCATTTTGACATTCAGGTGGCGGAGAAACAGCTAGTCAAAGTAAGGGTTCAAAACTGCTCTGGTCCTGCTTTAAGTCAATGGAGATTTTAATTTGCTTTAAAAGCTTGCAGTTATCGATCCATGGGGTCTAAAATTACAGGACCAGTATGGATGGAATGGACATGCTCAGAGCTAACTTCACAACAATTTTGGGCCATTTTGACATTCAGGCGTCAGAGACACAGCCGGCCAAAGTAAGGGTACAAAACTCCTCCTATCCCACTTTAAGTCAATGGAGATTTTCATTTGTTTTAAAAGCTTGCGGTTATCGATCCATGGGGTCAAAAATTACAGGACCAGTATAGCTGGATAGCACCTGTTCAGTGCAAACTTCAGAACAATTTTGGGCCATTTTGACCTTCAGGCGGCGGAGAAATAGCCGGTCAATGTTATGGTACAAAACTGCTCCGGTCCCGCTTTAAGTCATTGGAGATTTTAGTTTGCTTTGAAAGCTTGCGGTTATAGATCCATGGGGTCTAAAATTACAGGACCAGTATGGATGGAAAGTTCTTGTTCATAGCTAACTTCACAACAATTTTGTGCAATTTTGACCTTCAGGAGGCGGTGAAACAGCCGGTCAAAGTTAGGGTACAAAACTGCTCCGGTCACGCTTTAAGTCAATGGAGATTTTAGTTTGGTTTAAAAGCTTGGGGTTATAGATCCAATGGGGTCTAAAATTACAGGACCAGTATGGATGGAAAGTACTTGTTCATAGCTAACTTCAAAACAATTTTGGGCCATTTTGACATTCAGGCGGCTGAGAAACAGCTGGTCAAAGTAAGGGTTCAAAACTGCTCTGGTCCTGCTTTAAGTGAATGGAGATTTTAATTTGCTTTAAAAACTTGCAGTTATCGATCCATGGGGTCTAAAATTACAGGACCAGTATGGCTGGAAAGGACTTGTTCAGAGCTAACTTTACACAGATTTTGGGGCTTTTTGACCTTCAGGCGGTGGAGAAATAGCTGGTCAAAGGAAGGGTACAAATCTCATCCGATCCCACTTTAAGTCAATGAAGATTTTCATTTGCTTTAAAAGCTTTCGGTTATAGTTACTAAAATTACAGGACCAGTATGGGTGGAAAGGACTTGTTCAGAGCTAACTTTACACAGATTTTGGGGCTTTTTGACATTCAGGTGGCGGAGAAATAGCCGGTCAAAGGAAGGGTACAAAACTCCTCCTGTCCCACTTTAAGTCAATGGAGATTTTCATTGCTTTAAAAGCTTGCGGTTATCGATCCATGGGGTCAAAAATTACAGGACCAGTATGGCTGGAAAGGACTTGTTGAGCTAACTTCACAACAATTTTGGGCCATTTTCACCTTCAGGCAGTGGAGAATTAGCCAGTCAAAGTAAGGGTACAAAACTGCTCCGGTCCCGCTTTAAGTCAATGGAGATTTTAGTTTGCTTTAAAAGCTTGCGGTTATAGATCCATGGGGTATAAAATTACAGGACCAGTATGGATGGAAAGGACTTGTTCAGAGCTAACTTCACAACAATTTTGGGCCGTTTTGACATTCAGGCAGCGGAGAAACAGCCGGTCAAAGTAAGGGTACAAAACTGCACTGGTCCTGCTTTAATTCAATGGAGATTTTAGTTTGCTTTAAAAGCTTGCGGTTATAGATCCATGGGGTATAAAATTACAGGACCAGTATGGCTGGAAAGGACTTGTTCAGAGCTAACTTTACACAGATTTTGGGCTTTTTGACCTTCAGGCGGCGGAGAAATAGCTGGTCAAAGGAAGGGTACAAATCTCATCCGATCCCACTTTAAGTCAATGAAGATTTTCATTTGCTTTAAAAGCTTTCGGTTATCGATCCATGGGGTCAAAAATTACAGGACCAGTATTGCTGGAAAGCACTTGTTCAGTGCTAACTTCGAACCGATTTTGGGCCATTTTGCCCTTCAGGCGGCGGAGAAAAAGCCGGTCAAAGTAAGGGTACAAAACTGCTCTGGTCCTGCTTTAAGTCACTGGAGATTTTCATTTGCTTTAAAAGCTTGCAGATATCGATCCATGGGGTCGAAAATTACAGGACCAGTATGGCTGGAAGGGACTTGTTCAGAGCTAATTTCACACAAATATTGGGCAATTTTGACCTGCAGGCGGCGGAGAAACAGCCAGTCAAAGTGAGGTTACAAAACTCATCCGGTTCCACTTTAAGTTAATGGAGATTTTCATTTGATTTAAAGCTTGCAGTTATCGATCCATGGGGTCTAAAATTACAGGACCAGTATGGATGGAAAGTACTTGTTCATAGCTAACTTCCCAACAATTTTGGGCCATTTTGACCTTCAGGCGGCGGAGAAACAGCCGGTCAAAGTAAGGGTACAAAACTGCTCTGGTCCTGCTTTAAGCCAATGGAGATTTTAATTTGCTTTTAAAGCTTGCAGTTATAGGTCCTAAAATTACAGGACCAGTATGTGTGGAAAGGACTTGTTCAGAGCTAACTTCACAACAACTTGGGCCATTTTGACCTTCAGGCGGCGAAGAAATAGCCGGTCAAAGGAAGGGTACAAAACTCCTCCTGTCCCACTTTAAGTCAATGCAGATTTTCATTTGCTTTAAAAGCTTGCGGTTATCGATCCATGGGGTCAAAAATTACAGGACCAGTATGGCTGGAAATTACTTGTTCAGAGCTAACTTCACAATAATTTTGGTCCATTTTGACATTCAGGCGGCGGAGAAACAGCTAGTCAAAGTAAGGGTTCAAAACTGCTCTGGTCCTGCTTTAAGTCAATGGAGATTTTAATTTGCTTTAAAAGCTTGCAGTTATCGATCCATGGGGTCTAAAATTACAGGACCAGTATGGATGGAATGGACTTGCTCAGAGCTAACTTCACAACAATTTTGGGCCATTTTGACATTCAGGCGTCAGAGAAACAGCCGGCCAAAGTAAGGGCACAAAACTCCTCCTGTCCCACTTTAAGTCAATGGAGATTTTCATTTGTTTTAAAAGCTTGCGGTTATCGATCCATGGGGTCAAAAATTACAGGACCAGTATAGCTGGAAAGCACTTGTTCAGTGCTAACTTCAGAACAATTTTGGGCCATTTTGACCTTCAGGCGGCGGAGAAATAGCCGGTCAATGTTATGGTACAAAACTGCTCCGGTCCCGCTTTAAGTCATTGGAGATTTTAGTTTGCTTTGAAAGCTTGCGGTTATAGATCCATGGGGTCTAAAATTACAGGACCAGTATGGATGGAAAGTTCTTGTTCATAGCTAACTTCACAACAATTTTGTGCAATTTTGACCTTCAGGAGGCGGTGAAACAGCCGGTCAAAGTTAGGGTACAAAACTGCTCCGGTCACGCTTTAAGTCAATGGAGATTTTAGTTTGGTTTAAAAGCTTGGGGTTATAGATCCATGGGGTCTAAAATTACAGGACCAGTATGGATGGAAAGTACTTGTTCATAGCTAACTTCAAAACAATTTTGGGCCATTTTGACATTCAGGCGGCTGAGAAACAGCTGGTCAAAGTAAGGGTTCAAAACTGCTCTGGTCCTGCTTTAAGTGAATGGAGATTTTAATTTGCTTTAAAAACTTGCAGTTATCGATCCATGGGGTCTAAAATTACAGGACCAGTATGGCTGGAAAGGACTTGTTCAGAGCTAACTTTACACAGATTTTGGGGCTTTTTGACCTTCAGGCGGTGGAGAAATAGCTGGTCAAAGGAAGGGTACAAATCTCATCCGATCCCACTTTAAGTCAATGAAGATTTTCATTTGCTTTAAAAGCTTTCGGTTATCGATCCATGGGGTCAAAAATTACAGGACCAGTATTGCTGGAAAGCACTTGTTCAGTGCTAACTTCGAACCGATTTTGGGCCATTTTGCCCTTCAGGCGGCAGAGAAAAAGCCGGTCAAAGAAAGGGTACAAAACTGCACTGGTCCTGCTTTAAGTCAAAGGAGATTTTAGTTTGGTTTAAAAGCTTGGGGTTATAGATCCATGGGGTCTAAAATTACAGGACCAGTATGGATGGAAAGTACTTGTTCATAGCTAACTTCAAAACAATTTTGGGCCATTTTGACCTTCAGGCGGCTGAGAAACAGCTGGTCAAAGTAAGGGTTCAAAACTGCTCTGGTCCTGCTTTAAGTCAATGGAGATTTTCATTTGCTTTAAAAGCTTGCAGATATCGATCCATGGGGTCTAAAATTACAGGACCTGTATGGCTGGAAGGGGCTTGTTCAGAGCTAATTTCACACAAATATTGGGCAATTTTGACCTGCAGGCAGCGGAGAAACAGCCAGTCAAAGTGAGGTTACAAAACTCATCCGGTTCCACTTTAAGTTAATGGAGATTTTCATTTGATTTAAAGCTTGCAGTTATCGATCCATGGGGTCTAAATTACACGACCAGTATGGATGGAAAGTACTTTTTCATAGCTAACTTCCCAACAATTTTGGGCCATTTTGACCTTCAGGCGGCGGAGAAACAGCCGGTCAAAGTAAGGGTACAAAACTGCTCTGGTCCTGCTTTAAGTC
Organism: Taudactylus pleione; assembly: GCA_031769625.1. NCBI lineage: Eukaryota > Metazoa > Chordata > Amphibia > Anura > Myobatrachidae > Taudactylus > Taudactylus pleione. The sequence continues at coordinate 2,237,625 of JAUIMM010000322.1, read as the reverse complement.
AATGGAGATTTTAATTTGCTTTTAAAGCTTGCAGTTATCAATCCATGGGGTCAAAAATTAAAGGACCAGTATGGATGGAAAGTACTTGTTCAGAGCAAACTTAACAATAATTTTGGGCCAATTTAACATTCAGGCAGCGGAGAAACAGTCGGTCAAAGTAAGGGTACAAAACTGCTCTGGTCCTACTTTAATTCAATGGAGATTTTAGTTTGCTATAAAAACTTGCGGTTATAGGTCCTAAAATTACAGGACCAGTATGGGTAGAAAGGACTTGTACAGAGCTAACTTTACACAGATTTTGGGGCTTTTTGACCTTCAGGTGGCGGAGCAATAGACGGTCAAAGGAAGGGTACAAATCTCATCCGGTCCCACTTTAAGTCAATGGAGATTTTCATTTGCTTTAAAAGCTTTCGGTTATCGATCCATGGAGTCTAAAATTAGAGGACCAGTATGGATGGAAAGGACTTGTTCAGAGCTAACTTCACAACAATTTTGGGCCATTTTGACCTTCAGGCGGCGACGAAATAGCCGGTCAAAGGAAGGGTACAAAACTCCTCCTGTCCCACTTTAAGTCAATGCACATTTTCTTTTGCTTTAAAAGCTTGCGGTTATTGATCCATTGGGTCGAAAATTACAGGACCAGTATGGCTGGAAGGGACTTGTTCAGAGCTAATTTCACACAAATATTGGGCAATTTTGACCTGCAGGCGGTGGAGAAACAGCCAGTCAAAGTGAGGTTACAAAACTCATCCGGTTCCACTTTAAGTTAATGGAGATTTTCATTTGATTTAAAGCTTGCAGTTATCGATCCATGGGGTCTAAAATTACAGGACCAGTATGGATGGAAAGTACTTGTTCATATCTAACTTCCCAACAATTTTGGGCCATTTTGACCTTCAGGCGGCGGAGAAACAGCCGGTCAAAGTAAGGGTACAAAACTGCTCTGGTCCTGCTTTAAGTCAATGGAGATTTTAATTTGCTTTTAAAGCTTGCAGTTATAGGTCCTAAAATTACAGGACCAGTATGTGTGGAAAGCACTTGTTCAGAGCAAACTTCACAACAATTTTGGGCCATTTTGACCTTCAGGTGGCGAAGAAATAGACGGTCATAGGAAGGGTACAAAACTCCTCCTGTCCCACTTTAAGTCAATGCAGATTTTCATTTGCTTTAAAAGCTTGCGGTTATCGATCCATGGGGTCAAAAATTACAGGACCAGTATGGCTGGAAATGACTTGTTGAGAGCTAACTTCACAATAATTTTGGTCCATTTTGACATTCAGGCGGCGGAGAAACAGCCGGTCAAAGTTAGGGTACAAAACTGCTCCGGTCACGCTTTAAGTCAATGGAGATTTTAGTTTGGTTTAAAAGCTTGGATTTATAGATCCATGGGGTCTAAAATTACAGGACCAGTATGGATGGAAAGTACTTGTTCATAGCTAACTTCAAAACAATTTTGGGCCATTTTGACCTTCCGGCGGCGGAGAAACAGCTTGTCAAAGTAAGGGTTCAAAACTGCTCTGGACCTGCTTTAAGTCAATGGAGATTTTAATTTGCTTTTAAAGCTTGCAGTTATTGATCCATGGGGTCGACAAATACAAGACCAGTATGGCTGGAAGGGACTTGTTCAGAGCTAATTTCACACAAATATTGGGCAATTTTGACCTGCAGGCGACGGAGAAACAGCCAGTCAAAGTGAGGTTACAAAACTCTTCCGGTTCCACTTTAAGTTAATGGAGATTTTCATTGGATTTAAAGCTTGCAGTTATCGGTCAATGGGGTCTAAAATTACAGGACCAGTATGGATGGAAAGTACTTGCTCATAGCTAACTTCCCAACAATTTTGGGCCATTTTGACCTTCAGGCGGCGGAGAAACAGCCGGTCAAAGTAAGGGTACAAAACTGCTCTGGTCCTGCTTTATGTCAATGGAGATTTTAATTTGCTTTTAAAGCTTGCAGTTATAGGTCCTAAAATTACAGGACCAGTATGTGTGGAAAGGACTTGTTCAGAGCAAACTTCACAACAATTTTGGGCCATTTTGACCTTCAGGTGGCAAATAAATAGCCGGTCATAGGAAGGGTACAAAACTCCTCCTATCCCACTTTAAGTCAATGCAGATTTTCATTTGCTTTAAAAGCTTGCGGTTATCGATCCATGGGGTCAAAAATTACAGGAGCAGTATGGCTGGAAATGACTTGTTCAGAGCTAACTTCACAATAATTTTGGTCCATTTTGACATTCAGGCGGCGGAGAAACAGCCGGTCAAAGTTAGGGTACAAAACTGCTCCGGTCACGCTTTAAGTCAATGGAGATTTTAGTTTGGTTTAAAAGCTTGGGGCTATAGATCCATGGGGTCTAAAATTACAGGACCAGTATGGATGGAAAGTACTTGTTCATAGCTAACTTCAAAACAATTTTGTGCCATTTTGACCTTCCGGCGGCGGAGAAACAGCTTGTCAAAGTAAGGGTTCAAAACTGCTCTGGTCCTGCTTTAAGTCAATGGAGACTTTAATTTGCTTTAAAAGCTTGCAGTTATTGATCCATGGGGTCGACAAATACAGGACCAGTATGGCTGGAAGGGACTTGTTCAGAGCTAATTTCACACAAATATTGGGCAATTTTGACCTGCAGGCGACGGAGAAACAGCCAGTCAAAGTGAGGTTACAAAACTCTTCCGGTTCCACTTTAAGTTAATGGAGATTTTCATTGGATTTAAAGCTTGCAGTTATCGGTCAATGGGGTCTAAAATTACAGGACCAGTATGGATGGAAAGTACTTGCTCATAGCTAACTTCCCAACAATTTTCGGCCATTTTGACCTTCAGGCGGCGGAGAAACAGCCGGTCAAAGTAAGGGTACAAAACTGCTCTGGTCCTGCTTTATGTCAATGGAGATTTTAATTTGCTTTTAAAGCTTGCAGTTATAGGTCCTAAAATTACAGGACAAGTATGTGTGGAAAGGACTTGTTCAGAGCTAACTTCACAACAATTTTGGGCCATTTTGACCTTCAGGCGGCGAAGAAATAGCCGGTCATAGGAAGGGTACAAAACTCCTCCTGTCCCACTTTAAGTCAATGCAGATTTTCATTTGCTTTAAAAGCTTGCGGTTATCGATCCATGGGGTCAAAAATTACAGGACCAGTATGGCTGGAAATGACTTGTTCAGAGCTAACTTCACAATAATTTTGGTCCATTTTGACATTCAGGCGGCGGAGAAACAGCCGGTCAAAGTTAGTGTACAAAACTGCTCCGGTCACGCTTTAAGTCAAAGGAGATTTTAGTTTGGTTTAAAAGCTTGGGGTTATAGATCCATTGGGTCTAAAATTACAGGACCAGTATGGATGGAAAGTACTTGTTCAAAGCTAACTTCAAAACAATTTTGGGCCATTTTGACCTTCAGGCGGCTGAGAAACAGCTGGTCAAAGTAAGGGTTCAAAACTGCTCTGGTCCTGCTTTAAGTCAATGGAGATTTTAATTTGCTTTAAAAGCTTGCAGTTATCGATCCATGGGGTCTAAAATTACAGGACCAGTATGGCTGGAAAGGACTTGTTCAGAGCTAACTTTACACAGATTTTGGTGTTTTTTGACCTTCAGGCGGCGGAGAAATAGCTGGTCAAAAGAAGGGTACAAATCTCATCCGATCCCACTTTAAGTCAATGAAGATTTTCATTTGCTTTAAAAGCTTTCGGTTATCGATCCATGGGGTCAAAAATTACAGGACCAGTATTGTTGGAAAGCACTTGTTCAGTGCTAACTTCGAAACGATTTTGGGCCATTTTGCCCTTCAGGCGGCAGAGAAAAAGCCGGTCAAAGGAAGGGTACAAAACTGCTCTGTTCCTGCTTTAAGTCAATGAAGATTTTCATTTGCTTTAAAAGCTTGCAGATATCGATCCATGGGGTCTAAAATTACAGGACCAGTATGGCTGGAAGGGGCTTGTTCAGAGCTAATTTCACACAAATATTGGGCAATTTTGACCTGCAGGCGGCGGAGAAACAGCCAGTCAAAGTGAGGTTACAAAACTCATCCGGTTCCACTTTAAGTTAATGGAGATTTTCATTTGATTTAAAGCTTGCAGTTATCGGTCAATGGGGTCTAAAATTACAGGACCAGTATGGATGGAAAGTACTTGTTCATAGCTAACTTCCCAACAATTTTGGGCCATTTTGACCTTCAGGCGGCGGAGAAACAGCCGGTCAAAGTAAGGGTACAAAACTGCTCTGGTCCTGCTTTAAGTCAATGGAGATTTTAATTTGCTTTTAAAGCTTGCAGTTATCAATCCATGGGGTCAAAAATTACAGGACCAGTATGGATGGAAAGTACTTGTTCAGAGCAAACTTCACAATAATTTTGCACCAATTTAACATTCAGGCAGCGGAGAAACAGTCGGTCAAAGTAAGGGTACATTACTGCTCTGGTCCTACTTTAATTCAATGGAGATTTTAGTTTGCTATAAAAGCTTGCGGTTATAGGTCCTAAAATTACAGGACCAGTATGGGTAGAAAGGACTTGTTCAGAGCTAACTTTACACAGATTTTGGGGCTTTTTGACCTTCAGGTGGCGGAGCAATAGACGGTCAAAGGAAGGGTACAAATCTCATCCGGTCCCACTTTAAGTCAATGGAGATTTTCATTTGCTTTAAAAGCTTTCGGTTATCGATCCATGGAGTCTAAAATTAGAGGACCAGTATGGATGGAAAGGACTTGTTCAGAGCTAACTTCACAACAATTTTGGGCCATTTTGACCTTCAGGCGGCGACAAAATAGCCGGTCAAAGGAAGGGTACAAAACTCCTCCTGTCCCACTTTAAGTCAATGCACATTTTCATTTGCTTTAAAAGCTTGCGGTTATTGATCCATCGGGTCGAAAATTACAGGACCAGTATGGCTGGAAGGGACTTGTTCAGAGCTAATTTCACACAAATATTGGGCAATTTTGACCTGCAGGCGGTGGAGAAACAGCCAGTCAAAGTGAGGTTACAAAACTCTTCCGGTTCCACTTTAAGGTAATGGAGATTTTAATTTGCTTTTAAAGCTTGCAGTTATAGGTCCTAAAATTACAGGACAAGTATGTGTGGAAAGGACTTGTTCAGAGCTAACTTCACAACAATTTTGGGCCATTTTGACCTTCAGGCGGCGAAGAAATAGCCGGTCATAGGAAGGGTACAAAACTCCTCCTGTCCCACTTTAAGTCAATGCAGATTTTCATTTGCTTTAAAAGCTTGCGGTTATCGATCCATGGGGTCAAAAATTACAGGACCAGTATGGCTGGAAATGACTTGTTCAGAGCTAACTTCACAATAATTTTGGTCCATTTTGACATTCAGGCGGCGGAGAAACAGCCGGTCAAAGTTAGGGTACAAAACTGCTCCGGTCACGCTTTAAGTCAAAGGAGATTTTAGTTTGGTTTAAAAGCTTGGGGTTATAGATCCATTGGGTCTAAAATTACAGGACCAGTATGGATGGAAAGTACTTGTTCAAAGCTAACTTCAAAACAATTTTGGGCCATTTTGACCTTCAGGCGGCTGAGAAACAGCTGGTCAAAGTAAGGGTTCAAAACTGCTCTGGTCCTGCTTTAAGTCAATGGAGATTTTAATTTGCTTTAAAAGCTTGCAGTTATCGATCCATGGGGTCTAAAATTACAGGACCAGTATTGCTGGAAAGCACTTGTTCAGTGGTAACTTCGAACCGATTTTGGGCCATTTTGCCCTTCAGGCGGCAGAGAAAAAGCCGGTCAAAGGAAGGGTACAAATCTCATCCGATCCCACTTTAAGTCAATGAAGATTTTCATTTGCTTTAAAAGCTTTCGGTTATCGATCCATGGGGTCAAAAATTACAGGACCAGTATTGCTGGAAAGGACTTGTTCAGTGGTAACTTCGAACCGATTTTGGGCCATTTTGCCCTTCAGGCGGCAGAGAAAAAGCCGGTCAAAGGAAGGGTACAAAACTGCTCTGTTCCTGCTTTAAGTCAAAGGAGATTTTAGTTTGCTTTAAAAGCTTGCGGTTATAGATCCATGGGGTCTAAAATTTCAGGACCAGTATGGATGGAAAGTTCTTGTTCATAGCTAACTTCACAACAATTTTGTGCAATTTTGACCTTCAGGAGGCGGTGAAACAGCCGGTCGAAGTAAGGGTACAAAACTGCTCTGGTCCTGCTTTAAGTCAATGGAGATTTTCATTTGTTTTAAAAGCTTGTGGTTATCGATCCATGGAGTCTAAAATTAGAGGACCAGTATGGATGGAAAGGACTTGTTCAGAGCTAACTTCACAACAGTTTTGGGCCATTTTGACCTTCAGGCAGCGAAGAAATAGCCGGTCAAAGGAAGGGTACAAAACTCCTCCTGTCCCACTTTAAGTCAATGCAGATTTTCATATGCTTTAAAAGCTTGCGGTTATCGATCCATGGGGTCAAAAATTACAGGACCAGTATGGCTGGAAATGACTTGTTCAGAGCTAACTTCACAATAATTTTGGGCCATTTTGCCCTTCAGGCGGCAGAGAAAATGCCGGTCAAAGGAAGGGTACAAAACTGCTCTGGTCCTGCTTTAAGTCAAAGGAGATTTTAGTTTGGTTTAAAAGCTTGGGGTTATAGATCCATGGGGTCTAAAATTACAGGACCAGTATGGATGGAAAGTACTTGTTCATAGCTAACTTCAAAACAATTTTGGGCCATTTTGACCTTCAGGCGGCTGAGAAACAGCTGGTCAAAGTAAGGGTTCAAAACTGCTCTGGTCCTGCTTTAAGTCAATGGAGATTTTCATTTGCTTTAAAAGCTTGCAGATATCGATCCATGGGGTCTAAAATTACAGGACCAGTATGGCTGGAAGGGACTTGTTCAGAGCTAATTTCACACAAATATTGGGCAATTTTGACCCGCAGGCGGCAGAGAAACAGCCAGTCAAAGTGAGGTTACAAAACACATCCGGTTCCACTTTAAGTTAATGGAGATTTTCATTTGATTTAAAGCTTGCAGTTATCGGTCCATGGGGTCTAAAATTACACGACCAGTATGGATGGAAAGTACTTGTTCATAGCTAACTTCACAACAATTTTGGGCCATTTTGACCTTCAGGTGGCGGAGAAACAGCCGGTCAAAGTAAGGGTACAAAACTGCTCTGGTCCTGCTTTAAGTCAATGGAGATTTTAATTTGCTTTTAAAGCTTGCAGTTATCAATCCATGGGGTCTAAAATTACAGGACCAGTATTGATGGAAAGTACTTGTTCACAGCAGACTTCACAATAATTTTGGGCCAATTTAACATTCAGGCTGCGGAGAAACAGCTGGTCAAAGTAAGGGTACAAAACTGCTCTGGTCCTGCTTTAATTCAATGGAGATTTTAGTTTGCTTTAAAAGCTTGCGGTTATAGGTCCTAAAATTACAGGACCAGTATGGATGGAAAGGACTTGTTCAGAGCTAACTTCACAACAATTTTAGGGCCATTTTGACCTTCAGACGGCGAAGAAATAGCCGGTCAAAGGGAGGGTACAAAACTCCTCCTGTCCCACTTTAAGTCAATGCAGATTTTCATTTGCTTTAAAAGCTTGCGGTTATCGACCCATGGGGTCAAAAATTACAGGACCAGTATAGCTGGAAATGACTTGTTCAGAGCTAACTTCACAATAATTTTGGTCCATTTTGACATTCAGGCGGCGGAGAAACAGCCGGTCAAAGTTAGAGTACAAAACTGCTCCGGTCACGCTTTAAGTCAATGGAGATTTTAGTTTGGTTTAAAAGCTTGGGGTTATAGATCCATTGGGTCTAAAATTACAGGACCAGTATGGATGGAAAGTACTCGTTCATAGCTAACTTCAAAACAATTTTGAACCATTTTGACCTTCAGGCAGAGGAGAAACAGCTAGTCAAAGTAAGGGTTTAAAACTGCTCTGGTCCTGCTTTAAGTCAATGGAGATTTTAATTTGCTTTAAAAGCTTACAATTATCGATCCATGGGGTCTAAAATGACAGGACCAGTATGGATGGAATGGACTTGCTCAGAGCTAACTTCACTACAATTTTGGGCCATTTTGACATTCAGGCGGCAGAGAAACAGCCGGCCAAATTAAGGGTACAAAACTCCCCCTGTCCCACTTTAAGACAATGGAGATTTTCATTTGCTTTAAAAGCTTGCGGTTATCGATCCATGGGGTCAAAAACTACAGCACCAGTATAGCTGGAAAGCACTTGCTCAGTGCTAACTTCAGAACAATTTTGGGCCATTTTGACCTTCAGGCGGCGGAGAAATAGCCGGTCAATGTTATGGTACAAAACTGCTCCGGTTCTGCTTTAAGTCAATGGAGATTTTAGTTTGCTTTAAAAGCTTGCGGTTATAGATCCATGGGTCTAAAATTACAGGACCAGTATGACTGGAAAGTTCTTGTTCATAGCTAACTTCACAACAATTTTGTGCAATTTTGACCTTCAGGAGGCGGTGAAACAGCCGGTCGAAGTTAGGGTAGAAAACTGCTCTGGTCCTGCTTTAAGTCAATGGAGATTTGCATTTGTTTTAAAAGCTTGTGGTTATCGATCCATGGGGTCTAAAATTAGAGGACCAGTATGGATGGAAAGGACTTGTTCAGAGCTAACTTCACAACAATTTTGGGCCATTTTGACCTTCAGGCGGCGAAGAAAAAGCCGGTCAAAGGAAGGGTACAAAACTCCTCCTGTCCCACTTTAAGTCAATGCAGATTTTCATATGCTTTACAAGCTTGCGGTTATCGATCCATGGGGTCATAAATTACAGGACCAGTATGGCTGGAATGGACTTGCTCAGAGCTAACTTCACAATAATTTTGGGCCATTTTGACATTCAGGCGGCAGAGAAACAGCCGGCCAAAGTAAGGGTACAAAACTCCTCCTTTCCCACTTTAAGTCAAAGGAGATTTTCATTTGCTTTAAAAGCTTGCGGTTATCGATCCCTGGGGTCAAAAGTTACAGGACCAGTATACCTGGAAAGCACTTGTTCAGTGATAACTTCAGAACAATTTTGGGCCATTTTGACCTTCAGGCGGCGGAGAAATTGCCGGTCAAAGGAAGGGTACAAATCTCATCCGGTCCCACTTTAAGTCAATGAAGATTTTCATTTGCTTTAAAAGCTTGCGGTTATCGATCCATGGAGTCTAAAATTACAGGACCAGTATGGATGGAAAGGACTTGTTCAGAGCTAACTTCACAACAATTTTGGGCCATTTTGACATTCAGGCGGCGGAGAAATAGCCGGTCAAAGGAAGGGTACAAAACTCCTCCTGTCCCACTTTAAGTCAATGGAGATTTTAGTTTGCTTTAAAAGCTTGCGGTTATAGATCCATGGGGTATAAAATTACAGGACCAGTATGGCTGGAAAGGACTTGTTCAGAGCTAACTTTACACAGATTTTGGGGTTTTTCACCTTCAGGCGGCGGAGAAATAGCTGATCAAAGGAAGGGTACAAATCTCATCCGATCCCACTTTAAGTCAATGAAGATTTTCATTTGCTTTAAAAGCTTTCGGTTATCAATCCATGGGGTCGAAAATTACAGGACCAGTATGGCTGGAAGGGACTTGTTCAGAGCTAATCTCACACAAATATTGGGCAATTTTGACCTGCAGGTGGCGGAGAAACAGCCAGTCAAAGTGAGGTTACAAAACTCATCCGGTTCCACTTTAAGTTAATGGAGATTTTCATTTGATTTAAAGCTTGCAGTTATCGATCCATGGGGTCTAAAATTACAGGACCAGTATGGATGGAAAGTACTTGTTCATAGCTAACTTCACAACAATTTTGGGCCATTTTGACATTCAGGCGGCGGAGAAACAGCCGGTCAAATTAAGGGTACAAAACTGCTCTGGTCCTGCTTTAAGTCAATGGAGATTTTAATTTGCTTTTAAACTTGCAGTTATCAATCCATGGGGTCTAAAATTACAGGACTAGTATGGATGGAAATGAGTTGTTCAGAGCTAACTTCACAATAATTTTGGGCCATTTTGACATTCAGGCAGCGGAGAAACAGCCGGTCAAATTAAGGGTACAAAACTGCTCTGGTCCTGCTTTAATTCAATGGAGATTTTAGTTTGCTTTAAAAGCTTGAGGTTATAGTTCCTAAAATTACAGGACCAGTATGGGTGGAAAGGACTTGTTCAGAGCTAACTTTACACAGATTTTGGGGCTTTTTGACATTCAGGCGCCGGAGAAATAGCCGGTCAAAGGAAGGGTACAAAACTCCTCCTGTCCCACTTTAAGTTAATGGAGATTTTCATTTGCTTTACAAGCTTGCGGTTATCGATCCATGGGGTCAAAAATTTAAGGACCAGAATTGCTCGAAAGCACTTGTTCAGTGCTAACTTCGAACCGGTTTTGGGCCATTTTGCCCTTCAGGCGGCGGAGAAAAAAACGGTCAAAGGAAGGGTACAAAACTACTCCAGTCCCACTTTAAGTCAATGGAGATTTTCATTTGCTTTAAAAGCTTGCGGTTATTGATCCATGGAGTCAAAAATTACAGGACCAGTATGGCTGGAAAGGACTTGTTGAGCTAACTTCACAACAATTTTGGGCCATTTTGACTTTCAGGCAGCGGAGAAATAGCCAGCCAAAGAAAGGGTACAAAACTGCTCCGGTCCCGCTTTAAGTCAATGGAGATTTTAGTTTGCTTTAAAAGCTTGCGGTTATAGATCCATGGTGTATAAAATTACAGGACCAGTATGGATGGAAAGGACTTGTTCAGAGCTAACTTTACACAGATTTTGGGGCTTTTTGACCTTCAGGCGGCGGAGAAATAGCTGGTCAAAGGAAGGGTACAAATCTCATCCGTTCCCACTTTAAGTCAATGAAGATTTTCATTTGCTTTAAAAGCTTGCGGTTATAGATCCATGGGGTCTAAAATTACAGGACCAGTATGTCTGGAAATTTCTTGTTCATAGCTAACTTCACAACAATTTTGTGCAATTTTGACCTTCAGGAGGCAGTGAAACAGCCGGTCGAAGTAAGGGTACAAAACTGCTCTGGTCCTGCTTTAAGTCAATGGAGATTTTCATTTGTTTTAAAAGCTTGTGGTTATCGATCCTTGGAGTCTAAAATTAGAGGACCAGTATGGATGGAAAGGACTTGTTCAGAGCTAACTTCACAACAATTTTGGTCCATTTTGACATTCAGGCGGCGGAGAAACAGCCGGTCAAAGTTAGGGTTCAAAACTGCTCTGGTCCTGCTTTAAGTCAATGGAGATTTTAATTTGCTTTAAAAGCTTGCAGTTATCGATCCATTGGGTCTAAAATTACAGGACCAGTATGGATGGAATGGACTTGCTCAGAGCTAACTTCACAATAATTTTGGGCCATTTTGACATTCAGGCGGCAGAGAAACAGCCGGCCAAAGTAAGGGTACAAAACTCCTCCTTTCCCACTTTAAGTCAATGGAGATTTTCATTTGCTTTAAAAGCTTGCGGTTATCGATCCCTGGGGTCAAAAGTTACAGGACCAGTATACCTGGAAAGCACTTGTTCAGTGATAACTTCAGAACAATTTTGGGCCATTTTGACCTTCAGGCGGCGGAGAAATTGCCGGTCAAAGGAAGGGTACAAATCTCATCCGGTCCCACTTTAAGTCAATGAAGATTTTCATTTGCTTTAAAAGCTTGCGGTTATCGATCCATGGAGTCTAAAATTACAGGACCAGTATGGATGGAAAGGACTTGTTCAGAGCTAACTTCACAACAATTTTGGGCCATTTTGACATTCAGGCGGCGGAGAAATAGCCGGTCAAAGGAAGGGTACAAAACTCCTCCTGTCCCACTTTAAGTCAATGGAGATTTTAGTTTGCTTTAAAAGCTTGCGGTTATAGATCCATGGGGTATAAAATTACAGGACCAGTATGGCTGGAAAGGACTTGTTCAGAGCTAACTTTACACAGATTTTGGGGTTTTTCACCTTCAGGCGGCGGAGAAATAGCTGATCAAAGGAAGGGTACAAATCTCATCCGATCCCACTTTAAGTCAATGAAGATTTTCATTTGCTTTAAAAGCTTTCGGTTATCAATCCATGGGGTCGAAAATTACAGGACCAGTATGGCTGGAAGGGACTTGTTCAGAGCTAATCTCACACAAATATTGGGCAATTTTGACCTGCAGGTGGCGGAGAAACAGCCAGTCAAAGTGAGGTTACAAAACTCATCCGGTTCCACTTTAAGTTAATGGAGATTTTCATTTGATTTAAAGATTGCAATTATCGATCCATGGGGTCTAAAATTACAGGACCAGTATGGATGGAAAGTACTTGTTCATAGCTAACTTCACAACAATTTTGGGCCATTTTGACATTCAGGCGGCAGAGAAACAGCCGGTCAAAGTAAGGGTACAAAACTGCTCTGGTCCTGCTTTAAGTCAATGGAGATTTTAATTTGCTTTTAAAGCTTGCAGTTATCAATCCATGGGGTCTAAAATTACAGGACTAGTATGGATGGAAATGAGTTGTTCAGAGCTAACTTCACAATAATTTTGGGCCATTTTGACATTCAGGCAGCGGAGAAACTGCCGGTCAAATTAAGGGTACAAAACTGCTCTGGTCCTGCTTTAATTCAATGGAGATTTTAGTTTGCTTTAAAAGCTTGAGGTTATAGGTCCTAAAATTACAGGACCAGTATGGGTGGAAAGGACTTGTTCAGAGATAACTTTACACAGATTTTGGGGGTTTTTGACATTCAGGCGCCGGAGAAATAGTCGGTCAAAGGAAGGGTACAAAATTCCTCCTGTCCCACTTTAAGTTAATGGAGATTTTCATTTGCTTTAAAAGCTTGCGGTTATCGATCCATGGGGTCTAGAATTTAAGGACCAGAATTGCTCGAAAGCACTTGTTCAGTGCTAACTTCGAACCGGTTTTGGGCCATTTTGCCCTTCAGGCGGTGGAGAAAAAGCCGGTCAAAGGAAGGGTACAAAACTACTCCAGTCCCACTTTAAGTCAATGGAGATTTTCATTTGCTTTAAAAGCTTGCGGTTATTGATCCATGGAGTCAAAAATTACAGGACCAGTATGGCTGGAAAGGACTTTTTGAGCTAACTTCACAACAATTTTGGGCCATTTTGACCTTCAGGCAGCGGAGAAATAGCCAGCCAAAGAAAGGGTACAAAACTGCTTCGGTCCCGCTTTAAGTCAATGGAGAGTTTAGTTTGCTTTAAAAGCTTGTGGTTATAGATCCATGGGGTATAAAATTACAGGACCAGTATGGATGGAAAGGACTTGTTCAGAGCTAACTTTACACAGATTTTGGGGCTTTTTGACCTTCAGGCGGCGGAGAAATAGCTGGTCAAAGGAAGGGTACAAATCTCATCCGATCCCACTTTAAGTCAATGAAGATTTTCATTTGCTTTAAAATTTTTCGGTTATCGATCCATGGGGTCAAAAATTACAGGACCAGTATTGCTGGAAAGCACTTGTTCAGTGCTAACTTCGAACCGATTTTGGGCCATTTTGCCCTTCAGGTGGCGGAGAAAAAGCCGGTCAAAGTAAGGGTACAAAACTGCTCTGGTCCTGCATTAAGTCAATGGAGATTTTCATTTGCTTTAAAAGCTTGAAGATATCGATCCATGGGGTCGAAAATTACAGGACCAGTATGGCTGGAATGGACTTTTTCAGAGCTAATTTCACACAAATATTGGGCAATTTTGACCTGCAGGCGGCGGAGAAACAGCCAGCCAAATTAAGGGTACAAAACTCCCCCTGTCCCACTTTAAGACAATGGAGATTTTCATTTGCTTTAAAAGCTTGCGGTTATCGATCCATGGGGTCAAAATATACAGCACCAGTATAGCAGGAAAGCACTTGCTCAGTGCTAACTTCAGAACAATTTTGGGCCATTTTGACCTTCAGGCGGAGGGGAAACAGCTAGTCAAAGTAATGGTTTAAAACTGCTCTGGTCCTGCTTTAAGTCAATGGAGATTTTTAATTTGCTTTAAAAGCTTACAGTTATCGATCCATGGGGTCTAAAATGACAGGACCAGTATGGATGGAATGGACTTGCTCAGTGCTAACTTCACAACAATTTTGGGCCATTTTGACATTCAGGCGGCAGAGAAACAGCCGGCCAAATTAAGGGTACAAAACTCCCCCTGTCCCACTTTAAGTCAATGGAGATTTTCATTTGCTTTAAAAGCTTGCGGTTATCGATCCCTGGGGTCAAAAGTTACAGGACCAGAATACCTGGAAAGCACTTGTTCAGTGATAACTTCAGAACAATTTTGGGCCATTTTGACCTTCAGGCGGCGGAGAAATTGCCTGTCAAAGGAAGGGTACAAATCTCATCCGGTCCCACTGTAAGTCAATGAAGATTTTCATTTGATTTAAAGCTTGCAGTTATCGATCCATGGGGTCTAAAATTACAGGACCAGTATGGATGGAAAGTACTTGTTCATAGCTAACTTCACAACAATTTTAGGCCATTTTGACATTCAGGCGGCGGAGAAACAGCCGGTCAAAGTAAGGGTACAAAACTGCTCTGGTCCTGCTTTAAGTCAATGGAGATTTTAATTTGCTTTTAAAGCTTGCAGTTATCAATCCATGGGGTCTAAAATTACAGGACTAGTATGGATGGAAATGAGTTGTTCAGAGCTAACTTCACAATAATTTTGGGCCATTATGACATTCAGGCAGCGGAGAAACAGCCGGTCAAATTAAGGGTACAAAACTGCTCTGGTCCTGCTTTAATTCAATGGAGATTTTAGTTTGCTTTAAAAGCTTGAGGTTATAGGTCCTAAAATTACAGGACCAGTATGGGTGGAAAGGACTTGTTCAGAGCTAACTTTACACAGATTTTGGGGCTTTTTGACATTCAGGCGCCGGAGAAATAGCCGGTCAAAGGAAGGGTACAAAACTCCTCCTGTCCCACTTTAAGTTAATGGAGATTTTCATTTGCTTTAAAAGCTTGCGGTTATCGATCCATGGGGTCAAAAATTTAAGGACCAGAATTGCTCGAAAGCACTTGTTCAGTGCTAACTTCGAACCGGTTTTGGGCCATTTTGCCCTTCAGGCGGCGGAGAAAAAGCCAGTCAAAGGAAGGGTACAAAACTACTCCAGTCCCACTTTAAGTCAATGGAGATTTTCATTTGCTTTAAAAGCTTGCGGTTATTGATCCATGGAGTCAAAAATTACAGGACCAGTATGGCTGGAAAGGACTTGTTGAGTTAACTTCACAACAATTTTGGGTCATTTTGACCTTCAGGCAGCGGAGAAATAGCCAGCCAAAGAAAGGGTACAAAACTGCTCTGGTCCCGCTTTAAGTCAATGGAGATTTTAGTTTGCTTTAAAAGCTTGCGGTTATAGATCCATGGGGTATAAAATTACAGGACCAGTATGGCTGGAAAGGACTTGTTCAGAGCTAACTTTACACAGATTTTGGGGCTTTTTGACCTTCAGGCGGCGGAGAAATAGCTGGTCAAAGGAAGGGTACAAATCTCATCCGATCCCACTTTAAGTCAATGAAGATTTTCATTTGCTTTAAAAGTTTTCGGTTATCGATCCATGGGGTCAAAAATTACAGGACCAGTATGGCTGGAAAGTTCTTGTTCATAGCTAACTTCACAACAATTTTGTGCAATTTTGACCTTCAGGAGGCGGTGAAACAGCCGGTCGAAGTAAGGGTACAAAACTGCTCTGGTCCTGCTTTAAGTCAATGGAGATTTTCATTTGTTTTAAAAGCTTGTGGTTATCGATCCATGGAGTCTAAAATTAGAGGACCAGTACGGATGGAAAGGACTTGTTCAGAGCTAACTTCACAACAATTTTGGGACATTTTGACCTTCAGGCGGCGAAGAAATAGCCGGTCAAAGGAAGGGTACAAAACTCCTCCTGTCCCACTTTAAGTCAATGCAGATTTTCATATGCTTTAAAAGCTTGCGGTTATCGATCCATGGGGTCAAAAATTACAGGACCAGTATGGCTGGAAATGACTTGTTCAGAGCTAACTTCACAATAATTTTGGGCCATTTTGCCCTTCAGGCGGCAGAGAAAAAGCCGGTCAAAGGAAGGGTACAAAACTGCTCTGGTCCTGCTTTAAGTCAAAGGAGATTTTAGTTTGGTTTAAAAGCTTGGGGTTATAGATCCATGGGGTCTAAAATTACAGGACCAGTATGGATGGAAAGTACTTGTTCATAGCTAACTTCAAAACAATTTTGGGCCATTTTGACCTTCAGGCGGCTGAGAAACAGCTGGTCAAAGTAAGGGTTCAAAACTGCTCTGGTCCTGCTTTAAGTCAATGGAGATTTTCATTTGCTTTAAAAGCTTGCAGATATCGATCCATGGGGTCTAAAATTACAGGACCAGTATGGCTGGAAGGGACTTGTTCAGAGCTAATTTCACACAAATATTGGGCAATTTTGACCTGCAGGCGGCGGAGAAACAGCCAGTCAAAGTGAGGTTACAAAACACATCCGGTTCCACTTTAAGTTAATGGAGATTTTCATTTGATTTAAAGCTTGCAGTTATCGGTCCATGGGGTCTAAAATTACACGACCAGTATGGATGGAAAGTACTTGTTCATAGCTAACTTCACAATAATTTTGGCCCATTTTAACATTCAGGCAGCGGAGAAACAGCCGGTCAAAGTAAGGGTACAAAACTGCTCTGGTCCTGCTTTAATTCAATGGAGATTTTAGTTTGCTTTAAAAGCTTGCGGTTATAGGTCCTAAAATTACAGGACCAGTATGGATGGAAAGGACTTGTTCAGAGTTAACTTTACACAGATTTTGGGGCTTTTTGACCTTCAGGTGGCGGAGCAATAGACAGTCAAAGGAAGGGTACAAATCTCATCCGGTCCCACTTTAAGTCAATTGAGATTTTCATTTGCTTTAAAAGCTTGCGGTTATCGATCCATAGATCTAAAATTAGAGGACCAGTATGGATGGAAAGGACTTGTTCAGAGCTAACTTCACAACAATTTTAGGGCCATTTTGACCTTCAGACGGCGAAGAAATAGCCGGTCAAAGGGAGGGTTCAAAACTCCTCCTGTCCCACTTTAAGTCAATGCAGATTTTCATTTGCTCTAAAAGCTTGCGGTTATCGATCCATGGGGTCAAAAATTACAGGACCAGTATAGCTGGAAATGACTTGTTCAGAGCTAACTTCACAATAATTTTGGTCCATTTTGACATTCAGGAGGCGGTGAAACAGCCGGTCGAAGTAAGGGTACAAAACTGCTCTGGTCCTGCTTTAAGTCAATGGAGATTTTCATTTGATTTAAAAGCTTGTGGTTATCGATCCATGGAGTCTAAAATTAGAGGACCAGTACGGATGGAAAGGACTTGTTCAGAGCTAACTTCACAACAATTTTGGGACATTTTGACCTTCAGGCGGCGAAGAAATAGCCGGTCAAAGGAAGGGTACAAAACTCCTCCTGTCCCACTTTAAGTCAATGCAGATTTTCATATGCTTTAAAAGCTTGCGGTTATCGATCCATGGGGTCAAAAATTACAGGACCAGTATGGCTGGAAATGACTTGTTCAGAGCTAACTTCACAATAATTTTGGGCCATTTTGCCCTTCAGGCGGCAGAGAAAAAGCCGGTCAAAGGAAGGGTACAAAACTGCTCTGGTCCTGCTTTAAGTCAAAGGAGATTTTAGTTTGGTTTAAAAGCTTGGGGTTATAGATCCATGGGGTCTAAAATTACAGGACCAGTATGGCTGGAAGGGTCTTGTTCAGAGCTAATTTCACACAAATATTGGGCAATTTTGACCTGCAGGCGGCGGAGAAACAGCCAGTCAAAGTGAGGTTACAAAACACATCCGGTTCCACTTTAAGTTAATGGAGATTTTCATTTGATTTAAAGCTTGCAGTTATCGGTCCATGGGGTCTAAAATTACACGACCAGTATGGATGGAAAGTACTTGTTCATAGCTAACTTCACAATAATTTTGGCCCATTTTAACATTCAGTCAGCGGAGAAACAGCCGGTCAAAGTAAGGGTACAAAACTGCTCTGGTCCTGCTTTAATTCAATGGAGATTTTAGTTTGCTTTAAAAGCTTGCGGTTATAGGTCCTAAAATTACAGGACCAGTATGGATGGAAAGGACTTGTTCAGAGTTAACTTTACACAGATTTTGGGGCTTTTTGACCTTCAGGTGGCGGAGCAATAGACAGTCAAAGGAAGGGTACAAATCTCATCCGGTCCCACTTTAAGTCAATGGAGATTTTCATTTGCTTTAAAAGCTTGCGGTTATCGATCCATGGAGTCTAAAATTAGAGGACCAGTATGGATGGAAAGGACTTGTTCAGAGCTAACTTCACAACAATTTTAGGCCCATTTTGACCTTCAGACGGCGAAGAAATAGCCGGTCAAAGGGAGGGTACAAAACTCCTCCTGTCCCACTTTAAGTCAATGCAGATTTTCATTTGCTTTAAAAGCTTGCGGTTATCGATCCATGGGGTCAAAAATTACAGGACCAGTATAGCTGGAAATGACTTGTTCAGCGCTAACTTCACAATAATTTTGGTCCATTTTGACATTCAGGTGGCGGAGAAACAGCCGGTCAAAGTTAGGGTACAAAACTGCTCCGGTCATGCTTTAAGTCAATGGAGATTTTAGTTTGGTTTAAAATCTTGGGGTTATAGATCCATTGGGTCTAAAATTACAGGACCAGTATGGATGGAAAGTACTCGTTCATAGCTAACTTCAAAACAATTTTGGACCATTTTGACCTTCAGGCGGAGGGGAAACAGCTAGTCAAAGTAATGGTTTAAAACTGCTCTGGTCCTGCTTTAAGTCAATGGAGATTTTAATTTGCTTTAAAAGCTCACAGTTATCGATCCATGGGGTCTAAAATGACAGGACCAGTATGGATGGAATGGACTTGCTCAGTGCTAACTTCACAACAATTTTGGGCCATTTTGACATTCAGGCGGCAGAGAAACAGCCGGCCAAATTAAGGGTACAAAACTCCCCCTGTCCCACTTTAAGTCAATGGAGATTTTCATTTGCTTTAAAAGCTTGCGGTTATCGATCCCTGGGGTCAAAAGTTACAGGACCAGTATACCTGGAAAGCACTTGTTCAGTGATAACTTCAGAACAATTTTGGGCCATTTTGACCTTCAGGCGGCGGAGAAATTGCCGGTCAAAGGAAGGGTACAAATCTCATCCGGTCCCACTTTAAGTCAATGAAGATTTTCATTTGATTTAAAGCTTGCAGTTATCGATCCATGGGGTCTAAAATTACAGGACCAGTATGGATGGAAAGGACTTGTTCATAGCTAACTTCACAACAATTTTAGGCCATTTTGACATTCAGGCGGCGGAGAAACAGCCGGTCAAAGTAAGGGTACAAAACTGCTCTGGTTCTGCTTTAAGTCAATGGAGATTTTAATTTGCTTTTAAAGCTTGCAGTTATCAATCCATGGGGTCTAAAATTACAGGACTAGTATGGATGGAAATGAGTTGTTCAGAGCTAACTTCACAATAATTTTGGGCCATTATGACATTCAGGCAGCGGAGAAACAGCCGGTCAAATTAAGGGTACAAAACTGCTCTGGTCCTGCTTTAATTCAATGGAGATTTTAGTTTGCTTTAAAAGCTTGAGGTTATAGGTCCTAAAATTACAGGACCAGTATGGGTGGAAAGGACTTGTTCAGAGCTAACTTTACACAGATTTTGGGGCTTTTTGACATTCAGGCGCCGGAGAAATAGCCGGTCAAAGGAAGGGTACAAAACTCCTCCTGTCCCACTTTAAGTTAATGGAGATTTTCATTTGCTTTAAAAGCTTGCGGTTATCGATCCATGGGGTCAAAAATTTAAGGACCAGAATTGCTCGAAAGCAATTGTTCAGTGCTAACTTCGAACCGGTTTTGGGCCATTTTGCCCTTCAGGCGGCGGAGAAAAAGCCGGTCAAAGAAAGGGTACAAAACTACTCCAGTCCCACTTTAAGTCAATGGAGATTTTCATTTGCTTTAAAAGCTTGCGGTTATTGATCCATGGAGTCAAAAATTACAGGACCAGTATGGCTGGAAAGGACTTGTTGAGTTAACTTCACAACAATTTTGGGTCATTTTGACCTTCAGGCAGCGGAGAAATAGCCAGCCAAAGAAAGGGTACAAAACTGCTCTGGTCCCGCTTTAAGTCAATGGAGATTTTAGTTTGCTTTAAAAGCTTGCGGTTATAGATCCATGGGGTATAAAATTACAGGACCAGTATGGCTGGAAAGGACTTGTTCAGAGCTAACTTTACACAGATTTTGGGGCTTTTTGACCTTCAGGCGGCGGAGAAATAGCTGGTCAAAGGAAGGGTACAAATCTCATCCGATCCCACTTTAAGTCAATGAAGATTTTCATTTGCTTTAAAAGTTTTCGGTTATCGATCCATGGGGTCAAAAATTACAGGACTAGTATTGCTGGAAAGCACTTGTTCAGTGCTAACTTCGAACCGATTTTGGGCCATTTTGCCCTTCAGGTGGCGGAGAAAAAGCCGGTCAAAGTAAGGGTACAAAACTGCTCTGGTCCTGCTTTAAGTCAATGGAGATTTTCATTAGCTTTAAGAGCTTGCAGATATCGATCCATGGGGTCGAAAATTACAGGACCAGTATGGCTGGAAGGGACTTTTTCAGAGCTAATTTCACACAAATATTGGGCAATTTTGACCTGCAGGCGGCGGAGAAACAGCCAGCCAAATTAAGGGTACAAAACTCCCCCTGTCCCACTTTAAGACAATGGAGATTTTCATTTGCTTTAAAAGCTTGCGGTTATCGATCCATGGGGTCAAAAATTACAGCACCAGTATAGCTGGAAAGCACTTGCTCAGTGCTAACTTCAGAAGAATTTTGGGCCATTCTGACCTTCAGGCGGCGGAGAAATAGCCGGTCAATGTTATGGTACAAAACTGCTCCAGTCCCGCTTTAAGTCAATGGAGATTTTAGTTTGCTTTAAAAGCTTGCGGTTATAGATCCATGGGGTCTAAAATTACAGGACCAGTATGGCTGGAAAGTTCTTGTTCATAGCTAACTTCACAACAATTTTGTGCAATTTTGACCTTCAGGAGGCGGTGAAACAGCCGGTCGAAGTAAGGGTACAAAACTGCTCTGGTCCTGCTTTAAGTCAATGGAGATTTTCATTTGTTTTAAAAGCTTGTGGTTATCGATCCATGGAGTCTAAAATTAGAGGACCAGCATGGATGGAAAGGACTTGTTCAGAGCTAACTTCACAAAAATCTTGGGCCATTTTGCCCTTCAGGCGGCAGAGAAAAAGCCGGTCAAAGGAAGGGTACAAAACTGCTCTGGTCCTGCTTTAAGTCAAAGGAGATTTTAGTTTGGTTTAAAAGCTTGGGGCTATAGATCCATGGGGTCTAAAATTACAGGACCAGTATTGATGGAAAGTACTTGTTCATAGCTAACTTCAAAACAATTTTGGGCCATTTTGACCTTCAGGCGGCTGAGAAACATCTGGTCAAAGTAAGGGTTCAAAACTGCTCTGGTCCTGCTTTAAGTCAATGGAGATTTTCATTTGCTTTAAAAGCTTGCAGATATCGATCCATGGGGTCTAAAATTACAGGACCAGTATGGCTGGATGGGACTTGTTCAGAGCTAATTTCACACAAATATTGGGCAATTTTGACCTGCAGGCGGCGGAGAAACAGCCAGTCAAAGTGAGGTTACAAAACACATCCGGTTCCACTTTAAGTTAATGGAGATTTTCATTTGATTTAAAGCTTGCAGTTATCGGTCCATGGGGTCTAAAATTACACGACCAGTATGGATGGAAAGTACTTGTTCATAGCTAACTTCACAATAATTTTGGCCCATTTTAACATTCAGGCAGCGGAGAAACAGCCGGTCAAAGTAAGGGTACAAAACTGCTCTGGTCCTGCTTTAATTCAATGGAGATTTTAGTTTGCTTTAAAAGCTTGCGGTTATAGGTCCTAAAATTACAGGACCAGTATGGATGGAAAGGACTTGTTCAGAGTTAACTTTACACAGATTTTGGGGCTTTTTGACCTTCAGGTGGCGGAGCAATAGACAGTCAAAGGAAGGCTACAAATCTCATCCGGTCCCACTTTAAGTCAATGGAGATTTTCATTTGCTTTAAAAGCTTGCGGTTATCGATCCATGGAGTCTAAAATTAGAGGACCAGTATGGATGGAAAGGACTTGTTCAGAGCTAACTTCACAACAATTTTAGGGCCATTTTGACCTTCAGACGGCGAAGAAATAGCCGGTCAAAGGGAGGGTACAAAACTCCTCCTGTCCCACTTTAAGTCAATGCAGATTTTCATTTGCTTTAAAAGCTTGCGGTTATCGATCCATGGGGTCAAAAATTACAGGACCAGTATAGCTGGAAATGACTTGTTCAGAGCTAACTTCACAATAATTTTGGTCCATTTTGACATTCAGGCGGCGGAGAAACAGCCGGTCAAAGTTAGGGTACAAAACTGCTCCGGTCACGCTTTAAGTCAATGGAGATTTTAGTTTGGTTTAAAATCTTGGGGTTATAGATCCATTGGGTCTAAAATTACAGGACCAGTATGGATGGAAAGTACTCGTTCATAGCTAACTTCAAAACAATTTTGGACCATTTTGACCTTCAGGCGGAGGAGTAACAGCTAGTCAAAGTAGTGGTTTAAAACTGCTCTGGTCCCACTTTAAGTCAATGGAGATTTTAATTTGCTTTAAAAGCTTACAGTTATCAATCCATGGGGTCTAAAATGACAGGACCAGTATGGATGGAATGGACTTGCTCAGAGCTAACTTCACAACAATTTTGGGCCATTTTGACATTCAGGCGGCAGAGAAACAGCCGGCCAAATTAAGGGTACAAAACTCCCCCTGTTCCACTTTAAGTCAATGGAGATCTTCATTTGCTTTAAAAGCTTGCGGTTATCGATCCCTTAGGTCAAAAGTTACAGGACCAGTATACCTGGAAAGCACTTGTTCAGTGATAACTTCAGAACAATTTTGGGCCATTTTGACCTTCAGGCGGCGGAGAAATTGCCGGTCAAAGGAAGGGTACAAATCTCATCCGGTCCCACTTTAAGTCAATGAAGATTTTCATTTGCTTTAAAAGCTTGCGGTTATCGATCCATGGAGTCTAAAATTACAGGACCAGTATGGATGGAAAGGACTTGTTCAGAGCTAACTTCACAACAATTTTGGGCCATTTTGACTTTCAGGCGGAGGAGAAATAGCCGGTCAAAGGAAGGGTACAAAACTCCTCCTGTCCCACTTTAAGTCAATGGAGATTTTTGTTTGCTTTAAAATCTTGCGGTTATAGATCCATGGGGTATAAAATTAAAGGACCAGTATGGCTGGAAAGGACTTGTTCAGAGCTAACTTTACACAGATTTTGGGGCTTTTTGACCTTCCGGCGGCGGAGAAATAGCTGATCAAAGGAAGGGTACAAATCTCATCCGATCCCACTTTAAGTCAATGAAGATTTTCATTTGCTTTAAAAGCTTGCAGATATCGATCCATGGGGTCGAAAATTACAGGACCAGTATGGCTGGAAGGGACTTTTTCAGAGCTAATTTCACACAAATATTGGGCAATTTTGACCTGCAGGCGGCGGAGAAACAGCCAGCCAAATTAAGGGTACAAAACTCCCCCTGTCCCACTTTAAGACAATGGAGATTTTCATTTGCTTTAAAAGCTTGCGGTTATCGATCCATGGGGTCAAAAATTACAGCACCAGTATAGCTGGAAAGCACTTGCTCAGTGCTAACTTCAGAAGAATTTTGGGCCATTCTGACCTTCAGACGGCGGAGAAATAGCCGGTCAATGTTATGGTACAAAACTGCTCCAGTCCCGCTTTAAGTCAATGGAGATTTTAGTTTGCTTTAAAAGCTTGCGGTTATAGATCCATGGGGTCTAAAATTACAGGACCAGTATGGCTGGAAAGTTCTTTTTCATAGCTAACTTCACAACAATTTTGTGCAATTTTGACCTTCAGGAGGCGGTGAAACAGCCGGTCGAAGTAAGGGTACAAAACTGCTCTGGTCCTGCTTTAAGTCAATGGAGATTTTCATTTGTTTTAAAAGCTTGTGGTTATCGATCCATGGAGTCTAAAATTAGAGGACCAGTATGGATGGAAAGGACTTGTTCAGAGCTAACTTCACAACAATTTTGGGCCATTTTGACCTTCAGGCGGCGAAGAAATAGCCGGTCAAAGGAAGGGTACAAAACTCCTCCTGTCCCACTTTAAGTCAATGCAGATTTTCATATGCTTTAAAAGCTTGCGGTTATCGATCCATGGGGTCAAAAATTACAGGACCAGTATGGCTGGAAATGACTTGTTCAGAGCTAACTTCACAACAATTTTGGGCCATTTTGCCCTTCAGGCGGCAGAGAAAAAGCCGGTCAAAGGAAGGGTACAAAACTGCTCTGGTCCTGCTTTAAGTCAAAGGAGATTTTAGTTTGGTTTAAAAGCTTGGGGTTATAGATCCATGGGGTCTAAAATTACAGGACCAGTATGGATGGAAAGCACTTGTTCATAGCTAACTTCAAAACAATTTTGGGCCATTTTGACCTTCAGGCGGCTGAGAAACAGCTGGTCAAAGTAAGGGTTCAAAACTGCTCTGGTCCTGCTTTAAGTCAATGGAGATTTTCATTTGCTTTAAAAGCTTGCAGATATCGATCCATGGGGTCTAAAATTACAGGACCAGTATGGCTGGAAGGGACTTGTTCAGAGCTAATTTCACACAAATATTGGGCAATTTTGACCTGCAGGCGGCGGAGAAACAGCCAGTCAAAGTGGGGTTACAAAACACATCCGGTTCCACTTTAAGTTAATGGAGATTTTCATTTGATTTAAAGCTTGCAGTTATCGGTCAATGGGGTCTAAAATTACACAACCAGTATGGATGGAAAGTACTTGTTCATAGCTAACTTCACAACAATTTTGGGCCATTTTGACCTTCAGGTGGCGGAGACACAGCCGGTCAAAGTAAGGGTACAAAACTGCTCCGGTCCTGCTTTAAGTCAATGGAGATTTTAATTTGCTTTTAAAGCTTGCAGTTATCAATCCATGGGGTCAAAAATTACAGGACCAGTATTGATGGAAAGTACTTGTTCAGAGCAGACTTCACAATAATTTTGGGCCAATTTAACATTCAGGCAGCGGAGAAACAGCCGGTCAAAGTAAGGGTACAAAACTGCTCTGGTCCTGCTTTAATTCAATGGAGATTTTAGTTTGCTTTAAAAGCTTGCGGTTATAGGTCCTAAAATTACAGGACCAGTATGGATGGAAAGGACTTGTTCAGAGTTAACTTTACACAGATTTTGGGGCTTTTTGACCTTCAGGTGGCGGAGCAATAGACAGTCAAAGGAAGGGTACAAATCTCATCCGGTCCCACTTTAAGTCAATGGAGATTTTCATTTGCTTTAAAAGCTTGCGGTTATCGATCCATGGAGTCTAAAATTAGAGGACCAGTATGGATGGAAAGGACTTGTTCAGAGCTAACTTCACAACAATTTTAGGGCCATTTTGACATTCAGACGGCGAAGAAATAGCCGGTCAAAGGGAGGGTACAAAACTCCTCCTGTCCCACTTTAAGTCAATGCAGATTTTCATTTGCTTTAAAAGCTTGCGGTTATCGATCCATGGGGTAAAAAATTACAGGACCAGTATAGCTGGAAATGACTTGTTCAGCGCTAACTTCACAATAATTTTGGTCCATTTTGACATTCAGGCGGCGGAGAAACAGCCGGTCAAAGTTAGGGTACAAAACTGCTCCGGTCATGCTTTAAGTCAATGGAGATTTTAGTTTGGTTTAAAATCTTGGGGTTATAGATCCATTGCGTCTAAAATTACAGGACCAGTATGGATGGAAAGTACTCGTTCATAGCTAACTTCAAAACAATTTTGGACCATTTTGACCTTCAGGCGGAGGAGAAACAGCTAGTCAAAGTAATGGTTTAAAACTGCTCTGGTCCTGCTTTAAGTCAATGGAGATTTTAATTTGCTTTAAAAGCTTACAGTTATCGATCCATGGGGTCTAAAATGACAGGACCAGTATGGATGGAATGGACTTGCTCAGAGCTAACTTCACAACAATTTTGGGCCATTTTGACATTCAGGCGGCAGAGAAACAGCCGGCCAAATTAAGGGTACAAAACTCCCCCTGTCCCACTTTAAGTCAATGGAGATTTTCATTTGCTTTAAAAGCTTGCGGTTATCGATCCCTGGGGTGAAAAGTTACAGGACCAGTATACCTGGAAAGCACTTGTTCAGTGATAACTTCAGAACAATTTTGGGCCATTTTGACCTTCAGGCGGCGGAGAAATTGCCGGTCAAAGGAAGGGTACAAATCTCATCCGGTCCCACTTTAAGTCAATGAAGATTTTCATTTGATTTAAAGCTTGCAGTTATCGATCCATGGGGTCTAAAATTACAGGACCAGTATGGATGGAAAGTACTTGTTCATAGCTAACTTCACAACAATTTTAGGCCATTTTGACATTCAGGCGGCGGAGAAACAGCCGGTCAAAGTAAGGGTACAAAACTGCTCTGGTCCTGCTTTAAGTCAATGGAGATTTTAATTTGCTTTTAAAGCTTGCAGTTATCAATCCATGGGGTCTAAAATTACAGGACTAGTATGGATGGAAATGAGTTGTTCAGAGCTAACTTCACAATAATTTTGGGCCATTATGACATTCAGGCAGCGGAGAAACAGCCGGTCAAATTAAGGGTACAAAACTGCTCTGGTCCTGCTTTAATTCAATGGAGATTTTAGTTTGCTTTAAAAGCTTGAGGTTATAGGTCCTAAAATTACAGGACCAGAATGGGTGGAAAGGACTTGTTCAGAGCTAACTTTACACAGATTTTGGGGCTTTTTGACATTCAGGCGCCGGAGAAATAGCCGGTCAAAGGAAGGGTACAAAACTCCTCCTGTCCCACTTTAAGTTAATGGAGATTTTCATTTGCTTTAAAAGCTTGCGGTTATCGATCCATGGGGTCAAAAATTTAAGGACCAGAATTGCTCGAAAGCACTTGTTCAGTGCTAACTTCGAACCGGTTTTGGGCCATTTTGCCCTTCAGGCGGCGGAGAAAAAGCCGGTCAAAGGAAGGGTACAAAACTACTCCAGTCCCACTTTAAGTCAATGGAGATTTTCATTTGCTTTAAAAGCTTGCGGTTATTGATCCATGGAGTCAAAAATTACAGGACCAGTATGGCTGGAAAGGACTTGTTGAGTTAACTTCACAACAATTTTGGGCCATTTTGACCTTCAGGCAGCGGAGAAATAGCCAGCCAAAGAAAGGGTACAAAACTGCTCTGGTCCCGCTTTAAGTCAATGGAGATTTTAGTTTGCTTTAAAAGCTTGCGGTTAAAGATCCATGGGGTATAAAATTACAGGACCAGTATGGCTGGAAAGGACTTGTTCAGAGCTAACTTTACACAGATTTTGGGGCTTTTTGACCTTCAGGCGGCGGAGAAATAGCTGGTCAAAGGAAGGGTACAAATCTCATCCGATCCCACTTTAAGTCAATGAAGATTTTCATTTGCTTTAAAAGTTTTCGGTTATCGATCCATGGGGTAAAAAATTACAGGACTAGTATTGCTGGAAAGCACTTGTTCAGTGCTAACTTCGAACCGATTTTGGGCCATTTTGCCCTTCAGGTGGCGGAGAAAAAGCCGGTCAAAGTAAGGGTACAAAACTGCTCTGGTCCTGCTTTAAGTCAATGAAGATTTTCATTTGCTTTAAAAGCTTGCAGATATCGATCCATGGGGTCGAAAATTACAGGATCAGTATGGCTGGAAGGGACTTTTTCAGAGCTAATTTCACACAAATATTGGGCAATTTTGACCTGCAGGCGGCGGAGAAACAGCCAGCCAAATTAAGGGTACAAAACTCCCCCTGTCCCACTTTAAGACAATGGAGATTTTCATTTGCTTTATAAGCTTGCGGTTATCGATCCATGGGGTCAAAAATTACAGCACCAGTATAGCTGGAAAGCACTTGCTCAGTGCTAACTTCAGAAGAATTTTGGGCCATTCTGACCTTCAGGCGGCGGAGAAATAGCCGGTCAATGTTATGGTACAAAACTGCTCCAGTCCCGCTTTAAGTCAATGGAGATTTTAGTTTGCTTTAAAAGCTTGCGGTTATAGATCCATGGGGTCTAAAATTACAGGACCAGTATGGCTGGAAAGTTCTTGTTCATAGCTAACTTCACAACAATTTTGTGCAATTTTGACCTTCAGGAGGCGGTGAAACAGCCGGTCGAAGTAAGGGTACAAAACTGCTCTGGTCCTGCTTTAAGTCAATGGAGATTTTCATTTGTTTTAAAAGCTTGTGGTTATCGATCCATGGAGTCTAAAATTAGAGGACCAGTATGGATGGAAAGGACTTGTTCAGAGCTAACTTCACAACAATTTTGGGCCATTTTGACCTTCAGGCGGCGAAGAAATAGCCGGTCAAAGGAAGGGTACAAAACTCCTCCTGTCCCACTTTAAGTCAATGCAGATTTTCATATGCTTTAAAAGCTTGCGGTTATCGATCCATGGGGTCAAAAATTACAGGACCAGTATGGCTGGAAATGACTTGTTCAGAGCTAACTTCACAATAATTTTGGGCCATTTTGCCCTTCAGGCGGCAGAGAAAAAGCCGGTCAAAGGAAGGGTACAAAACTGCTCTGGTCCTGCTTTAAGTCAAAGGAGATTTTAGTTTGGTTTAAAAGCTTGGGTTATAGATCCATGGGGTCTAAAATTACAGGACCAATATGGATGGAAAGCACTTGTTCATAGCTAACTTCAAAACAATTTTGGGCCATTTTGACCTTCAGGCGGCTGAGAAACAGCTGGTCAAAGTAAGGGTTCAAAACTGCTCTGGTCCTGCTTTAAGTCAATGGAGATTTTCATTTGCTTTAAAAGCTTGCAGATATCGATCCATGGGGTCTAAAATTACAGGACCAGTATGGCTGGAAGGGACTTGTTCAGAGCTAATTTCACACAAATATTGGGCAATTTTGACCTGCAGGCGGCGGAGAAACAGCCAGTCAAAGTGGGGTTACAAAACACATCCGGTTCCACTTTAAGTTAATGGAGATTTTCATTTGATTTAAAGCTTGCAGTTATCGGTCAATGGGGTCTAAAATTACACAACCAGTATGGATGGAAAGTACTTGTTCATAGCTAACTTCACAACAATTTTGGGCCATTTTGACCTTCAGGTGGCGGAGAAACAGCCGGTCAAAGTAAGGGTACAAAACTGCTCCGGTCCTGCTTTAAGTCAATGGAGATTTTAATTTGCTTTTAAAGCTTGCAGTTATCAATCCATGGGGTCAAAAATTACAGGACCAGTATTGATGGAAAGTACTTGTTCAGAGCAGACTTCACAATAATTTTGGGCCAATTTAACATTCAGGCAGCGGAGAAACAGCCGGTCAAAGTAAGGGTACAAAACTGCTCTGGTCCTGCTTTAATTCAATGGAGATTTTAGTTTGCTTTAAAAGCTTGCGGTTATAGGTCCTAAAATTACAGGACCAGTATGGATGGAAAGGACTTGTTCAGAGTTAACTTTACACAGATTTTGGGGCTTTTTGACCTTCAGGTGGCGGAGCAATAGAAGGTCAAAGGAAGGGTACAAATCTCATCCGGTCC
Organism: Taudactylus pleione; assembly: GCA_031769625.1. NCBI lineage: Eukaryota > Metazoa > Chordata > Amphibia > Anura > Myobatrachidae > Taudactylus > Taudactylus pleione. The sequence goes on along the minus strand of JAUIMM010000322.1, from coordinate 2,208,115 downwards.
CACTTTAAGTCAATGGAGATTTTCATTTGCTTTAAAAGCTTGCGGTTATCGATCCATGGAGTCTAAAATTAGAGGACCAGTATGGATGGAAAGGACTTGTTCAGAGCTAACTTCACAACAATTTTAGGGCCATTTTGACATTCAGACGGCGAAGAAATAGCCGGTCAAAGGGAGGGTACAAAACTCCTCCTGTCCCACTTTAAGTCAATGCAGATTTTCATTTGCTTTAAAAGCTTGCGGTTATCGATCCATGGGGTAAAAAATTACAGGACCAGTATAGCTGGAAATGACTTGTTCAGCGCTAACTTCACAATAATTTTGGTCCATTTTGACATTCAGGCGGCGGAGAAACAGCCGGTCAAAGTTAGGGTACAAAACTGCTCCGGTCATGCTTTAAGTCAATGGAGATTTTAGTTTGGTTTAAAATCTTGGGGTTATAGATCCATTGGGTCTAAAATTACAGGACTAGTATGGATGGAAAGTACTCGTTCATAGCTAACTTCAAAACAATTTTGGACCATTTTGACCTTCAGGCGGAGGAGAAACAGCTAGTCAAAGTAATGGTTTAAAACTGCTCTGGTCCTGCTTTAAGTCAATGGAGATTTTAATTTGCTTTAAAAGCTTACAGTTATCGATCCATGGGGTCTAAAATGACAGGACCAGTATGGATGGAATGGACTTGCTCAGAGCTAACTTCACAACAATTTTGGGCCATTTTGACATTCAGGCGGCAGAGAAACAGCCGGCCAAATTAAGGGTACAAAACTCCCCCTGTCCCACTTTAAGTCAATGGAGATTTTCATTTGCTTTAAAAGCTTGCGGTTATCGATCCCTGGGGTCAAAAGTTACAGGACCAGTATACCTGGAAAGCACTTGTTCAGTGATAACTTCAGAACAATTTTGGGCCATTTTGACCTTCAGGCGGCGGAGAAATTGCCGGTCAAAGGAAGGGTACAAATCTCATCCGGTCCCACTTTAAGTCAATGAAGATTTTCATTTGATTTAAAGCTTGCAGTTATCGATCCATGGAGTCTAAAATTACAGGACCAGTATGGATGGAAAGGACTTGTTCATAGCTAACTTCACAACAATTTTAGGCCATTTTGACATTCAGGCGGCGGAGAAACAGCCGGTCAAAGTAAGGGTACAAAACTGCTCTGGTCCTGCTTTAAGTCAATGGAGATTTTAATTTGCTTTTAAAGCTGGCAGTTATCAATCCATGGGGTCTAAAATTACAGGACTAGTATGGATGGAAATGAGTTGTTCAGAGCTAACTTCACAATAATTTTGGGCCATTATGACATTCAGGCAGCGGAGAAACAGCCGGTCAAATTAAGGGTACAAAACTGCTCTGGTCCTGCTTTAATTCAATGGAGATTTTAGTTTGCTTTAAAAGCTTGAGGTTATAGGTCCTAAAATTACAGGACCAGTATGGGTGGAAAGGACTTGTTCAGAGCTAACTTTACACAGATTTTGGGGCTTTTTGACATTCAGGCGCCGGAGAAATAGCCGGTCAAAGGAAGGGTACAAAACTCCTCCTGTCCCACTTTAAGTTAATGGAGATTTTCATTTGCTTTAAAAGCTTGCGGTTATCGATCCATGGGGTCAAAAATTTAAGGACCAGAATTGCTCGAAAGCACTTGTTCAGTGCTAACTTCGAACCAGTTTTGGGCCATTTTGCCCTTCAGGCGGCGGAGAAAAAGCCGGTCAAAGGAAGGGTACAAAACTACTCCAGTCCCACTTTAAGTCAATGGAGATTTTCATTTGCTTTAAAAGCTTGCGGTTATTGATCCATGGAGTCAAAAATTACAGGACCAGTATGGCTGGAAAGGACTTGTTGAGTTAACTTCACAACAATTTTGGGCCATTTTGACCTTCAGGCAGCGGAGAAATAGCCAGCCAAAGAAAGGGTACAAAACTGCTCTGGTCCCGCTTTAAGTCAATGGAGATTTAAGTTTGCTTTAAAAGCTTGCGGTTATAGATCCATGGGGTATAAAATTACAGGACCAGTATGGCTGGAAAGGACTTGTTCAGAGCTAACTTTACACAGATTTTGGGGCTTTTTGACCTTCAGGCGGCGGAGAAATAGCTGGTCAAAGGAAGGGTACAAATCTCATCCGATCCCACTTTAAGTCAATGAAGATTTTCATTTGCTTTAAAAGTTTTCGGTTATCGATCCATGGGGTCAAAAATTACAGGACTAGTATTGCTGGAAAGCACTTGTTCAGTGCTAACTTCGAACCGATTTTGGGCCATATTGCCCTTCAGGTGGCGGAGAAAAAGCCGGTCAAAGTAAGGGTACAAAACTGCTCTGGTCCTGCTTTAAGTCAATGGAGATTTTCATTTGCTTTAAGAGCTTGCAGATATCGATCCATGGGGTCTTAAATTACAGGACCAGTATGGCTGGAAGGGACTTTTTCAGAGCTAATTTCACACAAATATTGGGCAATTTTGACCTGCAGGCGGCGGAGAAACAGCCAGCCAAATTAAGGGTACAAAACTCCCCCTGTCCCACTTTAAGACAATGGAGATTTTCATTTGCTTTAAAAGCTTGCGGTTATCGATCCATGGGGTCAAAAATTACAGCACCAGTATAGCTGGAAAGCACTTGCTCAGTGCTAACTTCAGAAGAATTTTGGGCCATTCTGACCTTCAGGCGGCGGAGAAATAGCCGGTCAATGTTATGGTACAAAACTGCTCCAGTCCCGCTTTAAGTCAATGGAGATTTTAGTTTGCTTTAAAAGCTTGCGGTTATAGATCCATGGGGTCTAAAATTACAGGACCAGTATGGCTGGAAAGTTCTTGTTCATAGCTAACTTCACAACAATTTTGTGCAATTTTGACCTTCAGGAGGCGGTGAAACAGCCGGTCGAAGTAAGGGTACAAAACTGCTCTGGTCCTGCTTTAAGTCAATGGAGATTTTCATTTGTTTTAAAAGCTTGTGGTTATCGATCCATGGAGTCTAAAATTAGAGGACCAGTATGGATGGAAAGGACTTGTTCAGAGCTAACTTCACAACAATTTTGGGCCATTTTGACCTTCAGGCGGCGAAGAAATAGCCGGTCAAAGGAAGGGTACAAAACTCCTCCTGTCCCACTTTAAGTCAATGCAGATTTTCATATGCTTTAAAAGCTTGCGGTTATCGATCCATGGGGTCAAAAATTACAGGACCAGTATGGCTGGAAATGACTTGTTCAGAGCTAACTTCACAAAAATCTTGGGCCATTTTGCCCTTCAGGCGGCAGAGAAAAAGCCGGTCAAAGGAAGGGTACAAAACTGCTCTGGTCCTGCTTTAAGTCAAAGGAGATTTTAGTTTGGTTTAAAAGCTTGGGGCTATAGATCCATGGGGTCTAAAATTACAGGACCAGTATGGATGGAAAGTACTTGTTCAGAGCTAACTTCAAAACAATTTTGGGCCATTTTGACCTTCAGGCGGCTGAGAAACAGCTGGTCAAAGTAAGGGTTCAAAACTGCTCTGGTCCTGCTTTAAGTCAATGGAGATTTTCATTTGCTTTAAAAGCTTGCAGATATCGATCCATGGGGTCTAAAATTACAGGACCAGTATGGCTGGAAGGGACTTGTTCAGAGCTAATTTCACACAAATATTGGGCAATTTTGACCTGCAGGCGGCGGAGAAACAGCCATTCAAAGTGAGGTTACAAAACACATCCGGTTCCACTTTAAGTTAATGGAGATTTTCATTTGATTTAAAGCTTGCAGTTATCGGTCCATGGGGTCTAAAATTACACGACCAGTATGGCTGGAAAGTACTTGTTCATAGCTAACTTCACAATAATTTTGGCCCATTTTAACATTCAGGCAGCGGAGAAACAGCCGGTCAAAGTAAGGGTACAAAACTGCTCTGGTCCTGCTTTAATTCAATGGAGATTTTAGTTTGCTTTAAAAGCTTGCGGTTATAGGTCCTAAAATTACAGGACCAGTATGGATGGAAAGGACTTGTTCAGAGTTAACTTTACACAGATTTTGGGGCTTTTTGACCTTCAGGTGGCGGAGCAATAGACAGTCAAAGGAAGGGTACAAATCTCATCCGGTCCCACTTTAAGTCAATGGAGATTTTCATTTGCTTTAAAAGCTTGTGGTTATCGATCCATGGAGTCTAAAATTAGAGGACCAGTATGGATGGAACGGACTTGTTCAGAGCTAACTTCACAACAATTTTAGGGCCATTTTGACCTTCAGACGGCGAAGAAATAGCCGGTCAAAGGGAGGGTACAAAACTCCTCCTTTCCCACTTTAAGTCAATGCAGATTTTCATTTGCTTTAAAAGCTTGCGGTTATCGATCCATGGGGTCAAAAATTACAGGACCAGTATAGCTGGAAATGACTTGTTCAGAGCTAACTTCACAATAATTTTGGTCCATTTTGACATTCAGGCGGCGGAGAAACAGCCGGTCAAAGTTAGGGTACAAAACTGCTCCGGTCACGCTTTAAGTCAATGGAGATTTTAGTTTGGTTTAAAATCTTGGGGTTATAGATCCATTGGGTCTAAAATTACAGGACCAGTATGGATGGAAAGTACTCGTTCATAGCTAACTTCAAAACAATTTTGGACCATTTTGACCTTCAGGCGGAGGAGTAACAGCTAGTCAAAGTAGTGGTTTAAAACTGCTCTGGTCCTGCTTTAAGTCAATGGAGATTTTCATTTGCTTTAAAAGCTTACAGTTATCGATCCATGGGGTCTAAAATGACAGGACCAGTATAGATGGAATGGACTTGCTCAGAGCTAACTTCACAACAATTTTGGGCCATTTTGACATTCAGGCGGCAGAGAAACAGCCGGCCAAATTAAGGGTACAAAACTCCCCCTGTCCCACTTTAAGTCAATGGAGATCTTCATTTGCTTTAAAAGCTTGCGGTTATCGATCCCTTAGGTCAAAAGTTACAGGACCAGTATACCTGGAAAGCACTTGTTCAGTGATAACTTCAGAACAATTTTGGGCCATTTTGACCTTCAGGCGGCGGAGAAATTGCCGGTCAAAGGAATTGTACAAATCTCATCCGGTCCCACTTTAAGTCAATGAAGATTTTCATTTGCTTTAAAAGCTTGCGGTTATCGATCCATGGAGTCTAAAATTACAGGACCAGTATGGATGGAAAGGACTTGTTCAGAGCTAACTTCACAACAATTTTGGGCCATTTTGACTTTCAGGCGGAGTAGAAATAGCCGGTCAAAGGAAGGGTACAAAACTCCTCCTGTCCCACTTTAAGTCAATGGAGATTTTTGTTTGCTTTAAAATCTTGCGGTTATAGATCCATGGGGTATAAAATTACAGGACCAGTATGGCTGGAAAGGACTTGTTCAGAGCTAACTTTACACAGATTTTGGGGCTTTTTGACCTTCCGGCGGCAGAGAAATAGCTGATCAAAGGAAGGGTACAAATCTCATCCGATCCCACTTTAAGTCAATGAAGATTTTCATTTGCTTTAAAAGCTTGCAGATATCGATCCATGGGGTCAAAAATTACAGGACCAGTATGGCTGGAAGGGACTTTTTCAGAGCTAATTTCACACAAATATTGGGCAATTTTGACCTGCAGGCGGCGGAGAAACAGCCAGCCAAATTAAGGGTACAAAACTCCCCCTGTCCCACTTTAAGACAATGGAGATTTTCATTTGCTTTAAAAGCTTGCGGTTATCGATCCATGGGGTCAAAAATTACAGCACCAGTATAGCTGGAAAGCACTTGCTCAGTGCTAACTTCAGAAGAATTTTGGGCCATTCTGACCTTCAGGCGGCGGAGAAATAGCCGGTCAATGTTATGGTACAAAACTGCTCCAGTCCCGCTTTAAGTCAATGGAGATTTTAGTTTGCTTTAAAAGCTTGCGGTTATAGATCCATGGGGTCTAAAATTACAGGACCAGTATGGCTGGAAAGTTCTTGTTCATAGCTAACTTCACAACAATTTTGTGCAATTTTGACCTTCAGGAGGCAGTGAAACAGCCGGTCGAAGTAAGGGTACAAAACTGCTCTGGTCCTGCTTTAAGTCAATGGAGATTTTCATTTGTTTTAAAAGCTTGTGGTTATCGATCCATGGAGTCTAAAATTAGAGGACCAGTATGGATGGAAAGGACTTGTTCAGAGCTAACTTCACAACAATTTTGGGCCATTTTGACCTTCAGGCGGCGAAGAAATAGCCGGTCAAAGGAAGGGTACAAAACTCCTCCTGTCCCACTTTAAGTCAATGCAGATTTTCATATGCTTTAAAAGCTTGCGGTTATCGATCCATGGGGTCAAAAATTACAGGACCAGTATGGCTGGAAATGACTTGTTCAGAGCTAACTTCACAATAATTTTGGGCCATTTTGCCCTTCAGGCGGCAGAGAAAAAGCCGGTCAAAGGAAGGGTACAAAACTGCTCTGGTCCTGCTTTAATTCAATGGAGATTTTAGTTTGCTTTAAAAGCTTGCGGTTATAGATCCATTGGGTCTAAAATTACAGGACCAGTATGGATGGAAAGTACTCGTTCATAGCTAACTTCAAAACAATTTTGGACCATTTTGACCTTCAGGCGGAGGAGTAACAGCTAGTCAAAGTAGTGGTTTAAAACTGCTCTGGTCCTGCTTTAAGTCAATGGAGATTTTCATTTGCTTTAAAAGCTTACAGTTATCGATCCATGGGGTCTAAAATGACAGGACCAGTATAGATGGAATGGACTTGCTCAGAGCTAACTTCACAACAATTTTGGGCCATTTTGACATTCAGGCGGCAGAGAAACAGCCGGCCAAATTAAGGGTACAAAACTCCCCCTGTCCCACTTTAAGTCAATGGAGATCTTCATTTGCTTTAAAAGCTTGCGGTTATCGATCCCTTAGGTCAAAAGTTACAGGACCAGTATACCTGGAAAGCACTTGTTCAGTGATAACTTCAGAACAATTTTGGGCCATTTTGACCTTCAGGCGGCGGAGAAATTGCCGGTCAAAGGAATTGTACAAATCTCATCCGGTCCCACTTTAAGTCAATGAAGATTTTCATTTGCTTTAAAAGCTTGCGGTTATCGATCCATGGAGTCTAAAATTACAGGACCAGTATGGATGGAAAGGACTTGTTCAGAGCTAACTTCACAACAATTTTGGGCCATTTTGACTTTCAGGCGGAGTAGAAATAGCCGGTCAAAGGAAGGGTACAAAACTCCTCCTGTCCCACTTTAAGTCAATGGAGATTTTTGTTTGCTTTAAAATCTTGCGGTTATAGATCCATGGGGTATAAAATTACAGGACCAGTATGGCTGGAAAGGACTTGTTCAGAGCTAACTTTACACAGATTTTGGGGCTTTTTGACCTTCCGGCGGCAGAGAAATAGCTGATCAAAGGAAGGGTACAAATCTCATCCGATCCCACTTTAAGTCAATGAAGATTTTCATTTGCTTTAAAAGCTTGCAGATATCGATCCATGGGGTCAAAAATTACAGGACCAGTATGGCTGGAAGGGACTTTTTCAGAGCTAATTTCACACAAATATTGGGCAATTTTGACCTGCAGGCGGCGGAGAAACAGCCAGCCAAATTAAGGGTACAAAACTCCCCCTGTCCCACTTTAAGACAATGGAGATTTTCATTTGCTTTAAAAGCTTGCGGTTATCGATCCATGGGGTCAAAAATTACAGCACCAGTATAGCTGGAAAGCACTTGCTCAGTGCTAACTTCAGAAGAATTTTGGGCCATTCTGACCTTCAGGCGGCGGAGAAATAGCCGGTCAATGTTATGGTACAAAACTGCTCCAGTCCCGCTTTAAGTCAATGGAGATTTTAGTTTGCTTTAAAAGCTTGCGGTTATAGATCCATGGGGTCTAAAATTACAGGACCAGTATGGCTGGAAAGTTCTTGTTCATAGCTAACTTCACAACAATTTTGTGCAATTTTGACCTTCAGGAGGCAGTGAAACAGCCGGTCGAAGTAAGGGTACAAAACTGCTCTGGTCCTGCTTTAAGTCAATGGAGATTTTCATTTGTTTTAAAAGCTTGTGGTTATCGATCCATGGAGTCTAAAATTAGAGGACCAGTATGGATGGAAAGGACTTGTTCAGAGCTAACTTCACAACAATTTTGGGCCATTTTGACCTTCAGGCGGCGAAGAAATAGCCGGTCAAAGGAAGGGTACAAAACTCCTCCTGTCCCACTTTAAGTCAATGCAGATTTTCATATGCTTTAAAAGCTTGCGGTTATCGATCCATGGGGTCAAAAATTACAGGACCAGTATGGCTGGAAATGACTTGTTCAGAGCTAACTTCACAATAATTTTGGGCCATTTTGCCCTTCAGGCGGCAGAGAAAAAGCCGGTCAAAGGAAGGGTACAAAACTGCTCTGGTCCTGCTTTAATTCAATGGAGATTTTAGTTTGCTTTAAAAGCTTGCGGTTATAGGTCCTAAAATTACAGGACCAGTATGGCTGGAAGGGACTTGTTCAGAGCTAATTTCACACAAATATTGGGCAATTTTGACCTGCAGGCGGCGGAGAAACAGCCAGTCAAAGTGAGGTTACAAAACACATCCGGTTCCACTTTAAGTTAATGGAGATTTTCATTTGATTTAAAGCTTGCAGTTATCGGTCCATGGGGTCTAAAATTACACGACCAGTATGGATGGAAAGTACTTGTTCATAGCTAACTTCACAATAATTTTGGCCCATTTTAACATTCAGGCAGCGGAGAAACAGCCGGTCAAAGTAAGGGTACAAAACTGCTCTGGTCCTGCTTTAATTCAATGGAGATTTTAGTTTGCTTTAAAAGCTTGCGGTTATACGTCCTAAAATTACAGGACCAGTATGGATGGAAAGGACTTGTTCAGAGTTAACTTTACACAGATTTTGGGGCTTTTTGACCTTCAGGTGGCGGAGCAATAGACAGTCAAAGGAAGGGTACAAATCTCATCCGGTCCCACTTTAAGTCAATGGAGATTTTCATTTGCTTTAAAAGCTTGCGGTTATCGATCCATGGAGTCTAAAATTAGAGGACCAGTATGGATGGAAAGGACTTGTTCAGAGCTAACTTCACAACAATTTTAGGGCCATTTTGACCTTCAGACGGCGAAGAAATAGCCGGTCAAAGGGAGGGTACAAAACTCCTCCTGTCCCACTTTAAGTCAATGCAGATTTTCATTTGCTTTAAAAGCTTGCAGATATCGATCCATGGGGTCAAAAATTACAGGACCAGTATGGCTGGAAGGGACTTTTTCAGAGCTAATTTCACACAAATATTGGGCAATTTTGACCTGCAGGCGGCGGAGAAACAGCCAGCCAAATTAAGGGTACAAAACTCCCCCTGTCCCACTTTAAGACAATGGAGATTTTCATTTGCTTTAAAAGCTTGCGGTTATCGATCCATGGGGTCAAAAATTACAGCACCAGTATAGCTGGAAAGCACTTGCTCAGTGCTAACTTCAGAAGAATTTTGGGCCATTCTGACCTTCAGGCGGCGGAGAAATAGCCGGTCAATGTTATGGTACAAAACTGCTCCAGTCCCGCTTTAAGTCAATGGAGATTTTAGTTTGCTTTAAAAGCTTGCGGTTATAGATCCATGGGGTCTAAAATTACAGGACCAGTATGGCTGGAAAGTTCTTGTTCATAGCTAACTTCACAACAATTTTGTGCAATTTTGACCTTCAGGAGGCAGTGAAACAGCCGGTCGAAGTAAGGGTACAAAACTGCTCTGGTCCTGCTTTAAGTCAATGGAGATTTTCATTTGTTTTAAAAGCTTGTGGTTATCGATCCATGGAGTCTAAAATTAGAGGACCAGTATGGATGGAAAGGACTTGTTCAGAGCTAACTTCACAACAATTTTGGGCCATTTTGACCTTCAGGCGGCGAAGAAATAGCCGGTCAAAGGAAGGGTACAAAACTCCTCCTGTCCCACTTTAAGTCAATGCAGATTTTCATATGCTTTAAAAGCTTGCGGTTATCGATCCATGGGGTCAAAAATTACAGGACCAGTATGGCTGGAAATGACTTGTTCAGAGCTAACTTCACAATAATTTTGGGCCATTTTGCCCTTCAGGCGGCAGAGAAAAAGCCGGTCAAAGGAAGGGTACAAAACTGCTCTGGTCCTGCTTTAATTCAATGGAGATTTTAGTTTGCTTTAAAAGCTTGCGGTTATAGGTCCTAAAATTACAGGACCAGTATGGCTGGAAGGGACTTGTTCAGAGCTAATTTCACACAAATATTGGGCAATTTTGACCTGCAGGCGGCGGAGAAACAGCCAGTCAAAGTGAGGTTACAAAACACATCCGGTTCCACTTTAAGTTAATGGAGATTTTCATTTGATTTAAAGCTTGCAGTTATCGGTCCATGGGGTCTAAAATTACACGACCAGTATGGATGGAAAGTACTTGTTCATAGCTAACTTCACAATAATTTTGGCCCATTTTAACATTCAGGCAGCGGAGAAACAGCCGGTCAAAGTAAGGGTACAAAACTGCTCTGGTCCTGCTTTAATTCAATGGAGATTTTAGTTTGCTTTAAAAGCTTGCGGTTATACGTCCTAAAATTACAGGACCAGTATGGATGGAAAGGACTTGTTCAGAGTTAACTTTACACAGATTTTGGGGCTTTTTGACCTTCAGGTGGCGGAGCAATAGACAGTCAAAGGAAGGGTACAAATCTCATCCGGTCCCACTTTAAGTCAATGGAGATTTTCATTTGCTTTAAAAGCTTGCGGTTATCGATCCATGGAGTCTAAAATTAGAGGACCAGTATGGATGGAAAGGACTTGTTCAGAGCTAACTTCACAACAATTTTAGGGCCATTTTGACCTTCAGACGGCGAAGAAATAGCCGGTCAAAGGGAGGGTACAAAACTCCTCCTGTCCCACTTTAAGTCAATGCAGATTTTCATTTGCTTTAAAAGCTTGCGGTTATTGATCCATGGGGTCAAAAATTACAGGACCAGTATAGCTGGAAATGACTTGTTCAGAGCTAACTTCACAATAATTTTGGTCCATTTTGACATTCAGGCGGCGGAGAAACAGCCGGTCAAAGTTAGGGTACAAAACTGCTCCGGTCACGCTTTAAGTCAATGGAGATTTTAGTTTGGTTTAAAATCTTGGGGTTATAGATCCATTGGTTCTAAAATTACAGGACCAGTATGGATGGAAAGTACTCGTTCATAGCTAACTTCAAAACAATTTTGGACCATTTTGACCTTCAGGCGGAGGAGTAACAGCTAGTCAAAGTAGTGGTTTAAAACTGCTCTGGTCCTGCTTTAAGTCAATGGAGATTTTAATTTGCTTTAAAAGCTTACAGTTATCGATCCATGGGGTCTAAAATGACAGGACCAGTATGGATGGAATGGACTTGCTCAGAGCTAACTTCACAACAATTTAAGGCCATTTTGACATTCAGGCGGCAGAGAAACAGCCGGCCAAATTAAGGGTACAAAACTCCCCCTGTCCCACTTTAAGTCAATGGAGATCTTCATTTGCTTTAAAAGCTTGCGGTTATCAATCCCTTAGGTCAAAAGTTACAGGACCAGTATACCTGGAAAGCACTTGTTCAGTGATAACTTCAGAACAATTTTGGGCCATTTTGACCTTCAGGCGGCGGAGAAATTGCCGGTCAAAGGAAGGGTACAAATCTCATCCGGTCCCACTTTAAGTCAATGAAGATTTTCATTTGATTTAAAAGCTTGCGGTTATCGATCCATGGAGTCTAAAATTACAGGACCAGTATGGATGGAAAGGACTTGTTCAGAGCTAACTTCACAACAATTTTGGGCCATTTTGACTTTCAGGCGGAGGAGAAATAGCCGGTCAAAGGAAGGGTACAAAACTCCTCCTGTCCCACTTTAAGTCAATGGAGATTTTTGTTTGCTTTAAAATCTTGCGGTTATAGATCCATGGGGTATAAAATTACAGGACCAGTATGGCTGGAAAGGACTTGTTCAGAGCTAACTTTACACAGATTTTGGGGCTTTTTGACCTTCCGGCGGCGGAGAAATAGCTGATCAAAGGAAGGGTACAAATCTCATCCGATCCCACTTTAAGTCAATGAAGATTTTCATTTGCTTTAAAAGCTTGCAGATATCGATCCATGGGGTCGAAAATTACAGGACCAGTATGGCTGGAAGGGACTTTTTCAGAGCTAATTTCACACAAATATTGGGCAATTTTGACCTGCAGGCGGTGGAGAAACAGCCAGCCAAATTAAGGGTACAAAACTCCCCCTGTCCCACTTTAAGACAATGGAGATTTTCATTTGCTTTAAAAGCTTGCGGTTATCGATCCATGGGGTCAAAAATTACAGCACCAGTATAGCTGGAAAGCACTTGCTCAGTGCTAACTTCAGAAGAATTTTGGGCCATTCTGACCTTCAGGCGGCGGAGAAATAGCCGGTCAATGTTATGGTACAAAACTGCTCCAGTCCCGCTTTAAGTCAATGGAGATTTTAGTTTGCTTTAAAAGCTTGCGGTTATAGATCCATGGGGTCTAAAATTACAGGACCAGTATGGCTGGAAAGTTCTTGTTCATAGCTAACTTCACAACAATTTTGTGCAATTTTGACCTTCAGGAGGCGGTGAAACAGCTGGTCGAAGTAAGGGTACAAAACTGCTCTGGTCCTGCTTTAAGTCAATGGAGATTTTCATTTGTTTTAAAAGCTTGTGGTTATCGATCCATGGAGTCTAAAATTAGAGATTTTAGTTTGCTTTAAAAGCTTGCGGTTATAGGTCCTAAAATTACAGGACCAGTATGGATAGAAAGGACTTGTTCAGAGTTAACTTTACACAGATTTTGGGGCTTTTTGACCTTCAGGTGGCGGAGCAATAGACAGTCAAAGGAAGGGTACAAATCTCATCCGGTCCCACTTTAAGTCAATGGAGATTTTCATTTGCTTTAAAAGCTTGCGGTTATCGATCCATGGAGTCTAAAATTAGAGGACCAGTATGGATGGAAAGGACTTGTTCAGAGCTAACTTCACAACAATTTTAGGGCCATTTTGACCTTCAGACGGCGAAGAAATAGCCGGTCAAAGGGAGGGTACAAAACTCCTCCTGTCCCACTTTAAGTCAATGCAGATTTTCATTTGCTTTAAAAGCTTGCGGTTATCGATCCATGGGGTCAAAAATTACAGGACCAGTATAGCTGGAAATGACTTGTTCAGAACTAACTTCACAATAATTTTGGTCCATTTTGACATTCAGGCGGCGGAGAAACAGCCGGTCAAAGTTAGGGTACAAAACTGCTCCGGTCACGCTTTAAGTCAATGGAGATTTTAGTTTGGTTTAAAATCTTGGGGTTATAGATCCATTGGGTCTAAAATTACAGGACCAGTATGGATGGAAAGTACTCGTTCATAGCTAACTTCAAAACAATTTTGGACCATTTTGACCTTCAGGCGGAGGAGTAACAGCTAGTCAAAGTAGTGGTTTAAAACTGCTCTTGTCCTGCTTTATGTCAATGGAGATTTTAATTTGCTTTAAAAGCTTACAGTTATCGATCCATTGGGTCTAAAATGACAGGACCAGTATGGATGGAATGGACTTGCTCAGAGCTAACTTCACAACAATTTTGGGCCATTTTGACATTCAGGCGGCAGAGAAACAGCCGGCCAAATTAAGGGTACAAAACTCCCCCTGTCCCACTTTAAGTCAATGGAGATCTTCATTTGCTTTAAAAGCTTGCGGTTATAGATCCATGGGGTATAAAATTACAGGACCAGTATACCTGGAAAGCACTTGTTCAGTGATAACTTCAGAACAATTTTGGGCCATTTTGACCTTCAGGCGGCGGAGAAATTGCCGGTCAAAGGAAGGGTACAAATCTCATCCGGTCCCACTTTAAGTCAATGAAGATTTTCATTTGCTTTAAAAGCTTGCGGTTATCGATCCATGGAGTCTAAAATTACAGGACCAGTATGGATGGAAAGGACTTGTTCAGAGCTAACTTCACAACAATTTTGGGCCATTTTGACTTTCAGGCGGAGGAGAAATAGCCGGTCAAAGGAAGGGTACAAAACTCCTCCTGTCCCACTTTAAGTCAATGGAGATTTTTGTTTGCTTTAAAATCTTGCGGTTATAGATCCATGGGGTATAAAATTACAGGACCAGTATGGCTGGAAAGGACTTGTTCAGAGCTAACTTTACACAGATTTTGGGGCTTTTTGACCTTCCGGCAGCGGAGAAATAGCTGATCAAAGGAAGGGTACAAATCTCATCCGATCCCACTTTAAGTCAATGAAGATTTTCATTTGCTTTAAAAGCTTGCAGATATCGATCCATGGGGTCGAAAATTACAGGACCAGTATGGCTGGAAGGGACTTTTTCAGAGCTAATTTCACACAAATATTGGGCAATTTTGACCTGCAGGCGGCGGAGAAACAGCCAGCCAAATTAAGGGTACAAAACTCCAACTGTCCCACTTTAAGACAATGGAGATTTTCATTTGCTTTAAAAGCTTGCGGTTATCGATCCATGGGGTCAAAAATTACAGCACCAGTATGGCTGGAAAGCACTTGCTCAGTGCTAACTTCAGAAGAATTTTGGGCCATTCTGACCTTCAGGCGGCGGAGAAATAGCCAGTCAATGTTATGGTACAAAACTGCTCCAGTCCCGCTTTAAGTCAATGGAGATTTTAGTTTGCTTTAAAAGCTTGCGGTTATAGATCCATGGGGTCTAAAATTACAGGACCAGTATGGCTGGAAAGTTCTTGTTCATAGCTAACTTCACAACAATTTTGTGCAATTTTGACCTTCAGGAGGCGGTGAAACAGCCGGTCGAAGTAAGGGTACAAAACTGCTCTGGTCCTGCTTTAAGTCAATGGAGATTTTCATTTGTTTTAAAAGCTTGTGGTTATCGATCCATGGAGTCTAAAATTAGAGGACCAGTATGGATGGAAAGGACTTGTTCAGAGCTAACTTCACAACAATTTTGGGCCATTTTGACCTTCAGGCGGCGAAGAAATAGCCGGTCAAAGGAAGGGTACAAAACTCCTCCTGTCCCACTTTAAGTCAATGCAGATTTTCATATGCTTTAAAAGCTTGCGGTTATCTATCCATGGGGTCAAAAATTACAGGACCAGTATGGCTGGAAATGACTTGTTCAGAGCTAACTTCACAATAATTTTGGGCCATTTTGCCCTTCAGGCGGCAGAGAAAAAGCCGGTCAAAGGAAGGGTACAAAACTGCTCTGGTCCTGCTTTAAGTCAAAGGAGATTTTAGTTTGGTTTAAAAGCTTGGGGTTATAGATCCATGGGGTCTAAAATTACAGGACCAGTATGGATGGAAAGCACTTGTTCATAGCTAACTTCAAAACAATTTTGGGCCATTTTGACCTTCAGGCGGCTGAGAAACAGCTGGTCAAAGTAAGGGTTCAAAACTGCTCTGGTCCTGCTTTAAGTCAATGGAGATTTTCATTTGCTTCAAAAGCTTGCAGATATCGATCCATGGGGTCTAAAATTACAGGACCAGTATGGCTGGAAGGGACTTGTTCAGAGCTAATTTCACACAAATATTGGGCAATTTTGACCTGCAGGCGGCGGAGAAACAGCCAGTCAAAGTGGGGTTACAAAACACATCCGGTTCCACTTTAAGTTAATGGAGATTTTCATTTGATTTAAAGCTTGCAGTTATCGGTCAATGGGGTCAAAAATTACAGGACCAGTATTGATGGAAAGTACTTGTTCAGAGCAGACTTCACAACAATTTTGGGCCATTTTGACCTTCAGGTGGCGGAGAAACAGCCGGTCAAAGTAAGGGTACAAAACTGCTCCGGTCCTGCTTTAAGTCAATGGAGATTTTAATTTGCTTTTAAACCTTGCAGTTATCAATCCATGGGGTCAAAAATTACAGGACCAGTATTGATGGAAAGTACTTGTTCAGAGCAGACTTCACAATAATTTTGGGCCAATTTAACATTCAGGCAGCGGAGAAACAGCCGGTCAAAGTAAGGGTACAAAACTGCTCTGGTCCTGCTTTAATTCAATGGAGATTTTAGTTTGCTTTAAAAGCTTGCGGTTATAGGTCCTAAAATTACAGGACCAGTATGGATGGAAAGGACTTGTTCAGAGTTAACTTTACACAGATTTTGGGGCTTTTTGACCTTCAGGTGGCGGAGCAATAGAAGGTCAAAGGAAGGGTACAAATCTCATCCGGTCCCACTTTAAGTCAATGGAGATTTTCATTTGCTTTAAAAGCTTGCGGTTATCGATCCATGGAGTCTAAAATTAGAGGACCAGTATGGATGGAAAGGACTTGTTCAGAGCTAACTTCACAACAATTTTAGGGCCATTTTGACATTCAGACGGCGAAGAAATAGCCGGTCAAAGGGAGGGTACAAAACTCCTCCTGTCCCACTTTAAGTCAATGCAGATTTTCATTTGCTTTAAAAGCTTGCGGTTATCGATCCATGGGGTAAAAAATTACAGGACCAGTATAGCTGGAAATGACTTGTTCAGAGCTAACTTCACAATAATTTTGGTCCATTTTGACATTCAGGTGGCGGAGAAACAGCCGGTCAAAGTTAGGGTACAAAACTGCTCCGGTCACGCTTTAAGTCAATGGAGATTTTAGTTTGGTTTAAAATCTTGGGGTTATAGATCCATTGGGTCTAAAATTACAGGACCAGTATGGCTGGAAAGTTCTTGTTCATAGCTAACTTCACAACAATTTTGTGCAATTTTGACCTTCAGGAGGCGGTGAAACAGCCGGTCGAAGTAAGGGTACAAAACTGCTCTGGTCCTGCTTTAAGTCAATGGAGATTTTCATTTGTTTTAAAAGCTTGTGGTTATCGATCCATGGAGTCTAAAATTAGAGGACCAGTATGGATGGAAAGGACTTGTTCAGAGCTAACTTCACAACAATTTTGGGCCATTTTGACCTTCAGGCGGCGAAGAAATAGCCGGTCAAAGGAAGGGTACAAAACTCCTCCTGTCCCACTTTAAGTCAATGCAGATTTTCATATGCTTTAAAAGCTTGCGGTTATCTATCCATGGGGTCAAAAATTACAGGACCAGTATGGCTGGAAATGACTTGTTCAGAGCTAACTTCACAATAATTTTGGGCCATTTTGCCCTTCAGGCGGCAGAGAAAAAGCCGGTCAAAGGAAGGGTACAAAACTGCTCTGGTCCTGCTTTAAGTCAAAGGAGATTTTAGCTTGGTTTAAAAGCTTGGGGTTATAGATCCATGGGGTCTAAAATTACAGGACCAGTATGGATGGAAAGCACTTGTTCATAGCTAACTTCAAAACAATTTTGGGCCATTTTGACCTTCAGGCGGCTGAGAAACAGCTGGTCAAAGTAAGGGTTCAAAACTGCTCTGGTCCTGCTTTAAGTCAATGGAGATTTTCATTTGCTTTAAAAGCTTGCAGATATCGATCCATGGGGTCTAAAATTACAGGACCAGTATGGCTGGAAGGGACTTGTTCAGAGCTAATTTCACACAAATATTGGGCAATTTTGACCTGCAGGCGGCGGAGAAACAGCCAGTCAAAGTGGGGTTACAAAACACATCCGGTTCCACTTTAAGTTAATGGAGATTTTCATTTGATTTAAAGCTTGCAGTTATCGGTCAATGGGGTCTAAAATTACACAACCAGTATGGATGGAAAGTACTTGTTCATAGCTAACTTCACAACAATTTTGGGCCATTTTGACCTTCAGGTGGCGGAGAAACAGCCGGTCAAAGTAAGGGTACAAAACTGCTCCGGTCCTGCTTTAAGTCAATGGAGATTTTAATTTGCTTTTAAACCTTGCAGTTATCAATCCATGGGGTCAAAAATTACAGGACCAGTATTGATGGAAAGTACTTGTTCAGAGCAGACTTCACAATAATTTTGGGCCAATTTAACATTCAGGCAGCGGAGAAACAGCCGGTCAAAGTAAGGGTACAAAACTGCTCTGGTTCTGCTTTAATTCAATGGAGATTTTAGTTTGCTTTAAAAGCTTGCGGTTATAGGTCCTAAAATTACAGGACCAGTATGGATGGAAAGGACTTGTTCAGAGTTAACTTTACACAGATTTTGGGGCTTTTTGACCTTCAGGTGGCGGAGCAATAGAAGGTCAAAGGAAGGGTACAAATCTCATCCGGTCCCACTTTAAGTCAATGGAGATTTTCATTTGCTTTAAAAGCTTGCGGTTATCGATCCATGGAGTCTAAAATTAGAGGACCAGTATGGATGGAAAGGACTTGTTCAGAGCTAACTTCACAACAATTTTAGGGCCATTTTGACATTCAGACGGCGAAGAAATAGCCGGTCAAAGGGAGGGTACAAAACTCCTCCTGTCCCACTTTAAGTCAATGCAGATTTTCATTTGCTTTAAAAGCTTGCGGTTATCGATCCATGGGGTAAAAAATTACAGGACCAGTATAGCTGGAAATGACTTGTTCAGAGCTAACTTCACAATAATTTTGGTCCATTTTGACATTCAGGCGGCGGAGAAACAGCCGGTCAAAGTTAGGGTACAAAACTGCTCCGGTCACGCTTTAAGTCAATGGAGATTTTAGTTTGGTTTAAAATCTTGGGGTTATAGATCCATTGGGTCTAAAATTACAGGACCAGTATGGATGGAAAGTTCTCGTTCATAGCTAACTTCAAAACAATTTTGGACCATTTTGACCTTCAGGCGGAGGAGAAACAGCTAGTCAAAGTAAGGGTTTAAAACTGCTCTGGTCCTGCTTTAAGTCAATGGAGATTTTAATTTGCTTTAAAAGCTTACAGTTATCGATCCATGGGGTCTAAAATGACAGGACCAGTATGGATGGAATGGACTTGCTCAGAGATAACTTCACAACAATTTTGGGCCATTTTGACATTCAGGCGGCGGAGAAACAGCCGGCCAAATTAAGGGTACAAAACTCCCCCTGTCCCACTTTAAAACAATGGAGATTTTCATTTGCTTTAAAAGCTTGCGGTTATCGATCCATGGGGTCAAAAACTACAGCACCAGTATAGCTGGAAAGCACTTGCTCAGTGCTAACTTCAGAACAATTTTGGGCCATTTTGACCTTCAGGCGGCGGAGAAATAGCCGGTCAATGTTATGGAACAAAACTGCTCCGGTTCTGCTTTAAGTCAATGGAGATTTTAGTTTGCTTTAAAAGCTTGCGGTTATAGATCCATGGGGTCTAAAATTACAGGACCAATATGGCTGGAAAGTACTTGTTCATAGCTAACTTCACAACAATTATGTGCAATTTTGACCTTCAGGAGGCGGTGAAACAGCCGGTCGAAGTAAGGGTACAAAACTGCTCTGGTCCTGCTTTAAGTCAATGGAGATTTTCATTTGTTTTAAAAGCTTGTGGTTATCGATCCATGGAGTCTAAAATTAGAGGACCAATATGGAAGGAAAGGACTTGTTCAGAGCTAACTTCACAACAATTTTGGGCCATTTTGACCTTCAGGCGGCGAAGAAATAGCCGGTCAAAGGAAGGGTACAAAACT
Organism: Taudactylus pleione; assembly: GCA_031769625.1. Lineage (NCBI taxonomy): Eukaryota > Metazoa > Chordata > Amphibia > Anura > Myobatrachidae > Taudactylus > Taudactylus pleione. Next base: position 2,188,742 of record JAUIMM010000322.1, on the reverse strand, counting down.
CCTCCTGTCCCACTTTAAGTCAATGCAGATTTTCATATGCTTTAAAAGCTTGCGGTTATCGATCCATGGGGTCAAAAATTACAGGACCAGTATGGCTGGAAATGACTTGTTCAGAGCTAACTTCACAATAATTTTGGTCCATTTTGACATTCAGGCGGCGGAGAAACAGCCGGTCAAAGTTAGGGTTCAAAACTGCTCTGGTCCTGCTTTAAGTCAATGGAGATTTTAATTTGCTTTAAAAGCTTGCAGTTATTGATCCATGGGGTCTAAAATTACAGGACCAGTATGGCTGGAAGGACTTGTTCAGAGCTAACTTTACACAGATTTTGGGGCTTTTTGACCTTCAGGCGGCGGAGAAATAGCTGATCAAAGGAAGGGTACAAATCTCATCCGATCCCACTTTAAGTCAATGAAGATTTTCATTCGCTTTAAAAGCTTTCGGTTATCAATCCATGGAGTCTAAAATTACAGGACCAGTATGGATGAAAAGGACTTGTTCAGAGCTAACTTCACAACAATTTTGGGCCATTTTGACATTCAGGCGGCGGAGAAATAGCCGGTCAAAGGAAGGGTACAAAACTCCTCCTGTCCCACTTTAAGTCAATGGAGATTTTCATTTGCTTTAAAAGCTTGCGGTTATCGATCCCTGGGGTCAAAAGTTACAGGACCAGTATACCTGGAAAGCACTTGTTCAGTGATAACTTCAGAACAATTTTGGGCCATTTTGACCTTCAGGCGGCGGAGAAATTGCCGGTCAAAGGAAGGGTACAAAACTCCTCCTGTCCCACTTTAAGTCAATGCAGATTTTCATATGCTTTAAAAGCTTGCGGTTATCGATCCATGGGGTCTAAAATTACAGGACCAGTATGGCTGGAAAGTTCTTGTTTATAGCTAACTTCACAACAATTTTGGGCCATTTTGACATTCAGGCGGCAGAGAAACAGCCGGCCAAATTAAGGGTACAAAACTCCCCCTGTCCCACTTTAAGTCAATGGAGATTTTCATTTGCTTTAAAAGCTTGCGGTTATCGATCCCTGGGGTCAAAAGTTACAGGACCAGTATACCTGGAAAGCACTTGTTCAGTGATAACTTCAGAACAATTTTGGGCCATTTTGACCTTCAGGCGGCGGAGAAATTGCCGGTCAAAGGAAGGGTACAAATCTCATCCGGTCCCACTTTAAGTCAATGAAGATTTTCATTTGCTTTAAAAGCTTGCAGTTATCGATCCATGGAGTCTAAAATTACAGGACCAGTATGGATGGAAAGGACTTGTTCAGAGCTAACTTCACAACAATTTTGGGCCATTTTGACTTTCAGGCGGAGGAGAAATAGCCGGTCAAAGGAAGGGTAGAAAACTCCTCCTGTCCCACTTTAAGTCAATGGAGATTTTTGTTTGCTTTAAAAGCTTGCGGTTATAGATCCATGGGGTATAAAATTACAGGACCAGTATGGCTGGAAAGGACTTGTTCAGAGCTAACTTTACACAGATTTTGGGGCTTTTTGACCTTCCGGCGGCGGAGAAATAGCTGATCAAAGGAAGGGTACAAATCTCATCCGATCCCACTTTAAGTCAATGAAGATTTTCATTTGCTTTAAAAGCTTTCGGTTATCAATCCATGGGGTCGAAAATTACAGGACCAGCATGGCTGGAAGGGACTTGTTCAGAGCTAATCTCACACAAATATTGGGCAATTTTGACTTGCAGGTGGCGGAGAAACAGCCAGTCAAAGTGAGGTTACAAAACTCATCCGGTTCCACTTTAAGTTAATGGAGATTTTCATTTGATTTAAAGCTTGCAGTTATCAATCCATGGGGTCTAAAATTACAGGACCAGTATGGATGGAAAGTACTTGTTCATAGCTAACTTCACAACAATTTTGGGCCATTTTGACATTCAGGCGGCGGAGAAACAGACGGTCAAAGTAAGGGTACAAAACTGCTCTGGTCCTGCTTTAAGTCAATGGAGATTTTAATTTGCTTCTAAAGCTTGCAGTTATCAATCCATGGGGTCTAAAATTACAGGACTAGTATGGATGGAAATGAGTTGTTCAGAGCTAACTTCACAATAATTTTGGGCCATTTTGACATTCAGGCAGCGGAGAAACAGCCGGTAAAATTAAGGGTACAAAACTGCTCTGGTCCTGCTTTAAGTTAATGGAGATTTTCATTTGCTTTAAAAGCTTGCAGTTATCGATCCATGGGGTCAAAAATTTAAGGACCAGAATTGCTCGAAAGCACTTGTTCAGTGCTAACTTCGAACCGGTTTTGGGCCATTTTGCCCTTCAGGCGGCAAGAAAAAGCCGGTCAAAGGAAGGGTACAAAACTACTCCAGTCCCACTTTAAGTCAATGGAGATTTTCATTTGCTTTAAAAGCTTGCGGTTATTGATCCATGGAGTCAAAAATTACAGGACCAGTATGGCTGGAAAGGACTTGTTGAGTTAACTTCACAACAATTTTGGGCCATTTTGACCTTCAGGCAGCGGAGAAATAGCCAGCCAAAGAAAGGGTACAAAACTGCTCTGGTCCCGCTTTAAGTCAATGGGGATTTTAGTTTGCTTTAAAAGCTTGCGGTTATAGATCCATGGGGTATAAAATTACAGGACCAGTATGGATGGAAAGGACTTGTTCAGAGCTAACTTCACAACAATTTTGGGCCGTTTTGACATTCAGGCAGCGGAGAAACAGCCTTTCAAAGTAAGGGTACAAAACTGCACTGGTCCTGCTTTAATTCAATGGAGATTTTAGTTTGCTTTAAAAGCTTGCAGTTATAGATCCATGGGGTATAAAATTACAGGACCAGTATGGCTGGAAAGGACTTGTTCAGAGATAACTTTACACCGATTTTGGAACTTTTTGACCTTCAGGCGGCGGAGAAATAGCTGGTCAAAGGAAGGGTACAAATCTCATCCGATCCCACTTTAAGTCAATGAAGATTTTCATTTGCTTTAAAAGTTTTCGGTTATCGATCCATGGGGTCAAAAATTACAGGACTAGTATTGCTGGAAAGCACTTGTTCAGTGCTAACTTCGAACCGATTTTGGGCCATTTTGCCCTTCAGGTGGCGGAGAAAAAGCCGGTCAAAGTAAGGGTACAAAACTGCTCTGGTCCTGCTTTAAGTCAATGGAGATTTTCATTTGCTTTAAAAGCTTGCAGATATCGATCCATGGGGTCGAAAATTACAGGACCAGTATGGCTGGAAGGGACTTTTTCAGAGCTAATTTCACACAAATATTGGGCAATTTTGACCTGCAGGCGGCGGAGAAACAGCCAGCCAAATTAAGGGTACAAAACTCCCCCTGTCCCACTTTAAGACAATGGAGATTTTCATTTGCTTTAAAAGCTTGCGGTTATCGATCCATGGGGTCAAAAATTACAGCACCAGTATAGCTGGAAAGCACTTACTCAGTGCTAACTTCAGAACAATTTTGGGCCATTCTGACCTTCAGGCGGCGGAGAAATAGCCGGTCAATGTTATGGTACAAAACTGCTCCAGTCCCGCTTTAAGTCAATGGAGATTTTAGTTTGCTTTAAAAGCTTGCGGTTATAGATCCATGGGGTCTAAAATTACAGGACCAGTATGGCTGGAAAGTTCTTGTTCATAGCTAACTTCACAACAATTTTGTGCAATTTTGACCTTCAGGAGGCGGTGAAACAGCCGGTCGAAGTAAGGGTACAAAACTGCTCTGGTCCTGCTTTAAGTCAAAGGAGATTTTAGTTTGGTTTAAAAGCTTGGGGTTATAGATCCATGGGGTCTAAAATTACAGGACCAGTATGGATGGAAAGGACTTGTTCAGAGCTAACTTCAAAACAATTTTGGGCCATTTTGACCTTCAGGCGGCTGAGAAACAGCTGGTCAAAGTAAGGGTTCAAAACTGCTCTGGTCCTGCTTTAAGTCAATGGAGATTTTCATTTGCTTTAAAAGCTTGCAGATATCGATCCATGGGGTCTAAAATTACAGGACCAGTATGGCTGGAAGGGACTTGTTCAGAGCTAATTTCACACAAATATTGGGCAATTTTGACCTGCAGGCGGCGGAGAAACAGCCAGTCAAAGTGAGGTTACAAAACACATCCGGTTCCACTTTAAGTTAATGGAGATTTTCATTTGATTTAAAGCTTGCAGTTATCGGTCAATGGGGTCTAAAATTACACAACCAGTATGGATGGAAAGTACTTGTTCATAGCTAACTTCACAACAATTTTGGGCCATTTTGACCTTCAGGTGGCGGAGAAACAGCCGGTCAAAGTAAGGGTACAAAACTGCTCCGGTCCTGCTTTAAGTCAATGGAGATTTTAATTTGCTTTTAAAGCTTGCAGTTATCAATCCATGGGGTAAAAAATTACAGGACCAGTATTGATTGCAAGTACTTGTTCAGAGCAGACTTCACAATAAATTTGGGCCAATTTAACATTCAGGCAGCGGAGAAAAAGCCGGTCAAAGTAAGGGTACAAAACTGCTCTGGTCCTGCTTTAATTCAATGGAGATTTTAGTTTGCTTTAAAAGCTTGCGGTTATAGGTCCTAAAATTACAGGACCAGTATGGATGGAAAGGACTTGTTCAGAGTTAACTTTACACAGATTTTGGGGATTTTTGACCTTCAGGTGGCGGAGCAATAGAAGGTCAAAGGAAGGGTACAAATCTCATCCGGTCCCACTTTAAGTCAATGGAGATTTTCATTTGCTTTAAAAGCTTGCGGTTATCGATCCATGGAGTCTAAAATTAGAGGACCAGTATGGATGGAAAGGACTTGTTCAGAGCTAACTTCACAACAATTTTAGGGCCATTTTGACATTCAGACGGCGAAGAAATAGCCGGTCAAAGGGAGGGTACAAAACTCCTCCTGTCCCACTTTAAGTCAATGCAGATTTTCATTTGCTTTAAAAGCTTGCGGTTATCGATCCATGGGGTAAAAAATTACAGGACCAGTATAGCTGGAAATGACTTGTTCAGAGCTAACTTCACAATAATTTTGGTCCATTTTGACATTCAGGCGGCGGAGAAACAGCCGGTCAAAGTTAGGGTACAAAACTGCTCCGGTCACGCTTTAAGTCAATGGAGATTTTAGTTTGGTTTAAAATCTTGGGGTTATAGATCCATTGGGTCTAAAATTACAGGACCAGTATGGATGGAAAGTTCTCGTTCATAGCTAACTTCAAAACAATTTTGGACCATTTTGACCTTCAGGCGGAGGAGAAACAGCTAGTCAAAGTAAGGGTTTAAAACTGCTCTGGTCCTGCTTTAAGTCAAAGGAGATTTTAATTTGCTTTAAAAGCTTACAGTTATCGATCCATGGGGTCTAAAATGACAGGACCAGTATGGATGGAATGGACTTGCTCAGAGCTAACTTCACAACAATTTTGGGCCCTTTTGACATTCAGGCGGCGGAGAAACAGCCGGCCAAATTAAGGGTACAAAACTCCCCCTGTCCCACTTTAAAACAATGGAGATTTTCATTTGCTTTAAAAGCTTGCGGTTATCGATCCATGGGGTCAAAAACTACAGCACCAGTATAGCTGGAAAGCACTTGCTCAGTGCTAACTTCAGAACAATTTTGGGCCATTTTGACCTTCAGGCGGCGGAGAAATAGCCGGTCAATGTTATGGAACAAAACTGCTCCGGTTCTGCTTTAAGTCAATGGAGATTTTAGTTTGCTTTAAAAGCTTGCGGTTATAGATCCATGGGGAATAAAATTACAGGACCAGTATGGCTGGAAAGTACTTGTTCATAGCTAACTTCACAACAATTATGTGCAATTTTGACCTTCAGGAGGCGGTGAAACAGCCGATCGAAGTAAGGGTACAAAACTGCTCTGGTCCTGCTTTAAGTCAATGGAGATTTTCATTTGTTTTAAAAGCTTGTGGTTATCGATCCATGGAGTCTAAAATTAGAGGACCAGTATGGATGGAAAGGACTTGTTCAGAGCTAACTTCACAACAATTTTGGGCCATTTTGACCTTCTGGCGGCGAAGAAATAGCCGGTCAAAGGAAGGGTACAAAACTCCTCCTGTCCCACTTTAAGTCAATGCAGATTTTCATATGCTTTAAAAGCTTGCGGTTATCGATCCCTGGGGTCAAAAGTTACAGGACCAGTATACCTGGAAAGCACTTGTTCAGTGATAACTTCAGAACAATTTTGGGCCATTTTGACCTTCAGGCGGCGGAGAAATTGCCGGTCAAAGGAAGGGTACAAAACTCCTCCTGTCCCACTTTAAGTCAATGCAGATTTCCATATGCTTTAAAAGCTTGCGGTTATCGATCCATGGGGTTTAAAATTACAGGACCAGTATGGCTGGAAAGTTCTTGTTCATAGCTAACTTCACAACAATTTTGTGCAATTTTGACCTTCAGGAGGCGGTGAAACAGCCGGTCGAAGTAAGGGTACAAAACTGCTCTGGTCCTGCTTTAAGTCAATGGAGATTTTCATTTGTTTTAAAAGCTTGTGGTTATCGATCCATGGAGTCTAAAATTAGAGGACCAGTATGGATGGAAAGGACTTGTTCAGAGCTAACTTCACAACAATTTTGGGCCATTTTGACCTTCAGGCGGCGAAGAAATAGCCGGTCAAAGGAAGGGTACAAAACTCCTCCTGTCCCACTTTAAGTCAATGCAGATTTTCATATGCTTTAAAAGCTTGCGGTTATCGATCCATAGGGTCAAAAATTACAGGACCAGTATGGCTGGAAATGACTTGTTCAGAGCTAACTTCACAATAATTTTGGGCTATTTTGCCCTTCAGGCGGCGGAGAAATAGCCGGTCAAAGGAAGGGTACAAAACTGCTCTGGTCCTGCTTTAAGTCAAAGGAGATTTTAGTTTGGTTTAAAAGCTTGGGGTTATAGATCCATGGGGTGTAAAATTACAGGACCAGTATGGATGGAAAGTACTTGTTCATAGCTAACTTCAAAACAATTTTGGGCCATTTTGACCTTCAGGCGGCTGAGAAACAGCTGGTCAAATTAAGGGTTCAAAACTGCTCTGGTCCTGCTTTAAGTCAATGGAGATTTTAATTTGCTTTAAAAGCTTGCAGTTATCGATCCATGGGGTCTAAAATTACAGGACCAGTATGGCTGGAAAGGACTTGTTCAGAGCTAACTTTACACAGATTTTGGGGCTTTTTGACCTTCAGGCGGCGGAGAAATAGCTGATCAAAGGAAGGGTACAAATCTCATCCGATCCCACTTTAAGTCAATGAAGATTTTCATTTGCTTTAAAAGCTTTCGGTTATCAATCCATGGAGCCTAAAATTACAGGACCAGTATGGCTGGAAAGGACTTGTTCAGAGCTAACTTTACACAGATTTTGGGGCTTTTTGACCTTCAGGCGGCGGAGAAATAGCTGATCAAAGGAAGGGTACAAATCTCATCCGATCCCACTTTAAGTCAATGAAGATTTTCATTTGCTTTAAAAGCTTTCGGTTATCAATCCATGGAGCCTAAAATTACAGGACCAGTATGGATGGAAAGGACTTGTTCAGAGCTAACTTCACAACAATTTTGGGCCATTTTGACGTTCAGTCGGCGGAGAAATAGCCGGTCAAAGGAAGGGTACAAAACTCCTCCTGTCCCACTTTAAGTCAATGGAGATTTTCATTTCCTTTAAAAGCTTGCGGTTATCGATCCCTGGGGTCAAAAGTTACAGGACCAGTATACCTGGAAAGCACTTGTTCAGTGATAACTTCAGAACAATTTTGGGCCATTTTGACCTTCAGGCGGCGGAGAAATTGCCGGTCAAAGGAAGGGTACAAAACTCCTCCTGTCCCACTTTAAGTCAATGCAGATTTTCATATGCTTTAAAAGCTTGCGGTTATCGATCCATGGGGTCTAAAATTACAGGACCAGTATGGCTGGAAAGTTCTTGTTCATAGCTAACTTCACAACAATTTTGTGCAATTTTGACCTTCAGGAGGCGGTGAAACAGCCGGTCGAAGTAAGGGTACAAAACTGCCCTGGTCCTGCTTTAAGTCAATGGAGATTTTCATTTGTTTTAAAAGCTTGTGGTTATCGATCCATGGAGTCTAAAATTAGAGGACCAGTATGGATGGAAAGGACTTGTTCAGAGCTAACTTCACAACAATTTTGGGACATTTTGACCTTCAGGCGGCGGAGAAACAGCCAGTCAAAGTGAGGTTACAAAACACATCCGGTTCCCCTTTAAGTTAATGGAGATTTTCATTTGATTTAAAGCTTGCAGTTATCGGTCAATGGGGATTAAATTACACAACCAGTATGGATGGAAAGTACTTGTTCATAGCTAACTTCACAACAATTTTGGGCCATTTTGACCTTCAGGTGGCGGAGAAACAGCCGGTCAAAGTAAGGGTACAAAACTGCTCCGGTCCTGCTTTAAGTCAATTTAGATTTTAATTTGCTTTTAAAGCTTGCAGTTATCAAACCATGGGGTCAAAAATTACAGGACCAGTATTGATGGAAAGTACTTGTTCAGAGCAGACTTCACAATAAATTTGGGCCAATTTAACATTCAGGCAGCGGAGAAAAAGCCGGTCAAAGTAAGGGTACAAAACTGCTCTGGTCCTGCTTTAATTCAATGGAGATTTTAGTTTGCTTTAAAAGCTTGCGGTTATAGGTCCTAAAATTACAGGACCAGTATGGATGGAAAGGACTTGTTCAGAGTTAACTTTACACAGATTTTGGGGCTTTTTGACCTTCAGGTGGCGGAGCAATAGAAGGTCAAAGGAAGGGTACAAATCTCATCCGGTCCCACTTTAAGTCAATGGAGATTTTCATTTGCTTTAAAAGCTTGCGGTTATCGATCCATGGAGTCTAAAATTAGAGGACCAGTATGGATGGAAAGGACTTGTTCAGAGCTAACTTCACAACAATTTTAGGGCCATTTTGACATTCAGACGGCGAAGAAATAGCCGGTCAAAGGGAGGGTACAAAACTCCTCCTGTCCCACTTTAAGTCAATGCAGATTTTCATTTGCTTTAAAAGCTTGCGGTTATCGATCCATGGGGTAAAAAATTACAGGACCAGTATAGCTGGAAATGACTTGTTCAGAGCTAACTTCACAATAATTTTGGTCCATTTTGACATTCAGGCGGCGGAGAAACAGCCGGTCAAAGTTAGGGTACAAAACTGCTCCGGTCACGCTTTAAGTCAATGGAGATTTTAGTTTGGTTTAAAATCTTGGGGTTATAGATCCATTGGGTCTAAAATTACAGGACCAGTATGGATGGAAAGTTCTCGTTCATAGCTAACGTCAAAACAATTTTGGACCATTTTGACCTTCAGGCGGAGGAGAAACAGCTAGTCAAAGTAAGGGTTTAAAACTGCTCTGGTCCTGCTTTAAGTCAATGGAGATTTTAATTTGCTTTAAAAGCTTACAGTTATCGATCCATGGGGTCTAAAATGACAGGACCAGTATGGATGGAATGGACTTGCTCAGAGCTAACTTCACAACAATTTTGGGCCATTTTGACATTCAGGCGGCGGAGAAACAGCCGGCCAAATTAAGGGTACAAAACTCCCCCTGTCCCACTTTAAAACAATGGAGATTTTCATTTGCTTTAAAAGCTTGCGGTTATCGATCCATGGGGTCAAAAACTACAGCACCAGTATAGCTGGAAAGCACTTGCTCAGTGCTAACTTCAGAACAATTTTGGGCCATTTTGACCTTCAGGCGGCGGAGAAATAGCCGGTCAATGTTATGGAACAAAACTGCTCCGGTTCTGCTTTAAGTCAATGGAGATTTTAGTTTGCTTTAAAAGCTTGCGGTTATAGATCCATGGGGTCTAAAATTACAGGACCAGTATGGATGGAAAGGACTTGTTCAGAGCTAACTTCACAACAATTTTGGGCCATTTTGACCTTCAGGCGGCGAAGAAATAGCCGGTCAAAGGAAGGGTACAAAACTCCTCCTGTCCCACTTTAAGTCAATGCAGATTTTCATATGCTTTAAAAGCTTGCGGTTATCGATCCATGGGGTCAAAAATTATAGGACCAGTATGGCTGGAAATGACTTGTTCAGAGCTAACTTCACAATAATTTTGGTCCATTTTGACATTCAGGCGGCGGAGAAACAGCCGGTCAAAGTTAGGGTTCAAAACTGCTCTGGTCCTGCTTTAAGTCAATGGAGATTTTAATTTGCTTTAAAAGCTTGCAGTTATCGATCCATGGGGTCTAAAATTACAGGACCAGTATGGCTGGAAAGGACTTGTTCAGAGCTAACTTTACACAGATTTTGGGGCTTTTTGACCTTCAGGCGGCGGAGAAATAGCTGATCAAAGGAAGGGTACAAATCTCATCCGATCCCACTTTAAGTCAATGAAGATTTTCATTTGCTTTAAAAGCTTGCGGTTATCGATCCCTGGGGTCAAAAGTTACAGGACCAGTATACCTGGAAAGCACTTGTTCAGTGATAACTTCAGAACAATTTTGGGCCATTTTGACCTTCAGGCGGCGGAGAAATTGCCGGTCAAAGGAAGGGTACAAAACTCCTCCTGTCCCACTTTAAGTCAATGCAGATTTTCATATGCTTTAAAAGCTTCCGGTTATCGATCCATGGGGTCTAAAATTACAGGACCAGTATGGCTGGAAAGTTCTTGTTCATAGCTAACTTCACAACAATTTTGTGCAATTTTGACCTTCAGGAGGCGGTGAAACAGCCGGTCGAAGTAAGGGTACAAAACTGCTCTGGTCCTGCTTTAAGTCAATGGAGATTTTCATTTGTTTTAAAAGCTTGTGGTTATCGATCCATGGAGTCTAAAATTAGAGGACCAGTATGGATGGAAAGGACTTGTTCAGAGCTAACTTCACAACAATTTTGGGCCATTTTGACCTTCAGGCGGCGAAGAAATAGCCGGTCAAAGGAAGGGTACAAAACTCATCCTGTCCCACTTTAAGTCAATGCAGATTTTCATATGCTTTAAAAGCTTGCGGTTATCGATCCATGGGGTCAAAAATTACAGGACCAGTATGGCTGGAAATGACTTGTTCAGAGCTAACTTCACAATAATTTTGGGCCATTTTGCCCTTCAGGCGGCGGAGAAAAAGCCGGTCAAAGGAAGGGTACAAAACTGCTCTGGTCCTGCTTTAAGTCAAAGGAGATTTTAGTTTGGTTTAAAAGCTTGGGGTTATAGATCCATGGGGTGTAAAATTACAGGACCAGTATGGATGGAAAGTACTTGTTCATAGCTAACTTCAAAACAATTTTGGGCCATTTTGACCTTCAGGCGGCTGAGAAACAGCTGGTCAAAGTAAGGGTTCAAAACTGCTCTGGTCCTGCTTTAAGTCAATGGAGATTTTAATTTGCTTTAAAAGCTTGCAGTTATCGATCCATGGGGTCTAAAATTACAGGACCAGTATGGCTGGAAGGGACTTGTTCAGAGCTAATTTCACACAAATATTGGGCAATTTTGACCTGCAGGCGGCGGAGAAACAGCCAGTCAAAGTGAGGTTACAAAACACATCCGGTTCCACTTTAAGTTAATGGAGATTTTCATTTGATTTAAAGCTTGCAGTTATCGGTCAATGGGGTCTAAAATTACACAACCAGTATGGATGGAAAGTACTTGTTCATAGCTAACTTCACAACAATATTGGGCCATTTTGACCTTCAGGTGGCGGAGAAACAGCCGGTCAAAGTAAGGGTACAAAACTGCTCCGGTCCTGCTTTAAGTCAATGGAGATTTTAATTTGCTTTTAAAGCTTGCAGTTATCAATCCATGGGGTCAAAAATTACAGGACCAGTATTGATGGAAAGTACTTGTTCAGAGCAGACTTCACAATAATTTTGGGCCAATTTAACATTCAGGCAGCGGAGAAACAGCCGGTCAAAGTGAGGGTACAAAACTGCTCTGATCCTGCTTTAATTCAATGGAGATTTTAGTTTGCTTTAAAAGCTTGCGGTTATAGGTCCTAAAATTACAGGACCAGTATGGATGGAAAGGACTTGTTCAGAGTTAACTTTACACAGATTTTGGGGCTTTTTGACCTTCAGGTGGCGGAGCAATAAAAGGTCAAAGGCTGGGTACAAATCTCATCCGGTCCCACTTTAAGTCAATGGAGATTTTCATTTGCTTTAAAAGCTTGCGGTTATCGATCCATGGAGTCTAAAATTAGAGGACCAGTATGGATGGAAAGGACTTGTTCAGAGCTAACTTCACAACAATTTTAGGGCCATTTTGACATTCAGACGGCGAAGAAATAGCCGGTCAAAGGGAGGGTACAAAACTCCTCATGTCCCACTTTAAGTCAATGCAGATTTTCATTTGCTTTAAAAGCTTGCGGTTATCGATCCATGGGGTAAAAAATTACAGGACCAGTATAGCTGGAAATGACTTGTTCAGAGCTAACTTCACAATAATTTTGGTCCATTTTGACATTCAGGCGGCGGAGAAACAGCCGGTCAAAGTTAGGGTACAAAACTGCTCCGGTCACGCTTTAAGTCAATGGAGATTTTAGTTTGGTTTAAAATCTTGGGGTTATAGATCCATTGGGTCTAAAATTACAGGACCAGTATGGATGGAAAGTTCTCGTTCATAGCTAACTTCAAAACAATTTTGGACCATTTTGACCTTCAGGCGGAGGAGAAACAGCTAGTCAAAGTAAGGGTTTAAAACTGCTCTGGTCCTGCTTTAAGTCAATGGAGATTTTAATTTGCTTTAAAAGCTTACAGTTATCGATCCATGGGGTCTAAAATGACAGGACCAGTATGGATGGAATGGACTTGCTCAGAGCTAACTTCACAACAATTTTGGGCCATTTTGACATTCAGGCGGCGGAGAAACAGCCGGCCAAATTAAGGGTACAAAACTCCCCCTGTCCCACTTTAAAACAATGGAGATTTTCATTTGCTTTAAAAGCTTGCGGTTATCGATCCATGGGGTAAAAAACTACAGCACCAGCATAGCTGGAAAGCACTTGCTCAGTGCTAACTTCAGAACAATTTGGGCCATTTTGACCTTCAGGCTGCGGAGAAATAGCCGGTCAATGTTATGGAACAAAACTGCTCCGGTTCTGCTTTAAGTCAATGGAGATTTTAGTTTGCTTTAAAAGCTTGCGGTTATAGATCCATGGGGTCTAAAATTACAGGACCAGTATGGCTGGAAAGTACTTGTTCATAGCTAACATCAAAACAATTTTTGGCCATTTTGACATTCAGGCGGCTGAGAAACAGCTGGTCAAAGTGAGGGTTCAAAACTGCTCTGGTCCTGCTTTAAGTCAATGGAGATTTTAGTTTGCTTTAAAAGCTTGCAGTTATCGATCCAGGGGGTCTAAAATTACAGGACCAGTATGGATGGAATGGACTTGGTCAGAGCTAACTTCACAATAATTTTGGGCCATTTTGACCATTAGGCGGCTGAGAAACAGCCAGTCAAAGTAAGGTTACAAAACTCATCCGGTCCCACTTTAAGTCAATGGAGATTTTCATTTGCTTTAAAAGCTTGCAGTTATCGATCCATGGGGTCAAAAATTACAGCACCAGTATGGCTGGAAAGCACTTGTTCAGTGCTAACTTCAGAACAATTTTGGGCCATTTTGACCTTCAGGCGGCGGACAAACAGCCGGTCAAAGTAAGGGTACAAAACTGCTCTGGTCCTGCTTTAAGTCAATGGAGATTTTAATTTGCTTTCATGGGGTCTAAAATTACTGGACCAGTATGGATAGAAATGAGTTGTTCAGAGCTAACTTCACAATAATTTTGGGCAATTTTGACATTCAGGCAGCGGAGAAACAGCCGGTCAAAGTAAGGGTACAAAACTGCTCTGGTCCTGCTTTAATTCAATGTAGATTTTAGTTTGCTTTAAAAGACTGCGGTTATAGGTCCTAAAATTACAGCACCAGTATGGGTGGAAAGTTCTTGTTCATAGCTAACTTACAACAATTTTGGGCCATTTTGACCTTCAGGCAGCGAAGAAATAGCCGGTCAAAGGAAGGGTACAAAACTCCTCCTATCCCACTTTAAGTCAATGCAGATTTTCATTTGCTTTAAAAGCTTGTTCAGAGCTAACTTCACAACAATTTTGGGCCATTTTGACCTTCAGGCGGCGGAGAAATAGCCGGTCAAAGTAAGGGTACAAAACTGCTCTGGTCCAGCTTTAAGTCAATGGAGATTTTAGTTTGCTTTAAAAGCTTGCGGTTATAGATCCATTGGGTATAAAATTACAGGACCAGTATGGATGGAAAGTACTTGTTCATATCTAACTTCCCAACAATTTTGGGCCATTTTGACCTTCAGGCGGCGGAGAAACAGCCGGTCAAACTAAGGGTACAAAACTGCTCTGGTCCTGCTTTAAGTCAATGGAGATTTTAATTTGCTCTTAAAGCTTGCAGTTATAGGTCCTAAAATTACAGGACCAGTATGTGTGGAAAGGACTTGTTCAGAGCTAACTTCACAACAATTTTGGGCCATTTAGACCTTCAGGCGGCGAAGAAATAGACGGTCATAGGAAGGGTACAAAACTCCTCCTGTCCCACTTTAAGTCAATGCAGATTTTCATTTCCTTTAAAAGCTTGCGGTTATCGATCCATGGGGTCAAAAATTACAGGACCAGTATTTCTGGAAATGACTTGTTCAGAGCTAACTTCACAATAATTTTGGTCCATTTTGACATTCAGGCGGCGGAGAAACAGCCGGTCAAAGTTAGGGTACAAAACTGCTCCGGTCACGCTTTAAGTCAATGGAGATTTTAGATTGGTTTAATAGCTTTGGGTTATAGATCCATGGGGTTTAAAATTACAGGACCAGTATGGATGGAATGGACTTGTTCATAGCTAACTTCAAAACAATTTTGGGCCATTTTGACATTCAGGCGGCTGAGAAACATCTGGTCAAAGTGAGGGTTCAAAACTGCTCTGGTCCTGCTTTAAGTCAATGGAGATTTTAATTTGATTAAAAGCTTGCGGTTATCGATCCATGGGGTCAAAAATTACAGCACCAGTATGGCTGGAAAGCACTTGCTCAGTGCTAACTTCACAACAATTTTGTGCAATTTTGACCTTCAGGAGGCAGTGAAACAGCCGGTCAAAGTAAGGGTACAAAACTCCTCCTGTCCAACTTTAAGTCAAAGCAGATTTTCATTTGCTTTAAAAGCTTGCGGTTATCGATCCATGGGGTCAAAAATTACAGGACCAGTATGGCTGGAAATGACTTGTTCAGAGCTAACTTCACAATAATTTTGGTCCATTTTGACATTCAGGCGGCGGAGAAACAGCTGGTCAAAGTTAGGGTACAAAACTGCTCCGGTCACGCTTTAAGTCAATGGAGATTTTAGTGTGGTTTAAAAGCTTTGGGTTATAGATCCATGGGGTCTAAAATTACAGGACTAGTATGGATGGAAAGGACTTGTTCATAGCTAACTTCAAAACAATTTTGGGCCATTTTGACATTCAGGCGGCTGAGAAACAGCTGGTCAAAGTGAGGGTTCAAAACTGCTCTGGTCCTGCTTTAAGTCAATGGAGATTTTAATTTGCTTTAAAAGCTTGCAGTTATCGATCCATGGGGTCTAAAATTACAGGACAAGTATGGATGGAATGGACTTGGTCAGAGCTAACTTCACAATAATTTTGGGCCATTTTGACCTTTAGGCAGCTGAGAAACAGCTAGTCAAAGTAAGGTTACAAAACTCATCCGGTCCCACTTTAAGTCAATGGAGATTTTCATTTGCTTTAAAAGCTTGCAGTTATCGATCCATGGGGTCAAAAATTACAGCACCAGTATGGCTGGAAAGCACTTGTTCAGTGCTAACTTCAGAACAATTTTGGGCCATTTTGACCTTCAGGCAGCGGACAAACAGCCGGTCAAAGTAAGGGTACAGAACTGCTCTGGTCCTGCTTTAAGTCAATGGAGATTTTAATTTGCTTTTAAAGCTTGCAGTTATCAATCCATGGGGTCTAAAATTACAGGACCAGTATGGATGGAAATGAGTTGTTCAGAGCTAACTTCACAATAATTTTGGGCAATTTTGACATTCAGGCAGCGGAGAAACAGCCGGTCAAAGTAAGGGTACAAAACTGCTCTGGTCCTGCTTTAATTCAATGTAGATTTTAGTTTGCTTTAAAAGATTGCAGTTATAGGTCCTAAAATTACAGGACCAGTATGGGTGGAAAGTTCTTGTTCATAGCTAACTTCACAACAATTTTGGGCCATTTTGACCTTCAGGCAGCGAAGAAATAGCCGGTCAAAGGAAGGGTACAAAACTCCTCCTGTCCCACTTTAAGTCAATGCAGATTTTCATTTGCTTTAAAAGCTTGTTCAGAGCTAACTTCACAACAATTTTGGGCCATTTTGACCTTCAGGCGGCGGAGAAACAGCCGGTCAAACTAAGGGTACAAAACTGCTCTGGTCCTGCTTTAAGTCAATGGAGATTTTAATTTGCTCTTAAAGCTTGCAGTTATAGGTCCTAAAATTACAGGACCAGTATGTGTGGAAAGGACTTGTTCAGAGCTAACTTCACAACAATTTTGGGCCATTTAGACCTTCAGGCGGCGAAGAAATAGACGGTCATAGGAAGGGTACAAAACTCCTCCTGTCCCACTTTAAGTCAATGCAGATTTTCATTTCCTTTAAAAGCTTGCGGTTATCGATCCATGGGGTCAAAAATTACAGGACCAGTATTTCTGGAAATGACTTGTTCAGAGCTAACTTCACAATAATTTTGGTCCATTTTGACATTCAGGCGGCGGAGAAACAGCCGGTCAAAGTTAGGGTACAAAACTGCTCCGGTCACGCTTTAAGTCAATGGAGATTTTAGATTGGTTTAATAGCTTTGGGTTATAGATCCATGGGGTTTAAAATTACAGGACCAGTATGGATGGAATGGACTTGTTCATAGCTAACTTCAAAACAATTTTGGGCCATTTTGACATTCAGGCGGCTGAGAAACATCTGGTCAAAGTGAGGGTTCAAAACTGCTCTGGTCCTGCTTTAAGTCAATGGAGATTTTAATTTGCTTTAAAAGCTTGCGGTTATCGATCCATGGGGTCAAAAATTACAGCACCAGTATGGCTGGAAAGCACTTGCTCAGTGCTAACTTCAGAACAATTTTGGGCCATTTTGACCTTCAGGCGGCGGAGAAACAGCCGGTCAAAGTAAGGGTACAAAACTGCTCTGGTCCTGCTTTAAGTCAATGGAGATTTTAATTTGCTTTTAAAGCTTGCAGTTATCAATCCATGGGGTCTAAAATTACAGGACCAGTATGGATGGAAAGTGCTTGTTCAGAGCAAACTTCACAATAATTTTGGGCCAATTTAACATTCAGGCAGCAGAGAAACAGCCGGTCAAAGTAAGGGTACAAAACTGCTCTGGTCCTGCTTTAATTCAATGGAGATTTTAGTTTGCTTTAAAAGCTTGCGGTTATAGGTCCTAAAATTACAGGACCAGTATGGGTGGAAAGGACTTGTTCAGAGCTAACTTTACACAGATTTTGGGGCTTTTTGACCTTCAGGTGGCGGAGCAATAGACGATCAAAGGAAGGGTGCAAATCTCATCCGGTCCCACTTTAAGTCAATGGAGATTTTCATTTGCTTTAAAAGCTTGCGGTTATCGATCCATGGAGTCTAAAACTAGAGGACCAGTATGGATGGAAAGGACTTGTTCAGAGCTAACTTCACAACAATTTTGGCCATTTTGACCTTCAGGCGGCGAAGAAATAGCCGGTCAAAGGAAGGGTACAAAACTCCTCCTGTCCCACTTTAAGTCAATGCAGATTTTCATTTGCTTTAAAAGCTTGCGGTTATTGATCCATGGGGTCAAAAATTACAGGACCAATATAGTTGGAAATGACTTGTTCAGAGCTAACTTCACAATAATTTTGGTCCATTTTGACATTCAGGCGGCGGAGAAACAGCCGGTCAAAGTTAGGGTACAAAACTGCTCTGGTCACGCTTTAAGTCAATGGAGATTTTAGTTTGGTTTAAAAGCTTGCGGTTATCGATCCATGGGGTCAAAAATTACAGGACCAGTATAGCTGGAAAGCACTTGTTCAGTGCTAACTTCAGAACAATTTTGGGCCATTATGACCTTCAGGCGGCGGAGAAATAGCCGGTCAATGTTATGGTGCAAAACTGCTCCGGTCCCGCTTTAAGTCAATGGAGATTTTAGTTTGCTTTTCAAGCTTGCGGTTATAGATCCATGGGGTCTAAAATTCCAGGACCAGTATGGATGGAAAGTTCTTGTTCACAGCTAACTTCACAACAATTTTGTGCAATTTTGACCTTCAGGAGGCAGTGAAACAGCCGGTCAAAGTAAGGGTACAAAACTCCTCCTGTCCAACTTTAAGTCAAAGCAGATTTTCATTTGCTTTAAAAGCTTGCGGTTATCGATCCATGGGGTCAAAAATTACAGGACCAGTATGGCTGGAAATGACTTGTTCAGAGCTAACTTCACAATAATTTTGGTCCATTTTGACATTCAGGCGGCGGAGAAACAGCTGGTCAAAGTTAGGGTACAAAACTGCTCCGGTCACGCTTTAAGTCAATGGAGATTTTAGTGTGGTTTAAAAGCTTTGGGTTATAGATCCATGGGGTCTAAAATTACAGGACCAGTATGGATGGAAAGGACTTGTTCATAGCTAACTTCAAAACAATTTTGGGCCATTTTGACATTCAGGCGGCTGAGAAACAGCTGGTCAAAGTGAGGGTTCAAAACTGCTCTGGTCCTGCTTTAAGTCAATGGAGATTTTAATTTGCTTTAAAAGCTTGCAGTTATCGATCCATGGGGTCTAAAATTACAGGACAAGTATGGATGGAATGGACTTGGTCAGAGCTAACTTCACAATAATTTTGGGCCATTTTGACCTTTAGGCAGCTGAGAAACAGCTAGTCAAAGTAAGGTTACAAAACTCATCCGGTCCCACTTTAAGTCAATGGAGATTTTCATTTGCTTTAAAAGCTTGCAGTTATCGATCCATGGGGTCAAAAATTACAGCACCAGTATGGCTGGAAAGCACTTGTTCAGTGCTAACTTCAGAACAATTTTGGGCCATTTTGACCTTCAGGCAGCGGACAAACAGCCGGTCAAAGTAAGGGTACAGAACTGCTCTGGTCCTGCTTTAAGTCAATGGAGATTTTAATTTGCTTTTAAAGCTTGCAGTTATCAATCCATGGGGTCTAAAATTACAGGACCAGTATGGATGGAAATGAGTTGTTCAGAGCTAACTTCACAATAATTTTGGGCAATTTTGACATTCAGGCAGCGGAGAAACAGCCGGTCAAAGTAAGGGTACAAAACTGCTCTGGTCCTGCTTTAATTCAATGTAGATTTTAGTTTGCTTTAAAAGATTGCAGTTATAGGTCCTAAAATTACAGGACCAGTATGGGTGGAAAGTTCTTGTTCATAGCTAACTTCACAACAATTTTGGGCCATTTTGACCTTCAGGCAGCGAAGAAATAGCCGGTCAAAGGAAGGGTACAAAACTCCTCCTGTCCCACTTTAAGTCAATGCAGATTTTCATTTGCTTTAAAAGCTTGTTCAGAGCTAACTTCACAACAATTTTGGGCCATTTTGACCTTCAGGCGGCGGAGAAATAGCCGGTCAAAGTAAGGGTACAAAACTGCTCT
This sequence comes from Taudactylus pleione, assembly GCA_031769625.1. Lineage (NCBI taxonomy): Eukaryota > Metazoa > Chordata > Amphibia > Anura > Myobatrachidae > Taudactylus > Taudactylus pleione. Next base: position 2,169,223 of record JAUIMM010000322.1, on the reverse strand, counting down.
GGTCCAGCTTTAAGTCAATGGAGATTTTAGTTTGCTTTAAAAGCTTGCGGTTATAGATCCATGGGGTATAAAATTACAGGACCAGTATGGATGGAATGGACTTGTTCATAGCTAACTTCAAAACAATTTTGGGCCATTTTGACATTCAGGCGGCTGAGAAACAGCTGGTCAAAGTGAGGGTTCAAAACTGCTCTGGTCCTGCTTTAAGTCAATGGAGATTTTAATTTGCTTTAAAAGCTTGCAGTTATCGATCCATGGGGTCTAAAACTAGAGGACCAGTATGGATGGAAAGGACTTGTTCAGAGCTAACTTCACAACAATTTTGGCCATTTTGACCTTCAGGCGGCGAAGAAATAGCCGGTCAAAGGAAGGGTACAAAACTCCTCCTGTCCCACTTTAAGTCAATGCAGATTTTCATTTGCTTTAAAAGCTTGCGGTTATTGATCCATGGGGTCAAAAATTACAGGACCAATATAGTTGGAAATGACTTGTTCAGAGCTAACTTCACAATAATTTTGGTCCATTTTGACATTCAGGCGGCGGAGAAACAGCCGGTCAAAGTTAGGGTACAAAACTGCTCTGGTCACGCTTTAAGTCAATGGAGATTTTAGTTTGGTTTAAAAGCTTGCGGTTATCGATCCATGGGGTCAAAAATTACAGGACCAGTATAGCTGGAAAGCACTTGTTCAGTGCTAACTTCAGAACAATTTTGGGCCATTATGACCTTCAGGCGGCGGAGAAATAGCCGGTCAATGTTATGGTGCAAAACTGCTCCGGTCCCGCTTTAAGTCAATGGAGATTTTAGTTTGCTTTTCAAGCTTGCGGTTATAGATCCATGGGGTCTAAAATTCCAGAACCAGTATGGATGGAAAGTTCTTGTTCACAGCTAACTTCACAACAATTTTGTGCAATTTTGACCTTCAGGAGGCAGTGAAACAGCCGGTCAAAGTAAGGGTACAAAACTCCTCCTGTCCAACTTTAAGTCAAAGCAGATTTTCATTTGCTTTAAAAGCTTGCGGTTATCGATCCATGGGGTCAAAAATTACAGGACCAGTATGGCTGGAAATGACTTGTTCAGAGCTAACTTCACAATAATTTTGGTCCATTTTGACATTCAGGCGGCGGAGAAACAGCTGGTCAAAGTTAGGGTACAAAACTGCTCCGGTCACGCTTTAAGTCAATGGAGATTTTAGTGTGGTTTAAAAGCTTTGGGGTATAGATCCATGGGGTCTAAAATTACAGGACTAGTATGGATGGAAAGGACTTGTTCATAGCTAACTTCAAAACAATTTTGGGCCATTTTGACATTCAGGCGGCTGAGAAACAGCTGGTCAAAGTGAGGGTTCAAAACTGCTCTGGTCCTGCTTTAAGTCAATGGAGATTTTAATTTGCTTTAAAAGCTTGCAGTTATCGATCCATGGGGTCTAAAATTACAGGACAAGTATGGATGGAATGGACTTGGTCAGAGCTAACTTCACAATAATTTTGGGCCATTTTGACCTTTAGGCAGCTGAGAAACAGCTAGTCAAAGTAAGGTTACAAAACTCATCCGGTCCCACTTTAAGTCAATGGAGATTTTCATTTGCTTTAAAAGCTTGCAGTTATCGATCCATGGGGTCAAAAATTACAGCACCAGTATGGCTGGAAAGCACTTGTTCAGTGCTAACTTCAGAACAATTTTGGGCCATTTTGACCTTCAGGCAGCGGACAAACAGCCGGTCAAAGTAAGGGTACAGAACTGCTCTGGTCCTGCTTTAAGTCAATGGAGATTTTAATTTGCTTTTAAAGCTTGCAGTTATCAATCCATGGGGTCTAAAATTACAGGACCAGTATGGATGGAAATGAGTTGTTCAGAGCTAACTTCACAATAATTTTGGGCAATTTTGACATTCAGGCAGCGGAGAAACAGCCGGTCAAAGTAAGGGTACAAAACTGCTCTGGTCCTGCTTTAATTCAATGTAGATTTTAGTTTGCTTTAAAAGATTGCAGTTATAGGTCCTAAAATTACAGGACCAGTATGGGTGGAAAGTTCTTGTTCATAGCTAACTTCACAACAATTTTGGGCCATTTTGACCTTCAGGCAGCGAAGAAATAGCCGGTCAAAGGAAGGGTACAAAACTCCTCCTGTCCCACTTTAAGTCAATGCAGATTTTCATTTGCTTTAAAAGCTTGTTCAGAGCTAACTTCACAACAATTTTGGGCCATTTTGACCTTCAGGCGGCGGAGAAATAGCCGGTCAAAGTAAGGGTACAAAACTGCTCTGGTCCAGCTTTAAGTCAATGGAGATTTTAGTTTGCTTTAAAAGCTTGCGGTTATAGATCCATGGGGTATAAAATTACAGGACCAGTATGGATGGAAAGTACTTGTTCATAGCTAACTTCACAACAATTTTGGGCCATTTTGACCTTCAGGCGGCGGAGAAACAGCCGGTCAAACTAAGGGTACAAAACTGCTCTGGTCCTGCTTTAAGTCAATGGAGATTTTAATTTGCTCTTAAAGCTTGCAGTTATAGGTCCTAAAATTACAGGACCAGTATGTGTGGAAAGGACTTGTTCAGAGCTAACTTCACAACAATTTTGGGCCATTTAGACCTTCAGGCGGCGAAGAAATAGACGGTCATAGGAAGGGTACAAAACTCCTCCTGTCCCACTTTAAGTCAATGCAGATTTTCATTTCCTTTAAAAGCTTGCGGTTATCGATCCATGGGGTCAAAAATTACAGGACCAGTATTTCTGGAAATGACTTGTTCAGAGCTAACTTCACAATAATTTTGGTCCATTTTGACATTCAGGCGGCGGAGAAACAGCCGGTCAAAGTTAGGGTACAAAACTGCTCCGGTCACGCTTTAAGTCAATGGAGATTTTAGATTGGTTTAATAGCTTTGGGTTATAGATCCATGGGGTTTAAAATTACAGGACCAGTATGGATGGAATGGACTTGTTCATAGCTAACTTCAAAACAATTTTGGGCCATTTTGACATTCAGGCGGCTGAGAAACATCTGGTCAAAGTGAGGGTTCAAAACTGCTCTGGTCCTGCTTTAAGTCAATGGAGATTTTAATTTGCTTTAAAAGCTTGCGGTTATCGATCCATGGGGTCAAAAATTACAGCACCAGTATGGCTGGAAAGCACTTGCTCAGTGCTAACTTCAGAACAATTTTGGGCCATTTTGACCTTCAGGCGGCGGAGAAACAGCCGGTCAAAGTAAGGGTACAAAACTGCTCTGGTCCTGCTTTAAGTCAATGGAGATTTTAATTTGCTTTTAAAGCTTGCAGTTATCAATCCATGGGGTCTAAAATTACAGGACCAGTATGGATGGAAAGTGCTTGTTCAGAGCAAACTTCACAATAATTTTGGGCCAATTTAACATTCAGGCAGCAGAGAAACAGCCGGTCAAAGTAAGGGTACAAAACTGCTCTGGTCCTGCTTTAATTCAATGGAGATTTTAGTTTGCTTTAAAAGCTTGCGGTTATAGGTCCTAAAATTACAGGACCAGTATGGGTGGAAAGGACTTGTTCAGAGCTAACTTTACACAGATTTTGGGGCTTTTTGACCTTCAGGTGGCGGAGCAATAGACGGTCAAAGGAAGGGTGCAAATCTCATCCGGTCCCACTTTAAGTCAATGGAGATTTTCATTTGCTTTAAAAGCTTGCGGTTATCGATCCATGGAGTCTAAAACTAGAGGACCAGTATGGATGGAAAGGACTTGTTCAGAGCTAACTTCACAACAATTTTGGCCATTTTGACCTTCAGGCGGCGAAGAAATAGCCGGTCAAAGGAAGGGTACAAAACTCCTCCTGTCCCACTTTAAGTCAATGCAGATTTTCATTTGCTTTAAAAGCTTGCGGTTATTGATCCATGGGGTCAAAAATTACAGGACCAATATAGTTGGAAATGACTTGTTCAGAGCTAACTTCACAATAATTTTGGTCCATTTTGACATTCAGGCGGCGGAGAAACAGCCGGTCAAAGTTAGGGTACAAAACTGCTCTGGTCACGCTTTAAGTCAATGGAGATTTTAGTTTGGTTTAAAAGCTTGCGGTTATCGATCCATGGGGTCAAAAATTACAGGACCAGTATAGCTGGAAAGCACTTGTTCAGTGCTAACTTCAGAACAATTTTGGGCCATTATGACCTTCAGGCGGCGGAGAAATAGCCGGTCAATGTTATGGTGCAAAACTGCTCCGGTCCCGCTTTAAGTCAATGGAGATTTTAGTTTGCTTTTCAAGCTTGCGGTTATAGATCCATGGGGTCTAAAATTCCAGGACCAGTATGGATGGAAAGTTCTTGTTCACAGCTAACTTCACAACAATTTTGTGCAATTTTGACCTTCAGGAGGCAGTGAAACAGCCGGTCAAAGTAAGGGTACAAAACTCCTCCTGTCCAACTTTAAGTCAAAGCAGATTTTCATTTGCTTTAAAAGCTTGCGGTTATCGATCCATGAGGTCAAAAATTACAGGACCAGTATGGCTGGAAATGACTTGTTCAGAGCTAACTTCACAATAATTTTGGTCCATTTTGACATTCAGGCGGCGGAGAAACAGCTGGTCAAAGTTAGGGTACAAAACTGCTCCGGTCACGCTTTAAGTCAATGGAGATTTTAGTGTGGTTTAAAAGCTTTGGGTTATAGATCCATGGGGTCTAAAATTACAGGACCAGTATGGATGGAAAGGACTTGTTCATAGCTAACTTCAAAACAATTTTGGGCCATTTTGACATTCAGGCGGCTGAGAAACAGCTGGTCAAAGTGAGGGTTCAAAACTGCTCTGGTCCTGCTTTAAGTCAATGGAGATTTTAATTTGCTTTAAAAGCTTGCAGTTATCGATCCATGGGGTCTAAAATTACAGGACAAGTATGGATGGAATGGACTTGGTCAGAGCTAACTTCACAATAATTTTGGGCCATTTTGACCTTTAGGCAGCTGAGAAACAGCTAGTCAAAGTAAGGTTACAAAACTCATCCGGTCCCACTTTAAGTCAATGGAGATTTTCATTTGCTTTAAAAGCTTGCAGTTATCGATCCATGGGGTCAAAAATTACAGCACCAGTATGGCTGGAAAGCACTTGTTCAGTGCTAACTTCAGAACAATTTTGGGCCATTTTGACCTTCAGGCAGCGGACAAACAGCCGGTCAAAGTAAGGGTACAGAACTGCTCTGGTCCTGCTTTAAGTCAATGGAGATATTAATTTGCTTTTAAAGCTTGCAGTTATCAATCCATGGGGTCTAAAATTACAGGACCAGTATGGATGGAAATGAGTTGTTCAGAGCTAACTTCACAATAATTTTGGGCAATTTTGACATTCAGGCAGCGGAGAAACAGCCGGTCAAAGTAAGGGTACAAAACTGCTCTGGTCCTGCTTTAATTCAATGTAGATTTTAGTTTGCTTTAAAAGATTGCAGTTATAGGTCCTAAAATTACAGGACCAGTATGGGTGGAAAGTTCTTGTTCATAGCTAACTTCACAACAATTTTGGGCCATTTTGACCTTCAGGCAGCGAAGAAATAGCCGGTCAAAGGAAGGGTACAAAACTCCTCCTGTCCCACTTTAAGTCAATGCAGATTTTCATTTGCTTTAAAAGCTTGTTCAGAGCTAACTTCACAACAATTTTGGGCCATTTTGACCTTCAGGCGGCGGAGAAATAGCCGGTCAAAGTAAGGGTACAAAACTGCTCTGGTCCAGCTTTAAGTCAATGGAGATTTTAGTTTGCTTTAAAAGCTTGCGGTTATAGATCCATGGGGTATAAAATTACAGGACCAGTATGGATGGAAAGTACTTGTTCATAGCTAACTTCACAACAATTTTGGGCCATTTTGACCTTCAGGCGGCGGAGAAACAGCCGGTCAAATTAAGGGTACAAAACTGCTCTGGTCCTGCTTTAAGTCAATGGAGATTTTAATTTGCTTTTAAGGCTTGCAGTTATATATCCTAAAATTACAGGACCAGTATGTGTGGAAAGGACTTGTTCAGAGCTAACTTCACAACAATTTTGGGCCATTTTGACCTTCAGGCGGCGAAGAAATAGACGGTCATAAGAAGGGTTCAAAACTCCTCCTGTCCCACTTTAAGTCAATGCAGATTTTCATTTGCTTTAAAAGCTTGCGGTTATTGATCCATGGGGTCAAAAATTACAGGACCAGTATTGCTGGAAATGACTTGTTCAGAGCTAACTTCACAATAATTTTGGTCCATTTTGACATTCAGGCGGCGGAGAAACAGCCGGTCAAAGTTAGGGTACAAAACTGCTCCGGTCACGCTTTAAGTCAATGGAGATTTTAGTTTGGTTTAAAAGCTTTGGGTTATAGATCCATGGGGTTTAAAATTACAGCACCAGTATTGCTGGCAAGCACTTGTTCAGTGCTAACTTCGAACCGATTTTGGGCTATTTTGCCCTTCAGGCGGCGGAGACAAAGCCGGTCAAAAGAAGGGTACACAACTACTCCTGTCCCACTTTAAGTTAATGGAGATTTTCATTTGCTTTAAAAGCTTGCGATTATCGATCCATGTGGTCTAAAATTACAGGACTAGTATGGCTGGAAAGGACTTGTTCAGAGCTAACTTCACACCAATATTGGGCAATTTTGAACTTCAGGCGGCGGAGAAACAGCCAGTCAAAGTAAGGTTACAAAACTCATCCGGTCCCACTATAAGTTAATGGAGATTTTCATTTGCTTTAAAAGCTTGGGGTTATCAATCCATGGGGTCTAAAATTACAGGACCAGTATGGATGGAAAGGACTTGTTCAGAGCTAACTTCACAACAATTTTGGACTATTTTGACCTTCAGGAGGCGCAGAAACAGCCGGTCAAAGTAAGGGTACAAAACTGCTCTGGTCCTGCTTTAAGTCAATGGAGATTTTAATTTGCTTTTAAAGCTTGCAGTTATCAATCCATGGGGTCTAAAATTAGAGGACCAGTATGGATGGAAATGAGTTGTTCAGAGCTAGCTTCACAATAATTTTGGGCCATTTTGACATTCAGGCAGCGGAGAAACAGCCGGTCAAAGTAAGGGTACAAAACTGCTCTGGTCCTGCTTTAATTCAATGGAGATTTTAGTTTGCTTTAAAAGCTTGAGGTTACAGGTCCTAAAATTACAGGACCAGTATGGGTGGAAAGGACTTGTTCAGAGCTAACTTTACACAGATTTTGGGGCTTTTTGACATTCAGGCACCGGAGAAATAGCCGGTCAAAGGAAGGGTACAAAACTCCTCCTGTCCCACTTTAAGTTAATGGAGATTTTCATTTGCTTTAAAAGCTTGCGGTTATCGATCCATGGGGTCAAAAATTTAAGGACCAGAATTGCTCGAAAGCACTTGTACAGTGCTAACTTCGAACCGGTTTTGGGCCATTTTGCCCTTCAGGCGGCGGAGAAAAAGCCGGTCAAAGGAAGGGTATAAAACTACTCCAGTCCCACTTTAAGTCAATGGAGATTTTCATTTGCTTTAAAAGCTTGCGGTTATCGATCCATGGGGTCAAAAATTACAGGACCAGTATGGCTGGAAAGGACTTGTTGAGCTAACTTCACAACAATTTTGGGCTGTTTTGACATTCAGGCAGCGGAGAAACAGCCGGTCAAAGTAAGGGTACAAAACTGCACTGGTCCTGCTTTAATTCAATGGAGATTTTAGTTTGCTTTAAAAGCTTGCAGTTATAGATCCATGGCGTATAAAATTACCGGACCAGTATGGCTGGAAAGGACTTGTTCAGAGCTAACTTTACACAGATTTTTGGGCTTTTTGACCTTCAGGTGGCGGAGCAATAGACGGTCAAAGGTAGGGTACAAATCTCATCCGGTCCCACTTTAAGTCAATGGAGATTTTCATTTGCTTTAAAAGCTTGCGGTTATCGATCCATGGAGTCTAAAATTAGAGGACCAGTATGGATGGAAAGGACTTGTTCAGAGCTAACTTCACAACAATTTTAGGGCCATTTTGACCTTCAGACGGCGAAGAAATAGCCGGTCAAAGGGAGGGTACAAAACTCCTCCTGTCCCACTTTAAGTCAATGCAGATTTTAATTTGCTTTAAAAGCTTGCGGTTATCGATCCATGGGGTCAAAAATTACAGGACCAGTATAGCTGGAAATTACTTGTTCAGACCTAACTTCACAATAATTTTGGTCCATTTTGACATTCAGGCGGCGGAGAAACAGCCGGTCAAAGTTAGGGTACAAAACTGCTCCGGTCACGCTTTAAGTCAATGGAAATTGTAGTTTGGTTTAAAATCTTGGGGTTATAGATCCATTGGGTCTAAAATTACAGGACCAGTATGGATGGAAAGTACTCGTTCATAGCTAACTTCAAAACAATTTTGGACCATTTTGACCTTCAGGCGGAGGAGAAACAGCTAGTCAAAGGAAGGGTTTAAAACTGCTCTGGTCCTGCTTTAAGTCAATGGAGATTTTAATTTGCTTTAAAAGCTTACAGTTATCGATCCATGGGGTCTAAAATGACAGGACCAGTATGGATGGAATGGACTTGCTCAGAGCTAACTTCACAACAATTTTGGGCCATTTTGACATTCAGGCGGCGGAGAAACAGCCGGCCAAATTAAGGGTACAAAACTCCCCCTGTCCCACTTTAAGACAATGGAGATTTTCATTTGCTTTAAAAGCTTGCGGTTATCGATCCATGGGGTAAAAAACTACAGCACCAGTATAGCTGGAAAGCACTTGCTCAGTGCTAACTTCAGAACAATTTTGGGCCATTTTGACCTTCAGGCAGCGGAGAAATAGCCGGTCAATGTTATGGTACAAAACTGCTCCGGTTCTGCTTTAAGTCAATGGAGATTTTAGTTTGCTTTAAAAGCTTGCGGTTATAGATCCATGGGGTCTAAAATTACAGGACCAGTATGGCTGGAAAGTTCTTGTTCATAGCTAACTTCACAACAATTTTGTGCAATTTTGACCTTCAGGAGGCGGTGAAACAGCCGGTCGAAGTAAGGGTACAAAACTGCTCAAGTCCTGCTTTAAGTCAATGGAGATTTTCATTTGCTTTAAAAGCTTGCGGTTATCGATCCATGGGGTCAAAAATTACAGGACCAGTATTGCTGGAAATGACTTGTTCAGAGCTAACTTCACAATAATTTTGGTCCATTTTGACATTCAGGCGGCGGAGAAACAGCCGGTCAAAGTTAGGGTACAAAACTGCTCCGGTCACGCTTTAAGTCAATGGAGATTTTAGTTTGGTTTAAAAGCTTTGGGTTATAGATCCATGGGGTTTAAAATTACAGGACCAGTATGGATGGAATGGACTTGTTCATAGCTAACTTCAAAACAATTTTGGGCCCCTTTGACATTCAGGCGGCTGAGAAACAGCTGGTCAAAGTGAGGGTTCAAAACTGCTCTGGTCCTGCTTTAAGTCAATGGAGATTTTAATTTGCTTTAAAAGCTTGCAGTTATCGATCCATGGGGTCTAAAATTACAGGACCAGTATGGATGGAATTGACTTGGTCAGAGCTAACTTCACAATAATTTTGGGCCATTTTGACCTTTAGGCGGCTGAGAAACAGCCAGTCAAAGTAAGGTTACAAAACTCATCTGGTCCCACTTTAAGTCAATGGAGATTTTCATTTGCTTTAAATTCTTGCGGTTATCGATCCATGGGGTCAAAAATTACAGCACCAGTATGGCTGGAAAGCACTTGTTCAGTGCTAACTTCAGAACAATTTTGGGCCATTTTGACCTTCAGGCGGCGGACAAACAGCCGGTCAAAGTAAGGGTACAAAACTGCTCTGGTCCTGCTTTAAGTCAATGGAGATTTTACTTTGCTTTTAAAGCTTGCAGTTATCAATACATGGGGTCTAAAATTACAGGACCAGTATGGATGGAAATGAGTTGTTCAGAGCTAACTTCACAATAATTTGGGCCATTTTGACATTCAGGCAGCGGAGAAACAGCCAGTCAAAGGAAGGGTTCAAAACTCCTCCTGTCCCACTTTAAGTTAAAGGAGATTTTCATTTGCTTTAAAAGCTTGCGGTTATCGATCCATGGGGTCAAAAATTACAGCACCAGTATTGCTGGCAAGCACTTGTTCAGTGCTAACTTCGAACCGATTTTGGGCTATTTTGCCCTTCAGGCGGCGGAGACAAAGCCGGTCAAAAGAAGGGTACACAACTACTCCTGTCCCACTTTAAGTTAATGGAGATTTTCATTTGCTTTAAAAGCTTGCGATTATCGATCCATGTGGTCTAAAATTACAGGACTAGTATGGCTGGAAAGGACTTGTTCAGAGCTAACTTCACACCAATATTGGGCAATTTTGAACTTCAGGCGGCGGAGAAACAGCCAGTCAAAGTAAGGTTACAAAACTCATCCGGTCCCACTATAAGTTAATGGAGATTTTCATTTGCTTTAAAAGCTTGGGGTTATCAATCCATGGGGTCTAAAATTACAGGACCAGTATGGATGGAAAGGACTTGTTCAGAGCTAACTTCACAACAATTTGGGACTATTTTGACCTTCAGGAGGCGCAGAAACAGCCGGTCAAAGTAAGGGTACAAAACTGCTCTGGTCCTGCTTTAAGTCAATGGAGATTTTAATTTGCTTTTAAAGCTTGCAGTTATCAATCCATGGGGTCTAAAATTAGAGGACAAGTATGGATGGAAATGAGTTGTTCAGAGCTAGCTTCACAATAATTTTGGGCCATTTTGACATTCAGGCAGCGGAGAAACAGCCGGTCAATGTAAGGGTACAAAACTGCTCTGGTCCTGCTTTAATTCAATGGAGATTTTAGTTTGCTTTAAAAGCTTGAGGTTATAGGTCCTAAAATTACAGGACCAGTATGGGTGGAAAGGACTTGTTCAGAGCTAACTTTACACAGATTTTGGGGCTTTTTGACATTCAGGCACCGGAGAAATAGCCGGTCAAAGGAAGGGTACAAAACTCCTCCTGTCCCACTTTAAGATAATGGAGATTTTCATTTGCTTTAAAAGCTTGCGGTTATCGATCCATGGGGTCAAAAATTTAAGGACCAGAATTGCTCGAAAGCACTTGTTCAGTGCTAACTTCGAACCGGTTTTGGGCCATTTTGCCCTTCAGGCGGCGGAGAAAAAGCCGGTCAAAGGAAGGGTATAAAACTACTCCAGTCCCACTTTAAGTCAATGGAGATTTTCATTTGCTTTAAAAGCTTGCGGTTATCGATCCATGGGGTCAAAAATTACAGGACCAGTATGGCTGGAAAGGACTTGTTGAGCTAACTTCACAACAATTTTGGGCTGTTTTGACATTCAGGCAGCGGAGAAACAGCCGGTCAAAGTAAGGGTACAAAACTGCACTGGTCCTGCTTTAATTCAATGGAGATTTTAGTTTGCTTTAAAAGCTTGCAGTTATAGATCCATGGCGTATAAAATTACCGGACCAGTATGGCTGGAAAGGACTTGTTCAGAGCTAACTTTACACAGATTTTTGGGCTTTTTGACCTTCAGGTGGCGGAGCAATAGACGGTCAAAGGTAGGGTACAAATCTCATCCGGTCCCACTTTAAGTCAATGGAGATTTTCATTTGCTTTAAAAGCTTGCGGTTATCGATCCATGGAGTCAAAAATTACAGGACCAGTATAGCTGGAAATTACTTGTTCAGACCTAACTTCACAATAATTTTGGTCCATTTTGACATTCAGGCGGCGGAGAAACAGCCGGTCAAAGTTAGGGTACAAAACTGCTCCGGTCACGCTTTAAGTCAATGGAAATTTTAGTTTGGTTTAAAATCTTGGGGTTATAGATCCATTGGGTCTAAAATTACAGGACCAGTATGGATGGAAAGTACTCGTTCATAGCTAACTTCAAAACAATTTTGGACCATTTTGACCTTCAGGCGGAGGAGAAACAGCTAGTCAAAGGAAGGGTTTAAAACTGCTCTGGTCCTGCTTTAAGTCAATGGAGATATTAATTTGCTTTAAAAGCTTACAGTTATCGATCCATGGGGTCTAAAATGACAGGACCAGTATGGATGGAATGGACTTGCTCAGAGCTAACTTCACAACAATTTTGGGCCATTTTGACATTCAGGCGGCGGAGAAACAGCCGGCCAAATTAAGGGTACAAAACTCCCCCTGTCCCACTTTAAGACAATGGAGATTTTCATTTGCTTTAAAAGCTTGCGGTTATCGATCCATGGGGTCAAAAACTACAGCACCAGTATAGCTGGAAAGCACTTGCTCAGTGCTAACGTCAGAACAATTTTGGGCCATTTTGACCTTCAGGCGGCGGAGAAATAGCCGGTCAATGTTATGGTACAAAACTGCTCCGGTTCTGCTTTAAGTCAATGTAGATTTTAGTTTGCTTTAAAAGCTTGCGGTTATAGATCCATGGGGTCTAAAATTACAGGACCAGTATGGCTGGAAAGTTCTTGTTCATAGCTAACTTCACAACAATTTTGTGCAATTTTGACCTTCAGGAGGCGGTGAAACAGCCGGTCGAAGTAAGGGTACAAAACTGCTCAGGTCCTGCTTTAAGTCAATGGAGATTTTCATTTGTTTTAAAAGCTTGTGGTTATCGATCCATGGAGTCTAAAATTAGAGGACCAGTATGGATGGAAAGGACTTGTTCAGAGCTAACTTCACAACAATTTTGGGCCATTTTGACCTTCAGGCGGCGAAGAAATAGCCGGTCAAAGGAAGGGTACAAAACTCCTCCTGTCCCACTTTAAGTCAATGCAGATTTTCATATGCTTTAAAAGCTTGCGGTTATCGATCCATGGGGTCAAAAATTACAGGACCAGTATGGATGGAAATGAGTTGTTCAGAGCTAACTTCACAATAATTTTGGGCAATTTTGACATTCAGGCAGCGGAGAAACAGCCGGTCAAAGTAAGGGTACAAAACTGCTCTGGTCCTGCTTTAAGTCAATGGAGATTTTAATTTGCTTTTAAAGCTTGCAGTTATCAATCCATGGGGTCTAAAATTACTGGACCAGTATGGATGGAAATGAGTTGTTCAGAGCTAACTTCACAACAATTTTGGGCCATTTTGACCTTCAGGCGGCGGAGAAATAGCCGGTCAAAGTAAGGGTACAAAACTGCTCTGGTCCTGCTTTAAGTCAATGGAGATTTTAATTTGCTTTAAAAGCTTGCAGTTATCAATCCATGGGGTCTAAAATTACTGGACCAGTATGGATGGAAATGAGTTGTTCAGAGCTAACTTCACAATAATTTTGGGCAATTTTGACATTCAGGCAGCGGAGAAACAGCCGGTCAAAGTAAGGGTACAAAACTGCTCTGGTCCTGCTTTAATTCAATGTAGATTTTAGTTTGCTTTAAAAGATTGCGGTTATAGGTCCTAAAATTACAGCACCAGTATGGGTGGAAAGTTCTTGTTCATAGCTAACTTACAACAATTTTGGGCCATTTTGACCTTCAGGCAGCGAAGAAATAGCCGGTCAAAGGAAGGGTACAAAACTCCTCCTGTCCCACTTTAAGTCAATGCAGATTTTCATTTGCTTTAAAAGCTTGTTCAGAGCTAACTTCACAACAATTTTGGGCCATTTTGACCTTCAGGCGGCGGAGAAATAGCCGGTCAAAGTAAGGGTACAAAACTGCTCTGGTCCAGCTTTAAGTCAATGGAGATTTTAGTTTGCTTTAAAAGCTTGCGGTTATAGATCCATGGGGTATAAAATTACAGGACCAGTATGGATGGAAAGTACTTGTTCATAGCTAACTTCCCAACAATTTTGGGCCATTTTGACCTTCAGGCGGCGGAGAAACAGCCGGTCAAACTAAGGGTACAAAACTGCTCTGGTCCTGCTTTAAGTCAATGGAGATTTTAATTTGCTTTTAAAGCTTGCAGTTATAGGTCCTAAAATTACAGGACCAGTATGTGTGGAAAGGACTTGTTCAGAGCTAACTTCACAACAATTTTGGGCCATTTTGACCTTCAGGCGGCGAAGAAATAGACGGTCATAGGAAGGGTACAAAACTCCTCCTGTCCTACTTTAAGTCAATGCAGATTTTCATTTCCTTTAAAAGCTTGCGGTTATCGATCCATGGGGTCAAAAATTACAGGACCAGTATTTCTGGAAATGACTTGTTCAGAGCTAACTTCACAATAATTTTGGTCCATTTTGACATTCAGGCGGCGGAGAAACAGCCGGTCAAAGTTAGGGTACAAAACTGCTCCGGTCACGCTTTAAGTCAATGGAGATTTTAGTTTGGTTTAATAGCTTTGGGTTATAGATCCATGGGGTTTAAAATTACAGGACCAGTATGGATGGAATGGACTTGTTCATAGCTAACTTCAAAACAATTTTGGGCCATTTTGACATTCAGGCGGCTGAGAAACAGCTGGTCAAAGTGAGGGTTCAAAACTGCTCTGGTCCTGCTTTAAGTCAATGGAGATTTTAATTTGCTTTAAAAGCTTGCAGTTATTGATCCATGGGGTCTAAAATTACAGGACCAGTATGGATGGAATGGACTTGGTCAGAGCTAACTTCACAATAATTTTGGGCCATTTTGACCTTTAGGCGGCTGAGAAACAGTCAGTCAAAGTAAGGTTACAAAACTCATCCGGTCCCACTTTAAGTCAATGGAGATTTTCATTTGCTTTAAAAGCTTGCGGTTATCGATCCATGGGGTCAAAAATTACAGCACCAGTATGGCTGGAAAGCACTTGCTCAGTGCTAACTTCAGAACAATTTTGGGCCATTTTGACCTTCAGGCGGCGGAGAAACAGCCGGTCAAAGTAAGGGTACAAAACTGCTCTGGTCCTGCTTTAAGTCAATGGAGATTTTAATTTGATTTTAAAGCTTGCAGTTATCAATCCATGGGGTCTAAAATTACAGGACCAGTATGGATGGAAAGTACTTGTTCAGAGCAAACTTCACAATAATTTTGGGCCAATTTAACATTCAGGCAGCGGAGAAACAGCCGGTCAAAGTAAGGGTACAAAACTGCTCTGGTCCTGCTTTAATTCATTGGAGATTTTAGTTTGCTTTAAAAGCTTGCGGTTATAGGTCCTAAAATTACAGGACCAGTATGGGTGGAAAGGACTTGTTCAGAGCTAACTTTACACAGATTTTGGGGCTTTTTGACCTTCAGGTGGCGGAGCAATAGACGGTCAAAGGAAGGGTGCAAATCTCATCCGGTCCCACTTTAAGTCAATGGAGATTTTCATTTGCTTTAAAAGCTTGCGGTTATCGATCCATGGAGTCTAAAACTAGAGAACTAGTATGGATGGAAAGGACTTGTTCAGAGCTAACTTCACAACAATTTTGGCCATTTTGACATTCAGGCGGCAGAGAAACAGCCGGTCAAAGGAAGGGTACAAAACTCCTCCTGTCCCACTTTAAGTCAATGCAGATTTTAATTTGCTTTTAAAGCTTGCAGTTATCAATCCATGGGGTCTAAAATTACTGGACCAGTATGGATGGAAATGAGTTGTTCAGAGCTAACTTCACAACAATTTTGGGCCATTTTGACCTTCAGGCGGCGGAGAAATAGCCGGTCAAAGTAAGGGTACAAAACTGCTCTGGTCCTGCTTTAAGTCAATGGAGATTTTAATTTGCTTTTAAAGCTTGCAGTTATCAATCCATGGGGTCTAAAATTACTGGACCAGTATGGATGGAAATGAGTTGTTCAGAGCTAACTTCACAATAATTTTGGGCAATTTTGACATTCAGGCAGCGGAGAAACAGCCGGTCAAAGTAAGGGTACAAAACTGCTCTGGTCCTGCTTTAATTCAATGTAGATTTTAGTTTGCTTTAAAAGATTGCGGTTATAGGTCCTAAAATTACAGCACCAGTATGGGTGGAAAGTTCTTGTTCATAGCTAACTTACAACAATTTTGGGCCATTTTGACCTTCAGGCAGCGAAGAAATAGCCGGGCAAAGGAAGGGTACAAAACTCCTCCTGTCCCACTTTAAGTCAATGCAGATTTTCATTTGCTTTAAAAGCTTGTTCAGAGCTAACTTCACAACAATTTTGGGCCATTTTGACCTTCAGGCGGCGGAGAAATAGCCGGTCAAAGTAAGGGTACAAAACTGCTCTGGTCCAGCTTTAAGTCAATGGAGATTTTAGTTTGCTTTAAAAGCTTGCGGTTATAGATCCATGGGGTATAAAATTACAGGACCAGTATGGATGGAAAGTACTTGTTCATAGCTAACTTCCCAACAATTTTGGGCCATTTTGACCTTCAGGCGGCGGAGAAACAGCCGGTCAAACTAAGGGTACAAAACTGCTCTGGTCCTGCTTTAAGTCAATGGAGATTTTAATTTGCTTTTAAAGCTTGCAGTTATAGGTCCTAAAATTACAGGACCAGTATGTGTGGAAAGGACTTGTTCAGAGCTAACTTCACAACAATTTTGGGCCATTTTGACCTTCAGGCGGCGAAGAAATAGACGGTCATAGGAAGGGTACAAAACTCCTCCTGTCCCACTTTAAGTCAATGCAGATTTTCATTTCCTTTAAAAGCTTGCGGTTATCGATCCATGGGGTCAAAAATTACAGGACCAGTATTTCTGGAAATGACTTGTTCAGAGCTAACTTCACAATAATTTTGGTCCATTTTGACATTCAGGCGGCGGAGAAACAGCCGGTCAAAGTTAGGGTACAAAACTGCTCCGGTCACGCTTTAAGTCAATGGAGATTTTAGTTTGGTTTAATAGCTTTGGGTTATAGATCCATGGGGTCTAAAATTACAGGACCAGTATGGATGGAAAGTACTTGTTCAGAGCAAACTTCACAATAATTTTGGGCCAATTTAACATTCAGGCAGCGGAGAAACAGCCGGTCAAAGTAAGGGTACAAAACTGCTCTGGTCCTGCTTTAATTCAATGGAGATTTTAGTTTGCTTTAAAAGCTTGTTCAGAGCTAACTTCACAACAATTTTGGGGCATTTTGACCTTCAGGCGGCGGAGAAATAGCCGGTCAAAGTAAGGGTACAAAACTGCTCTGGTCCTGCTTTAAGTCAATGGAGATTTTAATTTGCTTTAAAAGCTTGCAGTTATTGATCCATGGGGTCTAAAATTACAGGACCAGTATGGATGGAATGGACTTGGTCAGAGCTAACTTCACAATAATTTTGGGCCATTTTGACCTTTAGGCGGCTGAGAAACAGTCAGTCAAAGTAAGGTTACAAAACTCATCCGGTCTAACTTTAAGTCAATGGAGATTTTCATTTGCTTTAAAAGCTTGCGGTTATCGATCCATGGGGTCAAAAATTACAGCACCAGTATGGCTGGAAAGCACTTGCTCAGTGCTAACTTCAGAACAATTTTGGGCCATTTTGACCTTCAGGCGGCGGAGAAACAGCCGGTCAAAGTAAGGGTACAAAACTGCTCTGGTCCTGCTTTAAGTCAATGGAGATTTTAATTTGATTTTAAAGCTTGCAGTTATCAATCCATGGGGTCTAAAATTACAGGACCAGTATGGATGGAAAGTACTTGTTCAGAGCAAACTTCACAATAATTTTGGGCCAATTTAACATTCAGGCAGCGGAGAAACAGCCGGTCAAAGTAAGGGTACAAAACTGCTCTGGTCCTGCTTTAATTCAATGGAGATTTTAGTTTGCTTTAAAAGCTTGCGGTTATAGGTCCTAAAATTACAGGACCAGTATGGGTGGAAAGGACTTGTTCAGAGCTAACTTTACACAGATTTTGGGGCTTTTTGACCTTCAGGTGGCGGAGCAATAGACGGTCAAAGGAAGGGTGCAAATCTCATCCGGTCCCACTTTAAGTCAATGGAGATTTTCATTTGCTTTAAAAGCTTGCGGTTATCGATCCATGGAGTCTAAAACTAGAGGACTAGTATGGATGGAAAGGACTTGTTCAGAGCTAACTTCACAACAATTTTGGCCATTTTGACATTCAGGCGGCAGAGAAACAGCCGGTCAAAGGAAGGGTACAAAACTCCTCCTGTCCCACTTTAAGTCAATGCAGATTTTCATTTGCTTTAAAAGCTTGCGGTTATTGATCCATGGGGTCAAAAATTACAGGACCAGTATAGTTGGAAATGACTTGTTCAGAGCTAACTTCACAATAATTTTGGTCCATTTTGACATTCAGGCGGCGGAGAAACAGCCGGTCAAAGTTAGGGTACAAAACTGCTCTGGTCACGCTTTAAGTCAATGGAGATTTTAGTTTGGTTTAAAAGCTTGCGGTTATCGATCCATGGGGTCAAAAATTACAGGACCAGTATAGCTGGAAAGCACTTGTTCAGTGCTAACTTCAGAACAATTTTGGGCAATTATGACCTTCAGGCGGCGGAGAAATAGCCTGTCAATGTTATGGTGCAAAACTGCTCCGGTCCCGCTTTAAGTCAATGCAGATTTTCATTTGCTTTAAAAGCTTGTTCAGAGCTAACTTCACAACAATTTTGGGCCATTTTGACCTTCAGGCGGCGGAGAAATAGCCGGTCAAAGTAAGGGTACAAAACTGCTCTGGTCCAGCTTTAAGTCAATGGAGATTTTAGTTTGCTTTAAAAGCTTGCGGTTATAGATCCATGGGGTATAAAATTACAGGACCAGTATGGATGGAAAGTACTTGTTCATAGCTAACTTCACAACAATTTTGGGCCATTTTGACCTTCAGGCGGCGGAGAAACAGCCAGTCAAACTAAGGGTACAAAACTGCTCTGGTTCTGCTTTAAGTCAATGGAGATTTTAATTTGCTTTTAAGGCTTGCAGTTATAGATCCTAAAATTACAGGACCAGTATGTGTGGAAAGGACTTGTTCAGAGCTAACTTCACAACAATTTTGGGCCATTTTGACCTTCAGGCGGCGAAGAAATAGACGGTCATAAGAAGGGTACAAAACTCCTCCTGTCCCACTTTAAGTCAATGCAGATTTTCATTTGCTTTAAAAGCTTGCGGTAATCGATCCATGAGGTCAAAAATTACAGGACCAGTATTGCTGGAAATGACTTGTTCAGAGCTAACTTCACAATAATTTTGGTCCATTTTGACCTTCAGGCGGCGGAGAAACAGCCGGTCAAAGTTAGGGTACAAAACTGCTCCGGTCACGCTTTAAGTCAATGGAGATTTTCATTTGCTTTAAAAGCTTGCGGTTATCGATCCATGGGGTCAAAAATTACAGCACCAGTATGGCTGGAAAGCACTTGTTCAGTGCTAACTTCAGAACAATTTTGGGCCATTTTGACCTTCAGGCGGCGGACAAACAGCCGGTCAAAGTAAGGGTACAAAACTGCTCTGGTCCTGCTTTAAGTCAATGGAGATTTTACTTTGCTTTTAAAGCTTGCAGTTATCAATCCATGGGGTCTAAAATTACAGGACCAGTATGGATGGAAATGAGTTGTTCAGAGCTAACTTCACAATAATTTTAGGCCATTTTGACATTCAGGCAGCGGAGAAACAGCCAGTCAAAGGAAGGGTACAAAACTCCTCCTGTCCCACTTTAAGTTAAAGGAGATTTTCATTTGCTTTAAAAGCTTGCGGTTATCGATCCATGGGGTCAAAAATTACAGCACCAGTATTGCTGGCAAGCACTTGTTCAGTGCTAACTTCGAACCGATTTTGGGCTATTTTGCCCTTCAGGCGGCGGAGACAAAGCCGGTCAAAAGAAGGGTACACAATTACTCCTGTCCCACTTTAAGTTAATGGAGATTTTCATTTGCTTTAAAAGCTTGCGATTATCGATCCATGTGGTCTAAAATTACAGGACTAGTATGGCTGGAAAGGACTTGTTCAGAGCTAACTTCACACCAATATTGGGCAATTTTGAACTTCAGACGGCGGAGAAACAGCCAGTCAAAGTAAGGTTACAAAACTCATCCGGTCCCACTATAAGTTAATGGAGATTTTCATTTGCTTTAAAAGCTTGGGGTTATCAATCCATGGGGTCTAAAATTACAGGACCAGTATGGATGGAAAGGACTTGTTCAGAGCTAACTTCACAACAATTTTGGACTATTTTGACCTTCAGGAGGCGCAGAAACAGCCGGTCAAAGTAAGGGTACAAAACTGCTCTGGTCCTGGTTTAAGTCAATGGAGATTTTAATTTGCTTTTAAAGCTTGCAGTTATCAATCCATGGGGTCTAAAATTAGAGGACTAGTATGGATGGAAATGAGTTGTTCAGAGCTAGCTTCACAATAATTTTGGGCCATTTTGACATTCAGGCAGCGGAGAAACAGCCGGTCAAAGTAAGGGTACAAAACTGCTCTGGTCCTGCTTTAATTCAATGGAGATTTTAGTTTGCTTTAAAAGCTTGAGGTTATAGGTCCTAAAATTACAGGACCAGTATGGGTGGAAAGCACTTGTTCAGAGCT
The DNA here is from genome assembly GCA_031769625.1 of Taudactylus pleione. NCBI lineage: Eukaryota > Metazoa > Chordata > Amphibia > Anura > Myobatrachidae > Taudactylus > Taudactylus pleione. The sequence goes on along the minus strand of JAUIMM010000322.1, from coordinate 2,149,018 downwards.
AACTTTACACAGATTTTGGGGCTTTTTGACATTAAGGCACCGGAGAAATAGCCGGTCAAAGGAAGGGTACAAAACTCCTCCTGTCCCACTTTAAGTTAATGGAGATTTTCATTTGCTTTAAAAGCTTGCGGTTATCGATCCATGGGGTCAAAAATTTAAGGACCAGAATTGCTCGAAAGCACTTGTTCAGTGCTGACTTCGAACCGGTTTTGGGCCATTTTGGCCTTCAGGCGGCGGAGAAAAAGCCGGTCAAAGGAAGGGTATAAAACTACTCCAGTCCCACTTTAAGTCAATGGAGATTTTCATTTGCTTTAAAAGCTTGCGGTTATCGATCCATGGGGTCAAAAATTACAGGACCAGTATGGCTGGAAAGGACTTGTTGAGCTAACTTCACAACAATTTTGGGCTGTTTTGACATTCAGGCAGCGCAGAAACAGACGGTCAAAGTAAGGGTACAAAACTGCACTGGTCCTGCTTTAATTCAATGGAGATTTTAGTTTGCTTTAAAAGCTTGCAGTTATAGATCCATGGCGTATAAAATTACAGGACCAGTATGGCTGGAAAGGACTTGTTCAGAGCTAACTTTACACAGATTTTGGGGCTTTTTGACCTTCAGGCGGCGGAGAAATAGCTGGTCAAAGGAAGGGTACAAATCTCATCCGATCCCACTTTAAGTCAATGAAGATTTTCATTTCCTTTAAAAGCTTTCGGTTATCGATCCATGGGGTCAAAAATTACAGGACCAGTATTGCTGGAAAGCACTTGTTCAGTGCTAACTTCGAACCAATTTTGGGCCATTTTGCCCTTCAGGTGGCGGAGAAAAAGCCGGTCAAAGTAAGGGTACAAAACTGCTCTGGTCCTGCTTTAAGTCAATGGAGATTTTCATTTGCTTTAAAAGCTTGCAGATATCGATCCATGGGGTCGAAAATTACAGGACCAGTATGGCTGGAAGGGACTTTTTCAGAGCTAATTTCACACAAATATTGGGCAATTTTGACCTGCAGGCGGCGGAGAAACAGTCAGTCAAAGTGAGGTTACAAAACTCATCCGGTTCCACTTTAAGTCAATGGAGATTTTCATTTGATTTAAAGCTTGCAGTTATCGGTCCATGGGGTATAAAATTACACGACCAGTATGGATGGAAAGTACTTGTTCATAGCTAACTTCAGAACAATTTTGGGCCATTTTGACCTTCAGGCGGCGGAGAAACAGCCGGTCAAAGTAAGGGTACAAAACTGCTCTGGTCCTGCTTTAAGTCAATGGAGATTTTAATTTGCTTTTAAAGCTTGCAGTTATCAATCCATGGGGTCTAAAATTACAGGACCAGTATGGATGGAAAGTACTTGTTCAGAGCAAACTTCACAATAATTTTGGGCCAATTTAACATTCAGGCAGCGGAGAAACAGCCGGTCAAAGTAAGGGTACAAAACTGCTCTGGTCCTGCTTTAATTCAATGGAGATTTTAGTTTGCTTTAAAAGCTTGAGGTTATAGGTCCTAAAATTACAGGACCAGTATGGATGGAAAGGACTTGTTCAGAGTTAACTTTACACAGATTTTTGGGCTTTTTGACCTTCAGGTGGCGGAGCAATAGACGGTCAAAGGTAGGGTACAAATCTCATCCGGTCCCACTTTAAGTCAATGGAGATTTTCATTTGCTTTAAAAGCTTGCGGTTATCGATCCATGGAGTCTAAAATTAGAGGACCAGTATGGATGGAAAGGACTTGTTCAGAGCTAACTTCACAACAATTATAGGGCCATTTTGACCTTCAGACGGCGAAGAAATAGCCGGTCAAAGGGAGGGTACAAAACTCCTCCTGTCCCACTTTAAGTCAATGCAGATTTTCATTTGCTTTAAAAGCTTGCGGTTATCGATCCATGGGGTCAAAAATTACAGGACCAGTATAGCTGGAAATTACTTGTTCAGACCTAACTTCACAATAATTTTGGTCCATTTTGACATTCAGGCGGCGGAGAAACAGCCGGTCAAAGTTAGGGTACAAAACTGCTCCGGTCACGCTTTAAGTCAATGGAAATTTTAGTTTGGTTTAAAATCTTGGGGTTATAGATCCATTGGGTCTAAAATTACAGGACCAGTATGGATGGAAAGTACTCGTTCATAGCTAACTTCAAAACAATTTTGGACCATTTTGACCTTCAGGCGGAGGAGAAACAGCTAGTCAAAGGAAGGGTTTAAAACTGCTCTGGTCCTGCTTTAAGTCAATGGAGATTTTAATTTGCTTTAAAAGCTTACAGTTATCGATCCATGGGGTCTAAAATGACAGAACCAGTATGGATGGAATGGACTTGCTCAGAGCTAACTTCACAACAATTTTGGGCCATTTTGACATTCAGGCGGCGGAGAAACAGCCGGCCAAATTAAGGGTACAAAACTCCCCCTGTCCCACTTTAAGACAATGGAGATTTTCATTTGCTTTAAAAGCTTGCGGTTATCGATCCATGGGGTCAAAAACTACAGCACCAGTATAGCTGGAAAGCACTTGCTCAGTGCTAACTTCAGAACAATTTTGGGCCATTTTGACCTTCAGGCGGCGGAGAAATAGCCGGTCAATGTTATGGTACAAAACTGCTCCGGTTCTGCTTTAAGTCAATGGAGATTTTAGTTTGCTTTAAAAGCTTGCGGTTATAGATCCATGGGGTCTAAAATTACAGGACCAGTATGGCTGGAAAGTTCTTGTTCATAGCTAACTTCACAACAATTTTGTGCAATTTTGACCTTCAGGAGGCGGTGAAACAGCCGGTCGAAGTAAGGGTACAAAACTGCTCTGGTCCTGCTTTAAGTCAATGGAGATTTTCATTTGTTTTAAAAGCTTGTGGTTATCGATCCATGGAGTCTAAAATTAGAGGACCAGTATGGATGGAAAGGACTTGTTCAGAGCTAACTTCACAACAATTTTGGGCCATTTTGACCTTCAGGCGGCGGAGAAATAGCCTGTCAAAGGAAGGGTACAAATCTCATCCGGTCCCACTTTAAGTCAATGAAGATTTTCATTTGCTTTAAAAGCTTGCGGTTATCGATCCATGGAGTCTAAAATTACAGGACCAGTATGGATGGAAAGGACTTGTTCAGAGCTAACTTCACAACAATTTTGGGCCATTTTTACATTCAGGCGGCGGAGAAATAGCCGGTCAAAGGAAGGGTACAAAACTCCTCCTGTCCCACTTTAAGTCAATGGAGATTTTAGTTTGCTTTAAAAGCTTGCGGTTATAGATCCATGGGGTATAAAATTACAGGACCAGTATGGCTGGAAAGGACTTGTTCAGAGCTAACTTTACACAGATTTTGGGGCTTTTTGACCTTCAGGCGGCGGAGAAATAGCTGATCAAAGGAAGGGTACAAATCTCATCCGATCCCACTTTAAGTCAATGCAGATTTTCATTTGCTTTAAAAGCTTGCGGTTATCGATCCATGGGGTCAAAAATTACAGGACCAGTATAGCTGGAAATTACTTGTTCAGACCTAACTTCACAATAATTTTGGTCCATTTTGACATTCAGGCGGCGGAGAAACAGCCGGTCAAAGTTAGGGTACAAAACTGCTCCGGTCACGCTTTAAGTCAATGGAAATTTTAGTTTGGTTTAAAATCTTGGGGTTATAGATCCATTGGGTCTAAAATTACAGGACCAGTATGGATGGAAAGTACTCGTTCATAGCTAACTTCAAAACAATTTTGGACCATTTTGACATTCAGGCGGAGGAGAAACAGCTAGTCAAAGGAAGGGTTTAAAACTGCTCTGGTCCTGCTTTAAGTCAATGGAGATTTTAATTTGCTTTAAAAGCTTACAGTTATCGATCCATGGGGTCTAAAATGACAGAACCAGTATGGATGGAATGGACTTGCTCAGAGCTAACTTCACAACAATTTTGGGCCATTTTGACATTCAGGCGGCGGAGAAACAGCCGGCCAAATTAAGGGTACAAAACTCCCCCTGTCCCACTTTAAGACAATGGAGATTTTCATTTGCTTTAAAAGCTTGCGGTTATCGATCCATGGGGTCAAAAACTACAGCACCAGTATAGCTGGAAAGCACTTGCTCAGTGCTAACTTCAGAACAATTTTGGGCCATTTTGACCTTCAGGCGGCGGAGAAATAGCCGGTCAATGTTATGGTACAAAACTGCTCCGGTTCTGCTTTAAGTCAATGGAGATTTTAGTTTGCTTTAAAAGCTTGCGGTTATAGATCCATGGGGTCTAAAATTACAGGACCAGTATGGCTGGAAAGTTCTTGTTCATAGCTAACTTCACAACAATTTTGTGCAATTTTGACCTTCAGGAGGCGGTGAAACAGCCGGTCGAAGTAAGGGTACAAAACTGCTCTGGTCCTGCTTTAAGTCAATGGAGATTTTCATTTGTTTTAAAAGCTTGTGGTTATCGATCCATGGAGTCTAAAATTAGAGGACCAGTATGGATGGAAAGGACTTGTTCAGAGCTAACTTCACAACAATTTTGGGCCATTTTGACCTTCAGGCGGCGGAGAAATAGCCTGTCAAAGGAAGGGTACAAATCTCATCCGGTCCCACTTTAAGTCAATGAAGATTTTCATTTGCTTTAAAAGCTTGCGGTTATCGATCCATGGAGTCTAAAATTACAGGACCAGTATGGATGGAAAGGACTTGTTCAGAGCTAACTTCACAACAATTTTGGGCCATTTTTACATTCAGGCGGCGGAGAAATAGCCGGTCAAAGGAAGGGTACAAAACTCCTCCTGTCCCACTTTAAGTCAATGGAGATTTTAGTTTGCTTTAAAAGCTTGCGGTTATAGATCCATGGGGTATAAAATTACAGGACCAGTATGGCTGGAAAGGACTTGTTCAGAGCTAACTTTACACAGATTTTGGGGCTTTTTGACCTTCAGGCGGCGGAGAAATAGCTGATCAAAGGAAGGGTACAAATCTCATCCGATCCCACTTTAAGTCAATGAAGATTTTCATTTGCTTTAAAAGCTTTCGGTTATCAATCCATGGGGTCGAAAATTACAGGACAAGTATGGCTGGAAGGGACTTGTTCAGAGCTAATCTCACACAAATATTGGGCAATTTTGACCTGCAGGTGGCGGAGAAACAGCCAGTCAAAGTGAGGTTACAAAACTCATCCGGTTCCACTTTAAGATAATGGAGATTTTCATTTGATTTAAAGCTTGCAGTTATCGATCCATGGGGTCTAAAATTACAGGACCAGTATGGATGGAAAGTACTTGTTCATAGCTAACTTCACAACAATTTTGGGCCATTTTGACATTCAGGCGGCGGAGAAACAGCCGGTCAAAGTAAGGGTACAAAACTGCTCTGGTCCTGCTTTAAGTCAATGGAGATTTTAATTTGCTTTAAAAGCTTGAGGTTATAGGTCCTAAAATTACAGGACCAGTATGGGTGGAAAGGACTTGTTCAGAGCTAACTTTACACAGATTTTGGGGCTTTTTGACATTCAGGCATCGGAGAAATAGCCGGTAAAAGGAAGGGTACAAAACTCCTCCTGTCCCACTTTAAGTTAATGGAGATTTTCATTTGCTTTAAAAGCTTGCGGTTATCGATCCATGGGGTCAAAAATTTAAGGACCAGAATTGCTCGAAAGCACTTGTTCAGTGCTAACTTCGAACCAGTTTTGGGCCATTTTGCCCTTCAGGCGGCGGAGAAAAAGCCGGTCAAAGGAAGGGTACAAAACTACTCCAGTCCCACTTTAAGTCAATAGAGATTTTCATTTGCTTTAAAAGCTTGCGGTTATTGATCCATGGAGTCAAAAATTACAGGACCAGTATGGCTGGAAAGGTCTTGTTGAGCTAAGTTCACAACAATTTTGGGCCATTTTGACCTTCAGGCAGCGGAGAAATAGCCAGCCAAAGAAAGGGTACAAAACTGCTCCGGTCCCGCTTTAAGTCAATGGAGATTTTAGTTTGCTTTAAAAGCTTGCGGTTATAGATCCATGGGGTATAAAATTACAGGACCAGTATGGATGGAAAGGACTTGTTCAGAGCTAACTTCACAACAATTTTGGGCCGTTTTGACATTCAGGCAGCGGAGTAACAGCCGGTCAAAGTAAGGGTACAAAACTGCACTGGTCCTGCTTTAATTCAATGGAGATTTTAGTTTGCTTTAAAAGCTTGCAGTTATAGATCCATGGGGTATAAAATTACAGGACCAGTATGGCTGGAAAGGACTTGTTCAGAGCTAACTTTACACAGATTATGGAGCTTTTTGACCTTCAGGCGGCGGAGAAATAGCTGGTCAAAGGAAGGGTACAAATCTCATCCGATCCCACTTTAAGTCAATGAAGATTTTCATTTGCTTTAAAAGTTTTCGGTTATCGATCCATGGGGTCAAAAATTACAGGACCAGTATTGCTGGAAAGCACTTGTTCAGTGCTAACTTCGAACCGATTTTGGGCCATTTTGCCCTTCAGGTGGCGGAGAAAAAGCCGGTCAAAGTAAGGGTACAAAACTGCTCTGGTCCTGCTTTAAGTCAATGGAGATTTTCATTTGCTTTAAAAGCTTGCAGATATCGATCCATGGGGTCGAAAATTACAGGACCAGTATGGCTGGAAGGGACTTTTTCAGATCTAATTTCACACAAATATTGGGCAATTTTGACCTGCAGGTGGCGGAGAAACAGCCAGTCAAAGTGAGGTTACAAAACTCATCCGATTCCACTTTAAGTTAATGGAGATTTTCATTTGATTTAAAGCTTGCAGTTATCGGTCCATGGGGTCTAAAATTACACGACCAGTATGGATGGAAAGTACTTGTTCATAGCTAACTTCAGAACAATTTTGGGCCATTTTGACCTTCAGGCGGCGGAGAAACAGCCGGTCAAAGTAAGGGTACAAAACTGCTCTGGTCCTGCTTTAAGTCAATGGAGATTTTAATTTGCTTTTAAAGCTTGCAGTTATCAATCCATGGGGTCTAAAATTACTGGACCAGTATGGATGGAAAGTACTTGTTCAGAGCAAACTTCCCAATAATTTTGGGCCAATTTAACATTCAGGCAGCGGAGAAACAGCCGGTCAAAGTAAGGGTACAAAACTGCTCTGGTCCTGCTTTAATTCAATGGAGATTTTAGTTTGCTTTAAAAGCTTGCGGTTATAGGTCCTAAAATTACAGGACCAGTATGGGTGGAAAGGACTTGTTCAGAGCTAACTTTACACAGATTTTGGGGCTTTTTGACCTTCAGGTGGCGGAGCAATAGACGGTCAAAGGAAGGGTACAAATCTCATCCGGTCCCACTTTAAGTCAATGGAGATTTTCATTTGCTTTAAAAGCTTGCGGTTATCGATCCATGGAGTCTAAAACTAGAGGACCAGTATGGATGGAAAGGACTTGTTCAGAGCTAACTTCACAACAATTTTGGGCCATTTTGACCTTCAGGCGGCGAAGAAATAGCCGGTCAAAGGAAGGGTACAAAACTCCTCCTGTCCCACTTTAAGTCAATGCAGATTTTAATTTGCTTTAAAAGCTTGCGGTTATTGATCCATGGGGTCAAAAATTACAGGACCAGTATAGTTGGAAATGACTTGTTCAGAGCTAACTTCACAATAATTTTGGTCCATTTTGACATTCAGGCGGCGGAGAAACAGCCGGTCAAATTTAGGGTACAAAACTGATCCGGTCACAATTTAAGTCAATGGAGATTTTAGTTTGGTTTAAAAGCTTGGGGTTATAGATCCATGGGGTCTAAAATTACAGGACCAGTATGGATGGAAAGTACTCGTTCATAGCTAAATTCAAAACAATTTTGGGCCATTTTGACCTTCAGGCGGCGGAGAAACAGCTAGTCAAAGTAAGGGTTCAAAACTGCTCTGGTCCTGCTTTAAGTCAATGGAGATTTTAATTTGCTTTAAAAGCTTGCAGTTATCGATCCATGGGGTCTAAAATTACAGGACCAGTATGGATGGAATGGACTTACTCAGAGCTAACTTCACAACAATTTTGGGCCATTTTGACATTCAGGCGGCAGAGAAACAGCCGGCCAAAGTAAGGGTACAAAACTCCTCCTGTCCCACTTTAAGTCAATGGAGATTTTCATTTGCTTTAAAAGCTTGCGGTTATCGATCTATGGGGTCAAAAATTACAGGACCAGTATAGCTGGAAAGCACTTGTTCAGTGCTAACTTCAGAACAATTTTGGGCCATTATGACCTTCAGGCGGCGGAGAAATAGCCGGTCAATGTTATGGTGCAAAACTGCTCCGGTCCCGCTTTAAGTCAATGGAGATTTTAGTTTGCTTTTAAAGCTTGCGGTTATAGATCCATGGGGTCTAAAATTACAGGACCAGTATGGATGGAAAGTTCTTGTTTATAGCTAACTTCACAACAATTTTGTGCAATTTTGACCTTCAGGAGGCGGTGAAACAGCCGGTCAAAGTAAGGGTACAAAACTCCTCCTGTCCCACTTTAAGTCAAAGCAGATTTTCATTTGCTTTAAAAGCTTTCGGTTATCGATCCATGGGGTCAAAAATTACAGGACCAGTATGGCTGGAAATGACTTGTTCAGAGCTAACTTCACAATAATTTTGGTCCATTTTGACATTCAGGCGGCGGAGAAACAGCCGGTCAAAGTTAGGGTACAAAACTGCTCCGGTCACGCTTTAAGTCAATGGAGATTTTAATTTGCTTTTAAAGCTTGCAGTTATCAATCCATGGGGTCTAAAATTACAGGACCAGTATGGATGTGGAAATGAGTTATTCAGAGCGAACTTCACAATAATTTTGGGCCATTTTGACATTCAGGCAGCGGAGAAACAGCCGTTCAAAGTAAGGGTACAAAACTGCTCTGGTCCTGCTTTAATTCAATGTAGATTTTAGTTTGCTTTAAAAAATTGCGGTTATAGGTCCTAAAATTACAGGACCAGTATGGGTGGAAAGTTCTTGTTCATAGCTAACTTCACAACAATTTTGGGCCATTTTGACCTTCAGGCAGCGAAGAAATAGCCGGTCAAAGAAAGGGTACAAAACTCTTCCTGTCCAACTTTAAGTCAATGCAGATTTTCATTTGCTTTAAAAGCTTGTTCAGAGCTAACTTCACAACAATTTTGGGCCATTTTGACCTTCAGGCGGCGGAGAAATAGCCGGTCAAAGTAAGGGTACAAAACTGCTCCGGTCCAGCTTTAAGTCAATGGAGATTTTAGTTTGCTTTAAAAGCTTGCGGTTATAGATCCATGGGGTATAAAATTACAGGACCAGTATGGATGGAAAGTACTTGTTCATAGCTAACTTCCCAACAAATTTGGGCCATTTTGACCTTCAGGCGGCGGAGAAACAGCCGGTCAAAGTAAGGGTACAAAACTGCTCTGGTCCTGCTTTAAGTCAATGGAGATTTTAATTTGCTTTTAAAGCTTGCAGTTATAGGTCCTAAAATTACAGGACCAGTATGTGTGGAAAGGACTTGTTCAGAGCTAACTTCACAACAATTTTGGGCCATTTTGACCTTCAGGCGGCGAAGAAATAGACGGTCATAGGAAGGGTACAAAACTCCTCCTGTCCCACTTTAAGTCAATGCAGATTTTCATTTGCTTTAAAAGCTTTCGGTTATCAATCTATGGGGTCGAAAATTACAGGACCAGTATGGCTGGAAGGGACTTGTTCAGAGCTAATCTCACACAAATATTGGGCAATTTTGACCTGCAGGTGGCGGAGAAACAGCCAGTCAAAGTGAGGTTACAAAACTCATCCGGTTCCACTTTAAGATAATGGAGATTTTCATTTGATTTAAAGCTTGCAGTTATCGATCCATGGGGTCTAAAATTACAGGACCAGTATGGATGGAAAGTACTTGTTCATAGCTAACTTCACAACAATTTTGGGCCATTTTGACATTCAGGCGGCGGAGAAACAGCCGGTCAAAGTAAGGGTACAAAACTGCTCTGGTCCTGCTTTAAGTCAATGGAGATTTTAATTTGCTTTTAAAGCTTGCAGTTATCAATCCATGGGGTCTAAAATTACAGGACTAGTATGGATGGAAATGAATTGTTCAGAGCTAACTTCACAATAATTTTGGGCCATTTTGACATTCAGGCAGCGGAGAAACAACCGGTCAAATTAAGGGTACAAAACTGCTCTGGTCTTGCTTTAATTCAATGGAGATTTTAGTTTGCTTTAAAAGCTTGAGGTTATAGGTCCTAAAATTACAGGACCAGTATGGGTGGAAAGGACTTGTTCAGAGCTAACTTTACACAGATTTTGGGGCTTTTTGACATTCAGGCACCGGAGAAATAGCCGGTCAAAGGAAAGGTACAAAACTCCTCCTGTCCCACTTTAAGTTAATGGAGATTTTCATTTGCTTTAAAAGCTTGCGGTTATCGATTCATGGGGTCAAAAATTTAAGGACCAGAATTGCTCGAAAGCACTTGTTCAGTGCTAACTTCGAACCAGTTTTGGGCCATTTTGCCCTTCAGGCGGCGGAGAAAAAGCCGGTCAAAGGAAGGGTACAAAACTACTCCAGTCCCACTTTAAGTCAATGGAGATTTTCATTTGCTTTAAAAGCTTGCGGTTATTGATCCATGGAGTCAAAAATTACAGGACCAGTATGGCTGGAAAGGACTTGTTGAGCTAACTTCACAACAATTTTGGGCCATTTTGACCTTCAGGGAGCGGAGAAATAGCCAGCCAAAGAAAGGGTACAAAACTGCTCCGGTCCCGCTTTAAGTCAATGGAGATTTTAGTTTGCTTTAAAAGCTTGCGGTTATAGATCCATGGGGTATAAAATTACAGGACCAGTATGGATGGAAAGGACTTGTTCAGAGCTAACTTCACAACAATTTTGGGCCGTTTTGACATTCAGGCAGCGGAGAAACAGCCGGTCAAAGTAAGGGTACAAAACTGCACTGGTCCTGCTTTAATTCAATGGAGATTTTAGTTTGCTTTAAAAGCTTGCAGTTATAGATCCATGGGGTATAAAATTACAGGACCAGTATGGCTGGAAAGGACTTGTTCAGAGCTAACTTTACACAGATTATGGGGCTTTTTGACCTTCAGACGGCGTAGAAATAGCTGGTCAAAGGAAGGGTACAAATCTCATCCGATCCCACTTTAAGTCAATGAAGATTTTCATTTGCTTTAAAAGTTTTCGGTTATCGATCCATGGGGTCAAAAATTACAGGACCAGTATTGCTGGAAAGCACTTGTTCAGTGCTAACTTCGAACCGATTTTGGGCCATTTTGCCCTTCAGGTGGCGGAGAAAAAGACGGTCAAAGTAAGGGTACAAAACTGCTCTGGTCCTGCTTTAAGTCAATGGAGATTTTCATTTGCTTTAAAGCTTGCAGATATCGATCCATGGGGTCGAAAATTACAGGACCAGTATGGCTGGAAGGGACTTTTTCAGAGCTAATTTCACACAAATATTGGGCAATTTTGACCTTCAGGCGGTGGAGAAACAGCCAATCAAAGTGAGGTTACAAAACTCATCCGGTTCCACTTTAAGTTAATGGAGATTTTCATTTGATTTAAAGCTTGCAGTTATCGGTCCATGGGGTCTAAAATTACACGACCAGTATGGATGGAAAGTACTTGTTCATAGCTAACTTCAGAACAATTTTGGGCCATTTTGACCTTCAGGCGGCGGAGAAACAGCCGGTCAAAGTAAGGGTACAAAACTGCTCTGGTCCTGCTTTAAGTCAATGGAGATTTTAATTTGCTTTTAAAGCTTGCAGTTATCAATCCATGGGGTCTAAAATTACTGGACCAGTATGGATAGAAAGTACTTGTTCAGAGCAAACTTCCCAATAATTTTGGGCCAATTTAACATTCAGGCAGCGGAGAAACAGCCGGTCAAAGTAAGGGTACAAAACTGCTCTGGTCCTGCTTTAAGTCAATGGAGATTTTCATTTGCTTTAAAAGCTTGCAGATATCAATCCATGGGGTCGAAAATTACAGGACCAGTATGGCTGGAAGGGTCTTTTTCAGAGCTAATTTCACAATAATTTTGGGCCATTTTGACATTCAGGCAGCGGAGAAACAACCGGTCAAATTAAGGGTACAAAACTGCTCTGGTCTTGCTTTAATTCAATGGAGATTTTAGTTTGCTTTAAAAGCTTGAGGTTATAGGTCCTAAAATTACAGGACCAGTATGGGTGGAAAGGACTTGTTCAGAGCTAACTTTACACAGATTTTGGGGCTTTTTGACATTCAGGCACCGGAGAAATAGCCGGTCAAAGGAAAGGTACAAAACTCCTCCTGTCCCACTTTAAGTTAATGGAGATTTTCATTTGCTTTAAAAGCTTGCGGTTATCGATTCATGGGGTCAAAAATTTAAGGACCAGAATTGCTCGAAAGCACTTGTTCAGTGCTAACTTCGAACCGGTTTTGGGCCATTTTGCCCTTCAGGCGGCGGAGAAAAAGCCGGTCAAAGGAAGGGTACAAAACTACTCCAGTCCCACTTTAAGTCAATGGAGATTTTCATTTGCTTTAAAAGCTTGCGGTTATTGATCCATGGAGTCAAAAATTACAGGACCAGTATGGCTGGAAAGGACTTGTTGAGCTAACTTCACAACAATTTTGGGCCATTTTGACCTTCAGGGAGCGGAGAAATAGCCAGCCAAAGAAAGGGTACAAAACTGCTCCGGTCCCGCTTTAAGTCAATGGAGATTTTAGTTTGCTTTAAAAGCTTGCGGTTATAGATCCATGGGGTATAAAATTACAGGACCAGTATGGATGGAAAGGACTTGTTCAGAGCTAACTTCACAACAATTTTGGGCCGTTTTGACATTCAGGCAGCGGAGAAACAGCCGGTCAAAGTAAGGGTACAAAACTGCACTGGTCCTGCTTTAATTCAATGGAGATTTTAGTTTGCTTTAAAAGCTTGCAGTTATAGATCCATGGGGTATAAAATTACAGGACCAGTATGGCTGGAAAGGACTTGTTCAGAGCTAACTTTACACAGATTATGGGGCTTTTTGACCTTCAGACGGCGGAGAAATAGCTGGTCAAAGGAAGGGTACAAATCTCATCCGATCCCACTTTAAGTCAATGAAGATTTTCATTTGCTTTAAAAGTTTTCGGTTATCGATCCATGGGGTCAAAAATTACAGGACCAGTATTGCTGGAAAGCACTTGTTCAGTGCTAACTTCGAACCGATTTTGGGCCATTTTGCCCTTCAGGTGGCGGAGAAAAAGCCGGTCAAAGTAAGGGTACAAAACTGCTCTGGTCCTGCTTTAAGTCAATGGAGATTTTCATTTGCTTTAAAGCTTGCAGATATCGATCCATGGGGTCGAAAATTACAGGACCAGTATGGCTGGAAGGGACTTTTTCAGAGCTAATTTCACACAAATATTGGGCAATTTTGACCTTCAGGCGGTGGAGAAACAGCCAATCAAAGTGAGGTTACAAAACTCATCCGGTTCCACTTTAAGTTAATGGAGATTTTCATTTGATTTAAAGCTTGCAGTTATCGGTCCATGGGGTCTAAAATTACACGACCAGTATGGATGGAAAGTACTTGTTCATAGCTAACTTCAGAACAATTTTGGGCCATTTTGACCTTCAGGCGGCGGAGAAACAGCCGGTCAAAGTAAGGGTACAAAACTGCTCTGGTCCTGCTTTAAGTCAATGGAGATTTTAATTTGCTTTTAAAGCTTGCAGTTATCAATCCATGGGGTCTAAAATTACTGGACCAGTATGGATGGAAAGTACTTGTTCAGAGCAAACTTCCCAATAATTTTGGGCCAATTTAACATTCAGGCAGCGGAGAAACAGCCGGTCAAAGTAAGGGTACAAAACTGCTCTGGTCCTGCTTTAATTCAATGGAGATTTTAGTTTGCTTTAAAAGCTTGCGGTTATAGGTCCTAAAATTACAGGACCAGTATGGGTGGAAAGGACTTGTTCAGAGCTAACTTCACAACAATTTTGGGCCATTTTGACCTTCAGGCGGCGAAGAAATAGCCGGTCAAAGGAAGGGTACAAAACTCCTCCTGTCCCACTTTAAGTCAATGCAGATTTTCATTTGCTTTAAAAGCTTGCGGTTATTGATCCATGGGGTCAAAAATTACAGGACCAGTATAGTTGGAAATGACTTGTTCAGAGCTAACTTCACAATAATTTTGGTCCATTTTGACATTCAGGCGGCGGAGAAACAGCCGGTCAAAGTTAGGGTACAAAACTGCTCCGGTCACAATTTAAGTCAATGGAGATTTTAGTTTGGTTTCAAAGCTTGGGGTTATAGATCCATGGGGTCTAAAATTACAGGACCAGTATGGATGGAAAGTACTCGTTCATAGCTAACTTCAAAACAATTTTGGGCCATTTTGACCTTCAGGCGGCGGAGAAACAGCTAGTCAAATTAAGGGTTCAAAACTGCTCTGGTCCTGCTTTAAGTCAATGGAGATTTTAATTTGCTTTAAAAGCTTGCAGTTATCGATCCATGTGGTCTAAAATTACAGGACCAGTATGGATGGAATGGACTTACTCAGAGCTAACTTCACAACAATTTTGGGCCATTTTGACATTCAGGCGGCAGAGAAACAGCCGGCCAAAGTAAGGGTACAAAACTCCTCCTGTCCCACTTTAAGTCAATGGAGATTTTCATTTGCTTTAAAAGCTTGCGGTTATCGATCCATGGGGTCAAAAATTACAGGACCAGTATAGCTGGAAAGCACTTGTTCAGTGCTAACTTCAGAACAATTTTGGGCCATTATGACCTTCAGGCGGCGGAGAAATAGCCGGTCAATGTTATGGTGCAAAACTGCTCCGGTCCCGCTTTAAGTCATTGGAGATTTTAGTTTGCTTTTAAAGCTTGTGGTTATCGATCCATGGGGTCAAAAATTACAGGACCAGTATGGCTGGAAATGACTTGTTCAGAGCTAACTTCACAATAATTTTGGTCCATTTTGACATTCAGGCGGCGGAGAAACAGCCGGTCAAAGTTAGGGTACAAAACTGCTCCGGTCACGCTTTAAGTCAATGGAGATTTTAGTTTGGTTTAAAAGCTTTGGGTTATAGATCCATGGGGTCTAAAATTACAGGACCAGTATGGATGGAAATGAGTTGTTCAGAGCTAACTTCACAATAATTTTGGGCCATTTTGACATTCAGGCAGCGGAGAAACAGCCGTTCAAAGTAAGGGTACAAAACTGCTCTGGTCCTGCTTTAATTCAATGTAGATTTTAGTTTGCTTTAAAAGATTGCGGTTACAGGTCCTAAAATTACAGGACCAGTATGGGTGGAAAGTTCTTGTTCATAGCTAACTTCACAACAATTTTGGGCCATTTTGACCTTCAGGCAGCGAAGAAATAGCCGGTCAAAGGAAGGGTACAAAACTGCTCCGGTCACGCTTTAAGTCAATGGAGATTTTAGTTTGGTTTAAAAGCTTTGGGTTATAGATCCATGGGGTCTAAAATTACAGGACCTGTATGGATGGAATGGACTTGTTCATAGCTAACTTCAAAACAATTTTGGGCCATTTTGACATTCAGGCGGCAGAGAAACAGCTGGTCAAAGTGAGGGTTCAAAACTGCTCTGGTCCTGCTTTAAGTCAATGGAGATTTTAATTTGCTTTAAAAGCTTGCAGTTATCGATCCATGGGGTCTAAAATTATAGGACCAGTATGGATGGAATGGACTTGGTCAGAGCTAACTTCACAATAATTTTGGGCCATTTTGACCTTTAGGCGGCTGAGAAACAGCCAGTCAAAGTAAGGTTACAAAACTCATCCGGTCTCACTTTAAGTCAATGGAGATTTTCATTTGCTTTAAAAGCTTGCGGTTATCGATCCATGGGGTCAAAAATTACAGCACCAGTATGGCTGGAAAGCACTTGTTCAGTGCTAACTTCAGAACAATTTTGGGCCATTTTGACCTTCAGGCGGCGGACAAACAGCCGGTCAAAGTAAGGGTACAAAACTGCTCTGGTCCTGCTTTAAGTCAATGGAGATTTTAATTTGCTTTTAAAGCTTGCAGTTATCAATCCATGGGATCTATAATTACAGGACCAGTATGGATGGAAATGAGTTGTTCAGAGCTAACTTCACAATAATTTTGGGCCATTTTGACATTCAGGCAGCGTAGAAACAGTCGGTCAAAGTAAGGGTACAAAACTGCTCTGGTCCTGCTTTAATTCAATGGAGATTTTAGTTTGCTTTAAAAGCTTGCGGTTATAGGTCCTAAAATTACAGGACCAGTATGGGTGGAAAGGACTTGTTCAGAGCTAACTTTGCACAGATTTTGGGGCTTTTTGACATACAGGTGGCGGAGAAATAGCCTGTCAAAGGAAGGGTACAAAACTCCTCCTGTCCCACTTTAAGTTAAAGGAGATTTTTATTTGCTTTAAAAGCTTGCGGTTATCGATCCATGGGGTCAAAAATTACAGCACCAGTATTGCTGGCAAGAACTTGTTCAGTGCTAACTTCGAACCGATTTTGGGCCATTTTGCCCTTCAGGCGGCGGAGACAAAGCCGGTCAAAAGAAGGGTACACAACTACTCCTGTCCCACTTTAAGTTAATGGAGATTTTCATTTGCTTTAAAAGCTTGCGATTATCGATCCATGTGGTCTAAAATTACAGGACTAGTATGTCTGGAAAGGACTTGTTCAGAGCTAACTTCACACCAATATTGGGCAATTTTGAACTTCAGGCGGCGGAGAAACAGCCAGTCAAAGTAAGGTTACAAAACTCATCCGGTCCCACTATAAGTTAATGGAGATTTTCATGTGCTTTAAAAGCTTGGGGTTATCAATCCATGGGGTCTAAAATTACTGGACCAGTATGGATGGAAAGGACTTGTTCAGAGCTAACTTCACAACAATTTTGGACTATTTTGACCTTCAGGAGGCGCAGAAACAGCCGGTCAAAGTAAGGGTACAAAACTGCTCTGGTCCTGCTTTAAGTCAATGGAGATTTTCATCTGCATTAAAAGCTTGCAGTTATCGATCCATGGGGTCTAACATTACTGGACCAGTATGGATGGAAAGGAATTGTTCAGAGCTAACTTCCCAACAATTTTGGGCCATTTTGCCCTTCAGGCCGCGGAGAAAAAAACGGTCAAAGGGAGGGTACAAAACTACTCCAGTACCACGTTAAGTCAATGGAGTTTTTCATTTGCTTTAAAAGCTTGCGGTTATCGATCCATGGGGTCAAAAATTACAGGACCAGTATGGATGGAATGGACTTGTTCAGAGCTAACTTCACAACAATTTTGGGCCATTTTGACCTTCAGGGGACGCAGAAACAGCCGGTCAAAGTAAGGGTATAAAACTGCTCTGGTCCTGCTTTAAGTCAATGGAGATTTTCATTTGCTTTAAAAGCTTGCAGTTATCGATCCATGGGGTCTAACAATACAGGACCAGTATGGATGGAAAGGAATTGTTCAGAGCTAACTTCACAACAATTTTGGGCCATTTTGCCCTTCAGGCGGCGGAGAAAAAAACGGTCAAAGGAACGGTACAAAACTACTCCAGTACCACGTTAAGTCAATGGAGATTTTAGTTTGCTTTAAAAGCTTGGGGTTATAGATGAATGGGGTCTAAAATTACAGGACCAGTATGGCTGGAAAGGACTTGTCCAGATCTAACTTCACAACAATTTCGGTCCATTTTGACATTCAGGCGGTGGAGAAATACCCGGTCAAAGTAAGGCTACAAAACTGCTCTGGTCCTGCTTTAATTCAATGGAGATTTTACTTTGCTTTAAAAGCTTGCGGTTATAGGTCCTAAAATTACAAGACCAGTATGGCTGGAAAGCACTTGTTCAGTGCTAACTTCACACCAATATTGGGCAATTTTGACCTTTAGACGGCGGAGAAACAGCCGGTCAAAGTAAGGTTACAAAACTCATCCGGTGCCACTTTAAGTCAATGGAGATTTCCATTTGCTTTAAAAGCTTGCAGTTATCGATCCATGGGGTCTAAAATTACAGGACCAGTATGGATGGAATGGACTTGGTCAGAGCTAACATCACAATAATTTTGGGCCATTTTGACATTCAGGCGGCAGAGAAACAGCCGGCCAAAGTAAGGGTACAAAACTCCTCCTGTCCCACTTTAACTCAATGGAGATTTTCATTTGCTTTAAAAGCTTGCGGTTATCGATCCATGGGGTCAAAAATTACAGGACCAGTATGGATGGAAAGTTCTTGTTCATAGCTAACTTCACAACAATTTTGTGCAATTTTGACATTCAGGAGGCGATGAAACAGCCGGTCAAAGTAAGGGTACGAAACTGCTCTGGTCCTGCTTTAAGTCAATGGAGATTTTAATTTGCTTTAAAAGCTTGTGGTTATCGATCCATGGAGTCTAAAATTAGAGGACCAGTATAGATGGAAAGGACTTGTTCAGAGCTAACTTCACAACAATTTTGGGCCATTTTGACCTTCAGGCAGCGAAGAAATAGCCGGTCAAAGGAAGGGTACAAAACTCCTCCTGTCCCACTTTAAGTCAATGCAGATTTTCATTTGCTTTAAAAGCTTGTTCAGAGCTAACTTCACAACAATTTTGGGCCATTTTGACCTTCAGGCAGCGGAGAAATAGCCGGTCAAAGTAAGGGTACAAAACTGCTCCGGTCCAGCTTTAAGTCAATGGAGATTTTAGTTTGCTTTAAAAGCTTGCGGTAAACATCCATGGGGTATAAAATTACAGGACCAGTACCGATGGAAAGGATTTGTTCAGAGTTAACTTCACAATAATTTTGGGCCATTTTGACATTCAGGCGGTGGAGAAACAGCCGGTCAAAGTTATGGTACAAAACTGCTCCGGTCCCGCTTTAAGTCAATGGAGATTTTAGTTTGGTTTAAAAGCTTGCGGTTATAGATCCATGGGGTCTAAAATTACAGGACCAGTATGGATGGAAAGTTCTTGTTCATAGCTAACTTCACAACCATTTTGTGCAATTTTGACCTTCAGGAGGCGGTGAAACAGCCGGTCAAAGTTAGGGTTCAAAACTGCTCTGGTCCTGCTTTAAGTCAATGGAGATTTTAATTTGCTTTAAAAGCTTGCAGTTATCGATCCATGGGGTCTAAAATTACAGGACCAGTATGGATGGAATGGACTTGCTAAGAGCTAACTTCACAATAATTTTGGGCCATTTTGACATTCAGGCGGCAGAGAAACAGCCGGCCAAAGTAAGGGTACAAAACTCCTCCTTTCCCACTTTAAGTCAATGGAGATTTTCATTAGCTTTAAAAGCTTGCGGTTATCGACCCATGGGGTCAAAAATTACAGGACCAGTATACCTGGAAAGCACTTGTTCAGTGATAACTTCAGAACAATTTTGGGCCATTTTGACCTTCACGCGGCGGAGAAATTGCCGGTCAAAGGAAGGGTACAAATCTCATCCGGTCCCACTTTAAGTCAATGAAGATTTTCATTTGCTTTAAAAGCTTGCGGTTATCGATCCATGGAGTCTAAAATTACAGGACCAGTATGGATGGAAAGGACTTGTTCAGAGCTAACTACACAACAATTTTGGGCCATTTTGACATTCAAGCGGCGGAGAAATAGCCGGTCAAAGGAAGGGTACAAAACTCCTCCTGTCCCACTATAAGTCAATGGAGATTTTAATTTGCTTTAAAAGCTTGCGGTTATAGATCCATGGGGTATAAAATTACAGGACAAATATGGCTGGAAAGGACTTGTTCAGAGCTAACTTTACACAGATTTTGGGGCTTTTTGACATTCAGGCGGCGGAGAAATAGCTGGTCAAAGGAAGGGTACGAATCTCATCCGGTCCCACTTTAAGTCAATGAAGATTTTAATTTGCTTTTAAAGCTTGCAGTTATCAATCCATGGGGTCTAAAATTACAGGACCAGTATGGATGGAAATGAGTTGTTCATAGCTAACTTCACAATAATTTTGGGCCATTTTGACATTCAGGCAGCGGAGAAACAGCCGGTCAAAGTAAGGGTACAAAACTGCTATGGTCCTGCTTTAATTCAATGGAGATTTTAGTTTGCTTTAAAAGCTTGAGGTTATAGGTCCTAAAATTACAGGACCAGTATGGGTGGAAAGGACTTGTTCAGAGCTAACTTTACACAGATTTTGGGGCTTTTTGACATTCAGGCACCAGAGAAATAGCCGGTCAAAGGAAGGGTACAAAACTCCTCCTGTCCCACTTTAAGTTAATGGAGATTTTCATTTGCTTTAAAAGCTTGCGGTTATCGATCCATGGGGTCAAAAATTTAAGGACCAGATTTGCTCGAAAGCACTTGTTCAGTGCTAACTTCGAACCGGTTTTGGTCCATTTTGCCCTTCAGGCGGCGGAGAAAAAGCCGGTCAAAGGAAGGGTATAAAACTACTCCAGTCCCACTTTAAGTCAATGGAGATTTTCATTTGCTTTAAAAGCTTGCGGTTATCGATCCATGGGGTCAAAAATTACAGGACCAGTATGGCTGGAAAGGACTTGTTGAGCTAACTTCACAACAATTTTGGGCCGTTTTGACATTCAGGCAGCGGAGAAACAGCCGGTCAAAGTAAGGGTACAAAACTGCACAGGTCCTGCTTTAATTCAATGGAGATTTTAGTTTGCTTTAAAAGCTTGCAGTTATAGATCCATGGGGTATAAAATTACAGGACCAGTATGGCTGGAAAGGACTTGTTCAGAGCTAACTTTACACAGATTTTGGGCAATTTTGACCTTCAGGCGGCGGAGAAAAAGCTGGTCAAAGGAAGGGTAAAAATCTCATCCGATCCCACTTTAAGTCAATGAAGATTTTCATTTCATTTAAAAGCTTTCGGTTATCGATCCATGGGGTCAAAAATTACAGGACCAGTATTGCTGGAAACCACTTGTTCAGTGCTAACTTCGAACTGATTTTGGGCTATTTTGCCCTTCAGGTGGCAGAGAAAAAGCCGGTCAAAGTAAGGGTACAAAACTGCTCTGGTCCTGCTTTAAGTCAATGGAGATTTTCATTTGCTTTAAAAGCTTGCAGATATCAATCCATGGGGTCGAAAATTACAGGACCAGTATGGCTGGAAGGGTCTTTTTCAGAGCTAATTTCACAAAAATATTGGGCAATTTTGACCTGCAGGCAGCGGAGAAACAGCCGGTCAAAGTAAGGGTACAAAACTGCTCTGGTCCTGCTTTAATTCAATGGAGATTTTAGTTTGCTTTAAAAGCTTGCGGTTATAGGTCCTAAAATTACAGGACCAGTATGGGTGGAAAGGACTTGTTCAGAGCTAACTTTACACAGATTTTGGGGCTTTTTGACCTTCAGGTGGCGGAGCAATAGCCGGTCAATGTTATGGTACAAAACTGCTTCGGTCCCGCTTTAAGTCAATGGAGATTTTAATTTGCTTTAAAAGCTTACAGTTATCGATCCATGGGGTCTAAAATTACAGGACCAGTATGGATGGAATGGACTTGGTCAGAGCTAACTTCACAATAATTTTGAGCCATTTTGACCTTCAGGCGGCTGAGAAACAGCTGGTCAAAGTAAGGTTACAAAACTCATCCGGTCCCACTTTAAGTCAATGGAGATTTTCATTTGCTTTAAAAGCTTGCGGTTATCGATCCATGTGGTCTAAAATTACAGGACTAGTATGGCTGGAAAGGACTTGTTCAGAGCTAACTTCACACCAATATTGGGCAATTTTGACCTTCAGGCGGCGGAGAAACAGCCAGTCAAAGTAAGGTTACAAAACTCATCCGGTCCCACTATAAGTTAATGGAGATTTTCATTTGCTTTAAAAGCTTGGGGTTATCAATCCATGGGGTCTAAAATTACAGGACCTGTATGGATGGAAAGGAATTTTTCAGAGCTAACTTCACAAAAATTTTGGACTATTTTGACCTTCAGGAGACGCAGAAACAGCCGGTCAAAGTAAGGGTATAAAACTGCTCTGGTCCTGCTTTAAGTCAATGGAGATTTTCATTTGCTTTAAAAGCTTGCAGTTATCGATCCATGGGGTCTAACATTACAGGACCAGTATGGATGGAAAGGAATTGTTCAGAGCTAACTTCACAACAATTTTGGGCCATTTTGCCCTTCAGGCGGCGGAGAAAAAAACGGTCAAAGGAACGGTACAAAACTACTCCAGTACCACGTTAAGTCAATGGAGATTTTCATTTGCTTTAAAAGCTTGCGGTTATCGATCCATGGGGTCAAAAATTACAGGACCAGTATGGATGGAAGGACTTGTTCAGAGCTAACATCAAAATAATTTTGGGCCATTTTGGCATTCAGGCGGCGGAGAAACAGCCGGTCAAAGTAAGGTTACAAAACTGCTCCGGTCTCGCTTTAAGTCAATGGAGATTTTAGTTTGCTTTAAAAGCTTGCGGTTATCGATCCATGGGGTCAAAAATTACAGCACCAGTATGGCTGGAAAGCACTTGTTCAGTGCTAACTTCAGAACAATTTTGGGCCATTTTGACCTTCAGGCGGCGGACAAACAGCCGGTCAAAGTAAGGGTACAAAACTGCTCTGGTCCTGCTTTAAGTCAATGGAGATTTTAATTTGCTTTTAAAGCTTGCAGTTATCAATCCATGGGGTCTAAAATTACAGGACCAGTATGGATGGAAATGAGTTGTTCAGAGCTAACTTCACAATAATATTGGGCCATTTTGACATTCAGGCAGCGGAGAAACAGCCGGTCAAAGTAAGGGTACAAAACTGCTCTGGTCCTGCTTTAATTCAATGGAGATTATAGTTTGCTTTAAAAGCTTGCGGTTATAGGTCCTAAAATTACAGGACCAGTATGGGTGGAAAGGACTTGTTCAGAGCTAACTTTGCACAGATTTTGGGGCTTTTTGACATACAGGTGGCGGAGAAATAGCCTGTCAAAGGAAGGGTACAAAACTCCTCCTGTCCCACTTTAAGTTAAAGGAGATTTTTATTTGCTTTAAAAGCTTGCGGTTATCGATCCATGGGGTCAAAAATTACAGCACCAGTATGGCTGGCAAGAACTTGTTCAGTGCTAACTTCGAACCGATTTTGGGCCATTTGGCCCTTCAGGCGGCGGAGACAAAGCCGGTCAAAAGAAGGGTACACAACTACTCCTGTCCCACTTTAAGTTAATGGAGATTTTCATTTGCTTTAAAAGCTTGCGATTATCGATCCATGTGGTCTAAAATTACAGGACTAGTATGGCTGGAAAGGACTTGTTCAGAGCTAACTTCACACCAATATTGGGCAATTTTGAACTTCAGGCGGCGGAGAAACAGCCAGTCAAAGTAAGGTTACAAAACTCATCCGGTCCCACTATAAGTTAATGGAGATTTTCATTTGCTTTAAAAGCTTGGGGTTATCAATCCATAGGGTCTAAAATTTCTGGACCAGTATGGATGGAAAGGACTTGTTCAGAGCTAACTTCACAACAATTTTGGACTATTTTGACCTTCAGGAGGCGCAGAAACAGCCGGTCAAAGTAAGGGTACAAAACTGCTCTGGTCCTGCTTTAAGTCAATGGAGATTTTCATTTGCATTAAAAGCTTGCAGTTATCGATCCATGGGGTCTAACATTACTGGACCAGTATGGATGGAAAGGAATTGTTCAGAGCTAACTTCCCAACAATTTTGGGCCATTTTGCCCTTCAGGCCACGGAGAAAAAAACGGTCAAAGGGAGGGTACAAAACTACTCCAGTACCACGTTAAGTCAATGGAGTTTTTCATTTGCTTTAAAAGCTTGCGGTTATCGATCCATGGGGTCAAAAATTACAGGACCAGTATGGATGGAATGGACTTGTTCAGAGCTAACTTCACAACAATTTTGGGCCATTTTGACCTTCAGGGGACGCAGAAACAGCCAGTCAAAGTAAGGGTATAAAACTGCTCTGGTCCTGCTTTAAGTCAATGGAGATTTTCATTTGCTTTAAAAGCTTGCAGTTATCGATCCATGGGGTCTAACATTACAGGACCAGTATGGATGGAAAGGAATTGTTCAGAGCTAACTTCACAACAATTTTGGGCCATTTTGCCCTTCAGGCGGCGGAGAAAAAAACGGTCAAAGGAACGGTACAAAACTACTCCAGTACCACGTTAAGTCAATGGAGATTTTCATTTGCTTTAAAAGCTTGCGGTTATCGATCCATGGGGTCTAAAATTACAGGACCAGTATGGATGGAAATGAGTTGTTCAGAGCTAACTTCACAATAATTTTTGGCCATTTTGACATTCAGGCAGCGGAGAAACAGCCGGTCAAAGTAAGGGTACAAAACTGCTCTGGTCCTGCTTTAATTCAATGGAGATTTTAGTTTGCTTTAAAAGCTTGCGGTTATAGGTCCTAAAATTACAGGACCAGTATGGGTGGAAAGGACTTGTTCAGAGCTAACTTTGCACAGATTTTGGGGCTTTTTGACATACAGGTGGCGGAGAAATAGCCTGTCAAAGGAAGGGTACAAAACTCCTCCTGTCCCACTTTAAGTTAAAGGAGATTTTTATTTGCTTTAAAAGCTTGCGGTTATCGATCCATGGGGTCAAAAATTACAGCACCAGTATTGCTGGCAAGAACTTGTTCAGTGCTAACTTCGAACTGATTTTGGGCTATTTTGCCCTTCAGGTGGCGGAGAAAAAGCCGGTCAAAGTAAGGGTACAAAACTGCTCTGGTCCTGCTTTAAGTCAATGGAGATTTTCATTTGCTTTAAAAGCTTGCAGATATCAATCCATGTGGTCTAAAATTACAGGACTAGTATGGCTGGAAAGGACTTGTTCAGAGCTAACTTCACACCAATATTGGGCAATTTTGAACTTCAGGCGGCGGAGAAACAGCCAGTCAAAGTAAGGTTACAAAACTCATCCGGTCCCACTATAAGTTAATGGAGATTTTCATTTGCTTTAAAAGCTTGGGGTTATCAATCCATGGGGTCTAAAATTACTGGACCAGTATGGATGGAAAGGACTTGTTCAGAGCTAACTTCACAACAATTTTGGACTATTTTGACCTTCAGGAGGCGCAGAAACAGCCGGTCAAAGTAAGGGTACAAAACTGCTCTGGTCCTGCTTTAAGTCAATGGAGATTTTCATTTGCATTAAAAACTTGCAGTTATCGATCCATGGGGTCTAACATTACTGGACCAGTATGGATGGAAAGGAATTGTTCAGAGCTAACTTCCCAACAATTTTGGGCCATTTTGCCCTTCAGGCCGCGGAGAAAAAAACGGTCAAAGGGAGGGTACAAAACTACTCCAGTACCACGTTAAGTCAATGGAGTTTTTCATTTGCTTTAAAAACTTGCGGTTATCGATCCATGGGGTCAAAAATTACAGGACCAGTATGGATGGAATGGACTTGTTCAGAGCTAACTTCACAACAATTTTGGGCCATTTTGACCTTCAGGGGGCAGAGAAAAAAACGGTCAAAGGAACGGTACAAAACTACTCCAGTACCACGTTAAGTCAATGGAGATTTTCATTTGCTTTAAAAGCTTGCGGTTATCGATCCATGGGGTCTAAAATTACAGGACCAGTATGGATGGAAATGAGTTGTTCAGAGCTAACTTCACAATAATTTTTGGCCATTTTGACATTCAGGCAGCGGAGAAACAGCCGGTCAAAGTAAGGGTACAAAACTGCTCTGGTCCTGCTTTAATTCAATGGAGATTTCAGTTTGCTTTAAAAGCTTGCGGTTATAGGTCCTAAAATTACAGGACCAGTATGGGTGGAAAGGACTTGTTCAGAGCTAACTTTACACAGATTTTGGGGCTTTTTGACCTTCAGGTGGCGGAGCAATAGCCGGTCAATGTTATGGTACAAAACTGCTTCGGTCCCGCTTTAAGTCAATGGAGATTTTAATTTGCTTTAAAAGCTTACAGTTATCGATCCATGGGGTCTAAAATTACAGGACCAGTATGGATGGAATGGACATGGTCAGAGCTAACTTCACAATAATTTTGAGCCATTTTGACCTTCAGGCGGCTGAGAAACAGCTGGTCAAAGTAAGGTTACAAAACTCAAAAACTCATCCGGTCCCACTTTAAGTCAATGGAGATTATCATTTGCTTTAAAAGCTTGCAGATATCGATCCATGGGGTCGAAAATTACAGGACCAGTATGGCTGGAAGGGTCTTTTTCAGAGCTAATTTCACAAAAATATTGGGCAATTTTGACCTGCAGGCGGCAGAGAAAAACCCAGTCAAAGTGAGGTTACAAAACTCATCCGGTTCCACTTTAAGTCAATGGAGATTTTCATTTGATTTAAAGCTTGCAGTTATCGGTCCATGGGGTATAAAATTACAGGACCAGTATGGATGGAAATGAGTTGTTCAGAGCTAACTTCACAATAATATTGGGCCATTTTGACATTCAGGCAGCGGAGAAACAGCCGGTCAAAGTAAGGGTACAAAACTGCTCTGGTCCTGCTTTAATTCAATGGAGATTTTAGTTTGCTTTAAAAGCTTGCGGTTATAGGTCCTAAAATTACAGGACCAGTATGGGTGGAAAGGACTTGTTCAGAGCTAACTTTGCACAGATTTTGGGGCTTTTTGACATACAGGTGGCGGAGAAATAGCCTGTCAAAGGAAGGGTACAAAACTCCTCCTGTCCCACTTTAAGTTAAAGGAGATTTTTATTTGCTTTAAAAGCTTGCGGTTATCGATCCATGGGGTCAAAAATTACAGCACCAGTATGGCTGGCAAGAACTTGTTCAGTGCTAACTTCGAACCGATTTTGGGCCATTTTGCCCTTCAGGCGGCGGAGACAAAGCCGGTCAAAAGAAGGGTACACAACTACTCCTGTCCCACTTTAAGTTAATGGAGATTTTCATTTGCTTTAAAAGCTTGCAGTTATCGATCCATGGGGTCTAACATTACTGGACCAGTATGGATGGAAAGGAATTGTTCAGAGCTAACTTCCCAACAATTTTGGGCCATTTTGCCCTTCAGGCCGCGGAGAAAAAAACGGTCAAAGGGAGGGTACAAAACTACTCCAGTACCACGTTAAGTCAATGGAGTTTTTCATTTGCTTTAAAAGCTTGCGGTTATCGATCCATGGGGTCAAAAATTGCAGGACCAGTATGGATGGAATGGACTTGTTCAGAGCTAACTTCACAACAATTTTGGGCCATTTTGACCTTCAGGGGGCAGAGAAAAAAACAGTCAAAGGAACGGTACAAAACTACTCCAGTACCACGTTAAGTCAATGGAGATTTTCATTTGCTTTAAAAGCTTGCGGTTATCGATCCATGGGGTCTAAAATTACAGGACCAGTATGGATGGAAATGAGTTGTTCAGAGCTAACTTCACAATAATTTTTGGCCATTTTGACATTCAGGCAGCGGAGAAACAGCCGGTCAAAGTAAGGGTACAAAACTGCTCTGGTCCTGCTTTAATTCAATGGAGATTTCAGTTTGCTTTAAAAGCTTGCGGTTATAGGTCCTAAAATTACAGGACCAGTATGGGTGGAAAGGACTTGTTCAGAGCTAACTTTGCACAGATTTTGGGGCTTTTTGACATACAGGTGGCGGAGAAATAGCCTGTCAAAGGAAGGGTACAAAACTCCTCCTGTCCCACTTTAAGTTAAAGGAGATTTTTATTTGCTTTAAAAGCTTGCGGTTATAGGTCCTAAAATTACAGGACCAGTATGGGTGGAAAGGACTTGTTCAGAGCTAACTTTACACAGATTTTGGGGCTTTTTGACCTTCAGGTGGCGGAGCAATAGCCGGTCAATGTTATGGTGCAAAACTGCTTCGGTCCCGCTTTAAGTCAATGGAGATTTTAATTTGCTTTAAAAGCTTACAGTTATCGATCCATGGGGTCTAAAATTACAGGACCAGTATGGATGGAATGGACTTGGTCAGAGCTAACTTCACAATAATTTTGAGCCATTTTGACCTTCAGGCGGCTGAGAAACAGCTGGTCAAAGTAAGGTTACAAAACTCATCCGGTCCCACTTTAAGTCAATGGAGATTTTCATTTGCTTTAAAAGCTTGCGGTTATCGATCCATGTGGTCTAAAATTACAGGACTAGTATGGCTGGAAAGGACTTGTTCAGAGCTAACTTCACACCAATATTGGGCAATTTTGAACTTCAGGCGGCGTAGAAACAGCCAGTCAAAGTAAGGTTACAAAACTCATCCGGTCCCACTATAAGTTAATGGAGATTTTCATTTGCTTTAAAAGCTTGGGGTTATCAATCCATGGGGTCAAAAATTACAGCACCAGTATTGCTGGCAAGAACTTGTTCAGTGCTAACTTCGAACTGATTTTGGGCTATTTTGCCCTTCAGGTGGCGGAGAAAAAGCCGGTCAAAGTAAGGGTACAAAACTGCTCTGGTCCTGCTTTAAGTCAATGGAGATTTTCATTTGCTTTAAAAGCTTGCAGATATCAATCCATGTGGTCTAAAATTACAGGACTAGTATGGCTGGAAAGGACTTGTTCAGAGCTAACTTCACACCAATATTGGGCAATTTTGAACTTCAGGCGGCGGAGAAACAGCCAGTCAAAGTAAGGTTACAAAACTCATCCGGTCCCACTATAAGTTAATGGAGATTTTCATTTGCTTTAAAAGCTTGGGGTTATCAATCCATGGGGTCTAAAATTACTGGACCAGTATGGATGGAAAGGACTTGTTCAGAGCTAACTTCACAACAATTTTGGACTATTTTGACCTTCAGGAGGCGCAGAAACAGCCGGTCAAAGTAAGGGTACAAAACTGCTCTGGTCCTGCTTTAAGTCAATGGAGATTTTCATTTGCATTAAAAGCTTGCAGTTATCGATCCATGGGGTCTAACATTACTGGACCAGTATGGATGGAAAGGAATTGTTCAGAGCTAACTTCCCAACAATTTTGGGCCATTTTGCCCTTCAGGCCACGGAGAAAAAAACGGTCAAAGGGAGGGTACAAAACTACTCCAGTACCACGTTAAGTCAATGGAGTTTTTCATTTGCTTTAAAAGCTTGCGGTTATCGATCCATGGGGTCAAAAATTACAGGACCAGTATGGATGGAATGGACTTGTTCAGAGCTAACTTCACAACAATTTTGGGCCATTTTGACCTTCAGGGGACGCAGAAACAGCCGGTCAAAGTAAGGGTATAAAACTGCTCTGGTCCTGCTTTAAGTCAATGGAGATTTTCATTTGCTTTAAAAGCTTGCAGTTATCGATCCATGGGGTCTAACATTACAGGACCAGTATGGATGGAAAGGAATTGTTCAGAGCTAACTTCACAACAATTTTGGGCCATTTTGCCCTTCAGGCGGCGGAGAAAAAAACGGTCAAAGGAACGGTACAAAACTGCTCCAGTACCACGTTAAGTCAATGGAGATTTTCATTTGCTTTAAAAGCTTGCGGTTATCGATCCATGGGGTCTAAAATTACAGGACCAGTATGGATGGAAATGAGTTGTTCAGAGCTAACTTCACAATAATTTTTGGCCATTTTGACATTCAGGCAGCGGAGAAACAGCCGGTCAAAGTAAGGGTACAAAACTGCTCTGGTCCTGCTTTAATTCAATGGAGATTTTAGTTTGCTTTAAAAGCTTGCGGTTATAGGTCCTAAAATTACAGGACCAGTATGGGTGGAAAGGACTTGTTCAGAGCTAACTTTGCACAGATTTTGGGGCTTTTTGACATACAGGTGGCGGAGAAATATCCTGTCAAAGGAAGGGTACAAAACTCCTCCTGTCCCACTTTAAGTTAAAGGAGATTTTTATTTGCTTTAAAAGCTTGCGGTTATCGATCCATGGGGTCAAAAATTACAGCACCAGTATTGCTGGCAAGAACTTGTTCAGTGCTAACTTCGAACTGATTTTGGGCTATTTTGCCCTTCAGGTGGCGGAGAAAAAGCCGGTCAAAGTAAGGGTACAAAACTGCTCTGGTCCTGCTTTAAGTCAATGGAGATTTTCATTTGCTTTAAAAGCTTGCAGATATCGATCCATGGGGTCGAAAATTACAGGACCAGTATGGCTAGAAGGGTCTTTTTCAGAGCTAATTTCTCAAAAATATTGGGCAATTTTGACCTGCAGGCGGCAGAGAAAAAGCCAGTCAAAGTGAGGTTACAAAACTCATCCGGTTCCACTTTAAGTCAATGGAGATTTTCATTTGATTTAAAGCTTGCAGTTATCGGTCCATGGGGTATAAAATTACACGACCAGTATGGATGGAAAGTACTTGTTCATAGCTAACTTCAGAACAATTTTGGGCCATTTTGACCTTCAGGCGGCGGAGAAACAGCAGGTCAAAGTAAGGGTACAAAACTGCTCTGGTCCTGCTTTAAGTCAATGGAGATTTTAATTTGCTTTTAAAGCTTGCAGTTATCAATCCATGGGGTCTAAAATTACAGGACCAGTATGGATGGAAAGTACTTGTTCAGAGCAAACTTCACAATAATTTTGGGCCAATTTAACATTCAGGCAGCGGAGAAACAGCCGGTCAAAGTAAGGGTACAAAACTGCTCTGGTCCTGCTTTAATTCAATGGAGATTTTAGTTTGCTTTAAAAGCTTGCGGTTATAGGTCCTAAAATTACAGGACCAGTATGGGTGGAAAGGACTTGTTCAGAGCTAACTTTACACAGATTTTGGGGCTTTTTGACCTTCAGGTGGCGGAGCAATAGCCGGTCAATGTTATGGTACAAAACTGCTTCGGTCCCGCTTTAAGTCAATGGAGATTTTAATTTGCTTTAAAAGCTTACAGTTATCGATCCATGGGGTCTAAAATTACAGGACCAGTATGGATGGAATGGACATGGTCAGAGCTAACTTCACAATAATTTTGAGCCATTTTGACCTTCAGGCGGCTGAGAAACAGCTGGTCAAAGTAAGGTTACAAAACTCAAAAACTCATCCGGTCCCACTTTAAGTCAATGGAGATTTTCATTTGCTTTAAAAGCTTGCAGATATCGATCCATGGGGTCGAAAATTACAGGACCAGTATGGCTGGAAGGGTCTTTTTCAGAGCTAATTTCACAAAAATATTGGGCAATTTTGACCTGCAGGCGGCAGAGAAAAAGCCAGTCAAAGTGAGGTTACAAAACTCATCCGGTTCCACTTTAAGTCAATGGAGATTTTCATTTGATTTAAAGCTTGCAGTTATCGGTCCATGGGGTATAAAATTACAGGACCAGTATGGATGGAAATGAGTTGTTCAGAGCTAACTTCACAATAATATTGGGCCATTTTGACATTCAGGCAGCGGAGAAACAGCCGGTCAAAGTAAGGGTACAAAACTGCTCTGGTCCTGCTTTAATTCAATGGAGATTTTAGTTTGCTTTAAAAGCTTGCGGTTATAGGTCCTAAAATTACAGGACCAGTATGGGTGGAAAGGACTTGTTCAGAGCTAACTTTGCACAGATTTTGGGGCTTTTTGACATACAGGTGGCGGAGAAATAGCCTGTCAAAGGAAGGGTACAAAACTCCTCCTGTCCCACTTTAAGTTAAAGGAGATTTTTATTTGCTTTAAAAGCTTGCGGTTATCGATCCATGGGGTCAAAAATTACAGCACCAGTATGGCTGGCAAGAACTTGTTCAGTGCTAACTTCGAACCGATTTTGGGCCATTTTGCCCTTCAGGCGGCGGAGACAAAGCCGGTCAAAAGAAGGGTACACAACTACTCCTGTCCCACTTTAAGTTAATGGAGATTTTCATTTGCTTTAAAAGCTTGCAGTTATCGATCCATGGGGTCTAACATTACTGGACCAGTATGGATGGAAAGGAATTGTTCAGAGCTAACTTCCCAACAATTTTGGGCCATTTTGCCCTTCAGGCCGCGGAGAAAAAAATGGTCAAAGGGAGGGTACAAAACTACTCCAGTACCACGTTAAGTCAATGGAGTTTTTCATTTGCTTTAAAAGCTTGCGGTTATCGATCCATGGGGTCAAAAATTACAGGACCAGTATGGATGGAATGGACTTGTTCAGAGCTAACTTCACAACAATTTTGGGCCATTTTGACCTTCAGGGGGCAGAGAAAAAAACAGTCAAAGGAACGGTACAAAACTACTCCAGTACCACGTTAAGTCAATGGAGATTTTCATTTGCTTTAAAAGCTTGCGGTTATCGATCCATGGGGTCTAAAATTACAGGACCAGTATGGATGGAAATGAGTTGTTCAGAGCTAACTTCACAATAATTTTTGGCCATTTTGACATTCAGGCAGCGGAGAAACAGCCGGTCAAAGTAAGGGTACAAAACTGCTCTGGTCCTGCTTTAATTCAATGGAGATTTTAGTTTGCTTTAAAAGCTTGCGGTTATAGGTCCTAAAATTACAGGACCAGTATGGGTGGAAAGGACTTGTTCAGAGCTAACTTTGCACAGATTTTGGGTCTTTTTGACATACAGGTGGCGGAGAAATAGCCTGTCAAAGGAAGGGTACAAAACTCCTCCTGTCCCACTTTAAGTTAAAGGAGATTTTTATTTGCTTTAAAAGCTTGCGGTTATAGGTCCTAAAATTACAGGACCAGTATGGGTGGAAAGGACTTGTTCAGAGCTAACTTTACACAGATTTTGGGGCTTTTTGACCTTCAGGTGGCGGAGCAATAGCCGGTCAATGTTATGGTACAAAACTGCTTCGGTCCCGCTTTAAGTCAATGGAGATTTTAATTTGCTTTAAAAGCTTACAGTTATCGATCCATGGGGTCTAAAATTACAGGACCAGTATGGATGGAATGGACTTGGTCAGAGCTAACTTCACAATAATTTTGAGCCATTTTGACCTTCAGGCGGCTGAGAAACAGCTGGTCAAAGTAAGGTTACAAAACTCATCCGGTCCCACTTTAAGTCAATGGAGATTTTCATTTGCTTTAAAAGCTTGCGGTTATCGATCCATGTGGTCTAAAATTACAGGACTAGTATGGCTGGAAAGGACTTGTTCAGAGCTAACTTCACACCAATATTGGGCAATTTTGAACTTCAGGCGGCGTAGAAACAGCCAGTCAAAGTAAGGTTACAAAACTCATCCGGTCCCACTATAAGTTAATGGAGATTTTCATTTGCTTTAAAAGCTTGGGGTTATCAATCCATGGGGTCTAAAATTACTGGACCAGTATGGATGGAAAGGACTTGTTCAGAGCTAACTTCACAACAATTTTGGACTATTTTGACCTTCAGGAGGCGCAGAAACAGCCGGTCAAAGTAAGGGTACAAAACTGCTCTGGTCCTGCTTTAAGTCAATGGAGATTTTCATTTGCATTAAAAGCTTGCAGTTATCGATCCATGGGGTCTAACATTACTGGACCAGTATGGATGGAAAGGAATTGTTCAGAGCTAACTTCCCAACAATTTTGGGCCATTTTGCCCTTCAGGCCGCGGAGAAAAAAACGGTCAAAGGGAGGGTACAAAACGACTCCAGTACCACGTTAAGTCAATGGAGTTTTTCATTTGCTTTAAAAGCTTGCGGTTATCGATCCATGGGGTCAAAAATTACAGGACCAGTATGGATGGAATGGACTTGTTCAGAGCTAACTTCACAACAAGTTTGGGCCATTTTGACCTTCAGGGGACGCAGAAACAGCCGGTCAAAGTAAGGGTATAAAACTGCTCTGGTCCTGCTTTAAGTCATTGGAGATTTTCATTTGCTTTAAAAGCTTGCAGTTATCGATCCATGGGGTCTAACATTACAGGACCAGTATGGATGGAAAGGAATTGTTCAGAGCTAACTTCACTACAATTTTGGGCCATTTTGCCCTTCAGGCGGCGGAGAAAAAAACGGTCAAAGGAACGGTACAAAACTACTCCAGTACCACGTTAAGTCAATGGAGATTTTCATTTGCTTTAAAAGCTTGCGGTTATCGATCCATGGGGTCTAAAATTACAGGACCAGTATGGATGGAAATGAGTTGTTCAGAGCTAACTTCACAATAATTTTTGGCCATTTTGACATTCAGGCAGCGGAGAAACAGCCGGTCAAAGTAAGGGTACAAAACTGCTCTGGTCCTGCTTTAATTCAATGGAGATTTTAGTTTGCTTTAAAAGCTTGCGGTTATAGGTCCTAAAATTACAGGACCAGTATGGGTGGAAAGGACTTGTTCAGAGCTAACTTTGCACAGATTTTGGGGCTTTTTGACCTTCAGGTGGCGGAGCAATAGCCGGTCAATGTTATGGTACAAAACTGCTTCGGTCCCGCTTTAAGTCAATGGAGTTTTTCATTTGCTTTAAAAGCTTGCGGTTATCGATCCATGGGGTCAAAAATTACAGCACCAGTATTGCTGGCAAGAACTTGTTCAGTGCTAACTTCGAACTGATTTTGGGCTATTTTGCCCTTCAGGTGGCGGAGAAAAAGCCGGTCAAAGTAAGGGTACAAAACTGCTCTGGTCCTGCTTTAAGTCAATGGAGATTTTCATTTGCTTTAAAAGCTTGCAGATATCGATCCATGGGGTCGAAAATTACAGGACCAGTATGGCTGGAAGGGTCTTTTTCAGACCTAATTTCTCAAAAATATTGGGCAATTTTGACCTGCAGGCGGCAGAGAAAAAGCCAGTCAAAGTGAGGTTACAAAACTCATCCGGTTCCACTTTAAGTCAATGGAGATTTTCATTTGATTTAAAGCTTGCAGTTATCGGTCCATGGGGTATAAAATTACACGACCTGTATGGATGGAAAGTACTTGTTCATAGCTAACTTCAGAACAATTTTGGGCCATTTTGACCTTCAGGCGGCGGAGAAACAGCAGGTCAAAGTAAGGGTACAAAACTGCTCTGGTCCTGCTTTAAGTCAATGGAGATTTTAATTTGCTTTTAAAGCTTGCAGTTATCAATCCATGGGGTCTAAAATTACAGGACCAGTATGGATGGAAAGTACTTGTTCAGACCAAACTTCACAATAATTTTGGGCCAATTTAACATTCAGGCAGCGGAGAAACAGCCGGTCAAAGTAAGGGTACAAAACTGCTCTGGTCCTGCTTTAATTCAATGGAGATTTTAGTTTGCTTTAAAAGCTTGCGGTTATAGGTCCTAAAATTACAGGACCAGTTTGGGTGGAAAGGACTTGTTCAGAGCTAACTTTACACAGATTTTGGGGCTTTTTGACCTTCAGGTGGCGGAGCAATAGCCGGTCAATGTTATGGTACAAAACTGCTTCGGTCCCGCTTTAAGTCAATGGAGATTTTAATTTGCTTTAAAAGCTTACAGTTATCGATCCATGGGGTCTAAAATTACAGGACCAGTATGGATGGAATGGACATGGTCAGAGCTAACTTCACAATAATTTTGAGCCATTTTGACCTTCAGGCGGCTGAGAAACAGCTGGTCAAAGTAAGGTTACAAAACTCAAAAACTCATCCGGTCCCACTTTAAGTCAATGGAGATTTTCATTTGCTTTAAAAGCTTGCAGATATCGATCCATGGGGTCGAAAATTACAGGACCAGTATGGCTGGAAGGGTCTTTTTCAGAGCTAATTTCACAAAAATATTGGGCAATTTTGACCTGCAGGCGGCAGAGAAAAAGCCAGTCAAAGTGAGGTTACAAAACTCATCCGGTTCCACTTTAAGTTAATGGAGATTTTCATTTGATTTAAAGCTTGCAGTTATCGGTCCATGGGGTATAAAATTACAGGACCAGTATGGATGGAAATGAGTTGTTCAGAGCTAACTTCACAATAATATTGGGCCATTTTGACATTCAGGCAGCGGAGAAACAGCCGGTCAAAGTAAGGGTACAAAACTGCTCTGGTCCTGCTTTAATTCAATGGAGATTTTAGTTTGCTTTAAAAGCTTGCGGTTATAGGTCCTAAAATTACAGGACCAGTATGGGTGGAAAGGACTTGTTCAGAGCTAACTTTGCACAGATTTTGGGGCTTTTTGACATACAGGTGGCGGAGAAATAGCCTGTCAAAGGAAGGGTACAAAACTCCTCCTGTCCCACTTTAAGTTAAAGGAGATTTTTATTTGCTTTAAAAGCTTGCGGTTATCGATCCATGGGGTCAAAAATTACAGCACCAGTATGGCTGGCAAGAACTTGTTCAGTGCTAACTTCGAACCGATTTTGGGCCATTTTGCCCTTCAGGCGGCGGAGACAAAGCCGGTCAAAAGAAGGGTACACAACTACTCCTGTCCCACTTTAAGTTAATGGAGATTTTCATTTGCTTTAAAAGCTTGCGATTATCGATCCATGTGGTCTAAAATTACAGGACTAGTATGGCTGGAATGGACTTGTTCAGAGCTAACTTCACAACAATTTTGGGCCATTTTGACCTTCAGGGGACGCAGAAACAGCCGGTCAAATTAAGGGTATAAAACTGCTCTGGTCCTGCTTTAAGTCAATGGAGATTTTCATTTGCTTTAAAAGCTTGCAGTTATCGATCCATGGGGTCTAACATTACAGGACCAGTATGGATGGAAAGGAATTGTTCAGAGCTAACTTCACAACAATTTTGGGCCATTTTGCCCTTCAGGCGGCGGAGAAAAAAACGGTCAAAGGAACGGTACAAAACTACTCCAGTACCACGTTAAGTCAATGGAGATTTTCATTTGCTTTAAAAGCTTGCGGTTATCGATCCATGGGGTCTAAAATTACAGGACCAGTATGGATGGAAATGAGTTGTTCAGAGCTAACTTCACAATAATTTTTGGCCATTTTGACATTCAGGCAGCGGAGAAACAGCCGGTCAAAGTAAGGGTACAAAACTGCTCTGGTCCTGCTTTAATTCAATGGAGATTTTAGTTTGCTTTAAAAGCTTGCGGTTATAGGTCCTAAAATTACAGGACCAGTATGGGTGGAAAGGACTTGTTCAGAGCTAACTTTGCACAGATTTTGGGGCTTTTTGACATACAGGTGGCGGAGAAATAGCCTGTCAAAGGAAGGGTACAAAACTCCTCCTGTCCCACTTTAAGTTAAAGGAGATTTTTATTTGCTTTAAAAGCTTGCGGTTATCGATCCATGGGGTCAAAAATTACAGCACCAGTATTGCTGGCAAGAACTTGTTCAGTGCTAACTTCGAACTGATTTTGGGCTATTTTGCCCTTCAGGTGGCGGAGAAAAAGCCAGTCAAAGTAAGGGTACAAAACTGCTCTGGTCCTGCTTTAAGTCAATGGAGATTTTCATTTGCTTTAAAAGCTTGCAGATATCAATCCATGTGGTCTAAAATTACAGGACTAGTATGGCTGGAAAGGACTTGTTCAGAGCTAACTTCACACCAATATTGGGCAATTTTGAACTTCAGGCGGCGGAGAAACAGCCAGTCAAAGTAAGGTTACAAAACTCATCCGGTCCCACTATAAGTTAATGGAGATTTTCATTTGCTTTAAAAGCTTGGGGTTATCAATCCATGGGGTCTAAAATTACTGGACCAGTATGGATGGAAAGGACTTGTTCAGAGCTAACTTCACAACAATTTTGGACTATTTTGACCTTCAGGAGGCGCAGAAACAGCCGGTCAAAGTAAGGGTACAAAACTGCTCTGGTCCTGCTTTAAGTCAATGGAGATTTTCATTTGCATTAAAAGCTTGCAGTTATCGATCCATGGGGTCTAACATTACTGGACCTTTATGGATGGAAAGGAATTGTTCAGAGCTAACTTCCCAACAATTTTGGGCCATTTTGCCCTTCAGGCCGCGGAGAAAAAACGGTCAAAGGGAGGGTACAAAACTACTCCAGTACCACGTTAAGTCAATGGAGTTTTTCATTTGCTTTAAAAGCTTGCGGTTATCGATCCATGGGG
This sequence comes from Taudactylus pleione, assembly GCA_031769625.1. Lineage (NCBI taxonomy): Eukaryota > Metazoa > Chordata > Amphibia > Anura > Myobatrachidae > Taudactylus > Taudactylus pleione. The sequence continues at coordinate 2,111,572 of JAUIMM010000322.1, read as the reverse complement.
TCAAAAATTACAGGACCAGTATGGATGGAATGGACTTGTTCAGAGCTAACTTCACAACAATTTTGGGCCATTTTGACCTTCAGGGGGCGGAGAAAAAAACGGTCAAAGGAACGGTACAAAACTACTCCAGTACCACGTTAAGTCAATGGAGATTTTCATTTGCTTTAAAAGCTTGCGGTTATCGATCCATGGGGTCTAAAATTACAGGACCAGTATGGATGGAAATGAGTTGTTCAGAGCTAACTTCACAATAATTTTTGGCCATTTTGACATTCAGGCAGCGGAGAAACAGCCGGTCAAAGTAAGGGTACAAAACTGCTCTGGTCCTGCTTTAATTCAATGGAGATTTTAGTTTGCTTTAAAAGCTTGCGGTTATAGGTCCTAAAATTACAGGACCAGTATGGGTGGAAAGGACTTGTTCAGAGCTAACTTTGCACAGATTTTGGGGCTTTTTGACATACAGGTGGCGGAGAAATAGCCTGTCAAAGGAAGGGTACAAAACTCCTCCTGTCCCACTTTAAGTTAAAGGAGATTTTTATTTGCTTTAAAAGCTTGCGGTTATAGGTCCTAAAATTACAGGACCAGTATGGGTGGAAAGGACTTGTTCAGAGCTAACTTTACACAGATTTTGGGGCTTTTTGACCTTCAGGTGGCGGAGCAATAGCCGGTCAATGTTATGGTACAAAACTGCTTCAGTCCCGCTTTAAGTCAATGGAGATTTTAATTTGCTTTAAAAGCTTACAGTTATCGATCCATGGGGTCTAAAATTACAGGACCAGTATGGATGGAATGGACTTGGTCAGAGCTAACTTCACAATAATTTTGAGCCATTTTGACCTTCAGGCGGCTGAGAAACAGCTGGTCAAAGTAAGGTTACAAAACTCATCCGGTCCCACTTTAAGTCAATGGACATTTTCATTTGCTTTAAAAGCTTGCGGTTATCGATCCATGTGGTCTAAAATTACAGGACTAGTATGGCTGGAAAGGACTTGTTCAGAGCTAACTTCACACCAATATTGGGCAATTTTGACCTTCAGGCGGCGGAGAAACAGCCAGTCAAAGTAAGGTTACAAAACTCATCCGGTCCCACTATAAGTTAATGGAGATTTTCATTTGCTTTAAAAGCTTGGGGTTATCAATCCATGGGGTCTAAAATTACAGGACCTGTATGGATGGAAAGGAATTTTTCCGAGCTAACTTCACAACAATTTTGGACTATTTTGACCTTCAGGAGACGCAGAAATAGCCGGTCAAAGTAAGGGTATAAAACTGCTCTGGTCCTGCTTTAAGTCAATGGAGATTTTCATTTGCTTTAAAAGCTTGCAGTTATCGATCCATGGGGTCTAACATTACAGGACCAGTATGGATGGAAAGGAATTGTTCAGAGCTAACTTCACAACAATTTTGGGCCATTTTGCCCTTCAGGCGGCGGAGAAAAAAACGGTCAAAGGAACGGTACAAAACTACTCCAGTACCACGTTAAGTCAATGGAGATTTTCATTTGCTTTAAAAGCTTGCGGTTATCGATCCATGGGGTCAAAAATTACAGGACCAGTATGGATGGAATGGACTTGTTCAGAGCTAACTTCACAACAATTTTGGGCCATTTTGACCTTCAGGGGACGCAGAAACAGCCGGTCAAAGTAAGGGTATAAAACTGCTCTGGTCCTGCTTTAAGTCAATGGAGATTTTCATTTGCTTTAAAAGCTTGCAGTTATCGATCCATGGGGTCTAACATTACAGGACCAGTATGGATGGAAAGGAATTGTTCAGAGCTAACTTCACAACAATTTTGGGCCATTTTGCCCTTCAGGAGGCGGAGAAAAAAACGGTCAAAGGAACGGTACAAAACTACTCCAGTACCACGTTAAGTCAATGGAGATTTTCATTTGCTTTAAAAGCTTGCGGTTATCGATCCATGGGGTCTAAAATTACAGGACCAGTATGGATGGAAATGAGTTGTTCAGAGCTAACTTCACAATAATTTTTGGCCATTTTGACATTCAGGCAGCGGAGAAACAGCCGGTCAAAGTAAGGGTACAAAACTGCTCTGGTCCTGCTTTAATTCAATGGAGATTTTAGTTTGCTTTAAAAGCTTGCGGTTATAGGTCCTAAAATTACAGGACCAGTATGGGTGGAAAGGACTTGTTCAGAGCTAACTTTGCACAGATTTTGGGGCTTTTTGACATACAGGTGGCGGAGAAATAGCCTGTCAAAGGAAGGGTACAAAACTCCTCCTGTCCCACTTTAAGTTAAAGGAGATTTTTATTTGCTTTAAAAGCTTGCGGTTATCGATCCATGGGGTCAAAAATTACAGCACCAGTATTGCTGGCAAGAACTTGTTCAGTGCTAACTTCGAACTGATTTTGGGCTATTTTGCCCTTCAGGTGGCGGAGAAAAAGCCGGTCAAAGTAAGGGTACAAAACTGCTCTGGTCCTGCTTTAAGTCAATGGAGATTTTCATTTGCTTTAAAAGCTTGCAGATATCAATCCATGTGGTCTAAAATTACAGGACTAGTATGGCTGGAAAGGACTTGTTCAGAGCTAACTTCACACCAATATTGGGCAATTTTGAACTTCAGGCGGCGGAGAAACAGCCAGTCAAAGTAAGGTTACAAAACTCATCCGGTCCCACTATAAGTTAATGGAGATTTTCATTTGCTTTAAAAGCTTGGGGTTATCAATCCATGGGGTCTAAAATTACTGGACCAGTATGGATGGAAAGGACTTGTTCAGAGCTAACTTCACAACAATTTTGGACTATTTTGACCTTCAGGAGGCGCAGAAACAGCCGGTCAAAGTAAGGGTACAAAACTGCTCTGGTCCTGCTTTAAGTCAATGGAGATTTTCATTTGCATTAAAAGCTTGCAGTTATCGATCCATGGGGTCTAACATTACTGGACCAGTATGGATGGAAAGGAATTGTTCAGAGCTAACTTCCCAACAATTTTGGGCCATTTTGCCCTTCAGGCCGCGGAGAAAAAACGGTCAAAGGGAGGGTACAAAACTACTCCAGTACCACGTTAAGTCAATGGAGTTTTTCATTTGCTTTAAAAGCTTGCGGTTATCGATCCATGGGGTCAAAAATTACAGGACCAGTATGGATGGAATGGACTTGTTCAGAGCTAACTTCACAACAATTTTGGGCCATTTTGACCTTCAGGGGGCGGAGAAAAAAACGGTCAAAGGAACGGTACAAAACTACTCCAGTACCACGTTAAGTCAATGGAGATTTTCATTTGCTTTAAAAGCTTGCGGTTATCGATCCATGGGGTCTAAAATTACAGGACCAGTATGGATGGAAATGAGTTGTTCAGAGCTAACTTCACAATAATTTTTGGCCATTTTGACATTCAGGCAGCGGAGAAACAGCCGGTCAAAGTAAGGGTACAAAACTGCTCTGGTCCTGCTTTAATTCAATGGAGATTTTAGTTTGCTTTAAAAGCTTGCGGTTATAGGTCCTAAAATTACAGGACCAGTATGGGTGGAAAGGACTTGTTCAGAGCTAACTTTGCACAGATTTTGGGGCTTTTTTACATACAGGTGGCAGAGAAATAGCCTGTCAAAGGAAGGGTACAAAACTCCTCCTGTCCCACTTTAAGTTAAAGGAGATTTTTATTTGCTTTAAAAGCTTGCGGTTATAGGTCCTAAAATTACAGGACCAGTATGGGTGGAAAGGACTTGTTCAGAGCTAACTTTACACAGATTTTGGGGCTTTTTGACCTTCAGGTGGCGGAGCAATAGCCGGTCAATGTTATGGTACAAAACTGCTTCAGTCCCGCTTTAAGTCAATGGAGATTTTAATTTGCTTTAAAAGCTTACAGTTATCGATCCATGGGGTCTAAAATTACAGGACCAGTATGGATGGAATGGACTTGGTCAGAGCTAACTTCACAATAATTTTGAGCCATTTTGACCTTCAGGCGGCTGAGAAACAGCTGGTCAAAGTAAGGTTACAAAACTCATCCGGTCCCACTTTAAGTCAATGGACATTTTCATTTGCTTTAAAAGCTTGCGGTTATCGATCCATGTGGTCTAAAATTACAGGACTAGTATGGCTGGAAAGGACTTGTTCAGAGCTAACTTCACACCAATATTGGGCAATTTTGACCTTCAGGCGGCGGAGAAACAGCCAGTCAAAGTAAGGTTACAAAACTCATCCGGTCCCACTATAAGTTAATGGAGATTTTCATTTGCTTTAAAAGCTTGGGGTTATCAATCCATGGGGTCTAAAATTACAGGACCTGTATGGATGGAAAGGAATTTTTCAGAGCTAACTTCACAACAATTTTGGACTATTTTGACCTTCAGGAGACGCAGAAACAGCCGGTCAAAGTAAGGGTATAAAACTGCTCTGGTCCTGCTTTAAGTCAATGGAGATTTTCATTTGCTTTAAAAGCTTGCAGTTATCGATCCATGGGGTCTAACATTACAGGACCAGTATGGATGGAAAGGAATTGTTCAGAGCTAACTTCACAACAATTTTGGGCCATTTTGCCCTTCAGGCGGCGGAGAAAAAAACGGTCAAAGGAACGGTACAAAACTACTCCAGTACCACGTTAAGTCAATGGAGATTTTCATTTGCTTTAAAAGCTTGCGGTTATCGATCCATGGGGTCAAAAATTACAGGACCAGTATGGATGGAAGGACTTGTTCAGAGCTAACATCAAAATAATTTTTGGGCCATTTTGGCATTCAGGCGGCGGAGAAACAGCCGGTCAAAGTAAGGTTACAAAACTGCTCCGGTCCCGCTTTAAGTCAATGGAGATTTTAGTTTGCTTTAAAAGCTTGCGGTTATCGATCCATGGGGTCAAAAATTACAGCACCAGTATGGCTGGAAAGCACTTGTTCAGTGCTAACTTCAGAACAATTTTGGGCCATTTTGACCTTCAGGCGGCGGACAAACAGCCGGTCAAAGTAAGGGTACAAAACTGCTCTGGTCCTGCTTTAAGTCAATGGAGATTTTAATTTGCTTTTAAAGCTTGCAGTTATCAATCCATGGGGTCTAAAATTACAGGACCAGTATGGATGGAAATGAGTTGTTCAGAGCTAACTTCACAATAATATTGGGCCATTTTGACATTCAGGCAGCGGAGAAACAGCCGGTCAAAGTAAGGGTACAAAACTGCTCTGGTCCTGCTTTAATTCAATGGAGATTTTAGTTTGCTTTAAAAGCTTGCGGTTATAGGTCCTAAAAATACAGGACCAGTATGGGTGGAAAGGACTTGTTCAGAGCTAACTTTGCACAGATTTTGGGGCTTTTTGACATACAGGTGGCGGAGAAATAGCCTGTCAAAGGAAGGGTACAAAACTCCTCCTGTCCCACTTTAAGTTAAAGGAGATTTTTATTTGCTTTAAAAGCTTGCGGTTATCGATCCATGGGGTCAAAAATTACAGCACCAGTATGGCTGGCAAGAACTTGTTCAGTGCTAACTTCGAACCGATTTTGGGCCATTTGGCCCTTCAGGCGGCGGAGACAGAGCCGGTCAAAAGAAGGGTACACAACTACTCCTGTCCCACTTTAAGTTAATGGAGATTTTCATTTGCTTTAAAAGCTTGCGATTATCGATCCATGTGGTCTAAAATTACAGGACTAGTATGGCTGGAAAGGACTTGTTCAGAGCTAACTTCACACCAATATTGGGCAATTTTGAACTTCAGGCGGCGGAGAAACAGCCAGTCAAAGTAAGGTTACAAAACTCATCCGGTCCCACTATAAGTTAATGGAGATTTTCATTTGCTTTAAAAGCTTGGGGTTATCAATCCATGGGGTCTAAAATTACTGGACCAGTATGGATGGAAAGGACTTGTTCAGAGCTAACTTCACAACAATTTTGGACTATTTTGACTTTCAGGAGGCGCAGAAACAGCCGGTCAAAGTAAGGGTACAAAACTGCTCTGGTCCTGCTTTAAGTCAATGGAGATTTTCATTTGCATTAAAAGCTTGCAGTTATCGATCCATGGGGTCTAACATTACTGGACCAGTATGGATGGAAAGGAATTGTTCAGAGCTAACTTCCCAACAATTTTGGGCCATTTTGCCCTTCAGGCCGCGGAGAAAAAAACGGTCAAAGGGAGGGTACAAAACTACTCCAGTACCACGTTAAGTCAATGGAGTTTTTCATTTGCTTTACAAGCTTGCGGTTATCGATCCATGGGGTCAAAAATTACAGGACCAGTATGGATGGAATGGACTTGTTCAGAGCTAACTTCACAACAAGTTTGGGCCATTTTGACCTTCAGGGGACGCAGAAACAGCCGGTCAAAGTAAGTGTATAAAACTGCTCTGGTCCTGCTTTAAGTCAATGGAGATTTTCATTTGCTTTAAAAGCTTGCAGTTATCGATCCATGGGGTCTAACATTACAGGACCAGTATGGATGGAAAGGAATTGTTCAGAGCTAACTTCACAACAATTTTGGGCCATTTTGCCCTTCAGGCGGCGGAGAAAAAAACGGTCAAAGGAACGGTACAAAACTACTCCAGTACCACGTTAAGTCAATGGAGATTTTCATTTGCTTTAAAAGCTTGCGGTTATCGATCCATGGGGTCTAAAATTACAGGACCAGTATGGATGGAAATGAGTTGTTCAGAGCTAACTTCACAATAATTTTTGGCCATTTTGACATTCAGGCAGCGGAGAAACAGCCGGTCAAAGTAAGGGTACAAAACTGCTCTGGTCCTGCTTTAATTCAATGGAGATTTTAGTTTGCTTTAAAAGCTTGCGGTTATAGGTCCTAAAATTACAGGACCAGTATGGGTGGAAAGGTCTTGTTCAGAGCTAACTTTGCACAGATTTTGGGGCTTTTTGACATACAGGTGGCGGAGAAATAGCCTGTCAAAGGAAGGGTACACAACTCCTCCTGTCCCACTTTAAGTTAATGGAGATTTTCATTTGCTTTAAAAGCTTGCGGTTATCGATCCATGGGGTCAAAAATTACAGCACCAGTATTGCTGGCAAGAACTTGTTCAGTGCTAACTTCGAACTGATTTTGGGCTATTTTGCCCTTCAGGTGGTGGAGAAAAAGCCGGTCAAAGTAAGGGTTCAAAACTGCTCTGGTCCTGCTTTAAGTCAATGGAGATTTTCATTCGCTTTAAAAGCTTGCAGATATCAATCCATGTGGTCTAAAATTACAGGACTAGTATGGCTGGAAAGGACTTGTTCAGAGCTAACTTCACACCAATATTGGGCAATTTTGAACTTCAGGCGGCGGAGAAACAGCCAGTCAAAGTAAGGTTACAAAACTCATCCGGTCCCACTATAAGTTAATGGAGATTTTCATTTGCTTTAAAAGCTTGGGGTTATCAATCCATGGGGTCTAAAATTACTGGACCAGTATGGATGGAAAGGACTTGTTCAGAGCTAACTTCACAACAATTTTGGACTATTTTGACCTTCAGGAGGCGCAGAAACAGCCGGTCAAAGTAAGGGTACAAAACTGCTCTGGTCCTGCTTTAAGTCAATGGAGATTTTCATTTGCATTAAAAGCTTGCAGTTATCGATCCATGGGGTCTAACATTACTGGACCAGTATGGATGGAAAGGAATTGTTCAGAGCTAACTTCCCAACAATTTTGGGCCATTTTGCCCTTCAGGCCGCGGAGAAAAAACGGTCAAAGGGAGGGTACAAAACTACTCCAGTACCACGTTAAGTCAATGGAGTTTTTCATTTGCTTTAAAAGCTTGCGGTTATCGATCCATGGGGTCAAAAATTACAGGACCAGTATGGATGGAATGGACTTGTTCAGAGCTAACTTCACAACAATTTTGGGCCATTTTGACCTTCAGGGGGCGGAGAAAAAAACGGTCAAAGGAACGGTACAAAACTACTCCAGTACCACGTTAAGTCAATGGAGATTTTCATTTGCTTTAAAAGCTTGCGGTTATCGATCCATGGGGTCTAAAATTACAGGACCAGTATGGATGGAAATGAGTTGTTCAGAGCTAACTTCACAATAATTTTTGGCCATTTTGACATTCAGGCAGCGGAGAAACAGCCGGTCAAAGTAAGGGTACAAAACTGCTCTGGTCCTGCTTTAATTCAATGGAGATTTTAGTTTGCTTTAAAAGCTTGCGGTTATAGGTCCTAAAATTACAGGACCAGTATGGGTGGAAAGGACTTGTTCAGAGCTAACTTTGCACAGATTTTGGGGCTTTTTGACATACAGGTGGCGGAGAAATAGCCTGTCAAAGGAAGGGTACAAAACTCCTCCTGTCCCACTTTAAGTTAAAGGAGATTTTTATTTGCTTTAAAAGCTTGCGGTTATAGGTCCTAAAATTACAGGACCAGTATGGGTGGAAAGGACTTGTTCAGAGCTAACTTTACACAGATTTTGGGGCTTTTTGACCTTCAGGTGGCGGAGCAATAGCCGGTCAATGTTATGGTACAAAACTGCTTCAGTCCCGCTTTAAGTCAATGGAGATTTTAATTTGCTTTAAAAGCTTACAGTTATCGATCCATGGGGTCTAAAATTACAGGACCAGTATGGATGGAATGGACTTGGTCAGAGCTAACTTCACAATAATTTTGAGCCATATGGACCTTCAGGCGGCTGAGAAACAGCTGGTCAAAGTAAGGTTACAAAACTCATCCGGTCCCACTTTAAGTCAATGGACATTTTCATTTGCTTTAAAAGCTTGCGGTTATCGATCCATGTGGTCTAAAATTACAGGACTAGTATGGCTGGAAAGGACTTGTTCAGAGCTAACTTCACACCAATATTGGGCAATTTTGACCTTCAGGCGGCGGAGAAACAGCCAGTCAAAGTAAGGTTACAAAACTCATCCGGTCCCACTATAAGTTAATGGAGATTTTCATTTGCTTTAAAAGCTTGGGGTTATCAATCCATGGGGTCTAAAATTACAGGACCTGTATGGATGGAAAGGAATTTTTCAGAGCTAACTTCACAACAATTTTGGACTATTTTGACCTTCAGGAGACGCAGAAACAGCCGGTCAAAGTAAGGGTATAAAACTGCTCTGGTCCTGCTTTAAGTCAATGGAGATTTTCATTTGCTTTAAAAGCTTGCAGTTATCGATCCATGGGGTCTAACATTACAGGACCAGTATGGATGGAAAGGAATTGTTCAGAGCTAACTTCACAACAATTTTGGGCCATTTTGCCCTTCAGGCGGCGGAGAAAAAAACGGTCAAAGGAACGGTACAAAACTACTCCAGTACCACGTTAAGTCAATGGAGATTTTCATTTGCTTTAAAAGCTTGCGGTTATCGATCCATGGGGTCAAAAATTACAGGACCAGTATGGATGGAAGGACTTGTTCAGAGCTAACATCAAAATAATTTTGGGCCATTTTGGCATTCAGGCGGCGGAGAAACAGCCGGTCAAAGTAAGGTTACAAAACTGCTCCGGTCCCGCTTTAAGTCAATGGAGATTTTAGTTTGCTTTAAAAGCTTGCGGTTATCGATCCATGGGGTCAAAAATTACAGCACCAGTATGGCTGGAAAGCACTTGTTCAGTGCTAACTTCAGAACAATTTTGGGCCATTTTGACCTTCAGGCGGCGGACAAACAGCCGGTCAAAGTAAGGGTACAAAACTGCTCTGGTCCTGCTTTAAGTCAATGGAGATTTTAATTTGCTTTTAAAGCTTGCAGTTATCAATCCATGGGGTCTAAAATTACAGGACCAGTATGGATGGAAATGAGTTGTTCAGAGCTAACTTCACAATAATATTGGGCCATTTTGACATTCAGGCAGCGGAGAAACAGCCGGTCAAAGTAAGGGTACAAAACTGCTCTGGTCCTGCTTTAATTCAATGGAGATTTTAGTTTGCTTTAAAAGCTTGTGGTTATAGGTCCTAAAAATACAGGACCAGTATGGGTGGAAAGGACTTGTTCAGAGCTAACTTTGCACAGATTTTGGGGCTTTTTGACATACAGGTGGCGGAGAAATAGCCTGTCAAAGGAAGGGTACAAAACTCCTCCTGTCCCACTTTAAGTTAAAGGAGATTTTTATTTGCTTTAAAAGCTTGCGGTTATCGATCCATGGGGTCAAAAATTACAGCACCAGTATGGCTGGCAAGAACTTGTTCAGTGCTAACTTCGAACCGATTTTGGGCCATTTGGCCCTTCAGGCGGCGGAGACAAAGCCGGTCAAAAGAAGGGTACACAACTACTCCTGTCCCACTTTAAGTTAATGGAGATTTTCATTTGCTTTAAAAGCTTGCGATTATCGATCCATGTGGTCTAAAATTACAGGACTAGTATGGCTGGAAAGGACTTGTTCAGAGCTAACTTCACACCAATATTGGGCAATTTTGAACTTCAGGCGGCGGAGAAACAGCCAGTCAAAGTAAGGTTACAAAACTCATCCGGTCCCACTATAAGTTAATGGAGATTTTCATTTGCTTTAAAAGCTTGGGGTTATCAATCCATGGGGTCTAAAATTACTGGACCAGTATGGATGGAAAGGACTTGTTCAGAGCTAACTTCACAACAATTTTGGACTATTTTGACCTTCAGGAGGCGCAGAAACAGCCGGTCAAAGTAAGGGTACAAAACTGCTCTGGTCCTGCTTTAAGTCAATGGAGATTTTCATTTGCATTAAAAGCTTGCAGTTATCGATCCATGGGGTCTAACATTACTGGACCAGTATGGATGGAAAGGAATTGTTCAGAGCTAACTTCCCAACAATTTTGGGCCATTTTGCCCTTCAGGCCGCGGAGAAAAAAACGGTCAAAGGGAGGGTACAAAACTACTCCAGTACCACGTTAAGTCAATGGAGTTTTTCATTTGCTTTACAAGCTTGCGGTTATCGATCCATGGGGTCAAAAATTACAGGACCAGTATGGATGGAATGGACTTGTTCAGAGCTAACTTCACAACAAGTTTGGGCCATTTTGACCTTCAGGGGACGCAGAAACAGCCGGTCAAAGTAAGTGTATAAAACTGCTCTGGTCCTGCTTTAAGTCAATGGAGATTTTCATTTGCTTTAAAAGCTTGCAGTTATCGATCCATGGGGTCTAACATTACAGGACCAGTATGGATGGAAAGGAATTGTTCAGAGCTAACTTCACAACAATTTTGGGCCATTTTGCAATTCAGGCGGCGGAGAAAAAAACGGTCAAAGGAACGGTACAAAACTACTCCAGTACCACGTTAAGTCAATGGAGATTTTCATTTGCTTTAAAAGCTTGCGGTTATCGATCCATGGGGTCTAAAATTACAGGACCAGTATGGATGGAAATGAGTTGTTCAGAGCTAACTTCACAATAATTTTTGGCCATTTTGACATTCAGGCAGCAGAGAAACAGCCGGTCAAAGTAAGGGTACAAAACTGCTCTGGTCCTGCTTTAATTCAATGGAGATTTTAGTTTGCTTTAAAAGCTTGCGGTTATAGGTCCTAAAATTACAGGACCAGTATGGGTGGAAAGGACTTGTTCAGAGCTACCTTTGCACAGATTTTGGGGCTTTTTGACATACAGGTGGCGGAGAAATAGCCTGTCAAAGGAAGGGTACACAACTCCTCCTGTCCCACTTTAAGTTAATGGAGATTTTCATTTGCTTTAAAAGCTTGCGGTTATCGATCCATGGGGTCAAAAATTACAGCACCAGTATTGCTGGCAAGAACTTGTTCAGTGCTAACTTCGAACTGATTTTGGGCTATTTTGCCCTTCAGGTGGCGGAGAAAAAGCCGGTCAAAGTAAGGGTACAAAACTGCTCTGGTCCTGCTTTAAGTCAATGGAGATTTTCATTTGCTTTAAAAGCTTGCAGATATGGATCCATGGGGTCGAAAATTACAGGACCAGTATGGCTGGAAGGGTCTTTATCAGAGCTAATTTCTCAAAAATATTGGGCAATTTTGACCTGCAGGCGGCAGAGAAAAAGCCAGTCAAAGTGAGGTTACAAAACTCATCCGGTTCCACTTTAAGTCAATGGAGATTTTCATTTGATTTAAAGCTTGCAGTTATCGGTCCATGGGGTATAAAATTACACAACCAGTATGGATGGAAAGTACTTGTTCATAGCTAACTTCAGAACAATTTTGGGCCATTTTGACCTTCAGGCGGCGGAGAAACAGCAGGTCAAAGTAAGGGTACAAAACTGCTCTGGTCCTGCTTTAAGTCAATGGAGATTTTAATTTGCTTTTAAAGCTTGCAGTTATCAATCCATGGGGTCTAAAATTACAGGACCAGTATGGATGGAAAGTACTTGTTCAGAGCAAACTTCACAATAATTTTGGGCCAATTTAACATTCAGGCAGCGGAGAAACAGCCGGTCAAAGTAAGGGTACAAAACTGCTCTGGTCCTGCTTTAATTCAATGGAGATTTTAGTTTGCTTTAAAAGCTTGCGGTTATAGGTCCTAAAATTACAGGACCAGTATGGGTGGAAAGGACTTGTTCAGAGCTAACTTTACACAGATTTTGGGGCTTTTTGACCTTCAGGTGGCGGAGCAATAGCCGGTCAATGTTATGGTACAAAACTGCTTCGGTCCCGCTTTAAGTCAATGGAGATTTTAATTTGCTTTAAAAGCTTACAGTTATCGATCCATGGGGTCTAAAATTACAGGACCAGTATGGATGGAATGGACATGGTCAGAGCTAACTTCACAATAATTTTGAGCCATTTTGACCTTCAGGCGGCTGAGAAACAGCTGGTCAAAGTAAGGTTACAAAACTCAAAAACTCATCCGGTCCCACTTTAAGTCAATGGAGATTTTCATTTGCTTTAAAAGCTTGCAGATATCGATCCATGGGGTCGAAAATTACAGGACCAGTATGGCTGGAAGGGTCTTTTTCAGAGCTAATTTCACAAAAATATTGGGCAATTTTGACCTGCAGGCGGCAGAGAAAAAGCCAGTCAAAGTGAGGTTACTAAACTCATCCGGTTCCACTTTAAGTCAATGGAGATTTTCATTTGATTTAAAGCTTGCAGTTATCGGTCCATGGGGTATAAAATTACAGGACCAGTATGGATGGAAATGAGTTGTTCAGAGCTAACTTCACAATAATATTGGGCCATTTTGACATTCAGGCAGCGGAGAAACAGCCGGTCAAAGTAAGGGTACAAAACTGCTCTGGTCCTGCTTTAATTCAATGGAGATTTTAGTTTGCTTTAAAAGCTTGCGGTTATAGGTCCTAAAATTACAGGACCAGTATGGGTGGAAAGGACTTGTTCAGAGCTAACTTTGCACAGATTTTGGGGCTTTTTGACATACAGGTGGCGGAGAAATAGCCTGTCAAAGGAAGGGTACAAAACTCCTCCTGTCCCACTTTAAGTTAAAGGAGATTTTTATTTGCTTTAAAAGCTTGCGGTTATCGATCCATGGGGTCAAAAATTACAGCACCAGTATTGCTGGCAAGAACTTGTTCAGTGCTAACTTCGAACTGATTTTGGGCTATTTTGCCCTTCAGGTGGCGGAGAAAAAGCCGGTCAAAGTAAGGGTACAAAACTGCTCTGGTCCTGCTTTAAGTCAATGGAGATTTTCATTTGCTTTAAAAGCTTGCAGATATCAATCCATGTGGTCTAAAATTACAGGACTAGTATGGCTGGAAAGGACTTGTTCAGAGCTAACTTCACACCAATATTGGGCAATTTTGAACTTCAGGCGGCGGAGAAACAGCCAGTCAAAGTAAGGTTACAAAACTCATCCGGTCCCACTATAAGTTAATGGAGATTTTCATTTGCTTTAAAAGCTTGGGGTTATCAATCCATGGGGTCTAAAATTACTGGACCAGTATGGATGGAAAGGACTTGTTCAGAGCTAACTTCACAACAATTTTGGACTATTTTGACCTTCAGGAGGCGCAGAAACAGCCGGTCAAAGTAAGGGTACAAAACTGCTCTGGTCCTGCTTTAAGTCAATGGAGATTTTCATTTGCATTAAAAGCTTGCAGTTATCGATCCATGGGGTCTAACATTACTGGACCAGTATGGATGGAAAGAAATTGTTCAGAGCTAACTTCCCAACAATTTTGGGCCATTTTGCCCTTCAGGCCGCGGAGAAAAAAACGGTCAAAGGGAGGGTACAAAACTACTCCAGTACCACGTTAAGTCAATGGAGTTTTTCATTTGCTTTAAAAGCTTGCGGTTATCGATCCATGGGGTCAAAAATTACAGGACCAGTATGGATGGAATGGACTTGTTCAGAGCTAACTTCACAACAATTTTGGGCCATTTTGACCTTCAGGGGGCGGAGAAAAAAACGGTCAAAGGAACGGTACAAAACTACTCCAGTACCACGTTAAGTCAATGGAGATTTTCATTTGCTTTAAAAGCTTGCGGTTATCGATCCATGGGGTCTAAAATTACAGGACCAGTATGGATGGAAATGAGTTGTTCAGAGCTAACTTCACAATAATTTTTGGCCATTTTGACATTCAGGCAGCGGAGAAACAGCCGGTCAAAGTAAGGGTACAAAACTGCTCTGGTCCTGCTTTAATTCAATGGAGATTTTAGTTTGCTTTAAAGGCTTGCGGTTATAGGTCCTAAAATTACAGGACCAGTATGGGTGGAAAGGACTTGTTCAGAGCTAACTTTGCACAGATTTTGGGGCTTTTTGACATACAGGTGGCGGAGAAATAGCCTGTCAAAGGAAGGGTACAAAACTCCTCCTGTCCCACTTTAAGTTAAAGGAGATTTTTATTTGCTTTAAAAGCTTGCGGTTATAGGTCCTAAAATTACAGGACCAGTATGGGTGGAAAGGACTTGTTCAGAGCTAACTTTACACAGATTTTGGGGCTTTTTGACCTTCAGGTGGCGGAGCAATAGCCGGTCAATGTTATGGTACAAAACTGCTTCAGTCCCGCTTTAAGTCAATGGAGATTTTAATTTGCTTTAAAAGCTTACAGTTATCGATCCATGGGGTCTAAAATTACAGGACCAGTATGGATGGAATGGACTTGGTCAGAGCTAACTTCACAATAATTTTGAGCCATTTTGACGTTCAGGCGGCTGAGAAACAGCTGGTCAAAGTAAGGTTACAAAACTCATCCGGTCCCACTTTAAGTCAATGGACATTTTCATTTGCTTTAAAAGCTTGCGGTTATCGATCCATGTGGTCTAAAATTACAGGACTAGTATGGCTGGAAAGGACTTGTTCAGAGCTAACTTCACACCAATATTGGGCAATTTTGACCTTCAGGCGGCGGAGAAACAGCCAGTCAAAGTAAGGTTACAAAACTCATCCGGTCCCACTATAAGTTAATGGAGATTTTCATTTGCTTTAAAAGCTTGGGGTTATCAATCCATGGGGTCTAAAATTACAGGACCTGTATGGATGGAAAGGAATTTTTCAGAGCTAACTTCACAACAATTTTGGACTATTTTGACCTTCAGGAGACGCAGAAACAGCCGGTCAAAGTAAGGGTATAAAACTGCTCTGGTCCTGCTTTAAGTCAATGGAGATTTTCATTTGCTTTAAAAGCTTGCAGTTATCGATCCATGGGGTCTAACATTACAGGACCAGTATGGATGGAAAGGAATTGTTCAGAGCTAACTTCACAACAATTTTGGGCCATTTTGCCCTTCAGGCGGCGGAGAAAAAAACGGTCAAAGGAACGGTACAAAACTACTCCAGTACCACGTTAAGTCAATGGAGATTTTCATTTGCTTTAAAAGCTTGCGGTTATCGATCCATGGGGTCAAAAATTACAGGACCAGTATGGATGGAAGGACTTGTTCAGAGCTAACATCAAAATAATTTTGGGCCATTTTGGCATTCAGGCGGCGGAGAAACAGCCGGTCAAAGTAAGGTTACAAAACTGCTCCGGTCCCGCTTTAAGTCAATGGAGATTTTAGTTTGCTTTAAAAGCTTGCGGTTATCGATCCATGGGGTCAAAAATTACAGCACCAGTATGGCTGGAAAGCACTTGTTCAGTGCTAACTTCAGAACAATTTTGGGCCATTTTGACCTTCAGGCGGCGGACAAACAGCCGGTCAAAGTAAGGGTACAAAACTGCTCTGGTCCTGCTTTAAGTCAATGGAGATTTTAATTTGCTTTTAAAGCTTGCAGTTATCAATCCATGGGGTCTAAAATTACAGGACCAGTATGGATGGAAATGAGTTGTTCAGAGCTAACTTCACAATAATATTGGGCCATTTTGACATTCAGGCAGCGGAGAAACAGCCGGTCAAAGTAAAGGTACAAAACTGCTCTGGTCCTGCTTTAATTCAATGGAGATTTTAGTTTGCTTTAAAAGCTTGCGGTTATAGGTCCTAAAATTACAGGACCAGTATGGGTGGAAAGGACTTGTTCAGAGGTAACTTTGCACAGATTTTGGGGCTTTTTGACATACAGGTGGCGGAGAAATAGCCTGTCAAAGGAAGGGTACAAAACTCCTCCTGTCCCACTTTAAGTTAAAGGAGATTTTTATTTGCTTTAAAAGCTTGCGGTTATCGATCCATGGGGTCAAAAATTACAGCACCAGTATGGCTGGCAAGAACTTGTTCAGTGCTAACTTCGAACCGATTTTGGGCCATTTGGCCCTTCAGGCGGCGGAGACAAAGCCGGTCAAAAGAAGGGTACACAACTACTCCTGTCCCACTTTAAGTTAATGGAGATTTTCATTTGCTTTAAAAGCTTGCGATTATCGATCCATGTGGTCTAAAATTACAGGACTAGTATGGCTGGAAAGGACTTGTTCAGAGCTAACTTCACACCAATATTGGGCAATTTTGAACTTCAGGCGGCGGAGAAACAGCCAGTCAAAGTAAGGTTACAAAACTCATCCGGTCCCACTATAAGTTAATGGAGATTTTCATTTGCTTTAAAAGCTTGGGGTTATCAATCCATGGGGTCTAAAATTACTGGACCAGTATGGATGGAAAGGACTTGTTCAGAGCTAACTTCACAACAATTTTGGACTATTTTGACCTTCAGGAGGCGCAGAAACAGCCGGTCAAAGTAAGGGTACAAAACTGCTCTGGTCCTGCTTTAAGTCAATGGAGATTTTCATTTGCATTAAAAGCTTGCAGTTATCGATCCATGGGGTCTAACATTACTGGACCAGTATGGATGGAAAGGAATTGTTCAGAGCTAACTTCCCAACAATTTTGGGCCATTTTGCCCTTCAGGCCGCGGAGAAAAAAACGGTCAAAGGGAGGGTACAAAACTACTCCAGTACCACGTTAAGTCAATGGAGTTTTTCATTTGCTTTAAAAGCTTGCGGTTATCGATCCATGGGGTCAAAAATTACAGGACCAGTATGGATGGAATGGACTTGTTCAGAGCTAACTTCACAACAAGTTTGGGCCATTTTGACCTTCAGGGGACGCAGAAACAGCCGGTCAAAGTAAGGGTATAAAACTGCTCTGGTCCTGCTTTAAGTCAATGGAGATTTTCATTTGCTTTAAAAGCTTGCAGTTATCGATCCATGGGGTCTAACATTACAGGACCAGTATGGATGGAAAGGAATTGTTCAGAGCTAACTTCACAACAATTTTGGGCCATTTTGCCCTTCAGGCGGCGGAGAAAAAAACGGTCAAAGGAACGGTACAAAACTACTCCAGTACCACGTTAAGTCAATGGAGATTTTCATTTGCTTTAAAAGCTTGCGGTTATCGATCCATGGGGTCTAAAATTACAGGACCAGTATGGATGGAAATGAGTTGTTCAGAGCTAACTTCACAATAATTTTTGGCCATTTTGACATTCAGGCAGCGGAGAAACAGCCGGTCAAAGTAAAGGTACAAAACTGCTCTGGTCCTGCTTTAATTCAATGGAGATTTTAGTTTGCTTTAAAAGCTTGCGGTTATAGGTCCTAAAATTACAGGACCAGTATGGGTGGAAAGGACTTGTTCAGAGCTAACTTTGCACAGATTTTGGGGCTTATTGACATACAGGTGGCGGAGAAATAGCCTGTCAAAGGAAGGGTACACAACTCCTCCTGTCCCACTTTAAGTTAAAGGAGATTTTTATTTGCTTTAAAAGCTTGCGGTTATCGATCCATGGGGTCAAAAATTACAGCACCAGTATTGCTGGCAAGAACTTGTTCAGTGCTAACTTCGAACTGATTTTGGGCTATTTTGCCCTTCAGGTGGCGGAGAAAAAGCCGGTCAAAGTAAGGGTACAAAACTGCTCTGGTCCTGCTTTAAGTCAATGGAGATTTTCATTTGCTTTAAAAGCTTGCAGATATGGATCCATGGGGTCGAAAATTACAGGACCAGTATGGCTGGAAGGGTCTTTTTCAGAGCTAATTTCTCAAAAATATTGGGCAATTTTGACCTGCAGGCGGCAGAGAAAAAGCCAGTCAAAGTGAGGTTACAAAACTCATCCGGTTCCACTTTAAGTCAATGGAGATTTTCATTTGATTTAAAGCTTGCAGTTATCGGTCCATGGGGTATAAAATTACACGACCAGTATGGATGGAAAGTACTTGTTCATAGCTAACTTCAGAACAATTTTGGGCCATTTTGACCTTCAGGCGGCGGAGAAACAGCAGGTCAAAGTAAGGGTACAAAACTGCTCTGGTCCTGCTTTAAGTCAATGGAGATTTTAATTTGCTTTTAAAGCTTGCAGTTATCAATCCATGGGGTCTAAAATTACAGGACCAGTATGGATGGAAAGTACTTGTTCAGAGCAAACTTCACAATAATTTTGGGCCAATTTAACATTCAGGCAGCGGAGAAACAGCCGGTCAAAGTAAGGGTACAAAACTGCTCTGGTCCTGCTTTAATTCAATGGAGATTTTAGTTTGCTTTAAAAGCTTGCGGTTATAGGTCCTAAAATTACAGGACCAGTATGGGTGGAAAGGACTTGTTCAGAGCTAACTTTACACAGATTTTGGGGCTTTTTGACCTTCAGGTGGCGGAGCAATAGCCGGTCAATGTTATGGTACAAAACTGCTTCGGTCCCGCTTTAAGTCAATGGAGATTTTAATTTGCTTTAAAAGCTTACAGTTATCGATCCATGGGGTCTAAAATTACAGGACCAGTATGGATGGAATGGACATGGTCAGAGCTAACTTCACAATAATTTTGAGCCATTTTGACCTTCAGGCGGCTGAGAAACAGCTGGTCAAAGTAAGGTTACAAAACTCAAAAACTCATCCGGTCCCACTTTAAGTCAATGGAGATTTTCATTTGCTTTAAAAGCTTGCAGATATCGATCCATGGGGTCGAAAATTACAGGACCAGTATGGCTGGAAGGGTCTTTTTCAGAGCTAATTTCACAAAAATATTGGGCAATTTTGACCTGCAGGCGGCAGAGAAAAAGCCAGTCAAAGTGAGGTTACAAAACTCATCCGGTTCCACTTTAAGTCAATGGAGATTTTCATTTGATTTAAAGCTTGCAGTTATCGGTCCATGGGGTATAAAATTACAGGACCAGTATGGATGGAAATGAGTTGTTCAGAGCTAACTTCACAATAATATTGGGCCATTTTGACATTCAGGCAGCGGAGAAACAGCCGGTCAAAGTAAGGGTACAAAACTGCTCTGGTCCTGCTTTAATTCAATGGAGATTTTAGTTTGCTTTAAAAGCTTGCGGTTATAGGTCCTAAAATTACAGGACCAGTATGGGTGGAAAGGACTTGTTCAGAGCTAACTTTGCACAGATTTTGGGGCTTTTTGACATACAGGTGGCGGAGAAATAGCCTGTCAAAGGAAGGGTACAAAACTGCTCCTGTCCCACTTTAAGTTAAAGGAGATTTTTATTTGCTTTAAAAGCTTGCGGTTATCGATCCATGGGGTCAAAAATTACAGCACCAGTATGGCTGGCAAGAACTTGTTCAGTGCTAACTTCGAACCGATTTTGGGCCATTTTGCCCTTCAGGCGGCGGAGACAAAGCCGGTCAAAAGAAGGGTACACAACTACTCCTGTCCCACTTTAAGTTAATGGAGATTTTCATTTGCTTTAAAAGCTTGCGATTATCGATCCATGTGGTCTAAAATTACAGGACTAGTATGGCTGGAAAGGACTTGTTCAGAGCTAACTTCACACCAATATTGGGCAATTTTGAACTTCAGGCGGCGGAGAAACAGCCAGTCAAAGTAAGGTTACAAAACTCATCCGGTCCCACTATAAGTTAATGGAGATTTTCATTTGCTTTAAAAGCTTGGGGTTATCAATCCATGGGGTCTAAAATTACTGGACCAGTATGGATGGAAAGGACTTGTTCAGAGCTAACTTCACAACAATTTTGGACTATTTTGACCTTCAGGAGGCGCAGAAACAGCCGGTCAAAGTAAGGGTACAAAACTGCTCTGGTCCTGCTTTAAGTCAATGGAGATTTTCATTTGCATTAAAAGCTTGCAGTTATCGATCCATGGGGTCTAACATTACTGGACCAGTATGGATGGAAAGGAATTGTTCAGAGCTAACTTCCCAACAATTTTGGGCCATTTTGCCCTTCAGGCTGCGGAGAAAAAAACGGTCAAAGGGAGGGTACAAAACTACTCCAGTACCACGTTAAGTCAATGGAGTTTTTCATTTGCTTTAAAAGCTTGCGGTTATCGATCCATGGGGTCAAAAATTACAGGACCAGTATGGATGGAATGGACTTGTTCAGAGCTAACTTCACAACAATTTTGGGCCATTTTGACCTTCAGGGGACGCAGAAACAGCCGGTCAAAGTAAGGGTATAAAACTGCTCTGGTCCTGCTTTAAGTCAATGGAGATTTTCATTTGCTTTAAAAGCTTGCAGTTATCGATCCATGGGGTCTAACATTACAGGACCAGTATGGATGGAAAGGAATTGTTCAGAGCTAACTTCACAACAATTTTGGGCCATTTTGCCCTTCAGGCGGCGGAGAAAAAAACGGTCAAAGGAACGGTACAAAACTACTCCAGTACCACGTTAAGTCAATGGAGATTTTCATTTGCTTTAAAAGCTTGCGGTTATCGATCCATGGGGTCTAAAATTACAGGACCAGTATGGATGGAAATGAGTTGTTCAGAGCTAACTTCACAATAATTTTTGGCCATTTTGACATTCAGGCAGCGGAGAAACAGCCGGTCAAAGTAAGGGTACAAAACTGCTCTGGTCCTGCTTTAATTCAAAGGAGATTTTAGTTTGCTTTAAAAGCTTGCGGTTATAGGTCCTAAAATTACAGGACCAGTATGGGTGGAAAGGACTTGTTCAGAGCTAACTTTGCACAGATTTTGGGGCTTTTTGACATACAGGTGGCGGAGAAATAGCCTGTCAATGGAAGGGTACAAAACTCCTCCTGTCCCACTTTAAGTTAAAGGAGATTTTTATTTGCTTTAAAAGCTTGCGGTTATCGATCCATGGGGTCAAAAATTACAGCACCAGTATTGCTGGCAAGAACTTGTTCAGTGCTAACTTCGAACTGATTTTGGGCTATTTTGCCCTTCAGGTGGCGGAGAAAAAGCCGGTCAAAGTAAGGGTACAAAACTGCTCTGGTCCTGCTTTAAGTCAATGGAGATTTTCATTTGCTTTAAAAGCTTGCAGATATCAATCCATGTGGTCTAAAATTACAGGACTAGTATGGCTGGAAAGGACTTGTTCAGAGCTAACTTCACACCAATATTGGGCAATTTTGAACTTCAGGCGGCGGAGAAACAGCCAGTCAAAGTAAGGTTACAAAACTCATCCGGTCCCACTATAAGTTAATGGAGATTTTCATTTGCTTTAAAAGCTTGGGGTTATCAATCCATGGGGTCTAAAATTACTGGACCAGTATGGATGGAAAGGACTTGTTCAGAGCTAACTTCACAACAATTTTGGACTATTTTGACCTTCAGGAGGCGCAGAAACAGCCGGTCAAAGTAAGGGTACAAAACTGCTCTGGTCCTGCTTTAAGTCAATGGAGATTTTCATTTGCATTAAAAGCTTGCAGTTATCGATCCATGGGGTCTAACATTACTGGACCAGTATGGATGGAAAGGAATTGTTCAGAGCTAACTTCCCAACAATTTTGGGCCATTTTGCCCTTCAGGCCGCGGAGAAAAAATCGGTCAAAGGGAGGGTACAAAACTACTCCAGTACCACGTTAAGTCAATGGAGTTTTTCATTTGCTTTAAAAGCTTGCGGTTATCGATCCATGGGGTCAAAAATTACAGTACCAGTATGGATGGAATGGACTTGTTCAGACCTAACTTCACAACAATTTTGGGCCATTTTGACCTTCAGGGGGCGGAGAAAAAAACGGTCAAAGGAACGGTACAAAACTACTCCAGTACCACGTTAAGTCAATGGAGATTTTCATTTGCTTTAAAAGCTTGCGGTTATCGATCCATGGGGTCTAAAATTACAGGACCAGTATGGATGGAAATGAGTTGTTCAGAGCTAACTTCACAATAATTTTTGGCCATTTTGACATTCAGGCAGCGGAGAAACAGCCGGTCAAAGTAAGGGTACAAAACTGCTCTGGTCCTGCTTTAATTCAATGGAGATTTTAGTTTGCTTTAAAAGCTTGTGGTTATAGGTCCTAAAATTACAGGACCAGTATGGGTGGAAAGGACTTGTTCAGAGCTAACTTTGCACAGATTTTGGGGCTTTTTGACATACAGGTGGCGGAGAAATAGCCTGTCAAAGGAAGGGTACAAAACTCCTCCTGTCCCACTTTAAGTTAAAGGAGATTTTTATTTGCTTTAAAAGCTTGCGGTTATCGATCCATGGGGTCAAAAATTACAGCACCAGTATTGCTGGCAAGAACTTGTTCAGTGCTAACTTCGAACTGATTTTGGGCTATTTTGCCCTTCAGGTGGCGGAGAAAAAGCCGGTCAAAGTAAGGGTACAAAACTGCTCTGGTCCTGCTTTAAGTCAATGGAGATTTTAATTTGCTTTTAAAGCTTGCAGTTATCAATCCATGGGGTCTAAAATTACAGGACCAGTATGGATGGAAAGTACTTGTTCAGAGCAAACTTCACAATAATTTTGGGCCAATTTAACATTCAGGCAGCAGAGAAACAGCCGGTCAAAGTAAGGGTACAAAACTGCTCTGGTCCTGCTTTAATTCAATGGAGATTTTAGTTTGCTTTAAAAGCTTGCGGTTATAGGTCCTAAAATTACAGGACCAGTATGGGTGGAAAGGACTTGTTCAGAGCTAACTTTACACAGATTTTGGGGCTTTTTGACCTTCAGGTGGCGGAGCAATAGCCGGTCAATGTTATGGTACAAAACTGCTTCGGTCCCGCTTTAAGTCAATGGAGATTTTAATTTGCTTTAAAAGCTTACAGTTATCGATCCATGGGGTCTAAAATTACAGGACCAGTATGGATGGAATGGACATGGTCAGAGCTAACTTCACAATAATTTTGAGCCATTTTGACCTTCAGGCGGCTGAGAAACAGCTGGTCAAAGTAAGGTTACAAAACTCATCCGGTCCCATTTTAAGTCAATGGAGATTTTCATTTGCTTTAAAAGCTTGCAGATATCGATCCATGGGGTCGAAAATTACAGGACCAGTATGGCTGGAAGGGTCTTTTTCAGAGCTAATTTCACAAAAATATTGGGCAATTTTGACCTGCAGGCGGCAGAGAAAAAGCCAGTCAAAGTGAGGTTACAAAACTCATCCGGTTCCACTTTAAGTCAATGGAGATTTTCATTTGATTTAAAGCTTGCAGTTATCGGTCCATGGGGTATAAAATTACACGACCAGTATGGATGGAAAGTACTTGTTCATAGCTAACTTCAGAACAATTTTGGGCCATTTTGACCTTCAGGCGGCGGAGAAACAGCCGGTCAAAGTAAGGTTACAAAACTGCTCTGGTCCCGCTTTAAGTCAATGGAGATTTTAGTTTGATTTAAAAGCTTGCAGTTATAGATCCATGGGGTATAAAATTACAGGACCAGTATGGCTGGAAAGGACTTGTTCAGAGCTAACTTTACACAGATTTTGGGGCTTTTTGACCTTCAGGCGGCGGAGAAATAGCCAGTCAAAGTAAGGTTACAAAACTCATCCGGTCCCACTATAAGTTAATGGAGATTTTCATTTGCTTTAAAAGCTTGGGGTTATCAATCCATGGGGTCTAAAATTACTGGACCAGTATGGATGGAAAGGACTTGTTCAGAGCTAACTTCACAACAATTTTGGACTATTTTGACCTTCAGGAGGCGCAGAAACAGCCGGTCAAAGTAAGGGTACAAAACTGCTCTGGTCCTGCTTTAAGTCAATGGAGATTTTCATTTGCATTAAAAGCTTGCAGTTATCGATCCATGGGGTCTAACATTACTGGACCAGTATGGATGGAAAGGAATTGTTCAGAGCTAACTTCCCAACAATTTTGGGCCATTTTGCCCTTCAGGCCGCGGAGAAAAAAACGGTCAAAGGGAGGGTACAAAACTACTCCAGTACCACGTTAAGTCAATGGAGTTTTTCATTTGCTTTAAAAGCTTGCGGTTATCGATCCATGGGGTCAAAAATTACAGGACCAGTATGGATGGAATGGACTTGTTCAGAGCTAACTTCACAACAAGTTTGGGCCATTTTGACCTTCAGGGGACGCAGAAACAGCCGGTCAAAGTAAGGGTATAAAACTGCTCTGGTCCTGCTTTAAGTCAATGGAGATTTTCATTTGCTTTAAAAGCTTGCAGTTATCGATCCATGGGGTCTAACATTACAGGACCAGTATGGATGGAAAGGAATTGTTCAGAGCTAACTTCACAACAATTTTGGGCCATTTTGCCCTTCAGGCGGCGGAGAAAAAAACGGTCAAAGGAACGGTACAAAACTACTCCAGTACCACGTTAAGTCAATGGAGATTTTCATTTGCTTTAAAAGCTTGCGGTTATCGATCCATGGGGTCTAAAATTACAGGACCAGTATGGATGGAAATGAGTTGTTCAGAGCTAACTTCACAATAATTTTTGGCCATTTTGACATTCAGGCAGCGGAGAAACAGCCGGTCAAAGTAAAGGTACAAAACTGCTCTGGTCCTGCTTTAATTCAATGGAGATTTTAGTTTGCTTTAAAAGCTTGCGGTTATAGGTCCTAAAATTACAGGACCAGTATGGGTGGAAAGGACTTGTTCAGAGCTAACTTTGCACAGATTTTGGGGCTTATTGACATACAGGTGGCGGAGAAATAGCCTGTCAAAGGAAGGGTACACAACTCCTCCTGTCCCACTTTAAGTTAAAGGAGATTTTTATTTGCTTTAAAAGCTTGCGGTTATCGATCCATGGGGTCAAAAATTACAGCACCAGTATTGCTGGCAAGAACTTGTTCAGTGCTAACTTCGAACTGATTTTGGGCTATTTTGCCCTTCAGGTGGCGGAGAAAAAGCCGGTCAAAGTAAGGGTACAAAACTGCTCTGGTCCTGCTTTAAGTCAATGGAGATTTTCATTTGCTTTAAAAGCTTGCAGATATGGATCCATGGGGTCGAAAATTACAGGACCAGTATGGCTGGAAGGGTCTTTTTCAGAGCTAATTTCTCAAAAATATTGGGCAATTTTGACCTGCAGGCGGCAGAGAAAAAGCCAGTCAAAGTGAGGTTACAAAACTCATCCGGTTCCACTTTAAGTCAATGGAGATTTTCATTTGATTTAAAGCTTGCAGTTATCGGTCCATGGGGTATAAAATTACACGACCAGTATGGATGGAAAGTACTTGTTCATAGCTAACTTCAGAACAATTTTGGGCCATTTTGACCTTCAGGCGGCGGAGAAACAGCAGGTCAAAGTAAGGGTACAAAACTGCTCTGGTCCTGCTTTAAGTCAATGGAGATTTTAATTTGCTTTTAAAGCTTGCAGTTATCAATCCATGGGGTCTAAAATTACAGGACCAGTATGGATGGAAAGTACTTGTTCAGAGCAAACTTCACAATAATTTTGGGCCAATTTAACATTCAGGCAGCGGAGAAACAGCCGGTCAAAGTAAGGGTACAAAACTGCTCTGGTCCTGCTTTAATTCAATGGAGATTTTAGTTTGCTTTAAAAGCTTGCGGTTATAGGTCCTAAAATTACAGGACCAGTATGGGTGGAAAGGACTTGTTCAGAGCTAACTTTACACAGATTTTGGGGCTTTTTGACCTTCAGGTGGCGGAGCAATAGCCGGTCAATGTTATGGTACAAAACTGCTTCGGTCCCGCTTTAAGTCAATGGAGATTTTAATTTGCTTTAAAAGCTTACAGTTATCGATCCATGGGGTCTAAAATTACAGGACCAGTATGGATGGAATGGACATGGTCAGAGCTAACTTCACAATAATTTTGAGCCATTTTGACCTTCAGGCGGCTGAGAAACAGCTGGTCAAAGTAAGGTTACAAAACTCAAAAACTCATCCGGTCCCACTTTAAGTCAATGGAGATTTTCATTTGCTTTAAAAGCTTGCAGATATCGATCCATGGGGTCGAAAATTACAGGACCAGTATGGCTGGAAGGGTCTTTTTCAGAGCTAATTTCACAAAAATATTGGGCAATTTTGACCTGCAGGCGGCAGAGAAAAAGCCAGTCAAAGTGAGGTTACAAAACTCATCCGGTTCCACTTTAAGTCAATGGAGATTTTCATTTGATTTAAAGCTTGCAGTTATCGGTCCATGGGGTATAAAATTACAGGACCAGTATGGATGGAAATGAGTTGTTCAGAGCTAACTTCACAATAATATTGGGCCATTTTGACATTCAGGCAGCGGAGAAACAGCCGGTCAAAGTAAGGGTACAAAACTGCTCTGGTCCTGCTTTAATTCAATGGAGATTTTAGTTTGCTTTAAAAGCTTGCGGTTATAGGTCCTAAAATTACAGGACCAGTATGGGTGGAAAGGACTTGTTCAGAGCTAACTTTGCACAGATTTTGGGGCTTTTTGACATACAGGTGGCGGAGAAATAGCCTGTCAAAGGAAGGGTACAAAACTCCTCCTGTCCCACTTTAAGTTAAAGGAGATTTTTATTTGCTTTAAAAGCTTGCGGTTATCGATCCATGGGGTCAAAAATTACAGCACCAGTATGGCTGGCAAGAACTTGTTCAGTGCTAACTTCGAACCGATTTTGGGCCATTTTGCCCTTCAGGCGGCGGAGACAAAGCCGGTCAAAAGAAGGGTACACAACTACTCCTGTCCCACTTTAAGTTAATGGAGATTTTCATTTGCTTTAAAAGCTTGCGATTATCGATCCATGTGGTCTAAAATTACAGGACTAGTATGGCTGGAAAGGACTTGTTCAGAGCTAACTTCACACCAATATTGGGCAATTTTGAACTTCAGGCGGCGGAGAAACAGCCAGTCAAAGTAAGGTTACAAAACTCATCCGGTCCCACTATAAGTTAATGGAGATTTTCATTTGCTTTAAAAGCTTGGGGTTATCAATCCATGGGGTCTAAAATTACTGGACCAGTATGGATGGAAAGGACTTGTTCAGAGCTAACTTCACAACAATTTTGGACTATTTTGACCTTCAGGAGGCGCAGAAACAGCCGGTCAAAGTAAGGGTACAAAACTGCTCTGGTCCTGCTTTAAGTCAATGGAGATTTTCATTTGCATTAAAAGCTTGCAGTTATCGATCCATGGGGTCTAACATTACTGGACCAGTATGGATGGAAAGGAATTGTTCAGAGCTAACTTCCCAACAATTTTGGGCCATTTTGCCCTTCAGGCTGCGGAGAAAAAAACGGTCAAAGGGAGGGTACAAAACTACTCCAGTACCACGTTAAGTCAATGGAGTTTTTCATTTGCTTTAAAAGCTTGCGGTTATCGATCCATGGGGTCAAAAATTACAGGACCAGTATGGATGGAATGGACTTGTTCAGAGCTAACTTCACAACAATTTTGGGCCATTTTGACCTTCAGGGGACGCAGAAACAGCCGGTCAAAGTAAGGGTATAAAACTGCTCTGGTCCTGCTTTAAGTCAATGGAGATTTTCATTTGCTTTAAAAGCTTGCAGTTATCGATCCATGGGGTCTAACATTACAGGACCAGTATGGATGGAAAGGAATTGTTCAGAGCTAACTTCACAACAATTTTGGGCCATTTTGCCCTTCAGGCGGCGGAGAAAAAAACGGTCAAAGGAACGGTACAAAACTACTCCAGTACCACGTTAAGTCAATGGAGATTTTCATTTGCTTTAAAAGCTTGCGGTTATCGATCCATGGGGTCTAAAATTACAGGACCAGTATGGATGGAAATGAGTTGTTCAGAGCTAACTTCACAATAATTTTTGGCCATTTTGACATTCAGGCAGCGGAGAAACAGCCGGTCAAAGTAAGGGTACAAAACTGCTCTGGTCCTGCTTTAATTCAAAGGAGATTTTAGTTTGCTTTAAAAGCTTGCGGTTATAGGTCCTAAAATTACAGGACCAGTATGGGTGGAAAGGACTTGTTCAGAGCTAACTTTGCACAGATTTTGGGGCTTTTTGACATACAGGTGGCGGAGAAATAGCCTGTCAATGGAAGGGTACAAAACTCCTCCTGTCCCACTTTAAGTTAAAGGAGATTTTTATTTGCTTTAAAAGCTTGCGGTTATCGATCCATGGGGTCAAAAATTACAGCACCAGTATTGCTGGCAAGAACTTGTTCAGTGCTAACTTCGAACTGATTTTGGGCTATTTTGCCCTTCAGGTGGCGGAGAAAAAGCCGGTCAAAGTAAGGGTACAAAACTGCTCTGGTCCTGCTTTAAGTCAATGGAGATTTTCATTTGCTTTAAAAGCTTGCAGATATCAATCCATGTGGTCTAAAATTACAGGACTAGTATGGCTGGAAAGGACTTGTTCAGAGCTAACTTCACACCAATATTGGGCAATTTTGAACTTCAGGCGGCGGAGAAACAGCCAGTCAAAGTAAGGTTACAAAACTCATCCGGTCCCACTATAAGTTAATGGAGATTTTCATTTGCTTTAAAAGCTTGGGGTTATCAATCCATGGGGTCTAAAATTACTGGACCAGTATGGATGGAAAGGACTTGTTCAGAGCTAACTTCACAACAATTTTGGACTATTTTGACCTTCAGGAGGCGCAGAAACAGCCGGTCAAAGTAAGGGTACAAAACTGCTCTGGTCCTGCTTTAAGTCAATGGAGATTTTCATTTGCATTAAAAGCTTGCAGTTATCGATCCATGGGGTCTAACATTACTGGACCAGTATGGATGGAAAGGAATTGTTCAGAGCTAACTTCCCAACAATTATGGGCCATTTTGCCCTTCAGGCCGCGGAGAAAAAAACGGTCAAAGGGAGGGTACAAAACTACTCCAGTACCACGTTAAGTCAATGGAGTTTTTCATTTGCTTTAAAAGCTTGCGGTTATCGATCCATGGGGTCAAAAATTACAGTACCAGTATGGATGGAATGGACTTGTTCAGACCTAACTTCACAACAATTTTGGGCCATTTTGACCTTCAGGGGGCGGAGAAAAAAACGGTCAAAGGAACGGTACAAAACTACTCCAGTACCACGTTAAGTCAATGGAGATTTTCATTTGCTTTAAAAGCTTGCGGTTATCGATCCATGGGGTCTAAAATTACAGGACCAGTATGGATGGAAATGAGTTGTTCAGAGCTAACTTCACAATAATTTTTGGCCATTTTGACATTCAGGCAGCGGAGAAACAGCCGGTCAAAGTAAGGGTACAAAACTGCTCTGGTCCTGCTTTAATTCAATGGAGATTTTAGTTTGCTTTAAAAGCTTGCGGTTATAGGTCCTAAAATTACAGGACCAGTATGGGTGGAAAGGACTTGTTCAGAGCTAACTTTGCACAGATTTTGGGGCTTTTTGACATACAGGTGGCGGAGAAATAGCCTGTCAAAGGAAGGGTACAAAACTCCTCCTGTCCCACTTTAAGTTAAAGGAGATTTTTATTTGCTTTAAAAGCTTGCGGTTATCGATCCATGGGGTCAAAAATTACAGCACCAGTATTGCTGGCAAGAACTTGTTCAGTGCTAACTTCGAACTGATTTTGGGCTATTTTGCCCTTCAGGTGGCGGAGAAAAAGCCGGTCAAAGTAAGGGTACAAAACTGCTCTGGTCCTGCTTAAGTCAATGGAGATTTTAATTTGCTTTTAAAGCTTGCAGTTATCAATCCATGGGGTCTAAAATTACAGGACCAGTATGGATGGAAAGTACTTGTTCAGAGCAAACTTCACAATAATTTTGGGCCAATTTAACATTCAGGCAGCAGAGAAACAGCCGGTCAAAGTAAGGGTACAAAACTGCTCTGGTCCTGCTTTAATTCAATGGAGATTTTAGTTTGCTTTAAAAGCTTGCGGTTATAGGTCCTAAAATTACAGGACCAGTATGGGTGGAAAGGACTTGTTCAGAGCTAACTTTACACAGATTTTGGGGCTTTTTGACCTTCAGGTGGCGGAGCAATAGCCGGTCAATGTTATGGTACAAAACTGCTTCGGTCCCGCTTTAAGTCAATGGAGATTTTAATTTGCTTTAAAAGCTTACAGTTATCGATCCATGGGGTCTAAAATTACAGGACCAGTATGGATGGAATGGACATGGTCAGAGCTAACTTCACAATAATTTTGAGCCATTTTGACCTTCAGGCGGCTGAGAAACAGCTGGTCAAAGTAAGGTTACAAAACTCATCCGGTCCCATTTTAAGTCAATGGAGATTTTCATTTGCTTTAAAAGCTTGCAGATATCGATCCATGGGGTCGAAAATTACAGGACCAGTATGGCTGGAAGGGTCTTTTTCAGAGCTAATTTCACAAAAATATTGGGCAATTTTGACCTGCAGGCGGCAGAGAAAAAGCCAGTCAAAGTGAGGTTACAAAACTCATCCGGTTCCACTTTAAGTCAATGGAGATTTTCATTTGATTTAAAGCTTGCAGTTATCGGTCCATGGGGTATAAAATTACACGACCAGTATGGATGGAAAGTACTTGTTCATAGCTAACTTCAGAACAATTTTGGGCCATTTTGACCTTCAGGCGGCGGAGAAACAGCCGGTCAAAGTAAGGTTACAAAACTGCTCTGGTCCCGCTTTAAGTCAATGGAGATTTTAGTTTGATTTAAAAGCTTGCAGTTATAGATCCATGGGGTATAAAATTACAGGACCAGTATGGCTGGAAAGGACTTGTTCAGAGCTAACTTTACACAGATTTTGGGGCTTTTTGACCTTCAGGCGGCGGAGAAATAGCTGGTCAAAGGAAGGGTACAAATCTCATCCGATCCCACTTTAAGTCAATGAAGATTTTCATTTCCTTTAAAAGCTTTCGGTTATCGATCCATGGGGTCAAAAATTACAGGACCAGTATTGCTGGAAACCACTTGTTCAGTGCTAACTTCGAACTGATTTTGGGCTATTTTGCCCTTCAGGTGGCGGAGAAAAAGCCGGTCAAAGTAAGGGTACAAAACTGCTCTGGTCCTGCTTTAAGTCAATGGAGATTTTAATTTGCTTTTAAAGCTTGCAGTTATCAATCCATGGGGTCTAAAATTACAGGACCAGTATGGATGGAAATGAGTTGTTCAGAGCTAACTTCACAATAATTTTGGGCCATTTTGACATTCAGGCAGCGGAGAAACAGCCGGTCAAAGTAAGGGTACAAAACTGCTCTGGTCCTGCTTTAATTCAATGAAGATTTTAGTTTGCTTTAAAAGCTTGCGGTTATAGGTCCTAAAATTACAGGACCAGTATGGGTGGAAAGGACTTGTTCAGTGCTAACTTCGAACCGATTTTGGGCCATTTTGCCCTTCAGGCGGCGGAGACAAAGCCGGTCAAAAGAAGGGTACACAACTACTCCTGTCCCACTTTAAGTTAATGGAGATTTTCATTTGCTTTAAAAGCTTGCGATTATCGATCCATGTGGTCTAAAATTACAGGACTAGTATGGCTGGAAAGGACTTGTTCAGAGCTAACTTCACACCAATATTGGGCAATTTTGAACTTCAGGCGGCGGAGAAACAGCCAGTCAAAGTAAGGTTACAAAACTCATCCGGTCCCACTATAAGTTAATGGAGATTTTCATTTGCTTTAAAAGCTTGGGGTTATCAATCCATGGGGTCTAAAATTACTGGACCAGTATGGATGGAAAGGACTTGTTCAGAGCTAACTTCACAACAATTTTGGACTATTTTGACCTTCAGGAGGCGCAGAAACAGCCGGTCAAAGTAAGGGTACAAAACTGCTCTGGTCCTGCTTTAAGTCAATGGAGATTTTCATTTGCATTAAAAGCTTGCAGTTATCGATCCATGGGGTCTAACATTACTGGACCAGTATGGATGGAAAGGAATTGTTCAGAGCTAACTTCCCAACAATTATGGGCCATTTTGCCCTTCAGGCCGCGGAGAAAAAAACGGTCAAAGGGAGGGTACAAAACTACTCCAGTACCACGTTAAGTCAATGGAGTTTTTCATTTGCTTTAAAAGCTTGCGGTTATCGATCCATGGGGTCAAAAATTACAGGACCAGTATGGATGGAATGGACTTGTTCAGAGCTAACTTCACAACAATTTTGGGCCATTTTGACCTTCAGGGGACGCAGAAACAGCCGGTCAAAGTAAGGGTATAAAACTGCTCTGGTCCTGCTTTAAGTCAATGGAGATTTTCATTTGCTTTAAAAGCTTGCAGTTATCGATCCATGGGGTCTAACATTACAGGACCAGTATGGATGGAAAGGAATTGTTCAGAGCTAACTTCACAACAATTTTGGGCCATTTTGCCCTTCAGGCGGCGGAGAAAAAAACGGTCAAAGGAACGGTACAAAACTACTCCAGTACCACGTTAAGTCAATGGAGATTTTCATTTGCTTTAAAAGCTTGCGGTTATCGATCCATGGGGTCAAAAATTACAGGACCAGTATGGCTGGAAAGGACTTGTCCAGATCTAACTTCACAACAATTTCGGTCCATTTTGACATTCAGGCGGTGGAGAAATACCCGGTCAAAGTAAGGCTACAAAACTGCTCTGGTCCTGCTTTAATTCAATGGAGATTTTACTTTGCTTTAAAAGCTTGCGGTTATAGGTCCTAAAATTACAAGACCAGTATGGCTGGAAAGCACTTGTTCAGTGCTAACTTCACACCAATATTGGGCAATTTTGACATTTAGACGGCGGAGAAACAGCCGGTCAAAGTAAGGTTACAAAACTCATCCGGTGCCACTTTAAGTCAATGGAGATTTCCATTTGCTTTAAAAGCTTGCAGTTATCGATCCATGGGGTCTAAAATTACAGGACCAGTATGGATGGAATGGACTTGGTCAGAACTAACATCACAATAATTTTGGGCCATTTTGACATTCAGGCGGCAGAGAAACAGCCGGCCAAAGTAAGGGTACAAAACTCCTCCTGTCCCACTTTAACTCAATGGAGATTTTCATTTGCTTTAAAAGCTTGCGGTTATCGATCCATGGGGTCAAAAATTACAGGACCAGTATGGATGGAAAGTTCTTGTTCATAGCTAACTTCACAACAATTTTGTGCAATTTTGACATTCAGGAGGCGATGAAACAGCCGGTCAAAGTTAGGGTACAAAACTGCTCTGGTCCTGCTTTAAGTCAATGGAGATTTTCATTTGCTTTAAAAGCTTGCGGTTATCGATCCATGGGGTCAAAAATTACAGGACCAGTATGGATGGAAAGTTCTTGTTCATAGCTAACTTCACAACAATTTTGTGCAATTTTGACATTCAGGAGGCGATGAAACAGCCGGTCAAAGTAAGGGTACAAAACTGCTCTGGTCCTGCTTTAAGTCAATGGAGATTTTCATTTGCTTTAAAAGCTTGTGGTTATCGATCCATGGAGTCTAAAATTAGAGGACCAGTATAGATGGAAAGGACTTGTTCAGAGCTAACTTCACAACAATTTTGGGCCATTTTGACATTCAGGCGGTGGAGAAACAGCCGGTCAAAGTTATGGTACAAAACTGCTCCGGTCCCGCTTTAAGTCAATGGAGATTTTAGTTTGGTTTAAAAGCTTGCGGTTATAGATCCATGGGGTCTAAAATTACAGGACCAGTATGGATGGAAAGTTCTTGTTCATAGCTAACTTCACAACAATTTTGTGCAATTTTGACCTTCAGGAGGCGATGAAAGAGCCGGTCAAAGTAAGGGTACAATACTGCTCTGGTCCTGCTTTAAGTCAATGGAGATTTTCATTTGCTTTAAAAGCTTGTGGTTATCGATCCATGGAGTCTAAAGTTAGAGGACCAGTATAGATGGAAAGGACTTGTTCAGAGCTAACTTCACAACAATTTTGGGCCATTTTGACCTTCAAGCGGCGAAGAAATAGCCGGTCAATTGAAGGGTACAAAACTCCTCCTGTCCCACTTTAAGTCAATGCAGATTTTCATTTGCTTTAAAAGCTTGTTCAGAGCTAACTTCACAATAATTTTGGGCCATTTTGACATTCAGGCGGCAGAGAAACAGCCGGCCAAAGTAAGGGTACAAAACTCCTCCTGTCCCACTTTAAGTCAATGGAGATTTTAATTTGATTTAAAAGCTTGCGGTTATCGATCCATGGGGTCAAAAATTACAGGACCAGTATGGCTGGAAAGCACTTGTTCAGTGCTAACTTCAGAACAATTTTGGGCCATTTTGACCTTCAGGCGGCGGAGAAATAGCCAGTCAAAGTAAGGGTACAAATCTGCTCCGGTCCTGCTTTAAATCAATGTAGATTTTAGTTTGCTTTAAAAGCTTGCGGTTATAGATCCATGGGGTATAAAGTTACAGGACCAGTACGGATAGAAAGGATTTGTTCAGAGCTAACTTCACAACAATTTTGGGCCGTTTTGACATTCACGCAGCGGAGAAACAGCTGGTCAAAGTAAGGGTACAAAACTGCTCTGGTCCTGCTTTAATTCAATGGAGATTTTAGTTTGCTTTAAAAGCTTGCGGTTATAGGTCCTAAAATTACAAGACCAGTATGGGTGGATAGGACTTGTTCAGAGCTAACTTTACACAGATTTTGGGGCTTTTTGGCATACAGGCGGCGGAGAAATAGCCGGTCAAAGGAAGGGTACAAAACTCCTCCTGTCCCACTTTAAGTTAATGGAGATTTTCATTTGCTTTAAAAGCTTGCGGTTATCGATCCATGGGGTCAAAAATTACAGCACCAGTATTGCTGGCAAGCACTTGTTCAGTGCTAACTTCGAACCGATTTTGGGCAATTTTGCCCTTCAGGCGGCGGAGAAAAAGCCGGTCAAAAGAAGGGTACACAACTACTCCTGTCCCACTTTAAGTTAATGGAGATTTTCATTTGCTTTAAAAGCTTGCGATTATCGATCCATGGGGTCTAAAATTACAGGACTAGTATGGCTGGAAAGGACTTGTTCAGAGCTAACTTCACAACTATTTTGGACTATTTTGACCTTCAGGAGGTGCAGAAACAGCCGGTCAAAGTAAGGGTACAAAACTGCTCTGGTCCTGCTTTAAGTCAATGGAGATTTTCATTTGCATTAAAAGCTTGCAGTTATCGATCCATGGGGTCTAACATTACAGGACCAGTATGGATGGAAGTACTTGTTCAGAGCTAACATCAAAATAATTTTGGGCCATTTTGGCATTCAGGCGGCGGAGAAAAAAACGGTCAAAGGGAGAGTACAAAACTACTCCAGTACCACGTTAAGTCAATGGAGTTTTTCATTTGCTTTAAAAGCTTGCGGTTATCGATCCATGGGGTCAAAAATTACAGGACCAGTATGGATAGAATGGACTTGTTCAGAGCTAACTTCACAACAATTTTGGGCCATTTTGACCTTCAGGGGACGCTGAAACAGCCAGTCAAAGTAAGGGTATAAAACTGCTCTGGCCCTGCTTTAAGTCAATGGAGATTTTCATTTGCTTTAAAAGCTTGCAGTTATCGATCCATGGGGTCTAACATTACAGGACCAGTATGGATGGAAAGGAATTGTTCAGAGCTAACTTCACAACAATTTTGGGCCATTTTGCCCTTCAGGCGGCGGAGAAAAAAACGGTCAAAGGAACGGTACAAAACTACTCCAGTACCTCGTTATGTCAATGGAGATTTTCATTTGCTTTAAAAGCTTGCGGTTATCGATCCATGGGGTCAAAAATTACAGGACCAGTATGGATGGAAAGGACTTGTTCAGAGCTAACTTCAAAATAATTTTGGGCCATTTTGACAATCAGGCGGCGGAGAAACAGCCGGTCAAAGTAAGGTTACAAAACTGCTCCGGTCCCGCTTTAAGTCAATGGAGATTTTAGTTTGCTTTAAAAGCTTGGGGTTATAGATCCATGGGGTCTAAAATTACAGAACCAATATGGCTGGAAATGACTTGTCCAGATCTAACTTCACAACAATTTTGGTCCGTTTTGACATTCAGGCGGTGGAGAAATACCCGGTCAAAGTAAGGCTACAAAACTGCTCCGGTCCCGCTTTAAGTCAATGGAGATTTTAGTTTGCTTTAAAAGCTTGGGGTTATAGATCCATGGGGTCTAAAATTACAGGACCAATATGGCTGGAAAGGACTTGTCCAGATCTAACTTCACAACAATTTTGGTCCGTTTTGACATTCAGGCGGTGGAGAAATACCCGGTCAAAGTAAGGCTACAAAACTGCTCTGGTCCTGCTTTAATTCAATGGAGATTTTACTTTGCTTTAAAAGCTTGCGGTTATAGGTCCTAAAATTACAAGACCAGTATGGCTGGAAAGCACTTGTTCAGTGCTAACTTCACACCAATATTGGGCAATTTTGACCTTTAGACGGCGGAGAAACAGCCGGTCAAAGTAAGGTTACAAAACTCATCCGGTGCCACTTTAAGTCAATGGAGATTTCCATTTGCTTTAAAAGCTTGCAGTTATCGATCCATGGGGTCTAAAATTACAGGACCAGTACGGATGGAATGGACTTGGTCAGAGCTAACTTCACAATAATTTTGGGCCATTTTGACATTCAGGCGGCAGAGAAACAGCCGGCCAAAGTAAGGGTACAAAACTGATCCGGTCCCGCTTTAAGTCAATGGAGATTTTAGTTTGCTTTAAAAGCTTGCGGTTATAGATCCATGGGGTATAAAATTACAGGACCAGTACGGATGGAATGGA
This sequence comes from Taudactylus pleione, assembly GCA_031769625.1. Taxonomy (NCBI): domain Eukaryota; kingdom Metazoa; phylum Chordata; class Amphibia; order Anura; family Myobatrachidae; genus Taudactylus; species Taudactylus pleione. The sequence continues at coordinate 2,074,787 of JAUIMM010000322.1, read as the reverse complement.
CTTGGTCAGAGTTAACTTCACAATAATTTTGGGCCATTTTGACATTCAGGCGGCAGAGAAACAGCCGGCCAAAGTAAGGGTACAAAACTCCTCTTGTCCCACTTTAAGTCAATGGAGATTTTCATTTGCTTTAAAAGCTTGCTGTTATCGATCCATGGGGTCAAAAATTACAGCACCAGTATGGCTGGAAAGCACTTGTTCAGTGCTAACTTCAGAACAATTTTGGGCCATTTTGACCTTCAGGCGGCGGAGAAACAGCCGGTCAAAGTAAGCGTACAAAACTGCTCTGGTCCTGCTTTAAGTCAATGGAGATTTTAATTTGCTTTTAAAGCTTGCAGTTATCAATCCATGGGGTCTAAAATTACAGGACCAGTATGGATGGAAATGAGTTGTTCAGAGCTAACTTCACAATAATTTTGGGCCATTTTGACATTCAGGCAGCGGAGAAATACCCGGTCAAAGTAAGGCTACAAAACTGCTCTGGTCCTGCTTTAATTAAATGGAGATTTTACTTTGCTTTAAAAGCTTGCGGTTATAGGTCCTAAAATTACAAGACCAGTATGGCTGGAAAGCACTTGTTCAGTGCTAACTTCACATCAATATTGGTCAATTTTGACCTTTAGACGGCGGAGAAACAGCCGGTCAAAGTAAGGTTACAAAACTCATCCGGTGCCACTTTAAGTCAATGGAGATTTCCTTTTGCTTTAAAAGCTTGCAGTTATCGATCCATGGGGTCTAAAATTACAGGACCAGTACGGATGGAATGGACTTGGTCAGAGCTAACTTCACAATAATTTTGGGCCATTTTGACAATCAGGCGGCAGAGAAACAGCCGGCCAAAGTAAGGGTACAAAACTGCTCCGGTCCCGCTTTAAGTCAATGGAGATTTTATTTTCTTTAAAAGCTTGCGGTTATAGATCCATGGGGTCTAAAATTACAGGACCAGTATCGATGGAAATGAGTTGTTCAGAGCTAACTTCACAATAATTTTGGGCCATTTTGACATTCAGGCACCGGAGAAACAGTCGGTCAAAGTAAGGGTACAAAACTGCTCTGGTCCTGCTTTAAATCAATGGAGATTTTAGTTTGCTTTAAAAGCTTGCGGTTATAGGTCCTAAAATTACAGGACCAGTATGGGTGGAAAGGACTTGTTCAGAGCTAACTTTACACAGATTTTGGGGCTTTTTGACCTTCAGGTGGCGGAGAAATAGACGGTCAAAGGAAGGGTACAAATCTCATCCGGTCCCACTTTAAGTCAATGAAGATTATCATTTGCTTTAAAAGCTTGCGGTTATCGATCCATGCAGTCAAAAATTACAGGACCAGTATGGCTGGAAAGTTCTTGTTCATAGCTAACTTCACAACAATTTTGTGCAATTTTGACCTTCAGGAGGCGGTGAAACAGCCGGTCAAATTAAGGGTACAAAACTGCTCTGGTCCTGCTTTAAGTCAATGGAGATTTTCATTTGTTTTAAAAGCTTGTGGTTATCGATCCATGGAGTCTAAAATTAGAGGACCAGAATGGATGGAAAGGACTTGTTCAGAGCTAACTTCACAATAATTTTGGGCCATTTTGACATTCAGGCGGCAGAGAAACAGCCGGCCAAAGTAATGGTACAAAACTCCTCCTTTCCCACTTTAAGTCAATGGAGATTTTCATTTGCTTTAAAAGCTTGCGGTTATCGATCCATGGGGTCAAAAATTACAGCACCAGTATTGCTGGCAAACACTTGTTCAGTGCTAACTTCGAACCGATTTTGGGCCATTTTGCACTTCAGGCGGCGGAAAAAAAGCCGGTCAAATGAAGGGTACACAACTACTCCTGTCCCACTTTAAGTTAATGGAGATTTTCATTTGCTTTAAAAGCTTGCGATTATCGATCCATGGGGTCTAAAATTACAGGACTAGTATGGCTGGAAAGGACTTGTTCAGAGCTTACTTCACACCAATATTGGGCAATTTTGACCTTCAGGCGGCGGAGAAACAGCCAGTTAAAGTAAGGTTACAAAACTCATCCGGTCCCACTATAAGTTAATGGAGATTTTCATTTGCTTTAAAAGCTTGGGGTTATCGATCCATGGGGTCTAAAATTACAGGACCAGTATGGATGGAAAGGACTTGTTCAGAGCTAACTTCACAACAATTTTGGACTATTTTGACCTTCAGGAGGCGCAGAAACAGCCGGTCAAAGTAAGGGTACAAAACTGCTCTGGTCCTGCTTTAAGTCAATGGAGATTTTCATTTGCATTAAAAGCTTGCAGTTATCGATCCATGGGGTCTAACATTACAGGACCAGTATGGATGGAAAGGAATTGTTCAGAGCTAACTTCACAACAATTTTGGGCCATTTTGCCCTTCAGGCGGCGGAGAAAAAAACGGTCAAAGGAACGGTACAAAACTTCTCCAGTACCACGTTAAGTCAATGGAGATTTTCACTTGCTTTAAAAGCTTGCGGTTATTGATCCATGGGGTCAAAAATTACAGGACCAGTATGGCTGGAAAGGACTTGTCCAGATCTAACTTCACAACAATTTTGGTCCGTTTTGACATTCAGGCGGTGGAGAAATAGCCGGTCAAAGTAAGGCTACAAAACTGCTCTGGTCCTGCTTTAATTCAATGGAGATTTTACTTTGCATTAAAAGCTTGCGGTTATAGGTCCTAAAATTACAAGACCAGTATGGCTGGAAAGCACTTGTTCAGTGCTAACTTCACACCAATATTGGGCAATTTTGACCTTTAGACGGCGGAGAAACAGCCGGTCAAAGTAAGGTTACAAAACTCATCCGGTGCCACTTTAGGTCAATGGAGATTTCCATTTGCTTTAAAAGCTTGCAGTTATCGATCCATGGGGTCTAAAATTACAGGACCAGTATGGATGGAATGGACTTGGTCAGAGCTAACTTCACAATAATTTTGGGCCATTTTGACATTCAGGCGGCAGAGAAACAGCCGGCCAAAGTAAGGGTACAAAACTCCTCCTGTCCAACTGTAAGTCAATGGAGATTTTCATTTGCTTTTAAAGATTGCGGTTATCGATCCATGGGGTCAAAAATTACAGCACCAGTATGGCTGGAAAGCACTTGTTCAGTGCTAACTTCAGAACAATTTTGGGCCATTTTGACCTACAGGCGGCGGAGAAACAGCCGGTCAAAGTAAGGGTAGAAAACTGCTCTGGTCCTGCTTTAAGTCAATGGAGATTTTAATTTGCTTTTAAAGCTTGCAGTTATCAATCCATGGGGTCTAAAATTACAGGACCAGTATGGATGGAAATGAGTTGTTCAGAGCTAACTTCACAATAATTTTGGGCCATTTTGACATTCAGGCAGCGGAGAAACAACCAGTCACAGTAAGGGTACAAAACTGCTCTGGTCCTGCTTTAATTCAATGGAGATTTTAGTTTGCTTTAAAAGCTTGCGGTTATAGGTCCTAAAATTACAGGACCAGTATGGGTGGAAAGGACTTGTTCAGAGCTAACTTTACACAGATTTTGGGGCTTTTTGACCTTCAGGTGGCGGAGAAATAGACGGTCAAAGGAAGGGTACAAATCTCATCCGGTCCCACTTTAAGTCAATGAAGATTTTCATTTGCTTTAAAAGCTTGAGGTTATCGATCCATGCGGTCAAAAATTACAGGACCAGTATGGCTGGAAAGTTCTTGTTCATAGCTAACTTCACAACAATTTTGTGCAATTTTGACCTTCAGGAGGCGGTGAAACAGCCGGTCAAATTAAGGGTACAAAACTGCTCTGGTCCTGCTTTAAGTCAATGGAGATTTTCATTTGTTTTAAAAGCTTGTGGTTATCGATCCATGGAGTCTAAAATTAGAGGACCAGTATGGATGGAAAGGACTTGTTCAGAGCTAACTTCACAATAATTTTGGGCCATTTTGACATTCAGGCGGCAGAGAAACAGCCGGCCAAAGTAATGGCACAAAACTCCTCCTTTCCCACTTTAAGTCAATGCAGATTTTCATTTGCTTTAAAAGCTTGCGGTTATCGATCCATGGCGTCAAAAATTACAGGACCAGTATAGCAGGAAAGCACTTGTTCAGTGCTAACTTCAGAACAATTTTGGGCCATTATGACCTTCAGGCGGCGGAGAAATAGCCGGTCAAAGTAAGGGTACAAAACTGCTCCGGTCCCGCTTTAAGTCAATGGAGATTTTAGTTTGCTTTAAAGGCTTGCGGTTATAGATCCATGATGTATAAAAATACAGGACCAGTACGGATAGAAAGGATTTGTTCAGAGCTAACTTCACAACAATTTTGGGTCGTTTTGACATTCACGCAGCGGAGAAACAGCCGGTCAAAGTAAGGGTACAAAACTGCTCTGGTCCTGCTTTAATTCAATGGAGATTTTAGTTTGCTTTAAAAGCTTGCGTTTATAGGTCCTAAAATTACAAGACCAGTACGGGTGGATAGGACTTGTTCAGAGCTAACTTTACACAGATTTTGGGGCTTTTTGACATACAGGCGGCGGAGAAATAGCCGGTCAAATGACGGGTACACAACTACTCCTGTCCCACTTTAAGTTAATGGAGATTTTCATTTGCTTTAAAAGCTTGCGATTATCGATCCATGGGGTCTAAAATTACAGGACTAGTATGGCTGGAAAGGACTTGTTCACAGCTTACTTCACACCAATATTGGGAAATTTTGACCTTCAGGCGGCGGAGAAACAGCCAGTCAAAGTAAGGTTACAAAACTCATCCGGTCCCACTATAAGTTAATGGAGATTTTCATTTGCTTTAAAAGCTTGGGGTTATCGATCCATGGGGTCTAAAATTACAGGACCAGTATGGATGGAAAGGAATTGTTCAGAGCTAACTTCCCAACAATTTTGGGCCATTTTGCCCTTCAGGCGGCGTAGAAAAAAACGGTCAAAGGGAGGGTACAAAACTACTCCAGTACGACGTTAAGTCAATGGAGTTTTTCATTTGCTTTAAAAGCTTGCGGTTATCGATCCATGGGGTCAAAAATTACAGGACCAGTATGGATGGAATGGACTTGTTCAGAGCTAACTTTACACAGATTTTGGGCCATTTTGACCTTCAGGGGACGCAGAAACAGCCGGTCAAAGTAAGGGTATAAAACTGCTCTGGTCCTGCTTTAAGTCAATGGAGATTTTCATTTGCTTTAAAAGCTTGCAGTTATCGATCCATGGGGTCTAACATTACAGGACCAGTATGGATGGAAAGGAATTGTTCAGAGCTAAGTTCACAACAATTTTGGGCCATTTTGCCCTTCAGGCGGCGGAGAAAAAAACGGTCAAAGGAACATTACAAAACTACTCCAGTACCACGTTAAGTCAATGGAGATTTTCATTTGCTTTAAAAGCTTGCGGTTATCGATCCATGGGGTCAAAAATTACAGGACCAGTATGGCTGGAAAGGACTTGTCCAGCTCTAACTTCACAACAATTTTGGTCCGTTTTGACATTCAGGCGGTGGAGAAATACCCGGTCAAACTAAGGCTACAAAACTGCTCTGGTCCTGCTTTAATTCAATGGAGATTTTACTTTGCATTAAAAGCTTGCGGTTATCGATCCATGGGGTCAAAAATTACAGCACCAGTATGGCTGGAAAGCACTTGTTCAGTGCTAACTTCAGAACTATTTTGGGCCATTTTGACCTTCAGGCGGCGGAGAAACAGCCGGTCATAGTAAGGGTACAAAACTGCTCTGGTCCTGCTTTAAGTCAATGGAGATTTTAATTTGCTTTTAAAGCTTGCAGTTATCAATCCATGGGGTCTAAAATTACAGGACCAGTATGGATGGAAATGAGTTGTTCAGAGCTAACTTCACAATAATTTTGGGCCATTTTGACATTCAGGCAGCGGAGAAACAGCCGGTCAAAGTAAGGGTACAAAACTGCTCTGGTCCTGCTTTAATTCAATGGAGATTTTAGTTTGCTTTAAAAGCTTGCGGTTATAGGTCCTAAAATTACAGGACCAGTATGGGTGGAAAGGACTTGTTCAGAGCTAACTTTACACAGATTTTGGGGCTTTTTGACCTTCAGGTGGCGGAGAAATAGACGGTCAAAGGAAGGGTACAAATCTCATCCGGTCCCACTTTAAGTCAATGAAGATTTTCATTTGCTTTAAAAGCTTGCGGTTATCGATCCATGTGGTCAAAAATTACAGGACCAGTATGGCTGGAAAGTTCTTGTTCATAGCTAACTTCACAACAATTTTGTGCAATTTTGACCTTCAGGAGGCGGTGAAACAGCCGGTCAAATTAAGGGTACAAAACTGCTCTGGTCCTGCTTTAAGTCAATGGAGATTTTCATTTGTTTTAAAAGCTTGTGGTTATCAATCCATGGAGTCTAAAATTAGATGACCAGTATGGATGGAAAGGAATTGTTCAGAGCTAACTTCACAATAATTTTGGGCCATTTTGACATTCAGGCGGCAGAGAAACAGCCGGCCAAAGTAATGGTACAAAACTCCTCCTTTCCCACTTTAAGTCAATGCAGATTTTCATTTGCTTTAAAAGCTTGCGGTTATCGATCCATGGGGTCAAAAATTACAGGACCAGTATAGCAGGAAAGCACTTGTTCAGTGCTAACTTCAGAACAATTTTGGGCCATTTTGACCTTCAGGCGGCGGAGAAATAGCCGGTCAAAGTAAGTGTACAAAACTGCTCCGGTCCCGCTTTAAGTCAATGGAGATTTTAGTTTGCTTTAAAAGCTTGCGGTTATAGATCCATGGGGTATAAAATTACAGGACCAGTACGGATAGAAAGGATTTGTTCAGAGCTAACTTCACAACAATTTTGGGTCGTTTTGACATTCACGCAGCGGAGAAACAGCCGGTCAAAGTAAGGGTACAAAACTGCTCTGGTCCTGCTTTAATTCAATGGAGATTTTAGTTTGCTTTAAAAGCTTGCGTTTATAGGTCCTAAAATTACAAGACCAGTACGGGTGGATAGGACTTGTTCAGAGCTAACTTTACACAGATTTTGGGGCTTTTTGACATACAGGCGGCGGAGAAATAGCCGGTCAAAGGAAGGGTACAAAACTCCTCCTGTCCCACTTTAAGTTAATGGAGATTTTCATTTGCTTTAAAAGCTTGCGGTTATCGATCCATGGGGTCAAAAATTACAGCACCAGTATTGCTGGCAAACACTTGTTCAGTGCTAACTTCGAACCGATTTTGGGCCATTTTGCCCTTCAGGCGGCGGAGAAAAAGCCGGTCAAATGAAGGGTACACAACTACTCCTGTCCCACTTTAAGTTAATGGAGATTTTCATTTGCTTTAAAAGCTTGCGATTATCGATCCATGGGGTCTAAAATTACAGGACTAGTATGGCTGGAAAGGACTTGTTCAGAGCTTACTTCACACCAATATTGGGAAATTTTGACCTTCAGGCAGCGGAGAAACAGCCAGTCAAAGTAAGGTTAAAAAACTCATCCGGTCCCACTATAAGTTAATGGAGATTTTCATTTGCTTTAAAAGCTTGGGGTTATCCATCCATGGGGTCTAAAATTACAGGACCAGTATGGATGGAATGGACTTGTTCAGAGCTAACTTCACAACAATTTTGGGCCATTTTGACCTTCAGGGGACGCAGAAACAGCCGGTCAAAGTAAGGGTATAAAACTGCTCTGGTCCTGCTTTAAGTCAATGGAGATTTTCATTTGCTTTAAAAGCTTGCAGTTATCGATCCATGGGGTCTAACATTACAGGACCAGTATGGATGGAAAGGAATTGTTCAGAGCTAACTTCACAACAATTTCGGGCCATTTTGCCCTTCAGGCGGCTGAGAAAAAAACGGTCAAAGGAACGGTACAAAACTACTCCAGTACCACGTTAAGTCAATGGAGATTTTCATTTGCTTTAAAAGCTTGGGGTTATCGATCCATGGGGTCTAAAATTACAGGACCAGTATGGATGGAAAGGAATTGTTCAGAGCTAACTTCCCAACAATTTTGGGCCATTTTGCCCTTCAGGCGGCGTAGAAAAAAACGGTCAAAGGGAGGGTACAAAACTACTCCAGTACGACGTTAAGTCAATGGAGTTTTTCATTTGCTTTAAAAGCTTGCGGTTATCGATCCATGGGGTCAAAAATTACAGGACCAGTATGGATGGAATGGACTTGTTCAGAGCTAACTTTACACAGATTTTGGGCCATTTTGACCTTCAGGGGACGCAGAAACAGCCGGTCAAAGTAAGGGTATAAAACTGCTCTGGTCCTGCTTTAAGTCAATGGAGATTTTCATTTGCTTTAAAAGCTTGCAGTTATCGATCCATGGGGTCTAACATTACAGGACCAGTATGGATGGAAAGGAATTGTTCAGAGCTAAGTTCACAACAATTTTGGGCCATTTTGCCCTTCAGGCGGCGGAGAAAAAAACGGTCAAAGGAACATTACAAAACTACTCCAGTACCACGTTAAGTCAATGGAGATTTTCATTTGCTTTAAAAGCTTGCGGTTATCGATCCATGGGGTCAAAAATTACAGGACCAGTATGGCTGGAAAGGACTTGTCCAGCTCTAACTTCACAACAATTTTGGTCCGTTTTGACATTCAGGCGGTGGAGAAATACCCGGTCAAACTAAGGCTACAAAACTGCTCTGGTCCTGCTTTAATTCAATGGAGATTTTACTTTGCATTAAAAGCTTGCGGTTATCGATCCATGGGGTCAAAAATTACAGCACCAGTATGGCTGGAAAGCACTTGTTCAGTGCTAACTTCAGAACTATTTTGGGCCATTTTGACCTTCAGGCGGCGGAGAAACAGCCGGTCAAAGTAAGGGTACAAAACTGCTCTGGTCCTGCTTTAAGTCAATGGAGATTTTAATTTGCTTTTAAAGCTTGCAGTTATCAATCCATGGGGTCTAAAATTACAGGACCAGTATGGATGGAAATGAGTTGTTCAGAGCTAACTTCACAATAATTTTGGGCCATTTTGACATTCAGGCAGCGGAGAAACAGCCGGTCAAAGTAAGGGTACAAAACTGCTCTGGTCCTGCTTTAATTCAATGGAGATTTTAGTTTGCTTTAAAAGCTTGCGGTTATAGGTCCTAAAATTACAGGACCAGTATGGGTGGAAAGGACTTGTTCAGAGCTAACTTTACACAGATTTTGGGGCTTTTTGACCTTCAGGTGGCAGAGAAATAGACGGTCAAAGGAAGGGTACAAATCTCATCCGGTCCCACTTTAAGTCAATGAAGATTTTCATTTGCTTTAAAAGCTTGCGGTTATCGATCCATGCGGTCAAAAATTACAGCACCAGTATGGCTGGAAAGTTCTTGTTCATAGCTAACTTCACAACAATTTTGTGCAATTTTGACCTTCAGGAGGCGGTGAAACAGCCGGTCAAATTAAGGGTACAATACTGCTCTGGTCCTGCTTTAAGTCAATGGAGATTTTCATTTGTTTTAAAAGCTTGTGGTTATCGATCCATGGAGTCTAAAATTAGAGGACCAGTATGGATGGAAAGGACTTGTTCAGAGCTAACTTCACAATAATTTTGGGCCATTTTGACATTCAGGCGGCAGAGAAACAGCCGGCCAAAGTAATGGTACAAAACTCCTCCTTTCCCACTTTAAGTCAATGCAGATTTTCATTTGCTTTAAAAGCTTGCGGTTATCGATCCATGGGGTCAAAAATTACAGGACCAGTATAGCAGGAAAGCACTTGTTCAGTGCTAACTTCAGAACAATTTTGGGCCATTTTGACCTTCAGGCGGCGGAGAAATAGCCGGTCAAAGTAAGTGTACAAAACTGCTCCGGTCCCGCTTTAAGTCAATGGAGATTTTAGTTTGCTTTAAAAGCTTGCGGTTATAGATCCATGGGGTATAAAATTACAGGACCAGTACGGATAGAAAGGATTTGTTCAGAGCTAACTTCACAACAATTTTGGGTCGTTTTGACATTCACGCAGCGGAGAAACAGCCGGTCAAAGTAAGGGTACAAAACTGCTCTGGTCCTGCTTTAATTCAATGGAGATTTTAGTTTGCTTTAAAAGCTTGCGTTTATAGGTCCTAAAATTACAAGACCAGTACGGGTGGATAGGACTTGTTCAGAGCTAACTTTACACAGATTTTGGGGCTTTTTGACATACAGGCGGCGGAGAAATAGCCGGTCAAAGGAAGGGTACAAAACTCCTCCTGTCCCACTTTAAGTTAATGGAGATTTTCATTTGCTTTAAAAGCTTGCGGTTATCGATCCATGGGGTCAAAAATTACAGCACCAGTATTGCTGGCAAACACTTGTTCAGTGCTAACTTCGAACCGATTTTGGGCCATTTTGCCCTTCAGGCGGCGGAGAAAAAGCCGGTCAAATGAAGGGTACACAACTACTCCTGTCACACTTTAAGTTAATGGAGATTTTCATTTGCTTTAAAAGCTTGCGATTATCGATCCATGGGGTCTAAAATTACAGGACTAGTATGGCTGGAAAGGACTTGTTCAGAGCTTACTTCACACCAATATTGGGAAATTTTGACCTTCAGGCAGCGGAGAAACAGCCAGTCAAAGTAAGGTTAAATAACTCATCCGGTCCCACTATAAGTTAATGGAGATTTTCATTTGCTTTAAAAGCTTGGGGTTATCCATCCATGGGGTCTAAAATTACAGGACCAGTATGGATGGAATGGACTTGTTCAGAGCTAACTTCACAACAATTTTGGGCCATTTTGACCTTCAGGGGACGCAGAAACAGCCGGTCAAAGTAAGGGTATAAAACTGCTCTGGTCCTGCTTTAAGTCAATGGAGATTTTCATTTGCTTTAAAAGCTTGCAGTTATCGATCCATGGGGTCTAACATTACAGGACCAGTATGGATGGAAAGGAATTGTTCAGAGCTAAGTTCACAACAATTTCGGGCCATTTTGCCCTTCAGGCGGCTGAGAAAAAAACGGTCAAAGGAACGGTACAAAACTACTCCAGTACCACGTTAAGTCAATGGAGATTTTCATTTGCTTTAAAAGCTTGCGGTTATCGATCCATGGGGTCAAAAATTACAGGACCAGTATGGATGGAAAGGAGTTGTTCAGAGCTAACTTCAAAATAATTTTGGGCCATTTTGACATTCAGGCGGCGGAGAAACAGCCGGTCAAAGTAAGGTTACAAAACTGCTCCGGTCCCGCTTTAAGTCAATGGAGATTTTAGTTTGCTTTAAAAGCTTGGGGTTATAGATCCATGGGGTCTAAAATTACAGGAACAGTATGGCTGGAAAGGACTTGTCCAGATCTAACTTCACAACAATTTTGGTCCGTTTTGACATTCAGGCGGTGGAGAAATACCCGGTCAAAGTAAGGCTACAAAACTGCTCTGGTCCTGCTTTAATTCAATGGAGATTTTACTTTGCATTAAAAGCTTGCGGTTATAGGTCCTAAAATTACAAGACCAGTATGGCTGGAAAGCACTTGTTCAGTGCTAACTTCACACCAATATTGGGCAATTTTGACCTTTAGACGGCGGAGAAACAGCCGGTCAAAGTAAGGTTACAAAACTCATCCGGTGCCACATTAGGTCAATGGAGATTTCCATTTGCTTTAAAAGCTTGCAGTTATCGATCCATGGGGTCTAAAATTACAGGACCAGTATGGATGGAATGGACTTGGTCAGAGCTAACTTCACAATAATTTTGGGCCATTTTGACATTCAGGCGGCAGAGAGACAGCCGGCCAAAGTAAGGGTACAAAACTCCTCCTGTCCAACTGTAAGTCAATGGAGATTTTCATTTGCTTTTAAAGATGGCGGTTATCGATCCATGGGGTAAAAAATTACAGCACCAGTATGGCTGGAAAGCACTTGTTCAGTGCTAACTTCAGAACAATTTTGGGCCATTTTGACCTTCAGGCGGAGGAGAAACAGCCGGTCAAAGTAAGGGTACAAAACTGCTCTGGTCCTGCTTTAAGTCAATGGAGATTTTAATTTGCTTTTAAAGCTTGCAGTTATCAATCCATGGGGTCTAAAATTACAGGACCAGTATGGATGGAAATGAGTTGTTCAGAGCTAACTTCACAATAATTTTGGGCCATTTTGACATTCAGGCAGCGGAGAAACAGCCGGTCAAAGTAAGGGTACAAAACTGCTCTGGTCCTGCTTTAATTCAATGGAAATTTTAGTTTGCTTTAAAAGCTTGCGGTTATAGGTCCTAAAATTACAGGACCAGTATGGGTGGAAAGGACTTGTTCAGAGCTAACTTTACACAGATTTTGGGGCTTTTTGACCTTCAGGTGGCGGAAAAATAGACGGTAAAAGGAAGGGTACAAATCTCATCCGGTCCCACTTTAAGTCAATGAAGATTTTCATTTACTTTAAAAGCTTGCGGTTATCGATCCATGCAGTGAAAAATTACAGGACCAGTATGGCTGGAAAGTTCTTGTTCATAGCTAACTTCACAACAATTTTGTGCAATTTTGACCTTCAGGAGGCGGTGAAACAGCCGGTCAAATTAAGGGTACAAAACTGCTCTGGTCCTGCTTTAAGTCAATGGAGATTTTCATTTGTTTTAAAAGCTTGTGGTTATCGATCCATGGAGTCTAAAATTAGAGGACCAGTATGGATGGAAAGGACTTGTTCAGAGCTAACTTCACAATAATTTTGGGCCATTTTGACATTCAGGCGGCAGAGAAACAGCCGGCCAAAGTAATGGTACAAAACTCCTCCTTTCCCACTTTAAGTCAATGCAGATTTTCATTTGCTTTAAAAGCTTGCGGTTATCGATCCATGGGGTAAAAAATTACAGGACCAGTATAGCAGGAAAGCACTTGTTCAGTGCTAACTTCAGAACAATTTTGGGCCATTTTGACCTTCAGGCGGCGGAGAAATAGCCGGTCAAAGTAAGGGTACAAAACTGCCCCGGTCCCGCTTTAAGTCAATGGAGATTTTAGTTTGCTTTAAAAGCTTGCGGTTATAGATCCATGGGGTATAAAATTACAGGACCAGTACGGATAGAAAGGATTTGTTCAGAGCTAACTTCACAACAATTTTGGGACGTTTTGACATTCACGCAGCGGAGAAACAGCCGGTCAAAGTAAGGGTACAAAACTGCTCTGGTCCTGCTTTAATTCAATGGAGATTTTAGTTTGCTTTAAAAGCTTGCATTTATAGGTCCTAAAATTACAAGACCAGTACGGGTGGATAGGACTTGTTCAGAGCTAACTTTACACAGATTTTGGGGCTTTTTGACATACAGGCGGCGGAGAAAAAGCCGGTCAAATGAAGGGTACACAACTACTCCTGTCCCACTTTAAGTTAATGGAGATTTTCATTTGCTTTAAAAGCTTGCGATTATCGATCCATGGGGTCTAAAATTACAGGACTAGTATGGCTGGAAAGGACTTGTTCAGAGATTACTTCACACCAATATTGGGAAATTTTGACCTTCAGGCGGCGGAGAAACAGCCAGTCAAAGTAAGGTTACAAAACTCATCCGGTCCCACTATAAGTTAATGGAGATTTTCATTTGCTTTAAAAGCTTGGGGTTATCGATCCATGGGGTCTAAAATTACAGGACCAGTATGGATGGAAAGGAATTGTTCAGAGCTAACTTCCCAACAATTTTGGGCCATTTTGCCCTTCAGGCGGCGTAGAAAAAAACGGTCAAAGGGAGGGTACAAAACTACTCCAGTACCACGTTAAGTCAATGGAGTTTTTCATTTGCTTTAAAAGCTTGCGGTTATCGATCCATGGGGTCAAAAATTACAGGACCAGTATGGATGGAATGGACTTGTTCAGAGCTAACTTTACACAGATTTTGGGCCATTTTGACCTTCAGGGGACGCAGAAACAGCCGGTCAAATTAAGGGTATAAAACTGCTCTGGTCCTGCTTTAAGTCAATGGAGATTTTAATTTGCTTTAAAAGCTTGCAGTTATCGATCCATGGGGTCTAACATTACAGGACCAGTATGGATGGAAAGGAATTGTTCAGAGCTAAGTTCACAACAATTTTGGGCCATTTTGCCCTTCAGGCGGCGGAGAAAAAAACGGTCAAAGGAACGGTACAAAACTACTCCAGTACCACGTTAAGTCAATGGAGATTTTCATTTGCTTTAAAAGCTTGCGGTTATCGATCCATGGGGTCAAAAATTACAGGACCAGTATGGATGGAAAGGAGTTGTTCAGAGCTAACTTCAAAATAATTTTGGGCCATTTTGACATTCAGGCGGCGGAGAAACAGCCGGTCAAAGTAAGGTTACAAAACTGCTCCGGTCCCGCTTTAAGTCAATGGAGATTTTAGTTTGCTTTAAAAGCTTGGGGTTATAGATCCATGGGGTCTAAAATTACAGGAACAGTATGGCTGGAAAGGACTTGTCCAGCTCTAACTTCACAACAATTTTGGTCCGTTTTGACATTCAGGCGGTGGAGAAATACCCGGTCAAACTAAGGCTACAAAACTGCTCTGGTCCTGCTTTAATTCAATGGAGATTTTACTTTGCATTAAAAGCTTGCGGTTATAGGTCCTAAAATTACAAGACCAGTATGGCTGGAAAGCACTTGTTCAGTGCTAACTTCACACCAATATTGGGCAATTTTGACCTTTAGACGGCGGAGAAACAGCCGGTCAAAGTAAGGGTACAAAACTCATCCGGTGCCACTTTAGGTCAATGGAGATTTCCATTTGCTTTAAAAGCTTGCAGTTATCGATCCATGGGGTCTAAAATTACAGGACCAGTATGGATGGAATGGACTTGGTCAGAGCTAACTTCACAATAATTTTGGGCCATTTTGACATTCAGGCGGCAGAGAAACAGCCGGCCAAAGTAAGGGTACAAAACTCCTCCTGTCCAACTGTAAGTCAATGGAGATTTTCATTTGCTTTTAAAGATTGCGGTTATCGATCCATGGGGTCAAAAATTACAGCACCAGTATGGCTGGAAAGCACTTGTTCAGTGCTAACTTCAGAACTATTTTGGGCCATTTTGACCTTCAGGCGGCGGAGAAACAGCCGGTCAAAGTAAGGGTACAAAACTGCTCTGGTCCTGCTTTAAGTCAATGGAGATTTTAATTTGCTTTTAAAGCTTGCAGTTATCAATCCATGGGGTCTAAAATTACAGGACCAGTATGGATGGAAATGAGTTGTTCAGAGCTAACTTCACAATAATTTTGGGCCATTTTGACATTCAGGCAGCGGAGAAACAGCCGGTCAAAATAAGGGTACAAAACTGCTCTGGTCCTGCTTTAATTCAATGGAGATTTTAGTTTGCTTTAAAAGCTTGCGGTTATAGGTCCTAAAATTACAGGACCAGTATGGGTGGAAAGGACTTGTTCAGAGCTAACTTTACACAGATTTTGGGGCTTTTTGACCTTCAGGTGGCGGAGAAATAGACGGTAAAAGGAAGGGTACAAATCTCATCCGGTCCCACTTTAAGTCAATGAAGATTTTAATTTACTTTAAAAGCTTGCGTTTATCGATCCATGCGGTCAAAAATTACAGGACCAGTATGGCTGGAAAGTTCTTGTTCATAGCTAACTTCACAACAATTTTGTGCAATTTTGACCTTCAGGAGGCGGTGAAACAGCCGGTCAAAGTAAGGGTACAAAACTGCTCTGGTCCTGCTTTAAGTCAACGGAGATTTTCATTTGTTTTAAAAGCTTGTGGTTATCGATCCATGGAGTCTAAAATTAGAGGACCAGTATGGATGGAAAGGACTTGTTCAGAGCTAACTTCACAATAATTTTGGGCCATTTTGACATTCAGGCGGCAGAGAAACAGCCGGCCAAAGTAAGGGTACAAAACTCCTCCTTTCCCACTTTAAGTTAATGCAGATTTTCATTTGCTTTAAAAGCTTGCGGTTATCGATCCATGGGGTCAAAAATTACAGGACCAGTAAGGCTGGAAAGCACTTGTTCAGTGCTAACTTCAGAAAAATTTTGGCCCATTTTGACCTTCAGGCGGCGGAGAAATAGCCGGTCAAAGTAAGGGTACAAAACTGCTCCGGTCCCGCTTTAAGTCAATGGAGATTTTAGTTTGCTTTAAAAGCTTGCGGTTATTGATCCATGGGGTATAAAGTTACAGGACCAGTACGGATGGAAAGGATTTGTTCAGAGCTAACTTCACAACAATTTTGGGTCGTTTTGCCATTCACGCAGCGGAGAAACAGCCGGTCAAAGTAAGGGTACAAAACTGCTCTGGTCCTGCTTTAATTCAATGGAGATTTTACTTTGCATTAAAAGCTTGCGGTTATAGGTCCTAAAATTACAAGACCAGTACGGCTGGAAAGCACTTGTTCAGTGCTAACTTCACACCAATATTGGGCAATTTTGACCTTTAGACGGCGGAGAAACAGCCGGTCAAAGTAAGGTTACAAAACTCATCCGGTGCCACTTTAGGTCAATGGAGATTTCCATTTGCTTTAAAAGCTTGCAGTTATCGATCCATGGGGTCTAAAATTACAGGACCAGTATGGATGGAAGGGACTTGGTCAGAGCTAACTTCAGAACAATTTTGGGCCATTTTGACCTTCAGGCGGCGGAGAAACAGCCGGCCACAGTAAGGGTACAAAACTCCTCCTGTCCAACTTTAAGTCAATGGAGATTTTCATTTGCTTTTAAAGATTGCGGTTATCGATCCATGGGGTCTAAAATTACAGGACCAGTATGGATGGAAATGAGTTGTTCAGAGCTAACTTCACAATAATTTTGGGCCATTTTGACATTCAGGCAGCGGAGAAACAGCCGGTCAAAGTAAGGGTACAAAACTGCTCTGGTCCTGCTTTAATTCAATGGAGATTTTAGATTGCTTTAAAAGCTTACGGTTATAGGTCCTAAAATTACAGGACCAGTATGGGTGGAAAGGACTTGTTCAGAGCTAACTTTACACAGATTTTGGGGCATTTTGACCTTTACGTGGCGGAGAAATAGACGGTCAAAGGAAGGGTACAAATCTCATCCGATCCCACTTTAAGTCAATGAAGATTTTCATTTGCTTTAAAAGCTTGCGGTTATCGATCCATGCGGTCAAAAATTACAGGACCAGTATGGCTGGAAAGTTCTTGTTCATAGCTAACTTCACAACAATTTTGTGCAATTTTGACCTTCAGGAGGCGGTGAAACAGCCGGTCAAAGTAAGGGTACAAAACTGCTCTGGTCCTGCTTTAAGTCAACGGAGATTTTCATTTGTTTTAAAAGCTTGTGGTTATCAATCCATGGGGTCTAAAATTAGAGGACCAGTATGGATGGAAAGGACTTGTTCAGAGCTAACTTCACAATAATTTTGGGCCATTTTGACATTCAGGCGGCAGAGAAACAGCCGGCCAAAGTAAGGGTACAAAACTCCTCCTTTCCCACTTTAAGTCAATGCAGATTTTCATTTGCTTTAAAAGTTTGCGGTTATCGATCCATGGGGTCAAAAATTAGAGGACCAGTATGGCTGGAAAGCACTTGTTCAGTGCTAACTTCAGAAAAATTTTGGGCCATTTTGACTTTCAGGCGGCGGAGAAATAGCCGGTCAAAGTAAGGGTACAAAACTGCTCCGGTCCCGCTTTAAGTCAATGGAGATTTTAGTTTGCTTTAAAAGCTTGCGGTTATAGATCCATGGGGTATAAAGTTACAGGACCAGTACGGATGGAAAGGATTTGTTCAGAGCTAATTTCACAACAATTTTGGGTCGTTTTGACATTCACACAGCAGAGAAACAGCCGGTCAAAGTAAGGGTACAAAACTGCTCTGGTCCTGCTTTAATTCAATGGAGATTTTAGTTTGCTTTAAAAGCTTGAGGTTATAGGTCCTAAAATTACAAGACCAGTATGGGTGGATAGGACTTGTTCAGAGCTAACTTTACACAGATTTTGGGGCTTTTTGACATACAGGCGGCGGAGAAATAGCCGGTCAAAGGAAGGGTACAAAACTCCTCCTGTCCCACTTTAAGTTAATGGAGATTTTCATTTGCTTTAAAAGCTTGCGGTTATCGGTCCATGGGGTCAAAAATTACAGCACCAGTATTGCTGGCAAGCACTTGTTCAGTGCTAACTTCGAACCGATTTTGGGCCATTTTGCCCTTCAGGCGGCGGAGAAAAAGCCGGTCAAAAGAAGGGTACACAACTACTCCTGTCCCACTTTAAGTTAATGGAGATTTTAATTTGCTTTAAAAGCTTGTGATTATCGATCCATGGGGTCTAAAATTACAGGACCAGTATGGCTGGAAAGGACTTGTTCAGAGCTAACTTCACACCAATATTGGGCAATTTTGACCTTCAGGCGGCGGAGAAACAGCCAGTCAAAGTAAGGTTACAAAACTCATCCGGTCCCACTATAAGTTAATGGAGATTTTCATTTGCTTTAAAAGCTTGGGGTTATCGATCCATGGGGTCTAAAATTACAGGACCAGTATGGATGGAAAGGACTTGTTCAGAGCTAACTTCACAACAATTTTGGACTATTTTGACCTTCAGTAGGCGCAGAAACAGCCGGTCAAAATAAGGGTACAAAACTGCTCTGGTCCTGCTTTAAGTCAATGGAGATTTTCATTTGCATTAAAAGCTTGCAGTTATCGATCCATGGGGTCTAACATTACAGGACCAGTATGGATGGAATGGACTTGTTCAGAGCTAACTTCATAAACAATTTTGGGCCATTTTGACCTTCAGGTGGCGCAGAAACAGCCGGTCAAAGGAAGGGTACAAAACTACTCCAGTACCACGTTAAGTCAATGGAGATTTATATTTGCTTTAAAAGCTTGCGGTTATCGATCCATGGGGTCAAAAATTACAGGAACAGTATGGATGGAAAGGACTTGTCCAGATCTAACTTCACAACAATTTTGGGCCGTTTTGACATTCAGGCGGCGGAGAAATACCCGATCAAAGTAAGGCTACAAAACTGCTCTGGTCCTGCTTTAATTCAATGGAGATTTTAGTTTGCTTTAAAAGCTTGCGGTTATAGGTCCTAAAATTACAAGACCAGTATGGCTGGAAAGCACTTGTTCAGTGCTAACTTCACACCAATATTGGGCAATTTTGACCTTCAAACGGCGGAGAAACATCCGGTCAAAGTAAGGTTACAGAACTCATCCGGTGCCACTTTAAGTCAATGGAGATTTCCATTTGCTTTAAAAGCTTGCGGTTATCGATCTATGGGGACAAAAATTACAGGACCAGTATGGCTGGAAAGGACTTGTTCAGAGCTAACTTCACAACAATATTGGGCCATTTTGACATTCAGGCAGCGGAGAAACAGTCGGTCCAAGTAAGGGTACAAAACTGCTCCGGTCCAGCTTTAAGTCAATGGAGATTTTAGTTTGCTTTAAAAGCTTGCGGTTATAGATCCATGGGGTATAAAATTACAGGACCAGTATGGATGGAAAGGACTTGTTCAGAGCTTACTTCACAATATTTGTGGGCCATTTTGACATTCAGGCGGCGGAGAAACAGCCGGTCATAGTTAGGGTACAAAACTGCTCCGGTCCCGCTTTAAGTCAATGGTGATTTTAGTTTGCTTTAAAAGCTTGCGGTTATAGATCCATGGGGTCTAACATTACAGGACCAGTATGGATGGAATGGACTTGTTCAGAGCTAACTTCATAAACAATTTTGGACTATTTTGACCTTCAGTAGGCGCAGAAACAGCCGGTCAAAATAAGGGTACAAAACTGCTCTGGTCCTGCTTTAAGTCAATGGAGATTTTCATTTGCATTAAAAGCTTGCAGTTATCGATCCATGGGGTCTAACATTACAGGACCAGTATGGATGGAATGGACTTGTTCAGAGCTAACTTCATAAACAATTTTGGGCCATTTTGACCTTCAGGTGGCGTAGAAACAGCCGGTCAAAGGAAGGGTACAAAACTACTCCAGTACCACGTTAAGTCAATGGAGATTTTCATTTGCCTTAAAAGCTTGCGGTTATCGATCCATGGGGTCAAAAATTACAGGAATAGTATGGATGGAAAGGACTTGTCCAGATCTAACTTCACAACAATTTTGGGCCGTTTTGACATTCAGGCGGCGGAGAAATACCCGATCAAAGTAAGGCTACAAAACTGCTCTGGTCCTGCTTTAATTCAATGGAGATTTTAGTTTGCTTTAAAAGCTTGCGGTTATAGGTCCTAAAATTACAAGACCAGTATGGCTGGAAAGCACTTGTTCAGTGCTAACTTCACACCAATATTGGGCAATTTTGACCTTCAAACGGCGGAGAAACATCCGGTCAAAGTAAGGTTACAGAACTCATCCGGTGCCACTTTAAGTCAATGGAGATTTCCATTTGCTTTAAAAGCTTGCGGTTATCGATCTATGGGGACAAAAATTACAGGACCAGTATGGCTGGAAAGGACTTGTTCAGAGCTAACTTCACAACAATTTTGGGCCGTTTTGACATTCAGGCAGCGGAGAAACAGTCGGTCCAAATAAGGGTACAAAACTGCTCCGGTCCAGCTTTAAGTCAATGGAGATTTTAGTTTGCTTTAAAAGCTTGCGGTTATAGATCCATGGGGTATAAAATTACAGGACCAGTATGGATGGAAAGGACTTGTTCAGAGCTAACTTCACAATATTTGTGGGCCATTTTGACATTCAGGCGGCGGAGAAACAGCCGGTCAAAGTTAGGGTACAAAACTGCTCCGGTCCCGCTTTAAGTCAATGGTGATTTTAGTTTGCTTTAAAAGCTTGCGGTTATAGATCCATGGGGTCTAAAATTACAGGACCAGTATGGATGGAATGGACTTGTTCAGAGCTAACTTCATAAACAATATTGGGCCATTTTGACCTTCAGGTGGCGCAGAAACAGCCGATCAAAGTTAGGGTACAAAACTGCTCCACTCCCGCTTTAAGTCAATGGAGATATTAGTTTGCTTTAAAAGCTTGCGGTTATCGATCCATGGGGTCAAAAATTACAGGACCAGTATGGCTGGAAAGGACTTGTTCAGAGCTAAGGGCCTGATTCAGAGCCGGTCGCTATTTGCGCTCGCTCGTCCAGAAAATAGGGGTGGCTATTCAAATGAACCGTTCGCTGTTTGCGGTCTGTTCACGCCTCTAGGTCTGAATGAGCGAACAAAATTTGCGGTCGTTTTTTGGGAAACTACACCCCCTGTCCGCTCGCATCCTACGTCATGTCCGCTATTTATTAGATTAATCGAGTACATCGAACAGGGTGTGGGCTGCTCGCTATTCTTGTGGTTGGTTTTTACTACCACAATTTTGTGAGCAGTTCTGGCTATAAAATTACCCAGTGACGTGGTCAATGATGCTGCTGTTTTAAATATGCACACCCATAAAACGCCCGTTTTGACCTTTAAGCACGCCTGCGATCGGATCTCCACTCCCCGTTTTCAAGCATCTTCCCCTGTTACCACCCACATGCGCCTCATCCTGTCACTCAAATTAGCAGGCATTCGCTATTTTGCGAGCACATGAATTTCGGCCGCACTGACTGGTTCGCGCATGCGTATAACGATCCGTACGCATGAAGCAGTTGGGCAAACATTGCTCGGAGCGAACGAGCTGCCACTTACGAGTGGCTCTGAATCAGGCCCTAACTTCACAATATTTGTGGGCCACTTTGACATTCAGGCGGCGGAGAAACAGCCGGTCAAAGTTAGGGTACAAAACTGCTCCGGTCCCGCTTTAAGTCAATGGTGATTTTAGTTTGCTTTAAAAGCTTGCGGTTATAGATCCATGGGGTCTAAAATTACAGGACCAGTATGGATGGAATGGACTTGTTCAGAGCTAACTTCATAAACAATTTTGGGCCATTTTGACCTTCAGGTGGCGCAGAAACAGCCAGTCAAAGTAAGGGTACAAAACTGCTCTGGTCATGCTTTAAGTCAATGGAGATTTTCATTTGGTTTAAAAGCTTGCAGATATCGATCCATGGGGTCTAAAATTACAGCACCAGTATGGATGAAAAGGACTTGTTCAGAGCTAACTTCACACCAATATTGGGCAATTTTGACCTTCAGGCGGCGGAGAAACAGCCGGTCAAAGTAAGGTTACAAAACTCATCCTGTCCCGCTTTAAGTCAATGGAGATTTTAGTTTGCTTTAAAAGCTTGCAGTTACAGATCCATGGGGTCTAAAATTACAGGACCAGTATGGATGGAATGGACTTGTTCAGAGCTAACTTCACAACAATTTTGGGCCATTTTGACCTTCAGGCGGCGCAGAAACAGCCAGTCAGAGTAAGGGTACAAAACTGCTCTGGACCTTCTTTAAGTCAATGTAGATTTTCATTTGCTTTAAAAGCTTGCAGTTATCGATCCATGGGGTCTAACATTACAGGACCAGTATGGATGGAAAGGAAATGTTCAGAGCTAACTTCACAACAATATTGGGCCATTTTGACCTTCAGGCGGCGGAGAAAAAACCGATCAAAGGAAGGTTACAAAACTACTCCAGTACCACGTTGTCAATGGAGATTTTAATTTGCTTTAAAATCTTGCGGTTATAGATCCATGGGGTTTAAAATTACTGGACCAGTATGGATAAAATGGACATGTTCAGAGCTAACTTCACAACAATTTTGGGCCATTTTGCCCTTCAGGCGGCGGAGAAAAAAACGGTCAAAGTAAGGGTACAAAACTACTCCAGTACCACGTTATGTCAATGGAGATTTTCATTTGCTTTAAAAGCTTGCAGTTATCGATTCATGGGGTCAAAAATTACAGGACCAGTATGGCTGGAAAGGACTTGTTCAGAGCTAACTTCACAATTATTTTGGGCCATTTTGACATTCAGGAGGCGGAGAAACAGCCGGTCAAAGTAAGGTTACAAAACTCATCCTGTCCCGCTTTAAGTCAATGGAGATTTTAGTTTGCTTTAAAAGCTTGCGGTTATAGATCCATGGGGTCTAAAATTACAGGACCAGTATGGATGGAATGGACTTGTTCAGAGCTACCTTCACAACAATTTTGGACCATTTTGACCTTTAGGCGGCGCAGAAACAGCCGGTCAAAGTAAGGGTACAAAACTGCTCTGGTCCTGCTTTAAGTCAATGTAGATTTTCATTTGCTTTAAAAGCTTGCAGTTATCGATCCATGGGGTCTAACATTACAGGACCAGTATGGATGGAAAGGAATTGTTCAGAGCTAACTTCCCAACAATTTTGGGCCATTTTGCCCTTCAGGCGGCGGAGAAAAAACCGGTCAAAGGAAAGGTACAAAACTACTCCAGTACCACGTTATGTCAATGGAGATTTTCATTTGCTTTAAAAGCTTGCAGTTATCGATCCATGGTGTCTAAAATTACAGGACCAGTATGGCTGGAAAGGACTTGTTCAGAGCTAACTTCACACCAATATTGGGCAATTTTGACCTTCAGGCGGCGGAGAAACAGCCAGTCAAAATAAGGTTACAAAACTCATCCGGTCCCACTTTAAGTTAATGGAGATTTTCATTTGCTTTAAAAGCTTGGGGTTATCGATCCATGGGGTCTAAAGTTACAGGACCAGTATGGATGGAAAGGACTTGTTCAGAGCTAACTTCACAACAATTTTGGGCCATTTTGACCTTCAGGCGGCGAAGAAAAAAACGGTCAAAGGAAGGGTACAAAACTACTCCAGTACCACGTTATGTCAATGGAGATTTTCATTTGCTTTAAAAGCTTGCAGTTATCGATTCATGGGGTCAAAAATTACAGGACCAGTATGGCTGGAAAGGACTTGTTCAGAGCTAACTTCACAACTATTTTGGGCCATTTTGACATTCAGGAGGCGGAGAAACACCCGGTCACAGTAAGGGTACAAAACTGCTCCGGTCCCGCTTTAAGTCGATGGAAATTTTAGTTTGCTTTAAAAGCTTGCGGTCATCGATCCATGGGGTCAAAAATTACAGGACCAGTATGGCTGGAAAGGACTTGTTCAGAGCTAACTTCACACCAATATTGGGCAATTTTGACCTTCAGGTGGTGGAGAAACAGCCAGTCAAAGTAAGGTTACAAAACTCATCCTGTCCCGCTTTAAGTCAATGGAGATTTTAGTTTGCTTTAAAAGCTTGCGGTTATAGATCCATGGGGTCTAAAATTACAGGACCAGTATGGATGGAATGGACTTGTTCAGAGCTACCTTCACAACAATTTTGGACCATTTTGACCTTTAGGCGGCGCAGAAACAGCCGGTCAAAGTAAGGGTACAAAACTGCTCTGGTCCTGCTTTAAGTCAATGTAGATTTTAATTTGCTTTAAAAGCTTGCAGTTATCGATCCATGGGGTCTAATATTACAGGACCAGTATGGATGGAAAGGAATTGTTCAGAGCTAACTTCCCAACAATTTTGGGCCATTTTGCCCTTCAGGCGGCGGAGAAAAAAACGGTCAAAGGAAAGGTACAAAACTACTCCAGTACCACGTTATGTCAATGGAGATTTTCATTTGCTTTAAAAGCTTGCAGTTATCGATCCATGGGGTCAAAAATTACAGGACCAGTATGGCTGGAAAGGACTTGTCCAGATCTAACTTCACACCATTATTGGGCAATTTTGACCTTCAGGCGGCGGTGAAACAGCCGGTCAAAGTAAGGGTACAAAACTGCTCCGGTCCCACTTTAAGTCAATGGAGATTTTCATTTGCTTTTAAAGCTTGCAGTTATCGATCCATGGGGTCTAAAATTACAGGACCAGTATGGCTGGAAAGGACTTGTTCAGTGCTAACTTCATACCAATATTGGGCAATTTTGACCTTCAGGTGGCGGAGAAACAGCCAGTCAAAGTAAGGTTACAAAACTCATCCAGTCCCACTTTAAGTTAATGGAGATTTTCATTTGCTTTAAAAGCTTGGGGTTACTGATCCATGGGGTCTAAAATTACAGGACCAGTATGGCAGCCTGAATGACTTGTTTTCTTTCTTCTGTGATGTTTTTTTTAAGCTTTTTATTTATCATAGTAAATAACAAAAAACTATTAACAGTACCATAGCCAAAAACATTTTTCTCTAATAAATAACTGGTACATCAATATTATTACTCAGCTATTAGTTTTCAATTTTAAATCTATATTGGCAAAACTGACATACCTAAAAATAAAACAAAAAAAAACTGTTCAAAAAATCAAATAGAAATAATAATTGAGGAAAAAGGAAAAGTGAGAGGAAAAGACAACTAACAATGTACTATACACTCTTTGCAACATCACTCTAATCAGGTAGCCGGCTGTGAAATTTGGAATACCAAGGGTCCCAAATTGTGTGAAATTTTAATACAGAATCACTGAGAAGAGCGGTTATATATTCCATGGAAGCTAAGTACCAATAAGAGCTTGCAATGACGGGGCTTCAATTTGCTTCCAGTTTACAGCAATTAATAGTCTAGCCACAGTAAAAACATGGCCACAAAATCTGTTCTGAGGTTTGGAGAGGGATGTAGAGGTTTGCAAAGAAGCATGTGTAATGGGTCTTTGGAGGGGGAGATGCCAATCGCATTATTCACCAAAGATATGACTTCATCCCAATATTAATATCATGGGGCAATCAGCCCACATATACATAAAAGAACCAGTGTGGCCACACTGCCTCCATCAAAGATCTGATGTCCCTGGAAAAATCTGGTGCAACTTGGTAGGGACCAGATAACACCGTGAGTAGACTAGATAAGAATTTTCTTTTATATTGGTATAATGGATACTCTAGCCACCCACTGTCTGATGTCCACCCAATCGTCAACCTCTAGTAGGTAATACTAAGTCCCACTCCCGGGATAGCTCAAATGGTTCTTTAAATTTGGAGGGTGAGGGGGATAATAGCAAGTAAAAACATGATATAGAGCCCTTGCACCCAGGATCGTAAATGCATCAACGTTAAAATGGGGTGGGTTGACGCATTTTGTGAGATTTACAAAGTGAACGGACAAAACTACAGATTTGCATGTATGCAAACTGAAGGCTATTGGACATAACATATTTTTCACATAATTCCGTAAAATTTTAAGAAGCAAAATCACCTTGAATATGTATAATTCTGGTTATTCCGCATGACACAAAAGCACGTATATATGAGACATGCATCCCATTGAGAAATGTGGATGACGCCACAGAGGGGTCAAGGGGGACGGGTAAGGTGCTAGTTCTAAACTTTTATTCAGTTTGTCCCACACCTGTAAAATGGCCTTCACGCAAGGGACTTCCTGGACTGAGGCTGGTCTCATATTCGGGGGAATCCATGGAAGGAAACCAAGTAATTGGTCACCCACCAGGTCACTTTCAAGTAGTATCCATTTTTTGCTACCCTCTTTTGTGTGCCAAGATGCTACGTGGCTCAGCTGCATTGCAAAAAAATATCTTTCAAAAATGGGAAGCCCCAAACCACCGTTAATCGTTGATTTGGCCAAGCAAGCTCTGCGTTGTCTTGATTTTTTATTAGACCAAATAAAACAGCCGCACAGTGATTGGATCATATGGAGGTAAAAGGCCGGATCTATAATTTCAATCGTTTGGAAAAGATATAATAACATAGGTAAAATATTCATCTTGACCAAATTAACTTTGCCTGTCCATGAAATACAAAGTGGGGCCCATCTCTGTATGTCCTTTTGAATCGCAAGTAGTAAGGGGGTGTAGTTCGCCTGAAATAACTGGTCGTATGTCTTTGTGATAGTTATCCCTAAATATTTAAAAGATTTCGGACACCAAATATATTCAAAATGAATTTCTAAAAGTTTTTGTGTGTGAGGTGGAAGATTAAATGCAAGTGCTTCGGATTTAGTACTATTCACTTTTGTCCTGAACAAACACCGTAAGGTCAGGGGAGATGTTAAGGTTAAAGCACATCATCGCAAACAAAGTTTGTACTGTGACCTCTGTACTGAAACGTCTGTGATTTGTTTTGTCTGATGTGATATGCAGTGGCCTAGGAACCGGACCCTGTGCTGTGCTATCTGCATCTTGTCTTTAGATACCCTACAATTTGCCTGGTACAGAAACTTTAGTAGGGGTATTGTTTATTTGATGCATTAATTCTCCCCTGTAGTACAAAGTATTAGGTCATCTACATATTGAATGAGTGTTTTGTCAGGCTGTATTGGCACTCATCCCTTTAATACCAGAGCCATGGCTTCTGAAACAGCACTTGGTGAGGTAGCCCCTCCTTGTGGAAACCTTGTCCATGTGTATTGCTGTCCTTTATGTGTGAAGGTTAACATGAGCTGACTTTCTGGTGTGAGTGTTACAGAAAAGAAAGCATTGGCTAGGTCACTCACTGTAAAGTAATGGCTGTGGGGGTATCTGGTTTAGAAGCATATGTAGGACTGTCAATTGTCATACGCTTATTAACCTCCGTTAAATCATGAACAAGTCTATATGTTACTGGCTCATTTTCCTTGGATCTCTTCTGAATCAGAAACAAAGGAGTATTCCATGGGGATCTACAAGGCTTCAACACCCCTACCTTAACATATCGTTGTATCTGATTTTCAATTGCCTGAGTCTGCTTATCATTAAGGGGATATTGTTTTGATTTTACTGGGGTTGCAGATGCTTTCATCTTGATGGCTACAGGCTGTACTGGGAGTAATTCCACATCCATTTTACCTTTTGCGCTCATCCCCTCTGGTACCCTTCCCTCAATTTGTGACAGGTGGGGCTGTGGGGGTGCAGCAGTGGGGGTACACATCATTACAGTATGAGCAGTGTCATATGCGATTGTCTGCAATACTCCTGCTGGTGTGATTAAAACAACTTCCCCATTTCTGTATGTTATACTAGCTTCCAATGCAGACAATAGATCTGTACCTAGTAGATTGACAGGGGAGTCATAAGATACCTAAAACTGTGTAGTTAACATTATACCATGATCTAATTCAATCTGTACAATTTTTGTTTTTTCTAGTCTTTTGGTTTGCCCACCTACACCTACAACTGGAACTTTAATGTGGTCTTTTTTGTTTTGAGGGATCATATCTGCCCTTAATACTGACACAGCGGCCCAGGAGTCCAATAAACAATCTACACGTTTACCCTCCAATTTGAGGGTTACCATAACTTGTGGGCCTGAGGGGAATGAAGTGGATAGTGAGCAGATGAGACTCTGGGGGCCTGTTTCCTATGCAGTATCAGTGAGATTTTCTCCCTGTTCAGTCCTTGCTTTCTTTAAGTTTGGGCAATTCCTCCTAAGATGTCCCTGTTCTAGGCAATGGAAACAGAGACTTTTTTATATACATTCCTCTGATCTTTTGGAGTATTGGTTAAGCCCTGGGGACCAGTCTTTTTTGGGGCGGGGGCTAAAAAACCTTTTCTTGTTACCCTGAGGAGGTTGGGAAACTACATAGATAGGCTATGGGTTCAATTTAGCCTTTCTTTCTAATTTGTCCTGTTTATCTCTGGTGTTATCCTCTATGGACTTGAGGATTTCTAACAGATCAACCAGTGGCATAGAGGAATACTCAGGTCTACATGTTTTCAGTTGTTTCAATAATTCAGGATTCATTCCATTAAATAAGGTAAGTTTTAACATTCTGACATGCCCTGGTGTTACTTTTTCAAATCCTTTGTATGTGTGTCTCTTTAACAATTTTTCATAGTATTATACTACGACCTGTCCTTTTGATTGTGTCTCTTCACATGCAGGCATATTTGCACACTCCCTGACAAACCACAGTCAGCAGTTTTCAATCCAGGTCACACCACTCTCTTGTGTCATTTGTCTATCTATGTCTGGAACTGCAACTGCATTTTGGGCCCGATTCAGAGCCGGACGCAATTAGCGCTCGCTCATCCAGAAAATAGGGGTGGCTATTCAAATCAACCGTTCGCTCTTTGCAGTCTCTTCACGCCTCTAGGTCTGAACGAGCGAACAAAACTTGCGGTTGTTTTTTTAAAAAATACGCCCCCTGGCCGCTCGCATCCTACGTCATGTCCGCTATTTATTAGATTAATCGAGTACATCGACCAGGGTATGAACTGCTCGCTATTTTGGGGGTTGGTTTTTGCTACCACAATTTTGCGAGCAGTTCTGGCTATAAAATAACCCAGTGACGTGGTCAATGACGCTGCTGTTTTAATTATGCACACCCATAAAACGCCCGTTTTGACCTTTAAGCACGCCTGCGTACGGATCTCCACTCCCCGTTTTCAAGCACCTTCCCCCATTACCACCCACATACGCCTACTCCTGTCACTCAAATTATCAGGCATTCGCTATTTAGCGAGCACATGAATTTTGACCGCACTGACTGGTTCGCGCATGCGTATAATGATCCGTACTCATGCGCAGTTGGGCAAACATCGCTCGGAGCGAACGAGCGCCCGCTTATGAGCGGCTCTGAATCAGGCCCTTTGTCCACCTGCATCGATTCTCATGTTTGCTGTTTCCCCTGCTATGTGCATTCCTGCAGCTGTTTTAGTTAAATCAGACATGTCTAACAAGGTGGCATTATGGACAGCTCTGATTCTGGCCCCTTTGTTCAGATTCAGTTATGTCAAGTCTATCTTTCCTCATCAATTTTCATGTTGTACACTGTTTATCTGTCCAGTAATGACATCCCTTACAATTACATCACCAAGTGTGTTTCCCATTAGGTCTTTGCAGTTGTTCTGCAGTTAGGGGTGGTCTGGGCCTTAAAGTGCATATCCACTAGGTGATAGAGGAATGACAGTATGATTACAACATTGTAATAGTACAGTCGTCCCTCATCCCCTGTAGTGCCTACACTGAATGATATGTCATTCAGTGCAGGCACCCTCCCTTATCCCCGAACATGCCCAATCTGTCGTTATCGGCAGATTGACCAGCATGTTTAGGCGATGATTGATATCGAAAACGACCAGCGGGAGCACGCAATCGCTGGTCGTGTTCAACAATTTAATGCCCGATTTGTGAACAATTAATGAGTGATTGAATGATAACAATGTAATTATCGTTCAATCGCTCATTTTAATCGCCTAGTGTATAAGTGGCTTTAGTTTACTGAGTGCCCATTTCCACATGGAGGACAAGCCTCTGACTACCTATCCCTGCAGTTCTCACATATTGGGGTAAATGTAATAGGTTGCGATTTTATTTTTTTTGGCGAGTTTGACATTAAAATTGCACTTTTCTAGAACTCTCAAATGTAATAGTGTGAGAACAGGCTTTTTCGCATGTTTCTCTTCTTTATCAAATTTGCCATTTTGAAACTCGCATCCAGATGTTTTCCAATGTTAAAGATACAACTCTCCAAATGTAATAGAGTGCGAGTTAGGAATTCGCAATCCATATTTAACTAAAAATCACAAAAACTTTAGACCAGATTCATATAGGCGAGTTTAAAGTCAGTTTCATAAATTAATAAAATCTGTGCAAAATTAACCCATGTGCACTCCATAAAACTTAATCACATCCCTAGATAAACCACACCTACAGCCATTGCACCTGTGAGGGTTGGAGTAATGGAGTTTGTACAGTCTTTATTGGAGCTGTATGCTTGTGGGCTGCTTACTATGGAGGAGCTGCGCAGGAGGGTGGCCCGGGAGCATCACCAGATCCAGGTCCCTATTCTCCTTCGGCGAGGTTATCGACTAAGGATGGACCTGGACTCCCTCTCGGATTATGAGGTGGTTCAGTTATTTAGATTGAACTGCACAAACCTCATGACCCTATATGAGCAGATGAGAGATGATTTGGAGCCTTTGGCTGGCAGCAACTATGCAGTGCCTGGACTGCATAAATTAATGTGTGCCCTGCATTTTTTTGGCACTGGCTCATTTCAGTCAGTGAGCGCTAGATTGCTGGGTATTATACAAGCCACTTTCTCTAGGCATTTATCTCAAGTGTTATCTGCCCTGAAGAATTCGGGGCGAACATACTGTATATCTCATTTCCTCATTGTGAGTCAGAGTGGCAGGACCTTAAGGTAGCTTTCTATTGCCTCTTAGCATTGCCTACTGTGCTGGGAGCCATAGACTGCACCCACATTGGGATGAGGTCACCGCATTCCAGTATGTCAATGTAAACAGACATGGCTACCACTCCCTCAATGTGCAGGTGGTCTGTGATGTTAACCTCAAGATTCTCAGTGTGGTTGCAGGTTACCCAGGGTCTTGCCATGATGCCTATATCCTGCACCAGTCAGCCCTGTGGGAGAGGTTTTAAGAAGGACACATGCTAGAGGGCTGGCTACTTAGTATGTTATTTTTGTAATTCCAAATACTTTACATTTAATTTTGAATAGATGTGTGTTTCTCTCTATTGTTGTACCTTTTTTTTGGCATGGTTTTTTATATTACAAAATGCCAGGATTGCAATTAGTACTGAATCTAGCTTTACATGTAATTAAAGTGTTTTTTTATTTTAAATGCTATTTGAGTAGTTTTAATTGAAGTTTTTAAACACCCTCTTTCATCATTTAGGTGACTCAGGATATGGGTGTCAGACTTGGCTCATGACACCTCTTTTGTGACCATGAGGCCCTTCACAGCCCAAGTACAACAATGCACACATTGCTAATAGGTCAGTAATAGAGCGTACTTTTGGGGTTTTGAATAGCAGGTTTTGTTGTTTGGACCGGTCGGCTGGCATCCTGCTATACGATGTACATAAAGTGGGTGATATCATCCAGTCATGCTGCATGCTCCATAACATGGCCCTTGGGCAATGCCATCATGACCTTGGGGACATTGCAGCGGTTGTGGATGAGCCGGACCCTTTCCCATCAGAGGGCATTGCATTGTCAATACAGAGGGCGGGAATGAGGTAAAACACAGGATCATGCAGCAGTATTTTTCGCTTAAGTATTTGTGACACAATGTTATAGAATGTGTATGTATGTGTTCAAGCTGTATGCCTACAATCAGATTACTTATATTGTATGTACATCTCACAGGGGACTGAGCTGTAACCGTGGAGGATGCTGCATGCTATACATATATATAAATATATCTGGATGTTCCTGGTTTTTACCTTCTCTCATGAACTTACCAGTTTTTATGATCAGATAAGCTAATTTCAATCTTATTTACTTGCATCTTTTAAATAATTTTTACCCTTGTACTTGTACATTTTTTATGTTGTTTGTATAATATCCCCCTTTCTTTATAAGGGGATAGTTTATTGTTTTTAAAAAACAAATTTGTTTATATATTTTATACACTTTTTGCATATATTATATATATATATCTATTTATTTACGTATTTATATTTTACATATGTATGCATTGTGTGAACACTTATTAAAATATGGCGATCAGATAGATATGTTTAAGAGTTCATCATTATATTTCTTCACTTGGCACTATATTTTAGCACGTTATTTATATAAGGTTATACAAGCACAATTGGCGCTCAGATTACTGTTCCATTAATTATATATATATATATATATATATATATATATATAAGCCACATAAGGCGGCACTCATGGAGATAGTAATAACGGGTCACACAGACCTCACTGCGTTCAAACGCAGTGAGGTCTGTGTGAGCCGTTATTACTATCTCCGTGAGTGCCGCCTTATGTGGCTTATTTTTCTCTGTGGAGTCGGAGGGCACCGGAGTCCATTTACATTTTATACAGCCAGGTGGAGTGCCGAGTATTGGGGGGTCTCTCTATTTCTTTCTTTCTCTCTCTCTCTCTCTCTCTGTCTCTCTCTCTCTCTCTCTCTCTCTCTCGTTATATGGGCACGGTCGTGCCCTTATATTTAGGCTGAATAGAAAAAATCAGAAATCTCCATAGAGAAAACCGAAGGGCAGGGCAGGGTGTTTAAGGGGATACACATCAAAAGCTATTGGAGGTACCAAGCTGAAATTTGACATGGACGGGTAGAACTGTCGCTCGATGCTGAGTTATGCCTTCCCAAAAATCCCCCATAGAGAACAGCACACAGTGTGTGAGATGCCTAAGTCATGGGACTTTGCTTGGCAATGGGTGATTCTGTTTGTGTCAGTATGCTTGCGGAAATTAATTTCACATTCCGGTTGGTCTAAAATTCGCGAGGAAACTCCCAGGAAAAGATGCGAACAGCGTATGGGGATGAAATATCGCGACCTATTACATATGTGATTTGAGAGTGATATTCGCCAAAAAAAAAACATGCAATTAGGTGCGAATCCATATGTGCGAATAAACTCACGACCTATTACATTTGGCCCATTGTCTCCCCTGCAGAATCCACATCTTAGACATGACCATTTAGGGTGCTCTTATACTGGGTCCCCTTTTCCTTATCCCCTTGTCATCTTCTATGTCTAATGTCACTAACAAGAGACTCCTATCCCTGTCTTCTGATTTTTCTTGTTCAAATTCAATACTGTTAAATTTTTCTATCCAATCATCCAGTGTCATCAAGATTGTGTTTATTTATATAACCTCTACTTCTCCTTCTTACATCTATCATGTTATGATGACAAAACCATTCCTTCTAACTGACCCCAGCCTTCTGGAACATTTTTGCCATTTTGTCTGCATTATCATTTCCCATTTCCATAAAGCTTTATTATCACTTGTAAGGCAGTGTCAGGTGGCATGTTCTTACTATCTGTGTTTCCCATTCTGTTAGAACAGTCCCTTGTCTGACTTTATCTGTGAACCAATGGGCCTGATTCAGACCCAGTCGCAAGCGTTGATCGCTTGCAACTGGGTCGATGTTTGCCTACTGGTCATGCGCACGACAGAGCCGGCTCCGTCATGCGCATGCGCGAGACCCGGCTAGCGACGGGTGCTCCGTCGCTCCGGGTCTCGCACCAAAAGGGGCGAGCTGTCGATGGTGATTGACAGCTCGCCCCATTTGGTAGGCGTGGCCAGGGGGTGGCTTCACAAATGGAGGCATTCCCAAGCGAAAGCCTGCCATTTGTGGGCGGCCCCACTGACATCACCAGTGATGTCAGTGGGAGAGCTTCTGGCTCTATTAGAGCCAGAAGCTCTCTGGAGCTTGCGGTCACAAGACCCTACCACAAGGGTCTCGTCGCAAGCCCGATGGTCGCGATGGTCTTGACCATCGCGACCATCAACCTGGCCGCTCGCTATAGCTGTGGGTGGTCGCTCCAAAAAAAAAAAACGCCCTTATTCAGAGCGTCCATCTCTGAATCAGGCCCAAAGTCCCTTATGGTTCTGTCAATGTAGATCTGCAGATCTATTTATCTATTCCCATATCCTTTCCTTTGTAAATCCCTAGAGATTTCAGGATGCTCCTTTGGAGAAACTACCAAGGTATCTAATGGCAATGTTATGTTACTTTGACTGTGGTCTCTAGTCTGAGGTTTGTTTATTGACACTAATGACAGAATGTGAGTCAGTTCCTAACTCCTTACAGACTGTACTCTGGGATCTCCCTATATGTCTGTGTGCTACCCAGAAATGACAACAAATACAACAAAGCAAATCAAGCCCTATGTGCTTTCTGCACTGAGTGGGGCATCCCCCGGTTTAGTAACCTTAAGAACTAACCACTGTTGTCCTCCTATTTAAGAGTCTAGATCTGTAGGCAATATTAATGCAAACACAATTTTCACAGACAGTATACATATCATAATTTATCTTATCTATGGGACAGATCAAGACATGTGTCCTGACTCAGGATGCTTCGTATAGGTCACCAGTGAGAACTGCCAAACACCTGGCCAGAATCACTGGGCGGCTATATACACTGTCACTTCACACACCTGACAAGGCAGCGTCCCTCACTCAGGTTCCAGAGAGTCAGGGGCATCCCAGTAATGTGCTGTCTACACAGCCTACAAGAGCAGGGTTTGTCTTTACTCTCAGGTTCCCGGGGATAGACACACACTCCTTGTTCAGGCAATATTCATTTTCGCAGACAAAATAAATTCATACACAGTCTTTCTTCTAAATGACAAAACATATAAAAGTTTGAAGGTGACTAAAAGATACCCAGGACTGACTTTCTGACAGAGCTCAGTGCAGGCAGAAGGAAAGAGACACCAGGGTGCAGAATACTACTCACCGCAGTTGGATCTGGGGTCTCCTTCCTCTGTCCCATCCCTAGATGTCTGTCAGGTGGACAGTTCTGTGGGTATCTTGGTGGAACCTCCAGCTGTGGAATCGGGGATTTTCCCTGGACCCTCAACAAACTCTTATCAGTGACCTTCAAGCCCCTTATCAGCTGCTAACAGCCAGAGAGAAATTGCACATACACACAGGTGGTGGGTACAAAGCTTCTCTGTTTAATCAGTCCCAAACATGAGGTTTTATAGCAGTCTGGTTACATATGTTGCTATACAAACCTTAAATCTGCCAGGGGCATATGTTAAACTTTCAACCAATCACAAAGTGTTCTGCATCTACATTTACATCAGTTACAGTTAACTGTCATCCTGTGGTTAGTTTTCAAGAAGTTAAACTAAAACATTTGAATAACCCTTTATGTCCTTTTTATGTACATCCGTGCATCAGTGAGATTTACGTTTCACATCTGCAAATATAAGACAAGATGGAGTCTGTTTGAATAAGATGGCTTCAGACTTTAACAGAACTTAAACTTTCTTAAACGTCTCACTCTTTGCTTGTAAATTGTAATGCAGTTATCCAAGCACTTGATTCACATGGTACAAGTTCCTGAAACTGTAATAGCTTTGCTCTTACTGTGTCTATTGTTAACTTTACAGTGTTTGCCTCTAACTCTAATGTTCGATTTTGAAGCATGGCTCTTGCTATTTCTTCATCATTTCCTCACACAGCAACAGACGTTAACTGCTGAGATACAGACATAATCCTGTCTATGTAATCAATCATACTTCTGCATTCATATAACTTTGTAATATACAATGCAACAAAGACTGGCTCTGAAAAGCATGGCGTTGGTTGTGTAAAATACAGGAGATCCCTATGTTGTTTGTCCCCTGTATTTTCACAATCGGGACCGGCTATGAAAATCCAGGGGCTGGTTATGCTTTAGGGAGGAGGGGGGTGACACACCACATTCTAAAAAAAAATTACACTTGTTTTAATTTTTTTTCAACACAGATTCATGAACAGATCTCACTTATCACTCCATGCATCTGTTTCTTATTGATTTTTTTTTTCAGATGCAAGCCACACGGATCACATTGATCCATGCGTGCATTTCTGAATCATTTAAGTCAAAATGTGCTGTTTAAGCATCATATTGTGTCCATGGAGTGCTGGGGAGTGTTCAAGGGACATCATTCACGATATCACATCGTTCCATGTGTAGGGGCCTTAAGAAGCAGTTCAGGGCTGGGACCATCAGCGCCAGTGAGCCTATCTGTCCCCCACTGCTGCCCCTGTGCACTGCCCCGCTGCTGACACTGCTCTGCAACCCCGGTGCTGCCCCTGTGCACTGCCCCACTGCCCCTCATCTGCAGCCTGCCCAATCAGCTGTCTCTCACTCTGCACCCCCGAAACACCTCCTGTGTGCTGACCCCTCCACCACCAGCACTAGTGTACCATTTTGTTGACCTTCTCCCCCGCAGGTGGCCTGGTTTGCTGCTCCCATCTCTGGTGGTTAATAAAATATAAAAAAGCAATGCAATTCCATAGAGAAAAATCTTACAGTTTCACATGTTTCATTAAGGCTTCTTAGACATGATCTGAAATTTCACAAAACCTACTGAATTTCTCCCACTCAAACTTAAAAAAGCTATTAAATTCCGATCATTAAGGCTGACGCCTTAATGGACGTGTTCCTTGCGTAATACAGATATGGTATGCCATCACACCCTGTGGTTAGCTGCCAATTCAGCACTCTCACAGAGTGAGATTGTGGTCACTCACAAAATGGTGGAGCTGCTAATTCACAGAATTGTGTGCTCAGTGGAATACAGTATAGCAGTTATGTGGCACACACATCCCATCTCAGTGCCCACAATCTTCCCATTCGTTCACCACAACATTCCCACTGGGTTCCAACATCCTTCTCACTACAAACATCTATCTCATTCAGAATACACATTCAGCTGCCAAATTTCTAAAACTATCATACTCTGTCTATGCATGGGCATGTACAGTACAGATTTGATATTTTATGATGGACAACCGGGCATAAACTCAACCCAGCATGAGCCGCAGTGTGTCTGCAATTGATTGTGGATTGTGGTAATGAAGGTTCTGAAGACCTGTTCCCTACACTACATGCTAGTGGCTAGGGAATTTTCTGGCCTGGGACAGACCATGGGAGAACAAGTATTCAACATAGGTAGACTTGCCATATCATCCCTTTATTTCGGGACATATGTGAATCATACAGGTTTAGTGGTCAATTAAAACCAAGTGAAACGTAGACTTGGAGGTATATTTACTAAAGTGCGGGTTTATAGAAGTGGAGATGTTGCCCGTAGCAACCAATCAGATTCTACTTGTCATTTATCTAGTACCATTTATATAATAGTTACAATCTAAAAGGGTGCTATGGGCAACATCTCCACTTTGTAATAAAAAGACAGAACAGTCTAAAGAAACACCACAAGCCTACCTTTAATGTGTTCCTGACTTAAGGAATTCTTTGGGAAAACACTGTACCAGTAAAAAGGCAGGGAAACCAAAATATTAAGAAAATATATTAAATGGGTGCTGCCTGACATTTGCAGTTGGGTTGGGAGGTGAAAAGTCACTAACTGTTCTCTGTTGTGCTTCATTAACTTCCTATGCCCCTGGTGGTCAAGGCATATGGACACTAGTGAGCACTGTAGGCTTGGCAAACCCCAGGTGAAAGTCCAAAAAACATGGAGGGAACTTCCTTACTGCGGCCACACTTAGGGTCGGATTCAATTAGATGGGATAAGTGCAGA
Source organism: Taudactylus pleione (assembly GCA_031769625.1). Lineage (NCBI taxonomy): Eukaryota > Metazoa > Chordata > Amphibia > Anura > Myobatrachidae > Taudactylus > Taudactylus pleione. The sequence goes on along the minus strand of JAUIMM010000322.1, from coordinate 2,037,248 downwards.
TTTTGCGGTAAATTATCACACCCGCGATAATAGTTTTCGCACACATGATTTCGTGGGAAATTATCGCACCCGCGATATCGTTTTCGCACCCACTATTTTGCGGTAAATTATCGCACCCACGATAATCGGAAAATGTGTAAAACAGGCAAAAAGTTTTCACCATCTCAGACCAGGGGAAAAAAAAAATCCCTATTTTTGCCTAAAAATTTAGATATTTCTTTCAGAACTCTTTGGACAGCCCCCTAATGATGAATAATCCTAAAAGTTTTTCGTAATTTGCGTAATCTGGCCAAAAACAACCGGTCAATATTAACAGAACATTTTCTCCTCTTTCCTCATGTGTTACTGCAGTATTTCCTATTGGTTAGTTTGCGATCATGTGACTGCAGCTTTATGCTTGTAGTCTGGGGAATGCCTGTTATATGATTTCTAGCTAACACATATGACCATTGTTTTTCACACTGCTGTAATTAAAGAAAACAAAAGTGAAAACGACACCAATCAAATTACTAGATGGCGGTCAAATGTCTACATCTATAATGTGAATTATGATGTCAAACATTTAATCACTTACATAATGCGGCTCCAGGTAATGAAAATATAAAGGAAAAAAAAGACACCAATAGAGCGAAATAACTTATGTCAGTGTTTCTCAAACTCGGTCCTCATGGAATACTAACAATGTGTGTTTTAAAGGTATCTTCAGGAATAATTAGATGACTGGTCCTTCCCAAAAATATTTAGTATTATAACTACAGGCGAACTTAGTGCCCATTGCAATCCTGATAATTTCACAGTGAAATATTTTTATCATAGCAGAAAAAAAAAATGACAATATAAATTGCATGCTATTCAATGGGAAAGAACTAAAACTATTATTTTTCCAATCCTCATTGATGCTTAATGATGGTGTACAGTGAACTTACATCCACCGTCACCAAAATAAAATATTTCTGCCATTCTACAGTACCGTTCTTAGTTTATTAATCGAAATTCATTTTAGCTACACACAACATGAGTTTAAACACCGCAGCAAGTGCGTATTGTTTTAGATCTTGCATCTAGATTTATGATTCTATTTGATATAATATTTAATGACAATTCTGCGTACTAGAAAACAATTATATAAACCATCCACCGGTGGGCACTGCATCTCTGGAGTCTAGTGAAGGCAACCATTTTGTGGGCTGGAACCTGTGACATACTGACACATAAGGCTCTTAAGTGCCCAAAACATCTGCCTGCCGTTTCCTGGCCATTGATGATCGCCGATCAATCTGGGAATCTGGGAAATTCTTCATATTAAAAATCCCTGATTTACTGATCAGGATCATATTTTGGTCAGGATTGGAAAATCAGTGAAATCCAACATGTGGGATTTCACCAATTCCCCCGACCCTGGCGTCCGCGAATCTGAGAATTAACCCAATCCATCACAGATGTATGGGGGCCTTTCCTTTATAGTACAGACAAGAGAGTGTCCACTCGTCTTGATCACACCTGCCAGAAGGTCTGATTTTCCATGGATATACTGTACATGATTTTTGAGAAATTAAAAAAGACTTCACAGAAATTTTAAAGGAATGCTGTTAATAATTAACTTTTTTTCTATAAACACTACAACATATATTTTGGTTGGACCATTTATTGTGCCTGACTTGTGTTACACTGCAACTGGCCTGTTACTGCCATACGTCTCATATTCTCTTTCGTACATCTTAGGCACGGATGTTATTTCAGCTCCGTGATGTGGCATTGTCCAGGGGCATTCTAGTGGGCAGTAAACATCCCGTGACCTTTTCGCATCCAGGGGCCACTGGTAGCTCTCTTGTGCCACAGTTTTAAGTCCTCGGTGAGGAACAGATTTTGCACGTGGCGGTATACGTGGCAATTTTGTGGCAACAGGAAACTGCATGGTGTCACGCATAGGAGGGGGGCGTCGAAGTGTTGGTAGTGTCTCCTTGGGCAAAGGGTTTTCTTTCATTCCATGCCCCCAGGCCTTGGGGTAATCCTCAGCCTGCCAGTATGTTAAGACATCTTTTTTGGGGTAACCCTCCAGTTCTTTACTAGGTAGAAGAAGAAATAAATACTAAACACAAGAAATGTAACATAATCTCTGGAAAGATGCGATTTTCTGCATGCTATACAGTAAGTGATACATCTCCTTTATTGTAACCTGAGTGTAACTGTTCAGTGGCAGAAAGATGAAGGGCAGTGGCGTAAATTCAACTGGCAGGGGCGCAGCTGGCGGGGGAACGGGACGGAGGTGGGCAGGGGCAGAACGCTGAGGGGCAGTGGCATAAGTACAGCTGGTAGGGGCACAGTTGGGGGATAATGTGACGGAGGGGAGAGAGAGGGGGTAGAAAGATGATGGGCAGTGGCATAACTACTGCTGGCAGGGGCACTGTTGAAGGTCTGGCAGGGAACGTGATGGGAGGGCTGAAAGATCTAGGGTAGTGGCATAACTACAGCTGACGGAGGAAACTGGGTGGGCTGGCGGGAACGTGATGAAGGGCAGTGGTGTAACTACAGCTGGCAAGGGCACAGCTAAGGGGGGGCTATGGCGCTCGGTGATGCTGGTCCATCCTCTCCGGGGGCCACTGCCCTGATCTCATGAGCATGCATGTGGGGGCCGTCACATCCACAAGTGAAGCCCTGTTTGGGCTTCCAACTCCAGAACTGGCCCCCCAAATGTGGCTTCACCGAGTCTGCACTGCCCCTTGCACAGAAGAGGCTTCCAGGGACAGATTGCCCCTAAATTCTGCTGTAGGGCCGGCGGTTGAGTCTTACACCCCTATGTATGGGGGAACCAGCTGTCTTCTTCCCCCTAGAACAGAGTGTAAGACATTAGGGCGCACTCTTTGTAAATGATCTGATGCTGCTTTCAAGTACTAAGTTGTGCTCCCTCCTGGGCAGAGTCATCCCTACATCTGTGCAGGGAGCCGTCCTGGAGTGAGTATAACAAGTATGTGGCTGACATTGGGAGCAGAGTCAGGTCAGTTACATACAGCTCCCTAATATGTTATGCTCTCTCCTGGGCGAGGGGGCTGCATTACTTCCCATACACATAGCACACAGGGGACTATATAATAGAACTCTTACACAGACGTCACTGGATCACTTTCCCATCTCTGTAAGCAAACACTACAGGCAGAGCATTGACAGGTTTTATAATGACTCCTTATACCAGCAGTGTGAGAGGGAGACATGGCAGCGTTACTCACGTGGTAAATGCCCGGAAGTCCCGCACCGTAGTGGAAGCGTATATGTCATTCAGGCGCAAGACTCCATTGTCTCTTATATAGAAAGGTTCTCCAGACACAATCTTGTTCTCTGTAGTTGCCACTAATGACTAAACACCAACATATTATCAGTGTGTGACATGTACACAGTTTAATATACATTATTCAGAAAATGTACTTCAACTACTTTAAGTAAGCTCCTATTTATGATAGATGCTTTGTTCAAAATGTTTTCAGCCTTCAGACAAGTTGAATGTATTAGTTTGTTTGTACATGCTGTATTGCTACTTTTCCTAAATAATATTTTTTCAGATATCTTTATATTGCTCTTCTATGGCCTTAGGGCTTGATTCAGCTAGGATCACAGTTACTAACACACACACACACACACACACACACACACACACACACACACACACACACACACACACACACACACACACACACACACACACACACACACACACACACACACACACACACACACACACACACACACACACACACACACACACACACACACACACACACACACACACACACCTGTCCTCTTCTCAGAAATCTCCTGGAAGGGAACAGCAAAATGTAGGTCAATTTGCTGTCTTTCCTCATAAGAGCTATAGGCTATAGTCTCACATTACGGTGAAGGCCACTCTTATTGTCTCTCCTTATCAGAATTAGCTATACAGCTAATGTACATAGTGATTGTCACACGGTAGAGCCTGTAGAGGGATGTAATCTGGATGCTTTATCCCGACTAGGAACGAATGACAGGCATCTAAATCTAGACGCCTGTCATTTGCCCGACGTCGGGAGACCGGCGCCCAGCATCCCGATCGAGCGGATGCCAGGCACCGCAGCGGACAGCCGCGGGGGGGAAGGGTTAGGTTTAGGGCTCCCGGGGGGGGACTTAGGGTTAGGCACCCCCCCGGAGGTTAGGGTTAGGATAGGGGGAGGGAGGGTTAGGGTTAGGCACCCCCCGCGGGACAGGTTTAGGCAGCGGGGAAGGGGGGGGTTAGGTTTAGGCACTTAGCGGGGGGGTTAGGGTTAGGCACAGGGGGGGAGGTTAGGGTTAGGCACCCCTAAGGAGGGTTAGGGTTAGGGGGGTTAGGTTAGTAAATACTTACCTTTAGGACGATCAGGATTTCCTCCTTTGTTGGGCAGCAGCCGGCGGTAATACATATCACACCCATTGTAGAGAGGTCGCACAGAGACATGTTTATGTGTATGTGTGTTTTTTTTTCTGTCAGTGAATATGAAGACCCAATTTCACACCTGGGAGTCCATAAGAAAATGGCCGCTGCTAGTCCACATTGAGGATCATTTCACTAGTATAATTGAACATAAATTTAGTACTAGCACATATCCAATATCTATACTTCAAGGAAATGGCCACCACGGAGACAGTTTTTGCTATACAATTATGAGACATTATTTTCATCTAATGATTCGACTAGATAACTGAGATATTGGATTGGGATTGTGCTGGATATAGAAACGAAAAAGATCTGCTACAAGAAATGTGCATAAGAAGATTGCTTCATTTGAGCGGATGGGCCTCAGCAATGGAAAAATTCCCCTAAATACACACCTGCAAAGGGCTATAAATATTAATATTGCAGGAGGCAATGTTCAATCCCATACATGTAATATGGGCAAATCTTTTTGTATCACGTATCCCCTTATCACAGTACATACCAAGAGTCCCTAATGTCTATAAATCTATCTCATGTACACCCTAAAACATACCTCCCAACATTTAGATAAAGGCATTTCGGGACTGAAAAAGGTGCATGGCCGCGCACCACGCCCGAAAGTATGTCATTTTGGTGGCATGGCCGTGTGTCACTGGGGACATGCATAGTGCTCCCCAAACTGCTGCCCCCAGCTTTCTTGACAGTGTGTGGATGCCGTCCTGAGAACTCCTTCCCAAGTGCCTTCCCCCCTGCAGGTGGGAAAGGGACATTGGCCAAAATAAACCGTACTGTCCCATCAAAATTGGGCCGGCCGTCCCATTTGCACATGAAGTCATGATGCCGCACATTCGGGGTTGGGCCAGTCGGCACCCGGAAGCGCGACAGTGCATGGAGCATTTATGATGCTCTATGTAGCTGTATACATGCCAGGGTGCCTGCCTTTATCGTCCAAAGGTTTCTACACACGGCACTGCTGCAGCATTACGGTTGCTGCTCCGGGCACCATTCTAGCCAGAAGCAAGGGCATGGGGCAGCGATACTGCCCACAAAGCCCTATTTGTGAGATAGACCAGTTTTTGGGAATACCTGAAAATATTACGGCTCCCCCTGGATTTAACATGGATCGTCCCTCCGTTTCTGACCGCAAAGCAGCCCCCCATAGGTTTCTATGTGGGCTGCTGCGCAGTCGGATTGATCCGTCTCATTTCAGATGGCTGTCTTTCCTCCAGAATATGGCTGGTGTAAATGTGCGGGGATCCACATAATTTGAGAGCACGCAGTGTTGCCGCGTCTGCCGTTGACTAGCCATCAATGCTGACTAAGCCCCATATTGCTCAGTAATTTATTTTGTTTACTCACTGGATTACAATGTACGATGAGCAGAGAGGCAAGAATAAGCTGCACCTACAGCCGCAACGCCCCTCACTGTGCTGCCTCCATGTTCTCATCTGGCCTCATAGGACCATCAGACGTGCTTGAATAACCTCCATGTATGACATTAAGTTTTTATCTCATTTTCTAAAACTTTTCATTTTTGAACTGAAATGTAGATGAGAATGTGCAGGTGTGAATAGACTGGAACAAAGTGTTTTGGGATTAAATATGTCAGGTTTAGGCATTGGACTGCATGTCTATAATATCCTAGGAACACACCTTAGAACTACCTCTCGCTATTCTGGAGCCTTGGGTTAGGCGTCGTTCTGAATTTCTCCCACAATGGTGGTGGCTCCATTGAAAGTACGCGCTTCTATGGGGGCTTATTGTAGAAAAATCAGAGATTGGGGAGACATGATAACACGAAATTGTGATAGACACAATTTCTAGACACGCCCCTATATGGGCAATAGACATGCGTCACTAGACACGCCCCTCTAGCAGCACACACATGTAAATATGTCATCAGCACTCTGTGTGTTCTCTTCTGGCTGACTATGAAGTGTCTCTCTGTTGCCGTCTAGCAATAGGACCCATGTGCGCTGTAACCATGAAATACGCAGTACAGTGTAACTCTAACCTGTGATGGTCCCTTGTTGAGATGATTCTCCAGAGTGAAGGGCTGAGGTCCTGAGTGGAAGGTGCTGGTGACAGGATGACCTGGAGTCCCCAGGAATTGTGATTTCATTTCTGAGCTCTGGTTTCCTGGATCCAGTGGGGTCCTCCATTCTCTTAGTTTTAGCTGCAGGACAGAGTGTAAAACTGGTATTTAATCATTTAATGTTGAGGATATAATAAAAAAATAAATAATTTGTTTTCATTTCCGAGCTATGAAGTTTGGTGCAAGAAGAGCACAAAATAAGCCCTGCCCACAATCCACCCAGACCCAACCCTGATCTGCCTAACCATGCCAAAATGGGAGCAAAGCCACACCCACTTTCATATAGACCACACCCTATTTTTGGCCAGAGAATTGGGGTGGTCCTGCAAAATTGGAATTATTGGAATGTACGCCTGCACCCTTTCATATATAGGCACCATAGAGATGTATAGCCAAATCTGAAAGACTCAAAAGTTTGTCCCTCTGGTGGAATACCCAGTTCTGTCTGAGACCCATTATTAGTGGCTGGATGATGGTTTGTGAGCAGGTAGGCCACAAAACCGTTGTTTGTTTATATTTTGTGGAACTCAGTTACCCATGGTTCCCCACCATACCACCCTCACCATCCCCACAACTGTGTGGAAATTGACTCTATGCAGAGGACTACCAGACTTTGTAACCACAGAGGGAATCAGCATGATGCGGCCGGCGGTTCAAATCCTGACAGCGGAAGCCCGGCAGGGGTGAATATCCCAACTTCTAATTTAGGTAAGTATCGCTAACCTAACCCCCCCATAACCCTCCCTTAGGGGTGCCTAACCCTAACCTCCCCTACAAGTGCCTAACCCTAACCCCTCCTTCCCCGCAACCTAAGCCTAAGTCTCCCCCAGGGGGTGCCTAACCCTAACCTCGCAATGGGGCGCCTAACCCTAACCCCCCTTTCGCCTAGCCTAAACCTCCCGGGGGGCTGCCTAACCCTAAGTCCTCCCCGGGAGCCCCTAACCCCCCCCTTGCGGCTGTCCGCACCCGGTTTACCTTCGATCGGGATGTCGGGCTCCCGGCGTAGGGAAAATGACAGGCGTCGGGCTTTCGACGCCTGTCATTAGACCCTTGCCGGAATTAGACAGTCGGGACTGCATACCCCACAGAGGCACTGTTAGCTCTATGAGCATCTATTTTATCCCATATAGACAAAGACTGCGAGCTGAGAGAGATGAAATTACTAAACTAGTCGCTAAACCCAAATCCATTTGCCTTTCATGGGATATGACAGAAGTGGTGATGGTGTAACTATTTTAGAGCTCCCATCATTCTGACTCAGGAAACTGCGATATTCATGTCAGTGTCGGCAATGTGGGGGGGGTATGGCTTGGCCAGGTGGATGGTGTGGGGTGCATGGAGGAGCACTTGCATCATCATGGCCTCACCCTGGCTATTCAATGCTGCTATTTCTAGCATTGTACAATTGAAAGTGGGGCCACGATGACGTGATTCTGTGCGAAATGCGTCATGGAGCCACTCGGACTGCTCAAGTGGGCAGCCACGTGGGGGCTCCAGAAGGCTTGCTTATATTTCCGAATGTCCGGGAGAACCACCAGAGATTCGGGAGTGTCCCTGACGTCACAGGAGACTGGGCAAGTATGGCGTGTAACAGTGTGTTTAGTCAGTGGAAGCTACAAGCAGATTAGTACTTTGTGACAGGACCTCCACCTCTCACCTTGTCCCACAAATCCTTGTTGTAATGAACCTTCCAATGAGGTGGAGGGAGAGGGTGGTTGGGCTGCGCCAGGACACCCCCAGGATACTTCCTGGCATGAGCGCTGCCCGAGGTCGTCTCATATATATTGATTGGATCATCACATACTTTGACTTTAGTTGTCTGCTGCAACACTGGCGGCAGAGGCTCGGGGAGGGATGACTGGAAAAGACAACGCAATTATAATGTAACATTGCTGTACTGTGTATAAAATAATACCCGATAAGCCCAGAACACTGATACGGTATTAGTGTATATATTAACCATATATAGCAAAATTAACATTGATATAGCAAAATGAATACTAAATTACCAGCTCTGAGCCCTGTAGTTTAGCTCATATATGTAGAAATGTAATCAGCTGGCCCCATTTAACTGCGAGAGAACTGTTTCCCACTGAAACTATTTCACTGTAGCGCGAATTGAATTTCATAAACCAATAGAAACGTAAATTCAGTAGCAGTACATGGATTGTGTAAAAATGCGTCTAATACCAATAGTTCTATGCTATTATATAAGGAGAGGTCAGAGTTCCATTTCATAGAAATAAAAAAATTGATCCCTTTAAAGTGGAACTAAAACTGGAAGAAATTAAATTCTATAGACAGTCTGTAATATATACAATAGACTAGAAACTGGGAAGTCCGTTGCCTCTCTTTCAGTGTCAAAACAGATTGGGAAAAAAACTAATTGCTTACTTCAATCTGCCATATTTCTGTGAATGTCCATCTCACATCCCAAATTAGTGATCTGGAGAAATCACCTTCCCACTTTGTGAGACAAACCAAATGATGTCACCAAACCTCACTATTTACATATTATAGATATTAATGTCACCTGTGTAATAAATGTAATTAAATATAATTTATGCTAACAATTGCTCCCCCTAGTTGTACCTTTTCATTGCAGATTACTGCACAATTTACACAAAACCACTCACTCTTTATGTATATTACTATAATAACCAAACTAAAATACTGTAGGAGATTATAATACCCTGAGTACTTCTGCGCCCTTGGCTGGCCCCTGGTACCCCCCCATGTGACATGTTACAAATGAGGAGGCTGGGGCAGGACTCCATATAGGCAGGGGGTTCCTCTCCAGGCTCCCCACAAGTTGGTAGCACCAGTCACATTTCCCCTGGTACAGTCCTGCTACTCCCCGCAAGACTAGGTAAGTCCCCCGTGACGAGAGTGGGCGGTGCGATGACAATGACTGAATCGTGTCCCGCCCCCTGCTTTATAATGGCGGTAATATCGGCATTATAAAGAGGGACAGGGTCGTGATCACGTCAGCACAGCCCCGCTCCGCCTGCCTAAACCACCCCCACCCGCCATGTTGCACCGACCTGGCAGCCCCATCTAGGCTGTCCAAATGACGGTAAGTATGTGATATCGATAAGACATGAGATACAATTTGTTCATGCAGTGCAACATATCCAATTGTTTTTGCTTTTGTATATTTCATATGACTGTAAAGCTGGCTACACCCTGGGCGATATATAGGCCGTTCAATAATGGCCGATATATCGAGAGAGGGTTGGCTGGTGCGTACCCACAATATGTCTGTGAATGGCAGATGGACGATATATCAGCGCATCTTGCAGTGTATACGGGCGGTAAGGCGACTGGCTGTACACACGCTGCAGAGACTGCTGGTGATTGACACCTCATGTGGACGGGCAAATTCAAATGCCCACCCAGTGGTGATGTCAGCGCCGACACGTCTAGCAGCCAATCAGTGTGTATAGCTTACCTGATCAGGTCGACAGAGAGATCTGCCTGGTGTGCACCCACCTTAGTACAGTATTCACAGTGCTGACAAGCATAATGGCAGCATATAAAGATATTGGGCCAGACCACTCATGTAGTTACATAGGCCCCGATGCAGCGGCTGTGCGAAAATATGCAAATGTCTCAGCCGCCATGAATTGTATTAAGGCGCCCACTGGCGACTACGCAAATCCAAGCGACTGCGAACAAAGGCGATGCGTCGCAGATCAGTAGGTAATCGTTCTTTTGAGTATATGGAGCCATTTTTACTGCGTATGGGGCCGCAGTTGCAGGCTAAGACGCCCCGAAAATGGTAATTACACACCTGTGTTTGAGTCGCTGCGTCCCCCCCCCCTCCAACCCCCACTTCCCCCTGGTTGCCGCACACAGACAGTTCCCGTTTGTCAATCACTTTGCAAATAAATCCTCACTGCGGGCGACGAGTTCTCATTGATTTGCTACCTTACCTTGATGTGCGAAGGGGGGAATGGAAGCTGAGCCCTGTAGTTGTGCCCAACACCAGTGCTGGTTAGATGCCAGTCTTGTCTCCTTTCCAGCACCATTATAATAGCATGAAACCAAATAATGCAGAAATATAGCAGGGATACCTAAGTCTGCAGCCAGGAGATGTGCAGGGACTGAGCATACAGCAATTGTTTTGTGTACTGCTGTTATCCTGCAGCCATGGTGATAGGCCACGCCTCCTTCACAGGACTAATCCACACAGAAACTAAATCAGAGGTTGTTTACCTGTGACGCTCTGTCTGTCATGTCTGGGAACGCTGGGACTTGTGGTTCCACAACTGCTGAAGAGTTTAGTTATTAAGAATCCTTTGTGTCAAGAAGTCAATGCGGAAATAGTTAAATCATGTTTGCTTTTTCAGCATAAAGACTATGGGGTTGTTTCTTTCATTTTTATTTAAATGTTATACCATGCCTCCGTCTGTTTGGGAGCGGGGAAGCGGGTCATTGTGCCTTCCCCTCCGGTCTGCTGCATTGGGAGCATGGCTCCATTGTCGGCCCACTGTCCCAGCCTCTCTACATTGTTCACAGGTGGAATGATGGGACAGCGGGCCTGATTCAGCAAGGATCGCAGCTGCGTAATTGCACACAATGAAGCTAATATCTGCCAGACGCCCACTACTGCTGCTCTCTCACATCCGTATTACCTTGCAGTCCTACGTATACATCGGTAATATCGGCCCCGTCACGCGCAATTTCAGCAGGTCCGACCTGTCTCCGAAATTGTAAGTCTCGCCACAAGCAGTGAGCACTCAGGCTGTGTAGGCAATCGCAGTGGCTAATTTATGTGTTCAAACGGACTGGCATGCCTGCGTTTCTGCAACCTTTCCCTAGTCACCACCCCCAAACGCTCACAGCCTGTCACTTACTTTGCGGTGGATTCCTGTCTGCATACGTAATCGCAATGCGGTCGCCGTGCACGCGCAATGTGGTGCATACGCATGCACAGTATGCAACAATCGGCCGATCTGCAGTTGCAGTTGCTTCCATGCAGATTCAGGCCCAGTGTCCAAAAAGTGGAACTGTCCTGCCAAAATCATGAAAGTGGGAGGTATGGTTATATTCATACTTGTCACCTTTTTGGGGGGGCAGCCAGGTCAGCTTAAACGGAGCGTGGCGACCGCATTGGTCGGCTGAGTAGGAATTGGCGTGGTGACGTGATCATGATGTCATCATGGCCCCACCCCACGCTATGTAGTGCCAAAATCACAGGCATTGTATCGCAGGGGGCGGGGCTATGATGATGTCATAATTGTGTCATGACATTGGGGCTATGATGATGCATGAATCGCATCATCACCACTCCCCACCTACCCCTTACTGCCTACTCTGTACTCTGTAAGTGGAGGCTGCAGGGGGTGTGGGCGGCTAAAGGGGATTGCGGTAGACATTCCCTGTTTTCTGGGCGACCGGGAGCCCCACATGATTTTCAGGAGGTAAGTATGGTTATACTGTGATCTAAATGTCTGTAGATGGTGGGAAGTATTATTCTCATTACAGTGTGCATTGATCTTATTAGAACGATAAATAAAACCTCTCTCTCTCCCTTTCTCATGATGTATGTATGCAAATAATACTAAACCATTCACTTATTTATGTAAAATGGGGAGATGGAGAGGTTTTTTTACTTGTTAATCGCCAGTTTACCTGTAATTTATGTACTGTACACAATAATGTGGTGTAACCAGTCTGTGTATACTAAGAAATAGTTATGTATTTCCTTCTTTAATGTTATTAGTCTCTTGCATATATTTATTTCTGCTTAAATTACAGATGTGCTCAGATCCCTGTGTTTTGGTTTTGGCAATACCAACTGGAAGTGTTTTGGTTCGGATTCGGTTTATGGTTTTCTTTAAAAGTGATAAAAACAGCTTTAATGTCATTTGGACCTGTTCACATGCACCATGATGTCACAAGGGGGGTGCGGGCCGAGGGGTGACACCAAGGTGCAGACTCCCCCCTCAGTGCCAGGTGCTGCACTGTACAATTAAGTGCAGCACTTGGTTCCTGACACTGTGAGGGACAGCACACAGGGCAGTCCGCACTCTCCCTGCCCCCCAGTAATAAGCACAGTGACAAGACCACGGGGGTTCGGCCGCGAGGCCCCATTTCGGCAGCCGCGCGCGCAGCATCCCTCCCCGCACCAGATGACACTGCACACCAAAGCCCGAGATCCGGTTTTTAAATCAGAGTTTAGAATTTACAGCAGACCTGAGCCGGGACTCCATTCGACTCGGAACCCAGATGTTCAGATGTGTTTGCTTTTCAGTAAAACCGTACCACACATCTATAGTTTAAATATCATTTTAATGGTATGTTTTCTTTTTTCAAATGTGAATGATGTCAATTTGCGTAATTAACACCTAAACAAATTCTCATCACTGCCACGATCCCCCCTTGAAGGGGAGCAGAGACCGGCGCCGGACATTTCCTGATCCAGGGATGTAATAGTTTTAATCTATAACTGTATTAGAATGTATAATATATATTGATTACAGGCGTGCCCTATGTCTATAGATGACTACTGATGTAATTTTTTATGGGGATGGATTTGGATTGTTTTTTTATTATGGGTATAAGGACTTGAAGGGCCCGGGGGGGTGGCTGCCCAGACGGAGGCGTTCCCATAAGAACAAGTGATGTCAGTGGGAGAGCTTTCAGCTCTGTGAGCCGAAAGCTCTCTGGGGCTTGCGGCCACGAGACCCTACCACAAGGGTAGGGCCGTAACTAGGGTCGTGCGACATGTGCCACGGCACAGGGCAGGGGACGCTGCTCGGGCCTGTCAATTTTCTGTTTATAATCATTCTCACTTGTAGCTTGCTTTTCTTTTATCCCTGGCATCTCCTGGTCGACCCTACCTCCTCCCTGGCCAACTCCCTAAGCAACCTTCATTTTTTTTATCACACACATTTTAAAATACTGTCATACCCGGGACTCAAACCCATCACCTCTCACATGGCAGTCAGACACCTTACAAATGGAGTTATTTGCCCTACAATTTCTGATGGCAGCACTGAACACAGCCACAGATTCCCGACCAGGTGTTATCAGCACACCTCGAGTACCTTTTTTCCTGTGAGTGTACCATACACGGATCTCCCCGCCGCCATTTGCTGCATATACACTACAAGTAGCAGTCTTTCTATACCTTCAGTAGGTGATCTACATTGCCGGCTCCAGGCTTGTGCACGGTTGTTCTGATGGACAAATCCTGCTGCAGCTTCACCAGCGCTCTGCTACATCTAGAGCTGGTGATTTATACTGCATAATTATTGTCTATCATCACTGCAGCCACTGGATTTACACTATGGGCCTGATTCAGACCTGGTCGCAAGCGCTGAGCACTTGCAACCGGGTCGATGGTGGCCCAGAGCGCATGGGCACGACGGAGCCGGCTCCGTCGCACGCATGCGCGAGACCCGGACAGCGACGGGCAATCCGTTGCTCCGGGTCTCGCACCAAAGGGGGCGTGCTGTCGATGTTGAGTGACAGCACGTCCCCTTTGGTGGGCGGGCCGGGGGGGTGGCTGCCCAGACGGAGGCGTTCCCATAAGAACAAGTGATGTCAGTGGGAGAGCTTTCAGCTCTGTGAGCCGAAAGCTCTCTGGGGCTTGCGGCCACGAGACCCTACCACAAGGGTCCCGTCGCAAGCCCGATCATCGCGATGGTCTTGACCATCGCGACCATCATCCTGGCCGCTCGCATTAGCTGTGGGTGGCAACCCACAGCAATGCGAGCGGCCAGGAGGCCGCTCCATAAAAAAAAAAAAAAACGCCCTGATTCAGAGCATTTGGCAGTGACACTGCGATAACAGTGGTACGATAGGATTGGTATCCCTTCATCATCGTGAGGGGCAAATCAGATTTATCATGCCCCTCTCCCATGAGCTCACACCCCTTTTTCTAGCACAAGTCATGTCCCTATTTTAAAAAATATGGGGGGGCGCCAATGCTCATTCTGGCCCAGGGCATCAAAAAGTCTAGTTACAGCTCTGCAAATGGGATTACTTGCTCCTCCAAGCCACACAGAGCTTACCCCCCCAAGCCACACAGAGCCTATCCCCCCCACTCTCCTTGGTTACTTACCTCAAGTCCCGTGATTCTAGCTCTGTGTTCTGAATGCAGCAGCAGTCAGCGCTGCTGCATAGAGTGGAGAGCGGCTCCTGAGGCCCCACATCAGTGATCAGCATCACAGATATGATGTGTAACATGACACTGATGAGGGGACTCGGGAGCCGCTCTGCGCTGTATGGGCACCTCCTCCATTACCCACAATATATTCACCCCACTTAGGGCTGTAAATATGTACCCGGAAGGTACCATCACGGCCACCCAATTAAACGGCCCCTCTTCCCGGCACCTGAGAAGCCACCATAACCATATACTAGTGGAGGGATTCATGTCAGACCATCAGATGCAGCTTCAGTATATCTATAGCCTGTCCCCGCTCATTGATTTCGCTGCTCCTCAGCAGCTTCTGATGCCAGTGTAACTCTGATGCCCCATCCTCACCCACAACTCCCCGTCCCACTCCTTCCAGATGGCAGCTCTAGCCGCGGACCTGTGCTGCGGGCCCAAGCAGAAGCGCGGCTGCAGAACTTCCAGGAGCTGGATGTCAACAAGGCTGCACAAGATGGAGCTGTGGGTAAGAGGGCATGGGAGGCGGGGGCCTGGGGCACCAGCGACTGAGTCTGGGGGCAGATCTTTGGTGGAGCAACTTCCAAGCAAGTGAAGCAGTCGGCAGTAGACTGGGCATTTTGTGATTTGTAGTTCCATCACATTAGCAGTCTTACAGTATCTTGACTCAAACTCTGTCATCAAATCCGCATCAGGGGTTTTTCCCCTCTATCTGAGGTATCAGGAGGGCTCCCAACCCCACATCAGATGGCTTTCACCTTCATCAGGACTCTGAGCCTCATGCTGATTGCACTATACATATTCACTATCTTATCTGTGACCAATGCATAGCAGTATATACCCAAAAAAGGGGAGGGGGGATATCCTGCAAATTTGCTTTAGTAAATAGGTCTAATAGAAACAAATTCACATTCTATATTAGTGAGTTTGTGCAGATAGATATGCACAATAATTATTTTCCCTTTATTTTAGGGGGGGTACCAAATTATAACTTGCGTCAGGGGTGAACTTACGCCATTGGCTACTGCACTCAGAACACAGTACTGCGGCAGCTCAGCCCCCATCCTGGAACAGGTGCCACAAGACACCGGTTCTCGGTAGGGTCACACCAACTCTGTGTGGGGGCCCTGGGGCAACCACCCCTATCACCCCCCCCCTCCCCCCTTTCCTACATCCGGCCCTGATTATAGTGAGGAAGACTTGAGTTTGGAATTCAATTTCTTTGACTACAAATTTAAGTGGAGACATAAATGGGAACTGTTATTTCTGGCCCAGACATAGTTCACTCTGAGCACAGATGAATGAATCCTTACCCAGTGAAATAAACGGGAGACATTTTATTTTAACAAAGATACAATCGTTTCAATTATAACTAGTTGTTACAACTACTGACATACTGTTAAGGGGTATTTATATATCCTTCTCCTCATATTCTGTTTAAACCACCCTCTGTATGCAATGAAGGAACTCCCTAATCCTATACCACAGTGTAATTATGTTTAAAAAAAACAAGAGATATGGTAAGAACTTACCTTTTGTTATCTCTGTTTCTACGAAGTCCATAGGGTCCACAGGGTTGACCTTGGGGTATAGCTGGATCTGGATCCACGGGCACCACGCAGTTAAAGCTTTCACTGCTCCCAGGATGCACTTGGGTCCGTCCTCCTCTATACCCCGCCCCCGAGCCACAGGCACCTCAGTTGGTAAGCAGCCAAGGCCGGAGGAGGAGACTAAACAGAGAAGGAAGACTGGAACACACAAGAAACCATACTCACAGAAATGGGAGACGGAAAACCGGTGACCAGCCACACAGCCCATATGAAGCCAGGTGCGTCAGGGTGGGCGCCCTGTGGACCCTATGGACTTCGTAGAAACAGAGATAACAAAGGTAAGTTCTTACCATATCTCGTTTTCTACTTCAGGGTCCATAGGGGGTCCACAGGGTTGACCTTGGGGATGTCCCAAAGCAGTTCAACTAAGGGCGGGGACGCTCCTGAGCAGAAAGAATCCTGCGCCCGAAGGATGCATCCTGAGAGGAAAAGGTGTCAAACGCATAAAACCTCAAAAATGTCTGAATTGAAGACCAAGTGGCTGCCTTGCAGAGCTGAACAGTGGAGGCACCACGTCTAGCAGCCCAAGAAGGACCCACAGACCGAGTGGAATGAGCCTTAACAGAGGCTGGAACAGGTAAACGTTCCTGTATATAAGCCTCCCTAATAACAGAACAAAGCCAACGGGCTAACGTTTGTTTGTTGGCAGGCCAACCCCTCTTATGAAAACCAAAGAGGACAAACAAGGAATCGGACTTTCTTACAGAAGCCGTCCGATCAACATAAACTCTGAGAGCACGGAAACCGTCCAACGAAGCCTCACCAGCTGTAAGATCAGAAGATTGAAAAGCTGGTACCACAAGTTCCTGATTGATGTGGAGACTACTTTAGGCAAAAACTCAGGACAAGTACGAAGCACAGCCCTGTCCTGGTGAAAAATTAGGAAGGGGGACTACAGGAAAGTGCCCCCAACTTGGATACCCTCCTGGCCGAAGCAATTGCCAGGAGAAACACAGTTTTCAGTGTTAACCACTTGAGGTCAACAGACTCAAGAGGCTCAAAGGGAGGTCCCTGCAGGACCCGAAGAACCACCACCAAGTCCCATGGAGCCACTGGAGGCACAAGGGAGGTTGAATTCTAAGAACACCTTGGAAAAAGGTGTGAACATCAGGCAGTGTAGCGATCCGACGTTGGAACCATACAGACAGAGCCGATACATGAACCTTCAGGGAAGCAAGACGTAAGTCCAGGTCAAGACCCAACTGCAGAAATTCAAAAATCCTAGAAACCCTGAACACCTGAGGATCAAAGTTTCTGGACTCACACCACTGAAAGTAAGTGTGCCACACTCTGTGGTAAATCCGTGCAGAGGCAGGCTTACGCGCCCTCAGCATGGTACTGATGACAGAGTTAGAAAAACCCCGGACCTTAAGACGGCTGTCTCAAGAGCCACGCCGTCAAAGACAGCCGACCCAGATCTGGGTAAAGGCAGGGCCCCTGAGACAGCAGGTCCCGACGCTGAGACAGAAGGAACGGTGAATCTATGGACAAGCTCCTGAGATCGGAGTACCAAGGACGTCTGGGCCACGCTGGAGCCACCAGCAGAAACGTGCCCCTGTCCTGTTTGATTTTTCTGAGTACCCGAGGTAGCAGGGAGATCGGAGGGAACAGGTACGCTAGGTGAAACGTCCATTTCACAGACAGCGCGTCCACTAGGCTTGGGCCTGCATCTCTTGTCCTTGAGCCGTACACGGGCAACTTGCAGTTGTGACGGGAGGCCATCAGGTCCAACTCCGGCAGTCCCCATTTGTCCACGAGAAGTTGAAACACCTCTGGGTGAAGCAACCATTCCCCAGGATGCACGTCGTGACGGCTGAGGAAGTCCGCCTCCCAATTGAGGACTCCCGGGATGAAGACTGCCGAGATTGCCAGAAGGTGGCACTCCGCCCAAGCCAGGATCTGAGACACCTCCGACATCGCAGCTTGACTGCGAGTCCCTCCCTGGTGATTTATGTACGCCACTGTGGTAGCGTTGTCCGATTGCACCTGAACTGCTCTTCCGTGAAGAACGGTGCCTGACGACAGTAGAGCACGGTATACTGCCCGCAGCTCTAGAACGTTTATGGGAAGGACGGCTTCCTCTGCCGACCAACGGCCCTGAAGAGACAACGAGCCGCGGTCACTGCCCCCCAACCCCGGAGACTGGCATCTGTCGTAAGCAGAACCCAGTCTAGGATCCAAAAGGGGCGACCCTGGATGAGATGAACTGACTGAAGCCACCACGCCAGAGACCGGCGCACATCTGGGGACAAGACCAGCATCTGAGAACGGATCCGGTGAGATAACCCGTTACACTCCGAAACCATCTGCAGGGGCCTGGAATGGAACTGGACAAACTCCACCATGTCGAATGCCGACACCATGGACCCCAGGACTCTCATTGACGAATGGACCGACACCCTGCCACTGCTCAGGCAACTGTGTATCCTCAGTTGTAGGGAAGACACCTTTTCCAGAGTCAAGAAAATCCTTTGTTGACAAGAATCCAGAAGTGCTCCCAGATGGACCATCCGTTGTGATGGGATCAGAGATGACATCTTCCAATTTATCAACCACCCGTGTGCTTGAAGACAAGCAATGGTCAGGTGGAGATGTCGAAGAAGCACTTCCGGGGAGCTTTCCAGCAGCAGAGGATCGTCCAGGTACGGCAGCAGCCGTATACCCTGACCCCGAAGGTGAGCAGCCATAACTGCCATCACCTTGGTGAACACCCTCGGAGCCGTGGAAAGGCCGAAAGGCAACACCCGAAACTGGTAGTGATGGTTCAGGATAGCAAACCTCAGATACCGCTGATGTGCCGGTGCTATGGGCACATGGAGATAGGCGTCCTGGATATCGAGGGAGACCATGTAATCCCCGGGTTCCATCGCCAGAATGATGGAACATAACGTTTCCATCCTGAACTTGGGAACTCTGAGGTATGTGTTCAGAGACTTCAAATTCAGGATAGGGAGATGAGAACCATTGGGTTTCTGCACCAGAAACAGAGTAGAATAGTACCCCGTCCCGCGCTGAGACTGCGGAACGGGAACAATGACCCCTGCTTGTAGCAAGGATTCTATAGCTACCTGAATCTGGACAGCTTTGGTCTTGTCCAGAGAAGGACTCGTGCAGAAAAACAGGTGGGGCGGCCTGAACCAAAAAGACAGGGCGCACCCCTGAGAGACTACTTCTCGCACCCCTGAGAGACTACTTCTCAAACCCAGGCATCCGTGGTGGTATTGTGCCAACACTGGGCGAACTGGAGAAGTCGGCCTCCCACTCTGGGGTCCCCCAGAGAGAGGCCCGTCCCATCATGCAGCAGGTTTATCCTCCTGCTTGGAAGAAGGGCGCTGAGCACTCCATGCCTGCTTCTTGGGCTTGGGTGCGGCCTTGGTCGCCGAATGTCTCGGGAAGGACTGACCTTTGGCCTTACCCTGAACCCGAAAAGCAGAGCTCCTCACTTTAGCCGGCGCAGAGGCCGAAGGGAGGAAAGCCGACTTGGACTTAGCCAAGGCATCAACTATTTTGTCCAAATCTGGACCAAATAGCAATTCTTCATTAAAAGGCAAGGCCTCCAGACCCTTTTTAGAGTCTGCATCAGCCCTCCAGGATCTCAGCCACAGGGACCGCCGAGCATACACAGCTGCAGCCGAAACCCTAGAAGTTAGCAGGCTGGCATCCAAAGACGCTTCCCCAATATAGGAAGCCGCATCCCTCATCTGTCCCACTAACGCTCTCTGGATATCCGGAGCATCGTCAGTAAAGGTATCCTCCAAGGCATTGGCCCAGTTCTCAATGGCTTTAGCCACCCAGGAGATGGCCATGGACGGGCGAGCCACCGCCCCGGAAAGAGAGTAAATGGACTTCAAGCAAGTCTCCACCTTCCTGTCCGTGGGATCCTTTTAAAGAGGAGATAGACGGCAATGGCAGCTTTTGATCAAGCGGGTGACGTGAGAATCCACCGCCGGCGGAGTCTGCCATTTCCTGCAATGAGCTTCAGGAAAAGGATAATTTGGCGCCAACCTCTTCTGAGGAAGGAATCTCTTACTGGGTAATTGCCAGGCCGCCGCCATATGATCCGTTAATTGATCAGACAGGGGAAACACATTCAAAGTCACCTTGGCTTTTTTTAAATTAGGGAACTTCGACCTAGGAGCCGGCGCATCATCCTCTATATGGAGGATAGCCCGCACCGCCCTAACCAATGCTGGAACATTAATGGAGGACCTCCTGCCCCATGGCATCAGAGTCCTCATGGATCTCTCCGTCATCTGAGGACACTTCCGAGTACGACAACTGCGCAGCCAGTGAACTCACGACAGGACGTTTGGACGCCCTTGGTGGCACATCACTTTGCAACATCTACTGAAACGCCGAGGATGAGGCCGCCAGACTCTGTACAGAGCTGGAGAGAACAGCCACCCAAGGTGGAGGAGCCGTCTGAGGAAAACTGTGAAAAGGCACCACAGACTGCCGCGTCACAGGAGGAGACTGGACATACACAGGCAGTCCCGAATAAGGACCCACAGTCTGGGCCCCGGGGGGAGACTGCAATATTTGCGGAATTCCCTGGGGGACGGTGGGCTGGGGCAACGCCCTAGAAGGGACAATTGATGAGACCGATAACCGGTCTGCAATGGACGCCAGCACCTGTGAAAACATCGCCCAAGGAGGGTCCTGTGATACTGGGGGTTTAGAGGGGCCCGGTACCAGCTGGCACCGCCCGCACAGACCATCCTGAGATAAATCCTCCCCATCAATTCCCGCAGCACAGTGTCTGCAGGAAAACAACACAGGAGCCACGGAGTGCTCAGTCTCCTCATCAGACATGATACCGTAAATACACAAAATATACGTATCAGCAGAGGAATTACGGTGTTAACACCCGCGCACTCACCAGTATGCAACACAAACAGCCCAGATATGGAACTGTGTAGCACACAACAGTATGTGACTGACCCCACAAATACGTGATTTATATAAGTGAGGGTATCAGAAAAACGCCCTTCCCCCACACACCTGCCGGGCCGTAGGAGAAGGAAAGGGATAGGTATAAGCTGACAGTAAGTAGAAATAAGTCACAGACAGGCAGCACTAGCAATAGTCACATACAATGCAGAAAAGTTGTACTCACTGCACCTTCCGCTACAATCAACTGCCCAGATTCAGTGTCTGGGAGGGCTATAGCGCTGTGTACACTGTTCTTTAGCAGGGGAGAGGTACACAGGGGGACCGGTCCACTTGATACCGCCTGGGAGTCTGCGATGCCGGCCAGTAAAGATGGCCGCCGGAGACCTCAGAGGAGGAGTGGCCGAGAGATAAGAGCAGCTCAGCGACGCCAGACCGTGTTGAAAGGCGCACTGAGCTGAGGGGAGGAGCCATTAGACAGGGAAGGCTGCCTCCCCTGGCTAGCATTTAACCCCTGGGTTGCCGGTCCCGCTTCCAGCCTATCACCCTGGTGGTCTAGCGGACACGCGGGGTATTCCTCTAGAGAGGGGGAGCCCGCCGCCGCTGCTAGCGCCTCCGGTCTGTCCCCAGAGACCGGAGGCTTCTGACTGCATAGAAAGTATCCGCAGGACGCCGCACGCGGCGACCTGCGGCTTACCTGATCCCCGGCGATCCGGCAGCAGTCACAGGAGTCCCCAGAGCCCGGCTAGTACAGACTCTGGGGTCCCGCCGCGATCCCCAGATCTGTACTGGCGTCGCGGCGCCAGCGGGGAGAAGGAGCGGCAGCATGGACGTCCTAAAGGACAGTCTGATGCTGCTGCTCTGATAAAAGACAAAATTTCTCTTTTAAAATAAAGCTTAGGGGCTGCTCCTGCAGCCCCACTGCGACAGGGTGACCCGACTCTGGCCGGGCACCAACTAAAACTGAGGTGCCTGTGGCTCGGGGTATAGAGGAGGACAGACCCAAGTGCATCCTGGGAGCAATGAAAGCTTTAACTGCGTGGTGCCCGTGGATCCAGATCCAGCTATACCCCAAGGTCAACCCTGTGGACCCCCTATGTACCCTGAAGTAGAAATAAGGCAATAAAACTGCTCATACATTATCTGTGTCACTACACTTCAGGGTGTTTATTTACTAAAGTTTGATTTTGGATTCTGATCAGATTTTCCATTCGATTTTAGTTCGATTTGATATAGGAGATTTACTAAAGCCAAAATCGAATGTCAAATGAAACTGAAAATTAGTTTTCACTCAAAATCGAATATAGGCAAAACATTGATGTTTTACCATTTCTCGAATTTAGGATCCCTTCATTTACTAACATTTTATTTGCAATCGAATGTAAAACAAAACTCAAAATCGGACTTCAAATCCCCAAATGAATAGAAGTGCTTCATGCTTTTGATTTCAGCATGAGCAGTTCTATTTGACACAGATGCATGCATACATCAGTTAGATGCGTGCATGTATCTTAGTGTAAAAAGCTTGTTTATGTGTTAATTTAAAAAAAAAATGACGTGGGGTCCCTCCCCAAAAGCACAACCAGCCCCGGACTTTTCATAGCCAGTCCTGGTTGTGTAAATACATGGGACAAAATGCGTAGGGTTTCCCTGTACTTAGCGCAACCAGCACCAGGCTCTGAGCCGGTGCTGGTTCTGGAAATACAGGGGGAAAATTGCATAGGGTTTCCCTGTAATTTCCATAACCACCACCTGGAGATTTCTAGCAGGGCGAGGGGGTAATGCCACAGCCAGGGAAACCCTACCACCGGGTCCCCCGGCCAAAGCATTACCCCTGACTCGAAAAAAGTTAAATTGCGCTTAAGCGCTACCCTCAGGGGGGGGGGAGCGAATACATTTCCAGGAGCCAATGATGTACTTATTGCCCATGCAACAGAGTAAGACTAGATACTCGTATTCTAGATGATAATGTGGATGTTATTGAATATGTTTAAATGTCTGGTAGCTTAATCACATGATAAACAATAAATCTGTGAAGCATACACTAATTTAATGACACCAAAAACATATATTAAAACATACCTGTACTAATAGGGCTTAACCATCCTAATTGGATTAAGAAAAATGATGAATCCCATGCATCTGCGCATGTGCAAACTGTTAGGCATCATGGAAAAAAGTCAAAGTAAAAAAGATGGAGTCCGCATCAACTATTAGTACAGGTATATAAGAGAGCTCTGGGTGACATGTAAGTATCCTCCTGAAGAAGTCCTGCTACAGAGATAGCTGACGAAATGTGCTGAGGCATTCCTGGTGTTCATGGTCCAAATTCTGTATCTAGATGACCCTAAGACAGATAAGCTGATTTTCCTGTTTTTAGATGTATGTTTTAGATGCTTTTTTTTATTATTAAATGTATGTTTTACACTACTCATTGGCATGAATTTCCTTTTATAAATGCTTCACCATGAAATGCTTCTAAGTGATATTGTGGGTGTTAAGGACAAACATTTTTGAGTCCGATGATGCGAGCACTTGAACTTTAATTTATGGTTTGAAGTGAATTGTTTTATTGAGAAAAATCTACTGCACATGCACTGTGAAGTTTTTTAGCACAAGCATGTTGCACGTTATATTTTGATATGATATTGCACTAGTGCACTTTGTATGCACAAATATATATAATCAGGTGGTGTTTCATCATTGCACAATATTAATTCATTGTTTTATTAATATATTTCCTTTTTTTGTTTTTCATTTTCTTTGAGTGTGAATTTACACACGTAAATATTTTCCTTTGGAGTCCTTTTTGGAAAAGATTAATATGTGAGCCATGATTCGGATGTGATTTGGAACTTATACACTAGATGGCGCTTCTGTTTCACAACATTTGAAATATATTTTTTATATATATATATATATATAAATCGGTATGTATTACCGCCGGACCCAAGTCCGGTGGATGAAATACCGATGCCAGAAGGCCGGCATATGAAGATCCCGACTGAGGTGAGCATTTACCCTAACCCTCCCCTCCTATTGCCTAACCCAAACCTCCCCCCAGTGGTGCCTAAACCTATCCCCCCCCCTCCCGGGGGTGCCTAACCCTAACCTTCCCAGGGGGGGTGCCTAACCCTAAGTCCCTCGGAGGTCCCTAAACCTAACCATTCTCCCCGTGGCTATGAGTGGCCGACGCCCGGCTTACCTACTTTCGTTATGCCGGGCGTCTGGATTTCGGCGAGGGGCTAATGATAGGCGTCGGTATTTAGACGCCTATCATCAGACCCATGCCAGGCCTTCACTGTCGGCTTCCTGACATTATATTTTGTACAATATAATATATGTGTGTGTGGGTGCATGTTACAGCTTCTTACCGCTGAGTTCATCTGCTCCAATCCACCTATCTCCTCTTCTGGGCAGTTGCTTCTTTAAGCCCGAGCCTCCAGCTCTGCAGGGATGTAAAGGTGTGAATTCTAGCACCATGTACAGTGGGGCCAACCACAGGCTGTGTATAAGTGTGTGTGTATGTGTATTATATAATTTATATGTACAACATCAATACTCTGCCTTATCTGCTCCCCGATGCTATTACTGTACCCCTCAGCCCACATAGAGGACCTGATTCAGAGGTAAAACATTGGACACAAGCCCCCAATGTTGTACTTCTGTGCATGTGTCAGAGTCGCACTGCTCAGGCGTCCCGATGGTTACTGCGGGGGACGCTTATTGGAGTTGCAGGGAGATCCATGCAATTTTGTTCATGGGTGGTGATTAGGGAGATGGTGGTGGGCGAGTCGGTGTTAGGAAATGCATCGCAAGACACAGTTCCCCATGCACTGGCAGCCATGATCCAACGGTCATTCTGATCAACCATGGGGTTACCGTAATGTCCGATGGTGCAGCCGATGTTAGATCGGCGATGCGTCTTTGTGCACACATTGACGGATTTGTGTCGCGGTTGGTGGGCGGCTCGAAATGATGCCCACCAACCTCAGTATTAGCATAAAGATGCAGTGGTGGCTACAAATTTGCTGCAGCTGCTACTGCAGATCCATCCACCTCTGTATCAGGCGCATTATTACTACACCCCCACCCCATTAGCCAGATAGCAGTAATATACCCCCTATAATAATTTACTATAACCCCACCCACCATCCAGATAGCTATAATATATCCCCCATATTATTACATACCCATCCCATTAACATTGCCCCTACAGATAGCATTAATACACCCACCCCCAGACTGCATTAATATGCCCCCCACACCTTCCCATATACTTACCTGAGCTGGAAGTAGGCTGCCTGCTCTCAGCAGACTGCGGAGCTCCAGGGGAGGAGAGAGAGACACTCAGAGGGGGGAATTCAATTCAACGCGATGTTGAATAGCCGCGGGAGGGAGCTCCTGCAGCTATTCAATTCGCGTTGAATTGAATCGCCCCCGCAGACATTGGAGAGAGGATGGGGTGGAGACTAGGGGAGTGGAGAAGCACAGACAGAGGGGAGGGAGAAAGGGGCAGGGCTTCACATAGAAGGGGCGGAGTCTTGGCCGTGAGAGGAGGGAGTAGAGACACCTTCACCGCAGTCGATTGGTGGCAGTGTGTGAAGGACAGCTCAGCACTGCAGCAGTGATGGCCCGATGATAGCAGCAATGCAGCTACTTGACCTTGGGGCAAAAATATGAAATTTTCCCATGGGTCAAGGGAGCCCGGGTTTACTTTACCCCCTTAATCCGGCTCTGGAAGCGTCCACGCTGTGCTTTACCTAGATGTGAATGCCTCAACACAATCCGGTTACGCCTCTTCGGCTGTCAGTGTAGGTATGATGGATATGCTTATGACTCTGCATTGCACGTGCTTACAGGCATCAAATTCCAGAGCATATGTACTGCGAATTCACAAAAGCTACGCTCCAGACTCCAGTATGTTTATCTCTGCACTGAGTCCTAATCTGTACCGTGTTTCCCTTCTTCTCTGGGGTATGCGTTCCGACCGCCGGAATGCCGAACTCATACCCTATACAGGAGCGGATTGGGATTTCAAAGTGGCCCTGGAAAATCCTGCTAAAGTGGCCTCATGTGCGCGTGCGTGTAAAAAAAGGGGGTGTGGTCTTGTGTTGAGGGACATGGCCTTATGTGAAATGCCATGCTTGCAAGCCATTTCCCCCTTCCCGTTTTCGTCATGGTGGGAACATGCCCACCACTCCGGGAGCTGATGGGTATGCCCCCAGTTCCTCTCTCCAGTGAATAAACAGAGCGAGCACGTGAATGAATATTTCTCCTTCATCCACTAGGGGACACTGGAGTCTCAATACAATGGGGTATAGGAGTGGGTTAACCGGGAGCTGGCACCTTAAAAAAAAAACTAACAGTAGCTAGCTCCTCCCCCTCTATACCCCCCCAAGCCAGTCTAAAAAAGTGTGCCCTGGGAGCTGGACGTTGATCTCCCGTTTAGGGCTTATTTTAAAAGAAAGAATGACCTCCAATCAGCAGGAGGATGGACAGGCAGCCCACTGCCCCTGCCTGTCTACACCTATGGATGCTGCCGGGGGAGACCTCACCGCTACTGCACAAAGGTTTGCGCTGAGGTCTCCTGCTACAGAGACCTCAGTCTCTGGGGAACCCAGATACGCGCTGGTTGCAGTGCTCATAGCGGGTTCCCACAGCACATGCCCACCGCCGGCAGCATAGGCAGGGTCAAGGTTAGTGTCACCTGGCTCCCTGCTTAGCAGTGGAGCCAGGACTTTATAATAGGCGGGCATTTCACAGTTGCCGCTTGCGCGGAAGGCGCCATAGCAGGGGGGGGGGCGGAGCCTAAGTTTTTTCTTCTGCCTCCCATCAGTCTCAGCGCTTCTAAAGAACGTTGAGGGGCCATTTTGGAGCACTACTAAGTGAAGGAGCAGGCTGTGTCTGGAGTCAGGCTAGTACTCAGTTATCAGCCCTTGCTATTATTGTTGCAGCGTTATTCAACTAGCGCTGTACAGTGCATTGCTTATCGCCCTCTGTGCCCCTTGTCAGTCATAGGTGCGATTGTGATTACTACTGTCGTTTTTTTCTGTGTGTGTGTGTGTGTGGTAACAGTAATGTCTACCAAGGGGTCTAAGGCAGCCCAAAAGGCCATTTCCTGCAAGACTTGTGGGGAAAAATTCACACAGGGACAGCCTAATGCTTCCTTACTGTGTGATAATTGCATGTCTCAGCCTCAGGACTCTGTTAATGTGAGTCAGCCTATGTGGTCGGATCAATTAACATCAGTTATATCCAACCTGTCATCTGAGTTGGAAGCAGCTCGCAGAGACAGGGAGAGGCTGAATCAGACAGCAGCTGAACCAGATTGGGCCCGATCTCTAGCAAGATCGGTTGAGGGTCTTACAAAGGCAATATCCCAGACTCCCTCTGCATCTACTCAGGTCCTTAGTAAAAGGTTGATTCATAATCCCCTACATTGGGATGAATCAGACGAAGAGGATGTTCAGGAACAAGAGGAGGGGGAAGTGCAGGAGGAGGAGGTTCAGATTACTGAGGAAATTGAACCTGCATCACAAGGGGTAGAGGCCTTGATTACAGCAGTACGACAGGTGTTACATGTGGAGGAGGTAGAGGTAACTGCAAAAGCGTCTATTTTTGGTAAAAGGGTTAAGCAGTCCGTTACCTTTCCAGCATCGGAGGAGCTGGATGATATTCTCTCTATTGCATGGAAACACCCAGATAAGAGATTTCAAATGAACAAGAAATATCTCTCTTATTACCCCTTTCCCTTTTGTGTGAAACTCCTCCTGCGGTAGACCCATCAGTAGCCCGTCTTTCTAAAAAGACAGTACTTCCAGTGCCGGATGCTGTTGCTTTAAAAGAGACAGGAAGCTGGAACAGACATTAAAATCTCTATACACTGTAGCAAGGGTTTTGATGCGTCCGACTCAAGTCTGCTGTTGGGTGAACAAAGCCATTGAGAATTGGGCTTTGCAGCTAGCGGAAGGAATTAGGTCCAGTGCACAACCCGATGACCTCATTCAGTTAGCTGAGCAGATTGCAGAATCAGCTGCATTCCTGGGGGAAGCGTCAAAGGACATTTGCAGTCTATCCGCCAGATCTTCAGCATTGGCTGTGTCAGCTAGAAGGGCTCTGTGGTTGCGTCAGAGGCAAGCAGACGCAGTCTAAGAGAGCAGTCGAGGCTCTTCCTTTTACGGGGGAGGTTCTTTTCGGCTCGGAATTAGATAAGTGGATCTCACAAGCTACAGGTGGAAAGTCCACTTATTTACCATCTGCTACCCCTCCTCCTACCAAAAGTCCCTCTGCAGGTCCGTCCTTTCGGTCCTTTTGTGCCCCTGGGAGATTTAGAGGGTGTGCTAGAGGAGGCCCAGCATTCTCCAGGGGTACCAGAGGCCGGGGTAGAGCATTGTCTTCAGCTACCTCCAGCTCACTGCAGGATAAAGCAGCTGCAAAGCCTACCGCATGACGTTCTCCCTTCTCATTTGGGGGACCCCAGAGTAGGGGCTCGGCTCCTACGTTTCAAGGACATTTGGAACCAGTCTTGTCAGGACGCCTGGGTTCGGGATGTCATTGTTCAGGGACTAAAGCTGGATTTCAGAATAAAGCCTCCCTCTCGTTTTTTCAAGACCGGTTTACCTCAGGTTACAGAAAAACGTGTAGCTATCCAGGAGGCAATACAAAAACTGTTATTGTCTCAGGTAATAGTGAAGGTTCCATCCCACCAGAAATGTCAAAGGTTTTATTCCAGTTTGTTCGTTGTGCCCAAGCCGGACGGCTCCATGAGGCCCATCCTCAATCTCAAGGAATTAAACCCTTATCTGCGAGTCTTCAGATTCAAAATGGAATCTCTCCAATCCGTGATTGCGAGTCTCGAGAAAGACGAGTTTTTAGTGTCCCTCGACATAAAGGATGCTTATCTCCATATATGGCCCCCTCATCAGGTTTTTCTTCGTTTTGCAATACTAGACTCGCATTTTCAATTTCAGGCCCTGCCTTTCGGTCTTTCGTCAGCACCAAGGGTGTTTACAAAGATTATGGCAGAAATGATGGCCCTGCTGCATCGTCAGCGTATTGTCATTGTTCCATATTTGGACGATCTCTTAAAGGCCTCATCACGGGGTCGCCTGTAAAAGGACATTCATCTAACGCAGCGTGTTCTCTTACAACACGGATGGATCCTAGATCCTAAATTTCAAGAAATCCTCCCTGATCCCCACCCAAAGCCTGCTTTTTCTGGGAATGATACCTGACACAAGGGAACAAAAAGTATTTTTGCCCCAGAACAAGGTTGCCCCCATTCAGCACCTGGTGCGCATGGTTTTACAGCATCGCTGGGTGTCGGTACATCTCTGTATCCGTCTTCTCGGGAAAATGGTAGCAGCTTTCGAGGCGATACAATACGCAAGATTTCAGTGGTCAGGGTCCCACCTGTTTCTACATCAGAGGGTCCTTTTGGCGCCGCAAACACGAACATCCCTCATATGGTGGATGAATCCCTCTCACCTGTTGGCGGGAAGAAGATTTGCGATGTGTGATTGGATACTACTCACCACGGACGCAAGCCTAAGAGGGTGGGGAGCATTGACCCTGGGAAAGCATTTTCAGGGGCTCTGGACTCAACGGGAAGCAAGTCTATCCATAAATGTGCTGGAGTTGAGAGCAGTGTTTTATGCCCTTCAGAAGGCGCAGCCCATATTGAGGGTCAGGCGATCCGAGTTCAGTCAGACAATGCCACGGCGGTGGCATATATAAACAAACAAGGCGGCACAAAGAGCAGAGCCGCTATGAGGGAGGTAAGCAGGATTTTGATATGGGTAGAGAAATTTGCAGTAGCAATTTCTGCAATATTCATACCAGGAGTAGAGAACTGGGAGGCCGACTATCTCAGTCGGCAGAACATCCATCCGGGGGAATGGTCCCTGAATCCTCAGGTGTTCCATCAACTGACTCTGCGGTGGGGCTGTCCGCAAGCCGATCTCATGGCGTCAAGAGTAAATTACCAGTCTTCTACTCCAGGACAAAGGATCCTCAAGCTGCGGCGGTGGACGCACTGTCAGCTCCGTGGCCCTTCCATTACATCTACGTCTTCCCTCCGTTTCCTCTCATTCCACGCTTGCTCCAGAGAATCAAGCGAGAAAGAGTCAAGGTACTACTAGTAGCACCAGATTGGCCCAGGCGAGCGTGGTACTCGCAAGTACAAAATCTGTTAATAGACGAACCTTGGCCCCTACCCCTTCAGGAGGCTCTTCTTCTGCAGGGGCCGTTCGTTTATCAGAACTTATGGCGGCTTCGTTTAACGGCTTGGCCGTCCTCAGAAGCAAGGGGATCCCATCCAGCGTGATTCCCACTATGCTGCGGGCCATGAAGGATGTCACCTCTCAGCATTACTATCGCATATGGAAGGCTTATGTTGTTTGGTGCGAGAGATGTAATTACCCTCCAGCAGTTTTTAGGACATCACGTCTCCTCCTTTTTCTTCAGGCCAGTCTAACAGCGGGCCTTCGTCTAGGTTCCTTAAAGGTACAGATATCTGCATTGTCAATTTTGCCTTGCTTCCAGATGTTCAGACCTTTTTACAAGGAGTCATCAGAATTCAACCTCCTTTCGTACCGCCCACTGCACCTTGGGATTTGGATTTAGTTTTAACGTTCCTTCAGTCTGAAACCTTTGAGCCTTTACACAGGGTAGAAATTAAGTATTTAACCTGGAAGGTGGTTCTGCTGTTGGCGCTCGCCTCAGCAAGGCGAGTGTCGGAGCTCAGTGCCTGTCGTCCCTCCTTCCTCATTTTTCATGAGGATAGGGCGGAGTTACGCACGTAGAAATCCTTTCTTCCCAAGGTAGTGACTGCTTTTCATATAAATCAGCCGATAGTGGTACTAGTTTTCAAAGACGATTCTCCAAATTCAAAGTTATTGGATGTAGTCAGGGCTCTTAAGATTTACGTGGACCGGACAGCTTCCCTCCGTAAATCTGACGTTTTATTTATTACATTTGATTTGGCCCGTCCAGGTTGGCCGGCGTCCAAACAAACCATTTCAAGATGGATTTGCCTGGCTATCAGACAGGCTTATGTGGTGGCTTCCAGACAACCACCTAGTACCATTACCGCTCATTCAACACGCTCGGTAGGTCCTTCATGGGCGGCTGCTCGGGGGGTTTCATTAAACCAACTTTGCAGAGCAGCTACTTGGTCGGGAAAGCATACTTTCCTTAAGTTTTATCGATTTGATACTTTTGTGGCCTCCGCTTCTGAGTTTGGTCGTGCAGTACTGCAGGGTTCTCAGCGCTCTCCCACCCGGGATGTAAGCTCTGGGACGTCCCCATTGTATTGAGAATCCAGTGTCCCCTAGTGGATGAAGGAGAAAATAGGATTTTGGTACTTACCGATAAATCCCTTGCTCCGATTCCACAGGGGACACTGGACGCCCTCCCTGCGCTGTTCTTTTCTGCAAGATGCTACAGTTGTTGCATTAGGTCGTTTGATTGGTCTGTTACCGTTTTTCTTTCTGTGTATGATGTGTTAGCACATGGATGTAGTTATTGTAGCTTTTATGTCTCCTTCTCCTTACTTCCAGCTCGCCTCGGGCACAGTTATTTTTAGACTGGCTTGGGGGGGGGGGGGGGTATAGAGGGGGAGGAGCTAGCTACTGTTAGTTTTTTTTTTTTTTAAGGTGCCAGCTCCCGGTTAACCCACTGCTATACCCCATTGTATTGAAACTCCAGTGTCCCCTGTGGAATCGGAGAAAGGGATTTATCGGTAAGTACCAAAATCCTATTTTTCTTACCTATATGATTTCTTCCAACGAGGAACCTCTGAAGAAATTGATCCTTCCTGGACAGGCAGCGTTTGAGTCTGTATTCACTATTCCTGCAGGAGATCACATGGTCTGGAAGCCACCTGTTTCTGTAGGAATAAAACCAGTGGGGCGGGATGTACTAAGGTTGCGGTGACCATTCCGCCATTCATCGCAACCTTACTAATCGCATATGTACTAACATATGCGATTAGTATCACAAAGGACAGCTCTTGCGATAAGAGCTGCCCTTTGCGAAATAGCCGACGCCGGGTGAGGGGTTTCCGTGGGACCCCGTCCCCTCTAAATCCAGGGAGCTTCCTAATGGTCACATGTGCAGGAAGCCCCGGGCTCCTCCTCCCTGCACCCGGAAGAAGATTAGGAGGAGGCGGATGACCCAGGAGGAGCGCGGGCCGGCGACAATGGAGTGCAGGTGAGTGGGGGCCAGCGCTGGGCGACGAGGCGGCGGCGAACCGTCAGGAGCAGGGTGCGGGAAGAAGCCCATAGGCTTCTATAGGGTAACGCCAGGTTTTTCTGGCGTTACCCTCCGTGCCGAAAAAAGGGTGGCCAAGGCTTAGTACATATGGAAATGCGGTAAAAACCCAGAAAACAGAGTTTTTACCGCATTTTTCCTTTAGTACATCCCGCCCATGGCATCAACATGTAGTGGCTGTAAAGTCAATGTTCAATAAAGGAAGAGAGGGGTACCATGGAGGACTGGAAGGTGAGTAGGGGAAGAGTGCTATTCCTAATACAGGTCACTAGAGCCCATTTTGCCAGTACAGACCGGTAAAAAAATTGTACTGTACACAGGGCTGTCTTAACAGCAGTGTGGGCCCTAGGCAAAGCAATGCACTGGGGCCCCTACCAACCTATTCTATTCTAGCCTGGTGGTATTTATTGCACTTTTTTTTTTTTTTAGTGGGAGTGGAGAATGTAACATCCATTCCCCCTTAGGAAAAAATAAAACACATTGGCCCCCGACAAGAAAAAAGATTGGTCCCCATGGGGTAAAAAAACTCACAACAGCCCCCGAAGCACACACATAGTCCAATACAGGATAAAATAAAACATTGATTCAATGATTACCCACGCAGGGAAAACTATAAACAACACATACATTGATTCCCCCCAGGCCCTCAGCACCGCCCTAAGCCCTTGTAAACTCATAACCATCCTCTGCTCCTCAGCCCCTCAGCACAATCCTCAGCCCCTCACCACCATCTTCAACCCCTCACCACCATCTTCAACTCCTCAGCACCATCCTCTGCCCCTCAGCACCTTATTCAACCCTTCACCACCATCTTCAACTCCTCAGCACCATCCTCTGCCCCTCATCACCTTCCGCAGGTCGTGTCTTAGCATCACCGTTCCCCAGATTCTCCTCACCCCCTGTTTATCCAACACCCCGCCCCCCCTTTTGACACTAGTCGGTCAGGCAGACTTATTAGATAGAGTTTACTTACTGGCCGGCGCTGGCTCCTGCTCCTTGACTTCTGTGTACACCGTGGGCTGCCGCTGCTGCTGTGCATGTAGGGAAGGCTGCGCTGCACTGCAGACATAGAGGGTGATGGAGGGGGGCTGCATATGGACTGGAGGTGGAGCTGTCAGTAGTGACTGACGGCTCCGCAAAGGCTTATGGTAGGAGCTGCTGTGGGTGGGTATGTGCAGCAGCTCCCCGGTCGGCCATTTTTCTTCAACTACAGGGCGCTGCTAGATCGGAGTTAAGCTCTGATCGCAGCAGCGGCCGGCGGAGAAGAGCAGTGGGAATGAAGTGCGGCCACACAGGGGCTGGCGACCCAATCTACCCCTGGTGGTGTGCACTCATCAACCGCAGGGGGGGAATGTTGTGGTGTCGCTCGTCACGGAGGGGGGGGTGGCTGGCGGATCCGGACAAAAAAAAAAAAAAAAAACATTTACCAACTGGCCGCGGCAGCAAGGGGGCTGGTGGGCCCCTTGAAGCTTGGGGCCCTTGGGCAACTGCCCATTAAGCCCAATGGAAGAGACGGCCCTGACTGTCACATTTGGAGGGTACTTTTTTCTGGCTATATTTCAAAAATTAAAGTCCGGGACACATTCGGATTCCGCCAATGCAGTAAACCTGCACCGCAAAACCCTGGTTTAC
Organism: Taudactylus pleione; assembly: GCA_031769625.1. Taxonomy (NCBI): domain Eukaryota; kingdom Metazoa; phylum Chordata; class Amphibia; order Anura; family Myobatrachidae; genus Taudactylus; species Taudactylus pleione. Next base: position 2,003,184 of record JAUIMM010000322.1, on the reverse strand, counting down.
ACCAAGCAAAATAACTGGCAGACCACACATAGACTGCAGCAGGGTATAGATCATGGGGTTAATGATACAGGACACGTGGAGGTAACGTTTGGCACGCCAGCTGCAGTGGTACTACACATCCCAGCATGTCACACAACAGTTTTGCTGCTTGATCAACCCAAATCTGTGGAAAGGCATGCTGGCATGTGAAGTGTCAGCTGAGTGCCACACATGGGTTGGGTACGGGATGCCGGCGGTCAAAATCCTGACACTGGCATCCCAACAGGGTTAGGATACCTACACTTGTCACCCAGTATCCAAACCCTCCCCCTTTCCTTACCCATAACCCTCCCTGGTGCCTAAACCTTACCTAACCTCCCTGCACCCTAAACCTAAAACTCCTCCTTACCCCAGTACTTACAGTCAGGATGCCTGCGGTCGGGATACTGGCGCCAGGATTCTGACAGGTGTTGGGCATTCTAAGTACCGGTATCCAGACTGTCGGGATGTCGACTACATCCCCCACACATTGCCTTCCCCCGAATTAGAATACTCAGCTTAGAGTGTCTCTCCACCTCCAATGGAACTGTAAGTCCAGCCATGCCCTAAAAAGAGCTTTTCAAAGTGTGCTGGGACTTGTAGTTCATAACAGGGAAGCTAGACATATGACACTGCCTTACCTCATTCACCTTCTCATCCTGCTCAGGCTCCTCATCCTCTGTAAGCAGAATCCTCTTCTTCCACCTTGTGCTGGTCCTGGGGCAGTGCATACCTCTCAGTGCTGGATGACACTTTGCTGCTGCTGGCTCCTGTCACTGTCTGCTCCTCTGGCCAGCTTGCTGTGCATGCAAAGAAGGTGAAACTGAAAGTAATCAGTGTAAGCTCCCCGGACTGTACCATCAGTAACCGGGGGAAGGGGGGGAGCGTTCTCAGAGTGGACTGAATTGTCCCAGGTAGGGACATATTCAATTAGATGCTTAAAGTCCAGTACTTTTCGCATGCCGGACTTTTCACCGTCATCGCTGGTTTCCATGCTCGTCCCCGCTAATCCCCGTATTCAATTAGAAATCAGTGAAAACGGCACCCGGCGAAAAGTACTGTCAAAAATGGGGAAAACACTCTGTACCCCCCAAAAAGCTGCACTAACATAGGGGATAACTATAGGGGTGTTCTAGTACCCCTAATAAAGCTATTCTGGGGAGGTTTTTTTCTTCAAAAGCTTGCTATTAGCATTTTGCATAAGTGGTGAAGAATGGCATTAAGCAATATTTTTTCATCAAAATAACTAGTCCCAGCAAATTTGGGGTACATGAAATTAGGTGCTAGCATATTTTTAAGTTGCTAATGTGAAGTTTTAAAAAACGTAAAAAATCCACCTTCCGCAAGCACCTGCAATCTTAAAAACACCTGGGGCATACTTTGGGACCCCCTGAAGCCTATTTCGCTAGTTTTTAAGTTTGTCCCCCAACTTTGTTTTTTTTTGCCCCCAAATTGAAAGTACTTTTTGGGGTGTTCTTAATTTTTGTTTTACTTTTTTTGGCACAGTTTACCTTTGGCGGGCGGGTGGTTCCCGCAAGTTTGCACCCAAAAACCCCAATTTTGCACTTTTTTTCGTCAGCTTTCATAGGCGAATCTTTTTCGCCTACTCCAATGCATTGACTTTCCGGACCGGCGAAAAGTCTTTGGAATTGAATACAGAGATAAGTTTTCGCCTGGCGAAATGACGTCACTGGCGAAACTCTTTCGCCGAAAGCGGCTTTTCGCTCCTAATTGAATACGGTCTTGCTGATGTCTCATTGATCACTAAGGTTAGCCTAATTTACATGGCCCTCACACCCGGCACACAGTGGACCGGTTACTGCTTGGACTCCTCATTAAAGCAGACCCCCTCCCCCTGTAGTGGAGAGGGCCAGCCCTGGTGAGTAGGGATGGTCATCGGTGGTGGAACCATCAATGGTTACAAACTATTCACTGGATGACCATCAATGGTTTCACCAACCGATGATCATCCCTGTCTTTTGACTGACTGGCCTTTAGGCCAATCAGAAAATGGGGCGGGGCTTTGCGGATGTCGGGGTCGGAGCTATGTTTTGTGTCCCGTCACTTGGTAAAAACGACAACAACATTCGGTTATGCTTTTACATCGATTGAGGGAAACCATCTGGTTCTCCCCCATCGATGTCAAAAAACATTCGACATCGGCCATAAACCATCAATGATTTTGAATCATCGATGGCCATCCCTATTGGTGAGTCAGTGTGTACTCAGAGATGCTCCCTCTACCGGCTTCAGTGACAGCCGCAGCCGCCCTCCACCAGCGCAATACCAGCACAAAGTCAGCCCCAATTTCGGGACCTACAGCAGCCCTAGCGGCCCCACAGGTGGAGGTCCACCAGTAATCTTCCCGGTAAATATTATGGCCAATCCGCCCTGACCCTATGTAGAGATGATTAACAGCTCCTTTATTAATGTAAACTTTTCATTGTTTTGTCCGAAAATACCATAACTATCGTAGATTTAAATTTTTTTTAATACATTTGTAGAGATATGCACCTAGACATATGTTTTATCGTCAGATCTCCCAGAAAATGAACATTTTTTAAAAAAAAGTAAAGAAAACATCCAATAAGTATAACCTAAATTATTTCCATTTTGGGACCACTGGAAAAAAAAGTATTTGCACCATTATGTAAAATAGAGTACACCTCTCTAAAAACACCTTGTTGACCCCAGCCAGCTTATTTATATAGTCCTGTTTCACACTGAACCCAGAATGATCCATGTCTGCTCATCTTTCCCCATCAGGCTGTGCAAGCTTTGACAAAGGAAATGGTAAAGACAAAGGTTTGCGTTTTATGGTGCACAGAGAAATTGTTTATTTTTTTTTAAATAAAATATAACTTTTATTGCAGTTATTAAAATGTTTTAATAAGTGCAATAAAAGTTATATTTTAATTCTTTTTTAAAATGTCTCTGTGCACCATATAACGCACTTTTTTGTCTTTCCGATTTCCTTTGTGTATAATTTGTTTATGAAGTGGTAGCACCCCCTAGCTTCCTACACTGCTATTTTATAAAATAGCAAAAGGGAACCCTGTATTGTATTCTAAAATATAGAATAAATATCTTGTGCGGTTGGTTTCTTTCTCTGTATATGAATGTGCAAGCTTTGATACTGCCTACGGACGGCCGCATCGAATGGTCAGTGTTTCTCCTTGCAGAGTATTACATCACCGCACTTCAGAAAGAAGCAAGTGATAATGGCAACCATCGCAATCCGAGAATCAAGCGCCAAATCCATCACCAACACCATTGGACTGAAAACATTGATGGTTGTGAACCATCGGTTAGCAACAGCCACCCCTAATATTGCCGCAGACCTCACCGTGGCATGACACAAATCTATGTTATCCCTATAATAGGTGCAGAATTTCAGCATCAGAATGTTACCGGCAGTTGTCTATGTGAATCAACTTCGTGTCATTGTAACTTCCTTACACAAGGTGGCAGTATTTAGACGTGTAATACCGTGAGATGCTGTTTTATGCTTTCTGTGTACTGTGATGATGCATTTTAAATAATTCAGGTACAATTTTAGGAAGGTCACTTCTGTACAAGTGGGATAATGTTAACAATACTGCAGTGGTTCCCAAACTGTGCGCCGTGGCATCCTGGGGTGCCTCGGGACACTTGCAGGGGTGCCTCAGGTTGGTGGTCCAGCACCAAATCAAATTCTTTATGGTCAATGTAATGTAAATATGTGGACAAACAGAAGCATAAACATGTCTACCACTATATAACCAAGCCAAAGGATGACAAGTAAGCACAATTTACTTCACTGTATTACTTCACTGCATTTTTTTCTGAATTTCTCAATACCAAACTTTTAGCTTAGGGTTGCCGCCAAAACAGTGCTGATGCACTAGGGCGCCGTGGTTCAAAAAAGATTGGGAACCTCTGCAATACTGTAATGAAGATATCACAGTTTAACTAATCAATGGTAACAGGAAAAGCTGTTATTTCCTGTTGTGCGACATTATTATTACTATTATTACCAGTTATTTATATAGCGCACACATATTCCGCAGCGCTTTACAGAGTATATTTGTCCATTCACATCAGTCCCTGCCCCAGTGGAGCTTACAATCTATATTCCCTACCACATTCTCACACACATACACACTAGGGTTCATTTTTTGTAGGGAGCCAATTAACCCGCCAGTATATATTTTTGGAGTGTGGGAGGAAACCGGAGCACCCGGAGGAAACCCATGCAAGCACAGGGAGAACATACAAACTCCACACAGTTAGGGATTATGCAACTGTTTTTTCAATAATACATATATGATACTACTGCATGATGGCTGTGATTGTAGTGTGTGCATGTGTTTGCACGATATGAACTATGCACTTTAACATGTGTTGGCGGATCACAACTTTCCTTACGGAATGCGTGGTGGATGCAAAAATTCCCCTATTTTAGCCAGAAATATATTGTTTTATGAGTCTAGATATTAGAATAAGATGCAAAGTGCGCAATTTGTAACTATAGCGATTTATTTGGAGGCGTTCCTCATTTACGGGGGCTCAAATGAAGAGTAATCACACTTCAAATATTTCCTTTCAATTGTACTCCTCCAGGATTAATATGCTCAAATCACTCAATATAATGAAATGCAGTAAATTTATGACACTTTAAATATTTACGACACTTTTAATATACGCAGTGGCGTATATTTAGTTCCGGCCCACATGTCATATGCATTTTAAATGTATTCAAGATGCTCCGACATAACATCATAATTTGAAAGAGATATATTACAAATGTATCCATAAGAATCACTGTACAGTCATGCAATCCTCACCGATGATCAAAACATCAAATAAGTATATGTTTCATTCTCTAATCTTATTCAGTGAGATAAATACATAAAATTACCAAACTGTGTCCTGTGCAAATTACATCTAAACAGGAAACAAAGCAATCAGCTCTTATATTATAATTCTGAACTTACAACCTATTGAGTATATAAACATGAAAATGACATGTAAACGTCAGGATTAAAAGAAGGAGTAAATATATTCTTGATGTAAGTCCTCAGTACTAAATGGTTGCAATAAACCTCAAGAATTTTAATTATTTATGTGGTATATGCTAGTGAATGTCAGGCCTTTCAATCTACTTGACAGTGTAAGGGAGGGCCTCCAATATAATGGCTAGTATATGAGAGGACCTCAAATATAGTGACTAGTGTAAAGAGGGCCTTTAATCTGGTGGCTAGTGTAGGAGGACTTCCAAACTGATGGCTAGTGCATGATGAGACCTTCAATCTGGTGGCTTGTATATGGGAGGACCTCCAGTCTGGTGGCTAGTGTTTGGGAGGACCTCCAGTCTGGTGGCTAGTGTTTGGGAGGACCTCCAATCTGGTGGCTAGTGTATGGGGGACCTCTAATCTGGTGGCTAGTGTATGGGAGGACCTCCAATCTGGTGGCTAGTGTATGGGAGGACCTCCAATCTGGTGGTGAGTTTTAGGTGCTACTATCAATCTGGTTGACAGTGTATGCCAGGACTTTCAATCTGCTGACTAGTTTATGGAAGGACGTGCAATGTGATGAAGATTGTATGCCCGAGTACACTGACATTTATTCTTAAAAAAACCTTTTTGACTGATGGCTTCCCCTTCCGCCACCACTGTATTTTGACTGGTCCTACAGCTCGCTTGCTCTCAGAGGGGATAATGGCAAGATTTGTCAGAAAATCTAGCTAGAAGGTACCAGGGTACTCTGATACTGTATCTAAATATTGTTGGACACATTTAATAACCCTGGCTTACCCATAATGTTATTAGAACGTTGTAGCTGATACCCTTACCTTACGAGTCTCTGACTGCACCTCCCCTCATTTTCCATTAATATTGCTCCAAGTGTCCAGAGAGTGTAAAGATCCGGTCCAGGATGTGTAGAGGAAATGCAGATCCAGTACAGATGTAGAGAGGGAGTCCAGGTATGTCCAGGTCATGCAGGTGCACACTTCCAATACTATATCAGATCCACGTCCTAGAAGTGAGACCCATTGGAGGCATCTAGGAACTTTTGAGCTTTTACTCCAAGTGTAAGCAGAACTTCAGAACTCGTCTATACACCTGGCATGTGTCACTCTTACAGGTGTCCACTGCACCAGACACAGAACTGAATATCCTCACTGAACCCCACATTAACTACAGTTCTGGCCTTATACTATCTTAATACAGCCAAAACTAACCCTCTGCTAACATTCACTTCTATATTAATTCAGTATTGGGACTACTCCCTGTATTATCCTCTTGAGCTAGGTTTATTCTTCTTCTCCCCAATCATTCTTGATCCCCGCCATGGGGAAGGTATGTAAAATAACTAAGTATCTTTCTGCAACCTCAGTGCTAACACTCAGATCACCGCCTCATTTCTATACTGATCTCCTGAAGTTATAGCTGTTACTTGTGTGTAATCTTATTTACTTTACAGGTTACGAGGTGTGCCTGTAGGTCTAAATGTGAATACTGCCTGTGTTAGGACCACAGTCTATAATGAAGCGGTTGGGGCTAAAAATGGGGTCTTTATTATTTTGTTTCCAGCAATACCACTGTATACACCATCATCGATAATATGTTGTGACAGCTTCATCCTTAAGGTTTACGTGAAGCAGTGATGTTCTCTATAAGGAATTGGAATGTAAGGCCACCAGATGTGTTCCCGCCGGACGTAATACCGAAGCCATAAGCCCGAACAGTGGAGATCCCGACTGGGGCTGGTAAGTACCCTAATGCTCCCACTCCCCCCGCCCAACCCTCCCATAGTGATGCCTAACCCCCCCTTCCCGCACCCTAACCCTCCCGGGGGGGTGCCTGACCCTAACCTCCCCCCAGTGGTGCCTAACCCACCCTTCCCCTTGCCTAAGCCTCATCCTCCCTGGGGGTGCCTAACCCTAAGTCCCCCCAGGTGTGCCTAAAACTAACACCCCCCCGCGGCTCACAGTCCCGGCTTACCGTCGTTCGGGATGCCGGCTGTATTATATAAGTCACTATAAAGATCTCTGTAAATTGTATAAATGTCACGAGACCACTCTGTGTTGTAATTTGGACACACATCCCTCTGCTTTGTATACTGGTCACTAGAACAGACCCTGCATTGGTCAGATTGTGCTGGGTTGTTTCTAAATTAGTGATGAGGGGCTCGGTTTTGCCTCGGAGCTTCTCAATTTTGGATCTCAGAATGAGGCAAAACCTCACCTCTAACAGAAAACGATGACATTTTGTCTCATTCTGAGATCTGAACTTGGCAGGAAGATCCGAGCCAAAACTGAACCGCTCACCTCGAGTCTAAATATAGACGTGAAATATTTTTTTCATATATATCATTGCCTGTGTAATACTAAAAGACAAACCATGTCCGCAGGATTTTACCAATACCCAGCTTTGTAGTGGTGCGCTGCTGACGCCAGTGTGTGGTGACCTCCGGACCAGAACTCTGCTAGTGGAAAGACGAATAACTTGAGAAAATCTTCCTATAATTTCATCAGTAGAGAGCCCCTTTCTCCAGATACAGTCTCTGAAATGATAGATAAATAATGGTCAATGAAAACAAGGCAACATCTGAATTCATTATGTGGGGGCTGATGCAGTCAATTTCTCTAATACAGCACCCAGCAAGGCCTCATACGTGTACATACTCCCTGCCACATGGGGGGGGGCTAAGGGGACCAGGGTTGTCTTAACAGTGTGGACCCTGGGCAAAGCAATGCACTGGGGCCCCTACCCACCCATTCATGGGAAAAAAATGTAAATGGTCAATAAAATTAAACCCTCCTGCATGCCCATCAGACCTCCCACACATGCAGAGAGACTCTGTCTGACTGGTCTGAAGCCGGCGGATGAAGTGAAACTGGGACTGAGGTGAGAACTCATCACCGGGGGGAGGGATGGAATGGGAGAGGTTAGATCAGGATACAGTGCACCAGCGGCCGGCTTATAAAAATATCACACATTTACCAACTGGCCACGGCTGCAGGGGGGCAGGTTGGCGGGCCCCTAAAAGCTTCGGGCCCTTGGGCAACTGCCCAACAAGCCCAATGGAAGAGATGGCCCTGAAGGGGACAACTGTACCGGGCCCCAAGGTACAGAGGGTCTGAGGTCTTTATGGTCCCCAACTACTCAGGGTCATGCCAGGATTAAAGTGGGCCGAACGCCACAGCCCTGCACATAGTTCTTGCTGACTGCCTGCCAATCAAGTAACTCCTCCCCTGAGCAGAGTGCTCAAAGGGCTGTGCGCTACCCAGATGAATAAATATTGTGGGCGGCGCCGGAGCTACAGTCAGTTGGCCAGCCCGTCTCCCCATCCTGTGGCATGCTGAGAGTGAGGGATGGGGGGGAGGTGGATCGGGAAGTGGTCAATGAAGGGGGCCGCATAGATATCAGTATACTGTGCCCCAAGATATGTTGCCGGCCCTGCGTGCACACTCACTAGCCTCGGAAACCCATCTAAATATCCCACACAAAATATTGATTTTACATGTGAATTGCTCTATTCCACATTTAGCATGACACCCGGATCTGTTCTTCTCTTCCCATCAGCAGTGCCACCACACCAATCCATATATTTCCACTGAAAACACATGCTCTTGAGCAGAAATAGGCACAAGATGTACGGAAGTTTTATTTATTTTGTAGAACCACATTTTTTAGTTTTTTTATTTGCAGCTTCATATGGTAAATAAGTCTTAAATGGCTGTAATGAACAGTCACAGCCACTAGATGTCTCTTTAAACCAGTGCAACTCAGTTTGCTGGCATTCCATTCTGTTTATTAACTCTAATGTTGTATACTTACTGCAAGCGTTCATTACTGTATGGGAAAACCCTTTCCTTAGGCTGCTGTGGGGAATGACTAGAGCTGTCAACACATGCTGCGATATTGGCAGTGAAAAGCTAAGCCCAATAATAATCTCATTGAAATCAAGCAGGTTATTATCAGTCATGTTTTGTTAAATGTACTGTAGCTGTTTGGTAAATGCACCAAAAGCCTGGGGGCGGGATGTACTATGCATCGCATTATGGATGCGGTACATCCCGCCACCTATAGGGTGCATAGCAGCGTCAATAACGCCAGTATGCACCTAGCATTAGGAAAAGAGCTGTCCTTCACAATGACAGGACTACAGGGTTTTTGACGCGAGCGTTCTATCTGCGCATGCATGCGTTTCTAGGATCTCTGCCGAATATTGCCTACTGCACAGCGATTCAACTTCGATTAGGGAGGCACTGTGGAATCCTTCGCAGAGTGAGTGACAGGCCGTGAGCGTTTGGGGGTGGTGACGGAGCAGTGGTCGGAGAAACGCAGGTGTTCCTGTCTGTTTGAAGGCTGTTACATGGGCGTGCATAAATTAGCCACTGCGATTGCCTATTCAGCTTGTGTACTCACTGTGTGCAGCGAGACTTGCTATTTCTGAGACAGGTCAGACCTGCTGTAATTGTGATTGACGGGGCCGATGTTCTCCGATGTTACCGATACGTAGGATTGCGAGGTATTACGGATGTGAGAGAGAAGCAGTAGTGGGCGTCTCTATACTGGCAGACATTAGCATATTTTCAGATTCATTGCGTGCGTTTACGCAGCTGCGATTCATGCTGAATCAGGCCCGCTGTCGTAATCAGGACGTTTATGTGGTGGCAAAAGAAACATCATCTTGCTTCAACACCTATATCTACTCCTGTGATCACCAAACATCTGTTTTCGTCTGCCGTAAAGTTGAGCCCAGTGTCTCCAAACTCAAGTCCTCTGACAGCTACCAACCACAACTGGTCCATAGGATCCAGCCTGTGGGGATTTATCTGGCACCAACCAGAAGGTGTTGCAGCAGTGATGCCACATATCCAGTAAGCCGTTCCAGGTGCCAGTGTTAGGAGCCTGGGACAAGTGGTTACAGGTTCCGTTGTAGGAACCAGTGTAGTATCTATAATAGGTGCAGTGTGTGCGGGGCACACGGGCCTCCGGGTCCAGGGGGCCCCGCACCACACACTCCACCCATATAATTTTAAACTTACCTGTCCGTGGTCCCTCGGCAGGTGTCAGCGCTGGTCAGCAGGTCAGAACACTGAAAAATGGCCGCCGCTGCCATTTTACGGTGTTCTGCGCATGTGCAGTAGACTCCGGACACATTCTAGTCCCCGGAGTCTACTAATGCTCCTGTGGCTAGCCAGCCACGCCAGTCGGCTGCCGGCCACTGGGAGAGAGAAGGGGTCCCGCACGGGGAGTGCACACGGGCCCCCTCCTCTCTTAAGAGACCCCTGGTAGAAGCCTTAGTGGAAGAAGCAGTTCCAGGTGTCGGTGTAGGAGCCTAGTGGTGACAGTAAGTGGTTGGAGTCTGTAGCAAGCACATATTGATGGTGAAAGATATCACTATACCTTAGAAGTGAGAAGGAAAGTAGAGTAATCTCTACGCAAATTGTGATCGCTTGCAGGCAGAGCCTTCCCTATCATACTCCTGAGATTGATAGAAAAATTATTAGAATAACACTAAGAAGATATTTAAAATTTATAAACACCTTTGTTTAGAGTAATCATTTTTATAGTGAACACTCACCAGCTTTGTGGAGCACCCTGGGACATACGATTTGGTCGGGAGCCTCCCGAGAAGGCAGGCAAGCCACCCGAAAGCCACACCACAGGCAGTAAGCTGCACAGGAAAAAAGCTAATAGAGGCATGCCTCTGAGTATGGGGGGGTGGAAGTGCCTTGAGCACTGATGGACACCTTGGATGTGTCATGTGTCCGCAGGGGGGGAGGCGGGTGTAAGGGGATCCCGGGGGGATTTAGGTTTAGGCATCCCCCCGGGAGTGTTAGGCTAGGGGAAGGGGGGTTAGGGCTAGGGACTGGGGGGAGGTTACGGTTAAGCACCCCTAAGGGAGGGTTAGGGGTGGCCAGGGGAGTAGGGTTATTTTACTTACCTTAATCCCCTCGGGATCTTCACACCTGCCGGTCTTCTGGCGTTGGGATTTGAACCGCCGGCATTCATACTGATTCCGCTGGGTGCATGTCCCCTTCTCCAGTCACTAGATGCCACATGCGCATGTCCCTTATTTATGTTCTGACACACAGTAGTGCCCCTTTGACACAATGCCAACATTAGTGCCCCTTATACACAATGCCCACAGTAATAGTGCCCCTAATACAATGCCCACAGTAGTAGAGACCCTTGTACAATGCCTACAGCAATAGTGGTACTTACACATAATGCCCACAGCAGTGGTACCCCTTCTGCAGTGCCCCCAGTAGTGGTGCCCCTTTTCTGCAATGCCCCCATTACTAGTGCCCCTGTATTAAGCCCCCAATAGTAATAGTAATGCCCCAGTAATAGTGCCCCTAGTAGTAATGCCCACTGTAAGAGTGCCCCCAGTAGTAATGCCCTTGTAATAATGCCCCCAGTAGTAGTGCCCCTGTAATAATGCCCCCAGTAGTAGTGCCCCTGTAAAATTTCCCCCAGTAGTAAGCCCCTGTAAGAGTACCCCCAGTAATAATGCCCCAAGTAGTTAGCCCCCAGTAGTAGTGCCCCTATAAAATTGCCCCCAGTAGTAATGCCCCCTGTAAAAGTGCCCCCAGTAGTAAGCCCCCTGTAATAGTTCCCCCTGTAAGAGTGCCGCGCGCACACACAAAAAAACCAAGAACAGAATACTTACCTTATGCCCCGATACTGCGTCCGCTGCTGTCCGCCGCTCCTCGGAACTATGGGAGAAATGTCATGACGTCTCTCCCATAGTGCCTGTGGGGGGAGCTGGAACCCGGAGCTCAGGAGCGAGGTCCGGCTGCCGCTGCAGGGAGCTGGGCGCCCGGCAAATGGAGCCTCCCTGCGGCGGCCGGGGGGGGCAGTGTGGTGGCGTGGGTTGCTGCGGGAAGGAGTGTGGCGGCAGGAGGGTGCGCAAATCAAAGTGCTCTCTGCTGGCGATCTACGCACATGCATAGTCGGCGTAACCGGCGGTGCGGCCCCGAGGCAGGGTTAGGTTTAGGCATACTTGCCTACTTTTGAAAAAGCATTTCAGGGAGATCGTGAAAGCAGCACCCATGAGTGCAGTGGTAAAGTGGGCGTGTACTGCTACATCTTAGAGGCATGTCATAAAACTGATTAAAGGTGTATATCCACTAGGCCAGGGGTGGCCAACCAGTCAATCGAAAGAGCCGATAGCGTGTCACAAGGCCACGCCCCATTTTTGTGCGCACGCCTTTGGTATAACATTTGCAGAAGCATGACCTTGTGTCACACCCCCGTTTTTAGTCACGCTTGGGGCGAGCCCAGGACATTAAAAATAAAGATTTTACATAATCTTCCCAATATACATTTTTCACTGTTGAAGTGAAAGAAAAAGCCAGAGCAACATAGAAAACATTGAAATAGCCACGTTCACATAAAATACATATTGAAATCCAGAACCACATAAAATCAGGGCCGGTTCTCCCGTTACGCATGGTACGCAGCTGCGTATGGCGCCACATAGTGAAGGGCGCCTCAGCTGCGTACCATGCAAGCCGCGGTGCAGACTATGTCTCTGTGACACAGCTGCACCGCGTGTGTAGCGCTGACCGGACGGAGTTCGGTCAGCGCTACACAGCACACACACAGCCGTCGGCGCCGGCAGCTGTGTGTTTGCTTTAGCAGCTGATGAGAGTCAGACAGACTCTCATCGGCTGCTGCTCCCACTGCCAGAGCCGGACATCTTCCGGCTCCCGCAGTGGGTAATGGGAGTGATGTCATGGCGTGACGTCACTCCCATAATGCAAAGCGGCGGACGGAGGAGCTGGTATTGGCGGCGGGACCAGGACCGGGTTTCAGGTAAGTGTTTTTTTTTTTTAATTTTCATTACGTCTCTACTGCGGGTGCACTACAAGGGGGGATTACTAGGGGAATACTACTTATGACACTACAGGGGGTAATACTACTGGGGGGCGCTACAAGGGGGGATTACTAGGGGGGAATACTACTTATGACACTACAGGGGGTAATACTACTGGGGGGCGCTACAAGGGGGGATTACTAGGGGGGAATACTACTTATGACACTACAGGGGGTAATACTACTGGGGGGCGCTACAAGGGGGGATTACTAGGGGAATACTACTGGGGACACTACAGGGGGTAATTCTATTGGGGGCACTACAAGGGGGGGATTACTAGGGGGGGGCACTACAGGGGATAATACTACTGGGGACACTACAGGGGGTAATACTACTGGGGGTAATACTACAGGGAGGAATACTACTGGGGGCACTACAAGGGGGGGATTACTACTGAGGGCACTACAAGGGGGGTCCACTAATGGAGGCACTGCATAGGGGGTACCACTACTGGGGGCACTGCATAGGGGGACTACTACTGGGGGAACTATATAAGGGGAATACTACTGGGGGCACTGCACAGGGGGGACCACTACCGGTGGCACTGTAAAAGGGGCACTGCATAGGGGGGCGCCAAAAAATATACTTGCTTACCAAAAAATTTGGGCTAGGGCCGGCCCTGCATAAAATACATTGAGAATGCCAGTGCCCATTATGCTGTGCCCCCTGTAGTTGTGCCCCATATGCAATGCCCCCAGTAGTTGTGGCCCTTCTGCAATGCTCCCTGTAGTTGTGCCCCTTCTGCAATGCTCCCTGTAGTTGTGCCCTTTAATCAATGCCCCCTGTAGCTGTGCCCATTATGCAATGCCCCCAGTAGTTGTGCCCCTTCTGCAATGCCCCCTGAAGCTGTGCCCATTAATGCCCCCTATAGCTGTGCCCCTTCTGCAATGCCCCCTGTAGCTGTGCCCCTTCTGCAATGCCCCCTGTAGCTGTGGCCATTAAGCAATGCCCCCAGTAGTTGTGGCCCTTATGCAATGCCCTTGCAGCTGTGCCAATTATGCAATGCCCTCTGCAGTTGTATCCCTTCTGCAATCTCCCCTGTAGCTGTGCCCATTAAGCAATGCCCCATTAGTTGTGGCGCTTATGCAATGCCCCCTGTACTGTGCCCATTATTCAATGCCCCCCAGTAGTTGCCACTTCTGCACTGTCCCCTGTAGCTGTGCCCATTAAGCAATGCCCCCTGTAGCAGTTCCCCTCCAGCAATGCTCTCTGTAGTGGTGCCCCCAGCACTAGCTCCCCCCCATGAAGAAACTCACCTTTGTGCTGGCACCGCTCCACGATGTCAGGGCTCCCGAGTCCCGCCGCGCCATCGCTGCTGCTTCTGCCTCCGCGCCGCCGCTGCTGCTTCTTCCTCTTCCGCCTGCTGGATCTAACTGGATCCAGCAGACGCGCGGGGTCATGACGTCACCCGCACACTGCATTACTGGGAACGCTGGCCTCTGAAGCGACAGCCTAGACCCCTACCGTAGGGTCTCGTCGCAAGGCCGATGGTCATGATTATTGCGATGGTCTCTTGGCCGCTCGCACAAGCTGTGGGTGGTCTCCCACAGCTTTGAGAGCGGCCGGAGAACATAACAAAAAATGGCCCCAAAAACCCAGCGAGCGGCCAGCGGCAGCGAGCGGGTCTGAATCAGGACCATTATGCCTTATAACCAACACAGGGAAATTATACTAATTATCCCATTTGAATGTGTATATCTTTGTTGGTTAGGTAGCCTATAGCAAGCAGGGGCGTGTTTGATAGAGAAAGTTTATATAAGGGGTTAGGACTGTGGGCCAAAGCCTCTTTGTTTCCAGGTTTTAGTCAGAGACAGAGCTGCTTCCCATTACTGTGCAGTTTGTGATTTAATTTCTTTTGTTCTGTCAGTTACCTCATATTCTTATATCTCTCAATTTTCTATTTATACTGGTTTATGGCCCTCATTCAGAGCCGCTCGCTAGCGGCAGTACGCTCGTTCCGAGCGATGTTTGCACATCTGCGCATGCGTACGGTTTTTAGTACGCATGCGCGAACCAGTCAGTGCGGCCGAAAATAGCGAATGCCTGCTATTTTGAGTGACAGAATGAGGCGTATGTGGGTGGTAACAGGGGAAGGTGCTTGAAAACGGGGGAGTGGAATTCGAACACAGGCGTGCTTAAAGGTCAAAACGGGCGTTTTAAGGAAGTGCATAATTAATACAGCAGCGTCATTGACCACGTCACTTGGTTTTTTTTAACTCAGAACTGCTCGCAAAATAGCGGTTGAAAAAACCAACCACAAGAATAGCGAGCAGTTCATACGCTGTACGATGTACTCGATTAATCTAATAAATAGCGGACATGACGTATGGTGCGAGCGGCCAGGGGGCGTTTTTATCAAATAAACGAGCGTATGTTTTGCTCGCTCGTTCAGACTTAGAGGTGTGAACAGACTGCAGTTTGCGAACTGATCATTTGAATAGCCACCCCTTGTTTTTGAACGAACGACCGCAAATAGCGAACGGCTCTGAATGAGGGCCAATGTCTGTGGAAGTGCAGGTCAGGATGTGATTGATATTAAAGCGCTTATTATTATGTGGATGTTTGAATTCCCCGCCAGTTAACATGTTGCGGCAGGTGGTACATTGCAAACATTTGTAGCAGCCATTTGTTTTTGTTAAGAAAGAGGTTGGTCCTTGTTCTTTCTTTTTAAATACACTAATGTCTGTGTGCACAATCCGGTCTCTGATATTACGTCCATTTAAGAACAAGTCATGGGTTTGACATCTCAAAAGCATGTAGATTCACTGTCTGTGGCTACTATAGGCCAGAGGGCATTGCTGGCCCTTTGTAACACTGGGCTGGATGTGGAGTAATGCGGTTTCCAGGTTATTCTTGATCCTTTCACTTTAGAGGTTGGTTGTAATAATGACATTGTGTTCATGCCTTTGACTTCTCTCTTTTGTTGTTCCAATTGTTTAGGATCATAGCCTCTGTTTTTGAATTTGTAGATAATTTGATCCAGGGCTTCATCCAATTTTGTGGGGTCACTTGTAATCATAGCCACCCGTAGCATTTGTGATCTGGGGAGCCCACGTTTTAATGACACTGGGTGATGGCTTGATGCTAGTAGTAAACTATTTTTATCTGTTTGTTTTGAATAAACTGAGGTGATGATACTTCCTCTATTAATCGTGACCTGTACATCCACATAGTTAAGTGTTGTTGTGCTGGATTGGAAAGTTAATTTGATAGGTGAAGACCTCCCATTGATCTTTGTCATCAACGTATGGAAACGTTCTTCTACCCCCTGTCCAGAACATAAATAGGTCATCTATATATCGACAAAATTAGATGATGTATTTCGAAATCTCCGGATCCTCAAAAAACATCTGCTGTTCTTCTTGCGGCATGAAAATGTTGGCATACATGGGTGCCACGTTGCTACCCATAGCACATCCGTAGCCCTGTAGGACCTTTCCATCTAGCAGACTACTGCCTAATATAGTCTGTGAAGACATGGATCAACATGGCTCAGCCATCACCTCACAGGGCACATCAGGATTCACAGGGATCACCAAAGTACATGGAGAATCATACAGCTTCACAGTAGATGAAGCAGAAGGAATTCTCTTTATGGAACCACTCACATTAGGAGATGAATCCAGTAACAATTAGGATGTATTTAAACAACTGTTTAGAATGAAAAAGAGGGTAATAGATTTCCAGTTGCATGGTATCTCACTCTAAGAATATTACCGGGAAAAACGTATACCGAGAGGCTTCAGGGTTAGAAACACACCGACAATCGGCCGCTTTAACCATGAATTTTGCCGCAGATGGGTGGGAATACTAATCAAATGTGGCATGGACTTGATGCTCCTCGTAATCGAGGAGGCAGGAAGAGAGTTAAGAATCATTAGAGATCAAATAGCTGGTTTTGAAATTTCCAATAAGCAAACGCTTGAGCAAGAAGTCACACAAGAGCTCCATCAGAAATTGAAAAAACAATGCGAGAATTATCGAAGGGACCTTATTAAATTAAATTTAAACAAAATAAACATCAAATTGTTAAAACAGATTAAGACGAAAACAAGAAGGAGACAACCATTCTTTAGATCAAAACAAAGTTGGAGAAAAAGAAGAGAAAATACCTCAGGTGACCCAGGAACATCTAACAGTGATAGTGACTTTGCAGCACCAGACTCAGAAGGACCAAGTCAGTTAGGGCTCTATTTATTAACATTATTTTTACTAAAATAAAGTGAAAAGATGTTTTCACACCCTTTTCACATTATTTTAGTTTCACCTACAGTTACTAAAGGGCAATTGGAGTAGAATTCGTAAAATTCTACTCCAACCCCTAAGTATCACTTATTCTGTAATCAGATCGCATTTCCCATAATTGTAATGGGAAATGTGATCCGACCAAAGTTACTAAAAATAAATTGTAAAAAAATATCGGGGGAAACCCTGTGATAACAACGCCACCTGGAGGTGGCGTTATCCAGGGTCTCCCCCCGGTTACCAGACTGCTACTCTGCTCTAAAAGGCAGAGCCTGGAGCCGGCCCCAGTGATCAGTTGTGTGGTCTAAACAGACCGCAAGCTGATCACTGCAAAAATAGTACAAATTTTATTTTAACTTACCTGACTCCAGGGACTGGTGTTCGGGGCTCCAGTGATGTCTCCCAACCTGCACTGAGGCCCGGTCATCAGGTGATCGGGTCCCAGTGCAGTATGGGAGATCAGCTGACCGGAGGACATGGAAGACATCACCGGAGCCCGGATCATGCAGGTAAGAGTTATTAAGGTAGAAGGGGGGGATGGGGGGTCCAAGATCACAGGGGGCGGGGCTTAACAATGGGGGCGGGGCTTAGCACCGGTGGGGGTAGCAGCGACGATCGGGGCACTGGTCACGGTATTTTTATTTTTTCGAAAATACCGTGACTAGTGTGTGGAGGTGATTCGCAGGGACAGAGCTTTCTCGCAAGCTCTGTTCCTGCAAGGGATTTGTAGTAAATCCCTGTGATATTGCCTGAATTCACAATGCGAATTTAGTCGGTAATATCACACTACAATCTGCATTATAAATGCGGATTGCAGTAAATAGAGCCCTTAGTCCCTTTAGAGGCACCAACTATGGCCATAAAAGAACCGACAGGACTCCCATCTGCCGGGGGGGCCAATACCAGAGGATCGAAAAGGACGCGGAGGCAGGAAGACACCTTAGTATATAATCTATCCTCCAAAACATTTAGTGACACTGAAATGAGAGTCCTAAATAAAGGACTCTCGTTTGTACCAACAAACCCCCATGATGAATTCCAGTGGCAACTAGATTTACACCACTTCTCACGTAAATTTAGATTACGGGATTTTTTTCAGAACAAATCTAACAACATGGACTCTATAAAATGTTCTAAATTTCTGCAACAGAGATCGGTGTCCAGATTTGACCCACAGTCCCACAACTCTGCCATAAAAACATACAAGACTTTTGAACGACTCAGTAACTAGGTATAAAATGGCTAATCCTAGAATTCACTACACTCTTACCAAGGATGAAAATCAAGCGCTTTACCAACTAAGCAATTATAGGGACATAATATTCCGCCTTGCAGATAAAGGTGGGGCTATCGTGGTCCAAAATCGGTCAGATTATCAAAAAGAAGCAGAACGACATCTGGCTGATCAACAAGTATATCAACAGTTACAAAGAGATCCGACTGCAGAGTACAAAAAAGAGCTGGATGAGTTGCTACTACTGGCTGAACAGTAAGACAAAATTTCAAATAAATTAAGAGCGACCTTAACACAAGATCATCCTGTAGTACTGATAATGTACTTAGTACCTAAAATCCATAAGAGTCTCCAGCAACCGCCGGGCCGCTCAATCATTTCTGCCAGAAATTCTTTATACCAGCCAGTGTCTCAATTATTAGATAACCTCTTGCAACCTCTTCTTACAAAACAACAGACGGTCCTCAAAGACACAACCACGTTCCTCAAACATTTGGAACAAATTAAAGAAGTACCTAATAATACTCTGATTTGCGTAATGGATGTCTGTAACCTGTACACGGTTATCCCGCATGCACAGGGATTGAGGGCTGCTAGAGATCTACTAACTGCAGAAAACTCACAAGAACTGGATTTAGACCTATTGTTGTGTCTTTTGGAGCTCACATTAACATGGAACTATTTTCTATATGATGGCAAATTCTTCCTACAGGGCTACGGATGTGCTATGGGTAGCAACGTGGCACCCACGTATGCCAACATTTTCATGCTGCAAGAAGAACAACAGATGTTTTTTGAGGATCCGGAGATTTCGAAATACATCATCTATTTTTGTCGATATATAGATGACTTATTTATGTTCTGGATGGGGGGAGAAGAATGTTTCCATATGTTGATGACAAAGATCAATGGGAGGTCTTCACCTATCAAATTAACTTTCCAATCCAGCACAACAACACTTAACTATGTGGATGTACAGGTCACGATTAATAGAGGAAGTATCATCACCTCAGTTTATTCAACACAAACAGATAAAAATAGTTTACTACTAGCATCAAGCCATCACCCAGTGTCATTAAAACGTGGGCTCCCCAGATCACAAATGCTACGGGTGGCTATGATTACAAGTGACCCCACAAAATTGGATGAAGCCCTGGATCAAATTATCTATAAATTCAAAAACAGAGGCTATGATCCTAAACAATTGGAACAACAAAAGAGAGAAGTCAAAGGTATGAACACAATGTCACTATTACAACCAACCTCTAAAGTGAAAGGATCAAGAATAACCTGGAAACCGTATTACTCCACATCCAGCCCAGTGTTACAAAGGGCCAGCAATGCCCTCTGGCCTATAGTAGCCACAGACAGTGAATCTACATGCTTTTGAGATGTCAAACCCATGACTTGCTTCTTAAGAGGACGTAATATCAGAGACCGGATTGTGCACACAGACATTAGTGCATTTAAAAAGAAAGAACAAGGACCAACTTCTTTCTTAACAAAAATAAAATGGCTGCTACAAATGTTTGCAAATTACCACCTGCCGCAACATGTTAACTGGCGGGGAATTCAAACATCCACATAATAATAATAAGCGCTTTAATATCAATCACATCCTGACCTGCACTTCCACAAACATAATGTATATCATAGTGTGTCCTTGTGGGCTATACTATGTGGGAAAAGCTATAAGAAGTATGAGAGAAAGAATGGCATTGCACAGAACTGCCATAAGATCAGCAATAGCTGGCAAAAGTAGTGACCAACCTGTGGCTCGCCACTTTGCCGAAAAAGGAAAGTCTAACCACTTTTCGTCATCAAATAATAGATCATGTACCCCCCAATCAGAGAGGAGGAGACAGGGCAAACCGTCTGCTTAGAATGGAAGCAAAGTGGATAGTGAGACTGAACACTACCATACCATCTGTATTGAATGATAAAATTTGCTGGAACACTCTATAATATAATGTACAAATCCTAGTGACTTTTCTAGTTTGATTACATTAGGTTCTTATTGCATTCTCCAATGTACTTATTATTATAATAATTTATATTTTCTTTGACTCCTACTTGCTCCCAAGCTGTTTTATTTTATGTCATGTGGATGCTGGTATTTTACTCTCCCTTTCTGCTCACTCTTCACAGCGGCCAGCTCACACGCAGCGTCTGGTTGCTTTGACAACCAGCAGAGCCGACAGTGCATCACGTCATCAGAGGGAGACTCCCTCTGCAGCGTGCAGTCGCGCGCTCCCTCCCTGACAGCACACATTCACCGGGTGTCTTTATTATAGGGAAGACCTTTTAACATTTTTGCTTCTATGTATCCTTGACAAAAAGGCTGTATACGCCCTGAAACGTTGGATTAAAATGTATTGCATCTAAGACCTCCAGTGCCCCCTATTTTCTTTCTATGTATATATTATATAGATGAATGTACATGTATGTGTGTATATATATATATATATATATATATATATATATGTCTCTGTCAAACGCTGAGATGCTGAACATATCCCATACACACAATATGTCCGTGAACAACATTGTTCACAGACATATCGCGCCAGCTGTGCAGCACAGCCATTGCTGTGTGTATGGGCGTTCAGCCGATTGCCCTTACACTTGCTGCAGTGGCCGGCGGGGAGGGGGTCGCAGGGCCACAGATGATGGTTGTTCAGTGTGTATGAACAACCATAATCTGCAGATATATCCGTCAGGTGTGTACCCACTTTAAGATTGGTGGTGGATTATCTTTAGGGGGCACCAGACAAAATCTTGCCTAGGGAACCAAATTGGCTAGGGCTGGCCCTGGAGCACCTGAACGTCATCAGGTATTTGCAGTTAATTAACAGCATGCAGCTGTCATCCAGGGACATGGCTTGGCGCACTTATGATGAAGAGAATTTTGTCGCAAGCAAGATGGCAGGCAGGTAATGGACCTAGGGTGGAAGGACGTGGAGGTGTGGCAAGAGGTCACGCAGCCTTCGCGTCTAGTACGGTTTGCCCGAGCTCACAGCAGGCGTCTGGGGGCAAATGTTTTGCGTTTATTTATGCTTTCTGTACGCAGGGGCGAAAATTTCGTTTTTGTAACCTCTGCTTGTGATGTGGCGGCAACCACCCAGTTTCCAAGTGTTTCAAGCTGGGTGTCCAGCAGCAGCCTGCACAACCAGCAAAAGTCACCGGTGCTAAGTAAGGCTCCATCCCCTGTCCATGTCGAGGCGATGGCAAAATGGTTGAGTTGGTACCCGGATTTGCAGGATGCAGAATTTTTGTTGGATGGTTTCAGTTTTGGTTTTAGTTTACCAATTGGCAGGGCTGTAGACACAGGTTCACCTAGAAATTTAACGTCTGCGTTTGAGTTGCCTCACATTGTAAAGGAAAAGTTGCCAGTGAGGTTGGCGTTGGGCGCATGGCTGGGCCTTTTGCTGAACCCCCCCCCATTAAGGATCTTGTTGTTTACCCGGTGGGTGTGGTTCCCAAGAAAATTCCCGGAAAATACAGGCTCATTCAACATCTGTCTCATCCACCAGGCTCGTCTGTAAATGATGCCATATCCGTTGAGGTTGCCTCGGTGGTATACCAGTCATTTGACGATGCTGTGGACGTGATTAGGTGTTACGGTCCGGGCACACTGATGGCTAAGATAGATGTTGAGTCAGCATTTCGTCTACTTCCTTTGCACCCGGAGTCATTCCGATTTATGGGTTTTCGTCTGGACAATGGATATTACATAGACAAATGTTTGCCTATGGGGTGTTCTGTGTCCTGTGCTGTTTTAGAGCGATTTAGCACCTTCCTACACTGGTGCGTGGAATTTTCTTGCGGTGGTCATGGGATAGCCCACTATCTTGATGACTTTCTGTGTGTTGGCCCTTCCGGTTCAGACAGATGCAGTTATCTTTTGTTTTCATTGCAAGCACAGTTTTTTCATTTTGGAGTTCCCGTTGCTGCAGATAGAACTGAGGGCCCTTCCTCTTGCTTGTCATTCCTTGGTATAGAGATTGACACCTCTGCGGGTTCTTGTCGCCTTCCTCACGATAAGATGGACAAGTTGCGCAATGCCATAGCGGAGTGTATGGCTTCCAGTAAAATTATCCTGTGTCAGGCGCAATCCCTCTGGGGCCTTTTAAACTTTGCCTGTAAGGTTATACCAATGGGCAGAGTTTTTTCGCGTAAGTTGGAAAGGGCCACGGCTGGAGTCACTAAGCCGAGACATTTGCTACATTTATCCTCAGAGATTAAGCGGAACCTGTCTGGGTCTGATTTTAATGGCATTTGGTGGTGGATGTCTCCAGCCGCTGACCATTTTCAACTGCAGCTGTTTACCGATGCAGCAGGCGCCACGGGTTTCGGGTGCTACCTCGATGGCGCCTGCTGTGTCGGCCGGAGGAAGGGGTGGGGAAGGGTTTGACTCAGGATTTGCTCCTTCTCGAACTCTCTCCCATAATAGTTTCCTTGGAATTCTGGGGGGAACGGTTGGGAAATCGCAGCATTGTGATCAGGTGTGACAACCTGGGCGTGGTGCACGCGATCAATCGGCAATGTGCTGCTTCCCTGCTAGTTTTGTGCTTTCTAGCGCAGTTGGTTTTGACATGTTTGCGCTGTAACATCATATTAAGGGAAGACAAGGGGTGGCTTTTTCTGCGTATGAGTCGGTTATGATTTAAGTGGCATTTTCTGGGAAATTTCACGGTGCCTTGCGGGTTTGCTGGTGGCATCTTCCAAAAGGGTTGATGCCACCATGCTCCGCTCGGATGTCCTTGTAGGTGAGAGGTCTGTTCTCTATAGAATACGGCGTTCAAAGACTGACCAGACTAGTAAGGGTAGGTGGATCTCGTTGGGTCTGTCTATGGACGAACGGATTTGCCATGTGGCCCTAGCTACGCATAACGCATTATTGCGGCCAGTGGTTCCTGGTTCATGGCTCATGCATATGGACAGGACTCCTCTTATGAAGTGACGGTTTGGTTGGTTTTTGAAGCAGTTTGTCATGCTTAGGCCTCTCGCCTTAGGACTTTGGAACTCAATCTTTTAGATTCAGCACTGCAACCTCAGCGGCAGCTGCAGGTTTCTCGGCGTCAGAAGTTAAGTCCCTGGGATGTTGGAAATTGGCCAGCTACAATAAGTTACATTAGACCCGGTCGTTAAAGTGGCACATGTATAAAGTTATGTCGCAGTATGACATTGTTATGTTTATGGTCATGTGTATCGTCCACTGTTCAATTTTTGCCTACTGTCTTGTCTTGTCTGTTACCCTGTCCATCCTACTCGGGATTAGGTACTCTCCATTGCTGGCAATGGGAGTCTTGAGGGATTTCACAATTTTTACTTGAACTGACGGACTAATTCAGCTATTTTCAATTAATTCGGCTCTAGTCTATACCTCGCAAGTTTTTATTTTACCTCTTGCTGAGTTCACATGTTTTTTCCCAATTTCCCCCCACCCATTCTTTCCCTTCGTGTCTTTTTTTTTGTTTGTCTTAGCCACTTTAATTAGCAAAGTGAGTAATTAATAGCACATTTTTATTTTTTGGCAGATCCTTACTAATTTACTATCAGATCTTACTAATTTACCATAATTTATCTTAAACTTATTGTTTGCCCACATTTACTAATGTTTTTTATTGTATTTATTGCTTTTCCTCCACTTTTGGGGTTGCGCTTTGATGTACGGCACATTTGGGTAATAGGCCACTCGTATATTTTATGGGCTTCTAGGTTTATGGCTTCAGATTAAGCACCAGTCTATGCGGTTTCTGCTAGGGTCCGTTGGATAGGCTTTAGAGATATGAAAAGGTGGCATTCTTTTTGTCCTAGACTGTTGGAGTCCACTTTGAAGTTGCGATTCGATATCATCAATGATTTCTTGAGACTGATGTCAGCCTGGCCCTCGTGTAGACTCATTTGGTCTTTCATTTGAACCTCACAATTCTGCAGTAGCTAAATCTGTGGTGACCAACGATGGCCGTGTGGGTCCTCATGTGGGAATTCAATTTTGTTTGTTATCTGTATAGGCATGGCAAGGTCCATTTAATGGAGGAGGGTTTGTCTTGTTTGTCGAGGATCTATTTAGGGAATAGGTTTTATTGGGGTATTTTTTGTATGATGTCGGTGCGGTGGTTCTATGAGCAGAACCTTGCGGAGGTGGGAAAGAACGGCAGCTCACCGGTCCGGGTGCAATTATTTAGTTGAGGTGCACTCCCTTCGTTGACTGGTAGTTGGCTGTACCAACCTAACGAGGGGCAGTATGATCACCCAAACGGGTGGGTAGTCAAGGTAGAAGGTGAGTGATCCTTTTTGTTGCTTATAGGGGTTTTTATAGTTATGGTCGTGCACCCTGGGCGATATACACCTGCTATGCCTGTTGTTTGTGTGTGGGCATTGCAGATTTGGCTGATTTCTGGCCGTCCTTTCTTTGCCACCATATATCCTTAATTAAATAAATAATAAATAAATTATTATTGCTCCAATAAATCGCCATCAAGTTATCTTCCAAATCTACGTCTCAGTGTCTTTATTTTAAGGGTAAGTGTTTTGCACGCATGACACACCTCATCCGATAGATGGTTTACAGCTTCATAATGGGGGTAAGGTGCAATCAGGGAGATTGGTAGACTTTTCAGGGAGAGTTGGCAAGTATGGGCTTAGGGGTAGGGTCATGGTTGCCGACTTTCTGGCTGCCCCTTCTGGGAGGAAGCAGCCAGATCTGCAGGGGGGCATGGCTGGCACAAGGGGGTGGGCGGTGCCCCACGACCGCTACACAATGCCGATATTAGACATTGTGAAGCAGGGTGTGGGGCCAAAATTACGCGATTCAGTGTGAATTGCGTCACCGCCCCTCTCCCCCTGCGGGGGTTTCACAGGTAATTGCGGAGGGTTCGGGGGGGCTTGGCTGCCTTTCCGGGGGGCCGGGATCGGCACCTGATTTTGTGGAGGCTCCCGGCCGAATCGGGAGGGTAGGCAAGTATGGGTAGGGTTAGCCTACTTACAGATAGTCTGGGGCGGATCTAAAATGGGTGCAGGGTGTGCCATATTTTTAATACTTACCTCTCCGGAGTCCCACATCGGTGGTAGCAGTGCATTAAAAATCACCTGGAAAATGTCCGCCGCGGCCATTGTCCCGGAGTTTTGTGCATGAACAGTAGGGAAATCGCTGGAAAAATGGCGCAGAAGCATGTGCAGCACAGACTAGTGCCCAGAGTTTACTGCTGCAGCGCTGCGCTCTGTGCATTGCCGGCCGCTGGAGAGAGAGGAGGCGGCCCTGGATGGAGACTGCACATGGGCTCTCTCCTCTCTTAATACGCCCCTGCCGGTAGGTGTTGGCATTGTAACCCAGTCGGGATGCCATCATCGGTATACTGAGCGCCGGCCTCCCGTACCCAACCCGCTGTAACATTTCTGTATGTCTTTTTAGGCACCACCCCATTACCTCCCAGTCACCATCCAGGTACATTTCTGCTGCCGTGCGTCCAAGTCCGTACTGTAATCAAAACGCATGCTCGGTGCAACTCAGGCACATAAGGAAAACATTGCTCCACTGCTTCAGACAATGTTGTTGCATCCCACCCCGAATAAGACCCATGTTATGCTACACATATATGGCAAACAATGATATTTTTTACCGTTTCCGGTGTTGGCGATAGTCACAGAAAAGGATATGTTGAAGCAATTAGGGAAACAT
Organism: Taudactylus pleione; assembly: GCA_031769625.1. Classification (NCBI taxonomy): domain Eukaryota; kingdom Metazoa; phylum Chordata; class Amphibia; order Anura; family Myobatrachidae; genus Taudactylus; species Taudactylus pleione. The sequence continues at coordinate 1,977,124 of JAUIMM010000322.1, read as the reverse complement.
ATTTTTTGCAATTATTGACTGTTTTTTGTAATGCCAACACAATAAATATATGTTTATTCTAATGCTGCAAAAGCTGGTCCAAATACAAATAAAAACATTATTTGCTAAACAGCTGCAATCTGAAAATATTTGGGACACCGAGGTGCAATCCATGTCTTGTCACGAAGGGGTTAAGTGTGTCCCAGATGGGCACCGTACGGTTGGAATCAAGTTTCTTCCTTAAATTTAAACTTTTGGAAATAACGGAATGCACTGGGTAAAACCTAATGAAGGACACATTATTATCCATGTACCCTGTGGAAGGAATGCTGTAATATGTTGCAGATTAATGGACAGGGCCGGCCCCAGGTCTGCTAGCACCCTGGGCAAGAATTTTTGGAGCGCATGCCACCAACCCAACTATGTACATAATGAAAATATCATTCAAAATAAATATGCCCCCCCCCCCACAGGAAGAAAAAAAAATCACACATTGCCCCCCTACAGATAAATAAAACACAAACACTGGGCCCCACAGTAAAAAGCAACACACATTGGCCCCCATTGGAAAATAAATAATTGTCAGACACTACACTCGCTCCGCTCCTGGACTTCCCACCTAATGTATGATTGCAGTCACCTGTGTTGAACTAGGTAATAGATGAGACAGGCGTTTCACCACAGGTGGCTGCAATCATACATTATGAAGGAAGTCCAGGAGCAGAACATTGTGTACCTTATGGAACGAGTCATGTTGAAGGGTCTGCGCTCGTAGGGTGGCAGTGGTCAGCAAATGGAGGTTAGTCCGTGCAGCAGATGTCTTAACTAGAGGGTGGTTCCTTAAACAGGTAGAAAACAGGGACAAATAACGCATGGTTAAAAGCAGGTAAAGGTTTCCCAGTTGCAGCCAGTGGCATCAGGCAGGGTTATGCTGGGCGTTGTGGTGTGCCAGGTGTATGCACACTGTAAGAGCTTATACACAGTGGTGGCAACGGGGTTTACTCATATGCACACAGCGGTGGTGATATTGGCCCTCATTCAGAGCCACTCGCTAGCGGCAGTACGCTCGTTCCGAGCGATGTTCGCACATCTGCGCATGCGTACGGTTTTTAGTACGCATGCGCGAACCAGTCAGTGCGGCCGAAAATCGTTGGTACGCAATATAGCGAGGGCCTGCTATTTTGAGTGACAGAATGAGGCGTATGTGGGTGGTAACAGGGGAAGGTGCTTGAAAACGGGGAGTGGAGATCCGAACGCAGGCGTGCTTAAAGGTCAAAACGGGCGTTTTAAGGGAGTGCATATTTAATACAGCAGCGTCATTGACCACGTCACTTGGTTTTTTTTAACTCAGAACTGCTCGCAAAATAGCGGTTGAAAACACCAACCACAAGAATAGCGAGCAGTTCATACGCTGTACGATGTACTCGATTAATCTAATAAATAGCGGACATGACGTATGGTGCGTGCGGCCAGGGGGCGTTTTTAACAAAAAAACGAGCGTATGTTTTGCTCGCTCGTTCAGACTTAGAGGTGGGAACAGACTGCAATTTGCGAACGGATCATTTGAATAGCCACCCCTTGTTTTTGAACGAACGACCACAAATAGCGAACGGCTCTGAATCAGGCCCATAGTGTATAAATGGGTCTCTGTTGCCTCTATGCAAAGGTGCAGGTCAGAGGTCGCACCTCCATGGAGAGTCGATAGGTCCTACTGCCTGGCGGCTACAGGTCAGTAATCAGAGGCAGCACATATCAAAAAAGCAAACTCCCACAGAAGACTTAAGCTGGCCATACACGGGACGAATTTTAACACAATTTTGGCAGTTTGTACAGGTTGGACAGACCAATTGTTTGAAAATAGTTGTATTTTGAATTCTGCGACCCAGATGCGCGTCCCCGCCGTCGTCTAGTTGGATCGCAGATCAGATGGTTTTGCAGAGAGATCTCAACTGATCGTGTACGATGTGATACACTTCTATGCATCTTATCCAATGATCTTAATGATCACTCGTACACCATTTGACCATATCTTATGAAGAATTTCAAGGGAAATCGTACAACTGATCTTACCAACTTTGAATCTCACTGTGAATTGGGGCAGGCTTGCCTACCCTCCCGATTTTCGGGTGCCGCTCCCGGCCCCCCGGAAAGGCAGGCAAGCCTCCCGGAAGCTTGCGACCCTCCCGACCTCCCCCCTGAAAAAAACGGAAACCCCCGCAGCAGGGGGCCAGGTGACGCGATTCGCGCAGAATCGCGTCAACGTGGCCCCGCCCCCTGCTTCACAATGCTGAAAATAACAGCATTGTGAAGAGGGGGCGGAGTTACGATGACGCGATCGTGCGTCCCCGCCCCCAGTGTGCCTCCAAATGGCCGCCCCCAATGGCCGGCCCCGCCCCCTGCTAATAGCCAACAATCGGCTCCCTCCCGGAAGGCTGAAGCTGATTGTCGGCAAGTATGAATTGGGGCCTTTATAAACATACTTTAAATGAGTTGAAGACACAAGCAGCGCCAGAGATTGTGACAGGGCTGCTTCCTGCCTGGCTGTCTCACTCACTGATCTAAAAATTCAGGGAGCCGAGCTTCTTATGAAGGCTACAGGTGCAGCTGCTTAAAACATCCCCTTGATGACGGGAACATCCAGCAGAGAAGGGTTGCTGACATTGACCGGCATAGTGGGGACGGGGCGTGTGGCATGAAGGGCGTGGCTGGTGTCATTGCCCTTACAACACAATGCCGAGATTGTGACGCAGGGAACAGTGCCATGATGACGCGCGGGTGTGTGTTGCAGGGGGTAGGTGGCCGGCCGGGACCCTTGCCTGCTTTTCCTGGTGGCCGGGAGTGCCACAGGACTTTCGGGAGCCTCCCGGTTGTTCCTGCAGAGTAGGCAAGTATGCTGCAGGGGACAGCAACTGACTGCCTGTACTGTGTGCCTTCCACCTCCCCTTCGCCCTCAGTGTCCTGCACAGCTTGTGTGACCTACATGACATCACACGGCCGCATCAAAGATGGGTCATGGACCAAGCCGCGTCTGAGCCAGAAGATGAGCCCAGACCAGCCACGGCCTGGTTCAGAAGTTTAACCAGGCTAGAAGATCAATGGTTGCACTGCGCCCCATATAAGGTGGCGCCTCTGTGTGGCCGCGCAACTCAAATGGGCCTTGAACCAGCCCTATTAATGTGCTCAAACTCCAATTTAAATTGCAGTTAAAATAACTAGCGTTTGTGGGCTACATGCAAAAGCAGCCAGTATTGTACCCTGCATGCAAACACACAACAAAAGAAGTATTTGCACCCCTTGCAGTGCAACATGGTTTATTCCAGATACAGTAACTTGCTGCTTTTTGTGCTTTGCCCCAAACTCAGAATCAGCTCCAGTATGTGTTTGTGACTGTGAATTATTATGCACTGGTGACGGATAATGAAATATTGTACTTATTCTTGTCATTTTACTACATAGTTGAATTTATATAATCATTTTTTTTTGCACAAATAGCAACTTTTACAAAAACCTGGGTTTACTTTCACTCTACAACGGGCTGCAGATACCTCCAGTAATGGCAGATTCATTGGCTCACTATTGAATCTTATTCTATAGTTACACAATTATTATTGAAACAGATATGGACATTTTATTATGTCAGGTAGCAACTGTCACTTTCTATGTAAACTTGGTGTCCAACATTAGGTATTATAAAGTTTTTAATGGCCAATCCAAACCTGCATGTGTATAATCACCAGTATTAGGGCTTAGCTTTGAATACCGCAGTGTTAAGGTGCGTATCCACTAAGAGACACAGAAACAAGTTCATGATTACAACATTGTCTGTGATGTACCTACAGTGAACGTTCAGGGTAGGCACCTCAATCATCCCCGTACATGCTCAAGCTGACGTTTTCGTCAGGTTGACCAGCATGTTCGGGCGATGATAGATGTCAAAAACGACCAGCGGGCACGCGCATTGCTGGTCGTTTTTGACTTAAAACTGCCCGATATGCGGATGATTAATAAGCGATTCAATGATAACGATGTCGTTATCGTTCAATAGGCCTGTTTAATCGCATGGTGGATACGCACTTAGTATAGATAATGTTGCCTTTATAATAGGGATGTGCACCGACCCCTGTCTTTTGGTTTTGGATCTTTATCTCTTTCAAGGTTTTGGATCTGGATTTGGTTTTACAAAACCACCTTTGCTTGTTTTGGTTTTGGATCTGTATTTATTTCCAAAAAATGATTAAAACAGCTAAAACCACATAATTTGGGCCTGTTTTTGTTCCTATAGTATCAACCTTAACAATTATTTTCAGGCATTTCCAGGCATTTTAACCACTTCACAATATTGATTTCACTATGTTTCACCAATATAGGCCAAAGGCTGCAGTGAGCTGGCTGGCTAAAGTAACTGGCAGAGCAGCAGCACAAACGCACGGCCGTTTAAAAAAATATAGGACATGTATGAAAAATTGCCACACAGCAGTGGCAGACAGGATGGCAGTTTAATAAACGATAATAATGTCAGTCGGCAATGCCCCAAATTGTGCCAAATGTAAAGAAAAGAGGTGCCAGGTGGAATTGTCCTTGGGCCCTCCAACACACTCTTATGTGGGATATTAAAAAGGACATGCACAGTTTAACAAACCAAGCACTTTAGCCACTAGGACTGACACTTTAGTGACTGAACTCCTTGGTTTGTTTGGGCCCCCACAAAACATTTTTTGCAAGGACTACCTTCAATTATTGAGGAGGAGGTTGATGATGAGGGTGTGGGTGGTGGAGATTGCATGTGCTGATAGCTGATACTGGAGCTAATAACTGATCGTTATTAATTTGCAAATTATTATAAATTTTGTTAACCAATTGCATGAACTCCCTGCAAATGATGTAACAGGGATGAGGTGCCTAGATGGTTAACGTCCCTTCCTCTGCTAACTTTGGCTTTACAAATGGAACAGATGCCTTCACAACTGTTGTCAGAATTTAGATTCAAATAATTCCACACCCAAGATGTTGCTTTTCTGGCTTTCTTTTTATCATTAGCAAGAACTGCTGCCACTGGTGGCTGATTTACGCAAACAACATCCTCATCATCAACATTCTCATTGGCATCAGATAGGACACAAATTGTCCCCTCATCCCCCTTTTGCACTTCCTCCACACTATCATCCTCACTTTCTATTATTTCACCATTAATACTAGCAAAGCCGTCATGGCGTCAGTGATCCGCTGTGCAACTGGGTGACAGCTGTTATACTTACTTCCTACTTCCTCAAAGGATTGTTTAATCGTCAATTGTTTTTTTAAATTACTACTAGTAGTAATCTTCTTTGTCCCTTTCTGGGATGAAGATCCACCCCCAGCAGCAGCAGCTACAGGCGTAGCACTCAAGGATCCTTCTGAGGAATCACTGATAGGAGAGGAGTCAGTCATGCTTATGAAATTGGATGCAGCAGGACTATTTCTGATCACGATTGAGGATGTTGATGTTGCAGGTGTTGGTGATGGAGATTGCAGGCACTTGGATCTAACAGAGAGAAGGGAGCAGCTAGGTGACGCTGGACTGATTGTTGCGTTTTTAGCCAAAGTTTCTGAATTTTGCAAACATTTTGGAATTTGATGAATGCGCTGAAAGTGACGTAACAGGGAGGAAGTTCCTAGATGGTTAAGGTCCTTACCTCTACTCACTGTTGCTTGGCAAATGTTACAGATGGCTTAACAACTGTTGTCCGGACTTGGGTGGAAATAATTCCACACATGAGAAGTGGATTTTTTTGTCTTTTGTCCCGGCATGACAAAGGACTTTTTCATACCATGGGTAACAACTGTTACCTGATTTACACAATCATCATCCTTGGCATCAACATCCTAATCATCCTTGTTAGCGCTAACTACAGAAATATCCTCATCCTCCTGTTGCAATTCCACAGAAGCATCCTCAATTTCTGCGTCAGCATGTTAACTTGTGCTGCTCATCCCCACATTTGCAGAGGTCACACAAATGGTGGAAGGATGATCCTCTTCAAGTACAGTATTAGTAAGGTCAGGCTCACACATGGTAACTGCGGACACACTTGGACTTTACTCGGGGATCTGTGACTTTTCTGAGTACACAGTTGGCTCATGTGTCTTAGCGATTTCAATTTTTTTGACACTTCTCCAGGGAGGGCTTACATCATCATAAGATGCAGACCACCAGTCATAAATAAAGTCCAAGGCCTTATCCTTTCCTTGCCACTTTGTGTAGTAAATGGCATATTGGCTTTTTTTTTCTCTGCAGCTAACTAAGCTTTTAATTTTTTTCTTTAACACTGTAAAACATTGCTTGTTTGATTTTAAATGCCCTGACTTAAGCCCTTGGGCATCGGCCTTCGTAGATGACGTTGACAGCCTTGCATTGTCATCAGGACTGTTGGCAGCAGCTGCAAGACTAGTATGTGGTTCCTGCTCGCCTCTCATTATATCGTCCTCCATATCAACAAACTTACACTGCGGTCTCTATGGCAGTGTCACCGAACAATATTATTTTTACACTGGGAAAGAGCACGCCTGAATGAGGCATCAGCCCCTTTATGAACAACACAGACAGCACCCCTTTTTTATTGACAACAAAGCACCCCTGCCGAGTGCGGACAGAAAACCCGCAGAGTCACAACAACGTAGACGATAAACTGAGGCAGTAAACAATAATAGCGCAGCTAAGTTGCTAATGCACACACACACCAAAAAAAGAGAAAAATAAAAGCACTTTTATTTTTTTTACACTGGGGGTGAGCACCCGCCGTGGACAACACTGCACCCCTTTATGGACTGCAGCCCTAGCCTGATGGACAAGCCAACAACACAGTAGCAGCCACAGTTAAGTGACAGGACAAGTGACACAGCAGCTGCAGCACCCACTGAAGGAAGCCCCCCTTTATATACTGCAGCGGGCAAACATGGTGGCCACACCATTCGTCTGAACTCTCCAGAATGCTTCTCGAACCAATTCCATTGTTGTAGGGGTGCATTTAGTTATCAAGCAATGCAACGTAGCGGCTACCAATCATTGAAGTGTTCACGCGGACCAGTGGACCCAACCCATACCACGTGAACACACCATTATGGAACCACCACCAGCCTGCATGGTACCCTGTTGACAACTGAGGTCCGTGGCCTCATGGGGTCTGTGCCACACCCAAACCCTACCATCAGCCTGAAACAACTGCAACTCATATGACCACGCCACATGTTGCCAGTCCTCCAGGGTCCAATTAGTGACATCACAAGCCCAAGTGAGGTGCTGTGTTTGCTGTCGTAGTGTTAACAGGGGCACTGTGCTCCCATATCCCATAGAAACGAAATAATTCTGCACTAACCTTCTGGATGTGGATGGGATTTGAGCCAGTGTCGCTTGTCTGTTACCACGGAAAATTCTGGCCATACACTGGTGGTCACGATCATTAAGCATCCGTGGTCGGCCACTGCGATGTCCACAGTGGGTGGTAATGCCTTCCGTGAGGTATTCCCAGAACACACATCTTAGATCGAGGAATGTTGATTGTCAGCACTACTTTGGAAATGGAATGTCCCATCCGTCAGGCACCATCTATCATGCCCCATTCGAACTCCGATAATTCACGTCGCCTTGCCATAAGCAACCTACTTGGTGTTCAAACGGAGTCACGAGATGTCAGGTTACAACTGATGCAGATATGGACAGATGCTTGAACATAGGAAAGGTTACGGCTCAAAAACTGCATTAGGGCCCGGGGTACATTTTACACGGACATGGGCGTTTGAAAGCCTCGAGTTAAGATAGCCATTATTGGACTGATGCAGTCTGGGACATATGCACATTTGCGAAGCGTAACTTCTGTTTTTATGCGTTCTGTATGGTCTGGAACTGGTTGTACACTTCTTTGGGCCATGCACAGTTGTACGCATTTCAGTCCACATTTCCTTTTGCCGCTGAGTAGGCGTAACTGGACCCTTAATGGGGGAGTTCTCACCAGGGGCGTATCTATAATGGGTGCAGGGTGTGTGGGGCACATGGGCCCGTGACCAGGGGGGCCCACACCACACACCCATATTTTTAATACTTACCTCTCCTGGAAAATGGCCACCGCGGCCATGTTCCTGGCGTTTTGTGCATGCGCAGTAGGTAAGTCACCATGAAAATGGCTGCCGCATCATTTTACCGGTGACCTACACATGCGCAGTAGACTCTGGGCACAGACTAGTGTCCAGAGTCTATAGCTGCGGTGCTGTGCTCAGTGCGCTGTGGGCCGCCAGAGAGAGAGGAGGGGGCCCTGGATGGAGACTGCACACAGGCCCCCTCTCAATACATACGCTGGTTTTCACGTAACCAAGGTTCAGGGAAGGAGTGGTGACGCAACCACGGGCTGTGCAGAGTTGGGCGGAAGCTGCATCTTTTGCATAAGTTTGGGTTGGTCCCACTGATAATAATGACAAGTCTACACTGGCAAAAATAGGTATTTTTAGTTCCATGAACGCAACGCAGGAGCAATTGCGGGCGCCTTGTGTTCAACTCTGCAACAGCCCCAATGTTATCAATTTTTTTTGTTAATTTTTGACACTTTTTGCAGCCTTAATTTTATGAGCAGGAGCAGTCTGGGCAGTAACAGACCAGACTATTCTAAAAAGTGTTAAACTGGTTGTAAAATTCACTAGTAAAAAAAAATAAGTGAAAATACCAGAAACATTAAAGACCCCCAGGTGCACACACCAGCGGGCAAATGGCCACACATACCGACAGAAACAATGACAGCAAACTCCATAGCAAAAGCCACAGGAATAATAGAAACAGAGAAAGTATATTTAAAAAAAAAAAAATTAAAATAAATCTTTTGCTAGTAGATATAAAATATGTAGACATTCAACTGTTCCAAGAACAAAACAAAAACGTACAGGTCCGTCTTTCTTGCTCCATAACTCATTCAAAATACTTTCCGGAATGTCTGCAACTTCTAAGAAGCACTGTGCATTCTGCGCCCTATAAAATGTTGTTTACGTATTTACTTTCTGCTTAAAAGATTCTGGCACCATTTTGCAAATGCTATTAAACGGTTTACGATTAAACAATCTGTTGAAGTTAGAAAAAAAAAAGGTGTCACCGGCCTGGGGGCACTTTCTGTTTTACGCTACCAGGATACCTTTTTTTATGTTAAAATATACCTTTGATTTCCCAGTAAAATATATGCAAATGTTTTTAGGTTTTCGGCATTGGTAGGAGCTATGGCCCTAATTCAGAGATAGATGCGAATGCTGCCGCATCTGCGAAATTGTACGCAGCCGCTGTGCACAAATATGTAAATGTCGCATCTACAGAGATTTGTATTGAGGCTCACCAGCGATATTAGCAAATCCAAGAGTCTGCGTACAAAGACGGAACATATTTGCAGATCAGTCGATTATTGGACTTCTGAGTAACCCTATGGTCTCATAGAATGACTGACGGAATTGAGATGCTGGAGCCACGTCTACTGCGTACGGACCTGGCAGTTACAGCATACTCGCCTACCCTCCCGATTTGGCCAGGAGCCTCCCAAAATTCGGATGCCGCTCCCGTCCCCACGGACAGACAGGCAAGTCTCCCAGCCCCAGCAAGCCGGCTGTATAAACCCCGGCAGAGGGAGGGGCCAGTGACGCGATTCGCGCTAAATCGCATCATCGTAGACCCGCCTCCTGTTTCACAATGCCTTTAATCTCGGCACCGCCCCCATGTAAACACTGCGTCCATTAGGTCCAAAGTTGTGAGATTAGGTTCTAGTTGGAAAAGCACTAAAAACAAGATTAAGCAATTGGCTATCACCTAATAAGGAATATATTTGCTACACCATATTGTTAAAAACATACTTGAATATTACACCCCTTTGATCCCCCCCATCTTGTATTTTAAAGAATACAAGATATTGTACTTTATCCTGTTTCTTGTTCTGTATTAATTAGCATTTACTTTATTAACATTCTAGCATGGTAAGATCGTTAAAATATTACACAACTCTGTTCCAGCTTTAACATCGTTTAAGTCCAAGAAGATTACACAATGATGTGCTGGCAATGCACGTTTGATGTTTTGTAACATGCCTTATTATGACACTGTAGAAAACATAATAATTACATTATAGTATAATACAGTACGTATAGTAGACTTGCTTACTGCTTACTATGTGTAGTTTTGAGCAGCACTTTAGCAGATCAGTTATCACGTTTGGAAAATGGATGATACTTGGTCAGATCCAGTCATAGTCAAATCGAATTTTCCGGCCGTCCTGGTCTTAGATGCTAATCAGATTTGTTGCCCCTTTTGAACCCACACAGGGTTATGCCAGCAGAGCGGTTACTCTGAGTGGGAGATTTAAAAGTGGGCCAGGGCAGAGAGGAGTCCAGACTGATCAGCTCCTAACTGTCATTTTGCAATCACAGCCTATGACATGGCAGTTAGGAGCAGATTGACTGTCAGACGCAGGTGCTATGTTCCATGGAGCGACCTATGTAGGTTATTTTTTTTACGTAAAGCAGCTGATTAGCGCCGCAGCCAGAGGGACGTTTCTGTACGAACTCCATCAGCTGCGGCATTAGCATAAAGCTGCAGTAGCGCTGCGGAAAAAGTTGCAGTCGCACCGGCATTAGCGTCCACCTTCTCTCTTCCTGTGTCCAACAGATTAGAGCTAACACTCTAATCTGTCTCCCGACTGTCCTGCATTCAGCCCAGCATCCTGCTTCAGGGCTCTGCCCGCTCGCGCCAGTCCTGATCCAAAGTAAGAGGACACTTCCAGCATAACCAGCAAAGAGGTGCTGCAGCAGCTGCTTTACCCACTACGCAGAAATGCGATACACATCTTCCTGCTGCTAATAATAGCTCCCGCTTTGCTGTTACCACGCGTCTATAAATAAAGATGATGAGCCTGTCACTGACACTCGGTGGTATTACACAATTACAGTATATTGAATCATTCCAGCTATTCCAGACACTTTTAAGGACTTGCCTAAGAAATGGGCAATGTAATGCTGATCTTTGTTACCTACAGTAGAGAAGTCACCTATAACATTACAAAAGTTTGGTTTATTAGAAGTGGAGATGTTGCTCATAGCAACAAATCATATTCTGCTTAATATTTATCTAGCACTTTAAAGAAGATAATAGCTAGAATCTGATTGGTTGCTATGGGCAACATCTCCACTTCTAAAAACTCTCACTTTAGTAAATACACTCATATGGCTCTCATAATAGACCAGAAATAGCTCTCAAACTGGGATTATTTTCAGAAAGATATACTGTATATATTTTTTTTAATTTAAAATATCCATCAAATACTGGAATATTGAAAATATTAGAAGTGAAGATAGGTAAACCTAATGGATTTTTCTGGGGAAAGTGTAATAAATTGGATTATTTTATTCTTTATAAAAAATCTAAAACAATATCCACTAATCTTTGGGAATTTATAACAATCATATAGTAATGAAACTAATATAATAAGGGAGAATCTTTTATTGAGGAAGAAAAAAAGATCCATAGACACACCCCCTAACAACGGTATCCAAGCACAGAGTATTTAAATCACATCAAGGGACTTGCTCGGCTTGCCCTGAGGAAGCCGGACATCCGGCGAAATACGTATTGGCTGTAGTCAGTTCAGACCACTGAGTCACAGTCCGGGTGGTCCACAGTGTTAGTGCGCCTGAAAATCCCGGCGTCTATGCTAGCGAGTGGTCAGAGTATCCCATACGGCTGACATGCAATAACGAGGCCGCGGCTTATACCACTCTAACAGTCCATGGTGTCAGCGCGTCTGACTACCACGGCGCGTACACTAGCGCGTGGTTGGAGAAACTTCAGACGGCTGACTAGTGACACATATGAACTATAATATTTATTTGTATGCACATCTAGCATGCACATAAGCGTATATGCTTAGATAATACAGAAAATGAATTATTACTTTATGATATATACATAATCATATGTGTCACATTATTAATATCTATATGGAGTCAGTGTGTTCATGTCAAGAATAAATATATTAATATAAGAATTCCTATATTTTTTCTTACAGTAGTAGTGCACGACATATCAATTACATCTGTGTGCAAACATTAAAACAAATTATGTGAGACTAAACACGTGGGGCACATTAATAAGTGTTGTGGAACGGATAGAAAAATTATAAGAAATATAAAGAATTATACCTACAAAGGTTTTGAAATATGTCCTTTATCAACACATAAATGAGTCCCTAAAATAGGAATTCCAGATAATTGTAAACAGATATGTGGACACGCTGCATAAATGTACCAACAATTTGTTATAATATATATAAACTGTGGTGCTTACATTGTTGCAGTTGCTCTTTCTAACCATAAATAGATTATTTCGTGTTTTGAAAGATACTTATTGTGTTGTTATTAATTAAACAATAGCATGTTATAACAACTAATATATTTTCACTTGATAGGTGAATACACAGAATTATACGTACACAACTGTATGCATCAATAAGTTATCATATGAATGAAATATAAGAGCCAAGATTATTATCCCACTGTGACTCAGTGAAACGATCTCATTGATTTTAAAACACTTTTTCATACTATTAGCACTTCTTGTTCTGTTTTTATTTAAAAGAAACAGCAAAATACAAATACATGTGTTTCATACATGAAATAAAGGTTAAGTTTTATTATTTTAGTAATTAATTTTGAGTGTCTTTGTGTGCACCTAAATAGTCTCACATTGTTCTTCTCCTTTTTGATGTGATATCATTATCTAAACTAAATATAACCATTTATACATCTATTTGTGTGGACAATAGAAACAGTGGGGGAGATTCAACTCAGTGCGATGTTCAATAGCGGCGGGAATGAGTTCCCAGAGCTATTCAAATTGTCCACATAGCGCACTGCACTTACTGTAAGGCGGGAGATGAGGTTACGGTACCTAATGCCGGGTGTTAGTCGCGGTAACCTGCATTCTCTGACTTAGTGCGTGCATTAACAGCATTGCGACCAGCACCTAAGCCCGAAACCAGCATCGCGGCATTAGAAATCACTAGTTTAATCAGATTTCTGCCCCCACCTCAGGAAGGGGAGAGCAGAAATCCTCTAGTTGGGGTTGACAGTGAGGCCAATAGAATAGCTCCGGGAGCTCATTCCTGGCGCTATTCAAAGTAGCACTGAATTGAATCACCCACAGTCTAACTTATAATGAACTGTAAACGCTGTCGATCCAAATTGAACGCCTTTGAGCTCCGCTTTTCCGGAGGTTCCATCATGGTATTTTTCCTCTTCTGTTGGTCACCAGCAAATAAGAGTAAAAAGAGAAATAAGAAAATATAGGAAATAAAAAGTGTTTTATTTGTTTTGTTTCCATTTCAAAGTAGTTTCATAAAACAACAAAGAAACATATCAGACTATTTGTCATAGAAAATAGTAACACAAATAAGTTACGTGTCTGTTAACAGCATACATTCAGGATTAATACCACTTTGGGTTCGCTATGAAGGACATTTACCAAATTAATTATTTCCCATGTATTTTTTACCAAAGTCCATAAGAGCGGGGTCACAAATAACGTGCAGTTTATAAACGGCTATTCTGCAGTTGTAAGAACGACTGATTTATTAGGAGACATGTAAGGAAATGTTTTTTTTTTACAGGTCTATGGAAAATCACCCGTCAGCCACAAGACGCATAGCGCTGCTGTCCAATTTAAATCACATGGTCTGAATGAATGATGTAAAGTTATGTATCTTTGCATCAATCAGTTATTGGAATTTGCATTGCGTATAAAGATGACAACCGAGCATTAGGTGAGACGGCAATGATAGATTTGCTATCAGGTCAATGTAAAAAATACCAGGTGGGGAAAATGTATAAAACGTATTGCTATGTAAATCCCAAATTCTTCTTTAGGTGTTTACTGTATGATGTCTTATATTTGAATTTATAAATATTTGATGTTTTAGTTAGTTTGTTCCATGTTTTATGCTAATAAACAATAGAGACAGCTATGCTACATAATTACATACACAGTTACACAGCTTAATGGGTCCACATTGGTATCACAATAATGCATTAAGGGCCCTGTGACAGCTGGTGTAGGACACCTTACCTATAGGTGTTACCTCCAACCCACCACCTGAAAAAAAAACCCAAACACAACACACAGAGAAACGGCAGATTGGATGGACCTGTAGGTTAGTTTCTTCTGTCTAATTTCATGTTTCGAGGGTTCTGGTTGGTGGAGTCCACACAGACTAGGGCTAAGGATGCTAAGCTTCAAAGGTGCCAACTCTTGGTCCGCTTTTGGGAATTAATGGTTATAGGTAAAGGCTTACAGAGGATACAGTGAGCTGTATTTATTACAATATGTAATAAGCCACAGGTTTCACCACTCTTCAGCAAAACCTATATATATATATATATATATATATATATAAAACAGTAAACTTCGGCTCCAATTTCAAAGCTATTTTTTATTTTAGAGGTAATTATGGTATTGAAAGGCAGGTCTGATTTGTGGTGTTGCATAATTAAAGGAAGTGCCATGGGATATAGTCAGACTAATTCAAATACTGAGCTTGTGGCTTTCAATGTATGAATTAGTGGCGTATTTACTGTACTGTAATTCCGCCACTAGTTGCTCTGCCGCAACAGAGTGTTGTGGTATTCACACAAGGGCATGTCCAAATATGGTTGCCCCACCAGCCTGGGGCCGGAAATCTCTGATGGTGGCCCTAATAGTGCTTTGGTATTCGGTATATGTAAACTACAAATTACACATGGGGACAGCAAGCTACAATATGGCTGGACTGTTGATAAATTCAGCACACATCTACTTTACTAGTGGAATCCATAACTGGATCATCCATTAGCCAACCCGGGCTCCTTCCTAGAACCAGTAGGTACACATGCTCTCTGCTGTCAACTTACTGGCAACAATTCAGCAGCTCTCTTGCCTCGGAGGACACAGGAAGAAGGTTCTCGGAACAGTGAGTGAGTTGGGAGGACCCTGAACAGAGAGTGATATTGGGGGGGGTGGGGAAGAGAGAGAAAGAGTGTGAGTGTATGTAAGTATAGGGGACAGCGCATTGCACTGGTTCACTGCTTATGGGGTCGGTCAACCCCTGGCCCCATCGGATCTTAATTTGGCTCTGGTGGTATACAAGGAGGGCTGTCAGCTCTCTGCTCTGAGTAATTCATATACTGCGAATCATACGACAAGTGTAGCTTTTGAATTCTGTCAAATGATGATATAATGCAACAATAAGTGATACAGAATCTGCACAGAAGCAATTATGTTTTAATAAATCTGCAGTGACAACCAAAGACCAGAGCGGTCATACATGTTCTCCCGTAGGCATTTACAGGAAACTATTTTTGGAATCTTCCTGCTGACAAAAATAAGGTTAATCTGATTGTACAGAGCTGAAATATTCAAGTTATGTACACATTTATACCATAGTGCAGCACCTTCAAGAGTCTGCAGGCATCACTGTTGCCATTTTTTTCTTTCTAAGGTAAACTCATAGTTGCTGACTTATCTAGCAGGGGGCAGCCAGGTTGGTGATGTGGGGGCATATGGAGCAGTTAAGCTGATGGGGCTGTGTGATGTTGTGTTGTGGTCCCACCACTTGTTGATTACGGCCATTGTAAGGTGGGGGGCAAGGCTATGAGACATGCCCACTTTTCTGGGCATATGGGAGAACCACCTGAGATTCGGGAGTCTCTTGGACATTCCAGGAGAATAGGCATGTAAGGGTAAACTGCTAGGGGTAGATCCATCCATTGGTGATTTTAATCATAACATAAAAACACTATAGATAAATTGATAATTCCCTAAACTCTAAATTCTATTAAAAGTCTTTTTAAAATCAGGTGATTTTTGGAGATTTTACACTGTTCAGCAAAATAACGTTTATTAGGATGGGTAGTACATTTCCATGGGAGCAGAAAGCCCATTAAAATGCATTGTCAATAGAAATTATTGGGAAAAACATTGCCAATCACAAACAATGTGTACAGGATTGGTTGAGCAGATCTTGATCTCCAGCCATAGGACTGCAACAAAATACTAGAGGAATTTCCATTTTACCCCATTCACTGTCTTCCATGATATGCCGGGACTGGTAATCCCACAGTATTTCATCTTTTAATTCTTTTTAATCTGTTTATTTACTGCACAGATAATTTTCCCATTCATTTCAACCAGCAGCAAATATCTAAAGGCTCTCAAAACCTATTGAAATGCTTATTGTCCATTGAAATAAATAGAAATTAATCTCACTGTTTTTTTGGGGTAATCTTGACTGTCAGAAACCAGCAAGATTATATTTTGGGGATTCCCATGGCAAATATGTAAAATCACCCTCTAATAGAGAGCCCCTGCTCTGCGCTCAATGATATCTGTGATTAGGAGATGTACTGTTTGGCGATTTGTCTTCATGGGGGGGATGCGCATAGCGAAGCTTTTGGTAGATTGGGGGCATTGCCGTAGAAATTTGACCACACTCTGATAGACCTCTGCCTCAGCAATGAAACATCTTCCCAGTAGGCAACAGTGATAACATAAGAAGGACCTACTTGATACACACAAAGGGGCGAAATACCAAAAAATACACTTAATAGAATCTGTGTGGTTATTTCTCCAATAACAGGAGTCCAAGTATAGGATATCCAACATAGGAGTGTAAAGGTTCCATTTTGTATAATAATCCCATTTATGGATAAACAGTTACCCCAAGCCTGTTACTAACCATTACTGCAGGAAACCTGTACACAGTGATGTACAGAACCTTACAGTACCGTGACAAATAGGAGGAGGGGGGAATGGTAGTGAGTAAGGAGGTAATAAATATTGGATAGAAAGCAGCTTTGATGGGCGGGAAGCAATAATGGGGTGGGGGTTGTCACATGCGGTTCATAAAAAGAAAAATTACAATAAGTTATATTTCTCAATATATATACACACATATATATATATTTATAGATATATAAAATTTACAAATAGAATAACAACTTTATAATAGCTTACAATGTAAACCGCTTAGTACCTGGGGACAGGGAAAATAAACACACACATCCTGCAGCAGTTTCCGTTCTACACAATAAGAATCTAATGCAAACAGGTCTCATTTAAAATGTCTACATGGTCCTACTTTGTCCATAGCAAAGATGTGCGAGGCTGATTTTCAGATTATGGGGCTGTGTCAGTGTTGGGAGCAAAGCAAAAATGAGAAAGTACCTTTACACCTGGCCAATACCATGTTGAACTGCAGGCAGGGCTGGATTATACCTTTGGGGGGCCCGGGGCACTTTAGACAGGAGGGCCCGTCACCACTCATTCGTCCCTCCCCCTCTTGTCAGTACCGCCCCCACTTGTCACCCGACCCACTCCCATTCGTCCTTCGGCTTGCACGGGACTGCACAGTGCAGCAGTGTGCTTTGGCCAGGAAGGGGGGGGCTTAATCCGGCTCTGACTGCAGGTGGGGGAGATATACAATGTTCAGAGAGATGTAGACACGAGTTTGAACAAGTTCATATTACATCTAAATTGTAGTGTAAAAATAAAGCTGTCCAGTAATTGAGGCTACATGCAAACACAGCCAATATTTACCCTATTAAATATAATAAATGTATTTGCACCCCTTGCAGCACAACATGGTCTGTTCCAGATACAACGTTACTTGCTTTTTTTGCTTTGCTCCCAAAATCAGAATCAGCCACTCTATCGGTATAGGGAACACATAGGCGATAATCCACGGTGCCTCTTCTGATACTGTATTAACTGCTGGTAACAAAACTCCGTTTTTCTGTTCACTTCAATGTGCAAATTCAAAGTGAAAAGGCACTAAAATGTAGAGAGCACGGAGAGGTGGCGCTTTTGTCCCGGGTGCGCCGAGGTCAGCAGCGTTCCTGTTTGTATCCAGTTTTCTTGCTCCTTCCCGACATGGTAAAGTTAAAACCACTCCTGATGGCAGCTGTTGCTTCATGGCTCTTGTGGCGCGATTCAAGGAATGTGTAATGCAGGCCGTTGTGCCGTATTGTAAACAGCTTAAAGGAAAACAACAGGAGCTCCATTCGTTTTCCCTAACCACAGTAAACCACGGAGAGGTTCACCCTCTGCCTTCCCCAATTTTACGTCCTTCCGCTTCTGCTCAACAGGGTGCAGACACAAGCCGTATCAATCCGGATCCAGCGCCATCCAACCTGCTTGTCATCCATGGTCAGTGCCCGGACATAGGATTGTTTTGGTTTACATTCTGATATCCATTGTCTTTTATCCACCCCTCGGCAACCATTAGTGGTGCCACCGGCAGGGTTACATTTGGTTTCAAAAAAGTACTGCTTCAGAGGTCCTGTGAGCGTCTGAATTTCAGACATGATGGTAACGGTCTTACCCCGAACATCCACAGCTGAGCGCTTGTCAGTAACCCAGACGTTCATGCTATCACATACAGAAAGATCTCCCCTCCGAGAGGGGCTGATGGACTCCGACCCCTGTGCCCGTTTCACCCGAGAAGTCCTATTGGCCGGTTCTGAATGCGCAACTACCTCCTCGGCCAAAAACAAAAGTGGGGGTCCTGAAGGCTCCTGACTAGAGAGGGCCACTCTCGGGGAATAAAGGTTCCATTCTTTGCCAGACATGTCGGGGTAAGTGGTTGCCAAGTCTGGGAAGATCCCATCATGTAGTCCCTCAGTGAAATTATGGGGTTCCTGTGGATGGTCTGAGGTGTAGTTGGAATTGTCGGGGCCATAATCTCGGTCAGTGCTCTGGTTTTGGAAGGGGGCGGCGCTGATGGCACAAAGGTATGAGATCACCATGACATAAAGGCGGAGGAGCATTACTTAATCCACCTCAAACAACTGCAAAGAGAAGAAACAAATTAATTAGTCTTTATTCCAAACTGCAGATTCGCACAATATACTCCACATAAATGCAAAGCAGGACTGAGCACAAGGCACGCACCCAACAAAACGAGCAATAAAAAGTACAAATCTAAAACAGAAGGTCATTATTCTTAAAATCAGAGGTATCTAATTATATAACTTCCACAGCCGCCTCCTCTGCATTTCCCCATTTAGGACAAGGCTGTTACTCCTTTACGTGAGTGGCCACGTTCCTTTGCAATGTTCTCATAGATCTGTGGTGTGACATCACACAGCCAGCTGGATGCATGCAATAAAGATTTAGGAAATGCGCGCTCTCAGATGTGGGCGCATCAGTCCGCAGCTACCTGGGTGAAAATTTATCTCGTTTACAATCAAAATGACCTCTTAATAATTCGGCATTAAAAATTTATTTGAAAGGTTGTATAAAGGTGGCACCATCCCTGTGGATCACGTTCTGGGTTAATGTTGTCGTGGCTAGAACTATACCCTGGACATAGTAAAACAGCTATATGCTTTTGCTGCCATCCCAAAGGGTTAAATTACCTACAAGACCGGCATTTACTTCCATTTCACGAGCCACTGATGACTGCAAATACAATGGAATGCTGAGTAAGATACCCACAGAAAGTAACGTGGTACTTCAGACCACAGAATGGCTGGCTATATGAGATTTCACTGACATGTTGCTGAATTCAACATAAACTTTTACTTGTATAGTCCACTGCCGCAGTGGAGGTTACACTCTATATTGCATACAACATGAGCAGACGCACACCAACTAGGGCTTAATTCATCCAAAGCCAATTAACGTAACCAGTATGTTTTTAAAGAGTGGGAAGAGACTAGAGTACCTGGAGGAAACCCAGGGAAACACGAGGAGCACATACAAACTCTACACACATAAGCCCCATATTTCCAGGTCTATGAATCAGTGACAATATGCACAAATACTTAAAACTCAATGGAGAAAAATAAAGAACACACATGGTTTAATGCTGAGTACACACCGGCCAACATATCGGACATTCAACTGAATGGCCGACATACCGCGTGGGCGTCATCCAGTGTGTACAGGCGATATGTCTGTAAACGGCATCGTTCACAGACATATCACGTCGGCTGTGCAGCACAGCCAATGGCCAATATATCTGCAGACATATCGGCTCATCGTGCTGTGTGTACACTTTCTGAAGAGGACGCCGATGACTGGGTGGTCACATGTAAAAGCCCGCCCAGCTGTGACATCAGGCACGACACAACGTGCCGATGATTGGCAAGTGTGTATGCACTTACCAATCGTCAGACAGGATGGCGGAACGGCCGGGCGCCCGATCCATCGTCCTAGTTTGTACCCACCTTTAGAGTACTGTTATGTGCATAGAAGCTGTGGTCAGTCTGCAAGTGTCTCATAACAGAAACTTAAAGCAATCCGTTATCGGCAATTTTCAGGGGTTTTACAGCATTTTCCATATATACAATGTGATGCATTCCGGTGCTTAGTCCCGGTATGTAACGCCATCACCCAATAGAAGACTATGGGTTTCTTTTTGGGATGCTCCCCCTGAGAGGAATCCAATCAGATCCCTCCCATCTCCCCCCAAGGTCTGCGGCCTTCTGCGCATGCACAGAAGGACGCCAGAGGGACTTCTGGGTGTTAAACCCGGAAGTCCATCTATCCGGGGGCATCACAAAGGATGGCTCTTATCGGGAGAGCTGTCCTTTGCGGTATGTACCCGATAAGAGATGGGAAGTACAGCATCATGGATGCGATACTTTGTACTTGCCGCCATTTATACTGTAACTGTTGAATGATTATCTCTACTATAAACAAACCTTAAGCCCCGTAAACACTAGACGATTTTTTTAACGATTTGCCAGATTCCGACGCTTTGGAACGTCAAATCGTTAAAATCGGCTAATGTGTACGCACTGTGTCGGCCCATGCGCGCTCCTATGTGGTCTTCAGTTGAATCGTCAGGCCGGCCCTACATGCAGTCCAATCTGACAACGCGACTGATAACCCCATGCAGCGGGATGCGGCAGGGCCGACATACATCAAGAATTCCCCAAAGAGGTATGGCTAGAGAAGTGTACGCTTAGTAACAGATTTATAGTTTAAGGTCATGTGAAAGCTCTCTCGGTAGAATAAGGGTCTAACTACTAAGTCTTGGAAGGAGATAAAGTGAACAGTGATAAGGTGCCAACCAACTAGCTCCTGTCATTTTTCAAACACAGCCTGTGACATGGCAGTTAGGAGCTGATTGGCTGGTACCTTATCTCCATTCACTTTATCTCCATCCAAGGCTTAGTAAATAGACCCTATAATCACCTAAACTTCGATATGTAGGAAAAAGCATATCTAACCTTTATAATGCATCGGCGCTGCTAAAGAATGGATTTTATTATGGTTATTAATCCCGCCATGTAACACAGTAATTAAACATTTATTGGTCTGTCACACTTGCTTCTGAAGCGCAGTTTAAGGCTTTTTTTTTTATTTTTTATCTCAGTTCCCAGCATGCTTTGTTTTTGCTGCACGTTAGAACACTCCACTTAATTCTGTGTATTGCCGGGTCTCTATGGACATGGCAAAAACTGGCCTCATTCTTGGATTTCTGTGCAATAAGTGATATTATTCTGTATGAGAGATCCAGGAGGCTGGTGTACTCTTTCGGGAGTCTGGGAGTGCTCCCCAAAATTCATGAGCAACCCGATAATTATGGGAGTGCAGGGAAGTAAGAGGCTTATCTGTAGACGCCGGTCTCATCCGAGGCGTTGACCTGTGTAAAATGGAGATTGCTAATTGTGAAATTGTAATACAAACAATTTTCTAATGGTTTGGAAAAGAAATCCTGCATTTAGAGAGTTCTGCCATCAACATTCACAGGAGCTGAACCTCTCAGGGAGGGGGGGGACGGACGACATGTTCTTCAGCTTTTTTCTTCTGACATAATTGTTGTGTAAAGTAACAAACTAAGTCAAATCTGTACTTGACTGGAGCTGCAGGGTCTACTCTCAACATGCAATGGGGCTCCTTAGTACAGATGTGTAAGCCTGTTAATCCCAAAACACAGATGGGAAAAGCTGAGAGTGGGAAGGGAGGATCTCAGATAAACTCCCTGAATGGCCACATGCCAAGTAGTAATTTTTTTTTCAAGCTATGCACCTTTGGCTATACACAGGGGAGATACAATCATACACTGCAACTGACTCGGAACATTCTCTAGGTAAGCAACCAATGAGAATTTGTGGAATCATCATTATGCTTATTTGATAAAGCCCTTTTTGATACGGTGCAATTATGCAGATCATCCATCGGTCTGGTGCAGATCAGTGAAAGCAAATCAGAGTTCTGCTATGGGTTACTTCAACACTGTACTACTTGCATTATGCTCTGAAGTATGTACAAAGCACTAGACAGATATCCATTTTTCCAATTCACCATATATAAAGCTATATACACTAGCAGTCGTGTGGGAATTCCTGATCTGACATTATTATTATACTTTTGCTTCTAGTAATTAGTGGTGAAAATGCTAGTGATATGGTGCACGGGATAGCTGCTTTCTGGAGTGGCTGTCCCCGCACTGGAGCGATATTAACTGTCTCGGTAGTTTGGGTCCCCACCGCCACAACCCGTGGCGAATTGGATAGCAAGGCAATGGTTAGGGCAAAAATGAATGGGGTCCTAAAGGGCAAAAGGTTTCCACGTGATAAATCGTTTCATATTCTGAAAGCAAACAAATAATCTGAAACAACCAATCAAATAACTGCTTAAGAGGTCTATTTACTAAGCGGTGTTAGGAGACAGAGTGAAAAGTGATAAGGTGCCAGCCAATCAGCTCCCAACTGTCATCTCACAGGCTGTGTTTGAAAAATGACAGTTGGGAGCTGATTGGCTGGCACCTTATCACTTCCTTATCACTTTTCACTCCGTCTCCTAACACTGCTTAATAAATAGACCCCTAAGGCTTTTAGGCTACACATCAGGAAAATTAAGAAAAAAAAATCACCATAACCGGACACAATTAGACAAGCTGTTCCGGGAGACCATATATTGTATTGTACAGGCTCTAGTTACTTATATAAATCAGACCAAAGTTATATTTCAATCTAGAATGGCCCAGTCTCTAAAACTAAATTTAAGAAGATCTCTAATCATGAGAATTAATTATCTTAGTGTATCCAGAAGGATGGGCACTGTGACAGCCGCAACACTCAGCAGCGCCTGGCCGACAAAAGCAGAGTTCCCGGCAGCAGAAGCCCGACAGCGCTGGAAATCCCGATCATCACAAAGGTAAGTATAAACTAACCTATCCCTCCTTAGGGGTGCCTAACCCTAACCTCCCCCCCAAGTGCCTAACCCTAATCCCCCCTCTAAGTGCCTAACCCTAAACCCCCTCTTCCCCACTGCCTAAACCTAAGTCCCCCGGGGGGGTGCCTAACCCTAAGTCCACCCCAGGGGTGCCTAACCCTCCCTCCCCCTAGCCTAACCCTCCCAGGGGGGGTGCTTAACCCTAAGTCCCCCCTGGGTGCCCTAAGCCTAACCCTCCCTCCCTCACGGCTGTCCGCTCGCGGCGCTCGGCATCCCTTCGATCGGGATGCCGGGCGCCTGTCTCCCGGCGTCTGGGAAATGACAGGCGTCTAGATATAGATGCCCGGCATTTCACCCTCACCGGGATATGACAATCGGGAAGCTGGCTGTCGGTATTAAGGCAGCCGGTTTCCCGATTGTATACCGTCAGAACATTATAGGTGCGTTTAGAATAGAATAAACATCTACAAAGTATTACTTAAGACAACGTCTATCATGTCGCCTTTCTGTGACTGCCGGAACAGTTTTGTTGATCACTGGAAGATGCCATATTTGTGGGAACTTCTGTCCAACATCCCAAGGCACAGAATTTAATTCACAAGTACAGGTGTCTATTTGCAGCAATGTATGCTAAAGCAGCTACATATTCTAGCACATTACATATCGCATCTGTTTAAAATAGACCATCACAGCAGTTATACGTTTCCACAAAAGTGTTATAAGATCATAGTGATCACCTTTTTCTTTAGTAATTTTCTCCAAAAAGGGGTTATTATTACCACTTGTCTAAAATACATTAAATGGCTGATCAGCAGTGCCTTCTGCTTGTGTAACTAACGGCACAACTATATGCAGTTATGGGGCACTTGTTACCTAAAAATCCCATTGCCAGCTCTGGGCGACCTCACGCATGCATGGTTGGTCGGCAATGAGATCTTAGGGTCATGTGAGAACTTGCATGTGCATTGGGGTCACCCAGGAGACTTGCGTAGCGCATCAACACTAGTCTGATGCACTACAGGACTAACTGAGATCGCCAGGACGGAGAGTTCTCTATCCCCAACTCTGGAGGCTAATCTGTTAGAACAAGAAACAATATTGCTGATATGTATTGCCTCGATAAATAGGGAAGTAGGAGCTTCATTATCGGAACGATAAATGTACTGTAACCCCTTAGTGTAAATAGAATGTCCGCTTTCGGAAAAATCTTACTGCCAGTTCTAAATCAGCAAACAATGTATAATCTATATAAATTCATATGAGCAATTCATTTAGAACAATATGCAAGCTAAAAGAAATGCATTCAAATATATATATATTTTTTTGTATGTACTGTATAGATCAAAACCACATTCAGTGAATGAATAGAAAAAGGTCTCCGAACAGATGAACGAAAATTATATGAAAAGCCATGTGTAGATAGTGAGCTGGGAAGAAGCAATTTGCTATAAGTCTCTAGTGAGGTTAGTAAACCCTAACAAAGGGTAAATGGGTAGTAACAACAAAATTAGTTCGGATCAGTTTAGCGCAATTTACCAAGAGGTTGGCAATGACAACAAATGTTTGATTAGTTGCTAGGGGCTGTGCAAGCCATACATCTATGGCTCCATTGCCCGGTCAGCTGCCATCGATGATCAGCGATCCGTCGGCAGATCAGGGAAAAACAGAACGTTAAAAATCCCCCGACTCAACGATCCCAATAATCTTTTGGTCAGGATCGGTGAATCAAAAGGTTTCCAACATGTTGGATTTCCCAGATTCCTCAACCCCCAGCGTCGGCAGAACGAAAAATGGGGCCATCCAGCCACATTATTCTCATTTATACACAGCAATCAAAATAACCCACATTACCTCAAATAAGTACTACCGTAGAGTAGAAAATATATATTTATATTTTCATTGTCTTTTGGGGGGGGGGGGGGGGAATTTTCTTTAATCTTGCACAAAAAATGTGCTGAAGAGAATTACAACAGTTATCTTGGGATCAGTTCTTGTTGAAGACAAACGGCAACATAAACAGTGTAGGATCACAAATATGAGAAACAGACGAATCTATAAATAGCAGTTTTGCAATTGTTTTTCACGTGTAGGTTGCCAGCACAGTGTCACAGTGACCAGTTTCCTGTGCCTGGTCTTCAACAAGCTGGAGTCATCTGAAGACACCTGGGAAGCTCTGGTCATTGTACTGGTCAATGTGGGCAAGACATGGACTGGGTAAAACAATATAGAAGATCCCTGACATATTAATGCTACACCACAGAGAAGCGTGCGAGTAGTTGATGTATGGATGTTTAGGATGTGGCTTTGATCTGAACATCTCTGAAGTACAGGAGACCTGGTGAAAACAGTATGTATGTTTCAAATTATCCTCCCTCCTGTGATATTAAGAAACCGATACACACTTGCACACAGACAGACTTGTAAGAGATCGCATTGCTTTTCATCCACACCAGCTTGGTCCCTGGCCAAGAACCTGAGCACGCTCCTCCGGCACAGATCAAATAGACTTCTGTAATTCCACCCCAGGCTCAGGTTAATCCTCACACGGGGACTGAAGAGCAGATCGGAACCCGCCCGGCTCTATTCTAGCGCAGATATTCCCGATAAGGGCCATGCCAGCCAGCTGCTGCCTCGTTGGCGTGCTGACATGGATTGGCTCCCCCTGGGGACAGGCTTCTCCTCTAGCTGGGCCTCCAGCTGTTTTTACTGGCATGGTAAACTGAGTGCAAGTGAGCTGTCGTACCCATCATGGCTCGGTCCTTGGTTGTTATGTATACAGTACAGCTCTTTCTGTGACAGTTAACCATTTACTTGTTTTTTCATAATGTAACCTCTAGCATATGTTCCTGTGTTGTCGGCACAGAATGTTCAGTTGCTGCAAAGTATCATGGTCACGTGCAAATTAATTATATTGCTATTAATACTCAGGTGGCTTGCAGCTTAGATGCTCTGCATATATTGTGCGATGGTAGCTACTACCCTTGGTCTTATCACCTCTTTGTTCCGAGTCACTTTTTATTACAATAAATTGGAAAACAAAGTGCAGAAAATATGTAAACGATGTAGAAAGTTTATACTTTTATAAAGTATATAATAGACTTTATCAATACTCGTTTCCTTCCATTCATACACAACTAAAATACAGTTTGAACCAATATAAAAAAAAGTTAATTTAGCAGCATTCTCACATTTGAAAACATATATGAACATGGAAAAACATATACACTCGTGTACACATATTAACATGCACATATTAATAGGACTGCGCCACGGCGGTGAGTAGGTAAATCAAAGTGATTGCGTGAATATATATTAGTTGACTTATTGAGAAAGCCGTGTTACATCAAGTTGTTATCAAAGAATAATAGATTTAATATCAACATATTAGACATAAAAAACACAAAAAAAAACAATACACTCCAATTGTTAAATATATGCAATGAGATAAGAATTATTGCTGGTACCACTTGTGGTTCAGTGTGTATTAGTGGAATGATCATCCTTATTGGGCCAAGAAACCTTTGATCCTTAAAATGTTGGCAGTCTCTTATAAAAGGTGTAACAAAGTTTCCAATCTGCTCATCGGCCGAGGTAGCCAAACAGTATTGTTCTCTTACCCGTATGTATACTTGTAAATCAGCTGAGCCTGTTGTGTGGTGGGCTGAGATAGTCTGTGTGTACTCCTCACTGGTTATTTTGAGCTGGCTATGTACCATATGCTCCGTGCTCCCCTAGGCTGTGCGTCTTCTGGCAGTGTGGTAAATCCCGGGTTAGGATTTAGGTAACTGCCAGTACAGAATGAATATCAACTTAGTTACCTGGTCCACTGATCCAGGTACACTGTGCTCTGCACGGGTGACGGGTGTCCTTGTAATTGGGCAGATCGGTGGCACAAATCGGTGACTGAGCAGAAGGACTCGGACTCACACAAGTGGTTAAAGAGCCCTTATATCAACATGTTTCGCTCCAGACCTGGAGCTTTCTCAAGACCTTGGTCCAGGTCTGGAGCGAAACATATTGATAAAGGGGATCTTTAACCACCTGGATCAGTGGACCTGGTAACTATGTTGATATTCATTCTGTAGCGGCCGTTACCTACATCGTAACCCAGGGTTTTTCACACTGCCAGAAGACGCACAGCCTAGGGGAGCACGGAGCATATGGTGCATAGCCAGCTCAAGATACCCAGTGAGAAGTACACACAGACTATCTCAGCCCACCACACAACAGACTATGCTGATTTACAAGTATACATACGGGTAAGAGAACAATACTGTTTGGCTACCTCGGCCGATGAGCAGATGGAAACTTTGTTACACCTTTTATGAGAGACTGTCAACATTTTAAGGATCAAAGGTTTCTTGGCCCAATAAGGATTATCATTCCACTAATACACACTGAACCACAAGTGGTACCAGCAATAATTCTGATTTCATTTCATATATTTAACAATTGGAGTGTATATGATATTAAATTAATCCTATTATTCTTTTACTGAGAGAAGCCTTGTTACATCAAGTTGTTATCAGTCAATGAATATATATTCACGCAATCACTTTGATTTACTTACCGCCGTGGCGCAGTCCTATTTATATGTGAATGTATATATGTGTACACCAGTGTATATGTTTATCCATGTTCATATATGTTTTCAACTGCAAGTGTGCTCCTTTTTGGGTCAGCTGGTAACTGACCATTTAGACTTCCAGCAACCTAGGTGGGTGAACCCAGCGCAAGGATAGTAGTCGTTAGACACTAACGACTACATCAAAATATAGTATCATTCCCAAATATTAATGTAAAAGTAGAGATGAGCAGTTCGGTTATGCTGAAAACCGAAAACAGCCGAACTTTGGGGTTCTGAGTAGAACGGAGTCCCGACTCAAGTCTTCTCGCCATGTTAGGAGCTCTGATCTAAAAACCGGTTCTAGCGTATTTTGGATTGCATTAGTCCCGCCCACCTTGTGATTTCAGTTGCTGTGAGGGTCTCAATTAACTGGAATGTCTGGAAATTAGTATTATTAACCTCAATAACATTATAGGAACAAAAACAGGTCCATGGTACATGATTTTAGCTGTTTTTATCAATTTTTAAAGCTATCCAAAACCAAACCAAGACACTTAAGGGTGTTTTTTACATGTTTTTTACCAAAACACGATGATTTAGAAGCAAAACACGAGCGTATGCGCACATCTCCATGTGAAAGGTGCAAACACCACATACAGTATAAGATATATGGCGTTGTGTTATTAGGTGGCCGAGCGAGTGTTATTTTCTCCTGTGAACCATGTTGACCTGTTGCTGTGTCCTCAAAGACCCACTTTATATCAGGACTAAATTAGTCCCAGGAACCAGGTAACTAATAAATCTACAAAACAACCAAGGGCGACTGGGTGTGGTATGGTAGGTCGATAGTTATTTTGACTTGCATCAGGTCAACATGAGAATGTCGACATGGTGGTAAAGTAGCAAGTTGTCATGCTTAGCATATTGACAGTGACTAGGTCGGCATTCATCATATCTATGCGGATGACATTTCAACATTATAGAATGTTGACCTAATGTCCCTGGTGGCCCTTTGGTCACTTACCTGTTCCCTACAGCTGCAGCGGCTCCTGTGTGGCTTCCGGCACAGGCATCTGATGGAGCGGCGGTTTGGGCGAGTATACTACCCCTATTCCCTAACTCTAACCCCCCCCTTCACAACGGCCTAACCCTAACCTTACCTGTACTCCTGGGCTTCTGTAGTAATCTGTGGCTGTGCCCAATGGTGAAGGGGTGGCTAGGGGGAACGCTACACACTAACCCCCGAGTCAGTGCCCCTGCATGAACCATCCTCATCTACTTTTAAATACATTTTTGGTTTAAAGACTGAAGTTAGTTTGAATTGTACAACTACAAAAACAGGAGAGGTGCAGGGAATTACCAGTGATTGAGTGCACAAGACCAGCTAAAGAACAACGTGACTTAACTTTAATAAAACAAAATGAGAAACTTACTATGATTGGCTGGGAAGCTTAATGCTTATTTACTTGTTTTAAACGCATTAATAAACCTAATATGCTCATTCACTGGCTGATTCCTTGCAGATACCTGAATCCAACACTAACCTAGAATGTTTTACACACATCCATTCATGCATGTGCCTTCATGATAAAGGATTACATTCCCTTACAGTATCATGCCTAGTGAAGAAGGCGAGGATACCACATCAGCAGCGCCATGGCAACCCACATTTACTGATGGAGCAGTGTGCTCTACCCTGCAGGGAATACTCCTAAGCAAGGTCTCTATTTTGAAAGGCTGCCATCTTGAGACCAACGTCAGGAAGGGAAAGGCTGCTGCACGTATCCAGATCACTAGGCTGCTTATAAGATTTTATTTGCAGCCGCAATCACCAAGGGGACGCAGTAAAGGAAACAAAACCCATGAAATTACGGCCTTGAACTCCTATTAACAGTCCAAGCCCTGTAAATCTGGTTTTGGCAAAGTATAGGTTAACTCTTGATATTTTGGAGATCTGCGGAGAGCACGGGCCAGCAGGAAGTAAGGATCTTGATGCAATTACAGTTATTATTACACCGCTGGCTTGCTTTTATTTTAAATTTTTATTATAATACATCAATCATTAACTTGAAGCATGTGTGCAGGATGAAGCCAGTAGGGTTTATATTGTTTAAACAGTTTACCTTTGTCAATCCCTGGAAACATTGGATCATCAAAAGAAAAGTACGGGGGAAGGAAGGCATTTTACAAAACGTGACCAAAGTCAGCAGGACTGAGTGGAAGTCATACTAAGGGGTATATTTACTAACGTGCGATTTATAGAAGTGGAGGTATTGCCCAAAGAAACTGAAATCTGTGGACCCTCATCCGCGCTCCAGCAGAGCTTGGATAGTGACTCCCAAATCCTATTGTCTTGCAGTAGCTACTGGTGAGAAATAAACCCACCTGCAGGAAGTTGTGCGTATAAAGAGGTCTCCAACTCCATTTCTCCAAACAGTGATTTTTATAACAATCTCGCTTCTATGCAAGTTTCGCTTTCTCTGAGGGCGTTATTAGCCCTGGCATAACCAATCACCTTACAGTGCTCAGCTCATCTGTAGCTTATTGCTTAGCCAATCATGTTGCTCTATTTGGGCATAAATATAGATAAATGCTATTTGTCTAATAAAAGCTGTGTTACTTACAAGGGTAAATCTATAGTTACACGTTTCTAAAATGTTCCAGCATTTGAATAAATCACACTTGTTTATGAAGCTGTGCAAAGATAGGATTATGTAATTCTAAGTAATTTGAATACTTGTCATTATAAATATCACAAGATGGTTCCTTTAGTGAACAATATGGCATCCTGACTTTAACAAAACCAATCAGATTCCACTT
Source organism: Taudactylus pleione (assembly GCA_031769625.1). Taxonomy (NCBI): domain Eukaryota; kingdom Metazoa; phylum Chordata; class Amphibia; order Anura; family Myobatrachidae; genus Taudactylus; species Taudactylus pleione. The sequence goes on along the minus strand of JAUIMM010000322.1, from coordinate 1,946,552 downwards.
ATTTAACTAGTACCTTCTAGAAGATAATAGCTAGAATCTGATTGGTTGCTATGGCCAACATCTTCAATTCTGTAAACCCTCACTTTAGTAAATGTACCCCTAAATGTCCACAGAGGATAGAGGAGGCAGTTGAAATGCCTGATGAGGTGTATTTAGGAGTGTTCTACAAGTGTGTTATTATGGTATTCCTGGGACCAAATGAAACCCTATGAAGCATATGTCCAGGCTTAAGATGATAGAAAGGGGGGTCCCTCAGACACCTGGAAGTACCTGTGTCCTGGAATCAAGGCCAGTTTAAAAGAGGAAGGGGCCAGTGTGCAGTCTTTGTGCGGGTTCCCCTCCTCTCTCGTGGCGCAGTAGGCTCTGGCATCATGCCAGAGAATCCTGTGCATGCGCAGGACCGACGCGTTTTACCCAGAGGAAGCCCACTTGGATGATGAAACGTAATGGGATTGCTCTACTGGAGACACCTTATATGCTGGATACCTGTGCTGACTAATTTGTGTTGTTTCCTCGTGTACCGTGGTGCTTTTCCATGTTTATCCCAGGATCCCAGATAAACTATAAATTATTACATCTATGTACAGACATTTCAAACTGTGTAATAAGGAATAAATGATTGTGTAACGGTAGTGCATTATTGTACATTCTTGTGCACTTTGAGGTACATTTACCAACAATTTGTTAGGAATGCCATCCATCTTTGCCCAGAGAGTTATCTAATTGAAACTTCCTGTTCTGGAGACTGAAAGAACTTCAAAAGAAATCACTAAAGTTTGAGATCGAGGAGAACATTTTCATTTATTCTGTGGTACGCTGCTTAAGTGCACTTATGTGTTCTAAATAATAAATATATTTAATGCACTATGTTGTTTTTTTTGTTTCATACATACACATATATATCACACACACACACTGTACACACACTTGTATATATAGAACAAAGGGCCTGATTCAGCAAGGATTGCAACTGCTAAAGCTTACGCAGACTGTCAATTGTTGCATATAGCACATGAATCCCAGTGCGCAAATGCCTCACTGCGATCGGAACTGCAATCACAGTGAGTACGCAGACCCATAACAGAGTGATTGACAGGAAGTACCATTTGGGGGAGGGGACGGGGGGGGTGGTCGGAGAAACGCAGGCGTGCCAGTGCGTTGGAAGGCCGTTGCAGGGGTGTGCATAAATTAGCCACTGCGATGGCGAACGCAGGTTGAGCTCTCACTGCGTGCAGGAAAGTTAGCAATTTAATAAGGTCAGACCTGCCTTAAATGTGCGTTGTACTTCGATGTTACCGATGTTTTAGCTGGATTGCAAGGTATTACAGATGTGCAAGAGGGGAAGTGGGCGTCTGCTCGTCCGTGCGAGTTCTTTGCGATTGCATTTATTATTCGCAGCAGAACTGCGTGCGCGATTGCAGCCACAATCTTTGCTGAATCAGGCCCAAAATCTATTAGCCGAGAATACTTTATCAGGATATAAGACACTCTCAGAAACTTTATAACTTGACATTTGCCAACATAAAAAGCCATACACAGTGGCAAAATGCGTTTAACATCCAAACACAATAAGTTGATATTTCAGCTGCTAGCGCATTTTTTTTTATACTCAAATATTTTGTTACCCATGCTATTGTTTTCCCTTTCCACATATCATGGAAGCCTTCATTGAGAGCTATACATTTACATAACACCACAGAGGAGTTGTACAGGAAGAAAAATCAAAACATTTTTGAAAGCGATAGAATGCTGCAAACTTTTGCATGGAAAACACAGGTTCATGCACGACAACCTTCTTATGCCAAAAAGGCAATAACATGTATCTACGATGCAAGGAACGACGCAATGCTGTTGCATGCATGTAACGACACATTGCACCGTCTTACAACGGATTTTGCAGTGTGTACATCATGCAATGTATAGTTGCACTACATCGCACAGTCGCTGGGTCACACTATAGCATGGTGTGCACCCAGCTTACGATTTAGTACAATAAGGTGTTGGGATCCCAGTCAAGTGTTTGTTTAAATCAAAACCAAATAAAGAATCGATGCTACGTTCCTAAAAAAGGGTTTGGAGCAGGAATATCCAACAATTTAACATATGCGCCAGGAGGTACTAAAGGAGAAAATGCGTGTCTGGCGTCCGTAAAGGGCCTCCTTCCACATTGACTGTGAGGAGCACCCAAGACTGGTAATTTTCAAATGGTAATTCAGGAATCATACCCCATCTGATTATGTTTATGACACCGCCTTTAAACCTATGGATATGAGTTGTATATGGTAAAGTAGTTTTAGTATAGTGTTTCTTATTATAGTCTAGTACAAAATATTTCACCTGCAAAATGGGCATAAAGCACGTCGTACTAGTGCCCTAAAGGTTTTGTCTATACGTAAATGACAATACTCACTCATAATGACTAATGTTAGTCTATGGTTCCTATGCCAGTGACACAACATTATTCTAGTTTGTTTTGGATAAGCTATCAGGAGACGGTAATTGTCCGTGACCAATTGTTTCACTAATGCCTCTGCTCACTGAGTGGTCGGCTGGCCGTGCATTTACGGACAAAGACTCTCGCTTATGTATTTGAACTATTTTTAACTATTTTATATATGTATATATATTTTTCATATAAACAACCTGTTCTGTATTGTAATTTTCAATACAGAACAGGTTGTTTATATGAAAAATATATATACATATTATATACTGTATTTGAAATATGTACAAAGACTCCTAGAAATACATTTAAATATACATCTGCAAAATGTGATTTTTTTTTCCCACATACACGCATAAAACACTTTTGCTATTCATGCCATCATGCAATATGTCCAAAATCTGAAAATTTGCAACAGCTCTATGTAGACAGCAATAGTGTGCAACACAGGGGTTCCCAACCACGGTCCTCAAGGCACACTAACAGTCCAGGTTTTAGGGATAGCCATACTTGAGCACAAGTGACTTAATTAGTGCCTCAGTTATTTTGATTTAACCATCTGTGCACCATCATGGATATCACTAAAACCAGGACTGTTAGTGTGCCTTGAAGACCGAGGTTGGGAATCACAGGTGTTACAAGAAAAAAAGGGTAACAACATTCACATCAATACAGAAATAAAAATTCACCAATTAACTGCCAATGAACCCCTTTTGCTTCTAAGGCACTCTCGCCCTGTGCAGATTTGACCACTTTTATACCCTTCTCAATTCAGATTTCTGTATCGGCAATTTTCCTGTGCAGCACCCACCTGGGCCGGCTTCCAGAAGACTTCGTATTTCGTCTCCCAAGTAGAACAATTATGCACAGTGGACTATGTACAAGCAAAGCACACACACCATTACGCCTTTTAAAAATCTGTATGTCCCATCTAGCTCGGTCATAACCCTTCTGACCTGTGATTGGGCAAAACTACCATTTGGTCAAATATGCAGAGTATTAGCATTAGGGCTTATACTTGCTGGCATTTGATTTGTAGTGCTAGTGATAAGGTGTATCAAACACCAGACATGCCATTGTTAACCAGCTTTTTCACTTGCATTCAGGATGTTACTGGATATCATTAAATTGATATTGGAGCTTTTCTTTTGTTAATTGTATGGAATGGAACAAGGAGCGTTAAAACGCAAAAGAAAGCGTAACATGTGAAAATTGTGAAAGGGTGTGCGGACATTGATTTAAATGGGTTGCAATCTCAGACCCATAACACTTTATACTACATTTAGGAGCTCATTTATCAACAAATTTTAATCACACGCAATGAGGTTTAAAACACATTGCATATGATACTGGCGCTCCAGCCAATCAGCTCCTAACTGTCATCTGTTTGAAAAGTGACAGTTGGGAGCTGATTGGCTGGAGCACCTTTTAGCATACACAATGAGTTTTATAACTCATTGTGTATGAGAAGACACGTTGATTGCAAGCTTTCACAAGCAGGGCCCTCTTCCCTCACTTATACCACCATCTCCGGGTTCTGCCGCCTTGCTGCACATTTGGTTATTACAACTGCTGATGCAGCAATGTTTATATACCTTGTCCATGTTCTGTATACTGTGTCACCTTTTTTCTTGTTATGTGCATGTTGTTTCTGTACTTTGTAAGGTGCTGGGGAGCCCTTGTGGCGCCATATAAATAAAAGGATAATAATATTATTAATAATAATAGTACAACGCATGTAACCAGATCTAATAAATAAAGACCCTTGCTATTAATAACCTTGTATCCACATGTTATATTGTGTTGCTGCGTTTCCACTGCCCAGTACATACACTTGTGCTTACATATTGGGGAAGCCTGGGCGTTCTTTAATGACCTCCTGGATGCGAGTAAAATGTATCATGTTTTTTTTTTATTTCTATATCCATGAATTGCACTGTGCAATTCAATAGTAACCCAACACATGTGTATATCACTGATAACACAGAGCTTAAATGCAAGTTTTCTGCATAAAAACATGTTACAGGAGAAAGGCTTCCAGCACTGAATGATTCTTAGCTCGGTTTACACATCTCTCTTATTCACTTGTTATCACCATTGTAAATCCTTCCAACAGTGTACTCAGCAAACAGAAATGTTCTTTTCATCTACGCTGCATTAAAAGTTCCTTACAATGTTGAAACAAAATCTGTTGAAAGATCACAGGCAAGTGTTAGACAATGGGAGATGTCTTTATTCTTCTCACTCATTCGGTGGCAGATGCTATTTAACTCATTCACAGACACACAGGAGTCACCTTGCAGGTGCCGAGGTCACATGACACAGGTGTCACCACATCGTCAGCTGACCTCCCAGGGGTGGACTGGTCACATGGTCTTCCGCCGCTGAATAGCAGCAGATAGGGCTTGCTGGGACCGGTAGTCTCACAGCATCTGCAAGTCCATAGATTTTCTTCCCCTGATGCAGCTATATACTTATTTATTTAAATCAGACGTTCCCAAACTCCACCATTACAGTCTATGTTTTAAGGATATCCAAGCTTGTGCACAGGTGACTTAATTATTACCTCAGTCAATTCGATTTAACCATATGGGGCACGATTCAATTAAAAGCAAATTGAATAGCACCAGGGAGGAGTTCCCGATGCTATTCAATTCAGCGCGCTATTTTGTCAGAGAATGCCGGTTCTCACACCCCTCGCGCCTTAAATATGGTGTTTAGTCGCAATAACCATCAATCTCCAACTAAACAGCCCGATGCAATGCAGTTTCCATATCGCTAAGGGCAGAAAACAGCATCGCACTTGTAGTTTTGTTGTATTTCTGCACGCACCCCAGGAGGAATGCGAGAAGAAATCCTTAGTCCGGATTAACAGAATGGGTATGAAGACCCGACAGGGCAGGTAAGTACCCTATCCCTACCCCTCCCCCTCCGTGATGCCTAATCCTAACCGCCCCTCGGGTGTGCCTAACCCCCCCCCCCCCACACTGCACCCTAAACCTAACACTCCCGAGGGGGGGTGCCTAACCCTAACCCTCCCCACCAAAACCTAACCCCGCTACGCTCCCCAAAGCTAACCCTCCCCCCCGCAGCGATCGGTAAGGGCGCCCGGACTTTCCTCGTTCAGTCCGGCATCCTTCGGCATTCCGGCGTCGGGATTTCAACGCCCATCTTAAATTCCTTGTCGGGATTCGGATGCCGGTAATGAGATCGGCAGCCGCAACATAACTACATCCCGGGATGGAATGGGTATGAAGTCCCGGCGGCAACAGCACGCTGAATTGAATAGCTCCAGGAGCTCCTTCCCGGCACCATTCAAATCGCATTGCATTGAATCGAGCCCATGGACTCAAGTTTGGGTATCCTTAAAACCTGGACTGTAATGGCGGAGTTTAAAAACCTCTGATTTACGTCATTTAGTAAAAAATACCTACACAGGATTATAGACCTAGTGCAGTCCCAACGATATATAATTAAAATGTTAGCAGTATGACCTTTTACTGTTGGAGTGTTTTAAGTGTCATCCTGTGTTTCAGGCATGTTCATGTGTCAGTTTGATGCAGAGGGAAAAAATACCAATGCTTTTGCAATCTCTAACCACGCCTCCTCTGTGACATCATCAACTAACACCTCATTATAATAGGGTGGTGCAGGGCAACTCATTGCTCTCTGCAATGGTCAGGGTTAATTCTATTTAGGAACAAATGTATGTGTGACAGGATTCCTTTAGCAGCTGGTTCCAGATTTCCCAGTCTGGTGGTAACGCAGGCTCTGGGAGCGGAGCAGACACGGGTATGACAGGCGCTACACTTCCCCTGTCAGAGAAACATGTTTGTAGTACAGGAAAGAAAAACAAAAGATGACAGCTATGATTTAAAGATAATTAAGTGATTTGTACACAGTTGAAGCAATACACAGAGTCATAACGCATGAGATAGTTTAAATGATCTACGATCATGACTAAAAACAAAACAAGGGAAGAGCACAGATTAGGTTTCAGTCATGTTAGCAGCAGTCTGACAGTATAATATCTCTCTCTATGGGGCCGATTTAGCGTTAAATACTTGCGGGATATTTCCCATAAACAGCCATATACAGTAGGTACCCGCAAACATTAAGTATCCCCCAGTTAGAGGGCGGGATGTACTAAGATTGCGGTGACCATTCTGCCAGTCACCGCAACCTTACTAATCGCATATGTACTAACATATGCGATTAGTATCACAAAGGACAGCTGTTGCGATAAGAGCTGCCCTTTGCGAAGCAGCCGACGCCTGGTGATGGGTTCTCTGTGGGACCCCGTCCCCTCCGAGCCCCGGGAGCTTCCTGCTGGTCACATGTGCAGGAAGCTCCGGGCTCCTCCTCCTCCTCCCTACACCCGGAAGATTAGGAAGAGGAGGAGACTGACGACCCAGTAGGAATTCGGGCCGGCGACCATGAAGAGCAGGTGAGTGGGGGCTGGCGCTGGGCGACGGCGGGGCGGCGGCGAAGCGTTGGGTGCGGGGTCCGGTAAGAAGCCCATAGGTTTCTATAGGGTAACACCAGGTTTTTCTGGCGTTACCCTCCGCGCTGAAAAAAAGGTGGGCAGGGCTTAGTACATATGGAAATGCGGTAAAAACCCCTAAAACAGGGTTTTTACCGCATTTTCCCTTTAGTACATCCCGCCCATACTATGGAGAGATCGCAGCAGATATCGGAGATAATAAATATGCTATCTCTCTAACTGTCTCTGTACACTGTAAGACCACCGGCGGTTCTGGAAAATCCACCGGCGGCACGCCATCAACACTTGCACCTGCCCTTTGACAAGCGCAGTTTTCTTTGTACGAACATGGCCTTTGTGACAACGGCTCTGCGTCTGAGAAAGCGACCTCTCTGACAGACACGCCCACAGCACTCCATTAAAAGGCCCACCCGACAGATATCTTTTTGCGTTCACTTCAGGTCACCCCGCAGTCACAGGCTAGGAACGCCCATCGCTTTGCCTCTTGGTTCCTGATACCTCTCCTATGCACAACAGCGCGCTAACCTATAGATTCTGCGCAAAGGACTATAATCTATGGGTTTCTCTGTGCATTACAATGCAGACTACATTTTACCGCAGATCCACCATCTGGGGCTTAGCGTGCGGGGTTCCTGTAGCTAATTGAATCATGCAGCTGTGACAATTAGCTGCAGGGTAAAGCCTGCACCTAATTGAAATCCCCCTAGAGGGAAGTCAATTTATTATTTAATGTATAACACAAGAAAAAAAACCTGTCATAAAACCAATATATTAGCGCTTATCTCATGAATAAGCACAAAGGTAATGCTTTTTATGTACACATATTCAATCTTATGTCCATCTACCCAGTGGGCTCTTCCTGATGCAGATTGTAACTAGTTTGCTTTGTACATGTAAAGTTTGCGGCCAGGTCTGAACCCGGAAGTAAATTAATAGCATTATCGATCACTTGACTTTTTACTCATCACCAGGACAAGCTTTTATCGGATGTGCAGCTATATGCAATTTTTATGGCTAAAACCCAGTTTTCAGTAGATACAGTAAATAGACAAATAGATACTTTCAAGTTACCAGCCAATGTATCACGGACTTGCCTAATTTTAAATATCCTGTAAAATACTTTTTAAACAACTCATCCCAGAGAAGGCAAAAACAATGGATTACAATGTACACATGTAACTATAATGCAGTATCAATAACAGCTAATCAAGTGTAAGCTTTCATTAGACTGCGTGCACTGAACTCACAGAAGCTGATATCTGCTGGTCTTCTCCGGGTTACAGTAGGTCACAGATTTCTGCGCCATGTTGATTAACAAGCCCCAAAGTGCATATAGGCTTTAATGAGAAATGCATAACGAATGCTATTCACGAATTCAATCCGTGCCCTCTTGTCTACCAGTCCTTCAATGTAAGTGTCCCTGAAATCCATCATACTGTATAGCAAGTTTATTTGGCAATCTTGAGAGCTATAACCTATAGATGGCTCGCAGACTCCTCAGATAGCCCCATTTGAAGTTATCTGCAAATTAATCTGCAGTTAATAGGATAAGCCTGTTAGTACAACTTCCTTCTATATATATAGCAAAAAAAAAAAAACCATTACATATGGGATTCAGTCGCTCTACGGGCGATCATAATCCCAGCCTAAAGCACATTTCCCTTATGAAGCCTGAAGTAGTGCTGGTGCTGGACTCCATTTTATGTCCATTAAATCATGCAAAGCCATTGGCCAACTGATGGGAGTGTCAGATCGCTGCGCGGCCACATGCCGCTGACCTGCTGCCTGCATAGGGCTTTAATACACTTATCTGCATTACTCGCCAGCTTGGACGACGGCCTATGTACAAGCTGGTATGCGCTCAGACACTGTAATCATATTTGTCAAAGGTCTTAACTTTGTTCTGAAATAATCAGTATCAGCAGAAGGACAGATGTTTGCCGTGGATGCCCGCTGACAGGAGGATGATTATATATTTATGCTTAAAATATGCTTAGCTGGATAAAAAAATAAACTTTGTTCTTTTTACGTAACCTTTTGAAGCTGATGCTGAGGATTTACTGTAAGTCTTAAGTGGCTTTATGCCAACTTCTATTTCATTGCCTGGCTCTGTAGGCTGCCTCTATAACAATTGTAGGTAACTCTCCTCTATCGAGCTTTTGCCAAACTAACAACCCCGGGTCCAGCCCAGGTCACTGGACAGGGGTTTCAGGCAGTCACTGCGACTTGAAACCTATTCACATCGCAGGCTGGACCCGGGGCTTCCCTCAGCCGACGCATGAAGATGACATTCATCTCCAAGTGTCCGGAATGCGGCACTCTGTATGCAGTCAGCGGGACCCGGGTCGGATGACATGGGACACCCGTTTACACTGATCTAATCATTCTCAGCACCCGGTTGGAATCTCGGGTCACTGGCCCCGGGTTAACCCCTTTACACCGAGCAGCAACCTGGGTTAACCCGGCTTTTTAGTTGCGGAGTATAAGACAGGAATATGATGGGAGTGATATATGAGTAATCCCCCACCCTCTTGCTGCAACTCATTGTGTACATTTTTACTACTGCTCTGGCGCTGAGCCCTAGGACTGTCCACATTAGGTGTTCCTTCACGTACAGAAAAGTGTGACGGAAGCCACAAATATAGCATGGCGCTCACATCTCAGGCATGCCATCATTTTTACATATTTAACAGTGTATAATCCATTTTGTTCCAATATTAGAACTTTAAAGAATCCCAATTATATTCTTAAAATAATTGTTCTATGTACAATATAACTGGTATCTTGCTACCTTACCCTACTTACCACACTTTGCCACTGTCCTCAAGCAAGGGGCTTTTCTAGAGAGGAGGGGGCCCGTGTGCAGTCTCCGACATGGGCCTCCTTCTCTGTCCGGCGGCCGGCAGCGCACTGTGCTGTGCGCGGCCAGTGCCGGAGTTAGAGACTCTGGGCACTAGAGTGCGGCCAGAGTCTATAGAGTATGCACAGGTCACCGGGAAAATGGCCGTGGCGGCCATTTTCCTTGTACTGCACATGCGCAAACGATGGGAAAATGGTCGCGACAGCCATTTTCCAGTAGTTTTTACAGAGCCGGACCCCCGCACCAACATGGGACTCCGGAGAGGTAAGTAATACTATGGGTGCAGGGTGTGTGGTGCAGGGCCCCCCTGGACCCAGGGGCCCGTGTGCCCCGCACACACTGCACCCATTATAGATATGCCCCTGCCTCAAGGATTCTTTAATATCCGCAACTTTATTCTATTTACCAAGCAGAGAAAATCTCAAGGTTTTCGTACTGCACATGCTCTGGAAATTTGCGCACCGCAGTACAGGCAGAGCAAAGATGTACATATTTTGCGCATGCGCAGAAGGATGTGCGCACCGCGGGGGCAGCTGGGAGGGACCCGTTTCGATCGCTCTCAGGGGGCTCCCCGATAAGAAGCCCATAGGCCGTAGTACTTTTTAGAAAAGCGGTAAACCCCCCGAGAATTGCATTTTCAGGGGTTTTACAGAATTCTGCCCTTAGTACATCCCACCCTATATGATTAGTTTGTACACAGTTTAGGGTTTATAAGTACCGTTTGCACATATCAGATTATTATGTAAAGAAATGTAGGATTATTTTAAGAGGAACTTATCGTTTATTCATAGTATTATAGTATAGGCATTTACAGTGAACTAGGTAATTTCTTTGAGTAAATTTATTTACTTATACGGCAAATTCAAAAATAGAAAATGCTCATACGATTAATATAACTGCTAGTAAATAAACAGAGACGGCATCTGTTGGGTCACCCCAGCCACCCCGCCCCCTCAGCAGTTCCCCCCTGCCCCCTCTCTTCTACGCCCCCCTGCAGACCTGTTATACTTACCACCTTAGTTACCGGTCCTCTTCTCTCCCGGCAGTGGGCCGCAAGCTGCAGCGTCACACCTGTCACACGCGCAGTGAGATTTGGGGTGTAGTTTTGATGTGCATGTGCCACAGCCACAACAGGGTCATCAAGCAAACATGCCATGACCTAATTTAGATCAGAGACCAATTTCATAATAATAGTTTACATCAATTGTGGCATCATCAAACAATTACAAATTTGGCAAACAGCCTTCCAACTTATTCCTGCCTATACCTGTTCCTTTGTTCTTTGGATTTCACTTCTATAAATGTAAAATGGTTAGTTTATTAGATAGGATACATACACTAGAAGGTAATGTAGGCTAACATGTACTGTATTTAGCATGGACCTGGAGGTGGCAGGAAGAATGCTGCTGACCACACTATGGAGCCAAGGCCGGGTTAGGGGGCCACATAGGCCTGTGGCTGAAAATGCTCAAGGGCCTATTATGGGAAGCAGATGAGGTGTGGCCAGTGCTGTGTGGGTGTGGCCAGTGTCATGTGGGTGGGGCCAGTTCCATGTGGGTGTGTACACCTTTACACTATGAGCCCCAGTATTTCCCTAACATATAAAAGTATAAAAAAATGCATTATTACCCACTGTGTGGCCAGCTGGTGACGGACCATCATGCCGTCATGATGATGGGCCCATTTGTATGTGGAGGCCTGGAGCTGGAGCTCCATCTGCCCGATTGTTAATATGGCCTTGTATCGGGCAGATTCTGAGTTGGGAGCACTTTGTATCTGGAACCAACCATGTTGCAATACAATGGGTGCAAATACATTTTGTTTTGCATGCAGGGTAAATATTGTCTGCTGTTGCATGTAGCCCACAGATGTTGGGAAGCCTTATTTTTACTACTGCTGTTCCCAAGATGCTAGTCATGTGGGTGGCTTGTTAGCCATTTGCTCCATAAATAGTTTTTTTTAGGCATTCAAGGTTGCCTCTATTGCTACCACTGCCACACCACCCAGTGACATTGCATCCTGCCTCCCCAACTGTCCTGCTTTTGGCAGGACAGTCCCTAATTTGGAGTACCGGTCTGCCAACCCGCGCTCGGGATCCCGGCAGAGAGAATCCCGATGCCGGCATCCTGACTCGGTTACATTGCAGACGCCTATAGCTAAGTACTCCTTACCCCTAGCCCTACCCCTCCCAGCAGCCTAAACCTAACCATCCCTTAGTGCCTAACCTAACCCTCCCCCTAACCCCAGTACTTGCCTTTGGGATCCCGGCGGTCGGGATGCCGGCATCAGCATTCTGATTGCCGGAATCCCAGCGATCGGAATTGTGACCGCATCCCCAAAATTCACGCTATTATGCTATGTGGAGAGGAGACAGGAACTTATATGGGGGCCAGGCCAGTGAGAAATTTGCCCACTCATATTGTATTGTGCCAGATGTCCTGCATCCTGCTCTGTCCCCACCCAGATGACACTGTGATGTCAGAGAAGAAGGGACCGGGAGCAGAGAACAGAGTGCTCGCCAGCTCTCCAGGCTGCTTGGTGCCACTACAGTCACCCCGCAAGAAAAATACAGGTGCCACCAGGGTAGCAACAGTTGCACACACCTAGTTACGGTACTGATTACCATGCAAGCATGGGTCAGAGTCCCAGACTTAGCGATGAAGGTCATGGCCTGCTACTGCTTTCCAATATTCCTGAAAAAATATGTATGGAGGATTAGGAGCCCAGACATGATACAATGGTTTTTTAGCTTGGACAAATCGTCCTATAATTATTAATATTGTGGTTGATTTGTAAGATCACGGTTATCTGCAGCGCCGGACCTGCGGAAACAAGGCATGCATAAAACAGCGTCATACAAGGAAGACAACAGTTCTTACAGGAGTAAGCCTGGCTTCCACAGTAGCAAGGAGGTTGAGTGATTTGGAAACGAATGGTTCATGGATGGATGCGAGTTTTGCCGACAGACCTAATGCTCCACAGTGCACAGGACTATAGGCGAGGGGTGGAGATGGGGGAGTGATCGGAGGGGAATGAAGGAGCGAGGATTGTGGGAAGTTCTTTTTTTGGGGGGGGGACGAGAAGGTTGAACAGAAAGCGGAGATTGCACAGGAACCAAGCTATGGTGAGATGAGGGAAGAAGCAGGGTAAGAAGGGGGCCATGCATGGATGCTTTGCACTGTGTCATGAACCTACCACATGAAAGGTATGCCCATTCTTACTTTGCTGTGAGCCCTGTACTCCTCAGACTACCCTACAGAAAGATCAACAGGTCTGTCAAGCTCACAATTGTACAGAACATTGTTCCCCATATCGTCCTATTCATTTGCATTTAGATGCCTCTGTTAATGTGACTGGTATACCAACATCTTCCCACGGTGGTGTTTGTGTGTTGTAATGATCTACTTCTTTTCTAGTACTTTACACTGTCATACGCTTCTGCAGACAGCATTCTCTGGCAGCCATTGTTGTGCTGATGCTTGTAGCACTACAAGTGCTACCATACCCATGCGTGCTATCTACTGCCAGGGGTCGCTATAACAAGCACAGATGTGCTCACATACACCTGTCCTCAAATCGCACCCCATGGACTTTGCTACTTACCCGTACCATGTGACTTTTTAAACATCCGTCTTCATGTGCTATACTAATTCTATGTACTTGGTACACTATTAGCTGATATTAGCCAATAATGAAAAAGGCCCCGAACAGGCTAGGGCTGGCTGACATTATGACAGGAGACCCCAAACTGCAGGTTTTCCTGTTATGGTATCACCAGACCAGCTTGTCATAGCAATGTGCCACCATCTGCATCTACTAGAGTAGTGGTCTTCAACATGGGGTGCGAGTAAGTACTAGTACAGGGGTACTCTCTGCGATGTTCAGGGGTACTTGAAAAAGTATCAGTGATGGTGGGGCAGGGTGCGACACCTAGGTGATAATTGGATCTGTCCCCACATGCCTCACTGTAGGACCCTGATAACAAAATGAAAGAGTCTATCCCTGTATAAGAAAGCAGCGGTGGCCTAAATTGTACTCTGATAAATACATATGTAGAAGTTATTCTATTCTGTTGCTTTTTAAAATCTTGTTTACAGCTCATTTATTGCTCTTCTATATAGCGGTGCCGGTCTGCACATTTTATCTTATAGCAATTATTTTCAATACAAATGTGTAGCTTTGCAAAGGTCACGATTCAGATAACGCAAATGGGATGCCAGGCGGTACCGAGCTGAGAAATGAGAGAGAACCACTGTACCAGAGGGACCCCAATCCACTTGTTTATTTGTAAATGCAGATATCTGCTTAGGCTAACTTTGGCATGGGATGGGTACGAGATGCCGGCATTCCAAGTCCTGACGCTGGCATCCCGTCAGGGTTAGGATACAGACACCTATCGGTCGGTATCCTAACCCACCCCCTGCCCTAACCCTCCCTTCTTGGTGCCTAAACCTAACCTCCCCCTCCCCGCACCCTAACCCACCCCCCCCCCAGTGCCTAACCTCTAACCCTCTCCCTAACCCAGTTACTTACCTTTGGGATTCTGAGTGCCGGAATCCCATCTGCCGGGGTATTGAACACATTCCCCTTTGGCATAAGTTCTTATTTATTTTAACTAAAATGCCATCATCATCATCATCATCAGTTTGATGAGGATGAATGGTGTTTCTATGCTGCAGTATGTGGATAGCAGTAATCTATTGTACACACATTTCAACCTTCCTGATTGTGATCAGACATCAGTTGAATCATTCTAAGGGCATGATGCACAATACTTCAATATCAGGTCATCTGCTGGATATTGCTGCATATTTGTCAGTCTTTATTTACAGACTGATTTACCAAGACATAAACACTATATACTAACTACAAACAAAAATCCGGAGAATACCACTCTGCGCTCACCCAAGATATAGAATTTACTTATCTTCAATATGAAGTCCTGATCTTGGGACCTCAAATCCTTTTTATAATGGACACTTTATATGATAGGTGTGGGATGTATGTTCCAATGTTGATGAATATGTGGGAACATAAAACTCTTTGGTTTTTAAATGTGCCTTTTTTTCCATTTTAATATGGACATATGGAGAGCATATACCTGAATGGACTATATATGTATTAATTTGGGGTAGATCATATACACCCCTATATGTGAATTATTGTGTACTCAAGTGAATTCTTATACGTCTGCACTAGATTGTTTTCTATGTTTTATGTTCCCACATATTCATCAACATTGGAACATACATCCCACACCTATCATATAAAGTGTCCATTATAAAAAGGATTTGAGGTCCCAAGATCAGGACTTCATATTGAAGATAAGTAAATTCTATATCTTGGGTGAGCGCAGAGTGGTATTCTCCGGATTTTTGTTTGTGTTAATGTAATTTTGGTGAGGATAACACCAAGGAGATTTACCCTTTAGCAGCCTTTGTAGCGCAATTGTTGGCAGATATCACCTTCTACATTCTACTATATACTAACTAGCATGTTCATACAGCAATAACAATAGAATTCGTGATGATAATAATAATAAAAATAATATCCGATAAAAATTAAATTAGCAGGAAGGCTCCTCAGTCATTTCTTTTTGACATGTATGTTTAATTAGTAATCATATTACGGGATCCTATTTAATAATCCTTGCTCACAAAAGAGAGGTAAAACAAACACTGCTGGAACCAGAAGTCTGTTCCAAGAGCTCTCTCCAGGCTGCTTCACACGGGCCAAGAACATGCTCGAAATCCAGACAGACACAAAGTGAACGGGAAAGCATTTTATCCCCCAAGAGGAAATCAGAGTATAATACCCAACTATTTAACATTTCTTTTTTTCCCAAATGACAATATACTTCAAAAACGGTAATTACTATCAGAAAGAGTCGATGAAATGTCAGTGAACAATTACCAACAAAGCACACTCTCTCCTCTGGTATTTTGGTTTTGGGATATTCGGCAGGAGGAATCAGACACCCTGCGGTTTGCTGGTAATACAATAACAGCGCTTGACAGGTTGTATAATAGCTTACAATAACTCCTGATGTAAAGAAGCCGTAATGCATCCAGTCACATCTTATTATTAAGTGCACAGTCTTTTGTACCCCATGAAATTAGAGGGCAACCACCAAGCGGGATTTTAATACGGAGTCCTCGTTCACCTCTAACCGTGACCGTTCTGAAAGCAAATTAAACAAAACCTACTATTTATCTTCAAGAGATTCCTGTTTTCTTAATTAGTTAAAATACTGATTTGTACTTCCCCCGCCTCCTGTGGAAATTCTGTGGATATGGGCACAGGTAGAGGACGAAGGAAACACGCTGAGGAGCCTTTCTACGTGGGAAAAAAGCACTTAAGTGCTAAGAAAAAGTCCAACTGGTTGTTAGCATGCATAGTAAAATTGCTGAAGACAGGCCTCGATTTTCTTCAACACTCTAGAACATCAAGTAAGTAATGGGGATTACACGACGATAAAAGTGAACGATAACGATATCGTTAAACGATATATATCATTCCTATAATCCAGTGTGTATGCACCAAACGACCAACAATGCTCGCTCTCGCAGGTCATTAACAATGTTTGCTGTCGTGCAAACGTGCAGGCCAATCTGACGATATCGTCAGAAAGTGCCTTTTCAGACATGTGGCAGGATGACGTCACTGAACGATATAGTTAACGATATCGTTTAGTGTGTGCACCCAATATCGTTTGTCCTGCACTCCAGCAAGTTCAAGGGAAATATTTCATAAATTTTGCTCACAACACACATTGTATCGTGTGTATGAGCCGTAAGTAAATAAATAAATAAAAAAAATAAAAAAATAAAAGTTACCTGGCTCCCACCAGTAATTACAATTGGTGGAGTCTGAGCTGTAATGATGTAATTGCAGAAACATATCATGATGTCATAGGTAGAGATCTGAGGTTCGGTTCTCCAGAAATCCGAATCCACACGAATTTCTTGAATCCAGACAGAAGCAAGTCGCAGTTTCGATATCCTGAGATCCTCTGGACAGATCCGAGTCGCGGTTCAGAATTCGGATTTTAAATCCGAATTTCGGGTTTTGGATTGCATAAATTACATGATTATAGCTGTTTTTTTTTGAAAGCCAGATCTTAAACTTGAGGGTGATTTTGAAAAACCAAAACATGAAGATGAATTCAGATCAGAAACAAAAAAATGGGGGTCAGTGCACATCTCTTGCTACAAGGTGTGAAAAATCTCAAGCACAGGGATAGCACTTCCAAACTACCTGCTCCCTTACAAGTTATTGGCTGTAGATTAGTGTGAACAACAGACAATAACCCACCCCTAATGGTGCATACACACGGTCAGATTTCTTATCAGATATGAACGATAAAGATTGTAAAAATCGTTCAATTGTTCATATCTTTGACATGTAGGGCATGCATCGACGAACGATCTCTGACATCGACTGTGTTTGCAGTCAGATTTTGACGATTTCATTCATTTCAATACTGTCAGAAATTGTTCATGAAATCGTTCAAATCGTTGTAAAAATCGTTCAATCATTCATCAAATCTGACAGTGTGTATGCACCATTACACTTCAGAAAACAGTAAGAAGTCCAGGCATGTGGTAAGATGGTAAGATCTCCCCAAACAAACCCAGATGCAACCACATTTGAAAGAAGGGAGACTCCTCATTCAAATGATGTGGTCACAAGAAAAATACTCCCTTGAAGTGACACTGCATACGCAGGGATGTATCTAGTTGTCTGATCACCCTCTGGTAAAGTAAGGAACTAGCACCCCCCCCGTATCACTCCAGGTGCCCCCCCCTGTGTCACTCTAGACGCCCCCCCACCCAAGTCACTCCAGGTGCCCCCCCACCCAAGTCACTCCAGGTGCCCCCCTGTCACTCAAGGCGCCCCCACCTCGAGTCCCTCCAGGCCCCCCGTGTCACTTCTAGCCCCCTGGTCTCTCCAGGCCCCATCCATGTCTCTCCTGTTACTCCAGTCAACCCTCTGTGTCTCCCAAGGCTCCCCTGTCTCTCCTCAGGCCCCCGCTACCCTGAGTCTCTCCAGGCCCCCTTGTGTATCTCCAGGCCCCCCTGTGTCTCACCAGGCCCTTACATCCCTCCGGCTTTAACCCAGTCACTTACCTAATTCTCTTCTGGCTATTGCTCCTCTTCAGGGCCGGGCCGTCTGTGGCGGATGGGGGCCTGTGAATCATCCTGGAGGGGAAGAGATGGCTCCCCTAGCTGCGGTTGGCACTGTCGTGGAGGCCCCTGTTCAGCTGATGCCCCTGGTGAGCGCCATCCTGGCCAAGGGGTATATAAGCCCCTGTGTACTATGGGGCATATTCAATTAGACGCGAAAAGTCCCGTAGTTTTCGCATGCCGGACCATTTGCAGACATCGTTGGTTTTCCATACGAGAAAGTATCGCGCACATCCCCGTCTAGCCCCGTATTCAATTAGAAATCAGCGACAACGGCACCCGGTGAAACGCAAACAGGCAAAAAGTGCTGTCAGATTTGGGGAAATCAGCCAGATGCCCCCCCCTAAAAGATGCACTTACATTGGGGATCACTATAGATACGCCAGAATAGGCCTGCTGAAGGTATTTGGGGTACTTAAATGATCTCAATAGCTGCAAATTAGCGCCTTTGCACAAATGAAAAAGAAAAGCATTTAGCAGGTTTTTTTTGTGAAAAGTCCCAGCAAATTTGGGGTACATGAAAATGGGTGCCTGCATGGTTAAAAATCGCAAAAGTGAAGTTTTAAAAACGCACCTTCAGCAAACACCTGCAATAAAAAAAAAAAAAACTCCCTCATACTTGTAGACCCCCCTAAAGTCTATTTTGCTAGTTTTTAAGTTTGTACCTCAACTTTGTACTTTTTCGCCCCCTTTTTAAAAATAAAATTTTGGGGGTGTTCTATTAATTTTTTGAAGAGATTTTTGACGCACTTTACCTTTGGGGACCTGTCCCAAGGGTGCAGGGTGGTTTCCCGACCTTTGCACCCCAAAATCGCAATTCTGCACTTTATTTCAACAGCTATTCACAGGCGAAACTTTTCTGCCGGGTACATTGCATTGCGTTTCCGCACCGGCGAAAAGTCGCCACAATTGAATATGGGGATAAGTTTCCGCTGGCGAAATGACGTCACCGGCTTTTCAATGCTAATTGAATACGGCTGTTGTGTGCACAGAAGCCTTTTATGCATCATTCCAATAAGCGGCATACCCAGTGGCATTAAGATCACATTTAATGGATGATACGGTGGTACAGTGGTTAGCTTTGCTAACTGACTGTGCTAGAGTCTTACAATCTATTCCAACGAGGACCCCATCTGTGTGAAGTCTGCAGGATATGCCTTTGTTTTTGTGAGTGCCGCACTTTGCTCCCTCAATCCAAAAAATTTACTGGAAGGTTAATTGGCTTCTTACAAATCAGACCTGTGTGTACGTGTGTGGGACTGATATGATTGCTGACATTATCTGCAAAGCACAGTGTCTTGTGATTAATGTATTCTGTAACTGGGGCTGTACAGTCAGGTGTAATGCGGTCAGTTACTGGGGCTGTACAGTCAGGTGTAATGCGGTCAGTTACTGGGGCTGTACAGTCAGGTGTAATGCGGTCAGTTACTGGGGCTGTACAGTCAGGTGTAATGCGGTCAGTTACTGGGGCTGTAAAGTCAGGTGTAATGCGGTCAGTTACTGAGGCTGTACAGTCAGGTGTAATGCGGTCAGTTACTGGGGCTGTACAGTCAGGTGTAATGCGGTCAGTTACTGGGGCTGTACAGTCAGGTGTAATGCGGTCAGTTACTGGGGCTGTACAGTCAGGTGTAATGCGGTCAGTTACTGAGGCTGTACAGTCAGGTGTAATGCGGTCAGTTACTGAGGCTGTACAGTCAGGTGTAATGCGGTCAGTTACTGAGGCTGTACAGTCAGGTGTAATGCGGTCAGTTACTGAGGCTGTACAGTCAGGTGTAATGTGGTCAGTTACTGAGGCTGTACAGTCAGGTGTAATGTGGTCAGTTACTGGGGCTGTACAGTCAGGTGTATTGCGGTCAGTTACTGGGGCTGTACAGTCAGGTGTATTGCGGTCAGTTACTGGGGCTGTACAGTCAGGTGTATTGCGGTCAGTTACTGGTGCTGTACAATCTGGTGTAATGCGGTCAGTTACTGAGGCTGTACAATCTGGTGTAATGTGGTCAGTTACTGAGGCTGTACAATCTGGTGTAATGTGTTAATGGGGCTATAAAGGGGAAGAAAGAGAGAGAGGAGGGCGAGTTGCAATGGGAGGGAGGAGACAGTTACTGGTACCCATGCGCATCATGTTTTCTATGCATTTTCCAAACTGATGACCCACCGAATGATGGGTCCTTAAAACTTGTACTAGTATAAAGCATGTACACAGATATGGGAATTTAACCAGTTGCTGCCAATTACCCCATCCCCACGGTCAGGATTGATGCCAACTTCATTTGGAATCGAAATCAACCAAACAAGCAGGAGTTCCCAATGCTTTGTCACCGGCATATTCCTAAAGGCAGTTGGCGACGGCAACCAGCCTAATAAAAACACGCAACATAGTATAACAATCAACATCTGCCAGATCATTCAGTAAGCTCTACAAATCTCCAAACATCACGAAACAGAGAGATAGATAGTGACTACAACTGCATACTTGCCTACCCTTCCGATTCGGCCAGGTGCCGCTCCCGGAAAGGCAGGCAAGCCTCTCGCCGACCCGTCCAGCTCCCTCCACTCTTACAATAAAACCCTTTCAGCAAGGGGGGAGGCGGTGACGCGATTTGCGCTGAATCGCGTCAACAGCTTCATAATGCCGAAAATCTCAGCATTGTGTAGTGGGGGCGGGGCCAAAGACGCAATTCCCCACTGCAGTGTATCCCCGGCCACGCCCTCCTCTGCCACGCCATGCCCCCCTGCTTGTCCGATCTAGCTGCCCCCTCCCTGAAGGGGCAACCAGAATGTCGGTAAGCCCGTACTACTGTTAACAAAGGAAGTACACCGTCACCCACAGTAGCTTTGAGAACATGAAGAGTCTGTAGTAAGTCATTTATTTTTGTTAGTTGTAAAATGAAACTGTTGCTCAGAAAGTGTAGAACAGGATTACTAGCCAACATAAATGATAAGGCCTAATGCAAAAAGGGACATGTGCAAGTTTGCGTAACATACAGATGTGTCCTAAAGAGCCATTCTCGGCGCATCATGTCCCGTGAGACTCTGCAAGCGCTTGGCGTCTTTTTTGCATCTTTGATTCGCCGAAAATGCATATAAACCGCAATGCGACGCAACCAGAATGCACCAACTGATTTATTTGCTATGTGACACTTATATACCTGTGTGCGACTGTGTCTCTGAATCTGTATACGAAGTGCCCCAATGTAGCGGCCGCAGCTTTTTTCATTCAAAGTCCCCTTGTGGTTCATATACAGGCTCAGGTGCACACAGATATACATGTGTCACCTATCACATTAATCAGCACTGTCTGCTGGTGCATCCGTGTCGCATTGTATTTCCACTTAGAGGCATTTTGGGCAAAAGCGTAAAGAAAATTTATACCCATTTGGTCAACAACGGCTTTGGCCCTATAGATTGTAATAATAAGAATAATGCACCATCAATGTTCCGGAATGGCCAGCGTAGCACTGGGAATTCTGCTGAGCACAATACACAGTGTCACTCTCCCCACTTCTAAAACTAGTTTTTACACCCCAAAAAAAAGATTGACAGGTTAATTTTACATGTTAATTACAGTTTGCTTAATAATTTTGGAAATAAGCCTCCATAAAACTAATAAAATTCCCAGAGTCTGAGTACTGAGTAACTTAACCCCGGCAGCCTGCTCAATGTATCCTCCAGGCAGCTGTGTCTGGAGAACTTTGAAAGAAAGCAGAGCAGACTTATATTTATGTCCGGCAGCTATAGAATAGATGACGAGGGTGTCCTTTGGGGATAGGTCTCCCGGGAGCTGCATGTAGGAGAGACACCTAGAGCATAACTTGCCAACTCTCCCTGATTGCACCATACCCCATTATGAAGCGGTTCTATAGAAAAAAAAAAAACACAGATGTATACTGTACATTCATATGGGATCATTAGTATAATTTCCCTGCATTGGGTATTAGGCACAGTGATCCCTATGGCTACAGGCATTTTATGGAACGTATCAGTGTATTTTCAGCAACAAAAAGATCTTACTAACTGCTTTGGGGCTCATTTACATGTGGATGTAAGTCAGGTTTATGACACGCCTCTCAGATGTAGCAGCACACGCCCACTTTACCACCGCGCTCATAGGTGCTGCTTTCACATTCTCCCTGAAATGCTTTTTCAAAAGTAGGCAAGTATAACCTGAAGAAATGCTAGTTGGGGATAAGGATGATTCTACTTAACATCTTAAGGGGTCTAGAGTTCTAATTTCCTGGGAAGTGTAATCTACAGCTTTGTTGTTATGCATTTACAGATCACATGATTTATTATAGCAGGGTTTGTTTTTTTAAGATTCCCCTTTCTGTACAATGGCTGTCAAAGATATTATTATAAAGTTATATATTATATTTAAAGTTAGTATAACCAGGTACATGTACAATCACTTGCCTCAAAAGCCAGTAGGTAGTTATATATTTTTTACTAGCTGAAGTACCCGGCGTTGCCCAGGTTTAAATCTCCAAGTACTTAAGTTTTATTACGTGATGTCGTCCAAATCCATCCAGTGGAAGGCCCAGAACAGGCTCCTCGGTTCAAATTTCTGCCCAGCGCCCCCGCGTTGAAGTTCTCCCAGTGTACACCAACGTGAGGTCAAACCGGGACCTCAAACCCCCCCCCTAAAACCTGGCCAGGATCCAAATGAACCAACTGACGTTGGGGTCTTCCCAATCGGTGCAGGTGTGTCCAAATGCATAATCGGACAGACAACCATACAGACAAACAAACAGACCAATGAATTTTATATATAAGATAGGCCACCGAAAACAAAAATGTACGCAGCACATAAGTTATCCAGGTCAGAAACTACTTGTATGACTTTTAGCATTATAGTTACCAAGTTCATAATCAGGATAATTTCTAAATAGCCTTATTATCAGCTGCTTCGGTAAAGACGGAAATGGAAGCTCTGCGGCCATAGATGGCACACATTCAATTTATACGTCTAATATAAATTCTTCATCCACCTCATACAGTATAAGAACATTCACACCAGACTTCTCAATTTAGTGATTATTCCAAATTATGGCACATAAAAAAGCTCTACGTTATAACTTTATATACTACAGCCTGCGCGCCTACTGGCGGCGCGATGTGACATCGCGCCGCCAGTACATAGCTCTGCGCTGAAGGACTTGCAATGCAATGGAAACAACATGGACTACACTGAACTACAGTATCTATAGCAGGCCTGGCCAACCTGTAACTATCCAGGTGTTGTAAAACTACACATCCCAGCATGCCATGCCAGTTTCAGCATTCCCTAATAACAAAGCAGTGGCAGGGCATGCTGGGTCTTGTACTTTCACAACAGCGGGAGAGCCACAGGTTGGCCAGGCCTGATCTATAATGTTCCCGCTAGGCTATTTTAGCAGGGTTCCAACCCCTGCCCGATTTCAATGCTTCAAAATGTGCCCTGCACTAATGGTGGCGGCCTGCTGAAACAGCCTGCCAGGTGTGGCAGGTGCCGCCTTCATCCGCAGGCTGCAGGCAGTGTCCCATGGGGGGGGGGTGCAGCTCTCACAGATTGTGAATATATTCTGTGCGCATCTGCATCTCCTCTCCCCGAGAGGAGAAATGTAAAGTCAGCAAGTTTGCCAGAAATCTTAGCTTGCATTTATCATAGTTGCGGTGCCTGGACAGAGACTCCAAGAAAGCCCCAATACAGCAGAGTCCTTCCGTTTGCATGTATAGGTAGATGATTTGAAGACCCTGGTTTTACTTGCCTTTAAAAAGGGCAAAATTGGCCCTGCAAGTATGTTGGAGGATAGTGGCGGAAGACGATTTAGCCAGCTGCCAATTGTCCGTTCTTTCATACCGACAAATAGTCTGGAGGCCCCAACATACTACACGATATTGCCAACGATTTAGCCGATTCCGATGCATCGAAACGACAAATTGTTCATATCGTGTAGTGTGTATGCACTACATCGTGTAGTGCGCGCTCACGTGGGGTCGTCAGCCGCATCACCTGTTCTTTTGTACATGCAGTAAAATCAGGCGATGCGACTGACCATCATCCCATGCAGCGCTATGCGGCAGGGGCCGGCATCGTCCAGCGTGTACGGACCGTCCGATATGACGGCCCGTCTGCGCTGGGGTACATGGGTCGCATCACTGGGTACACACATTGTTTAGTGTGTACCCAGCTTAAGATTTTTAATTTTTTAATTTTTAATTGGCACATCGTTGTCTGTTTTTTTTATTCTTGGATAAGTTACGTTAAGTTACACATTTAATGGGGGGTATTAGCAGTCTGATATCTGCCGACAGGACGTTTCATTCTGGGGATGCTTTATTTTTGTGGGTAAACAACCATTTTTAGGGGATTCCCCACAAAATTACTTTGATAAATATGCCCTTACTTTCATTTGCGTGTTTCTACATAGTTCAATGTCACTTTAAGAAAACAGAATATTCATTGGATATAACACAAATGTATTTTCTAGTTTAAACCACCATAAGTATTAATGGTCACAATCATGAACCTGAAAAGGAATTTAAAGTAGGGATGTGCAGGCTCGGATAGGTTCGAGTTTGCACGTGGAGTTCGGATTTTTCCCTCCAAAAAAACGGAACTCAGAACGAGGCAAAACGTCATCTTACATGGACGAACATCATCATTCCTGGACAAAAGACCAGGAATGATGATGTTCGTCCATGTAAGATGACGTTTTGCCTCGTTCTGAGTTCCGTTTTTTTGGAGGGAAAAATCCGAACTCCACGTGCAAACTCGAACCTATCCGAGCCTGCACATCCCTAATTTAAAGCAAACTGGGATCATGACCTTGAAGCGGAGAATGGTAGTGCTGCAAGATGCCCTTATTGATGAATATGAAAAATTTAATTTATTTCAAATAAATACCCGGGTGTAGAACTCATTGTCGCACGCAGAAGCGTTAATTAGCGGTCACCCTCTTGCGGCTTTATGCAAATGCCGCTACACACTCCTTCCCTTGTGTACATCTGTGCGGCCAAGCGTGCAAGGACTGAGGCGCCAACTTTCAGAGTCTGTACATGTAACGATTAGTGAGTCCTTAGACGCCACCATCGGTCACACCATGGAGACTTGCACCAGCTAAATGGCAGGTGCAGTTTTCAGTCAGTGTATGGCGTCCTATGTCTGTGGCAGTGCGCCGGTGCACGTGACACTCCCATAATACGCTCACTTGAAAGGACCATTATTTGCAACCGCGCATTTGCAAAAAGTACAGAAAAAACTCCTATGCCGTATGCGTTACAGAGTATACGCACAAAGATTCTATTGCGATCAGGAGCGACGGCATCAGAAATGGGACGGCAAAGCGATGGCGATGGCGTTCCTGGGTGGTGACTGAGAGGTGGCCTGAAGTGAACGTAAAAAAAAAAAGTCTCATGGGTGCGTTATGGGAGTGTTGCGGCCGTTTCAGTGACAGCGGCTGCGTTCTCAGAATCAGCTGGGCTGGTGCGTTGATGGTAACGCGCCACGAATCACCGGCAGTGTTACAGCGTGCAGAGACGCTAAAAGTGGGCGTTTCACTGCTTGTACTTTCACATACCTCCCACATACTGTTGAAGAGGGACATTTGCGCACGCCGGAGAGCGACCTAAATTTAGGGGACGTGGCCTATCGATAAGGAAGCATAGCCTCATGGGAACTGCTGTAACTGCGAGCCACGTCCCAGTTTTTTCGTCATGCTTGGGGCTTGTCCAGCACTCCAGGAGCTGCTGGACAGCCCCCCAGCATCTTCCAGAGCCGGTAAAGTATATACGGAAGACGTGAATCATCCATTCACTGCTGCTTGACTATACAGAGCAGCGGTGTGAGAGTGTGCTTCCTAACTTCCCCCACCCACGGTACACTGCGGCCCGCATGTGGGACAGCTGGACGGTGCCTGTAAATCGGGACATTTTGGGGGTTATGCATTCAGGCGATGGCTACAGCACCAGGGGCAGGCATATTATAGCAGTTGCGGCTCCAGCTAAAGACACAGCCACGGCCATGACTGTGTACAGCCCTAAATGTCGTATTTATCATTGGTGGGTCAGTGGGTGTATTATGGGAAAGGGATTGAAATCGTGACAGCGCCAGCCCGACAGGAGGAAATCCCGACAGCGGCAGGTAAGTCACCTAACCCTCCCTTAGGGGTGCCTAACCCTAAACTCCCGGGGTGGTGAATAACCCTAAGTCCCCCCACAGAGGTGCCTAAACCTACCCCCCCTCCCCCGCACCCTAAACCTAACCCAGCAGCGGCACCTAACCCTCCCCCGGGTTTGCCTAAACCTAACCCCCCTCCCCCCACGGCTAAGTGCTAGGGATGGCCGACTCACCTTGATTGGTCCGGCGTCCTTCGGCACTCTGGTGTCGGGATGAAGATAGGTGTCGATATTTCAACGCCTATCTTCTGTCCCTTACCGGTCTTCTGGTGTCGGGATATAGACCGGCGGCATTTAATCCCCCGGTCTATTAGACTACATCCCGTGTTACGTATCGCACATAACGAAGTTTGCAAATCTCTTAGAGCCACAGTGAAGACTCTGCTCCTAAGCGGGAAAGAGCCACAGTAATATGCGTATGCTGCGCATAGAGATTTAACCCTGAAGGGATCCAGAGTCTGCAGCTTCACTGCTTCCCCACTGCCGGAGAGATTGCATTTCCTCAACTTATAAACAGTGAGGTAAGAGTAGTGATTTGTTCGCCTCAAAAGGTTGATGCCGGCGTTGTTGGATGGAAATGGGCAGGTCGTAGATATGTCCCATCCGTCGGGCACCCACTATCATGCTGCGTTCGAATTCCGATAATTCACGTCGCCTTGCCATGAGCAGCCTAGCCAATATTCAAGCTGACTCACGAGATGTCAGGTTACAGCTGATGCAGGTTTGGGCATTTCTAAGACGTCACAATAAGGTGACGCCAGCTACTGTACCATTACCTTTACATACTGCTATCCCATGACTTTTGCCACTTCAGTGCAATTAGACCATTAAGATACAGTACGAGTATGTAAAGTATTATTCTAAGGAATACAATTCTCTGTATAGAAAAAGAACAATTCCTTCTCTACCACTTGGGGTGGCAGAGAAGTAAAGTTTTAAAGGAAATTAAGTTCAATTAGGATTTTTTATGCAGTTCTTTAAGAGAAAATAAAATTACAGTTTTAAAACACTGTGTCACCTCCAGAGCCGTAATTAGACTTTTTGGTGCCCAGTGCCAAAGAGAGCATTGGCGCCCCCCCCCCCCATTTTTTAAATAGGAACATAAGATAGTGCACCTGAAAAAGGGCCATGGCCTCATGGGGAAGGGCCAGGGAAGTGATAGGGGAGGCCAGGAGATGCTGGGGATAAAAGAGGAAGCTACAAGTGAGAATGGTAACAAACAGGAAAACTGACAGGCCCAAACAGCACCCCCTGCCCTGCGGTGCCCTGTGCCAGGGCACTGGTCGCAGTACCCTAGTTACAGCACTGGTCACCTCTTTGTACCTCTATTTGTTTATGTGTACGGTATGCACATAATGGTATTTAAAGCAAGTTTAACCACATAGGCAAGTTGTGCAGGGATCACATAGGCAGGCATTTTTCATGTGTTGCTGTAATCTAACACTGCTGCACCTCAGGGTGATATACTGTAGTAACCCAACTCTCAAAGGTGTAGCGGCTTAAAGGCAAGGATCTCTTCCTCTGGAGAGGTGGAAATCTGGTGACCCTGCATTGTGCACCTAACACTGTTTTTTACATTGTCTGAATATTTCCCTGTAACGTAGAACATGCTTTACTTGAGAAAAAACAGGGCTTCACCGAAAAGAATTACTCACAAGAGCGAGCTCAGAATAGGTCAGAAACCTCACAAGGTGATGAAGTGGCAGAAATACTTTCTGGATACAGTCAAACTTTGGAACAAGGGTCAATTTGTAAGATGCAGTAAAGCGGTTTATAGGGGCATATGCATCAAAGCTTCATGTGAGATAAAATATATATCACCAACCAATCAGCTCCAAACTATCATTTATTAAACACAGCCAGCAAAATGTAAGTTAGAAGCTGATTGGTTGGTGATATATACCGTGTTTCCCCGATAATAAGACACGGTCTTATTTCTTTTTTTTTGGTCAAAAAAACTCCATAGGGCTTATTTTCGGGGTAGGGCTTATTTTAATTAATATTGACAGCAATTTCAATAATTCAATACAGTTCTTTACTTACCTTAATTTTCATTTTTTTCCCTCTTTTTCTCTACTCTCCTCCGCGGCGCTGCTGTAAATGACGCTGCCACGCACACCAGCTGCCACGCGCTCACTGTGAGAGAGTGAGACGCTGCAGCTGTGATTGGATGCTACGGTTAAATCTTTAACAGCTGCATCCATTTCATGCGGGGGGCGGAGCTGGGGGCATTTTAGTGTAGCGCAGGGACCAGACAAAATGGGGATTTTGTTAGGGCTTATTTTCGGAGTAGGGCTTATTTTGGACCATTTTCAAAAGTAAGGGTAGGGCTTATTTTCGGGGTAGGTCTTATCGGGGAAACACGGTATCTCACAATTTTAGCTCACATCAAGCTTTGATACATATGCCCCAAAATGTGCAACTACAAGAGCATGAGGTACCATTGTGATAACTGGTTCATGGTCATCCTATCAATGTGCAAGTAGCAGGTCCTAGCCAGTTTACTGGAAGCTCTGGCTGCTGTTGTCATTGACACCATGGTTATGGCCATGAGGCTGGGATGCATGGATGACATTATACATTGCTTTCTCAATAATCCTAGCTTAACATACCCGTCCCAAACTGGCATTATAGCAAGGGTTGCATTAGAACTGCAGTAATCCATTCTGGAAGGTAACTAAAAGGAATATACCAGGGCGTAATGGGGGAAGCACTGTATTTTTGCATTGGCTGTTGGCGTATACAGTAGTTCTGTATGGATATTATAGGCAGTGCTGCTATAGTCATGTAAGGGCATTTGTTTCAGCTACAGAGGAAGGAGCCCCGAAGACAGGTAGGTCTCAGGCTTGCTTACACTCCCGCATTCAGTAGGAGGCTCCCGATTGTTAATTAAGCCTCCCACAGACCCCGAAAATCATACCACTACTCCCAGTTTTACGGCAACTCTGTGAAAATCCAGACTGCGCATGTGCGGGTCCGGAATGCAGGGGACGGGGCCTAACGGGAGACGTCATGACTGATGCACCGCAGCGCACCAAGCCCTAGCCCCAGCAGTACCCGGCCAATCTCTTTGCCTCTACCAGCTACCTGCCCCCTCCCCTCCACCCCAAATACCCGGTTCCCAGGGGCAGACTCTACCGGGTGTGGGACTGTGTGCAGCCCACGCGGCGCTCCATTGTCTGAACATGAAGCAACAGCAGGAGATGAGTATTGGTTCCACCTCCTGACCAAAGCCTACAGAAAGCGGGGAGTCAGAGTGACAGACTGCTGTTCTTGCTGTGCTGAGTCCCGACAGTTGCAGCAGAACATGGGGGAGGATGTGGGTAGGGAACGCCGTTCTACTGATGTGGAAGATCTGGTGAGGCTCAGGGAGGAGCGCACTCACCCCCTGCAGCTTCCCCACACAGGCTTATGTAGCCTAAAGGACGGTGCATCCCGGCATCCAGAAGTAGTACAGGTACTGACTGATAACATTATACTCCCCTGCCATCTGTGTGACCCTATTACTTGTACTAACCGGAGCGGACTTCTGTGTCCCTACTACTACCCTCACCCACTCCCTGCTACCTCCACTACTACCACCCCACCAGCTGATGTCTGTCAGTGCTGCTGCTACTACCAACACCCCCCACATACTACATTTATGTCACTTCTACTACCCCAACCAATCTCTGCTTGGACTGTAAAAGTAGTGCCATCTGTCACCTGTGTCCCTGCTACTACTGCCATCTGTGTCCCTGTACTACTACTGCCACCTGTCACCTGTGTCCCTGCTACTACTGCCATCTGTCAGCTGTGTCCCAGCTACTACTGCCATCTGTTAGCTGTGTCCCAGCTACTACTGCCATCTGTGTCCCTGTACTACTACTGCCACCTGTCACCTGTGTCCCTGCTACTACTGCCATCTGTCAGCTGTGTCCCAGCTACTACTGCCATCTGTTAGCTGTGTCCCAGCTACTACTGTCACCTGTCACCTGTGTCCCTGCTACTACTGCCACCTGTGTCCCTGCTACTACTACTGTCATCTGTCACCTGCGTCCCAGCTACTACTACTGCCACCTGCGTCCCTGCTACTACTACTGCCACCTGTCACCTGCGTCCCTGCTACTACTACTGCCATCTGTCACCTGCGTCCCAGCTACTACTACTGCCATCTGTCACCTGCGTCCCAGCTACTACTAC
Organism: Taudactylus pleione; assembly: GCA_031769625.1. NCBI lineage: Eukaryota > Metazoa > Chordata > Amphibia > Anura > Myobatrachidae > Taudactylus > Taudactylus pleione. The sequence goes on along the minus strand of JAUIMM010000322.1, from coordinate 1,916,223 downwards.
TGCCATCTGTCACCTGCGTCCCTGCACTACTACTGCCATCTGTCACCTGTGTCCCTGTACTACTACTGCCATCTGTCACCTGTGTCCCTGCTACTACTGCCATCTGTCACCTGTGTCCCTGCACTACTACTGCCATCTGTGTCCCTGTACTACTACTGCCACCTGTCACCTGTGTCCCTGCTACTACTGCCATCTGTCACCTGTGTCCCAGCTACTACTGCCATCTGTCAGCTGTGTCCCAGCTACTACTGCCACCTGTGTCCCAGCTACTACTACTGCCACCTGTGTCCCTGCTACTACTACTGTCACCTGTGTCCCTGCTACTACTACTGCCACCTGTGTCCCTGCTACTACTACTGTCACCTGTGTCCCTGCTACTACTACTGCCACCTGCGTCCCTGCTACTACTACTGCCACCTGTCACCTGCGTCCCAGCTACTACTGCTGCCATCTGTCACCTGCGTCCCAGCTACTACTACTGCCATCTGTCACCTGCGTCCCTGCACTACTACTGCCATCTCTCACCTGCGTCCCTGCTACTACTACTGCCATCTGTCACCTGCGTCCCTGCACTACTACTGCCATCTGTCACCTGCGTCCCTGCTACTACTGCCATCTGTCACCTGCGTCCCTGCTACTACTACTGCCACCTGTCACCTGCGTCCCAGCTACTACTACTGCCATCTGCGTCCCAGCTACTACTACTGCCATCTGTCACCTGCGTCCCTGCACTACTACTGCCATCTGTCACCTGCGTCCCTGCTACTACTGCCATCTCTCACCTGCGTCCCTGCTACTACTACTGCCATCTGTCACCTGCGTCCCTGCTACTACTACTGCCATCTGTCACCTGCGTCCCTGTACTACTACTGCCATCTGTCATCTGCGTCCCTGCTACTACTGCCATCTGTCACCTGCGTCCCTGCACTACTGCCATCTGTCACCTGCGTCCCTCTACTACTACTGCCATCTGTCATCTGCGTCCCTGCTACTGCCATCTGTCACCTGTGTCCCTGTACTACTACTGCAATCTGTCACCTGTGTCCCTGTACTACTACTGCCATCTGTCACCTGTGTCCCTGCTACTACTGCCATCTGTGTCCCTGTACTACTACTGCCATCTGTCACCTGTGTCCCAGCTACTACTGCCATCTGTGTCCCTGTACTACTACTGCCACCTGTCACCTGTGTCCCTGCTACTACTGCCATCTGTCAGCTGTGTCCCAGCTACTACTGCCATCTGTCAGCTGTGTCCCAGCTACTACTGTCACCTGTGTCCCTGCTACTACTGCCACCTGTGTCCCTGCTACTACTACTGTCACCTGTGTCCCTGCTACTACTGCCATCTGTCACCTGTGTCCCTGCTACTAGCCATCTCTCACCTGTGTCCCTGCTACTACTACTGCCACCTGTCACCTGCGTCCCAGCTACTACTACTGCCATCTGTCACCTGCGTCCCAGCTACTACTACTGCCACCTGCGTCCCTGCTACTACTACTGCCACCTGTCACCTGCGTCCCTGCTACTACTACTGCCATCTGTCACCTGCGTCCCAGCTACTACTACTGCCATCTGTCACCTGCGTCCCTGCACTACTACTGCCATCTGTCACCTGTGTCCCTGCTACTACTGCCATCTGTCACCTGTGTCCCTGTACTACTACTGCCATCTGTCACCTGTGTCCCTGCTACTACTGCCATCTGTCACCTGTGTCCCTGCACTACTACTGCCATCTGTGTCCCTGTACTACTACTGCCACCTGTCACCTGTGTCCCTGCTACTACTGCCATCTGTCACCTGTGTCCCAGCTACTACTGCCACCTGTCACCTGTGTCCCTGCTACTACTACTGTCACCTGTGTCCCTGCTACTACTACTGCCACCTGTGTCCCTGCTACTACTGTCACCTGCGTCCCTGCTACTACTACTGCCACCTGCGTCCCTGCTACTACTACTGCCACCTGTCACCTGCGTCCCAGCTACTACTACTGCCATCTGTCACCTGCGTCCCAGCTACTACTACTGCCATCTGTCACCTGCGTCCCTGCACTACTACTGCCATCTGTCACCTGCGTCCCTGCTACTACTGCCATCTCTCACCTGCGTCCCTGCTACTACTGCCATCTGTCACCTGCGTCCCTGCTACTACTACTGCCATCTGTCACCTGCGTCCCTGCTACTACTACTGCCACCTGTCACCTGCGTCCCTGTACTACTACTGCCACCTGTCACCTGCGTCCCTGCTACTACTACTGCCACCTGTCACCTGCGTCCCAGCTACTACTACTGCCACCTGTCACCTGCGTCCCAGCTACTACTACTGCCATCTGTCACCTGCGTCCCAGCTACTACTACTGCCATCTGTCACCTGCGTCCCTGCACTACTACTGCCATCTGTCACCTGCGTCCCTGCTACTACTGCCATCTCTCACCTGCGTCCCTGCTACTACTACTGCCATCTGTCACCTGCGTCCCTGCTACTACTACTACTGCCATCTGTCACCTGCGTCCCTGTACTACTACTGCCATCTGCGTCCCTGCTACTACTGCCATCTGTCACCTGCGTCCCTGTACTACTACTGCCATCTGTCACCTGTGTCCCTGCTACTACTGCCATCTGTCACCTGTGTCCCTGCTACTAGCCATCTCTCACCTGCGTCCCTGCTACTACTACTGCCATCTGTCACCTGCGTCCCTGCACTACTACTGCCATCTGTCACCTGCGTCCCTGCACTACTACTGCCATCTGTCACCTGCGTCCCTGCACTACTACTGCCATCTGTCACCTGCGTCCCTCTACTACTACTGCCATCTGTCACCTGCGTCCCTGCTACTACTGCCATCTGTCACCTGTGTCCCTGTACTACTACTGCCATCTGTCACCTGTGTCCCTGTACTACTACTGCCATCTGTCACCTGTGTCCCTGCACTACTGCCATCTCTCACCTGCGTCCCTGCTACTACTACTGCCATCTGTCACCTGCGTCCCTGTACTACTACTGCCATCTGTCATCTGCGTCCCTGCTACTACTGCCATCTGTCACCTGCGTCCCTGCTACTACTGCCATCTGTCACCTGCGTCCCTGCTACTACTGCCATCTGTCACCTGCGTCCCTGCTACTACTGCCATCTGTCACCTGCGTCCCTGCTACTACTACTGCCATCTGTCACCTGCGTCCCTGCACTACTACTGCCATCTGTCACCTGTGTCCCTGCACTACTACTGCCATCTGTCACCTGTGTCCCTGCTACTACTGCCATCTGTGTCCCTGTACTACTACTGCCATCTGTCACCTGTGTCCCAGCTAATACTGCCATCTGTGTCCCTGTACTACTACTGCCACCTGTCACCTGTGTCCCTGCTACTACTGCCATCTGTCAGCTGTGTCCCAGCTACTACTGCCATCTGTCAGCTGTGTCCCAGCTACTACTGTCACCTGTGTCCCTGCTACTACTGCCACCTGTGTCCCTGCTACTACTACTGTCACCTGTGTCCCTGCTACTACTGCCATCTGTCACCTGTGTCCCTGCTACTAGCCATCTCTCACCTGTGTCCCTGCTACTACTACTGCCACCTGTCACCTGCGTCCCAGCTACTACTACTGCCACCTGTGTCCCTGCTACTACTACTGCCATCTGTCACCTGCGTCCCAGCTACTACTACTGCCATCTGTCACCTGCGTCCCAGCTACTACTACTGCCATCTGTCACCTGCGTCCCTGCTACTACTGCCATCTGTCACCTGTGTCCCTGTACTACTACTGCCATCTGTCACCTGTGTCCCTGCTACTACTGCCATCTGTCACCTGTGTCCCTGCACTACTACTGCCATCTGTGTCCCTGTACTACTACTGCCACCTGTCACCTGTGTCCCTGCTACTACTGCCATCTGTCACCTGTGTCCCAGCTACTACTGCCATCTGTCAGCTGTGTCCCAGCTACTACTGTCACCTGTGTCCCAGCTACTACTACTGCCACCTGCGTCCCTGCTACTACTACTGCCACCTGCGTCCCTGCTACTACTACTGCCACCTGTCACCTGCGTCCCAGCTACTACTACTGCCATCTGTCACCTGCGTCCCAGCTACTACTACTGCCATCTGTCACCTGCGTCCCTGCACTACTACTGCCATCTGTCACCTGCGTCCCTGCTACTACTGCCATCTCTCACCTGCGTCCCTGCTACTACTACTGCCATCTGTCACCTGCGTCCCTGCTACTACTACTGCCATCTGTCACCTGCGTCCCTGTACTACTACTGCCATCTGTCATCTGCGTCCCTGCTACTACTGCCATCTGTCACCTGCGTCCCTGCTACTACTACTGCCACCTGCGTCCCAGCTATTACTACTGCCATCTGTCACCTGCGTCCCAGCTACTACTACTGCCATCTGTCACCTGTGTCCCTGCACTACTACTGCCATCTGTCACCTGCGTCCCTGCTACTACTACTGCCATCTCTCACCTGTGTCCCTGCTACTACTACTGCCATCTCTCACCTGCGTCCCTGCTACTACTACTGCCATCTGTCACCTGCGTCCCTGCTACTACTACTGCCATCTGTCACCTGCGTCCCTGTACTACTACTGCCATCTGTCATCTGCGTCCCTGCTACTACTGCCATCTGTCACCTGCGTCCCTGTACTACTACTGCCATCTGTCACCTGTGTCCCTGCTACTACTGCCATCTCTCACCTGTGTCCCTGCTACTACTACTGCCATCTGTCACCTGCGTCCCTGCACTACTACTGCCATCTGTCACCTGCGTCCCTGCACTACTGCCATCTGTCATCTGCGTCCCTGCTACTACTGCCATCTGTCACCTGTGTCCCTGTACTACTACTACTGCCATCTGTCACCTGTGTCCCTGTACTACTACTGCCATCTGTCACCTGTGTCCCTGCTACTACTACTGACATCTGTCACCTGCGTCCCTGTACTACTACTGCCATCTGTCACCTGCGTCCCTGCTACTACTGCCATCTGTCACCTGTGTCCCTGCTACTACTGCCATCTGTCACCTGTGTCCCTGCTACTACTGCCATCTGTCACCTGCGTCCCTGCACTACTACTGCCATCTGTCACCTGCGTCCCTGCACTACTACTGCCATCTGTCACCTGCGTCCCTCTACTACTACTGCCATCTGTCACCTGCGTCCCTGCTACTACTGCCATCTGTCACCTGTGTCCCTGTACTACTACTGCCATCTGTCACCTGTGTCCCAGCTACTACTACTGCCATCTGTCACCTGTGTCCCTGCTACTACTACTACTGCTGCTTGCCCTTAACCTCCTCTAGCTTAACTGCTATTTCCCCCCCGAATTGTCTCAACTGTTGCCTGCCCTCACCCTCCATAATGTGATGGGACCCAGAAACAGTGGAGCAGGACCTCATTTTTTTTTAAGGTAATGGGTCCCCGCGATCACTAAGCCGAATGTCGCCACATTGTGCTTTTCATGCTGAGACTTATTAGTTCCACCTGGTTTTAGGAGCAAGATAAAAACATGAAAGCTCACTCACAGCAAGTGTCTCCTTGCACCCATATGCTCTGTATGGGTTGGATATGGGATCCCGGAGGTCAGGATGCTGCCAGTCAGAATGCAGACAGAATCCCGACACCATTAGGTAAGTGTCCAACCACTAACCCATACCCCTACCCCTCCCCTGTGCCTGACCCTAACCTCACCCCTTAGTGCCTAGACCTTACCTATCCCTCCCTGCACCCTAAACCTAACCCTCCTCCCTTAGTGCCTAACCCTCCCCCTAACCCCTGATACTTGCCTTCGGGATGCCGGCGGTCAGGATTCCTGCGCCGGTATTTTGGCCGTTGGCATCCCGCATACCAGGATGCTGACTACATCCTGCACCGTATGACACAGTAACAAGCCGCAAACACACAGTGATCATTGACACTATTCACCATGTGCCCTACATGTCGCACCGTTGGTCTAATGTCGCATCATCAGTGTTACACAAACTAACTGGCTTTTCATGCTGAGATTTATAGTTCCATCTGGTTCTCAATGTAGGAGCAAAAAAAAAAAAAAAAATCTCTCTCACAGTTAGTGTTTCCTTGCACCCATACTGTATGACGCAGTAGCAAGCCGCACACACACAATGATCATTCACGCTATCCACCAGGTGTACTACATGTCGCACAGTTAGTCCCATTTTGCACCTTCTGTGTTGCAAAAGTGATGTGCTTTTAAAGCTGAGACTTATGGGTAAATTTACTAAAGTGAGAGTTTGTAGAAGTGAGTTTTAGAAGAGATGTTGCCCATAGCAACCAATCAGATTCTACTTAATATTTAACTAGCACCTTCTAGAAGATAATAGCTAGAATCTGATTGGTTGCTATGGGCAACATCTCTTCTAAAGCTCACTTCTAAAAACTCTCACTTGAGTAAATTTACCCCTTATAGTTCCACATGGTTTACAATTGTGGAGTAAAAGAAAATAAAATAAAGAAATAAAGAAATGTGTTTAATAAAATGAGATGCTATTTTGCTGAAACTTGCAGATGTTAAAGAATATATCCAGCATCTGTCCTTAACTGGGATTGAACCCCAGTTGGATAATGTGTTAAGTATTGACCATACCAGAAGGCCAAGGCAGCCACTGTAATCTGGTATTGCACACGTAGTGATATCACCGATTGTAGTGAACTTTTATTTTATTTTGAATGACTGTCAGCTGTTAGAGGCAGAATCTTAGGTAGACATTTTGGTGCCCTGTGCCAGAAAGAGCTTTGGTGCCCCAATTGTGAACAGGGACAGTGTGTTCCGCAGGCGCGTGGGCCAAAAAAAGGGTGTGGTCTTGTAGGGAAAGGGCATGGCCACACTATAGTACCCCCAATTCTCATTACACCACAATTAGTGCCCGTTACTCACATTAAACTACATAGTAGTGTCCCTTATACACGTTACACTGAATTGTAGTAGTGCCCCTTACACATTACGCCACACAGTAGTAGTGCCCCTTACACATTACGCCACACAGTAGTAATGCCCCTTACACATTACGCCACACAGTAGTAATGCCCCTTACACATTACGCCACACAGTAGTAATGCCCCTTACACATTACACCACACAGTAGTAGTGCCCCTTACACATTACGCCACACAGTAGTAATGCCCCTAACACATTACGCCACACAGTAATGCCCCTTACACATTACGCCACACACAGTAGTAATGCCCCTTACACATTACGCCACACAGTAGTAGTGCCCCTTACACATTACGCCACATAGTAGTAATGCCCCTTACACATTATGCCACACAGTAGTAGTGCCCCTTACACATTATACCACACAGTACAATTTCCCCCCCCATTACTCATTTTGCACACAGTACAGTAGGATGAAGATACAGATCTCTTCTCAGCTGGTCTGACGCTGTGTAATACATGCCGTGGATACTGTCACGTCTCACTGCGCCTCCCCGCAGTATTTTCATACAGCGACTGAGAAGCCTGTAAGGCGCGACTTGAGCAACAATGTAAGAGGATACATCTGTATGTGTAATATATATATATATCGGGTAAAATAAGTATTGCACACATCAACATTTTTCTCAGTAAATATATTGGTAATGGGGATATTGTAATGAAATTTTCACCAAATGTCAGCAACAACCCATGCAATCCACACATGCAATGAAATCAAACCATAGATGTCCATAAATTAAGTTGTGTGTAATAATGTGAAATGACTCAGGGAAAAAGTATTTAACACATGAAGAAAGGGAGGTGCAAAATGGCATGGAAAGCAAGGACACCAGCTGAAATCTAACAGTAATTAGAAAGCAATCCTGCCCGTAGTCAGTGCAAATTAATATAAGCTGGTTCAGTCCCAACTGATGGCCTATAAAAAGGTGATTCATTACCAAGGTGTCACACAAGAAACATCTCATGATGGTAAAAGCAAAGAACTCTCTCAAGACCTTCGCAACCTTATTGTTGCAAAACATACTGATGGCAATGGTTTTCTAAACTTCTGAATGTTTCAGTAAGCACTGCTGGGGCCATAATCTGGAAGTGGAAAGAACATAATTTCACCATAAACCGGCCACAACCAGGTGCTCCTCGCAAGATTTCTGACAGGAGTGAAAAGAATTATCAGAAGAGTTGTCCAAGAGCCAAGGACCACTTGTGGAGAGCTTCAGAAAGACCTGGAATTAGCAGGTACAATTGTTTCAAAGAAAACAATAAGCAATGCACTCAACCGCCATGGCTTGTATGCACGCTCACCACGAAAGACTCCATTGCTGAAGAAAAAGCATGTTGAAGCTCGTTTAAAGTTTGCTGCACAACATTTGGACAAGCTGTGAAATACTGGGAGAATATAGTCTGACCAGATGAGACCAAAATGTAACTCTTTGGATGCCATAATACACACCATGTTTGGAGGAGAAATGGCACTGCACATCACCCCAAAACATCATACCAACAGTGAAGTTTGGAGGTGGGAACATCATGGTGTGGAGCTGTTTTTCAACATACGCTACTGGCATACTTCATGCGATTAAAGGAAGGATGAATAGAAAAATGTACAGACACAATCTTGATAAAAATCTGCTGCCATCTACCAGGATGCTGAAGATAAAACGAGGGTTGACATTTCAGCAAGACAATGATCCCAAACACACGGCCAAGGACACTCAATTTGTTTCAGAGAAAGAAAATAAAGCTGCTAGAATGGCCCAGCCAATCACCTGACTTGAATCCAATTGAAAATCTAGAAAGAACTAAAGATCAGAGTTCATGGAAGAAGCCCACGGAACTTTCAAGGTTTGAAGACTGTTTACACAAGTCAATCTTACATGCCGCCAAAATGAACTTACGTTCATCAGTAACACAGACCCTACGGGGGTGTTTCAGAGGTGGATGCCTCAGTTAAAATGAAAGCTTCTCCAGATTTTGAAACAACTGCGAATGCGTTTGAATCTGAAAACATGGTGTGTGCGTTTAAGGCACCGTTTGGCCGAAGCCGCAAGTGTGTCACATCTTGTGCGAATAAGAAGCGGGCGTTTTAGGGCAGCGAGTATGAAGATGCACGGAGCAGCAGTTTCTGATGGGAACGTTGTGTTGCGTACACAGAGGCTTAATCACTCACATTGGAGGCCATACTGAGACAGAAAATATGCACCAATTATAGGGCTGGTGCAAGTTTCGATGGTGGCGTTAAGATGCTCAAAATGGTCGTCTCAGTAACTGCACATTCGGTGGTACACTTGTGCATCAATGGGAGAGACAGTACTAGCATTAGCACAGTTGCAGACAAGACTACAGCAAAAGACAAACATATAGCCGCATTTTCTACACAATTTGCAGCTTTGAAAATGAGCCGCACGGACATCTTAGCGACAAATGTATAAACGTGGAAATTTGAAAAAAAAAACTTTTACAAATAATCAGAAACACTAAATGATAACTTTACAAAATACAGTGTAGACACTGTGGGCATTAAAGGATTTTTAAGAGTTTATTATTATATGTTTTAATAAATTATTATTATTATAGGTTTTATAAATAATAAGTTACAATAAGGAATCACTGAACACGTGAACTTTAACAAAATAACTTTAGGATCATATTTTTATTTTATTTTTTAATCAGTTTCAGCTTTCAGTGCCATGGAATTACATAGGTAATAAGCAGATGGCTTTCACAATTTTAAGAAGCCAGTATGGATTTCATCACCGTAAAGCTACAAGATGATAAATGAAAAAAATGTAGAAAGTGTTTTCTTCCCCTCAACTTGTGGAATGTGTTTTAATCAAATAGTAAGGAAGTGCGCTGTCCACCGTGTATGATTAACCTGTCAGGCGGTGTTTAGCTCAATAAAACCCTCCCTTCAAAAGAACGTCAAAAACTCTTCAGACGGACCACATGTAAAGTTTTACACGCGTATGCATGTGCACAAACATCTCTTCGGAAAAAAAAAGGGATGCCGAGAGGCTCAGAGCCTGTAGTCATCTGTTTTTCAAATATTGGGCCAGGCAGACGACCGCCCGTACACTTGCTCCACAGGCTGCCAGGGAGGAGGGCACGATGCGACCCCAGAACCCCAGACAGATGGCAGCGATGGTTGTTCAGTGTGTATGAACATCCATCATCTGCAGAAATATCTTTCAGGTGTGTACCCAGCTTATAGCAGGTTGGTGGTGTCTCAATACCACCACAGCTAGCCAGCTGTAGACTTGCCTACTGCATCTACTTTATATAGAACAAACTTGCCTACTCTACCAGAATTTTTTGGGGGGGAATTCCATTCTGAGGACTACTCCAGGACTCCTGGGAGAGTAGGGTATCCTCCCGGAATCACATCATCAACATGCATGATGATGTGCAAATCACAGAATTGTGCAGCAGATGCAAGGCCATGATGACATCATCTGCACTGCCCATCTCATTGCATTTGCCACAAAAGTTATAATTATCCTCAGAGAAAGAGCGAGGGGGAGTGTGGATTAAGATGAGGTCAGAGATGTAAAAAGTAAAGGAGCAACGAAGTGCTTTGAAGGTCGTTCCGTCCTTCATTACCTTGCATGGTGCCGCATGGGATATCGTCCATTTGACCGTGCAGGACGGCCGACCAGAAGATATTGCTAACAACCGCGGTACACACTGAACGATTCAGCCAGACACTACATATCGTGCTGTTATCGCTTCAGTGTGTACCCAGCTTAGAAGAAGAGAGTCGGGAGAGAAGACCAGAGAGTAGGAGGTTATAATAGTCCAAAAGAGAAAACAAAGGGCAGAACAAGAGCTTTAGCATTAGTACCACATAAGTGAGGAACAGATGAATTCTAGAGATGATGCAGATATGGGAGTGGCAAAATTGGGAGAGAGCATGAATGTGTGTGGGGGGGTGGCTGAGAGGGAGGAGTATGACCCAAATGCAGTGGCCTTGTGTGACAGGAGAGGACAGTGTTGTAAGAGAGGTGGGAAGGGGGGGCGCAACAAGCTCAGTCTTAGACATATTGGGCGAAAATGTAATAGGGTGAGAGTTTAGAAAATGTGAGTAAACTCATGCACTTTTTAAGCTCGCCCAATGTAATAGAGTCTGAGAACATGCAAACTCACATGTTTTTCAGGCTCAATAAACTCTCATGATTTAAACTCTCATCCAGATATTTTCCCATTTTGAAAGATACAACTCGACCATTGTAATAGTGGGTTTATTGCTAAATTCTCACCCTATTACATTTGGTCCATTGAGTTTAAGATAGAGCTGGGACATCTGGGAAGAGATGGAAGAGACACAGTTGGAGAAAGTGTGGCGGGGGACGGGACCAGTGGATGGGAGGTGGATTTCAGTATCACCAACACAAAGTTGGCATTGTACTGTAGAATATAGGAACTGCTGAGCTCATCCAGGAAGGAAGTGTATAGAGAGAAGAGAAGGGGACCAAGGACAGATCCTTGGTGGAGCACAGACAGGAAGAGGTATAAAAGGGGGAAGTAGACTTGTAAGTAAAGACAGAAAGAGCCTTTAGAGACATAGGGAGACATGAGATGGCAATCGAACCCAAGAGAGTGCTTGAAGCAGGAGAGGGTGGTCAACTGTGTCAAATACAGCCGACAGGTCAAGATGTACTAGACTGGAAAATGTAAACCTTAGATTTGACTGAGAAGGTCATTAGTGACCTTGGTAAGGACAGTTTCAGTGGAGTAAAGAGAGAGAAACCCAGATTGAAGCTGGTCAAGGAATGGAACAAGTGTAAGAGTTTGGCGAAAAGAGAGATGGGGCGATAGTTAATAAGGAAAAGGGCGTATCGAAGGAGAGGTTAAAGAGGTGAGAGCAAGCATCAAGAGAGAGTGCGGAATGGGGTCCAGGGGGCAAGTGGAGGATTTGCAGTCGGGAAGCCGGCGGGCCTAATCCCGACAGCCAGCTTCCCGACTGCTTTATACCGGCGAGGGTTAAATGACAGGCGTCTAAATATAGACGCCTATCATTTTACAGACGCTGGGAGACCGGCGCCCGGCATCCCAATCGAAGTGATGATGGGCGCCAAGCGTGGACAGCCACGCGAGGAGGGGGTGGGGAAAGTTAGGTTTAGGGCTCCCATGGGGGACTTAGGGTCAGGCACCCCCCCCGGTAGGTTAGGCTAGGGGGAGGGAGGGCTAGGGTTAGGCACCCCCGGGGGACTTAGGGTTAGGCACCCCCCCCGGGAGACTTAGGTTTAGGCGGTGGGGAAGGGGGGGGTTAGGTTTAGGCACTTAGAAGGGTGACTGGGGTTAGGCACTGGGGGGAAGGTTAGGGTTAGGCACCCATAAGGAGGGTTAGGGGAGGGAATTAGGTAGTGAATACTTACCTTAGGGACGATCAGGATTTTCACCCATATCAGGCAACCACTGTCGGGATTCCAACCGCCGGGCAGGTGTCCGGCGGTAAATCATACCGATTCCTAAGTGGAGTGGGTAGAGGATGAGACAAAGGACTTCAGCACCCGTTATGAGGGAGGAGGAGGACAGGGAGGGTTGGCAAGTATTAGAAAGAGAGGCAGGAGAAAGATTTGAGAGGAAATATCCCAATGGATAGCTTTGATCTTGGAGGAAAATGAAGTAGCAAAGTCCATGGGTGTGACGGAGGAGGGGGGAGGACTGTATACACCTGCTCTGATCTCATGATGTAAAATGAGTATATGCAACAGCAAGGCCTGGGGTCATTAGGGAGAATGATCACATGGGTGCAATCTCTCTCTTCATTCTCCCTATCTTGGGGAGTCCTCTTTGTATCTCTGAATTGGTCACTCAACTGATCTCTTTCATTTATTAATAAAAAAAAAAGTCTACAAATAAATGTTGTTTGGTCCGGTTCCGGATTCCCTCCACATTATGTATGTTTCTGTACTGTGAACAATTATTTGACAATGTCATGTACTCTGAATTGTTCCTCGTATATTATTGTTATACACTTGAACTTATTCATTGTGTATCTTTGATGCTTCAATAGAAAAAAAACCTGTTTTAAAAAAAAAAAAAAAAGTACAAATAAACAGTTTGATAATTGGTACTCTGCATATGAAACAAGATACAATACACGGGGAGATTTATCAAATCTTGGTGAGAGATAAAGCAGAGAGAGATAAAGTACCAACCGATCAGCTTTTAACTATTATTTTTCAAGCACAGCCTGTAATAGGAACTGATTGGTTGGTACTTTATATCTCTCCAAAATGTGATAAATCTCCCCCTAAGTGGTAAATTTACTAAAGTAAGAGTTATTAGAAGGGGAGTTGTTGCTCATAGTAACGAATCAGATTCTAGCTATTATCTACTAGAAGGTGCTAGTTAAATGGCATTTTCAGGGTTTCTACCGCATTCCCCATATGTGCACGCTTCGAGCAGATGGGTAACTCCACAGTGTTAAAACCGGAAGTCTCTATGACCGGAGCCAATGAAAAAGGACAGCTCTTATAGGGAGAGGATGTCTCTATACATTGCTGCATTCATCTTTCCCTCTATCCTGACTAGTCTCCCAGTTCCTGCAGCTGAAAAACATCCCCACAGCATGATGCTGCCACCACCATGCTTCACTGTAGGTGATGGTATTGGCCTTGTGATGAGCGGTGCCTGGTTTCTTCTAAACATAATGCCTGCCATTCACGACAAAGAGTTCAATCTTTGTCTCACCAGTCCAGAGAAGAGAATTTTGTTTCTCATGGTCAGTCCTTCAGGTGCATTTTGGCAAAACTACAGGTGGGCTGCCATATGCTTTTTACTAAGGAGTGGCTTCCGTCTGGCCACTCTAACCATACAGGCCTGATTGGCGGATTGCCGCAGAGATGGTTGACTTTCTGGAAGGTTCTCCTCTCTCCACAGATGAATGCTGTAGCTCTGACTGAGTGACCATCGGGTTCTTGGTAACCTCCCTGACTAGGGCCCTTCTCCCACGATCTCTCAGTTTAGACGGCCGGCCAACTCTAGGAAGAGTCCTGGTGGTTCCGAACTATTTCCATTTATGGATGATGGAGGACACGGTGCTCATTGGGATCTTCAAAAGCAGCAGATATTTCTCTGTACCCTTCCCCAGATTTGTGCCTCGAGACAATCCTGTCTCGGAGGTCTACAGATAATTCCTTGGACTTCATGCTTGGGTTGTGCTCTGACATGCACTGTCAAGTGTGGAACCTTATATAGACAGGTGTATGCCTTTCAAAATCATGTCCAAACAACCGAATTTCTACTTCAGGGTCCATAGGGGGTCCACAGGGTTGACCTTGGGGTTATAGCTGGAACAGGATCCATGGGCACCACACAGTTAAGCTTTTAGCTCCCAGGATGCACTTGGGTCCTCCTCTATACCCCGCCCCCGAGCCACAGGCACCTCAGTGTAAGCTGGTGCCCGGCCGGAGTCGGTCACCGCGCGGGGGGGCTGCAGGAGCAGCCCCCAGAAGCTTTTTATTTTAAGTTAGATTTTATTTATTTTTAATCTCTTTTTACTACAGACGGCAGCGAAGGGCTGTCTGTACAGACGCCCACGCTGCCACTCTGATCCCCGACTGGCGCCGCGACGCCAGTACTGATCTGGGGATCGCGGCGGGAGGGCAGAGTCCATACTAGCCGGACTCTGTCTACCTCCCAGGACTGCTGCCGGAGTCGCCGGGGATTCAGGTAAGCCGCGCGTCGCTGGCTAGCGGCGGCGCGCGGAATGCCTTAAATGCAGTCCTTTAGCCTCCGGTCCTGGGGACAGACCGGAGGCTGCTGGCAGTGGCGGCGGGCCCCCCCATAACCCGTGGGACCACTAGACCACCAGGGATAAAGGGGCAAGCGGGAAGCCAGCATCCCTGGGGTTATGGCCAGCCAGGGGAGGAAGCCTTCCCTGTCAGCGGCTCCTCCCCTCAGCTCAGTGCGCCTTTCAGCATGCAGTCTGGCGTCGCTGAGCTGCAGTTACACGGCCACTCCTCCTCTGAGGTCTCCAGCGGCCATTTTCCCAGTGGCAGCGCAGATCTCAGGGAGCACGCGGACCGGTCCCCCTGTGTACCTCTCCCCTGATTAAGGACAGCGTACACAGCACTATAGCCCTCCCAGACACTGAATCTGGGCAGGTTGATTGTAGTGTAAAGGTGAAGTGAGTATTACTTCTGCATGGTATGTGACTTTTGCTAGTGCTGCCTGTCTGTGCTTATTTTCCACTTACTGTCAGCTTATACCTATCCCTTTACTTCTCCTACAAGCCCTACAGGTGTGTGGGGGAGGGGCGTTTCTACTGACCTCACTTATATAGATCACGTATTTGTGAGGTCCGTCACATACAGTTGTGTGCTACTCAGTGCCATATTGTGGGCTGTTGTTCAGCACACCGGTGAGTGCGTTTTACTTCTACCCTGGTGCCAGATATATAATATATTCTGTCATGTCAGACGAGGAGGTTGAGCGCTCAGTGGCTCCGGTGTTGGCCTCCTGCGGACGCTGTTCTGCAGGAGTAGATAGGGAGGATTTGTCACAGGATGGCCTGTGTAGTCGATGCCAGGTGGCTCCTGGCCCATCCAGACCTTCTCTGGTGCAGGAACCACCGTGGGCGATGTTTTCTCAAGTGTTGGTGTCTATTGCGGACCGTCTGTCGGTCCCGACTGCTCTCCCTACTAGGGCGGTGCCCCAGCCAACCATCCCCCATTCCCCGGGTGTCCCGCAGTTATTGCGGAGTCCTCCTGGGTCTCAATCAGTAGGTCCCTATGCGGGGTTGCCTATGTATATACAGGCTTCCCCTGTGCCGCAGCAGCCTGTGGTACCTTTTCAGGCCCCTATGGCGACTCCTCCACCATGGGTGGATGTGCTCTCCAACTCCGTGCAAAATTTGGCGGCCGCTTCCTCGGCTTTTCAGTCAATGTTGCAGACTGACATGCCTTCTAGGATTTCAAAACGCCCACTCATGACACGGGCTGCTCAGGTATCGGACTCAGAGGGTTCCTCAGATGAGGGGGAGGTCCCTAATGACACTGACTCGGACGCCTCGGTCCAGGAAATGGATACCAAGTCGTCCATTAATGTGCGAGCACTAGTTAGGGCGGTGCGAGCTATTCTTCTTATAGAGGATGAGGCACCGGTTCCTAAGTCGAAGTTTCCTAGTTTCAAAAAAACTAAGGTGGCTTCTGCGGTGTTTCCCCTGTCGGATCAGTTGACGGATCATATGGTGGTAGCTTGGCAGGCGCCCAGTAAGAGATTCCTTCCTCAGAAGCGGTTGGCTTCTAATTACCCCTTCCCTGAGGCACATTGTAAAAAATGCGAAACTCCACCGGCGGTGGATTCCCATGTCACCCGTTTAACTCGGGGCGCCACCTTACCATTACCGTCGATATCCTCGCTGAAGGATCCCACGGACAGGAAGGTTGAGACTTGCTTAAAGTCTATTTACTCCCTCTCCGGGGCGGTGGCCCGACCGTCCATGGCCATCTCCTGGGTGGCCAAGGCCATTGAGGGGTGGGCCAATGCATTGGAAGATACCTTCCCGGACGACGCTCCGGATGTCCAGCGGGCGTTGTTGGGACAAATGAGGGACGCTGCTTCTTACATTGGTGAAGCGTCTTTAGATGCTAGTCTGCTGACCTCGCGGGTATCGGCTGCAGCGGTGTCTGGCCGCCGATCCTTGTGGTTGCGGTCCTGGAGAGCGGACTCTGATTCAAAGAAGGGTCTGGAGGCCTTACCTTTCAATGGGGAATTACTATTTGGTCCGGACTTGGACAAAATAGTGGACACCCTGGCTAAATCCAAGTCGGCCTTCCTCCCTTCGGCGGCACTGCCTGCTAAGGTTCGGAGTTCGGCTTTTCGTTCCTTTCGGGTTCAGGGTAAGGCGAAAGGTCAGTCCTTCCCGAGACAGTCTGCGAGCAAGACTGCCTCTAAACCAAAGAAGCAAGCCTGGAGTGCTCGGCGCCCTTCTTCCAAGCAGGAAGATAAACCTGCGGCCTGATGGGACGGGCCTCCCTCTGGGGGACCTCAGAGTGGGAGGCCGACTTCTTCTATTTGCCCAGTGCTGGCACAATACCACCACGGATGCCTGGGTTCGAGAAGTGGTCTCCCAGGGGTACGCCCTGTCTTTTCGGCACAGACCACCCCACCAGTTTTTCTGCACAAGTCCTTCTCAGGACAAGGCCAAGGCATTACAGGTTCAGGAGGCTATAGAGTCCTTGCTGAAAGCAGGGGTCATTGTTCCCGTTCCTCTATCACAACGAGGGACGGGGTATTATTCGTCTCTGTTTCTGGTGCAGAAACCCAATGGTTCTCATCGCCCTATCCTCAACTTGAAGTCTCTGAACAAATTCCTCAGAGTTCCCAAGTTCAGGATGGAAACGTTACATTCCATCATTCTGGCGATGGAACCGGGGGATTACATGGTGTCCCTGGACATCCAGGACGCCTACCTCCATGTTCCGATAGCATCTTCACACCAGCGGTATCTGAGGTTCGCTATCCTTCAACACCACTATCAGTTCCGGGCGCTACCCTTTGGTCTCTCCACGGCACCGAGGGTGTTCACGAAGATTATGGCGGTCATGGCCGCACATCTTCGGAACCAGAATGTACGGCTGCTGCCGTATCTGGACGACCTCCTGTTGCTGGCGAGCTCCCCGGAGGTACTGCTTCAACATCTCCACCTGACGATCGCTTGCCTGCAAGCACACGGGTGGTTGATAAATTGGAAAAAGTCCTCCCTGATTCCATCACAGCGGATGGTTCATTTGGGAGCCCTGCTGGATTCGCGTCAGCAAAGGATCTTCCTGACTCCGGAGAAGGTCGCCTCCCTACAGCTGCGGATACACAGTTGCCTGAGCCGTTGCCGCCTGTCGGTCCATTCGGCTATGAGAGTTCTGGGGTCCATGGTGTCGACATTCGACATGGTGGAATTTGCCCAGTTCCATTCCCGGCCCCTGCAGGGGCTGATTCTATCAGAATGGAACGGGTTACCTCACCGGATCCGCTCTCAGGTGCTGGTGTTGTCTCCGGACGTTCGGCAATCTTTGGCTTGGTGGCTTCAGACAGCTCATCTGTTCGAGGGACTGGGTCCTGCTCACGACGGATGCCAGTCTCCGGGGTTGGGGGGCAGTGACCGGCTCTTTGTCGCTTCAGGGTCGTTGGTCAGCGGAAGAAGCACTTCTCCCCATCAACATCCTGGAACTGCGGGCAGTATACAGGGCCCTGCAGTCGTCCGGCCCCGCTCTTCACGGAAGGGCGGTACAGGTGCAGTCCGACAACGCCACCACGGTGGCGTATATCAACCACCAAGGCGGAACTCGCAGTCAGGCAGCGATGTCGGAGGTGTCTCGTATCCTGACTTGGGCGGAGGGTCACATTCCGGCGATCTCGGCGGTCTTCATCCCCGGAGTCCTCAATTGGGAGGCGGACTTCCTCAGCCGTCACGACGTGCATCCCGGGGAATGGTCGCTTCACCCAGAGGTGTTTCAGCTACTCGTGGACAGGT
Organism: Taudactylus pleione; assembly: GCA_031769625.1. Classification (NCBI taxonomy): domain Eukaryota; kingdom Metazoa; phylum Chordata; class Amphibia; order Anura; family Myobatrachidae; genus Taudactylus; species Taudactylus pleione. The sequence goes on along the minus strand of JAUIMM010000322.1, from coordinate 1,897,797 downwards.
GGGGACTGCCGGAGCTGGACTTGATGGCCTCCCGTCACAATCACAAGTTGCCCGTTTACGGGTCAAGGACAAGAGACGCAGGCGCAAGTCTGGTGGACGCGCTGTCGGTGAAATGGACGTTTCACCTGGCGTATCTGTTTCCTCCGCTATCCCTGCTTCCTCGGGTTCTGCGGAAATTCAAGCAGGACGGCGGCATGCTCGTGCTGGTAGCTCCGGCGTGGCCCAGACGTCCTTGGTACTCCGATCTCAGGAGCCTCTCCATCGACGCTCCGTACCTTCTTCCTCAGCGTCGGGACCTGTTGTCTCAGGGGCCCTGCCTTTACCCGGATCTGGGTCGGCTGTCTTTGACGGCGTGGCTCTTGAGACAGCCGTCTTGAGGTCTCGGGGCTTCTCCAGTTCGGTTATTGGTACCATGCTCAGGGCACGCAAGCCTGCTTCAGCACGGATTTATCACAGAGTGTGGCACACTTACTTTCAGTGGTGTGAGTCCAGACATTATGATCCTCAGGTGTTCCGAGTTTCTAGGATCTTGGAATTTCTTCAGTCAGGATTGGATCTCGGCTTACGCCTTGCATCTCTGAAGGTTCATGTGTCCGCCTTGTCCGTGTGGTTTCAACGGCGGATTGCAATACTACCAGACGTTCACACCTTTTTCCAGGGTGTTCTCAGGATCCAGCCTCCCTTTGTGCCTCCTGTGGTTCCTTGGGACTTGGCGGTGGTACTACAGGTCCTACAGGGTCCTCCGTTTGAGCCTCTTGAGGCGGTGGAGCTCAAGTGGCTGACATTTAAGACGGTTTTTCTCCTGGCAATTGCTTCGGCCAGGAGGGTGTCTGAATTGGGGGCGCTTTCCTGTCGCCCTCCTTTCCTGATTTTTCACCAGGACAGAGCGGTGCTCCGCACTCGTCCTGAGTTTTTGCCCAAAGTGGTCTCGAAGTTCCACATTAATCAGGAACTTGTTGTGCCAGCTTTTCAGTTCCCTGATCTTTCAGCTGGTGAGACTTCCTTAGATGTGGTCCGGGCGCTTAGAATTTATGTAGACCGGACGGCTTCGGTTAGGAAGTCTGATTCCTTGTTTATCCTCTTTGGTTTTCACAAGAGGGGTTGGCCTGCCAACAAACAAACGTTAGCCCGTTGGCTTCGTTCCGTTATTTGTGAGGCTTATGCACAAGAGGGTTTACCTGTGCCAGCCTCTGTTAAGGCTCATTCCACTCGTTCTGTGGGTCCCTCTTGGGCTGCTAGACGTGGCGCTTCTGCTGTTCAGCTGTGTAAGGCGGCCACCTGGTCTTCTATTCAAACGTTTTTGAGGTTCTATGCGTTTGACACCTTCGCCTCTCAGGATGCTTCCTTTGGGCGCCGGGTGCTCCTTTCAGCACAGGAGCGTCCCCGCCCTTAGTTGAACTGCTTTGGGACATCCCCAAGGTCAACCCTGTGGACCCCCTATGGACCCTGAAGTAGAAAACAAGAGATATGGTAAGAACTTACCTTTGTTATCTCTGTTTCTACGAAGTCCATAGGGTCCACAGGGCGCCCGCCCTGACGCACCTGGCTTCAAATGGGCTGTGTGGCTGGTCACCGGTTTTCCGTCTCCTATTGCTGTGAGTATGGTTTCTTGTGTGTTCCAGTCTTCCTTCTCTCTGTTCCATATTCTCCTCCGGCCTAGGCTGCTTACCAACTGAGGTGCCTGTGGCTCGGGGGCGGGGTATAGAGGAGGACCCAAGTGCATCCTGGGAGCTAAAAGCTTAACTGTGTGGTGCCCATGGATCCTGTTCCAGCTATAACCCCAAGGTCAACCCTGTGGACCCTATGGACTTCGTAGAAACAGAGATAACAAAGGTAAGTTCTTACCATATCTCTTGTTTTACCACAGGTAGACCCCAATAAAGCCGTAGGAACATCTCAAGTATGATCAGTGGAAACAGGATGCACCTGAGCTCAATTTTGAGCTTCATGGCAAAGGCTGTGAATAATTATGTACATGTGATTTCTTAGTTTATTATTTTAATTAAATTTGCAAAAATCTAAAAAAATTTTTTACACGTTGTCATTATGGGGTATTGTGTGTAGAATTTTGAAGACAAAAATGAATTTATTCCATTTTGGAATAAGGCTGTAACATAACAAAATGTGGAAAAAGTGAAGCGCTGTGAATACTTTCCAGATGCACTGTATGTAACCGTAGACAGGTGGGCTGTACCGCATGGCAGATGCGATTCTTAGTACATCCCGCTCTCTGGGGTGGAGAGGTGGACGTAGTCAGGTCGCTGCTGCGTCTTCGGTAGCACTGGATCTGATAATTTATGGTAATGCAGCATGAGCCGGCTTGTGTAAAGAGATGGCCACTTCTGGCTTCTCAGATCCGCTACCTGCGTCGGAAGACGCAGCATTGAGACCATCGGACAACTGAGCAACCCATAGGTTGCGCACAATGTCCACTGCAATTAAGCTGCCGAGGCCAGCAACCCAGTCTCTGGCTTCAGTAGTCCCCAAAAGCCACTCCGTCTCCACCCCCAACCGCAAATAACCAGTCAACACATATTCCGCAGCGCTTTACAGAGAATATTTGTCCATTCACATCAGTCCCTGCCCCAGTAGAGCTTACAATCTATATTCCCTATCACATGCTCACTAGGATTAATTTTGTTTGGAGCCAATTAACCTACCAGTATATTTTTTTAGTGTGGGAGGAAACCGGAGCACCCGGAGGAAACCCACGCAAACACAGGGAGAATATACAAACTCCACACAGTTAGGGCCGTAGTGGGAACCGAAGCCACGACCTCAGTGCTGTGAGGCACTAATGCTAACCATTACACCATATATGCTTCAGACACTATCAATGCCAGGTCCTAAGGCTCCGGTTGTAGCTACCTCACTGCTTGGAAGGTACTTCAAGAAGTTAAGTAGCACTCCCTGTAAAAGTATTCACACCCATCTGAAACCTTTTGTCCACTTTGTACAATTAAAAATCACTGGAAATAAACGTGTATGAAGCCCCCAACGACTTAGGCTGCTGCTGGGTAAGCAGATCATGGCTACAGCATCAAAGGGAGACACCCACACTCAGATCTAGCTTCATCTACACAGTGCGCAGTCGGTGGGTCCCTGTGTGGGGTTTAAGTGGCTCATAATTCCTACAGTAATTACTGTCACAAATCCTATTTAATTTATTGTACTTCGCTTACTACATTTCAGTATTTACTTTAATAATTAAACTGGTCATGAACTCCAGCAAGCAGAATAGATTCACACACAAACACATAAATGGTTTAATATCTATTCTGCCTTTTAAAAAAAAAAATGTTTTCATTCAGGTTTTAAAGAGAAGTGCAAGTTTGAATAGACCAAGCTTTATCTTTACAATAGTATAAAATTATATTATTACTAGTATTTGTAACCCGTCATTTGCCCGGTCTCTAGCTATTCTTGCCATATATAGCCTCATCTCTGTGTTGTTACTTTCGTCCCCTAATGCCTGTTGAGCCCCATCCCTTCTCTACGACCTCAAGCACCATCTTAATCTCCATCCTCACACCACCCCGTGTCTCTCCAGGATTACACCACCCCGTGTCTCTCCAGCCTCATGCCACCCCGTGTCTCTCCAGCCTTACGCACCCTGAACCTAACCCTCCCGGGGGTAGTTCGGTGTCTCGCTAAAGATAGTACCAGGTCGGCATTCTGGGTGCTGGTAATTAAACTGCATCCTGTGCTACACATATTTTATAGATGGAAAATAAATTTTTCTCTTTGTTTTACTGGAGCTTTCAACATAAAACATGTTTGTGTGTTTTTCCTGAAAGGTAGCATTACTATACAAATTAGGAAACAGAGGTTCAGTTGTTGAGAGACATTCTGCTGTTGGGTACACACTGTTTTATGTGCATCTTAATAACAGTTTGCACCAGTTTATTATCTCCCGTATATCAAGTTGTGCAAATGTCTCTCACACACCATACTAGGCGCGATGTGGATGCTGAAAACAAAAAAGTTTTATGTGTTCTGCTTAACATTTGGCATCACAATTCCTACAAAACCCTAGCTGCTTTATTATTCCAGGTTACAGAGCTCACACTGACTGATGAATTGCATTAGAATTATGGGCAGCTATCAGTAGTTCTCGAGGCTATCATTTCTATGCAGACCTTGCCCTGGATCAGTTATCTCAAATTACTTCTTCAGAAACAACTATTTATTACTTAAGGCTCTATTTATAAAGCTGGGACACAAAACCCTGTTTCATCCCTCACCTGCGATATAATGGGGTTTTTACAGCTTGAACAGATTTAAGATGAGAGATTCCGTAGAGAAATCTTTTAGGTCTGGTGTCCCCACACGGAAGTATGGGAAAAGCGACCTGGTAGCAAATAATAAAATAATGTTATGCTCGCTTAGTGCATGCTTTGATAAAATCACAACATGTCAGGATGACGTTAGCAGGGACAGATGAAGAAAGGGGAGGATGGAGCTCCAGCTCCAGGCCTCCACATAAAAATAGGCCCATCATTATGACAGTATGACCATGTCCGGTCGGCCATAAATAATCGGTATTGAAATTGTGCTTTAAATTCCTCACAAAATGATGCAATTTATAGACTTTTACATATTTTGGGCAGGATGCAGCAATGCAGGTTTTGAGGTCAAACCTCCGAAAATTATGTTTTTTGGAGCTTTGGCAGCTTACAGCATATTCACCAGGCTCCGGAATGTGATACATTCCTGGGCTTGGATGCGGTGGGCAATGCCACCTTCAGATGGTGTTTGTTGCCCAATAGAAGTCTGTGGTCTTCTAATTGTAAAATCTCCCACGGCGGTGTGTCACTTGACGCATGCGCAGAAAGACATCTGGGTCAGCGGTCCTTTGTTTTTGTTCTTCAAGCATACAGCGTTAATAAACACAGTTATGCTTGCAAAGAGTGGCAGAAAGCATCACACGCAAAATACGATGCATCAAGCATCCCACCTTTAGGGAGACATTGGGGCTGATAGTGTAGGGGGTGTGCACGTCCATCCGGCACTGGCCACACCCCCATGGAAATGGCCACACCCACACAGCACTGACCATGCCCACATGGCACTGGCCACACCCTCACAGCACTTGGTCGCAGCTCCTCTGCATCTCACTATAGGCCGTTGATCAATTTTCAGCCCCAGGCCAATTTGTCCTTTAATCAGGCCCTGGGCATTCAGACTTTGATTCAGCCTTGCTGGAGGAGGAAAGCAAAGAAGTCCATATTCTACCTGCTTCCTGTCCCATTTGGGTAAATCAGTCTCTGTATTTTTGTAGGTATGTCCAGTGTAAAAGAAAGTGACCAAAAATATAAAACATATGTAAAAGTTGCCCAGTATGCGTGGCACAGAAGGGATGCGGACACATGCGTTTTGGTGACCGTGAGACAGTGTCTGTGAGACGGTGCGACTTTATAGTTTTTAATTTGGCGCTGTCTATTTTTAATATTCAAGTGTTCGTTTGTTCTTTTTACTTTCTCAGTTCCGCGTACCTCTCACCCATATCTCCCCACAGCCATACAGAGTGCACAAACTTATTTTCTGTGCTAAGCACATAGAAATAAATAGCGAACAACAACAACTGGATTCGAGATACGAGATCAAGCATGCATATCTGCCAACATCTCTCCTTTAGATATAAAAAGTAAAAAAATCATAAATATGATGAAGAGATATTCTGGGACTGTATAAGGAAAAAATCCCTACGTAGAACAAAAGATCCCTACACGGGATACAACAAGCCTTATACATGACGCTCATCGGCACTACAAACCAGCGGAGATTAGGTACAATAGCTGTCTGCCAGTGTCCGTTATATCCACAGCAATATTTACATTCTCAATTCAAACGCCTGCACAGATGTCGTTGGTGTGGTTTACAAGTCTGGGCCATAGACACAAACACCAGCCATCACAATTATAGTACGTTACTGTAACACGAGATGATGTCACTAGTCTTCCTTCTAGCACCCTCCCCCTGTCATAACTCGTGCAGTTCCTATTTCCTACCTGGGGTGTCACTCTATGCTCTGGGTCTTCTAGCACACACGGGTCTGTATATCAGAAGTCTATTGCATCGGCTGAGTGTGCTAGTAGCACAAAAGCAGACAGCGACACCCCAGGCAGGAAAGGGGAACTGCATGGGTTGCGGCAGGTGCAGGGTGCTAAAATTAACACTGTTGTTGGGATATACTAAATGGAAAATGCGATAAAACCCTGCATTTACCACATTTTCCATATGTACTATTAGGTGGCTGCCGGGACTCCGATGCGGAGGGTAATGCCAGCTGGCGTTACCCTATAGAAGTCTATGGGTTTCTACCGCATCGCGCTGCTATGAGGGATCCTCCCTGCATGCCCTGCGGCGTCACTCTGCGCATGTGCAGATGAATTCAAGGGTCATAAACCCATAAGTCCAGGGCGCAGCGCTGATCGCAAAGGACAGCTCTGATCAGAAGAGCTGTCTTTTGCTGTACTGGTCGCATATGTTCGTACATTATATGCGATCAGTAGGGATGCGATGTCTGGCAGGATGTTAGTACATCCCGCCCTATGTCACAGTTCAGTTACTTGTTGGCGGTTTCACCTTGGCAGCAAATTTAAGTTCTACTCAGAAACTTGTCTATATTCATCAGAAGGAACCAAACTGCAACTCACTACAATGTTAAATAACCTCCAAAATGACTATACTGTCAGGTGTCATTACCTAATATACAATTTACTGGTATCATAAAATACTAAGGACAGGAAGTACTATTTGGTTTTCTCCGCATTATTGAGCGCTTTCCGCGAGTTTGTTGTTATTTTCGTGCCTGTAGGGTATGTACTAATAAAGTTTTTTTGTTAAAAAAAAAATGTTAGTCCTTCCGCATTCAGGAATTCCCCTGGTATTTTCGCTCCATTGTCTCTCCCCATTGGCTGCTATGGTGCGTTTGGTCCCGCCATATGTACTATTGCCGGTCACTAAATTTACCATGATAGGAGCTCTGTATTCTAATAGTCACATATAGCTGACATTTTATTTAACCATTTTATTGATCTGGCATTGTTAAAATTACTTTTTCTTAGTTTTGACTGTCCAAGGTAATTATTCACAATATATATATATATATATATATATATATATTTATATATATATATTTTTTTATTTGTTTTGTTTTGTTTGTTTTGGTTTGTTTTAAAATAGCACAATTTCTGTATATATTTTAAAATGCATTTTATAAACCTTTTTAATTTAGATTGCTGTGTGTATGTATATTTTGCTATCACCCATCTACATGCGAAACGCTACGCTACAGTGTCACAGCCGCTGACACTGTAACGTAGCGTTTCGCGTGCAGATACACCCGCCGTCGCTCACAGAACATAGGCATCATTTTAATCAGCAGAAGCTGCTCGTGCTAACTATTCGCATCTATGTGCGAACAAGAGGCATTTGAAGGTAAAAAGTCGAACGAAGAGACGTTTCGGCGCTACCAAATCACGCCACAGCATGGAGCTACTAGATGGGCTGTTTAGCGCTCAAGGAGGCTAGATGTAGGAGGACACATCTGTACAATCAACACACTTCCTCAGGCCTCAGTATTGACAGGATAGGCTAAATATCGGCTCAGTCCACAAAGTGACTGCTGTACCTTCAGTAGGTCTAGAACACCAGTAGAGTGGAAGTAGACTGCAAGCCTTCCAAGCCTCTAACACTAAGAATGTCAGTGGACATAGCCATGCTTATAATTGATCCTAGTGTCTTCTATTCAATTGGTTAACTGTGCATAACCCCATATAATCCACAGAGACTTCAAAAATCAGTCAATTCTTATATTAATTCAATAAATAAAAAAATAAAAAAACACACCTCTGTACATCTGAAAAGCTATTATAAGGTTGTGACCTCTGAGGTCACTATCATATTCTTCTGGAATGAGACTGGGACTTTAAAGCTCTCAAATCTATTTAATTGAGCAGTAATATAGGACCCTTCATTAGCTTTAGGCAACATGAAGATGGGTGGGAGTCCTACAGTAGTGCTGTAACATGGTATTTGCAGCTTAGCACCAGGACAGGCTCCAACCTGCATCCTGCAGGGCAAGAATCATCGCTTACAGGAAATTCCATGAAGACCAGAACTTCGCAGTGACTTATAATTCCAATTATTTTTTTCTATGGCAAAAGGGATTCTGCATCAGTTGTCTGGTGATACTGCAAAGCACAAAGTTTATAAGACGCACAAAGCAACACAACAACATCAAATACATATATAGATAGTAGGCCAGTAGAAACATTGCAGTGAAAATAAATAAATCAAACAACCAACATCCAAATGTAAACTAACGAACAATAGAAGTAAGGTGTATAATAAACCTGCAAACTGCTCTACAACCAGAAGAAAAGAACTTGGACGATGGCAACTTGATACAACTGTGCGCATGGAAAGTATGATAAGGGAAACATCTTGGCACAAAGCAGCAGAGGTATGTGGGAAGGAGACAAGCCTAAGAGGTGAATAGGACGATCCAGACACAAAGCAGAAGACAAATGAAGTATAAGTGAAGAAAACTAGATCAGATGCAGAGTGATGGGCCCAAGACGGCATGCACTGTTAACCGCTAGGGAAAACGGAAATATATTAAACATTCTTTACAGATAGGAAATGAAAACACTGTATAGCAAATATTCCAACGTCGGTCAAATGGACTTATCTCCTAAGTCCTCCTCAAGCACTTTACAATGGAGACAACTGATTTGGGACTAAATTACAACATATATCTTTCCTTCTTTTTCCTAGATCGGAAATGTTCAAGTGAAGTCAGTTGGGTAGATGTACTAAGCTTTGGAGAGAGATAAAGTACCAACCAATCAGCTCCTGTCATTTTTCAAACTCAGCCAGCAATGTGACAGGAGCTGATTCGTTGGTACTTTATCCCCCCCCCAGTGTCTTTAATCATGACTATAAGAATCCAAATGCAAAAAGTGACTGCAGCTGGGTGCTGGGCTGACTCTCTCCTCCCCCCCACCCCGTATTACACGTGTTCTCTTATCAGACGGCATCTTGCACTGATAATATCTCAGAGGTGACAATGACTGTAATGATGGCCTTTGACATAGCCAAATTAGCTCAAAAATGTGTCCTGTATCTGGAGCCTGTTTGGATGTGGTGCTCGTTATGCATCCAAATGTTAACTCTCTCTTTTCATTATTTTTCCATTGATAAAAAGCCAGTTGCTTTAAAAAAGCCTATAGCTCTACTAGGTCGTTTGAAATTTAAACAGGGTCAGGGTCAGTGACATGATGTGAGGCAGGGCCGACTCGAGGCATGTTTGACCAGTGCAGTCGAACAGGGGCGCCGCCACATAGGAGGCGTACCCCTCCCAACCATCCCGATTTTCAGCGGGAGAGCCCCGTTTTTGGGCACTGCCCCGCTGTTCCACACGCGGGCCAAAGTGTCCCACCGGTAGTCAGGAGGTTTGCGCGTGGCATCCATTCATGCAGGGAGACGGCTGTGGGCACCCCAGCTACTGAAGGAGTGCTGGGCTCGTCCCCAGCCTGACGTTAAATATGAGGTGTGCCATACGGGAATGCCTCCAATTAGTGTCACTTCGGGGGTGTGGCATATGGTAAATAGACCACACACCCTTTTTAGATGCACGTGGCTGAGCCAAACGCGCAGGGTGGTAGGGCGAGGGAGTCCATCTCCGTACAGGGCATGGCAACACCTGGAGCCGACCCTGATGTGAGGGTGAATGGAGGCAACAGGAAGTCACAGACAGAGGTATATAGTGGTAGGAGCAGGGTTCCCAGCATCACAGAGTATATCAGGAGATGAGTGATGTGTTAGTGAGGACAGGACTGTAAGTGACAATGGCAGTAAAATAATGTGAAGGGGGGGAAAGGAGCAAGTTCCCCGGGAGTACCTGTAGTGTAGTATCAACTTTACAGGCTGTACAGAGATGTGTGTCCTTAGAGATCTGTCTGACTGTGGATGGATCTCTTGCACCATTTGGAACATCGGTTAGCAGAGCAGCCAATATGAGTCCTATGCATTGTGTGAAGGCATCTACTCTTATTGCTGTAGAGATGTAACTCGGTTGTGATAGGGTGTTGCAATAAGTAATTAAGGAATAATGGACTGGGCTCTGCGCAAAAATAGAATGGAACATTTTTGTCACGATCGGGCTAGGGTGTTTCTCTGCCACGGAGTTGGAAGGATCCAGCTTGAGGAGGGAACAGGAGGCGAGGGGCCTGGATCAGTGTCTTCCTCATCCACTAGTACTGGATGTTGGAGAGACCTGACCAAAGGCACGGAGTGTAACTTACTGGGAGGTGTTCACCAGTGACCCCTCCAAGCGGGATTTGGGTTTAAGCTGCACCCAGTGAGCAGGTCCCAGCCCTTTGGTCAGGTATCCGGCACAAGTGGGAACAAATGATAGAACACTATCACAGGGAAACATATGGGATATATATTGAAGGTTTAAAATAAAGTGATGTATAGAATCCACACTTAATGGTTTTCAGACACAGAGCTGACACTGAAGGATGATGTAATGAGATGGTACTTAAATACACCCACTGCGGCTTCAAACACAGAACTGGCACAGGAGATAGTAGATGTGCCAGTTCTTTGTATAAAGCCACAGCGTATGTACTTAGTACACACGCTGTATCTTTAGACGCAGAGTTAGTATAGGAGATGACTGAATAGACTGTACTCAGAAAACGTACACACACCGTTGAACACATCACTAAAGAGAATGGAGCTTGGAACCTGGAATGCTGCAACAGCAAGCTTATGCCGCGTATCCACTACCCTATAAAATAAAGCGATTGCATGTTTACGACATCGTAATCGTGCAATCGTTCAGTAATCGGGCACACATCGGGGATGTAAATGTCAGAAACGACCAGTAATGCGCGCTCCCGCTGGTCATTTCTGATATCAATCATCGCCCAAACATGCTGGTCAACCTGACGATAACGTCAGGTTGAGCATGTAAGGGGATGATTGATGTGCCTACACTGAACGACTGATCGTTCACTGTAGGCACAACACCAGACTGTGAAACGACTGCACGATGGCAATGTCTTAATCGCGCAGTCATTGTTTATGTCTGCTAGTGGATGCGTCCCTTTACACCGGAAGTAACGACGTTGTACAGGCAACTTCCTGTTGTCCAGAGCCCGGTTATATACCCTAAGGTAGCAGTCCATTGGAGGACACTGTCAGCAACCAATGCTACCATTGGGTAAATTGTTAGTCAGGTGAAAATAGACTGTCATGGCTGCGTCCATGATGGCAACCGCAGAAACCACATCACAGAGCGAGCACATGGACATCTTAGCAGACCCCAGGCATAATCCTCAGCGCGTCACTCGCCGCCGCACCTGGTGTCTGACCGCTCTAGAGATCAGGAAAAGCCGGCACTGAGGTGAGTAACGGACGATCCTAGGCCGCAACCTGACAATTTTCCACCACGACATGTAAAGAGAATAAAAAGTCGTTAATTTCTGGAAACCTGCAGCTGTTTCCCTCATTTGTAAGTGGTTGTACAGCTTGGTAAATGTGCAAAACACACTGGCCTTGTACATCCAGACTAATAAGGATGTAATGCAACATACTAATTGCGGTCTGTTTTCTTGCTCAATTTCAATATTAAACTAAAATGTAAATACCTGATACACAATGGAACATATTAATGGTGCCATGTTACTTCCCCATCAAGCTCACTAACAAGATGGGACGCAATCAAGCAGTGCTGCCAAGCACATGGCTTTACCACATTCATGAAGAGATCTTCCTTAGGCAGCACATTGGAATAAAGATATTCTCTTTATAAGAATTACCTAGGAAACGGGAGAAGGTTACCCGCCTAGTTACTCTAATGTTCTCAGTGCAGCTCTAGAATGTATGTACTCCCACCTACTGATTGTACACTGGTGCTAACGTGTTTATGATATGCAGAGGGGCAGACATGAATTGGGGAATGCAGACTTTGTTATGGGTTTGGGGTGACAAACTGGTACGGCAATAGGAACCCATTCATTTGTAGTCTGTCTCAAAAGTTTGTGTTGTGGTTCCATTTTTCCAACACTGCCTACTCCACCTACAGCAGTTCACTTCACCGCAAGGGAGTACACCAAGGTCAGTGGAGTGTCCCCCATTGAACCTTCCCCTGCCCAACTTCTTGTTAACTACTGTATGTTGATAAGCAAGGGGGGGGGTCATCATTGGTATTTAATGCAACGCCAATATATAATCTTCCTTAATTATTCTTCATTCACTGATATTTATGGGCAGCACAGTTGGCACAGTGGTCGCAATTGTTGCCTCACAGCACACTTGGGTCCAATTCCCGCCTAGGCCCCATCTGTGTGGAGTTTGGATTGTGGGAGGAAACTCACTGTACATGCGGTAGGGACTACGAATTGTAAGGTGCACTGGGGTAAGGACTGTATATGACGTGCAGTACCGGGTACTGCCCCCACCTCCCGTCAGCCGGCATCCCTCCTCTGGGCTTCTCCAGGAGAAAGCGGAAAAAGTAGGTAGGGTATGATATGAAACACAACAAAGCTTGAAATGAAAAAAACCTGCGGGCATTACATTGTAGCACTTCGTATACAGATTCAGAGACTTAGTCACTCACAAATATACAAGGGTCACATATCAAATTAACCAGCACAGCCTAATGGTGCGTTCTAGTCACATCGCATTGCAATTTAGACGCATTTTTGGCCAAAAAGACGCCTGATGCTAGAAGAGTCTCACGAGACCTGGAGCGACGAGAGGGTCTTTTTAGCGAGTCTGTATCAAAGATGTGTAAGGACACATCTGTATATGCAGCTTGTCAACCCTTCACTGTCAGTGCATGAAGAACCTATACCAACGGGTTTTAAGTAAAAAAAAATAAAAAATTATATTTTATACCTAAACATACATTTTCTCATAAACAAGATAACTTTGTGATGTGATAATAAAGGATAGGTTATAATATTACTTCAGTAGAAATTGTACAACCCCGATCACTAAGAAGAATGACATACCACCTACTACAATAACACAGTATACCTTAGGCATCCATGCCCTTTACGCAAGACCGTGTTTACATCTTGTGCGTTTATACAGTCATGAAACTGTTCCATAACCTGTCCTTTTTAATGTATGGTACATAGCGGAATGCGTTAAATGATAGCATATACAACACTGTCAGACCAATCTCTGAAGTAAATGGGTCCGGAGACTAACGCACCTTGTAAAGCACTGAACATTTTGATAAAGAGAAAGGCATTACAAGAATGGGTCTGACCTTTCTTTATAGCATAAATCACTCTAAGGCTGCCACATACAAGAGGATTAAGCAGGATGTAAAATGATAGTATTATGCTCTCCAGAGAGCACAAGATTGTCGAAAACAGCATCACCTTCTATCCTCCATCTCAGTCAAGCAGGTTTTTACATTGTGACAACACTCAACCTGTCTCTGTCAGTCGATAGCAAATTAGAACCCAGGCTGCTTTGTGCCAGCTGCCTGCCAGATGTTCCCCCATGTACCGAAATACAGCTGCCTGTCAGGATTACAATCCGACATGGGAACTCACAGCTATACAGCAATGTGTACTGTAACTGCCTACAGGGCCTGAGGTGCCCCCTGCTGGTGCACAGCTGCAAATCACACAGTGTGGGGTAAATAAGGGGAGTCTTCTAGCGTTAAGACTATCACACCTCATTATACAAAAGGTAAAGAGACATGTGTGAGGCTGTTTATGGATTCAGAGACAGGCTCTTGCTGGTACGGTGTTTCCAGATAGACCGGCATGGTGGTAATGTATCTCACCTCAACAGATGGATAATATCACACTCGTCATAATATTCATCTACCCACACATCGATGGGAGAACCTTTTATCCCTACCACAGAGGCATTGACGCCTGAAGCCCAAGTAATAATGTAAATTGCACTGACCTCTGTCCTGGCTAATTAGCACATGTACAGTTTACACAAGCTACAGGTTTTGACATTGTGGAGCAGAATTAAGAATCTGTAAATATGGGAAGAATTAAAACAAAAGGGGGAATTACATACCCGTGAAACTGAAGCAGTGCGACTATACCGTTCTTCCACTTTTCCCACTTATTTTCCAATAACTTGGGCAGAATGAGTCAATTGATGTTAAAATACAATTACAGTCATTCCAGTAAGTTATTTCTGCCTAGGTTATTACTGTTGGAAAATCAGTCAGTAAAACAGAGGGGCATTCGCTGGCACTTTCCTGTGGTAATGCCAGAGTCCAACTTTGCATAGTAAGAAACCCTGCCCACTGTTCTTATGCCTGCAGCCACAATTAGTATCAGGTCTTACGCCAGCCCCACACTGGAAGAAACGCCCCGTATCATTCAATACGCTGCAATCGAGCACGGAAGTCATTCTATGCGCTAACGACACACTCACAAGACAGACGACTCCCGCGCGATTGCAAGAGTTGCTCTAGTTACCGCTCAGAGACGGCCATTTCTACGACAATGTGGCCTGTCAATGAATGGATCAAATCCGTACGATCTCCGTCTGTGTGGGGATACTTGATCTTGCCCATGCGCAGAAGCTGGTTCTTTCATTGGCGCATGCAGAAATCTGCGAGAATAACTTTTTTTATTGCATACGATATGAGGTGATAAGAAATTTTACTTTTCCAGGCCAAACTGCAAAAGGTCTTAATAGACCCTATGAAGATAGTAGCTAGGATTGAACCAAATTAAACTTTCAGGGTCAGGCAAAGTTTCGAAGTTGAAACACAAACTGAATCGAATACTTCATTTGCATATTAAAATGATGAAAGGAGGGGCCTACATTTTTCAGGTCATCTCCTGGAAGAGATGCCGTAATTTCATGCTGTATACAGAAGGATAAGGATGAGGTTTTGGTTGCCTCATTCAAAAGGATTCGGCCAAATGTAATTATTGATAATAGGATTAGACCAAACCCTGAAAACGTCCCTGGACTGAGCGTATCTCTACATTGCAATGCTCAATGCTCCACTGGAATTGACTGTAATACAACAAGAATACTCCTATCCCATAAGATGATGTGTATTATGTTAAACGTTAGTCTCTATCATTTCACTAATTCAGACACACAATGTTCATATATCCGAGTTCTTATACACTTTGGAGCACGATGTACAAAATCTGCACATAATTCATCAACAGCTTATTTCTGTAACTTTCCCAAATACTGTAAGTTAGACTTTTGATCTTGCCAATTACTGCAAACATTAGCTGCCAGGAAGTTGCGTACAACAGGTATCTTGAACACAAGGACACGATCATAAAATAAAATATTTCTGCGATTAGATTTTTTTATCACACATCACATTGTAGGTTTGTTCCAGACTTCTTATAAAAACTGCTCATCAAGAATTTTCAACAAACTTGCAAATTATTTTATCTGGGTCCTGCTCTCCAATAATATGCTATCACACCCAGCTACTGTTCCAGAGTGTTCGCAAGCCATAAAATGCTTTGAACAATGAGCCACTTGTTGGACGTCTTAAAAGCTTAATTTCCTCAAGATATAAAAGTGTCAAATCGATAATTAAGTAATGTAATATAAGAAGCTATACAGCTGTGCGACAATGTAAATGTAACATGGTTATGCGTTCTGTCCAGATATCTGCTTGCTGTGCAGTTGTGTGTAGATTACAAGATGTTTAATCCCCCTAACGCCAGTAAAAAATATATAAATATAGGTTTGGGGGATAACACTTATTGTTGGGAAAGACCCCATACCCATTTCCCCCTGCAGTCTGAAGCTGTTGCGGAATGTTATCCTCTTCAGACGAACCTCTGCATACACTTAAACTTCTCATTGCCTAAATGTGAATGCTATATGCCCCCCTGCTCATGTGAAGTGAACGCAAGGGGGTTTCATGGGGCGTATGTCATCACACCCTGACGGCAGGGCTGGTTACGCACCGCATGTCGAATGGTGATTGGAGTATCATTGGAATTTTCTTAAAGTCAATGGTTAACCAGTTTTATGATGGGTACACACTATGCAATATGTCGTTCAATCAGCCGAGGAATGATATATCGCGAGTGCATCAGCGCTTTTGTACACCCGATAAGTCTGTGAACGATATCGTTCACAGACGTATCAGGTTGGTCCCTGCAGCACAGCTGATGCATCTTGTACATACAGTATATATCGGTGCAGGTGGCTGTGTGTACGGGCGACCTGCCGACTGCCCGTACACTTGCAGGGTCCGCCAACACTGACGGGCAAAGTTAGATGTCAGCCCAGTTGTGAGGTCAGTGCAGGTATATCCAGAGGCACATTAGTAAGCCAATACACACTTAACAATCGGCCACGCGGTGTGCGGATCTGTGAGTCGGCCAGGTGTGTGTACCCAGTCTCAAGCATGCCAAACCAATGTCCCTTGGCTCCTCAGTGGGGGAAGCAATCGGGAAGCCGACTGCCTAAATACCGGCAGCTGGCTTCCCGACTGTCTTATCCCGGCATGGGTGAAATGCCGGGCGTCTAGATGTAGACGCCCCCATTTCCCCGACGCCGGGAGTCCTGCGCCCGGCATCACGATCGTAGTGATGCCGGGCGCCGCGAGCGGACAGCCGCGGGGAGGAGGGTTATATCATACCCATTCCCTCAGTGGTGTATAACCGTATCCACTCACTCCATATGTGATGACTGAGTATGTGTAATAATATTTTTGTATTGCACATGGTCTTTATAGATGCATTTAATACTTCAGAATTCAAGGAATTCTACATTTCCCCCCAAAAAATCCAAAACAAACAAAAACAGTACTAACAAATGTGTTAAATAATAACATCTCTCTTCCCTTGTAGAGTGTGAGCGTTCTGGTGGAGGCACGAGCAAAATCTTCCCAGAAACAACATCTATAAAAGTAACCCACACACATTATTACCTTGTATAGTAATATCACAATTATTAGATTGTAGTTGCTATCTAACACTATGCATTGCCCCCACTCACAGTGCGCTGGCTTTTTGATATTTTGAACAGATGAAGGGGATTGCGTCGAACAAAAGGTCAAAAGAGTTCCGCGCATACCGATTGTATGTGCTACAGCTAAACAATGTGATTAGATCATTCTGCTAGGAGAAATCCCAATTGTTAATGGCAGCTACAATATAAACACACACACTGTTTATTAATACTGTATATATCTGTAAAGGAGAGGACCTCTCCAGCCCCCCAGTTCCTTACGACAGGTGCCCACAGAATTCAGACTGGCGCCTGCTCGGGGTTAGCAAGTGAATGAGGTGCGCACTGATGTGCCGTATGGGTCCGTGTGTGTGTGATGCTGATGCGCACAGATGGTCGCAAGGGATGATTAGAACGCTGACATCTATAAAAGCCCAGGACTGGCGCTTCTCACGCTATTACACTGGGGATGGATATCAGAAGCTTTCCATCAAATGATGGCTGGGCTTTCATCATCAATACTTTCGATGCAATGATAACTAACCATTGCATCAAAAGAACTTGATGGAAAAACAAAACATTCATTTGATTAGCGCATGCGCAATAAAAAAAACCTGTTTGCACATGTACAATAGCACCCTGCGGCCGTCCCCAATGTTAAACAGCTGAATTCAGATGTATTTTAACATCAGATAGAAAGCCACCATCGGAAAGCCGCCATCAAATGGTGAAAAACTACCATAGAAGGGAAAACATTGATGGTTATGAAACATCGGAAGCTGATGTCCATCCCTAGATTACACCCGAATGGGGTATGAACGCTTGCTCACTCTTTGCCTACTTCACTTTTTTCTTCCTCTTTCCCGCCATTAGATGGAGACACTAGGTCACTATAGGAGGCTGTGACATACACTACGGGGCTTTGAGATACTTTAGGGCAGGGGTCTTTAACCCGTGGCCCGCGGAGCTCTGTCGGGTGTTCCCCACAGGCAGCCCCAAATCTCCATTTGCCGGGCACTGCTGTGTGTCATACATGAATAAGGGACACGACTATGTGGTGTAATGTGAATTGGTTGAATCAAGATTGTGCTACTGTGTGCCGTATAGCTTATTGGCAATCAGGCTTCGTTTAATTTTTTAATGTGGCCCACACGGTGTAAAAGGTTGAAGACCCCTGACTTAGGGTTATGTTTTCATACACTATGGAGTAGAGTGTACATGACATACATCATATATACTGTATCTACGAGGATATAAGGGAGTTTGAGATTGGTACCTATGGAACACTATGCTGTATATATGATAGGAGTTCTAGTACTGTGCATGATAAGAGTTTTACACTGGCAGCTGTAATATTGTGCTGGGTTATATATCTTTGGTGCCACTGACAAATATACAAGAATATCACTGGGCTCTATATGAGTGCTGATTCGTAGCTACTGCTGATAACGTGGGAACTGTAATGGAATCTGAGATAAATAAGATAAGGTACCTACACACAAATATCGTGTCCTCTCATTAATCAGTGCTCGGAGTGTAAGGGATGTTACTGAAGATATGGAACATTGTTGTAGGTAAAGACACCATTTCATGAAACTCCTAATCGGCTGAACGTGTCCCTGGGTTAGCCACACAGTACATTCAGACAATATGAAGGGTGAAATGTGCTGAAGAGGAAAAAGCGGCAAACCCCCCGAAAATACAGTTTTTAGGTGATTTTACCACATACCCCATATGTACTAAGCACCGAAAAATGGCGCATTCGTCCCGATGGGTAATGCAATCTTCAGGTGGCGTTACCCAATAGAAGCCTATGGGCTTCCTTCGAGATGCCTCTCCTGAGAGGGATCCCATCACCCCTCCCCGCGGCCCTCTACGCATGCGCAGAAGGACACCAGAGGGACTTTGGGGTGTTAAACCCAGAGCTCCCTCTGTCTGGAGCCATCACAAAGGACGGCTCTTATCGGGAGAGATGTCCCTTGCGATATTCTAGGAACAAAGCGCGGTAAGCAACCACGGTATGTACCCGAAGACAGACGGGGTGTATTGCATCACGGATGCGATGCTTAGTACATCCCCAAAAAAATAACAATAACTTACCTAAAGTAAAGGCTCTGTCACAGTTAATTCGATTTAAAATAAAGCCCAACATTTATTTATTTTAAATTAAATTAAGGGAATATTAATGAATTATAAATAGTAAAGAAAATCTATGGTGGCGAAGAAAGGACGGCTGTAACACAGCAAACCCCTGCCATGCTCAACCAAAACTGACACAAACGGCAATGGTAGAGCGCCCGGGTGCTGATACTTTCCAGAATAAGGGGTATCCAACTCCTCCTTCTAAACTTGACTACCCACCCCGTGAAGGAGGTGTTGCTCCCACCCCATAAGGGTAGTACAGCACTCACTCAACATAGTCACAAAGGTGGTAGGTATTAGAGTAGAATCTAAAGCTGGGTACACACTATACAATGTAACATACAACGTGACAGTCGTCCCAATTTCACTAAATCCCAGAGCATAAAATATAGGGCGTACACAGAATACGCACAATCTATTGTGTCAGAGGGGCTGGTCGCACAAACAATTGAGTAGCTCCCATCACTTTAGACGGGAGCTACAGGTGCCCCAAAATAATTGAATTCCCCCCATTGCCACAAGCCTCTTACATTCACCTATTGTTTTGCATTATCACCAGAAAAACTATCACCAGAAAAACTACAATCAATGTTGTCCAGGACAAATCCAGAACATATACCCAATTCCAGACACAGCGTTTGTAGATTCTGCATCACAAACTCCATCTGCTATCCCCCATCAGCCAATTAGGGCAGGATTCTGAGCTGCATAACACCAGCACTATTTAGCAACACTGTAGATCAGCCCCCACAAAAAAAAACTCTACAGGCCTGGTTATTCTCGGTGGTCTTCTGAGTTTATTTGCGTGCAAGAGGATCGACACAACTTTAATCACGAAGAGGTCTTTGTTACGTTTTGGTGTGGACGAGCTGGGTAACAGCCACTTTTGTCTATGATAGAATTCCTTACAGTTCAACCTGCATGGGGATCAAGTGTTTCTAACCGAGAAGACAAGCCGTGGCGCTGATCAATTCATTGCTTTAAATCAGCCGCAATCAGTTAAAGCAATACGAGGACGAGAGCTTTAGGTTGAACAAACAGCACCCGCAGCCAAGATCCCCAAGTGAATCAGGCTCTGTTATCCAACAGGCATTGCTGAGCATTTGTGGCTAATCAAAATGGGGACACCTAGTTCTGCGTAATGCAATCCCCCCCTTTGTAAAAGACTCTCGGGCAGTCTCTCATTGCAGCTGCTTTCGATTGAACGGGAAAAAAAAAAAAACTGGACGTTACCATCTGAGAGGATAAATATTAAAAAAATAATCTATGGGTTATAAAAAAAAAAGTCATCACAGAAATAAAATCTGCAAAACATGCAGCAGAGATGTCATCCGTGTACCATGCAAAACTGCTATTATAGAGATAACTGACCTAGACTGCATACCTGTTGTGTCCTCTAGTGCCTATATGAAAACTTAAAATAAGTTACATCTCAAATGGAAAAGGACATATCTCAGCAGATACCCATATACAGTACAAATGGTAATAAAAGCTGCAATACTACAAAGCACTAGAACTTGCAATACTAAACAAAGGACATAACAGCATAGTTTGGTTGCCAGAAAAATTTTGAAGCCAGCAAGAAAGTGCATTCATTAAAATATATGTAACCGATCAAAAAGTAATCAAAGCCTAAAGAGAGATATGAGATCTATTTACTACGGAGATAAAGTACCAACCAACCAGCTCCTGTCATTTTTCAAACACAGTCTGTGACATGGCAGTTAGGAGCTGATTGGCTGGTACTCTATCGCCATTCACTTTATCTCCATCCAAGGCTTAGTAAATAGACCCCTGTGAGAGAGAAAGTACCAACCAATCAGCACTTAACTGTCATTTTTCAAACACAGCCTGTAAAATGTAAGTGAGAAGCTAATTGGTTGGCACTATCACAATTTCATCTCTCTTCAAGCTTTGATAAATACCTAGGTAAGTACACAAGGACAAGTGATGGGGAGAGAAGTCTTTCCGACAAATGAGCGGAGATATTCAATAAGGAAGCACGAACGTACAGGGCGGAAGAGATCTGCACACCTACAGTATATTAAAGTTACTCGACTCGACTCTAGTTAACAATGGAAATGTACTGTCATAGTTGACACTATAACTCTACAAAACATTAACCTGTAAAACTCAATACGACGGCTCTTTATTATCCAGTACAGTATTTACATATAAATTAATTGGGGTTTTTTTAACTGGCGAACACGCTCCTCTATGGCGGCGCATCCGTGTTTAGTCTTCATTGTCTCAAATGAAAAGAACAGGTGCACACCTAGAATAATCATACGATGTTTAACCAGGACGAGTTCATTTTTATAACCCCAGAAATCACACAAAGGAATATGCCTTCATGTTTGCCAGTTAAACATCACTATTATCCCTAGAGGAAGTAGACGTCACACACCGGACAATGGTAAACACACAAACAGGCCACACCGCTCAGCACAATGACAGAGGTTGACATACCTTGATTGGTGACTATTTTGGGGTTTAGGAGGGTTCTCTCGTCTCCCTGGTCCGAAGGTCTCCTTGAGGATGCATCCCACCACATGTAAAGGGTTTTTCGTTTCCGGTCTGTTCTCTAATAGATTAGTTTGCAGTTACTTTAAAACATGCTGCCACCAAAGCAACGTGTCCTCAGACACTGATCTAGAGACTCTGTGCGAGGACAGACCCAGTCATATAGAGTTTGGGAATTAAATCTACCCCCTCCGAGCACTATACCCGTAGGCTGCTTATCCACATCAAACTGGAGTGCAGGATGAATAGAGATTCCCCCCCCCCCTCTATCTCTCTCTCTGTCACCTATTCTGCTATCACCAAAGAGTAAAATAGAAGGCGTTTCATCTTTCACATGAAAACTTAATAACGCTCTAACAGGAGGGAGATCAACTTTCCTACTGCTATTCAAACACGAGGGGGGGGAGCGAGGGATGAATAAAGAACAACCGACAAAAAAAAGTAAAAGGAGTAAAAGAGTTTACTAATGCAGCAAGACAGAAGCATAGGGCACTTTGCGCACTTCTGTCCTTTGATGTCGGAGTTTGTGAGACCCATGTTTGCAAAAAAAATCAGAGAAAAGCCGACAAAAAGAAGAAAAATGGTTGTAAGACAGATTAGGTAACATGGCACATCATCACAAGTCTTTCAGTAACACAATCTATAGATAAAGAAGCTCTAGAGTTACATGTACATATAGACTTTAGGCTTTTCGAACCCGACAAGCCCTGGTTGTTAGATTATAAACTAAGATATTAGATTATATAAAGCGAATAGTTTAGTTTACACGATTGAAGTCTTGCTTGTCCCATCCATAGAATCAAGGTGTGGAGACAGATAAACCAGCAGCAGATAGTAGCTGGAAGATTGTCTTTTGCCATCCCAGATTAAAAGAGGTCTCTAGTTGACCACAAATCCCATGAATGCTTGTTGGCGATGACTTGCAAATTAAAAATCAAAAATTGTAGCCCGATCCATTACCAGCAACACAATCGGACAGACATACTGTATTCCACTGTTGTCTGTATTGTAGCTCCCACTTAAAGAGCACAGGGAGCTAGTCAATGTTTTTGGTGACAATCCCAGAGTCTGCACTTATCCCGGCTTTCTGCCAGCACCCTCATGAGAGGTGCAAGCAGAAATATGCATAAAGTAGGGCTCTGGGCCTGGCTACGAGTGTTGGGCGCACCCAGCTCTAATCCCATGCATTAGGGTGCGAGAATGCAATCGCCATGCCCAGTGGAGGGCTGGTCGTGCAAACAACAGAATTAGCTCCCGGCCACTTTAGAGACGGGAGCTAATTCTCTCACACAATCGCCCACCTTAAGAGATTCGGAGAATGCCCAGTTATAGCAGAGTTAAGGAAAAACTCACAAAAGGTAATTAAGAGTACCTGTGTTTTTTTTACAAAACCAATTTTTTTTAGCACTGTGTTTCATTAAATGAAAAAAAATATATAATTATTCGAGACTTTGGTAGTGAGCGAAGGAAGCTGCAGTAAGTAAATATTAAGCACCATGTTTCTGACTCGTAAGCTGGGTCAGGCCCTTTGTGTTAAGCCACACACTTGCAGGCGCTGCCTAAAGCTACCCACACACCTAAAGATTATCGGTCCAACCAGACAACTAGTTGGAACAAAAATCTGGTAATGCAGGGGAGCATATGACAATCATCCGTTTTGCTCCCAAACACCGGAAAATGGACAAAAATGATCAGACAAATTGATTAAAACCAGCTAGTTGACTGGTGGGAAAGATAGTCTTTAGGTATGTGACTGGCTTTAGAGTTACAGTGGGGTCTATTTACTAAGCAGTGTTAGGAGACAGAGTGAAAAGTGATAAGGTGCCAGCCAATCAGCTCCTAACTGTCATCTCACAGGCTGTGTTTGAAAAATGACAGTTGGGAGCTGATTGGCTGGCACCTTATCACTTGTCACTCTGTCTCCTAACATTGCTTAGTAAATAGACCCCTTAGAACACTTAGAAAAACACACAGAAACTTAATTTCAGCTGTGTGTCACTAGCATTTGGAATCTCACTGTAGTTTTGTGTTTATTTTTTTGTATTAACTACAGGTGAACTTATTTCTACTGTCTCTTCCAGGGCACTTTGTATCCCTCCATTGTTATAGACACTTCCATTATCTGGTGTTACCTGCTTCTGCTCTCTCTCTAGCTTCATCAACTTGGCCTTCTCACTCTCTGACCACAAACTCCTTTCTTTTGCCTCCCCTTCCTTCCTGTACCCATCATGAAACCCAATCCACAAGCATTGATACAATTAGTCTCTCTACCCGATCCACTTCTCATTTGCACAAGCATCAACTATTTCTTATGACTACCCAGTACGGTTTTGATTAGGCTGCCTCTTTCTACAATAAAACATTCACTTGAAAACTAGGCACGGGATGCAATCGGGAAGCTGGCTGACATTTTACCAACAGCCGGCTTCCCGACTGTCATATCCCGGCAAGGGTGAAATGCCCGGCGTCTAGATGTAGACGCCGCTCATTTCACCGACACCGGGAGACCGGTGCCTGGCATCCCAATAGAAAGGATGTTGGGCGCTGCGAGCTGACAGCCGCTTTAGGGTTAGGGACCCCCCGGGGGACTTAGGTTTAGGCAGCAGGGAAGGGGGGGTTAGGTTTAGGCACTTAGAGGGGGGATTAGAGTTAGGCACTTGGGGGGGAGGTTAGGGTTAGGCAACCCTAAGGGAGGGTTAGGGCGGTAGGTTAGGTTAGTTAATACTTACCTAGGGACGATCGGGATTTCCAGCGCTGTCGGGCTGCCACTGCCGGGATCTGTTCCAGTGTTGGGCTGCCACTGCCGGGCCGGCGGTATTTCATACCGATTCCTTAGGCTCTGCAGTTCCAGCCATCACATTTAGGGCATTATTTAATTGTTTTTCCGCGGTCCGGATCTCCCGTCTAAAGTGACAGGAGATTGCGGGGCGCTATTCAATTGATACCCATTTCACACTGATTGTGGCCATAGTGGTCGGGTTTAGCCGCGTAAAACGTCTACCTCTGACCAAAGTGCTGGGCGCGATCTCGAAAAAAGTGCTGTTTGGTCGCCCAAACAGGTCACTTTTCACCCATTTCAGCTCGCACCCCCTGGGGCTGCGAGCTGAAATGGCGCGCCAGAAGCTGAACGCGCCTGACAGGAGCAACAATTGAATAGCTCCTATCGGGCGTGTAAGGGGGCTTAACATTTGAATACTGCTCCAAACTTCAACCACGCAACACCAAACAGACCTGCTCACTGCAAAACTGCTACAACTCTAATGAGCGCTCGCTCCTATGAAACTTTCTCCACTAATGTATCTCATAAAACTACCCTTTATCTTGCCAAGCAAACATACTTCACTTCTCGAATACCCACCCAGTCTTCAAACCCCACTGTCTATTTGCCACTTTTTCAACTTGATTTTGCAACCTGTGTCGAACGTCTACACAATTGACTAGATATTCCTTCATAACAAATTCCACATACATAGCCCACTTTCTTCTATACTCCCAAATCCACCCTTACGTCATGCCGATTCAGAGCCGGCCTCCTGGCCGCTTGCATAGCTGTGGGTGACCACCCACAGCTATAGCGAGCGGCCATGATGATGGCCGCGATGGTCAAGACCATCGTGACCATCGGGCTTGCGACGAGACCCTTGTGGTAGGGTCTCGTTGCCGCAAGCCCCAGAGAGCTTTCGGCTCTAACAGAGCCGAAAGCTCTCCACTGACATCACTTGTGATGTCAGTGGGGTCGCCCCCAAACTGGCGTTCTCATGGGAACGCCTCCGTTTGAACAGTCACCCCCCCGGCCCGCCCAACAAATGGGGCGAACTGTCTCTCAACATCGACAGCTCGCCCCCTTTTTTTGTGAGACCCGGAGCGACGGAGTGCCCTTCGCTATCCGGGTCTCTCGCAGGCGCGCGACGGAGCCGGCTCCGTCGTGCGCATGTGCTCTGGCCCACCATCAACCCGGTTGCGAGCGCTCAGCGCTTGCGACCAGGTCTGCATCAGGCCCACAGTGTACTAAGCTCATCATTTCACTTTATAACCTACCCCCGGATCCAATCCCCTCCCAACCTCTATTTTCTTTACTTCATGCCTACTTCTAGCTCACCTCTTCAACCTGTCTGTCTCTACTGGTATATTGACCAACCTCTTTCTCCAACTACTTCTCCATTTTTCCACCTCTTCTGTACAGCCAACTAGCTCACATTCTCTCTTCTCATTACATTCTTGAGATTGCCATCGACTATCGATGGTTAACAACCAATGATAGTTTGCCATCAATAATAACAGAGAGCGCAACAATATCTCTATTCCCTGGCCACCGATGCTTAGCCTCTGGTGCTAAGCCCGACAGCAACTCGCACAGCCCCCTTTCCCTGTCCGCTTAGTCCCGCCTCCCAGTCAGTGGCAGCAGCTGCACTGATGGCTGTCGATGGTGTAAATCATTATTGTTTTCCTGCTGGTTTCGCCATCAATGGGAAACTAGTGGATGCTCACCTCTACTCCATTCTGCAATCAGTTTGCCGCCATAAGATCTCCATTGGCTTATTGCTAATTAAATACCTTAAACATCCTTAACTTATCTATTAAATAAAGAGACGGACACCATAACAGCTTGGATAAAAGGTCACAGCTTTTATTTCCAAATTAATTAATTCACCTAACCAAGGTGGCCAGGAGACGCTACATACTCAGTTCTAGCTTTCAAGCTGGAGACACACACGGGCAGTGTCAGACTGGGGCATGAAGGGCCCACCGGGAAAATGAAGTGATAGGGGGCCCATATTTAGGGGTGGGGCCAGGTTCTAAGGGGGTGTGGCCAGCCTCCACAGAGAGTGCATGGACTGGGCTCCTTAAAAATGTATATATAGTGAATACTTCTAGTGCATGCATGATAATGTACCAGATTAATAACAGCAATGCATTGAAGAAAATACACCATAGTCCTGTGCAGTATAAACTATAATGTAACATATGTATAATGTATAGCTCAAGTGCACAGTCTTGAACCTGATCCCTAGAAGAGGGGGTGGGCTCACAGGCAGTGGGGCCCACCGGGGGATTCCCCTGTACCCCTGTGGGCCAGTCCAACCCTGCACACGGGGGAACGACTGAAACACTCCTCCTAAAGACGCACTTACGATGTGAAGGTCCCGCCTCCCTCCTGGGCCAGTCTACTCCGAGCGCATCCGTACAAAAGCGTTCGGATCCCCTCGAACGAGAAGGACAGACTCGTCATGTTACATCGAGGTCCAGCGCCCTCACAACGCTCTCTTGCGCCACAATAAAGCCACTGAGATGCAGCGTTCTCCCGCCATGCTGCGCCTTCCCTGAATAAGGAAAAAATAAACACAACAAAATACAAACAGCAAAGCTTTGGGCGGGAGGGTGGGCTCCAGAAAAGAGGCAGATCACATTCACACGACCTCTTTTATACCCCTAGTCACAGGCATACCCAGAATTCACAGCATTGGTCAGCTAACAACCACCTGACCACCTAAACCCACTTAATTTGCCTAGTAACAAGGCTGTCAAGACAGCCAATCAGCAAAAACCCCAGGATTCTTATTTCACTCATGTTTAGGCAACCTTCGCTTTCTATAACCATGCCGTAGAGACTGCACATACAAAAATGGATGAAAGGATTTCCATACAGCAAAATCTAAAGGTGTCATTTCTATTTTTTCTTTTTTTTTGGGGGGGGGGGCACCAATAATTAATGAGCACCCTACAGAGCAATTCAATTGGCTTGGGCGCCATTTATCGCAGTTGTCATGCAAAGCAGCTAAACCCATCCAAACTAATGGGCGTTTGGGTGTAACAAAAGCCAGACTCTTGCACAGAGCTGCTGCTGGCGGCCTAGACTGTAGACTAGCAGAATCTGTCCTGTCTGAGAAGAGGCTCTGGAGTCTGCCTATGCTGCTCCTGCTGCCTCATGAAGGTGCGGATGCGCACACACAGTGGGTACAGCCGCGAGTGCGGTGCTTACAAGAGGCGGAGAGTCTTCCTGTCTTAAGTGCCATGAGCACCCCGAAGGCTTAATCCGGCCCTGACCTAGAAGCCGATTGGTTGATATTTGTAACTTCTCTACTTGTTCTCTTTAGTAGGTTTGATACGAATCCCCAATATATCTCTGAACGTGAAAGCCATAGCTGGAAAGGTTATAGGAAAGGGAATTGCAAACTCAGCTGTTGCGCTCAATGGGAGAGCAAAAAAGGCAGACAAACCGTGACTGCTGACCACCCATCTGGATAGGGTTATGCATAATCAGGTTTTATAGCACCATGCATGTCCTGTTTATTTGGTGCAAGTGGCCAGCACTGTTTTTTTTCCCCCTTGCTGTTGCATATACTCTACAGTATATACCTACCACTTTCTAAGTGTAATAACTTCAACTAAATTAATGTTACCATCAATTAACAAAGGATATGGTCATATGAATACAAGTGCAAAATGGAGAGTCAGATATGCAGTATGGGGTTTGTCTGATTTTGGAAAAACAAATGTGAAGTTTTGTCTTTCATTTTGAGCCGAATTGGAGCGACAAATCGTCCCCATCATCTAATGTGTCTATTGCACGCTCCCGTGCGTTGTTACTCGCATCTTCTGATCTGCTGTACATGAACGGCAGATGGGGAGATATCTTTAGTGATTTTGTGTAGAGTGTATGCCCAGCTGGACAACCAGGCGATATGTCAACACTATATTTTACAAGTCGACAATCTCGGTCGTTTGAAGGATTGCACAGTGGCCCTGATTCAGAGCCGGACGCGCTGACCAGAGCGCTCGCTCTGAATCAGGGCCGTCCTAGTTAAATTTGGAGCGGCCTTTTGGACGCTCACATAGCTGTGGGTTACCACCCACAGCTTATGCGAGCGTCAATGATGATGGTCGCGATGGTCAAGACCATCACAACCATCAGGCTTGCGACGAGACCCTGTGGTAGGGTCTCGCTGCCAAAAGCCCTGGAGTGATTTTGGCTCTATCAGAGCCAAAATCACTCCCACTGACATCACTAGTGATGTCAGTGGGGCCGGACCCAGACGGTAGGCGTTCCCATGGGAACGCCTCCGTCTGGCAGCCACGCCCCCAGCACGCACTCCAAAGGGGGCGTGCTGTCACTCACCATCGACAGCACACCCCCTTTGGTGCGAGACCCGGAGCTATCCGGGTCTCGCACATGCGCACGACGGAGCTCCCTCCGTCGTGCGCATGCACATTTGGGTACCATCAATCCGCTTGCGAGCGTCCTGCGCTCGCGAGCGGGTCTGCATGAGACCCTGTGTGCGCTCACTATATCGTTAGTTCTGGGGATGAAGGGAAATGGGGACGATAATCGTGTCGTTTGCGAGTTGTAGGCTAATGCTACCACTGTTGCGAATTTGTACATAACAGCTGTGCAAAAAAAATGCGAATGTTGCAGCCGTCAGGTATTGTTTAGAGACGCCCAACTGCGGCTTCGCAAATTGAAGCGACTACATACCAAGAGACTTAAGCGATACGGAATCTCAGTCGTAGGCTGAGACACGCCTCAAAAACGGTCAAGGCACACCTGCGTTTGAGTTGCCAACCACCCGTTGTGGATAAATCCTCACTGTGCCGACAGTAATGGAATTTGATGCATGTGTTGTGCATCTCAGACGCATGCGCAGTTTAGCGATAATCTCTCAACTGCGTAAATATCACGGCCATCTTTCAATCTTGCCATAAGTTGTTACAGGTTTCTGCGGGAGGTTTTTCGTTTTGTATCATATTGATTTGTTCGTTAGCAGAATAAAAACATACCTGTGATGTTTTATCAAACTATGGGGGCAATGCAATTTAGTGCAATGCTGAACAGCCCTGGTAAAGAGTACCCGGAGCTTATTAATTGACAGCGCTTGTTAAGTCCGACTTAAGTGCCAGCCGCGATGCAGTTTTCTGGCTTAGCGTGGTGCTAACAGCATCGCGGCAGCCACTTTAGTCGAAGAATGCCAGTTACCACAACCAAACACCCAGCCTAAGGTGAGGTAACTGTAAATTCTCCAACTTAAGTGGCTCTAGTCGGACTTCCCGGGACAATTCAACATTGTTCTGAATTGAATCACCCCCAAAAATCCGCATGACTCTAATAACTGGATTGTATGCATATTGATTTGTATTTTAGTGCTTTGACTATAGTTTAGCTATTGTCCAAAAGACTATTATTAAGCGAGATTCTCAAACCAGTCATATGGGGAGAGATGCAGGAAGGAGGAGATGCGGTCAGACCCCCAAAATGCGGGTTTCACCGCATTTCTCGGTGGGTAACGCCATCTTCCTGATGGCGTTACCCATAGAAGCCTATGGCCTTCTCTCCGCAGAGTGCCATTAGAGGGATCCAAATCGGATCCCTCCCAGCACCCCCCAGGGCGCATGCTTCCTTTTGCGCATGCGCTAAAGAATGCCAGAGGGGCTTCTGAGTCATAGAGCGACAGAGCAGTCCTTTGCGGTGATAGTCATGCATACCGGCGTTACCAATGACGGCTTGCATGTGAAGACCGGTGGAATGCATCGCATCCCAAGTGTGATACGTCATGCGTCCCGCCCCTGGTCTCACCAGTTAGGCATGTTGTCTACATATGCGGGCGACATTCACACGGTCAACAGTCAAAAGTTCTACTCCATAAGGTCTACAGTAATATGTTGACTTTGGTCGGGTGTAGCTGTTTTACACGGCTAAACCAGACCTCTTTAGGCGCGATCGACAAATTGAATATCATCACTTTAGACGGGAGATCGGTGCGCTAAAACAATTGAATTGCTTTTTAGTCTCCTTAGAGACACATTAAACCACGGTGATGGGGACAAGTGGAGAAGTTGCTTGAAGCTAACTATGGGCAACTTCCACCTCTTTGTAGGGTTTCATACATTTGCCCCCTTGACCTGTAAGCAACTGATCCCTGCAGGGCTGTAGAAAGCCTTGCCGGTCCCTGGTAATTTCAGGGGGCGTGGCCTAATGTAAGTATGTGTGGCCATGCCTCATTAGGGGAGAGTGCCCCTCAGCCAGGGCCAAATCTTGAGAGGGGGCGTGACCAGTGTAAGAGATCCCAACCCCTACGCACAGCCAGAGGAGTCTGCTGTTGTGTAATTAGTACCTGCTCCCCACCCTCTAAATGCTCCTGGATCCCTGCGATATGAGCTACATAGTTCAAAAGTGTAATATCTAGTTAGTATCCTAGAGATCCATTGGTTACGGATTAAATGATTTGTCTCATGCGCTTAGTATCATGCTACTACAAATCTCTAGTGTAGTACAAAGCTTCAATGGGCAACGCCAGATATTTCAGTTGATAAACATTGGTCTTCAGTCACCTCCAATCTCTAACAATACAGCTTCTCTCTCCCTCTGCTCTTAACTCACCTGATAAATTTAGTGAGACATTTTTTTTACGAAATTTTCATCAAGTAAAAATTCAAACCACATGCCGTGAGAAAATGTGACACCAACAATATTTACTAACAAGGTGGAAACGGACAGTAAGTTACCCACAGAGCCTTTGCATTTATGTGATGACCAAAATGAAAGCAAAATTCTCTGCAATAATGGTAGTCCTACTCTAGGGAGTACCACCGGTGAAGACAAACTAATTTAGACCTTTTTGAATGAAAAAACAGGATTTTGGTACTTGCCGATAAATCCCTTTCTCCGATTCCATAGGGGACACTGGAGGCTTCATGACTGTGGGGTATAGACGGTGCTAAGTGGGAGCTGGCACTTTAAATGTTAGAAGTGTGACTAGCTCCTCCCCCTCTACAAGCCCAGTCTTAGGAAACTGTGCCCGAGGAGAGCGGGAACAAATAAACGTAAGAGGAGGTGAGCAAGTACACATAACATGGAACGTGTAGAAAGTTTGAAATAACAGTACACAAGAAAAACCATCAACCAGTCATAACTTATAATGACTATAACCATGGCAAGAAGGAACAGCGCAGGGTGGGCGTCCAGTGTCCCCTGTGGAATCGGAGAAAGGGATTTAATCAGTAAGTACCAAAATCCTGTTTTGTCCTTCATCCACTAGGGGACACTTGTGGCTTCATGACAGTGGGGACGTCCCAGAGCTCCCATTACAGGCAGGAGAGCGCTGAGAACCCTGCAAAACAGCACGGCCATACTGCGCTGCAGAGGCCACAAACATGTTAAATATGTAAAAACGGAAAAAGGTATGCCTGCCCGACCAAATGGCCGTCTGGCAAAGCAACGCCATGGAAACGCCGCAAGCAGCCGCCCATGAGGAACCCAATGAGCGAGTGGAATGCGCAGTAATAGAAAAAGGAGGCTTCTTGGAGGAAGCCACATTTGTCTGACTGATGGTCAGAGGAATCCAGCGGGTAAGAGTCTGTTTGGAGGCTGGCCAACCAGGATGAGCAGCATCATATAAGACTAACAAAGTGTCTGTTTCACGTAGCTGCAGTGCATTTCACATAGATCTGAAGAGCTCTAACGACGTCCAAGGATCTTGAAGTTGGTGAATCCTGTGGAAGAACAGATACCACAATAGGTTGATCGATGTGGAAAGCCGAAACCACCTTTGGAAGGAATTCCATTCTCGTACGGAGTTCCACCCTATCCGAGTGAAATACAAAGTATGGAGGACGCCAGGATAGGGTCCCAAGCTCCGACACCAGTCTGGCTGAGGCCAGTGTGAGTAGAAGTACCACCTTCCATGAAAGGTATTTAAACTCCACAGTCTCCAAAGGTTCAAACAGAGGAATTTGTAAGAAGGAAAGGACCAGATCCCATGGGGCCGTCTGAGGCACAAAGGGTGGTTGTTACCAGATAACTCCTTGCAGAAAGGTCTGAACATCCGGAATTAAGGCCAGCTTCTTCTAAAAAATACAGACAGTGCCGAAAATTTAACTTTCAGGGAACCCAGGCAGAGTCCGGCTGAGAAGCCTGCTTGCAGAAAAAGCAGGAGTCTGGCTAGACTAAAAACTGTAGGAGGTGACTCTCACTTTCACACCATGAAACATAAGCCTTCCAAATACGGTAGCAATGTTTCGAAGTAACTTCTTTCCAGGCTAGAAGCATAGTAGGGATTACCTTGGATGGGATTCCTCTTCATCGTAATCAGGCCCTTTCAATAGCTACGCCGCCAAATAGCATTAATGTCACCCAGATGTTATTACAAAATATGACAAATAACATTACTGTCACCTAGTGATATCTAGTCCTTGATATCTAGAGTAGCCACCTTAAGTCTGGATAGACTAAAGGGCCCTGTTGTAAGAGATCTTCTCTTAGAGGTAGGGGCCACGGATCGTCGATCAGCAGAAGGCAGAGGTTCCTGGAATACCAAGCTCTGCGAGGCCAATCCAGAGCCACTAAGAGAACCTTGGACCTCTCCCTCCTAATGCGTTGTAGAATCCAAAGGAGAAGAGGAAAAGGAGGGAACAGATAGACAAAACAGAACAGCCATGGTGTTGACAGTGCGTCCACTGCCACTGCCTCCGAGTCTCTCGTCCGAGAGCAGTACAGAGGCAGTTGATGAGGTCGACCTGTGGAAGACCCCACCATTGGACAAGCTGTCGAAACACCTAAGGATGGAGCGCCCATTCCCCTGGGTGCACGTCCAGCCGCCTGAGGTAGTCTGCCACGCAATTGTCGACACCTGGAATGAAAATTGCTGAAATCGCCACCGCAAACTTTACTGTCCCGAGTAAGATGCAGCTTACTTCCTTCATTGTCACCAGACTTCGGGCGCCGCGCTGTCAGTTTA
The DNA here is from genome assembly GCA_031769625.1 of Taudactylus pleione. Lineage (NCBI taxonomy): Eukaryota > Metazoa > Chordata > Amphibia > Anura > Myobatrachidae > Taudactylus > Taudactylus pleione. The sequence goes on along the minus strand of JAUIMM010000322.1, from coordinate 1,864,453 downwards.
TGTACGCCACTGCCATGGCGTTGTCTGAGTGGACTCTGACTGCTCTGCAAAAGGTGATGTGCTGGTTGAAGAGTGTAGGACGCTGCCCGTAATTCCAGGATTATCAGCAGATTCGCTTTTTGTGAGGTCCGGTGGCCTTGGAAGTGGTGTTCCTGAATCACTGCCCCCCACCCTCTCAGACTCGCATCTGTGGTGAGGAGAGTCCAATCCCTGGGAGTACAAACTGGGAGTACAAACCTTGTCTGGTCTGATGCCTGGGAACTTGGACCAAAACCCTCGCGGACAGTAGTTTGTCTATCGCCTGTTCTAATACGACACTCCTGTCATTGCAAATTGGCAAACCTGTTGTGAAAAACCGAGGGGGAGGTTGAAACTGAAAATCGAGTTTGTATCCCTGGCTGATGAGGTCCCGAACTCAAGCGTCTGTACAAGATTCCGTCCAAACTTCTCTGAAGTCCCGAAGACGTGCTCCCACCCTGGGGTCCCCCAGGTGAGAGGGAAGCCAGTCATGCACTAGGTTTGGTAGTGGACTTACTCTCCTGTTGAACAGATGTTGCTGCAAATCTGCCACGACCTCTGCACCCACGGGATGTAGTAGGTCCTCCTCTGGAGCGACCACGGAAACGACCCAGGGAACGAAAAGACCGCAACGAGGGTCCCAAGTAGGGCCTTCTAGGACGCGGAGCAGCCGATGGAAGATAAGTGGCTTTACCCCCAGTAGCCTGAGAAATCCACTTATCAAGTTCCACTCCAAATAGGACACTTCCCTTGAAGGGAAGAGCTTCCACAGCTTTTTTCGTTTCCGCATCTGCCATCCATTGACAAAGCCAAATCACCCTGCGCACTGAAACCACCAGAGCTGAAGCTCTGGAGGTGAGATTACAAACATCCTTGGACGCCTCTCCAAGGTAGGCTACAGCTTCCACTATGTGTTCTGCTAGAGGCATAAGTTCCTCCACCGGGAGCTGGTCTCTCATCCCATCAGCTAACAGATTTGCCCAAAACTCAATAGCCTTGTTAGTCCAGCAGTTTACAATCGCAAGATGCAAAGTCACCCCAGCAGCTGTATAAATGGACATGAGAGTATTCTCCAGTCTACTGTCCGATGTCTCTTTCAAAGATTTGGCTCCAGGGACCGGTAGAATAGTCTTTTTAGATAGACGAGAGAACGAAGATCTGCTGTAGGAGGAGTCTCACAAGATTTTCTACTATCTGCAGGAAAAGGATAGGATGATAACAGCAGCCAGGACATCTGAAATTTTGTACCCAGATGTTCCCAAGCTGAAACCAGAATAGAATCTAGTTCTTCTGAAATTGGAAAAGAAGTAACCTGCCTTTTTTTTGTTAAAAAGAAAGACTGCCGTGCAGGCCCTTTTTCCTCATCTTCTATCTGCAATACTTGTCGAATTGCAGAAATTAACCCTTCTATCCCTAGGGACACAGGCTCAGGTTCCTCTTGGAGCTCCTCAGGCGAATCCTGAGTATATTAGCCCTCCCCTAGAGCCGGCATTTACTCTTTCTCCGAGTCATCCGACTGGAGAACTGAAGGCAACGGTCTCTTTTTTCAGACCTGTGGTGAGGGTCCTGATGACGTGGCACGGGACTGCACCATGGCTTTTGTGATCTGTGGATTACACTTGTCACAGAATGTGGGGCTAGGTGACTGCCCCTGTGTATACTTTTCTGCACACTTTGCGCAGGTAAATGACTTCTGAGAAGCCTTAGAGCCCCTTCCAGCCATGGTACATACAAAACCCACACAAACAACAGTAAAGTGTAGTGGAGAGGGTTAACAGGTAAAGACTGAGATATGCAGAGGCAGGAGTGAAGGGCAGAAAAGGGATATCAAACTTGCCCCCAAAAGCGCTTCCAGCAGTGCTAAAAACGCTAGGCACTTTAAACAAGTAACTAATAGAGAATAAGGTAGTTACTGTCTTGTCTAAATGCTCTCCTAACCAGCCTAAACCTTATGCCCTTCTGCTCCACGGGAGGTTTCTGTCCTCCCTGAGCTCGCCTTAGGACACCTGCGTTACGGTTTGACAGGTGTACCGCCCCAGTCAGACTCCAGACTCCCAAGCCACTTTCCCCGGAGCGGGTCGCGCGACCTGGTAGTGGAGATCAATGATGTACCACTGACGTGCCGCAATCTACTGACGAGGGGACAGACAAGATGAGATGTGCACTTACAGGACAGGGCTGGCTCTCAGTCCCAGCGCAGCATCAGCAGCATACAGTGTCCTCTGTGTAATGGCCGCCAGCACTCTTCAGAGAAGCGCTGGGGCCGCTGGGAGGAAGGGACAGGACTCCTGAGTCAGGCTCCCCTCCACCCCCCCCGCTATGGCACTCACATCAGTGTAGAAAGGGCGCTGTGTGAGGGAGACCCCTCATAGCCGCTACTGTATAATATATGCCGTCTGGCTCCATTAATTGGAGCCACCGCTGCTATAAAAGGACCGCCTGTGAAGCTGTTTAACTTGGCTACCTCGCTAATCCAGGTAGCCAGTGTATACTTGCAGACTGCCTGGCTGTCGGCGGCTGTCAGACTAACAGGGGACCTCTCTACACACTGCGTGCAGTACCCCCAGAGACAGTGGTCTCTTTTGTAGTCAGGGACCCCAGGCGAACTGCAAGCAGTTGCGAGTGGGTCTCTCTCGGCAACTCCAACGGAGCAGACAGGCAGGGGCAGATGCTGCCTGTCATTCCTTGTCAGTTTCAGCGCAGCAGGACTATTACAAAACTCTAGAAACCCGTTGGAGAATATGGTAACACTACCAGCTCCTCTCGGGCACAATCTAAGACAGGACTTGTAGGGGAGTATAGAGGAGGAGGAGGAGCTAGTCACACTTCTAAAATTTAAAGTGCCAGCTCCCACTTAGCACCGTCTATACCAGTGTTGGCTAACATTGACACTCCAGCTGTTATGGAACTACATAACCCAGCATGCACTCCTACAGTTTTGCTATTAGGGCATGCTAAAACTGTGGCAGGGCATGCTGGGATATATAGTTCCACAACAGCTGGAGTGTCAAGGTTAGCCAACACTGGTCTATACCCCACTGTCATGAGCCCTCCAGTGTCCCCTAGTGGATGAAGGACAAATAATATGAATACAAGCACTGTTTGCTTGCAGCACAGCTACAATCATTTGCCTTTCAAGTGAACTGTGTTTGCCAAAATTGCCTGGAAACGCTTATTCAATACGAGTGGAAAAAGATTTGTGAGTAGGAAGTTATGGCTTTGAAGGGATTTGATATCAACAAAGATCGTTAGCACTGTCATTTAGTATTTACTTTAATATTGCATTTAAAAACGCAAACTGTACCGTCAAGTTTATGTAGCTGTAACTCAACCAAAACAGCCAACAGAGGGTGGGCAGCAATAACTGGAAAGCTTTCTGGCATTAAAACGGTTTAGTCACCGCACTGGTAAATGGGCCATCAAAAAACCCGAACACTAGGCAAACATAACTGATCTATGGAAACACGAGGGGGGGGGAAATCAAACTAAAACAGATGGCCGAGTACAAAGGAGACATGTACCAGAATCTCCCATGTGTTCGCCTCTAAAAGAAGTCTTACAAGTCCTAAACTATCAAAAGCTGTGAGATCTATATTACGTTAAGCACCACGTTTTCCCCCGTGTACCGAACACAAACTAAAAATATAGAAGTAATGATTTTCACAGGTTGATAAATTTCAGTCACCGAAAAAGTATTATAAAACACACTCGGGGGTATTATGAGGTTTTTAAAATGGAAGTCAGACTGCAGACAGTATTGATGCTAAACAGAATCCACATATATTAGTGTTTCACTAGTCCAAGGTCTTCTATAGGGATCAAGATTGCAAAATGTGTCAACTTTCCAAGTCCTTGTGCAGTTACAGGTCCCTAACCAGGCTGCCTCATAACTTGCACGATCACTCCCAAGATTGTAAAATGCAAAACAGCTGGCACGGAAACTCTAAAGGACTTTTAGCTGCAGACTAATCACACACCCCTGTCTGATTGTGTGCCTGGTTTTATGAATGAAATAACCAAAGCTGAAAGCAATTCTAAACTGGATTACTTTAAATTACTTACAGCACAACCTGGCTACTTTTATCGCATAAAACCAAACCTTGTGATTTAACCCATTCCCGACTTCTACAAGAGAAAAAGATGCAATTAATAAACATAGTTCAAATAAATAAAAATCTCAGGTCATCTATAGAAGTCAAAAATTGTCTTTGATCAGACTATGCTGCCACACATGGGACAAATGTTCCTAGCGATTGGCTCACTTTTGACTGTATTGTCCTAATATTACTTTGACGCCCAATGCAGTTTGCAACTCCTGAAAAGTACCGTATTGCAGTAAAAACTAACCAAATAAATGTAATATTCAGCCACTAGTCATTTACACTTTTGCAAAAGGGGCGGTTCAATTGCAGACTGCAATTTATGTATTAAGTTATTTATATATTACACACTTATGAAGAATCGATTTACAGACAATATTTAGTAATTAGCAATAGCCCCTGCCTACCCCAACACACTATAGCTACTGGGTCAGAATCCAATTAAGTTACCAATATGTCTTTGAAGTTTGAGGAAATCACACAAACAGGTGGAGAACATAAACGTCATACAGATATAGTTCCGGTTAGAATTGACCCCCATAACTGCAGCAGTATGAAACAGTAAATGGCAACTACTGTGCTACTTTGCTGCCCCAAAGCAAAGAATGTATGCACTATATCAGAGGTTCCTAAACTCTGCCATTACAGTCCAGGTTTTAAAGGATAGCCATGCTGGAGCAGAGGTGACTTAATTAGTACCTCGGTCAATTTGATGAAACAATCTGGACTCAAGCTTGGATATCCTTAAAACCTGGACTGTAATGGTGGAATTTGGGAAACTCTGCACCATATCCAAAACAATCAGCAAACCAGATTCATTGATTTGATTTTTTTGGTCAGCTGATGAGCAGAATTGACGCATGTCTGCGGTCACTGGCCAACCACACCGCTTGGGCCTGCATATTGCTAATCAACCTGGTGTTCTTCAAACCACCAGATATGTCCAACTCGCCCGGATGAATGAATGCACTTATTTGGCCAGTAATAATATTAAACACCTTATTTGTTGCTGTGGGTAAAAGCCATTTTGTGCTACTGGAACCACGCCATTAAATAACATTTACAACCGTCTCCGCATTCCAAAAAAACAATAAATAAAAAAAATTCAAAAAAATACATTGACTTCCGTAGTACATTCCGGTTTTCAAAATGAGCACACAAGTCGCATTCTAGAAGCAGATAAATGCCATTATGGAGCATGTTTAGAGACTTTGCATTTTGGCAAATTCATGTTTCAGCCTTGTGTCTGCAAACAACATACTTCCTTTGGTTTTGCCTGTCGTCATCAGGGCTAACACCTATGGGAAACAGCCGCTGTTCGGTCATTCAGCTGTCAACATTTTTCACGCCTTTACTTATCACACGTACAATACAGATGTACACTTATAGTGGCCTGCTGCATGTGGAAGTCTTGCAGCACTCACTGTTAGCGTCGCACGCCTGTACAGCATTGCCTCATGTAACCTCTCTTTACAACTCTGTTTACATAACACAGTAACACCAACTCATATAGGCAATAGGCAGGATTACATTTCACAGTCAAGACATTTGTCCTGGCTTTTACTAGCAAAAAAAAATATATATATATATATATATATATATATAATTTATATATATCAGCCAACTCACAAGTAATAAATCTCGTTACTTTTCTGCATTCTATCATTGGATACTCAACAGTCTATTTTTCACAGGGTGCTAAAATAGAGCCAATGTTTAGTGTATGCTTTCCAAATACGCCTTATCATTGTAATGCTGGGACTTTATTTTTTCTAAAGTTTTGCACTTTTTTTTTTGTATTAACACACATTTTATTTGGTTATATATATTGTCATAAAATATTTATATATTTGCCATAAAATTATATTTTATATATATTTTGACTCTCTATATATAAATCTCAGCTTCTTTTCAATCAATATTTAACGTAGTGATAGATGAAAATCATTTAAATAAGAAAAAAAAAAAAGGCTTTGGCAACTTTTGATTGCAGAACTGTTTCTGCCTACAGCTGTAACCCATAGATATATTTCAAACAGTTCACCATGTACGTATAGCAGTATGCACCATCCCTTGCCGAAAGAGCTTGCAATCCACACAAATGCTGCAATATAATAATCAGCGGTCCACACAAGCACAATGACCAAGCAGACTGCAGCAAAAATGCCAGTTTTCTCCAATATGCCTGATTTAGGCACCAGTACAAGCATGGAGGGATATGTCAGTGACATAAATACACCAGATGGAGAAAGAGATTCAGCCAGCAGGAATGTATCTGATAAACACATTACTTCCAAGCTGGGAAAAAAAAAAAAAAAGGACAAAAGTTTTAGTAAAGTTGAAAAACTTACCGTCCCCCAGTAGTGAGTAACTTCTGCAGTCTCCCAGGCACACATGTGATCAGGGGAGAACGCTGCCTCTTTTTTTTTTGTGCCTCTTTTCTGTCACTCCAAATAATAAAAAAAAATCAAAGAGCAGAGTATTAAATGCAATTAAAAGGGCACCCAACTGCCCGTGTGCACCCTTCTCTTTCTGTTCAGGACACTTTGCTGCCAAGACTTGCAGAGAGAACCTGTGTCCACATCAGGGAAAGAAAAATCATTCTTGCAGGCTCCTTCCACTGGAGAGTATGAAGGAAAAGCAATGCGGGAACAGGCTGCAAATCTGCAAGGTACAGTAGATTAGCCCCAGCTGGGTCTCCTGCTCCTTGTGCTGGTGGTATGGCCAGTGGGCACCTTCCTGCCTCCCATATAGAAGCCAGCTCAGTAACAGAGACCTCCCTGCTTGCTGCTGCTGCCTCCTATCATATGTACTATAATCTGATCCTTGCTGCCGTGAGATTCCCAGCAGGAGGCGAGATACACTTCACTCATAGACAAATTCTCTTTCTCCCCTGGTGACGTGTCTCATCTTCCACTCCCCTTTTTTCTAGATAATTTCACCCTGATAATAACACCCAGGCCACTAGGCAAAATACCTGGGTGGATCAGCCTACTTAACTAGGTCCTCAGACTCATGAAGTGCCTCCTACTGTCAGCTGGAATGCATGTCTGCTGCTCTCCTTGCAATTATTATTATTTTTGAGTTACAGTAAAAGGATGGATCCGGAATAGTAATAATAAAAATAATAAAACAGGTAATACTAAAATGTGTATATATATATTCTGATGCAGAAATGATCTGGCACTCACAGTGGTGGAGTCCAATATACCTGCTCGGGTGCCCTCCTTACAGGGAACAGCATCCCCGATACATGCATCGCACAGAGGCGGCACTCAGAGAACTTCATAAGACGCAGACAAAAAATGAAGATTTAATGCAGAAGCATCAACGTTTCGGGACTACACGTCCCTTCCTCAGGATGCACAATACATATATAATGTATTTATTAACAGATATCATACAGTGCACACATTCAGCATTTTCAGCGTTCCCAGAAAACGGGGGTGACGCCCCCATTTCCACGAACACAATCCGGCACCACCCCCTCCTGTCCCCAATTGGCAGCAGTATGTCGATCGGCCTGTGGTTTGGAGACACTGGAGGCCTGCACATGGGCAGTAGACATTCTGCGCATGCATAATCCTCCCATCATCACAGATGTACGCAAACCATCAAGTCCTATGTCCGTATTACATGGACAAACAATCACTAGGGTTCTTTTCTTTTGTAAAAAGACAAATAACCCTTTAGCATATTTTTGAAGCCCATCACGCAAATATGGGGAGAGCGTACAAACTCCACATAGATGCGCCATGACTGAGAGCTGAAATCAGGACCTCAGTGCTGTGAGGCAGTAATGCTAACCACTGTGCTATCCTAGTATATCGTTTAAATGTTAATAATGAAAAGGCACTACTTTCCCGTGGACATAATGTTATATGCATATGTTACACTGGTGGTAAAGGTCAAGTGGTTTAACAAAAAAAAGTGGTCCTGCAAAAATCACACAACGTACTTTCACTGCAGTGAGGGATTCTGGGTAGTGACATGAGGCTGAACTCTATACTGTATATACAAAGTAAATGGTTTCTAAATCCCTTTGACATACATCTTTTTTTTTTTTTTTAAATAACAGCTCCTAAATAGGTAATAATGATGCAAATAATAATGAAAAAGATACAGCCGGCATAATGTAATGTGGTAGATTGTAAGCTCCACTGGAACAGTTCTGTTTAAAGTGGTGTGTAATATATGTACGTGCTATATAAATAACTGTTAATAAATAACATCTCGCGCCTATAGCACAGGTGGAGTAAAATGAGCCTTGTATAAGATGTCTGGATTTTATAATTTTCCTATAACACCTATAGCAGAGGTTCCCAAACTCCGCCATTACAGTCCAGGTTTTAGGGATATCCAGGTGACTTACTTAGTACTCCAGTCAATTTGATTTAACCACCTGGGCTCAAGCATGGATATCCCTAAAACCTGGACTGTAATGGCAGAGTTTGGGAAAGACTGCTCTAGTCTATTGTATTAAACCATCAGAAATAATCACGACATCCTGAAATCTCTGTGTTTTTTATTTTTTAAGAGTATTTAATCAGATATTAGTTGGCCTAAAACACACAAATATCAAACTGACTGTGCGGCATAGATCGAATTCTAAATGGACTGACACTTATGCAGAATGCATATTTCTAGGTGGGTGCACATGGGTCTCGTCCCTCTGGTGGAACCGTATTTCATTGCCCAGCCGTGTAACATAACAGAATGAAGCTCAAAAAAACAATTAAAAGAAAAAAAGAATCCTTGACCCCTATGATTGCAGAGGCCTATTTATTTGCCCGGTGCGGTGTGAATGGTTCTTGTCATCATTACAGGGATAATTGAGTCCTTTTATAACGTTCTGCTTGAGCTGCCTTCAAATAGAACAGGGCTCAGGTGACGTATGCACACACCCTTATGGCAGCAGGAACGCTGTAAGGAAAAAAACTCATTAGCATTTCATTTCCAGTTTATGTTCCTTTGTAGAAGCACCATCAAAATGCAGCAATTTTTGGTCTTTCTGTGAGTTTAAAGACATTGCAAAACTGCATCTAATATGCCTTTCAGACCGACGACCCGGGATATACACAGGTCTATCAACCCGTGTATTTCCGAGGTCTCAGTCCCCGACCCTGGTACAGAGCAGTGTCATGGACCCAGGAATTCGACCCGGGTTATTTTTCGTTCACGCATAACAAACCCTGGGTTGATGCATGTTCACATATGAAAACCCGGGTTTTTGCACTGTGGGCCTGATTCAGAGCCGGACGCTCTGAAAGAGCGCTCGCTCTGAATCAGGGCGTTTTTGTTTTTTTTGAAGCGGCCTCCTGGCTGCTCGCATAGCTGTGGGTGACCACCCACAGCTACAGCGAGCGGCCAGGTTGATGGTCGCGATGGTCAAGACCATCGCGACCATCGGGCTTGCGACGAGACCCTTGTGGTAGGGTCTCGTGGCCGCAAGCCCCAGAGAGCTTTCGGCTCTAACAGAGCCGGAAGCTCTCCCACTGACATCACTGGTGATGTCAGTGGGGCCGCCCTCAAACGGCAAGCGTTTGGGCGGGCCCACCAAACAGGGCGAGCTGTCACTCACCATCGACAGCTCGCCCCCTTTGGTGCGAGACCCGGAGCGACGGAGCACCCGTTTGCTAGCCGGGTCGCGCACATGCGCACGACGGGGCCGGCTCCGTCGTGCGCATTCCCAGTGGGCAAACATCGACCCGGTTGCAAGCGCTGAGCGCTTGCGACCGGGTCTGAATCAGGCCCTGTGTGTGAAAGGTGTATAAAACACATGCAAAGTACACAGCCTGCTACTTTTTAACAGAACAATGATGCAAAGGACACAGGTGCTGATTCAGACCCGCTCACTAGGATGCGATGGCTCGTAGCTGGCCGATATTAGCAATCTGTGCATGCGTATGTATCGCAATGCGCAGGCGCGAACCACTGCGAAAGATCGGGAAGCGCTCGCTCGCCCAGCATAGACAGTCCAGTTGAAGGAGTGACAGGAGAGGCCATTTGTGGGTGGTAACAGGGGCAGGCAACTAGAAACGGGGGAGTGGAGATACGAACGCAGGCTTACTTGAGTGTTTCAACACCGTTTCAGAGGCGTGCGTAATTAACAGGCAGCGTCATAGTACACGTCACCTGGTTGTATTTCACACTGAAGTGATTGCAGTGCTTGCGGCAAGGTATAGTCAACCTCAAGCGCTGAGAGCACATCCGATGGTGCTCGATGTACCAATGTTTTCATGCACTTCCAGGGGATGACATGCACAAGTGCGCGTCTTATGAATGGCTGGTGGGCGTCTGCATACACAAAGTGATCGCTCGCCAAGACATAGTGGGCGTGCTAATGCCTTGCCGTACGATCCCCTGCCTTGCTGATTGGGCGTTAGATGTGCATACGCTGGGAGCAAGCGAAAGCATCTAGCAAGCGGGTCTGAATGAGCTCCACAGCCTTTTTTTTTAAACATAACAATGCATTTATTTTATTGCCTTAGGTAAAAAAAAAACCTGTTTCCGCAATTCAGTTACTGCCACCTTTGCGTTGATTGAAAAAACATACCAAAATCTGGGATGTCATTGAAACAAACAAACAAAAAAAAACCACTTGACAGGTGCGATAATTTGTATTAGCATTTAATTAAAATTTTCCTGAGCATGAGGAATTTTTCTGCCAAATAACAAAGCAATAAAATTTACACCAGGCCATTGTTATATGGCAATAGTAGTATACTAGCTGCGTTGCCCAGTTTGAAGAATGGACCTTGAAGTACATCTGCAGCCTTAATTTTTACATTGCAGACCAACATTGGAGAGCATGGCATATGAACATGTGCTTGGGAGTACATTAGTAACTGTCAGTGCAGGAGCAGTGTGACAGTTGATCCTCCGACTCACTGCTCTTCTGTTGGAGCTCTGCCTGCCACTACTGGTGCATATCAGCCTGTGCCTTCAGATCAGTGCAGTTTTAGACACTGGAAGACATCCTGAGCGAACTTTCTTAAACCATCATTTCAAATCAGAGACTCCATGGCCTATTTGGCAGACACTATGTAGTCCTCCATAGCCGTGGCATACTTCAGACATAGCCAATACCCTAATCCTGGTCAAACTACGCCACAATGCCAACTTTGGTGGAGCTAGGTACAAAACTCTGGCCGTGCATAAAGGACAGACAGACAGACACACACACACACACACTTTCTCACTTATTAGAAAGATAGGTAGGGCTATATTTCCAGAAAAGGTGTCAATCCTACTCTTATCCAAATGCATATCTATGATAATGTTTCAGCATTATAAGATGTTAGGTTAAACCTGGCAAAGTGGAGACTTTAGGCCCTGATTCAGAGCCGGACGCTCTGACCAGAGCGCTTGCTCTGAATCAGGGCCGTCCTATTTAAATGTGGAGCGGCCTTTTGGACGCTCGCATAGCTGTGGGTTACCACCCACAGCTTATGCGAGCGTCTGTAACCCACAACTATGCGAGCGTCCATGATGATGGTCGCGATGGTCAACACCATCGCGACCATCGGGCTTGCGATGAGACCCTGCAGTAGGGTCTCGTGGCCGCAAGCCCTGGAGTGATTTTGGCTCTATCAGAGCCAAAATCACTCCCACTGACATCACTAGTGATGTCAGTGGGGCCGGATCCAGACGGTAGGCGTTCCCATGGGAACGCCTGTCTGGCAGCCATGCCCCCGGCACGCCCACCAAAGGGGGCGTGCTGTCAGTCACCATCGACAGCACGCCCCCTTTGGTGCGTGACCCGGCGCGACAGCTTGGCTGACGCTATCCGGGTCTCGCCCATGCGCACGATGGAGCTCCCTACGTCGTGCGCATGCGCATTGGGGTAACATCGACACGCTTGCAAGCGTCCTGCGCTCGCGAGCGGGTCTGAACGAGACCCTTAATGTGCTGTACACATTGTATGATATATCGTTTGTACAGCCGACGAACGATATATAGCTGTGTACACACGATATATATCACAGATACCCGAGCCCGCCTCCTGGCGCTATTGGGCAAGTGCTCAGGGGGAGGGAACGTGCTCAGGCGTGCAGCACAGGACCGGCGCTGGAAGCCTAGCGCCGGTCCTGTGCAAATGTGTAGCGCTGACCGCACTCATTGCGGTCGGCGCTACACTGGCTATCTAGGGCGGGCGGGCCGGTACCGTGGCCGGCGGCGCCCCCCCTGCTCCGCCGGTCCAACGGCGCCCAGGGCACGAACCCCGCTCGCCCTGCCCTAGTTACGCCACTGATCTGATTGGTTGCTATGGGCAACATCTCCACTTCTATAAAGCCGCACTTTAGTAAATATGCCCCTAGTATCATCACTGAGAGACAATGAGGCATGTCTATAGTTAATTGACAGGCTTAGTACCGGTTAAGCCCACAAAATAACTGGCTCAGCTGTGTGCAGGTGACGGGTCGGTTTGCCATAGGTTAATAACGTGATGATAAACCTCACACCCTGCTATTCTTTCCAGTAAAATCATCTAGACGAGAGATCTGGTCATGATAAATATAATACAGCATCTCCCTGAACGGCGAGCGGTTTATTTTTGTTGGTTGCTCATGTGCAGCTAGAGGTTGACCTGCAAGAGGTCATACAAAGCTGACGTGAAGTCTCTGTGCCGGGTCTGGCAGCAGCCATCTAGCACATGGGGCTTTTCATCACTGTCACTGTGGACAAATGGGTTTAGCATCAGCTCCTCAGCTTTACATTACTAGGTGTCAAAAGCTGTCCATGCGTAGGAGCTCAGTCATTTCCCTTTCTGACTAACTGGTGCCACTGGGGTTTATGTATCAAGCAGTGAAAAGCGTGGAGAAGTTGCCTATAGCAACCAGTCAACTTTGAAGTAGCATTTATCAAGTACAGTCTATAAAATACTAGGTCGGAGGCTGATTGGTTGCTATGGGCAACTTCACCACTGGTCCACTTCTCCACTTTTTACTGCTTGATACATAAACCATTATCTCTTAATTATCTAATAGCCTGTGATGGCGCAAACATAGTTTTTGATCCATAGTGAAGATTTTTAGGATATCCCTGGTTTAGCTGTTTTTAAAAAACTTTTTTTTTTAAAAAATCCAGGTCCATACCACTTGAGGGTGGTTTTGCAAAACCAAATACATAGATAAATTCAGATCCAAAACCAAAACACAGGGTCAGCACACATCTGTAGTTATTTTATACATAAACGTTTAGTGCCACATAAATACGAAAATAGGTTAGAACAGTATGAGCCTATGTGATTCTCTCTCATACTTATTAGATTTTCCAAAATTGATTAATTATCTATCAATAACTAGCTGAAGTACCTGGCGTTGCCTGGGTTTAAATCTTCAAGTTATTAAGTTATTAAGTTTTATTATGTGAAGTTGTTCAAATCCACCCAGTGGAAGGAACAGAACAGGCTCCATGGGTGAAAGTTCTACCCGGAACGCTCTGCCGTGAGGTCCGACCGGGACCCCAACCACTCAATTAGGCATCCCAGACCAATTGCCACCCTTCTCTGAAGTTTTCATCTAAATCCATCCATTGGAAGGCCCAGAACAGTTTCCCCAGGTCAAAGTTCTGCCTAGCATCCCCGGGTCAAAGTTATTCCCAGCGTACACCAACAGGAGGTCCGACCAGGACCTCAACCCCCTAGTTTGACTTCTGGGATCCAATGTTACCACTCTGAAGTTTTAAACCAAATTATGTGATGTCGTCCAAATCCATCAAGTAGGAGGCCCAGAACAGGTTCCCCAGGTCAAAGTTCTGGCCAGCTTACCTGGTTCAAAGTTCTGCCCAGCGTACAACATCGGGAGGGCTGACCAATGGGAGGGCCGACCAGGACCTCAACCCCCTAGTATGTCTTCTGGCATCCAATGTTACCACTCTGTAGTTCTCGTCCAAATCCATCCAGTAGAAGTCTCAGAACAGGCTCACCAGGTCAAAGTTCTGCCCAGCGTACACCAACAGGAGGTCCCACTGGGACCCTAACCCCCCTAAAACCTGGCCAAGATCCAACTGGACCACCTCGCATTGGTTTCATTCTAATCGGTGCAGCCGTGCCTGAATGCATAACTGGACAGACAAATAAAAAAACAGACCAATGAATTTTATATATATATAAGATAATATCACTAATACATTTTCTTCTCCTGCCTTTGGGTCATACTTACCGACATTTGGACAGCACCCTCCTGGAGGGTTTGCCAGGTCGGTGCAGCAGGAAGGGTGGGGGCAGTTAAGGCAGGCGGAGCGGGGTCATGACGTCTCCCCCATAGTTCCGAGGAGCAGCCAGGCGGAACGGAAGGCAGCGGACGCAGGAGCGGGGTTTAAGGTAAGTAGTTTTGGTTTTTGTGTGTGCGCGTGGGACTACTACAGGGGGCACTACCACAGGGGGCATTACTACAGGGAGCACTACTACAGGGGGCACTACTACAGGAGGAATTTCTGCTGTGGGCATTATGTGTAAGGGGCACTACTTCTGTGGGCATTGTATAAGGGGCACTACTACTGTGGGCAGTATGTGTAATAGGGGCACTACTGCCATGGGCATTGTGTATAAGGGGCACTGCTGTGTCTCATAACATGAATAACATGAATAAGGAACTCTACTATGTGGTGTAATGTGAATCAGGGGCACTGTGGAGCTGATTCAGACCTGCTTGCTATGCGAACGCTCGTAGCTGGACGATATTCGCTTTCTGCGCATGCAATGCACGTGCGCGAACCAGTGCGAGAGATCGGGATGCGTTCGCTCGCTGCGCATAGACTGCCCTGCAGAGTGAGTGACAGGAAAAGCCAGTTGTGGGTGGTGACAGGTGCTGGCCACTGGAATCGGGGGAGTGGAGGTGCGAATGCAGGTGTGTCTGAGTGTTTCAACGCCATTTCAGAGGCGTGCATAATTAAAAGGCAGCGTCATAGTACACGTCACTTGGTGGGATTTCACTCTGAAGTGAACGCAGTGCTTGCAACAGGGTATAGTCAACCACAAGCGCTGCGATCGTATCCCATGGTGCTCGATGTACCAATGTTTTCATGCACTTCCAGGAGATAACGTGCGCAGGTGGGCTGGTGGGCGTCTGCATACACTAAGTGATCGCACGCCAAGACATAGTGGGCATGCTAATGCCTTGCCGGTACGATCGCCTGCCTTGCTGGGCGTGCGCTGGATTTGCATACGCAGGGTGCGAGCAAACGCATCTAGCGAGCAGGTCTGAATGAGCTCCTATGTGCGGTGTAATATGAATAAGATTGTGCTACTGTGTGGCGTAATTTTAATTGGAAATACTATTGTGTGACCACGCCCCTTTCTTTTGAGACCACGCCCCCTTTTCACTTTATTAAAGAGCGCCGGGGGTGGGGGTGAGTTTCACCACTTCTCTAGGACCACTTTAAGCACTGGATAGATCAGCGTTTTTCAACCACTTTGCAGTGGCACACGAGCGGTTGTCTTGTGTGCCACGGCGGTCAGCTTAGCGCACTTGTAGTGTAGTGTGTTTTATCCCTGAGGCCAATGTAGTGTGTTTTATGCCTGTGGAGGCCAATGTGCAGTGGCGGGCTGGACCGGGGGGCAGGGTGCCATGTGCCCCCCGGGCCGCAGCGTCACTGTGACACAGACTGCACCGCGTGTGTAGCGCTGACCCGACGGAGTTCGGTCAGCGCTACACAGCACAAACACACAGCCGCCGGAGCCGGCAGCTGTGTGTTTGCTTTAGCAGCTGATGAGAGTCAGACAGACTCTCATCGGCTGCTGCTCCCCCTGCCAGAGCCGGACATCTTCCGGCTCCCGCAGTGGGTAATGGGAGTGACGCGTCACTCCCATAATGCAAAGCGGCGAACGGAGGAGCTGATCTCGGCGGCGGGACCAGGAGCAGGAGCAGGTGTCAGGTAATTGTTTTTTTTTTTTTATATTATGTGTGTCTACTGCGGGGGGTCTGGCACTATAAGGAGGAGACCACTACTGGGGGCACTACAAAGGGGGGGAGTACTACTACTGGGGGCGCTACAAGGGGGGGGACTACTACTACTGGGGGCACTACAAGGGGGGGACTACTACTGGGGGCACTACAAGGGGGGGACTACTACTACTGGGGGCACTACAAGGGGGGGACTACTACTACTGGGGGCACTACAAGGGGGGGACTACTACTGGGGGCACTACAAGGGGGGTACTACTACTGAGGGGGACTACTACAAGGGGACTACTACTAGGGGCATTGCATAGGGGGGAGGGGACTACTACTAGGGGCACTACATAGGGCGGGAGGGGACTACCACTGGGGGCACTGCATCGAGGGACCACTGCTGGGGGCTCTATATAAAGGGCAATAGTGGGGGTACTGCATAGGGGGAAGACTACAACTGGGGCCACTATTTAAGGGGCACTGCATAAGGGTTACCACTACTGGGGGCACTACTCGAGGCCTGCATAAGAGTGTCCTCTCCTGAGGGGGGGGGCGCCGTAGCACGCACATTCTTTCAGGCACCCTGGCTACACGCTACTCCTCTGCCAGGGCCGCCTGCATGCATTTGCCCCCCAGGCTAAAAGTTGCCAGCCAGCCCCTGCCAATGTGTGTGTATATTTTATGTGGGAGCCAATGTGTATGTTTTTTCATTGGTCACGCACGCTGCATATTGCAATTTTAAAATCTTGTGTAGTGTGTCTCGACTTGAAAAGGTTGAAAATCACTGGGATAGATAGTTATGGTGCTTATCCATTACACAAGAGTGGAACGACTGTACGATTACAACATTGTAATCATGCAATCGGTCTTCATCCTGTGCAGTGGATAATGGACCTCTTTCAGAGTCGCTCGCAAAAAGTGAGCGCTTGCTCTGAATGAGGGAGGCCGCTTTGTATTTTTTTTATGCCGGCCTCCTGGCCGCTTGCTAAGCTGTGGGTGACCACCCACAGCTTTTGCGAGCGGCCAGGTGATGGTCGCGATGGTCGCGACCATCGGGCTTGCGACAAGACCCTTGTGGCAGGGTCTCGTCTGCCGCAAGCCCCAGTGAGCTTCCGGCTCTAAAAGAGCCGGAAGCTCACTACTGATATCACTGGTGATGTCAGTAGGGCCGCCCACAAACGGCAGGCGTTCCTTCAGGAACACCTCCGTTTGTCCAGCCACCCCCCTTCCCCGCCTACAAAACGGGGCGAGCTGTCGATCAACATCGTCAGCCGCTCCGTTTGTAGCGAGCCCCAGAGAGAGTGAATTTCTCACTCGCTCCGGGGCTCGCACACGAGCATTGCACAGCCCCATCATTGACCCGCTTGCAAGCGCATAGCGCTTGCGAGTGGGTCTGAATCAGACCCAATGTGCCTACACTGAACGATATGTCATTCAGTGCAGGCACCTTCCCTCATCCCCGAACATGCACAACCTGTCATTATAGGCGATGATGATAGCTGTCGAAAACGACCAGCGGGAGCGCGCATCGCTGCCCATTTTTGACACTTTAATGCACGATTTATGAATCATTTATGAACGATTAATGAGTGATTGAACAATAACGATGTCGTAATCGTTCAATCGCTCATTTTAATCGTCTAGTGGATACGCATCAATAGATAGATAGATAGATATGGGATAGATAGATAGATAGATAGATAGATAGATAGATAGATAGATAGATAGATGAGTTAAGGTGGGTACACACCTGAGAGATCGAGTGATCTGCAGATATATCTTTAGATGATGGTCATTCATACACACTGAACGGCCATCGTCTATCCGCCAGCTGCAGATCCCGCTGGCAGGGAGGCAGGTTGGGGGCAACCCCCTCCCGGTGGCTGCCGCTGTTTGTGTACGGGCGGTCTGCAGATATATCTGTCCATCAGCTGTGCAACACACCCAATGTAATATGTCTGTGAACGACGCGGTAAACAGACATATCGTCTGTACACATTGGCCGACAGCGAGCAGATATATTAGCCGATCAATTGATAGGCCAATATATTGGCTAGTGTGTGCCCAGCAATAGATAGATAGATAGATAGATAGATAGATAGATAGATAGATAGATAGATAGATAGATAGATAATGATATATACGAGACCCTCCAACATGACCCTCTCCATCAGGTACACAATGCGCTGCTCCTGGACTTCCCTCTTAATTTATGATTGCAGTCACCTGTGTTGAACTAGCTAATTGATGAGAAGGGTGTTTCACCACAGGGGACTACAATCATAAATGAGGTGGGAAGTCCAGGAGCAGAGCATTTTGTACCTGATGGAATGGGTTGGAGCGTCTGGATATACTGTATAGATATATATTGGATAGATATAAGATAGAAAGACACACACCCTCCACTTACCTGGTGTTTCTGGAAGCAGGCTGTCATACACTCTGGAGCAATCCTCACCTCTGCCCTTTTTGTCTCTCCCCTCCTCCCTATGTGCCATAAAAATAAAAAAAAATTCAGTTCCTCTTCCCTGACACTCTCCCCGATGAGCCCCGCCCCCTTTATCCACTCTCCAGCCTCTAGGGTTCCTGGGAAAGGAAACTTGGCTCCCCATTGGTCAACAGCGGACATCTTCTTGTCGCCTGGTATGGGGGCAGCCATTTTTTGTTAGCCTCTGCAACTCAGATCTCTCTAGCTGGGCAGCCACCCGCTGAAGCATCATCTGCGTGACAGGTGAGTGACAGGTAGACAGTGTTTGGGGGACGTAACGGGGGGTGGCAAGAGAAATGCAGGTGTGTTTGACCGTTTAAACCTGGTTTTATGGGCGTGCATATATTATCTACTGCTTTCTCGCTCACAACAAGAGAGCCCTCTGCGTGTCTGGAAACCCGCTATATATGCTGCAGCTTAGACTTACTCAGAAGGCTAATGGCCGCCTGATCTGCGTTCCATGATTCCCGGATTTGTGCGCGAGCTGCAAATGTGAGAGCCTGCGTTTGTAATCTCTGTACAGCGAATGAGTCATTTGCATAATTTAGCCATTGCGATCCGTCAGAGATAGCAGCTGCAATGTAATTTGTCTCTATATCTGAATCAGGACTTTTACAGTGTCAAAGACATTTTAATGACAACATTAGAGTTGGGACAGAAGTTGTATAATATTTACAATGGACAAAAAGCTATTTGTTTTGAAAGGTGACAGAATTTCACTTTGTAGTAGTAAGTGTTAAATAAGTCTAATCAGTTTACACATTAATGCAGAGTGTGTACCGGCCGTCCCTTCGGTCGGGATGCCGGGCATCGGGCTCCCGGCATATGTCTAATGACAGGCATCGGCATATCGACGCCTGTCTTTAGACCCTTGCCGGGATATGACAGTCCGGAAGCCGGCTGTCGGGATTAGGTCCGCTGGCTTCCCGACTGCATACCTTTGGACCTTGTTCCAAATTCTGGGTCAGACCCGGGACTTTAGTATAAAAGAGGTATAACTTACCCCTCGTCGCTGGCCTTGGGGTCATGCATGTGCACAGCTGACTTTCTCACAGTAAGGAGGCAGCAGAGCGATCCACTAGGACCTCTTTCCATAGCAAGAAGCAGGGCTACTGGAAACAATGCCATCTGAAGCAATCTCTGAAAACTTTTAGTTTTCAGAGTTTGCTGAATATTAGAATAATAATGAATGGGCCTGTTATTTAAAACATACATAACCTAGCATTTCCGCTTGTGTAATAGTCCCATAATTCATGATGAATAGGCCCCATAGTAATTCTTACTGGGTAAA
Organism: Taudactylus pleione; assembly: GCA_031769625.1. NCBI lineage: Eukaryota > Metazoa > Chordata > Amphibia > Anura > Myobatrachidae > Taudactylus > Taudactylus pleione. The sequence continues at coordinate 1,844,659 of JAUIMM010000322.1, read as the reverse complement.
TTGTAGTATCACCTATATATATTTAAAATAATGAATTGAAAGTTTGATCTACACTACTATTCATTGGACCTAAATCAGAGTTGTACGCAGACCGGATTGTTTGCATACACCTCCGATGGCGGGTTGAAGGGCATGCACCGGAACTGCAGTGTGCATTGTTCAGAAGGTGGGGCAGACTAAGAGGACCTGTGTCCCAGAAAATGTGGACATGTTGCCCCTATTGTCTGGGTGTGCCAAGGCCAGTGTCTGTGTCTTACCATGCAGCTTCACTTATCCTGACAGAGTGAAAACACACTGCCCGAGGGTTACTCAGGTGGCCAATGTTCACACAAGTGATCCAATGGCTGTGTCCTTGAGTCGGCGACTTTCACAGAGTGACTGGCACCCCAAAAGGGCTACCACAGTATGTTGCTGCACCATGCAATACCCTCTGGTCTACAACTAGCTGGTCAGGGGTACATCCTACAGCAAACTAATGATGCAGCAGTGGACCACAGAGGCCAGCAGGAGGTGTCCTGATGCATTGGTATAATTTTGTAGTAACAGCTGCGACAACCGCTGCAGCTGCTACTGCTTAGCGCTTAATTCTGAATCAGGCCATAGTTACTAAAAAAATAAAACAAACTTGTTAAACACCTTTTGTGTCTGGGGTAGGAAGCCCTTACCTCGCTGCCTGAGAAGGAAGCAGTCGCAAACTATTAGTGCTGACAGGCTAGAGTACCAGGGAAAGAGTGAAATATGTTCAAGCCGTCAACACCCAGGTACTTTATTAAAATGCACCACTCTGACCACGCCATTCCTATACTCACCTGCAATTGTGTCATACTATTATATGGGATAATGTACCCATACTGTGAAATATTTTAATATTTACAGGCACGGAGGAGTTTTGAGACCAAATAAAGCCACAGTCCACACGCCAAAGTATTTTTATATATGTCAAGAAAGAGGTATTTTTAGTCGGTTTACTATTTTATTACCATTTCGTTAAATGACTTTGCAGAACAGCTCATTTTTTTTTTGTTTATATTTGTAACCTGTAATTTCAAATAAGAGAAAGAAAAACGGAGACAGTACTATATTTTGTCAGAGGATGGTGTTACATGGACGGCTGGCGCTGCTGCATGATTGGGGATTACACTTTTTAGGATCACCCATTCAGTGGCGTCACTTACCTGACTTGCACCCGGTGCGGTGGTCGATCCGTGATCCACATTCTCGCGAGTGCCCACTCATGTTTGACACTCTTGGGTGGTGTGACCGCATGTCATGCCCCCCGTCCACAGCAATCAATGGGCAGGGAAGAGGCTAGGGGCTGCCCAGTAGCTGCTGTGCTGCTCCGCTGAGTAATCCCAGCTCAGTGCAGCAGCATCTGCTGGACAGCCAACAGCCTCTCCCCTGCTTCTCACTGCAGTGTAGCTGCTCGGTGATACCATCCGAAGGGAAGACTGTTGCAGAAATTCCCACAAATGTGCTGTACTTGTAGGTTGCTTTGCTTTCACCCTTCTGTCCACTTCATCCTAAACCTGCTCGAGTTAGTTTCATTCTGGAGACTGTGCTGGTAATTCCTATGTTTGAAGCCTACCATCTTGTTTTCTTCCTCAAAGGTATCTAACATAACCTGGAGGGATAGGTTATTAGTTTGCTGTAGGATGTATCCCTGACCAGCTAGGTGTAGACCAGAGGCCTGGGCCGCCTGGCGCAGCAACATACTGTGGTAGCCCTTTTTGGTTTATGGTGCCAGTGACTCTGTGAAAGTCAAAATGCACTGCAATATTATACAAATAATGCTTCAGAGGCTGTAATGACATTCTGCTCCAACACAACCTGTACGCAGACATGTGGGTTTGTACTCAAGTAATCAACAGAAGATTGGACACCTGTAGGAATTGTTTGCATCAACTTTTAAGGTGTAATTTAATTCCATTGCTGCAGAACAGCTGTAAATTCTTAATCCATTACTGAAAACAGTCATTGGCTCCTTGACTGGCTTAGCTCACTGTTCTATAGAGCAGAGCAGACAAACCCAGAGCTGGGGACAAGTTTGCAGTCCGCTAGCCATCCCATTAGGAGGACTGTCACACTATCACAGTCAGTCGGAGAGCCGCCTTCAGCAGCAGTCCAGAGACAGCCTGATGGGTTATATTTATTTGTATGTATGGGGAAGAGGAGATTTGTTAAAGTACTGTATCCCTCCCCAGGGGTCGTTCATTGTAGCAACAGGCAGCAGGGTCTATGTCTTCTTTGTGATGGCCCCTCCTCTTCACAGTCTTCATTACCCACTTCTGAAAACTTTTGCAGGCAGCTACATTACACATAAAAGAAGAACCGGTCAGCAACAGGTAAGTGGGACTGCGGTGGGGATTGGTACATTTGAAGGAAGGTAATAGTAATAAGAGGTAGATTGATTATGATTATTGGGTTTTATTATGAAGATGAATGAGTTCATGCTAGAAAACGATTTAATTATGGTGAAGGGGTTAATTTGATAAGAATGATGGAGGTAATTATGGGGTGAATGATTATGAATGGTATGAATTTTTTATGTGAATATTAATTAGTAATCGGAATTAGAGAGTTAATGATTATAAAGAGGTTAATTATGTTAAAAAGGGGTTGTTGTTGTTGTTGTTATGATGATGTTGATGTCTGTCTCAAAAATACTCTATTATATTGCAGTAACTGGAATGCTCTCTGTATTATATGATGGTCACTGAGATGCTCTCTTTATTATATGGCGGTCACTGGGTTGCTCTTTGCTTTATATGGTGGTCAATCAGTTGCTCTTTGTATTAAAAGGCAGTTACTATGCTGCACTCTGTTATGTAGGGATTCATTAGGATGCTGTTTATTATGGTGGCCACTGGTGTGTTTTCTGTTTCGTATGGCAGTCACTGGGATGTAAAGTGCATTACAGACTCAACATGGTATTGAGTATGAGAAAAGTCTTCCTTTCTTTCATAGCACAGTTGCTTCCAGGAGTATGTACGGTATTTCAGAGGGTGAGGATACTGTCAGGAAGAGGTGGTGAGTGGTATTTCAGTGGTTGAGGATAGTGTCAGGGAGAGGTTTTGAGTGTGTGGTATTTCAGTGGGTGAAGATAGTGTCAATGAGGGATGGTGAGTTGTATTTCAGTGGGTAAGGATAGTGTCAAGGACAGGTGGTGAGTGGTATTTCAGTAGGTGAGGATAGTGTCAGAAAGAGGTGGTGAGATAGGGGTATTTCAGTGGGTGAGTATAGTGTCATGGAGAGGTGGTAAGTGAGTAGTATTTTAGTGGCAGAGGATACTGTCAGGGAGATGTGGTAAGTGGTATTTCAGTGTGTGAGGATAATGTCAGGGAGAGGTTTTGAGTGAGTGGTATTTCAGTGGGTGAGGATAGTGTCAAAGAAAGGTGGTGAGTGAGTGGCATTTTAGTAGGTGATAGTGTCAGGGAGAGGTAGTTGATGAGTGTTATTTCAGTGGGTGAGGATTGTTTGTGTAAGTGAGAGCTGGTTAATGAGTGATATTTCAGTGGGTAAGGATAGTGTCAAGGAGAGGTGGTGAGTGAGTGGCATTTCAGTGGGGTGAGGATAGTGTCAGGGAGAAGCAGTGAGTGGGTGATATTTCAATGGGTGAGGTTAGTGTCAGAAAGAGGTGGTGAGTGAAGGGTATTTCAGTGGGTGTTTATAAAATTTTGAGTAAGTAAGAACCATATTCCATTTATTAGGAAGTTAATTTGTGTTGGTTGTAGGTCTTATGTTTCTTCTAGAATGGTTCTTACATTATTGCATCCATATAACATCCTTGATGTCGCAAGTTGCTACAGTAGGAGATACTCTTCCTCCCATTCTATGTTTTCAGTACCTGTGTTGTATCTTTCAGGTGTCCTTGCTGTTGTATTACAAATGGTTGAAGGAAGAAATCTATATAGCCTGATAGGCAACGATGGGCCTGCCCAGAGGGTTCACCTAATCTTAGGCAACTTGGGCAGGTGATAAATGATTGGAATAATTGGAAATTTTGTATACAAGTGATCATATTTTTTATTGGACAGAGGGCCTCATTCAGAGGCGGTCGGAGGATACAAGCAGTCGCTCAGAAACTGGGCGGCCACTTGCATCCTGACCGCCCGCCTTTGTTGCGGTCGTTAGGCTGTGGGTTAACACCCACAGCTCTAACGACCGCTCCGGTGATGGTCGCGATGGTCAGAGACCATCGCGACCATCGGGGCTTACGACGAGACCCTAGGGTAGGGTCTCCCTTGTCGTAAGCCCCGGAGAGCTTCTGGCTCTGTCAGAGCCGGAAGCTCTCCACTGACATCACTAGTGATGTCAGTGGGGCCGCCCCCAAACGGTAGGCGTTCCCATGGGAACGCCTCCGTGTGGGCTGCCACCCCCCCGGCCCGCATTCCAAACGGAGCGAGCTGTCAATCAACATCGACAGCTCGCCCCCTTTGGATCGAGACCCACTACGACCGGCGCTGTCGGTCGTAGCGGGTCTCACGCATGCGCACGACGGCGCCGGTGCCGTCGTGTGCATGCTCTGTGGGGGGCCATCGACCCGGTCCGAGTGCATCGGCGCTAATGACCGGGTCTGAATGACCCCCAGAATCTCTTCGTTTTAGCCTTTCTTTAGAAGGGTGTAGTTCTTTGTTATATTTTTCCGTTGGATTTCCTCCTAATACTGTATTTCATAAGTGATATCATCCGCAAGGAGATTTATAGCTTCTTTTTCATAATTATCCCAGTCCATTAAAATTATTCCCCCGCCTTTATTATTGTGCCAGGTGTGGATAGTGTCAGGGAGAGGTGGTAAGTGAGGGGTATTTCAGTGGGTGAGGATAGTGACAGGGAAAGGTGGTGAGTGAGTGGTATTTCAGTGGTTAAGGATAGTGTAAAGGAGAGGTGGTGAGTGAGTGGTGTTTCAGTGGGTGAGGATAGTTTCAGGAAGAGGTGGTTGAAGAGTGTTATTTCAGTGGGTGAGGATTGTGTCAGTGAGAGGTGGTGAGTGAGTGAAGGTATTTCAGTGGGCGAGGATAGTGTCAGGCAGATGTGATGAGTGAGTGGTATTTCAGTGGGTGAGGATCGTGTCAGGGAGAGGTGGTGAATGGTATTTTAGTGGGTGAGGATAGAGTCAAAAAGAAGTAGTGAGTGAGTGGTATTTCAGAGGGCGAGGATAGTGTCAGGCAGATGTGATGAGTGAGTGGTATTTCAGTGGGTGAGGATCGTGTCAGGGAGAGGTGGTGTGTGGTATTTTAGTGGGTGAGGATAGAGTTAAAAATAGGTAGGTAGTGAGTGGTATTTCAGTGGGCGAGGATAGTGTCAGGGAGAGGTGGTGAGTGAGCGGTATTTCAGTGGATGAGAATTCTGTCAGGGAGAGGTGGTGAGTGGTATTTCAGTGGGTGAGGATAGTGTCTGTGAGAGGTGGTGAATGGTATTTCATTGGGTGAGGATAGTGTCAGGGAGAGGTGGTGAGTGAGTGGTATTTCAGTGGTTGAGGATAGTGTAAAGGAGAAGTGGTGAGTGAGTGGTGTTTCAGTGGGTGAGGATAGTGTCAAGAAGAGGTGGTTGAAGAGTGTTATTTCAGTGGGTGAGGATAGTGTCAGGGAGAGGTGGTGAGTGAGTGCTATTTCAGTGGGCGAGGATAGTGTCAGGGAGAGGTGGTAAGTGAGGGGTATTTCAGTGCATGAGAATTCTATCAGGGAGAGGTGGTGAGTGGTATTTCAGTGGTTGAGGATAGTGTCAGGGAGAGGTTTTGAGTGTGTGGTATTTCAGTGGGTGAAGATAGTGTCAATGAGGGATGGTGAGTTGTATTTCAGTGGGTAAGGATAGTGTCAAGGACAGGTGGTGAGTGGTATTTCAGTAGGTGAGGATAGTGTCAGAAAGAGGTGGTGAGATAGGGGTATTTCAGTGGGTGAGTATAGTGTCATGGAGAGGTGGTAAGTGAGTGGTATTTTAGTGGGAGAGGATACTGTCAGGGAGATGTGGTAAGTGGTATTTCAGTGTGTGAGGATAATGTCAGGGAGAGGTTTTGAGTGAGTGGTATTTCAGTGGGTGAGGATAGTGTCAAAGAAAGGTGGTGAGTGAGTGGCATTTTAGTAGGTGATAGTGTCAGGGAGAGGTAGTTGATGAGTGTTATTTCAGTGGGTGAGGATTGTTTGTGTAAGTGAGAGCTGGTTAATGAGTGATATTTCAGTGGGTAAGGATAGTGTCAAGGAGAGGTGGTGAGTGAGTGGCATTTCAGTGGGGTGAGGATAGTGTCAGGGAGAAGCAGTGAGTGGGTGATATTTCAATGGGTGAGGTTAGTGTCAGAAAGAGGTGGTGAGTGAAGGGTATTTCAGTGGGTGTTTATAAAATTCTGAGTAAGTAAGAACCATATTCCATTTATTAGGAAGTTAATTTGTGTTGGTTGTAGGTCTTATGTTTCTTCTAGAATGGTTCTTACATTATTGCATCCATATAACATCCTTGATGTCGCAAGTTGCTACAGTAGGAGATACTCTTCCTCCCATTCTATGTTTTCAGTACCTGTGTTGTATCTTTCAGGTGTCCTTGCTGTTGTATTACAAATGGTTGAAGGAAGAAATCTATATAGCCTGATAGGCAACGATGGGCCTGCCCAGAGGGTTCACCTAATCTTAGGCAACTTGGGCAGGTGATAAATGATTGGAATAATTGGAAATTTTGTATACAAGTGATCATATTTTTTATTGGACAGAGGGCCTCATTCAGAGGCGGTCGGAGGATACAAGCAGTCGCTCAGAAACTGGGCGGCCACTTGCATCCTGACCGCCCGCCTTTGTTGCGGTCGTTAGGCTGTGGGTTAACACCCACAGCTCTAACGACCGCTCCGGTGATGGTCGCGATGGTCAGAGACCATCGCGACCATCGGGGCTTACGACGAGACCCTAGGGTAGGGTCTCCCTTGTCGTAAGCCCCGGAGAGCTTCTGGCTCTGTCAGAGCCGGAAGCTCTCCACTGACATCACTAGTGATGTCAGTGGGGCCGCCCCCAAACGGTAGGCGTTCCCATGGGAACGCCTCCGTGTGGGCTGCCACCCCCCCGGCCCGCATTCCAAACGGAGCGAGCTGTCAATCAACATCGACAGCTCGCCCCCTTTGGATCGAGACCCACTACGACCGGCGCTGTCGGTCGTAGCGGGTCTCACGCATGCGCACGACGGCGCCGGCGCCGTCGTGTGCATGCTCTGTGGGGGGCCATCGACCCGGTCCGAGTGCATCGGCGCTAATGACCGGGTCTGAATGACCCCCAGAATCTCTTCGTTTTAGCCTTTCTTTAGAAGGGTGTAGTTCTTTGTTATATTTTTCCGTTGGATTTCCTCCTAATACTGTATTTCATAAGTGATATCATCCGCAAGGAGATTTATAGCTTCTTTTTCATAATTATCCCAGTCCATTAAAATTATTCCCCCGCCTTTATTATTGTGCCAGGTGTGGATAGTGTCAGGGAGAGGTGGTAAGTGAGGGGTATTTCAGTGGGTGAGGATAGTGACAGGGAAAGGTGGTGAGTGAGTGGTATTTCAGTGGTTAAGGATAGTGTAAAGGAGAGGTGGTGAGTGAGTGGTGTTTCAGTGGGTGAGGATAGTTTCAGGAAGAGGTGGTTGAAGAGTGTTATTTCAGTGGGTGAGGATTGTGTCAGTGAGAGGTGGTGAGTGAGTGAAGGTATTTCAGTGGGCGAGGATAGTGTCAGGCAGATGTGATGAGTGAGTGGTATTTCAGTGGGTGAGGATCGTGTCAGGGAGAGGTGGTGAATGGTATTTTAGTGGGTGAGGATAGAGTCAAAAAGAAGTAGTGAGTGAGTGGTATTTCAGAGGGCGAGGATAGTGTCAGGCAGATGTGATGAGTGAGTGGTATTTCAGTGGGTGAGGATCGTGTCAGGGAGAGGTGGTGTGTGGTATTTTAGTGGGTGAGGATAGAGTTAAAAATAGGTAGGTAGTGAGTGGTATTTCAGTGGGCGAGGATAGTGTCAGGGAGAGGTGGTGAGTGAGCGGTATTTCAGTGGATGAGAATTCTGTCAGGGAGAGGTGGTGAGTGGTATTTCAGTGGGTGAGGATAGTGTCTGTGAGAGGTGGTGAATGGTATTTCATTGGGTGAGGATAGTGTCAGGGAGAGGTGGTGAGTGAGTGGTATTTCAGTGGGTGAGGATCGTGTCAGGGAGAGGTGGTGTGTGGTATTTTAGTGGGTGAGGATAGAGTTAAAAATAGGTAGGTAGTGAGTGGTATTTCAGTGGGCGAGGATAGTGTCAGGGAGAGGTGGTGAGTGAGCGGTATTTCAGTGGATGAGAATTCTGTCAGGGAGAGGTGGTGAGTGGTATTTCATTGGGTGAGGATAGTGTCAGGGAGAGGTGGTGAGTGAGTGGTATTTCAGTGGTTGAGGATAGTGTAAAGGAGAAGTGGTGAGTGAGTGGTGTTTCAGTGGGTGAGGATAGTGTCAAGAAGAGGTGGTTGAAGAGTGTTATTTCAGTGGGTGAGGATAGTGTCGGAGAGAGGTGGTGAGTGAGTGCTATTTCAGTGGGCGAGGATAGTGTCAGGGAGAGGTGGTAAGTGAGGGGTATTTCAGTGCATGAGAATTCTATCAGGGAGAGGTGGTGAGTGGTATTTCAGTGGTTGAGGATAGTGTCAGGGAGAGGTTTTGAGTGTGTGGTATTTCAGTGGGTGAAGATAGTGTCAATGAGGGATGGTGAGTTGTATTTCAGTGGGTAAGGATAGTGTCAAGGACAGGTGGTGAGTGGTATTTCAGTAGGTGAGGATAGTGTCAGAAAGAGGTGGTGAGATAGGGGTATTTCAGTGGGTGAGTATAGTGTCATGGAGAGGTGGTAAGTGAGTGGTATTTTAGTGGGAGAGGATACTGTCAGGGAGATGTGGTAAGTGGTATTTCAGTGTGTGAGGATAATGTCAGGGAGAGGTTTTGAGTGAGTGGTATTTCAGTGGGTGAGGATAGTGTCAAAGAAAGGTGGTGAGTGAGTGGCATTTTAGTAGGTGATAGTGTCAGGGAGAGGTAGTTGATGAGTGTTATTTCAGTGGGTGAGGATTGTTTGTGTAAGTGAGAGCTGGTTAATGAGTGATATTTCAGTGGGTAAGGATAGTGTCAAGGAGAGGTGGTGAGTGAGTGGCATTTCAGTGGGGTGAGGATAGTGTCAGGGAGAAGCAGTGAGTGGGTGATATTTCAATGGGTGAGGTTAGTGTCAGAAAGAGGTGGTGAGTGAAGGGTATTTCAGTGGGTGTTTATAAAATTCTGAGTAAGTAAGAACCATATTCCATTTATTAGGAAGTTAATTTGTGTTGGTTGTAGGTCTTATGTTTCTTCTAGAATGGTTCTTACATTATTGCATCCATATAACATCCTTGATGTCGCAAGTTGCTACAGTAGGAGATACTCTTCCTCCCATTCTATGTTTTCAGTACCTGTGTTGTATCTTTCAGGTGTCCTTGCTGTTGTATTACAAATGGTTGAAGGAAGAAATCTATATAGCCTGATAGGCAACGATGGGCCTGCCCAGAGGGTTCACCTAATCTTAGGCAACTTGGGCAGGTGATAAATGATTGGAATAATTGGAAATTTTGTATACAAGTGATCATATTTTTTATTGGACAGAGGGCCTCATTCAGAGGCGGTCGGAGGATACAAGCAGTCGCTCAGAAACTGGGCGGCCACTTGCATCCTGACCGCCCGCCTTTGTTGCGGTCGTTAGGCTGTGGGTTAACACCCACAGCTCTAACGACCGCTCCGGTGATGGTCGCGATGGTCAGAGACCATCGCGACCATCGGGGCTTACGACGAGACCCTAGGGTAGGGTCTCCCTTGTCGTAAGCCCCGGAGAGCTTCTGGCTCTGTCAGAGCCGGAAGCTCTCCACTGACATCACTAGTGATGTCAGTGGGGCCGCCCCCAAACGGTAGGCGTTCCCATGGGAACGCCTCCGTGTGGGCTGCCACCCCCCCCGGCCCGCATTCCAAACGGAGCGAGCTGTCAATCAACATCGACAGCTCGCCCCCTTTGGATCGAGACCCACTACGACCGGCGCTGTCGGTCGTAGCGGGTCTCACGCATGCACACGACGGCGCCGGCGCCGTCGTGTGCATGCTCTGTGGGGGGCCATCGACCCGGTCCGAGTGCATCGGCGCTAATGACCGGGTCTGAATGACCCCCAGAATCTCTTCGTTTTAGCCTTTCTTTAGAAGGGTGTAGTTCTTTGTTATATTTTTCCGTTGGATTTCCTCCTAATACTGTATTTCATAAGTGATATCATCCGCAAGGAGATTTATAGCTTCTTTTTCATAATTATCCCAGTCCATTAAAATTATTCCCCCGCCTTTATTATTGTGCCAGGTGTGGATAGTGTCAGGGAGAGGTGGTAAGTGAGGGGTATTTCAGTGGGTGAGGATAGTGACAGGGAAAGGTGGTGAGTGAGTGGTATTTCAGTGGTTAAGGATAGTGTAAAGGAGAGGTGGTGAGTGAGTGGTGTTTCAGTGGGTGAGGATAGTTTCAGGAAGAGGTGGTTGAAGAGTGTTATTTCAGTGGGTGAGGATTGTGTCAGTGAGAGGTAGTGAGTGAAGGTATTTCAGTGGGCGAGGATAGTGTCAGGCAGATGTGATGAGTGAGTGGTATTTCAGTGGGTGAGGATCGTGTCAGGGAGAGGTGGTGAATGGTATTTTAGTGGGTGAGGATAGAGTCAAAAAGAAGTAGTGAGTGAGTGGTATTTCAGAGGGCGAGGATAGTGTCAGGCAGATGTGATGAGTGAGTGGTATTTCAGTGGGTGAGGATCGTGTCAGGGAGAGGTGGTGTGTGGTATTTTAGTGGGTGAGGATAGAGTTAAAAATAGGTAGGTAGTGAGTGGTATTTCAGTGGGCGAGGATAGTGTCAGGGAGAGGTGGTGAGTGAGCGGTATTTCAGTGGATGAGAATTCTGTCAGGGAGAGGTGGTGAGTGGTATTTCAGTGGGTGAGGATAGTGTCTGTGAGAGGTGGTGAATGGTATTTCATTGGGTGAGGATAGTGTCAGGGAGAGGTGGTGAGTGAGTGGTATTTCAGTGGGTGAGGATCGTGTCAGGGAGAGGTGGTGTGTGGTATTTTAGTGGGTGAGGATAGAGTTAAAAATAGGTAGGTAGTGAGTGGTATTTCAGTGGGCGAGGATAGTGTCAGGGAGAGGTGGTGAGTGAGCGGTATTTCAGTGGATGAGAATTCTGTCAGGGAGAGGTGGTGAGTGGTATTTCATTGGGTGAGGATAGTGTCAGGGAGAGGTGGTGAGTGAGTGGTATTTCAGTGGTTGAGGATAGTGTAAAGGAGAAGTGGTGAGTGAGTGGTGTTTCAGTGGGTGAGGATAGTGTCAAGAAGAGGTGGTTGAAGAGTGTTATTTCAGTGGGTGAGGATAGTGTCGGAGAGAGGTGGTGAGTGAGTGCTATTTCAGTGGGCGAGGATAGTGTCAGGGAGAGGTGGTAAGTGAGGGGTATTTCAGTGCATGAGAATTCTATCAGGGAGAGGTGGTGAGTGGTATTTCAGTGGTTGAGGATAGTGTCAGGGAGAGGTTTTGAGTGTGTGGTATTTCAGTGGGTGAAGATAGTGTCAATGAGGGATGGTGAGTTGTATTTCAGTGGGTAAGGATAGTGTCAAGGACAGGTGGTGAGTGGTATTTCAGTAGGTGAGGATAGTGTCAGAAAGAGGTGGTGAGATAGGGGTATTTCAGTGGGTGAGTATAGTGTCATGGAGAGGTGGTAAGTGAGTGGTATTTTAGTGGGAGAGGATACTGTCAGGGAGATGTGGTAAGTGGTATTTCAGTGTGTGAGGATAATGTCAGGGAGAGGTTTTGAGTGAGTGGTATTTCAGTGGGTGAGGATAGTGTCAAAGAAAGGTGGTGAGTGAGTGGCATTTTAGTAGGTGATAGTGTCAGGGAGAGGTAGTTGATGAGTGTTATTTCAGTGGGTGAGGATTGTTTGTGTAAGTGAGAGCTGGTTAATGAGTGATATTTCAGTGGGTAAGGATAGTGTCAAGGAGAGGTGGTGAGTGAGTGGCATTTCAGTGGGGTGAGGATAGTGTCAGGGAGAAGCAGTGAGTGGGTGATATTTCAATGGGTGAGGTTAGTGTCAGAAAGAGGTGGTGCGTGAAGGGTATTTCAGTGGGTGTTTATAAAATTCTGAGTAAGTAAGAACCATATTCCATTTATTAGGAAGTTAATTTGTGTTGGTTGTAGGTCTTATGTTTCTTCTAGAATGGTTCTTACATTATTGCATCCATATAACATCCTTGATGTCGCAAGTTGCTACAGTAGGAGATACTCTTCCTCCCATTCTATGTTTTCAGTACCTGTGTTGTATCTTTCAGGTGTCCTTGCTGTTGTATTACAAATGGTTGAAGGAAGAAATCTATATAGCCTGATAGGCAACGATGGGCCTGCCCAGAGGGTTCACCTAATCTTAGGCAACTTGGGCAGGTGATAAATGATTGGAATAATTGGAAATTTTGTATACAAGTGATCATATTTTTTATTGGACAGAGGGCCTCATTCAGAGGCGGTCGGAGGATACAAGCAGTCGCTCAGAAACTGGGCGGCCACTTGCATCCTGACCGCCCGCCTTTGTTGCGGTCGTTAGGCTGTGGGTTAACACCCACAGCTCTAACGACCGCTCCGGTGATGTTCGCGATGGTCAGAGACCATCGCGACCATCGGGGCTTACGACGAGACCCTAGGGTAGGGTCTCCCTTGTCGTAAGCCCCGGAGAGCTTCTGGCTCTGTCAGAGCCGGAAGCTCTCCACTGACATCACTAGTGATGTCAGTGGGGCCGCCCCCAAACGGTAGGCGTTCCCATGGGAACGCCTCCGTGTGGGCTGCCACCCCCCCGGCCCGCATTCCAAACGGAGCGAGCTGTCAATCAACATCGACAGCTCGCCCCCTTTGGATCGAGACCCACTACGACCGGCACTGTCGGTCGTAGCGGGTCTCACGCATGCACACGACGGCGCCGGCGCCGTCGTGTGCATGCTCTGTGGGGGGCCATCGACCCGGTCCGAGTGCATCGGCGCTAATGACCGGGTCTGAATGACCCCCAGAATCTCTTCGTTTTAGCCTTTCTTTAGAAGGGTGTAGTTCTTTGTTATATTTTTCCGTTGGATTTCCTCCTAATACTGTATTTCATAAGTGATATCATCCGCAAGGAGATTTATAGCTTCTTTTTCATAATTATCCCAGTCCATTAAAATTATTCCCCCGCCTTTATTATTGTGCCAGGTGTGGATAGTGTCAGGGAGAGGTGGTAAGTGAGGGGTATTTCAGTGGGTGAGGATAGTGACAGGGAAAGGTGGTGAGTGAGTGGTATTTCAGTGGTTAAGGATAGTGTAAAGGAGAGGTGGTGAGTGAGTGGTGTTTCAGTGGGTGAGGATAGTTTCAGGAAGAGGTGGTTGAAGAGTGTTATTTCAGTGGGTGAGGATTGTGTCAGTGAGAGGTAGTGAGTGAAGGTATTTCAGTGGGCGAGGATAGTGTCAGGCAGATGTGATGAGTGAGTGGTATTTCAGTGGGTGAGGATCGTGTCAGGGAGAGGTGGTGAATGGTATTTTAGTGGGTGAGGATAGAGTCAAAAAGAAGTAGTGAGTGAGTGGTATTTCAGAGGGCGAGGATAGTGTCAGGCAGATGTGATGAGTGAGTGGTATTTCAGTGGGTGAGGATCGTGTCAGGGAGAGGTGGTGTGTGGTATTTTAGTGGGTGAGGATAGAGTTAAAAATAGGTAGGTAGTGAGTGGTATTTCAGTGGGCGAGGATAGTGTCAGGGAGAGGTGGTGAGTGAGCGGTATTTCAGTGGATGAGAATTCTGTCAGGGAGAGGTGGTGAGTGGTATTTCAGTGGGTGAGGATAGTGTCTGTGAGAGGTGGTGAATGGTATTTCATTGGGTGAGGATAGTGTCAGGGAGAGGTGGTGAGTGAGTGGTATTTCAGTGGGTGAGGATCGTGTCAGGGAGAGGTGGTGTGTGGTATTTTAGTGGGTGAGGATAGAGTTAAAAATAGGTAGGTAGTGAGTGGTATTTCAGTGGGCGAGGATAGTGTCAGGGAGAGGTGGTGAGTGAGCGGTATTTCAGTGGATGAGAATTCTGTCAGGGAGAGGTGGTGAGTGGTATTTCATTGGGTGAGGATAGTGTCAGGGAGAGGTGGTGAGTGAGTGGTATTTCAGTGGTTGAGGATAGTGTAAAGGAGAAGTGGTGAGTGAGTGGTGTTTCAGTGGGTGAGGATAGTGTCAAGAAGAGGTGGTTGAAGAGTGTTATTTCAGTGGGTGAGGATAGTGTCGGAGAGAGGTGGTGAGTGAGTGCTATTTCAGTGGGCGAGGATAGTGTCAGGGAGAGGTGGTAAGTGAGGGGTATTTCAGTGCATGAGAATTCTATCAGGGAGAGGTGGTGAGTGGTATTTCAGTGGTTGAGGATAGTGTCAGGGAGAGGTTTTGAGTGTGTGGTATTTCAGTGGGTGAAGATAGTGTCAATGAGGGATGGTGAGTTGTATTTCAGTGGGTAAGGATAGTGTCAAGGACAGGTGGTGAGTGGTATTTCAGTAGGTGAGGATAGTGTCAGAAAGAGGTGGTGAGATAGGGGTATTTCAGTGGGTGAGTATAGTGTCATGGAGAGGTGGTAAGTGAGTGGTATTTTAGTGGGAGAGGATACTGTCAGGGAGATGTGGTAAGTGGTATTTCAGTGTGTGAGGATAATGTCAGGGAGAGGTTTTGAGTGAGTGGTATTTCAGTGGGTGAGGATAGTGTCAAAGAAAGGTGGTGAGTGAGTGGCATTTTAGTAGGTGATAGTGTCAGGGAGAGGTAGTTGATGAGTGTTATTTCAGTGGGTGAGGATTGTTTGTGTAAGTGAGAGCTGGTTAATGAGTGATATTTCAGTGGGTAAGGATAGTGTCAAGGAGAGGTGGTGAGTGAGTGGCATTTCAGTGGGGTGAGGATAGTGTCAGGGAGAAGCAGTGAGTGGGTGATATTTCAATGGGTGAGGTTAGTGTCAGAAAGAGGTGGTGCGTGAAGGGTATTTCAGTGGGTGTTTATAAAATTCTGAGTAAGTAAGAACCATATTCCATTTATTAGGAAGTTAATTTGTGTTGGTTGTAGGTCTTATGTTTCTTCTAGAATGGTTCTTACATTATTGCATCCATATAACATCCTTGATGTCGCAAGTTGCTACAGTAGGAGATACTCTTCCTCCCATTCTATGTTTTCAGTACCTGTGTTGTATCTTTCAGGTGTCCTTGCTGTTGTATTACAAATGGTTGAAGGAAGAAATCTATATAGCCTGATAGGCAACGATGGGCCTGCCCAGAGGGTTCACCTAATCTTAGGCAACTTGGGCAGGTGATAAATGATTGGAATAATTGGAAATTTTGTATACAAGTGATCATATTTTTTATTGGACAGAGGGCCTCATTCAGAGGCGGTCGGAGGATACAAGCAGTCGCTCAGAAACTGGGCGGCCACTTGCATCCTGACCGCCCGCCTTTGTTGCGGTCGTTAGGCTGTGGGTTAACACCCACAGCTCTAACGACCGCTCCGGTGATGTTCGCGATGGTCAGAGACCATCGCGACCATCGGGGCTTACGACGAGACCCTAGGGTAGGGTCTCCCTTGTCGTAAGCCCCGGAGAGCTTCTGGCTCTGTCAGAGCCGGAAGCTCTCCACTGACATCACTAGTGATGTCAGTGGGGCCGCCCCCAAACGGTAGGCGTTCCCATGGGAACGCCTCCGTGTGGGCTGCCACCCCCCCGGCCCGCATTCCAAACGGAGCGAGCTGTCAATCAACATCGACAGCTCGCCCCCTTTGGATCGAGACCCACTACGACCGGCGCTGTCGGTCGTAGCGGGTCTCACGCATGCGCACGACGGCGCCGGCGCCGGCGTGTGCATGCTCTGTGGGGGGCCATCGACCCGGTCCGAGTGCATCGGCGCTAATGACCGGGTCTGAATGACCCCCAGAATCTCTTCGTTTTAGCCTTTCTTTAGAAGGGTGTAGTTCTTTGTTATATTTTTCCGTTGGATTTCCTCCTAATACTGTATTTCATAAGTGATATCATCCGCAAGGAGATTTATAGCTTCTTTTTCATAATTATCCCAGTCCATTAAAATTATTCCCCCGCCTTTATTATTGTGCCAGGTGTGGATAGTGTCAGGGAGAGGTGGTAAGTGAGGGGTATTTCAGTGGGTGAGGATAGTGACAGGGAAAGGTGGTGAGTGAGTGGTATTTCAGTGGTTAAGGATAGTGTAAAGGAGAGGTGGTGAGTGAGTGGTGTTTCAGTGGGTGAGGATAGTTTCAGGAAGAGGTGGTTGAAGAGTGTTATTTCAGTGGGTGAGGATTGTGTCAGTGAGAGGTGGTGAGTGAGTGAAGGTATTTCAGTGGGCGAGGATAGTGTCAGGCAGATGTGATGAGTGAGTGGTATTTCAGTGGGTGAGGATCGTGTCAGGGAGAGGTGGTGAATGGTATTTTAGTGGGTGAGGATAGAGTCAAAAAGAAGTAGTGAGTGAGTGGTATTTCAGTGGGCGAGGATAGTGTCAGGCAGATGTGATGAGTGAGTGGTATTTCAGTGGGTGAGGATCGTGTCAGGGAGAGGTGGTGTGTGGTATTTTAGTGGGTGAGGATAGAGTTAAAAATAGGTAGGTAGTGAGTGGTATTTCAGTGGGCGAGGATAGTGTCAGGGAGAGGTGGTGAGTGAGCGGTATTTCAGTGGATGAGAATTCTGTCAGGGAGAGGTGGTGAGTGGTATTTCATTGGGTGAGGATAGTGTCAGGGAGAGGTGGTGAGTGAGTGGTATTTCAGTGGTTGAGGATAGTGTAAAGGAGAAGTGGTGAGTGAGTGGTGTTTCAGTGGGTGAGGATAGTGTCAAGAAGAGGTGGTTGAAGAGTGTTATTTCAGTGGGTGAGGATAGTGTCGGAGAGAGGTGGTGAGTGAGTGCTATTTCAGTGGGCGAGGATAGTGTCAGGGAGAGGTGGTAAGTGAGGGGTATTTCAGTGCATGAGAATTCTATCAGGGAGAGGTGGTGAGTGGTATTTCAGTGGTTGAGGATAGTGTCAGGGAGAGGTTTTGAGTGTGTGGTATTTCAGTGGGTGAAGATAGTGTCAATGAGGGATGGTGAGTTGTATTTCAGTGGGTAAGGATAGTGTCAAGGACAGGTGGTGAGTGGTATTTCAGTAGGTGAGGATAGTGTCAGAAAGAGGTGGTGAGATAGGGGTATTTCAGTGGGTGAGTATAGTGTCATGGAGAGGTGGTAAGTGAGTGGTATTTTAGTGGGAGAGGATACTGTCAGGGAGATGTGGTAAGTGGTATTTCAGTGTGTGAGGATAATGTCAGGGAGAGGTTTTGAGTGAGTGGTATTTCAGTGGGTGAGGATAGTGTCAAAGAAAGGTGGTGAGTGAGTGGCATTTTAGTAGGTGATAGTGTCAGGGAGAGGTAGTTGATGAGTGTTATTTCAGTGGGTGAGGATTGTTTGTGTAAGTGAGAGCTGGTTAATGAGTGATATTTCAGTGGGTAAGGATAGTGTCAAGGAGAGGTGGTGAGTGAGTGGCATTTCAGTGGGGTGAGGATAGTGTCAGGGAGAAGCAGTGAGTGGGTGATATTTCAATGGGTGAGGTTAGTGTCAGAAAGAGGTGGTGAGTGAAGGGTATTTCAGTGGGTGTTTATAAAATTCTGAGTAAGTAAGAACCATATTCCATTTATTAGGAAGTTAATTTGTGTTGGTTGTAGGTCTTATGTTTCTTCTAGAATGGTTCTTACATTATTGCATCCATATAACATCCTTGATGTCGCAAGTTGCTACAGTAGGAGATACTCTTCCTCCCATTCTATGTTTTCAGTACCTGTGTTGTATCTTTCAGGTGTCCTTGCTGTTGTATTACAAATGGTTGAAGGAAGAAATCTATATAGCCTGATAGGCAACGATGGGCCTGCCCAGAGGGTTCACCTAATCTTAGGCAACTTGGGCAGGTGATAAATGATTGGAATAATTGGAAATTTTGTATACAAGTGATCATATTTTTTATTGGACAGAGGGCCTCATTCAGAGGCGGTCGGAGGATACAAGCAGTCGCTCAGAAACTGGGCGGCCACTTGCATCCTGACCGCCCGCCTTTGTTGCGGTCGTTAGGCTGTGGGTTAACACCCACAGCTCTAACGACCGCTCCGGTGATGGTCGCGATGGTCAGAGACCATCGCGACCATCGGGGCTTACGACGAGACCCTAGGGTAGGGTCTCCCTTGTCGTAAGCCCCGGAGAGCTTCTGGCTCTGTCAGAGCCGGAAGCTCTCCACTGACATCACTAGTGATGTCAGTGGGGCCGTCCCCAAACGGTAGGCGTTCCCATGGGAACGCCTCCGTGTGGGCTGCCACCCCCCCGGCCCGCATTCCAAACGGAGCGAGCTGTCAATCAACATCGACAGCTTGCCCCCTTTGGATCGAGACCCACTACGACCGGCGCTGTCGGTCGTAGCGGGTCTCACGCATGCGCACGACGGTGCCGGCGCCGGCGTGTGCATGCTCTGTGGGGGGCCATCGACCCGGTCCGAGTGCATCGGCGCTAATGACCGGGTCTGAATGACCCCCAGAATCTCTTCGTTTTAGCCTTTCTTTAGAAGGGTGTAGTTCTTTGTTATATTTTTCCGTTGGATTTCCTCCTAATACTGTATTTCATAAGTGATATCATCCGCAAGGAGATTTATAGCTTCTTTTTCATAATTATCCCAGTCCATTAAAATTATTCCCCCGCCTTTATTATTGTGCCAGGTGTGGATAGTGTCAGGGAGAGGTGGTAAGTGAGGGGTATTTCAGTGGGTGAGGATAGTGACAGGGAAAGGTGGTGAGTGAGTGGTATTTCAGTGGTTAAGGATAGTGTAAAGGAGAGGTGGTGAGTGAGTGGTGTTTCAGTGGGTGAGGATAGTTTCAGGAAGAGGTGGTTGAAGAGTGTTATTTCAGTGGGTGAGGATTGTGTCAGTGAGAGGTGGTGAGTGAGTGAAGGTATTTCAGTGGGCGAGGATAGTGTCAGGCAGATGTGATGAGTGAGTGGTATTTCAGTGGGTGAGGATCGTGTCAGGGAGAGGTGGTGAATGGTATTTTAGTGGGTGAGGATAGAGTCAAAAAGAAGTAGTGAGTGAGTGGTATTTCAGTGGGCGAGGATAGTGTCAGGCAGATGTGATGAGTGAGTGGTATTTCAGTGGGTGAGGATCGTGTCAGGGAGAGGTGGTGTGTGGTATTTTAGTGGGTGAGGATAGAGTTAAAAATAGGTAGGTAGTGAGTGGTATTTCAGTGGGCGAGGATAGTGTCAGGGAGAGGTGGTGAGTGAGCGGTATTTCAGTGGATGAGAATTCTGTCAGGGAGAGGTGGTGAGTGGTATTTCAGTGGGTGAGGATAGTGTCTGTGAGAGGTGGTGAATGGTATTTCATTGGGTGAGGATAGTGTCAGGGAGAGGTGGTGAGTGAGTGGTATTTCAGTGGTTGAGGATAGTGTAAAGGAGAAGTGGTGAGTGAGTGGTGTTTCAGTGGGTGAGGATAGTGTCAAGAAGAGGTGGTTGAAGAGTGTTATTTCAGTGGGTGAGGATAGTGTCAGGGAGAGGTGGTGAGTGAGTGCTATTTCATTGGGCGAGGATAGTGTCAGGGAGAGGTGGTAAGTGAGGGGTATTTCAGTGCATGAGAATTCTATCAGGGAGAGGTGGTGAGTGGTATTTCAGTGGGTGAGGATAGTGTCTGTGAGAGGTGGTGAGTGGTATTTCATTGGGTGAGGATAGTGTCAGGGAGAGGTGGTGAGTGGTATTTCAGTGGGTGAGGATTGTGTCAGGGAGAGGTGGTGAGTGGTATTTCAGTGGGTGAGGATAGTGGTTGTGAGAGGTGGTGAGTGGTATTTCATTGGGTGATAGTGTCAGGGAGAGGTGGTGAGTGAGGGGTATTTCAGTGGATGAGAATTCTGTCAGGGAGAGGTGGTGAGTGGTATTTTAGTGGGTGAGGATTGCGTCTGTGAGAGGTGGTAAGTGAGGGGAATTTCAGTGGGTGAGGATTGTGTCAGTGAGAGGTGGTGAGTGAGTGAGTGGTAGTTCAGTGGGCGAGGATAATGTCAGGCAGATGTGGTGAGTGAGTAGTATTTCAGTGGGTGAAGATTGTGTCAGGGAGAGGTGGTGAGTGGTATTTTAGTGGGTGAAGATAGTGTCAGGGAGAGAGGGTGATTGAGGGGTATTTCAGTGGTGAGGATCGTGTCAAAGAGAGGTGGTGAGTGGTATTTTAGTGGGTGAGGATAATGTCAGGGAGAGGTGGTGAGTGAGTGGTATTTCAGTGGATGAGGATAGTGTCAGGGAGAGGTGGTGAGTGAGTGGAATTTCAGTGGTGATGATCAGTGGCGTAACTAGGGTATTTGGAGCCCAGGGCAAATTTAAAAATGGAGCCCCCCACCCCCTGCCCTATGTGTGCGCACTGCGAAAAATTTGCGTGGTCACTTTAAAATGGGGTGTGTCAACATGACACACCCCTTTATCATCACTCTGAACATTCCTTTCCATATGCACCTTAACCCCAGTAGTGCCCCTTATACAGTACCCCCAGTATGCAATGTCCCCAGTTGTGGTCCCTCTTATGCAGGCCCATAGCAGTGCCCCTTATACAGTACCCCCAGTAGTGGTCCCCCTTATGCAGCCCCTCATTAGTTCCCCTTAATCAGTGCCCCCAGTAGTTGTCTCCCTTATGCAGTGCCCCATGTAGTGGTCCCCTTTATGCAGTGCCCCTTATATAGTGCCCCCAGTAGCAGTCCCCCCAATGCAGTGCCCCCAGTAGTGGTACCCCCTTATGCAGTGCTCTTTATATAGTGCCCCCAGTAGTAGTCCCCCCTATGCAGTGCCCCCAGTAGTGGTACCCCCTATGCAGTGCCCTTTATATAGTGCCCCCAGCAGTAGTGCCCCCCATGCAGTGCCCCCAGTAGTGATCCCCCCTTATGCAGTCCCCCAGCAGTGATGCCCCTATCCAGTGCCCCTGTAATAATCCTCCATATTTAGTGCCCCCAGTAGTGGTCCCCCCAGTGCAGTGCCCCTTGTGCCCCTAGTAGTAAGCCCCTTATATAGTGCCCCCAGCCACTGGTGAGGATAGTGTCAGGGATAGGTACTGAGTGAGGGGTATTTCACTGGGTGTTTTGTCTCTCACTTAGCAGCAGCTCCAGGTAGTCAAAGCAGCAAAAACAGGTAGAGGAGAGCGGCACAGGGTTGGAGGGCAGCCTAATGCTTATGGAGCCCCCATAGTAGTTTGGACACACCTATTGCAGTGCTAAAGGGGTGCCAGTGTTCTTTTGCTCCCAAGGCAATAAAATGTCTGGTTACAGCTCTGCCATTAAGTATCCTATTCTGCCACCACTTAGACTGGCTTTCCCAAAATTGAAGTCTGTCTGTATGATCTTCAGTTCACCAACACTATTCTAATAATATCTGCCATAAAATGTATGTACCTTTACAAAGATAACCAAGCATTCCCTTTACAAAGATAACCAAGCATTCCCTTTACAAAGATAACCAAGCATTCCCTTTACAAAGATAACCAAGCATTCCCTTTACAAAGATAACCAAGCATTTCCTCATGAATGAATATGTTTAAAAACAAAACAACAGAATTTTTTACAGGGTATGTAATATGACAAAGTAGTCACAATTCTTCAGATAAAAATAAAACAAAAATAAACACTGTAATATATTGCAAACATTTGAATAACATAAACCGCTTTACCAACATTCCTTCTGACATATACATATACATATAAATAAATAATAATAATATACACACACACACACATATATATATATACACATATATACTATATTAGGTATAATGATACATTTTGAAAGTGACCAAAGCGAAGGGAGACGATTATTCTATGCAGAGAGAGTACTGCAGTAAATCTGACTGTTGGGTTATTACTAGATTAGACTCTTTGAGACATTTTGATTATTCTTTCTCTAGATGTGGTAACATGTGAGATGCAGTCTCCTTATTAGGACACAATGTAGATTGTTCAGCTTCTTGATTCATGTTGTCTTTAATAGACTTTAGTGCTGAAGAGAAACACATGTATCAATAAAGGAAGAGTGCACTAGGGTTCGTAGGGAGACATGTCCTTAAAATGAATATGCTGACTGCTCAGTGCTAAAGAGTCTTATCTCACACAACTCAGCCACTGAACAAATGTTACATTTCAGGCTGAATGTAAGGATTCTATTAGCCAGGTAAGGGTTGGCGCTTGCAGAGTTGTATGGATGATTAAAGAACCCACCAAGAACTGCCGCGAGGTGGTATAGGCTTCGCTTAGGTAGCGGCCCTCTAACTGCCCCTTAATGTGACTATTTGGGAGATACGGCTGTGTGATACTATAGCGATCTACAGAACCAAAATCCTACTGGTCAGATAATCCAAAGTCACAGGCACAAGGACAGATTCAAGGTTGGGATACAGGCAGAAGGTCAGGAGCACAGACACTGGTTCAAAGTTGTTATGCAGGCAGAAGGTCCAGGGCACAGGATCGAGTTCACAAGATGTTCACAAGAAGGATGTTGAACAAAGGAATCACTATAAGGGTCAGGAACACTGCAGCACATATACATATATACTGTCACACACATATACACATACATATGTACAGTTACACACACACACATACATAAATACTGTCACACACATATGCACATACATATGTACAGTTACACATATATACTGACACACACATATACACATACATATGTAGTTACACACATACATATATATATATATACTGTGACAAACATATACACATACATGTGTACAGTTATACACACACATACATATATACTGTCACACACATATACACATACATATGTACAGTTACACACACATACATATATACTGTCACACACATATTCACAGTTACACACACATACAGTCACACAATTATACACATACTGTCACACAGTCATAAATATACACATACATATATACACACATAGCTATACACATATACACATACATTTGTACAGTCACACACACACATATATACATACTGTCACACACATAGCCATAAACATATATACGTACATACATATACATATAGCCTTAAACATATACTCATACAGTCAAACACATACATATAGTCATAGACATATACACATACAGTCACACACATACATATAGTCATATATACATACATACAGACAGACACACACATACATATAGTCACACTTATACACACAAACATATATGAAGTCTTAGGACGAAACGCGATGGGAGTGGTGCTCTATGCCTCATGAACTCTGGCAAACTACCTTTCTTTTACACTCAGATAAACTGCTATATTTATCTATCTGCTCTTATTTCCATCGTTATCTCAATTGTATTTATACACTGCCTCTGTGGTTTTATTTGTTGTTTTAAAAGTTGATTGATTAATATGTCTCAGACATATCTGTAAGCAGGGCCGGATTAAGGTCTGTGCGGGACCCTGGGCAACAAACTTGTGGGGGCCCCTATATACCACCGTTTTTCGTCACCCTAGGATTTTTTTTCTTTCTATTCACCTTAATGACCCTCTTGCAATGCCCACTGTAGAAGTGCCCCTTATGCAATGTCCCCAGTAATGGGGTCCCCTATGCAGTGCTCTTTATGCAGCGCCCCCTGTAGTAGTCCTCCCTATGCAGTGCCCTCTGTAGTAGTCCTCCGTATGCAGTGCCCCCTGTAGTAGTCCTCCCTATGCAGTGCCCCCTGTAGTAGTGCACCTTATGCAGTGCCCCCAGTACTGGTCTTCCCTATGCAGTGCCCCTTATATAATGCCCACAGTAGTGGTCCCCCCTATAAAGTGCCCCCTGTAGTTGTTCCCCCTATGCATTGCCCTCAGTAGTAGTTCCCCCCTATGAATTGCCCCCAGTAGTAGTCCATCCCT
This sequence comes from Taudactylus pleione, assembly GCA_031769625.1. Taxonomy (NCBI): domain Eukaryota; kingdom Metazoa; phylum Chordata; class Amphibia; order Anura; family Myobatrachidae; genus Taudactylus; species Taudactylus pleione. The sequence goes on along the minus strand of JAUIMM010000322.1, from coordinate 1,820,788 downwards.
ATACACTGCCCCCAGTAGTAATCTCCCCTATGCAGTGTCCTTTATATAGTGCCCCCAGTAGTATTCCCCCGAAAGCATTGTCCCCAGTAGTGGTCCCCCCCATACAGTGCCCCCAGTAGTAGTCCCCCCATACTCTGCCCCCAGTAGTAGTCCCCCCATGCTCTGCCCCCAGTAGTACTCCCCCCCTATACAGTGCCCCCACTAGTAGTCCCCCATGCTCTGCTCCCAGCAGTAGTCCCCTGGTATACAGTGCCCCCAGTAGTAGCCCCCCTATGCATTGCCCCTAGTAGCACCCCCCCCCTATACAATGCCCTCATGAAGTGGCCTCCCTATACAGGGATGCCTGTAGCGCTCCCCCCTATGCAGTGACAGTGCTGCCCCACACGCTCACAAAAAAAAAAAAACTTACCTGAATCCCCGCTCCTGACACGAGTCCCGGCTCTTCTGTTGCACAGATGGGAGAGACGTCAGCATCATGACATCTCTCCCATCATCACCAGCTGCGGGTGGAGCCGGAATCCGGAGCTCATGAGTGAGCTCCAGCCGGCTCCCTCAGCTGACGAAGCAGCCAATGAGAGTCTGTGTGACTCTCATCGGCTGCTGTAACATACACACAGCTGCCGGCGGCGGCTGTGTGTATGTCACTGTGTATTATGGCCGCGCTCACTGCGCGGTCTACACTAGCGGAGGGGACACTAGCGGCAGGTGTGGGGGCCCAGGGACAACTGCCCCTGTCGCAGCCCCCTTTATCCGGCCCTGTCTGTAAGCTATTAAGGCTTTATATATATATATATATATATATATACAGTCAGGTGCATAAATATTGGGACATTGACAGAATTCTCATATTTTAGCCTCTATTCACCACCACAATGGCTTTGAAATGAAACAAACAAGATGTGATTTAACTGCAGACTTTCAGATTTAATTTGAGGGTAATTACATCCAAATGAGGTGAACGGTGTAGGAATTACAACGGTTTATATATGTGCCTCCCACTTTTTAAGGGGCCAAAAGTAATGGGACAAACTAAACAATCCTAAATCTAACTTTCACTTTTTAATACTTTGTTGCAAATCCTTTGCAGGCAATTACAGCCTGAAGTCTGGAACGCATTGACATCACCAGACGCTGGGTTTCATCCCTGGTGATGCTCTGCCAGGCCTCTACTGCAAATGTCTTCAGTTCCTGCTTGTTCTTGGGGCATTTTCCCTTCAGTTTTGTCTTCATCAAGTGAAATGCATGCTCAATCGGATTCAGGTCAGGGGATTGACTTGGCCATTGCATAACATTCCACTTTTTAGCCTTAAAAAACTCTTTGGTTGCTTTTGCAGTATGCTTCGGGTCATTGTCCATCTGCACTGTGAAGCGCCGTCCAATGAGTTCTGAAGCATTTGACTGAATATGAGCATGTAATATTGCCCAAAACACTTCAGAATTCATTCTGCTGCTTTAGTCAGCAGTCACATCATCAATAAATACAAGGGAACCAGTTCCATTGGCAGCCATATATGCCCAAGCCATGACACTACCACCACCATGCTTCACTGATGAGGTGGTATGTTTTGGATCATGAGCAGTTCCTTTCCTTCTCCATACTCTTCTCTTCCCATCACTCTGGTACAAGTTGATCTTTGTCTCATCTGTCCATAGGATGCTGTATCAGAACTGTAATGGTTTTTTAGATGTTGTTTGGCAAACTTGAATCTGGTCTTCCTGTTTTTGTGGTTCACCAATGGTTTACATCTTGTGGTGAACCCTCTATATTCACTCTTGTGAAGTCTTCTCTTGATTGTTGACTTTGACACATATACACCTACCTCCTGGAGAGTGTTCTTGATTTGGCCAACTGTTGTGAAGGGGTTTTTCTTCACCAGGGAAATAATTCTTCTGTCATCCACCAAAGTTGTTTTCCGTGGTCTTCCGGGTCTTTTGGTGTTGCTGAGGTCTCCGGTGCATTCTTTCTTTTTAAGAATGTTCCAAACAGTTGATTTGGCCACACCGAGGGCCTCATTCAGAGGCGGTCGGAGGATGCAAGCAGTCGCTCAGAAACTGGGCGGCCACTTGCATCCTGACCGCCCGCCTCTGTTGCGGTCGTTAGGCTGTGGGTTAACACCCACAGCTCTAACGACCGCTCCTCTGACCATCGCGACCATCGGGGCTTATGATGAGACCCTAGGGTAGGGTCTCCCTTGTCGTAAGCCCCGGAGAGCTTCTGGCTCTGTCTGAGCCGGAAGCTCTCCACTGACATCACTAGTGATGTCAGTGGGGCCGCCCCCAAACGGTAGGCGTTCCCATGGGAACGCCTCCGTTTGGGCTGCCACCCCCCCGGCCCGCCTTCCAAACGGGGCGAGCTGTCAATCAACATCGACAGCTCGCCCCCTTTGGATCGAGACCCGCTACGACCGGCGCTGTCGGTCGTAGCGGGTCTCACGCATGCGCACGACGGCGCCGGTGCCGTCGTGCGCATGCTCTGTGGGGGGCCATCGACCCGGTCCGAGCGCATCGGCGCTAACGACCGGGTCTGAATGACCCCCCTAATGTTTTTGCTATCTCTCTGATGGGTTTGTTTTGATTTTTCAGCTAATGATGGCTTGCTTCACTGATAGTGACAGCTCTTTGGATCTCATATTGAGAGTCGACAGCAACTGATTCCAAATGCAAATGTCTCACCTAGAATCAACTCCAGACCTTTTACCTGCTTAATTGATAATGAAATAATGAGGGAATAGCCCACACCTGTCCATGAAATAGCTTTTGAGTTGATAGTCCCATTACTTTTGGCCCCTTAAAAAGTGGGAGGCACATATAGAGACCGTTGTAACTCCTACACCGTTCTCCTGATTTGGATGTACATTAAATCTGAAAGTCTGCAGTTAAAGCACATCTTGTTTGTTTCATTTCAAAGCCATTGTGGTGGTGAATAGAGGCCAAAATATGAGAATTCTGTCAATGTCAAGGTGCATAAATATTGGGACATTGACAGAATTTTCATATTTAGCCAAACACTTTATTGCTAAAGGCCATAATTTATTGGACTTTAAAGTGATTCCTTTTGATCATGTCGCTCCCTTGAAAAGAGGTGGTAATCGCGAGAAATGTCTTCTTCAGAAAGAGGCACGGTGGATATATGATTTAAACTGTCTAGCACCAGCAGGGCTAAATGAGGAGTTACATTTTTCTTGTTTTCTTTGAGGTAGTTGTTTAAGTTTCTATTGACTTTGGTTTAATAATTGAGGGCTTTGTGTATTGCACAACATTATTGATTTCTTTTTATCTTGTAGTTTTTTGCACTATTTATTTTCATATTGTGTATATTTCTTTTTGCAGTTTAATGTGCATGTATATAATATTATGTTGAGCACAGCCTCTTCAAATTGTGGGCAATATCCGCACATACTATTTATTAAGGGGCCACATGTGATCATAGCACGCTGAGACTTGATTATCCTAGCCTTCAACAACAGCTGTGCGGTTCAGAGCATGTTGATGACGTCCCTCTCTTCCGGCAGTTGGAGCGCACGCAATGTGAGTGGTGCGCTCCCGTCCATAGGCCGGATGTTATTCACAGCTGAGAGGCTTTCAGCGTTGCCACATGTATATCCCACTTCCTGCCTTTGGAAAGCACGCCAGTATAGCGGTGCGTTCCCTTCTACACACGCGGTGGTTTGGTGGCGTGTTCCCCGGTAACCAGCAGTGTGCATAGACCTTGTTTGGCATTTATTTCATTTACCACAGGTGAGTGCGGTGTTATTGCCCTCGATTGGAGGGGGGGTGCCTTACTGTCCTATAAATGTTTGTTTGTGGGCTATATTCCTCAGTGATGAGGTGCCCCATGATGAAGGTGCTTCTGAGCACCGAAACGGCTATTGGGCTGTCCATTCACTAAGGCGGCTTACATTACCATTGGTGCCAGTGTGTTGTTCGTACAGAACCGGATAAGTATACTCTGTTATGCACGACTATATGTGACTGAAAATCAACCCCTGGATACCAATGTTTATTTTTCTACATGCATTCTATATAAATTTACTTTTTTTTGATATTTCATCTGGAGTGCTGGTCTCTCCATTCGTGGTTAATACTATATATATATATATATACACACACTATATATACACACATCTACCTTGCAACATGACCCCTTCCACCAGGTACAAATCGTCCTTCTCCTGACTCCTCCCCTCCTCTCTCCCATGCTCCGGCTAGCACTGACTGGCTACACACAGGGGCCCATTTATTAAGGATCGCATTTTGCAATGCGATCCGGGCATGCAGTATCGCCCATGATCACATTGCAAAATGCGATCATACCGGCCGAATGTATGACCCGGCACATGCATGGAGACGGGCTCCGTAAAGAGCGCATTCCGGGCTGCTGCGCATGCGCAGTCCCGCGGACTGCACATGAGCGGCGCCCATTGCCGGCGGAGGGATCTGGAGGATCCCTCCACCGGCTCAAATGCGGTAAGTGCCCATAGGACACAGCGGCTAACGCTATCTGCAGATGGCGTTAGCTGCTGGGGTCAATATCGGGAATGCGAAGCATTCCCGATATTGATACATTTGGCAGCATCGCATCCCCCATAGAAACCTATGGGGGAGGCGGCTGCCGGCTGCAATGGAGGGATCGTAGCAGTGCTGCGGTCCCTCCTTCATACATTTGGGGGATACTAAGTATTTGAGGTAAACACCCGAAAACAGGTGTTTTCGGGGAATTTACCTCAAATTATCTTTGATAAATGGGCCCCACAGTCACAGTCCCCCCCCCCCCCCCCTTTGGTCTCCACCCTCCCTCTGCTTTTCCATTTCTACAGCTTGTGGTGCACTTTAGCACTGCAGCTGTAGTCAATGCTAGGGGGCCCCTGAGAAAGGAGGGCCCGGGGAATCGTGCCTTCTGTACTCCCCCCTCGCCCTTAATCCATCTGGGAATTAGCACAATGGAGGCATGGGAGCCTCTGATGAGTGAAGAGACCCTACCATGCCAAGCTATGCACAGAAATGAAGATTAAACAAATTTAGAAATGATTTGACTTACACATTCTTGATGTGTCAGAAATGTGTATTATTCCAATAGTAGTCCCGTGCACCTACACTTTGTACAAAGATTCTGTAGCGCCATACCCTTCTGAATCCATAGAAATAAAATATAATATTAATATATTTAAATATTCTGGATTGCTCGGATCCATTTTTAGCCACACATTTTCACTTAAAACTTACTCCAACCCTGAGGTGCCAGGAACCACTATTCCTCCAAATTAATGAATCCTTGCTTCAACCTAAGGCAAATACTCTATGCTGCAATTTCTGCACAATGCATATAAATGTCCATATAAAATAATATGTTTAATAGAATGTAAACTCAAACATTTATTATTGGAAACACAGACATTCTTATTACCATGAAATTAATAAGAACTACAAATGTGGCAGTTGGCCGTGCTCAGAACCTGGTAAAGCTATTAACCGAGCCGGCACAGGGTGCTCCGACCCCTGGAGCTGGCCCTGATAACTATATATATATATATATATATATATATATGCTGCCACAAATGACTAGTTATTACCCAAGCACAGCCAATAATCATTACAATTCATACTTGCCAACTCTCCCTCATTGTCAGGTGTCAGGGAGACTCCCTGAAATAGTAGCAATCTCCCTGTCTCCCTGAAGAGTCTAGCAATCTCCCTCATTTCATCCTTACCCCCATTATGAGGCTGTTATATTAAAATACAGAGATATATACATTCAAATGGGATCATTAGTGTCATTTCCTTGCATTGGTTATAAGGCACAATGATCCCTATGAATTTCTGCAAAGTATTAGTGTGTTTTCATCTACAAACAGATCTTACTAATGCTGGCCATACACGCTACAATTATAGGGGAGATCTGCCTGATATCGGCGGATTGCCCCGATAATTGTAGCGTGTGGGGGGGCAACCGAGGGTTAAATATTGCTCGGTCGGGCATGCCGGATTGTCCAGCATGCCCGTCCGATGCGATATTTACCAGTAAACTGTCGGCCGCATCAGGCAGTGTATGCCCAGCCGCGGCCGACAGACAGACATTTCCTGTGTTCTACGGAAGGAACAGGGAAATGTCTCCTCCCCCGGTGGCCATAGCGCCGATGTCGGGCTATACACTGTGAGAGAAATCTCACAGTGTATGCCGGCGACATCTGCGGCTGGCAGGCTGCCAGATAAAATGTCTGCGGTCTGACAGACATTCTATCTGCAAGTGTATGCCCAGCATAACTGCTTTTGGGCTGGTTTACATTTGGATGTAAGTCAGGTTTAGGACACGCCTCTCAGATTTATCAGTACACGCCCACTGTAACACGAGCTCATAGGTGCTGCTTTCATGATCTCCCTGAAATGCTTTTTTAAAAGTAGGCAAGTATGTTACAATTACTGGTATAATGCATATATATGTTTTACTTACATAGGGGGTGATTCCTAGTGGATGCCATCGGGCACAAGTGTCTGATGGTTTCCCTCTGCATATGCATCTGGGCCGCACTGCGCATGTGCCACAATGGTTACCACACAGAGACCTAGATCAAAATTGCATGGAGATCCATGCAACTTTGATGGGCATTTCTGGGTTTGTACCTGGGAGCATTGGCGTACTTATAATGAGTGGAAGGTGTGCAGTGCACACGGGCCCCTGGGTGCAGGAGGGCCCACTCTGCACACCCTGCACCCATATAGTTAATATATTCACCTCTCCGAAGTCCCACGTCAGCCAATGCTGCATACTGAAATTACCGGGAAACTGGCACGGCGACCATATTCCCGGTGATTTGCACACTAGAGACGACTCCAGCACGGGCGCCATGTTCACGGAGACCTGCGCATACACAGCAGACTCTGGCACAAGGTCAGAGTCTATTGCACTGCTGAAGAGGGGGCCCGCACAGAGGCTGCACATGGGCCCCTTCCTCTCTTAAACCATCCCTGACTGGGAGGGTGGCTACCAATCGCGGGCTGTCAGTGCGCCAATAGTGCATCTTTGAACGCACATTGGCAGTATCACACTGCAGCCAAAGGGTATCTCAATGAGACACCCTTCGGCCATGGCATTACCATAAAGACGTAGTAGCAGCTGCACCAAAAGACGCAGCCACTAGTGCAACTGCTTCCACCTCTGAATCACAACCATAGTGAATTTGTAGTGAGGGGCTGAACAAACACAGAAGAGCAAGATCTGTATCTAGGCCTTGGCAGTTCTAGTCTGTATTTTTTTTCAGTATCAGGTTTGCTCACTATGGGGGAACAGTTCTAAAAGTGTCTGTTCTGTTTATTGACTTTATTTCTTTCCCTTCATCCTCACTCTGGAATAATGCTGGCCATACATCAGCACGATTGCCCGGTTTCGACGAGTCTTACGATGAAATGTGTAGAAGTTGTGCATTTTTGTAGTAGGATACGATCCGATGCGCGCTCCCGCAGCTCCTAAAACGGATCGTATGATCAGATGTGCTGCTCATATTATCCACAGCGCCGGTATAACAATGGGGCAGGTGGAGCTACAGCTCCAGGCCTCCCATTGAAAATAGGCCCACATACACTTATCAGCGTTGCAGACAGGAAAAATACTTTTTTTTCCTGTCACCACCAGCCCAGCTAACTCTTCCCCCTGCTGCCCGTAGCTAAGTTTATCCCTTTCACACACCCCCTTGCCCACCTCCTCTCCCTGCCCCACGGCCGGTGGACCGACCGGCCGGCCGTAGCCCTGCCCATCTCAAAGCTCCGCTCCCAACTCATCCGAAGCTCCGCCCCCTGACCCTCCTGCTTCCACCATCCTGTCACCTAGCTCAGGAATCAGGAGGGAAGGCAGCCCAGCAGGTCCATATTAACTTCCTACACGGGCCCCTGGGTCCACCCTATACCTATATATATATATACTTACCACTCAGGAGTCCCACGTCGGCACTGATGTCAGCACTGGAAAAAGGCTGCCGTGGCCATTTTTCCGTTGTTGTGCGCATGCGCAGTACAAGGGAAATGGCCGCTGTGGCCATTTTCTTGGTGACCTGAGCATGCGCTATGGACTCTGGACACAGTCTAGTGCAAAAAGTCTTAATAGTGCGGCGCTGCGCTCAGTGCGTGTCTGTGTGTATAATATATATATATAAATATATATATATATATATATATATATACATACACATATAACAGTAGCCGCTTAGTTTGAAAGTTCGAAGTTATGCGACAGCAATACCTTCCATGAAACTAAGCACACCCACAGCACAGGCCACACCCCTATGTAAACCACACCTACACCACATTGGTCACGACCCCACATCACCAGTCACACTGCTGCGGCACTTGTCACACCCCCTGCAGCGGCACACAATAGGCCCTTCATGAATTTCAGCTCCAGGCCCATGTGGACGTTAGTCTGGCACTGATTATCTATCATATTGTGTGCAGATCGTACCGTTTATTTTGTGCATGTGATGCATCGTGCGTCCATTCATGTAATTTCAATGACTTTTCCCTGATGAGCGCGTGAGGCACACAATCGATCGCACGACAGATCGTGTGCAATGGAAAACAACAAATCGTGCCACCGGGACAGCCAGGGAGCTCCGGGGAATCGAATGTGAATCTTATCTTAAGCTGGTCGTGCAGGTGTATGTAGTAATAGAAAAATATCCACACAGACCTATTACATTAACTGTCCTTCCCAAACCAAAAATAAATTATCTAACTATCTTTCCTGTATTGGGAAGTGCTCCCAGGAATAAAAAGTCATAATAGAATAGCAAAAGAAAAGCAAAGTATTCCTATAGTGGGGCACACACGGACTAATCTGAATGGAAAAACAATAATAGATGACCCATCAGAAAGATAATATTAAAACTTAATAAAATATAACTTTTATTATATTCTTATAAAAGAAGTAGGCGAAAATTGAATATATGTATAAAACTTATTATAATACGTTTATTATTAAAATCACTAGTCTCCACTATACCTAACTGTATCAGATTGTGTTGAAGATTAAATTACACACGTCACTATCACTAATTTAATGTGAGTCAATCAACACTCTATCCACTGCGATAGTTATATTATAATAATATTCATATAGTGTACGCAAAATTCTGATCATTAATCAAGTGTGAGCCACTCTATTGTGTATGATCTCATTGTATCATCAGTAGAACTAAACATATTCGTACTTTTTACCACTAGGTGCATATCATATGCTATTCACCCGGATATTGAGTGTCACTGAACAATCTCAAAATTGTACTATATGAGATATCCACAATGTTACAAAGAGTAGGTATTAAAGCTATACGAATAGCTAGCTAACAGTGTCACTAATAACACTCTGACGCCAGACAGCGCTCAGAGTGCATATTGAAACATATGCTTGCACAATCTCATCTTAATATTGTGAAACAGAAGAGCTGGGACATTATGAATAAATAGACCTCATTCCTCTCTTATATTGCAACACATGTGATAATTGTATCAGCTATGTTACTAAATGGTATTACTCTGCCATCCCTCATGCTGTTACCAAATCACATACATTGTTGCTGCACGTACTCTCATAGGCAGTGTAACTCTGCCCAAACAATTAACTATTCTTATAGGGATAATGGGGGTCATTCAGACCCGGTCATTAGCGCCAATGCGCTCGGACCGGGTCGATGGCCCCCCACAGAGCATGTGCACGATGGCGCCGTTGCGCGCATGCGTGAGACCCGCTATGACCGACAGCGCCAGTCGTAGCGGGTCTCGATCCAAAGGGGGCGAGCTGTCGATGTTGATTGACAGCTCGCCTGGTTTGGAAGGCGGGCCGGGGGGGTGGCAGCCCAAACGGGGGCGTTCCCATGGGAACGCCTACCGTTTGGGGCGGCCCCACTGACAACACTAGTGATGTCAGTGGAGAGCTTCCGGCTCAGACAGAGCCGAAAGCTCTCTGGGGCTTACAACAAGGGAGACCCTACCCTAGGGTCTCGTCATAAGCCCCGATGGTTGCGATGGTCTTGACCATCGCGACCATCACCTTAGGCGGTCGTAAGGCTGTGGGTGTTAACCCACAGCCTTACCACCGCAAAGGAGGACGTCTTGAAAATTCAAGACGTCCTCCCCTCATTCAGACCGACCGCACGCTCTGTGCGACCGGCTCTGAATGAGGTCCTATATCTCTTATATCACTGCCCTGTGTAGTGAAGTGTGACCACCCTGCTAGTCTCTGCCACTATAATTAACAGCGTTGCTCTGCTAGGACCGGCAACACTTAAATATGCAGTCCCTTATTATTCAACTCTGCACCCCGCAGCTAACACAGCACGGCGGCTCGCATCACACATGATATTCACATAGGTTTTTTCACATTCAGTAAGTTAGCGTGGAGACATATACATTTAAAAATCACAGAGCATGCTATGCATCGCGTGTCTGTGCATTCCTAATGCGCGTTTCGCCCATTGGCTTAATCATAGGAGCAACCCGACCTCAGGGCTGCCTAAAACTATATCCTGGTCTTCCCCCAATCACCACAAAGCGCTTTGATTGATGTTCATTGTAACCAATGGGTGCCTCCTGTCAGCATTCCCATTGGTTATTCAGTTCTCTATAACAGAATTGAAATAGAAACAAAGAATTGGAATGTAAATAACCTCTCCTCAAATCTTCCTCTTAATTTACTCTGGGATACAAACACTACAATTAAATATAGATAAAAATGGATCTAAACTAATATCATATAATTACTAATATTAATAAATAAATAAATAAATAAATAACAGTGATATCTCAAAACACCAATACATAAATTAATTTATAATAACTTATATCCTTGATAACTATTAAATATAATAAGATAATCAGCGTTTGAAACTAATAATGTGCTCATAATTTCTACATCCTGTGAGCAAGATGTAATAAGTTATGGACCTAATCCATAAATGATAAATAATAAAACTTAATAATATATATAGTGTCATTAAACATAATTATATAGCATAGATAACCATACAAAATTAATTCCAAATTAAATATAAAGTGAAATTAAATTATTAATTCCAAAACCTAGACTATTAAATTAAATAAAATCTTCTAAATATAAATACCCACATATCGTGATAAAATCCTTAATATATATATATGAAAAAGTGCCATAATAATTAAACAAAATAAATAATTGAATGAATAAATACATCCAGATGCATTATTGTTATTAAAGAGTGTTGGTTTGATTATTAATTTCATTTAAGGAACACCCCATAGTTGATGTTATCATTCAACCCTATTGGTTGCAGGCCACCTAGTAGAAAAATTCAGTGGCTTTCTCTTTTCAATAATTCTTGGGTAATATCCCCACCTCTAATACCAAGATGTATTCTCTCCACACCGAATACTTTCATATACCTTGGATCACTTTGATGTTGATCATAGAAGTGTTTTGATACTGAAGTTAATTGTTTAAACTTCGCTAGATCTGACCCAGAGTTCCTGATATTGCCTGCATGTTCGAGTACTCTTTGTTTCAGGGGTCTTGATGTCATCCCTACGTATCGTTTCTCACATGGACATGTGATACAGTAGATTACCCCAGCAGTATTACAATTAATGTAATCTCGTATTCTATGTTTTTCATTATATTTATCCTTGAACTCTATTGTTCGTTTCATATAGTTGCAAGATTTGCAACCTCCACATTGAAAAGATCCTTCAGCCACTGCTTTTCTCTCTCTTCTACTATTAAAGTGGCTCCTAACCAATTTGTCTTTTAAGTTGGCTGATCGTCTCCAACTTATAGAGGCTTTAGGTCCCAGGGCATCAGCAAGATCCGCATCCAACGTAAGTACTGACCAATGTTTCTGTATTATACGTTGGATGTGCTGCCAGTCTATACAGAAATCCCCACAAACCGAAAAACCTCTGGTTCATTCTCTTTAACCCGGTTAGAAAGAATATAGTAGAGAGTGCAGGTGTATGGCCAGCATTTGTGTTACAATTCGGACATGACGTAGGTAGCAACATTCACACGGTACGCACAGAAGTGCCTTAAGACAAAAGCTGCTGTAAAAGTGGTTCTTCAAGTCTATGAAGATAATTGTTGCCGGTGAGATGGATTTGCAGCATTTTTGTATCTCTGCACCTTATTTGAGGCCTGTTTTGCAGTTTTCTGTAATCTGATTCATTTTTAGACCATTTAAAATAACATTTAATTGTGTTGTTTTCCTCCTGGAAGTTTTTATGAAGGTAGCAGTGATTCTGATTCTATTACCTTTGTGACATGTAGTGCCCGGTTCAGAGATGTACGCTAATGCAATTGCAGCTGCGAAAATATGGGGTCCTCCGACACGCAGGGGGCTCTCTTGCTCTCAGCAAGGGCGCAGTGGCTAATTTATGGGCGCCCAGAAAACGGTGGTGAAATTGTCCGACACGCCTGCGTTTTTCAAACAACCCACCCCTCCTCCAAATGTTCACTACCTGTCACTCACTCTGCGAATGAATCCATTATTGCAATTCTAGTGTTCCCTCTAGCTCCGGTGGGAGGCAGCGCGACCGAGAAGGGGGCGTGGTCATCGGAAAAGGGGGCGTGTCTATAAGACGCGTCCCCTTTTCGTCACTCTTGGGGGCGTGCCCGGCACTTACGGACACGCCGGGCAGCCCCCAAGCCCTGCAGACAGGGAGAATAGATGCCGGGCGCATGCGCCCGGCGTCTATTCTCCGGCGGTGACAGGGTCACCGCATGTTTCTCCACCCGCGGGACACTGCGTCCCGCGGGTGAGAACGGCTCCCGCAGGCTGTGAGGGCAGGGCGCTTTTTGCCCTCCCCCTGGAAGGCAGGGTGCTTTTTGCCCTCCAGAAGAAGGGCAGGGTGCCGCGCCCCGCTAAAACAGCCTAGCGGGAACGCTACAATTCAATTGCTGCATGTGTGCAGTGCGGCTTACACGCAGGCGCAATGGCTAACAATCGCTCAATCGGCATAAATATCGGCGTTACATCCATCTGTCAATCAGGCTCATAGTACTGTCCACAATCAGAAGCAGGTGTTAAGTTGCCCATAATTTTGCCCATAAACCCTACAATATCACAACCTATATCAACAAAACTACAGTGAGCCCTGATAATGAGTGTTAATATTGGGTGTGCTGGATTAGGCGGTGGGAAGAAAACCACCTGTAGCATATTGTAGCTCCTATTAGCCTGTGTGTGCAGTAATTGTCTGACCCCTACGCCAGGCAACCTCAGGGTCCAAATGGTCAGATCTTGTCCAATTCATCTACTGATGTGTGCAACCAAATGTCACCGATAGTTGATGGTTTTGTCATCGATGTCATCACCGCCATTGATGGCAGAGATGCACCGATGTTTTTCCCCATCTGTAGATTACAGATTTCATATTGGATAGAAGGACCTAATTCTGATTTGGAAACAGCAGTGATAATGGACGCAGATTATTTATTATTTATTTGTTACCTTATTATTTATTCATTAAAAGTTATTTATATAGCGCACACATATTCCGCAGCACTTTACAGAGATTATTTGGCCATTCACATCAGTCCCTGCCCCAGTTGAGTTTACAATCTATATTCCCTACCACATGTATATGTACACACATTTTGTTGGGGGAACCAATTAACCTACCAGTATATTTTTGGAGTGTAGAAGGAAACTGGAGCACCTGGAGGAAACCCACGCAAGCACAGGGAGAATATACAAACTCCACACAGTTAGGGCCTAGGGCCCTGATTCTGACCCGCTCGCTGCCGCTGGCATCTCGCTGGGTCTGTGGGCGTTTTTTTTTCTCCGGCCGCTTGCAAAACTGTGGGTGCGACGAGACCCTATGGTAGGGTCTCGGCTGCCGCAAGGCCGAGTGGACTTCCTGCTCTAATAGAGCAGGAAGTCCACTACTGACATCAGTTGTGATGTCAGTAGGTCCTCCCTCAAACGCTAGGCGTTCCTGTGGGAAAGCCTGCATTTGGACAACCACCCCCCCTACCCGCCTACAAAACGGGGCGAGCTGTCACATCATTGACAGCCGCCATGTCTTAACTTAAGTCGCTCGGTGGGGCTCGTGCATGCGCACGCTAGACGCGGCGCATGCACAGATCACAAACATCGAGCCACTTGCGAGCGCTGTGCGCTCGTGATTGGTTCTGGATCAGGTCCTTAGTGCGAATCGAACCAACAACCACAGTGCTGTGAAGCAGTAATGCTATCCATTACACCATCTGTGTTGCCCAGAGATGTAAGTAAACCCAATAGTTTACGCAAATCTCCGATGGTGAGAGATCTGCGCATGTGCAGGTCTCTTTCTGCGACTACGGTCGCAGTGCCCCCCCCTAGCTGCATCATGATCAACTGTTTGTGGGCGAGGACAGGGCGGCGCTGGGCTGTGTTCCTGAAAACGAGGACATGCCAGTTTTCTTGGAGTGCCAAGGTCAGTATAAACAAATGCAAAATGCAAACTTCTGCGCAACCAAAAGGAGCAGCTAAATCCTGCAAAGGTCATCATCACACTTTCCACATAGGAATAAACACCAAGATTCGTGTAGTACAGCGTTTTCCTAATTGAGGTATAAGACAGACTGGTTAATTTTCATTGGAAGTTTCTTGGATTCTATCAAAAATATCTGAAAGAAATTAAACACATCTCCATTGTGCAGCATGTATGAACACTTTATCCAGAATATTTATGGAGGAACTACTCACGGAGGGATGTCTTGAATAGATGCACATAGCAATTTCTTGTTTTGGAGCGATATTTCTCTTAGATGGCTGAGTGATATTCCACAAAATGAAACAACAGATTTAAGTGCTCCTCATAGCGCAACACAATTTATTGTTACACCAATTCTTCAGAAAACATATATAAAATCCACCAAATAGCTGGTGATAGGATGTACCAGATCACTGAGGCAACAAAGACTTAAATACACAGATATTATAAGACACTCCTATCCGGGAAGTTTAGAAGATCTTAGTGCTCCAAGACAGTACCTCCTGGTCCCAGGATCCGTCATCAGACTCTCCACCAACTCATTTTGGGGCAGATGTATGAAGCTCTGGAAAGTGATAAAGGGGTTAAGGTGGCCATACATGGCACGATATATGTGCCGATCCGACG
This sequence comes from Taudactylus pleione, assembly GCA_031769625.1. NCBI lineage: Eukaryota > Metazoa > Chordata > Amphibia > Anura > Myobatrachidae > Taudactylus > Taudactylus pleione. The sequence continues at coordinate 1,805,671 of JAUIMM010000322.1, read as the reverse complement.
GATCGGCACGATATAGGTGCTATATCGTGCCGTGTATGGGCACGATATTGTACCTGATATTGTGCTGCGCGCTCCCGCCGGTCGTACATTGCATCCCCAGGTCTTCCTGCAAAACAATCTGACCTGGGATGCGATGTACGATCCTATTCAAATGGTGGAGGGGGGAGCTGGCATATCGTGCGGTCTGCGGGGACGGCACGAATGCCGGCAGTGACAGCACGATCCGTCTGCTGACGGATTGGCAGTCGCACTACACGGTGCATCGCACCATGTATGGCCAGCATTAGTGATAAACGAGCAGCCACTCAGCTCCCAACTGTCATGTTACAGGCTGTGTTTGAAAAATGACAGTTGGGAGCTGATTTGTTGGTCGTTTATCACTCTGCACTTTATCACTTCCCAGAGTTTCATACATCTGCCCCTTTGACTCTTAAAAGTCTTTCTCAATGTGTGTTATACAGGTGAACCAATTTCCTTCATGTACTCCTAGCCATTTCCTTATCACTTATGGTGAGCAGGGCTACACATTCTCATTGTTATCTCATTAATATAAAATCTACATATAGAGGTAAATGTAATAGGTTCTAACTTTTTGTGCGAGTATAGACTTGCATTATCTTGCTATGAGTATGATGCAAGTTTGTTTTGAAACTCGCACTATGTAATAGCCTGAGTGTTGGAAGGTGTGTGTTTATCTGAAATGCGAGTTTATGCTGTTGTTACAGCTGGAAAACTCTCAAATTGTAATGCGAGTTTCATTACAGGTGCGACTTAGCCAATGTAACCATTGGCAACACTGTGTTTAGCAGAAGCCTGCACAGATCAGTGAGATCCATGCAGGCTTCTGTGTGTTAAACGTGAATTAAATTGTTAAAATCAAGGGAAAAAATGACTTGGGGTCCCCTCAAAAAGCATCACTAGCACAGGTCTTTGTGAACCGGTTCTGGTTGTGAAAATACAGGGGAGGGGGGGGGAGAATGTAGAGGTTAAACTAATATATTTTATTATAATAAACTGTTCAATTTAACATAGAGTACAGTATTATAATTGTTCTGATTATCAGTATTCTTAGTTATTAGAGTGTGCACCTACATTTTCCTTTTTTCTGTGTCGCAGTACAAGGGTGAAACAGAATCATGATCCTAGAGATAGGCCGGAAGTCGGGGCAGACGGCAAGTACTGTACCGCAAATTATGGGATTGAAAGCTGAAGTAGCAGTGTGTATGTAATAATATCACTTGATTGTAGGCAGTGATAATATATTAAATGAATTTAATAATGAGTAACAACCTCATATAACAAATTGCATGTCCCAGATGGTGGCTAGATAAAAAACATGATAAAATCAATAAGGTACATGAAAATGAATATATTGAGAAACTAAAATAAATGGGTAATCACAGCATATAAATGAAAATAAGATGAATAAGTAGAATTAAATAAGGATCAAAAAATCGAGATGGGTAAAAGTCCCTGAAAAGGGGAACTCTGGATTGCTCCAGCACGTCACTGAAAAGTATATGTACCTAACCTGCAGGTTGGTAATGATGATAGTCCAGGTGTCACTTAGTGCCAAATGGATGGAAATACTCCCCATATGTATCAGCTGGATGGCCGCTGGTCGATGGTTCGGGGGGGGGAGGCACATAACTGGCGTTATCCAGATAATCAGTCTATGTCTGGCTGAAGCTCCAATGAAATATATGGACAGCGGACTCCCAGATTTGTACAGCACGGCGGCTGAGCAACTTGGTGCTTTGAGCTGGGAGAACTAGGTGTCCTGTGGAGATAGCGGCAGCGAGCCGGCTGGAAGCCTGGAGACTGTGTGCAGTATGCATGCAATGTGGATCCAAATGACAATCCAATATATCGAAGAGGTCCGCCTAACGCGTTTCCTTGTCTGTGGACAGCTTCGTCAGAGGCTAGTGACCCTGTCATGCTGTGTCCGGGTTTAAATCCCTCATTTCATTAGACTATATTAGGTGCAGCTGTTTCTTGTTTTACATAAGTTAATTAGTGTATTCAAATCAGCCACATGTACCTATATCTAAAAAAACACTTACTGCCTACTTGACAACGGAAAAGATGGATATCATAAATCGATAGGAGAGATAAAGGAAAGAAAAGGAGACATAAAAAGAAAGTCTTAGAAATCTTCATACCTTAAACAGCCGTCTTCTCTTATATGTCGGAGGTTTTAGACATCTGGCTTGTTGTGTAGCCGGTTGCCCTGACAACTCTCAGTCAGGGAGAAATCAAGCTATGATAGGTCATATCCATCCATGTGTTGATACATGCGATAAGGTATAATATTGGTTTGTTTATATTGTTGCTATGTAACCCGATCACATGAGCGCAACTGGGTAAATGAACCCCGGTTGCTTGCTTTGAAGAAAAATGATATGTTTAATCAATTTATATTAACTGAATATATATATATATATATATATATATATATATATGGGGAGGCGGCTGTATGGTCTTCAAATATATATACACCACAATATCTTTAATCATTTAAATAGACTGTCTATAAAGCAGATAAATAAACATTTTGTTCTCTGATGATTAATTAGTGTAAAAAAAATTTCTGTTTGTTTTAGAACATGTATGATTTTACTCATGTATAAGCCATGTCAGGATTCATGATTATATGAACAGAAAAAATGGATATCAAAATGTACACCACAAGAAATACAGAGTAGTCAATAAATTAACAAATGGAATACATGATGAGTTATTAGATAAATCATAACCATTAATAATGAAGAAACCTTGGATGACTAGGTATAGGGATAACTATTCAATATTGTTCAGTAAGCTAGAATATCCATGCATGTAACAGTAATGCATGGATGGATAGAAATAAATGAGTATGATTCAGAGAGATGAAATGAAGGGGGAGGATACTAAGAACAGAATATAGGTTTAGAATAGTTCTGCCTATTTGATGTGAGGAAAGGAGAACATAAATCAAAACAGGATATTACTAAGTAGATTGGAAGGCTCTGTATCTTGAGCCTCATATTGGCAAATGGGGTATGATAATAACTCAAGAAATGTTAAGGAAGAATAGGTAAATATGGAGCTGAAACCCATGACTGGGAGAATTTGGTCTGAAGGAAATGGGGTGGGTGGTAAGGATGAATGGCGGGGCCAGAAAGTCCCTGGAATCCATCATGACAACCCACCGGGTCCTATCTAATGGAATTTAATTCTACTGCCTCATTAAGACCATCTGGGTATATGGTGTTTAATTTATACATCCAGAAAAGTTCTTGTTGACATAGATTAAGATATCTATCCCCACTCCTACTTGTGGTCTTGATGTGTTCAATCCCTATGATCTTAAGTGTGGATGGATTACTTTGATGCATGTCCCTAAAATGCCTAGGAATGCTGTGGTTCATAACTTTATTCAGAATATTTCTCCTGTGTTCCAGAAACCTCTTTTTCAAGGAACGCGTGGTTCTACCCACATAGAAGCATGGACATCCGCAAGAAAGTAGATAAAGCACATACTTTGTTTCACAATTGATAAATTGTTTGATCTCAAAATCTATATCTAGATACTTTATTTTCAAGGATTTTTGACCATCTTGTATATGGTTGCATGTGATACATTGAGTTTTACCACATTTGTAAAAGCCCTTTGGGGGAAGTGGTAACCAAGATTTTTCTATCATCTTCTCCTGATGGTATGTTGCTATGTGGCTAGGAGCCAGAATGTTTCTCAGGTTCCTGTTCTTTTTATATATCATTGTCGTGTCATGACCAGGTTCATGAGCGGCATGGACCTTACCTCTCAGGGCGCTCTGGCATGGTCCTTCCTGCAGGTATCCTGGCTTCTGGAGGTGACCCTGGTCCTGGAGATCGGGTGTAGTGGCTGGCTGAACAGCAGGCTGTGCATTCCTGAGCACTGCTGACCACTGGGCGTCGCCATCTTGGATCCAGGTCACATGTCTAAATTGGACCAATCAGCTTACAGCTTGGGCTGGAGGGCTAGCAACCTATCCTGCACTACCTGAGGGTATTAAAGAGATGTCAAGAGGCTCTTTAGTTGCCAGTGCAACATTTTACACAGCTTAGCTGTGTGCTAGTTCCTGAGCTCCCTTGTTTGTATTGCTGCAGTCTGTCATGGTGAGCCTGCTAACTCTCAGTCCATGTTCCAGCTCGTTCCACCTCTGACTCCTGTCCGGATTGCGTGCTCCAGTCGCCTGCCCTATAGAGGATCCTGCCATCCCTGAGGGTTCTGTGTCCTTGGACGCCTCCGGCTCCAGTGTCCGACATACCTTGCCTCCCTCAGTTGCCACAGTTTGTACCTCCTGCACCTGCCTCCATTCATGAAACACACCCCATTAAGGCCGGCATCTTTTCAAAACCAGCAAACGGCCCCACGTACTACTCCTGTGTCCACTCCGGATCCAAACTCCAATCAAGTTCTGACACGTCGGTTCTACTGGTATAAGTGAACACAGTAAAGGGTCAATTTTAAGAATGTTATAGTTTTTCTTAATTATGTTCTTGATATCCCCTGATCTATTGTTATATATCGATATAAATAATAAAGAGTCTATATCAAGAGATGTTGAATTCTCAGGGTTCTTATTTTTACATTTATTTTTGTTTTCTTTAAATATAAGATCTTTTTGATCTAACTTAGTGTCTTCTTCTAAAGTGTAGGTAATTGTTTGCATCTGTCGATTTCTGAAAATTGGACATTATTAATGAATTATTCACTATTTGCAAAGTGATATCTAGAAAATTTATTGTGGAGGTATTGAAAGTATGAGTAAATTGCAAATTATAATTATTAGTATTAAGATATTTCACAAATGAGCTAGCATTTTCTGATGTTCCATTCCAGATTATAAAGAGATCGTCGATGTATAGCCCGTAGAGCTGATAGGGCCGCATAGGGTCCCCCCCTCCAAATGGTGAGTCTCAAAATCTCCCATGTAGAGGTTGGCATAACTAGGGGCAATCCTGGTGCCCATCACCATGCCCATAGTTTGTAAGTAGAACAAATCTTGAAATAAAAAAGTAATTATGTTCTAATATAAATTTTATTATTTCGATTATAAAGTCCTGATGGGGTTGTTGTAGATCTCCATCCTTAATCAATCTGGAATGTATAGCTCTCAAACCCAGATCATGAGGAATATTGGTGTATAGTGCAGTGACATCTAGTGTTAAAAAAACATGTGTCTTGCCAAATAATACTGTGAATTTTCTCTAAGAAGTGAGTGGTATCTTTAATATGTGACTTCAAAGAAAACACCCGTGGTTGTAAATAACTGTCAACAGTATCATTTCATTATCAATGTATCTTTGCAGATTCACACTGTCAAACCAGTGTCTCATTTCAGCTTTTAATACATTTTCCAGTAGGTAAAAATCTTCACTAAGATTGGAAAGATGGTCTTCCTCTAAAAGGGTATTAGATATCAAAGAATTTTGATATGTCTATCTGCATGTTGTCCTATCTATAACACATTTAAATGATGACATAGTGCAGCAGTCTTCAAACCAAAGTGTGACTAACAAAGAAAATAGATATAGTGACTGCGCTGTTTAGTCACCCAGAATATGTGGTAGACAGTTTAAGGTAGATTAAAAAACTGGAAATATGGCTGCTGCTATTATAAATACATAATGGTCACTAAGTAGAGTAGAAAAACAAAAAGAGGATAATAGCGCAAATCATGGGATTGAAAGCTGAAGTAGCAGTGTGTGTGTAATGATATCACTTGATTCAAGGCAGTGATAATATATTAAATCAATTTAATAATGAGTAACAACCTCATATAACAAATTGCATGTCCCAGATGGTGACTAGATAAAAAACATGATAAAATCAATAAGGTACATGAAAATGAATATACTAAGAAACTAAAATAAATGGGTAATCACAGCATATAAATGAAAATAAGATGAATGATTATCTGGCTGATCTTTTAAAGATCATGGACAGAGCTCTGGCGAATGATTTGATCTCCAAGGAGGAGAGGAGACTCTTGTTCAACCCTTTTCCCACCATTCCTATTTTCTATCACTTGCCTAAATTACACAAGTCCATCACTAAACCCCCTAGTCGTCCTAAAATTTCGGGCATTAATTCACTCTCGAGTAATTTATCTTTTTATGTTGACAGTTATTTACAACCACGGATGTTTTCTTTGAAGTCACATATTAAAGATACCAATCACTTCTAAGAGAAAATTCACGGTATTATATGGCAAGACACTTATGCTTTTTTAACACTAGATGTCACTGCACTATACACCAATATTCCTCATGATCTGGGTTTGAGAGCTATACATTCCAGATTGATTAAGGATGGAGATCTACAATAACCCCATGAGGACTTTATAATCAAAATAATGAAATTTATATTAGAACATAATTACTTTTTATTTCAAGATTTGTTCTACTTACAAACTATGGGCACAGCGATGGGCACCAGGTTCGCCCCTAGTTATGCCAATCTCTACATGGGAGATTTTGAGACTCACCATGTGGAGGGGGGCCCTATGCGGCGAACCTGGTGCTCTACGGCCGATACATCGACAATCTCCGGAATGGAACATCAGAAAATGCTAGCTCATTTGTGGAATATCTTAATACTAATAATTATAATTTGCAATTTACTCATACTTTCAATACCTCCACTATAAATTTTCTAGATATCACTTTGCAAATAGTGAATAATTCAATAATAATGTCCAATTTTCAGAAATCGACAGATGCAAACAATTACCTACACTTTCAAAGTGGCCACCATAAACCATGGAAAACTAACATCCCTAAAGACCAACTATGTAGGGTTCGCAGAAACTGTTTAACACAAGAACTGTTTCAGAAACAAGCTGGGGAAATTGATAAAAAACTTCAAAGATAGATCATATCCAGATTATACCTTACAAAATAAAAAAAAAAGATCATATATTTAAAGAAAACAAAAATAAATGTAAAAATAAGAACCCTGAGAATTCAGCATCTCTTGAGATAGACTCTTTATTATTTATATCGAAATATAACAACAGATCAGGGGATATCAAGAACATAATTAAAAAAACTATAACATTCTTAAAAGTGACCCTTTACTGTGTTCACTTATACCAGTAGAACTGACGATTATATATAAAAAGAACAGGAACCTGAGAAACATTCTGGCTCTTAGAGACATAGCAACATACCATCCAGAGAAGATGATAGAAAAATCTTGGTTACCACTTCCCCCAAAGGGCTTTTACAAATGTGGTAAAACTCAATGTATCACATGCAACCATATACAAAATGATCAAAAATCCTTGAAAATAAAGGATCTAGATATAGATTTTGAGATCAAACAATTTATCAATTGTGAAACAAACTATGTGATTTATCTACTTACTTGTGGATGTCCATGCTTCTATGTGGGTAGAATCACGCGTTCCTTGAAAAAGAGGTTTCTGGAACACAGGAGAAATATTCTGAATAAAGTTATGAACCACAGCATTCCTAAGCATTTTAGGGACATGCATCAAAGTAATCCATCCACACTTAAGATCATAGGGATTGAACACATCAAGACCACAAGTAGGGGTGGGATAGATATCTTAATCTATGTCAACAAGAACTTTTCTGGATGTAAACACCATATACTCAGATCTTCTTAATGAGGCAGTAGAATTAAATTCCATTAGATAGGACCCGTGGGTTGTCATGATGGATTTCAGGGGCTTTCTGGCCCCGCCATCCATCCTTACCACCCACCCCATTTCCTTCAGACCAAATTCTCCCAGTCATGGGTTTCAGCTCCATATTTACCTATTCTTCCTTAACATTTCTTGAGTTATTATCATACCCCATTTGCCAATATGAGGCTCAAGATACAGAACCTTCCAATCTACTTAGTAATATCCTGTTTTGATTTATGTTCTCCTTTCCTCACATCAAATAGGCAGAACTATTCTAAACCTATATTCTGTTCTTAGTATCCTCCCCCTTCATTTCATCTCTCTGAATCATACTCATTTATTTCTATCCATCCGTGCATTACTGTTACATGCATGGATATTCTAGCTTACTGAACAATATTGAATAGTTATCCCTATACCTAGTCATCCAAGGTTTCTTCATTATTAATGGTTATGATTTATCTAATAACTCATCATGTATTCCATTTGTTTATTTATTGACTACTCTGTATTTCTCGTGGTGTCATTTTGATATCCATTTTTTCTGTTCATACAATCATGACTCCTGACATGGCTTATACATGAGTAAATCATACATGTTCTAAAACAAACAGAAAATTTGTATACACTAATCATCAGAGAACAAAGTGTGTATTTATCTGCTGTATAGACAGTATATTTCAATGAATTAAGATATTGTGGTGTATATATATTTGAAGACCATACAGCCGCCTCCCCATATATATATATATATATATATATATATATATATATTCAGTTAATATAAATTGATTAAACATATCATTTTTCTTCAAAGCAAGCAACCGGGGTTCATTTACCCAGTTGCATTCATGTGATTGGGTTACATAGCAACTATATAAACAAGCCAATATTATACCTTATCACATGTATCAACACATGGATGGATATGACCTATCATAGCTTGATATCTCCCTGACTGAGAGTTGTCAGAGCAACCGGCTACACAACAAGCCGGATGTCTAAAACCTCCGGCATATAAGAGAAGACGGCTGTTTAAGGTATGAAGATTTTTAAGACTTTCTTTTTATGTCTCCTTTTCTTTCCTTTATCTCTATCGATTTATGATATCCATCTTTTCCGTTGTCAAGTAGGCAGTAAGTGTTTTTTTAGATCTAGGTACATGTGACTGATTTGAATACACTAATTAACTTATGTAAAACAAGAAACAGCTGCACCTAATATAGTCTAATGAAATGAGGGCTTTAAACCCGGACACAGCATGACAGGGTCACTAGCCTCTGACGAAGCTGTCCACAGACAGGGAAACGCATTAGGCGGACCTCTCCGATACATTGGATTGTCACTTGGATCCACATTGCACGCATACTGCACCGGAGTGCACACAGTCTCCAGGCTTCCAGCCGGCTCACTGCCGCTATCTCCACAGGACACCTGGTTCTCCCAGCTCAAAGCACCAAGTTGCTCAACCGCAGTGCTGTACAAATCTGGGAGTCCGCTGTCCATATATTTCATTGGAGCTTCAGTCGGACATAGACTGATTAACTGGATAATGCCAGTACTGTGCCTCCCCCCCCCCGCCCCATCGACCAGCGGCCATCCAGCTGATACATATGGGGAGCATTTTCCATCCATTTGGCACTAAGTGACACCTGGACTATCATCATTACCAACCTGCAGGTTAGGTACATATACTTTTCAGTGACGTGCTGGAGCAATCCAGAGTTCCCCTTTTCAGGGACTTTTACCCATCTCAATTTTTTTATCCTTATTTAATTCTACTTATTCATCTTATTTTCATTTATATGCTGTGATTACCCATTTATTTTAGTTTCTTAATATATTCATTTTCATGTACCTTATTGATTTTATCATGTTTTTTATCTATTCACCATCTGGGACATGCAATTTGTTATATGAGGTTGTTACTCATTATTAAATTGATTTAATATATTATCACTGCCTACAATCAAGTGATATCATTACACACACACTGCTACTTCAGCTTTCAATCCCATGATTTACGCTATTATCCTCTTTTTGTTTTTCTACTCTAGTTAGTGACCGTTATGTATTTATAATAGCAGCAGCCATATTTCCAGTTTTTTAATCTACCTTAAACTGTCTACCACATATTCTGGGTGACTAAACAGCGCGGTCACTATATCTATTTTTTTTGGCAAGTACTGTACGTATCTTAGTCAGGTCATAGTCCATGTTCAGGGCAGGCGGATGGCAGAAAGAACAGCCAGTAAACAGGCTGGGAGAACAGAGCATCAGTATAGATCAAAAATATGGGTCGGCAACAGGAATCACGCCGAGCAGAACATGCAAAGCAGGTATCACACAGGTAGCAAGCAATACTGCCAGCACTGAAGTAAAGGATGCAACCTGATTGTAGTGAGGCAACTGAGAGCACAAACCGTGGATGTTGGGCTGGGCTACAGCATTACTGTTTCGAACACAGGACCATAGTGATCTGCAACCTGTGCCACCGCTCAGGGTGCCAGTGTGAAGAGGTGGGGAATTCACTCTCCCAACACCATCCATGTGTGGGATGCCTTGGTAGGCAACCTGCTAAATAGAAAGGCCTTGCCTACTGCGCACTTTATATATCCCCCCGTGTTGTTGTGTGACATCACATGCTCAGGGTGCAGGGAGAAGTGTTCAGGGGGGATGTAGTCAGCTGACTTAAATGCTGACAGCTGAATCCCAGCAAGGGAGTTAAGATAGGCATCGAAATACCGATGCCTAACTTAATCCCGTCGCCGGAACACAGAAGGACGGCTGCCCAAACGAGGTAAGTCCGGGGCGCCCTTCGTGTTAGACGCGGGGGGGGTTAAGTTTAGGTTAGATAGCGGGGTTAGCGTTAGTTTTTTTGGGGGGGAGATTAGGGTTAGGCATCCCTGGGGGGTGTTAGGGTTAGGCACCCCTTGGGGGGTGGGTTAGGGTTAAGCACCACTAGGGGGGTGGGTTAGGGTTAAGCACCACTAGGGGGGCTTTGGGTTAGGCAACACTATGGGGGGGTTAGGGTTACACACTAAGGGGGAGGGTTAGGTTTAGGCACAAAGACGGGGAGGGTTAGGATGCGGGGTGGGTAGGTTTAGGGTTAGGCTACAAGAAGGGACGGTTAGGGGGAGAAGGGGGGAGGGTAAGTATACTTACCCGACCCTTGTTGGGATACCAACCATCGGGATGCCGCTGTCTGTATTGTGACAGCAGGCATCCCGACAGCCGGCATTACATACCGATTCCGTTCAGGACGCCTCTGAGCCTTGCTACGGTGCTGACACTTTATAGCAATTTGCATAGAACCAATACAAATTACAATAAAAAAATAAAAACATAAAAGGCATATTCCTGTAAAGTAGATGTAAAGCAAGTTTAGTATAAAGATAGTCTTCTTTCAGGGAATATATATAGCTTTTCAATTAGACTAAAGGCGTCTAAAGACCAGCTCTGCTACTCCAGAGCTACTTTCCACAATAAATTATTCTTCTTTTACTGCTGGGTCAGTCAGCAATAATCTTTCTGATTACTTAACTAGCAGTGTATGGCGTTTTTGAGTATACTTTATATTAGAATAGTATGATCTACTGTGAAGTAATTATCCATTTGTGTACAAATGAAAGTCATTTACCCCGTGCAATGTTTTTATTAATCGCACACCAGTCATTCTTTTATTATGGCCTTTTCTCTAGTGAGTTGCCTCTTTTCGGCCCCTTCCTAGTTTGCTGCCTATCCCTGGTTATTCTGTTTGGCTAATTCTGTTTTCTTTTTGTTCTGCCTTATATTTGGACCCATGCGTTACCGTTGCTAGCTGAGTCAGAGGCTGTATTTTCGGTGAGAAGCCAGCCTAATGAAGTACTGTATACATGAAACTATAGAGTTACAACAAGTGCACAAAACCTATGAGGAAAGACATGTTCTCCAAATACAGAGGGGATACAAATCGTGACAAACCTGTTGATATATACATATTTTAATGGAAGACTCCAGACAAGCAAATCACTTCCACCGATGAGATACTTACCCACACTGGCACCTCGTCTCGGCCTAGGGCTGTTGTCTGTAATAGGACTGAACAAGCAGCTGATAAGTATCTCTTGTACTGCAGTGCTGGAACTTACATTTTCTATGACTAAATGGACAAAAAATGTGGGTCAGAGGTCACATTTAAAAGAACAATTAATTTCCTGGAAAGCAGTGCTGTAATTATCACTCTTTGCAGAATAACTATACCTTTGCATACAACTTTGGAACATAATGGAAAAAAAATAAAAATTGTCCATATAGAGGAGTTCATGTTGCAAATGTGTATATAGATGGTTTAGAGCAGGGGTTCCCAACTACGGTCCTCAAGGCACACTAACAGTCCAGGTTTTAAGGATAGTCATACTTGTGCACAGGTGACTTAATCAGTACCTCAGTTATTTTGATTTAACCACCTGTGCTCAAGCATGATATCACTAAAGCCAGGACTGTTAGTGTGCCTTGAGGACTGTGGTTGGGAATCACTGGCTTGGAGAAGCAGTGGTGTATGCAACATGGGTTGACCTAAGAGCGTTATCAGGTAGGACTCATGGAGGACAGACTACCATGGTGTCCAGTCAGAAGGTCGTCAGTAACCACGTTGATATTCAAAATGTAGACATCGTAATGTTGACATGGCTCAACAATGCCAACCAGCATGATCTCAACATTCTCAGAATATCAACATGTTCACAATATCAACATCCAAAAGGTCGCCATGTGAAATGTTGACATTCTGAGGATGCAGATGGATAGGGTTAAGCACCACCAGGAGGCTTAAGGTTAGACTGCACTTTTAGGTTGGAGTTAGGTTGTGGGTGGGTGGGGGGGTGGGGAGGGAGGTTAGACACTTGGGGGAGGGTTAGGGTGAGAGATTAGGTATAGAAGGTAGAATATTAACCGGAACGCCACTGCTGAGACGTGGCTGCACACGTGACTGCTGGGACCCAGAAGAAGATGCTGGAGCCGCCTCTGCCGCCAGGAGAAGGTAAGACACCACTACACCACTAGTTCATCTTGTCCACAAATCATCCGTGTAGGCAGGATGAATGTTGACAGTTCAAACATATCGACATTCTCATGTCGACCTGATGGGTGCTGACTTAATAAATGTCAACCAATCATACCACACTCTACCAGCACACCCATGCAAGAAGAACAGGTTTCACTTAAAAATATATTTGCCCTTTTATCTCCACGTGGCATAAACTATGGCCTACCAATTTATATCACAGGAAAATCTGGGTTCGAATTCAAAGGCTTATCCAAGGTAATCTTAAACTATCAACATAAATATACCTGTTACAATACAATAATAGAACTTTCCGTTTTTTGGGGTTTTTTTGCTTTGAAATATTGTTTGAATTGTCTTTTATTAGGCTTATAGACAGGAGATGTTAGGCCTGAATCACAGTTGCATTCAAGAATTGTGAATACAGAGACGTATGTATCTCAGCCGCATCTCCACTTCTGAGTGACTGGGTGGGAGGAAGCTGGAAGCTGGACTAAATCCAGGTATACACCAGGTGATATGTCCCCGATCCGGCAGATCGGACCGATGTGTTATCCATGTCGGCATTTATCATTCTCACTTGTAGCTTCCTCTTCTTTTATCCCCAGCCTCTCCCCTATCTCTTCCCTGTCTCTTCCCCATGAGGACATGGCCCTTTTTCAGGTGCATTATCTTATGTCACTATTTTAAAAATGGGGGGGGCGCCAATGCTCTCTCTGGCACAGGGCACCAAAAAGTCTAGTCATGGCTCTGGATCATTGCATCGTGCGTCGGCCGGGTACACACACCATCTAGTGTGTACACGGCATTAGTGTTCTGAGGGTGTGCCATGTGCGGGTTGTGCATACTCAGAGAGCCATCTTATTTCCGGCAGTTCTCTGGCATCAGGCACGGGGCTGGTGAAAATATGCGCTGATAGCGATGATGGCTTCTTTCACGTATTTCTGGGCTGGGAGTTTAAGAACACTATTGGACGAATGAATCCGACAATCCACTACCCATAGACTAAAGACGGAACCATTTCCCCTTCTTTCACAAGCAGATAGATGGAGGGGGTGCAGCCACTTAGATCATACATGCCTACTCTCCCTGAAGTCGCGGCGAGGCTCCCGATTTTTTGGGTAACCCCTCTCATCCCCGGTAGAGTAGGCACTTCTCCCGCATTCCTGCCCACTTCCTAATCGCGGCAATTTACCGCGAGGGGACGGGGCTTAATGGCTCGAAACGTCATGCCCCACCCCCCATCACCGCCCACCTGCTTCTCAAGTATGTAAGATCTGTATTTATTCGGCCGCACTTGTAGCTGACCGGCCTGCAACTTTGAATCAGGATTGCAATCTCATCTTTATTTTAAATATATTTAATTGTAAAAGATGCCAATGACTGTTGTACATTTTAAGTTGTAGTCATATAATTCTGTCTGTATTTTGTCATAACACGCGTCTCCTTCCTTGTCATGTCACTTCACTGCAACAACTTAGTTAGGGAAGTGATAGGGATTCAGCTGGATTAGTGTTCCCTTTCTCATATACACCCTTCATCCTTTCTCAACTGTTAATGTAAACAAAATTACAGGATTGAAATATCTGAAGATTTTCCTAGACCTGAAACACGAAAAAATGTACCAAGGTTTGAGCCCTCTGGTCAGACTGTTACTACACTAATCTGATAATTTCCCAACACTTGTGTTTGTATGAAGCATCTAATTGTTCTTTTATAATATTCAACTACCTTAACCCGGGAACTCTGTACAGGAAGACAACATAAATGTACAATATCAATGTGACTAAAATCCATGAAGAAATGTCTTTACTACACCTGCGTACAGACTTTTTTTTCTGAGCTGAATTACTCTGTGCCACGGGTAATATCCTAATGCTGTCACTGGCAATAGGCTGTTCTAGCCCTGGCCACTAATACCTCTTTTACACCAAACTGTCGGGTTTGATTCAGGAGTTGAAACACTGTTCCAATCCGGGTCAGACCCGGCACAGAACCCTTTCATATTGCGGCACCAACCGAGGTTATTCACACCGGAGCCGAGCCTGCTGTGACTGGGCTTTTCCGGCATTGCAGTGGACCCTTGGAGATGATTTCATCTCCAAGCGCCACTGAAACCAGCCAATTGGGCAGCATGTGGCACGATCTGGGTCATCGTGACCCGGATCGCGCCACTTATACCGCATGGTGACACGGGAACAACCCGTGGACAACCCTGCAAAATACCCAAGTTGGATCCCCGGGTCCCTGGACTGGGGTGGATCCATTTACACTGACAAAAATACTGGGTTGATGCGCATCAACCCGGGATTTTTATGTCGGTGTAAAAGGGGTACTAGCCACCAGTTTTGTAGAATGAACACTACAAAGGTAATTTACTAGCTACAATATACGGGCCAGATTCAGATATGTACACAAAGCAGATATTTATGCAGATGAGCAATTATCGGCTGACTGTGCGGAATCGGTAAGAATGAAAATCAAGATCCCGATGCCAGCAGGCCGCACAGCAGAGATCCCAACGGAGGTGAGTAAAAGTACCTAACCCTCCCCTCTCCCCCCCAACTTTCCTTTAGGGGTGCCTAACCCTAACCTTCCCCCTGGGGTGCCTAAGCCTAACCCCCCCTCCCCGCACCCTAAACCTAACCCTCCCGGGGGGGTGCCTGACCCTAACCTTCCCCTGGGGGTGCCTAACCCTAACCCCCCTACCCCTAGCCTAACCCTCCCGTGGGGTGCCTAACCCCAAATCCCCCCGGGGTGCCCTAAATCTAACCCTCCGCTCGGCTATGAGGACGCTCGGGGCCTACTTACCTCTTTCAGTCCTGCGTAGTTCTGGATTCCGGCATCAGGATTATGATAGGCGTTGGTATTTCAACGCCTATCAATAATCCCTAGCCGGCATTCTGCCGTCGGGATTGTGACATGACTGAATCCGGACTGTGCATATGTCTTAGCCGCAATGCGCGTGCACCGATTGAATTGCGGATTTATTCGCAAGTGACTGACAGAGGCCGTTTTGCGAGACGTGACAGGGAGTGATGGCAAAAAAAAAGCGAGCGCCTCGTGACCATTTTCAGGCCGGGTTTGTATTTGCGCAAATGTGCCTAATGGTCCTCTTCTTGCATACCTAACAGCACGCCCACTGGACTGCTCCGTATAAAATGTCTGTGCAAACATGTGACTGATTGAAAGAGTACAAACTACAAATTAAAGCCCAACCCCCTTCAACTGCAACCCTTCCTTTATTCCTAAAATACTACTCAATTTAGCCTTAGCTAGATCTTAAACTCATCATGAGAGTGACATCAGGGTAGTCTTTATCAGGGCCGTGGCATGGTGATAATGCATCCTGTACCAGCCAGCCCCACAATCATGTAACATATTGATGGAGAGGACATCAATTAATGGGGCCAAGCTCCATAAAGTTAAGCTTTTATTCTGATTTCGGTAAATCAGCCAAAACTGCAGTCCCCAACACATTGCAAATGATGCGATATCCTGCGTTAGTCATTTCCTACTCAGCAACTATACTTATGACCTCCCCTTTACATTGTCATCAGGACTGGGTGCAGGACCAGGAACCCCACACCCAAAATGGGAAGAGAGAGGCCACAAGCCTGACCCGAGAAGCAATCACCAGATACTGGGTTTGGTGAACACTTGCCTACCCTCCAGATTCAACCGGGAGCCTCCCAAAAATCGGGTCCCGTACCCGGCACCCCGGAAAGTCAGGCAAGCCTCCCAGCCCCCAACCACCCCCCGCGATTCCACGATAAACCCCGGCAGCAGGGGCTTCCAGTGAAGCGATTCGCGCTGAATCGCGTCATCGTGGCTCCGCCTCCTGCTTCACATTGCGGTTAATCGCGGCATTGTGAAAAGGGGGCGTGGACACGATTACGCTATCATACGGCACCGCCCTACGCACCGCCCCCTTTTGCCACGACACGCCCTCCCCTGTGAAAGACCGACAGCTCCCTCCCGGAAGGAGGGAGCTAAAAGTCCGTAAGTATGGTCTGGTGGTCCCTTACAGTGTCATATTGAAGGGTCTGGAATGATGTTGTCTTGTATGCCCCAAATATGAAAAAGCCACCTTAAATCTACTGTACATGCGTCAAACATGAACATATAGATACTTTCACATCAGGGGCAAATGCAGGATTTCTAGAGGGGGGTTTCCATATGCTTCATTTTATAGTGTGGCCAACCCATGTAGAGCGCGTAATGAGCACTTAACAAGCTATAGGGGGTCTATTTACAAAGCTTTATCAGGAGATAAAGTGAACGGAGGTAAGGTACCAGCCAATCAGCTCCTCTAACTGCCATGTCACAGGCTGTGTTTGAAAAATGACAGTTAGGAGCTGATTGAGACCCCTTAAGCTGCATACACACGGGACAATTTGCTCCATGAGCGACATAGTCCAGTGTGTCCCCGGCAGGGGTGTGCTCAGTGTCGTGAACGACACTGGCAGAAACACTGAACGATATCAAGAATGATTTGGTTCAGTGCCGGGCTCCCTCCCTCATCCCCGAACATGCTACAACCTGGACAGGAGGTTCGGGCGATGAACGGCAACGGCCAACGACCAGCGGTAGCACGCATTGGTCGTTATCGCTCATCGTTTTGGGGCAGAAACTGAACAATATTTTGGACGACTGAACGATAACGATATCGTTATCGTTCCATCGTCCAAAATATCGCTGCGTGTATACGCACCTTTAGTCTGGTCTGGTGCACTAATAGTGTGTTCAGTTCCACACAGTTCCTTATACTGCATGTTGTCTCTCTAGTCTAGTGAAAGCATATTATACAATATAGCTATTGTGGTTATGATTTCAGCCACTGGCCTGGAGGGGAGTTTCTGGGCAACTGGAACCCCCCCCCTTCTGCGTTTGCCTATGTACATGGACATAAATTATTATTTAGATACCAATGTATTTTCCGTGAAAGCGTTTCTGGAAGGACTTGTAAGTGACATTACATTTCCCGTACAATAAAAGGAAAGAAAGGTGTTAAGTTGCTAGGAAGCTATTTTAATTGGCTCAACCCATCTTAAAACCTCTTTAAACTGATTGAAATGTTTCTATTTGTATTTTATTTTCTTTCCTGAGGCTTAATGTGTGTGTGAATAGCATAACATTTATAAAGTATGTTAAGACTACATCTAATCTGGCAGTTTAAACATGCCACAACCCAGGCAGGATGCACAGCACATAACTTCGACCCTTGCTGAAGAAGCTAAACCTGACATCAATAGGTGACAATAAATCAAAGCTAAAATCTGGCTATTACTTCTCCTTTATTTAAATATATTCGCCCCTGGAATTATCCCTGTTTTTCAATATTTACCAACTGCACAATAATATTCCCTGTTTTTCTGCATGCCAGGTACAAGTTTTACCATCTCTTTTCAATATCTGCACTTTATTACCTGTTGAAGAGGAGTAATTAAAACAGGGGTGGGGAAACTTTCTTCTGACAAGGGCCATTTTGATTTATATAACACTATTCGCGGGCCTGATGCAGTCCACTCCCCCTCCGTGTGATGTCACATAGGGGCTGGGCAACAATTGCCGGTGATTACTGCAATGCCCGGAGCATCCAGGGAGCTGTAAGGGTAGCGGTGTAACCATCTGAAGCATCCTAAGGCGGCATTGCTGCATAGATTCTGGCTGCAGGGTGCCATTCTAAGCACCCTACTAGCCAGATGATGCTAGCCAAAAAAAGCTCAGAAGGCCAGACCAAATGATTCCGGGGGCCTTATACTGCCCCAGGGCCTGAGGTTCCCCATCCCTGATTTAAAAGAACAACTAGAAGGGGCAAAACTACTTTGCTAGATTACACTGTTCAGTTTGCACATTTGTACCATACATGCCTACCCTCCGGGGAGTCGCGGGAAGCTCAAGATTTTTTCGGGTAACCCCCTCGCACCTCCCCGAAAGAGTAGGCATATTTCCCTCATTCCGCCTACTTCCTAGTGAATTGGGCAGGATGGGGAGATTTTCCGAGATGTTTGCAGGGCCGTATGGAGGGGGTGGGGCTAAATTGCATGAATTACGTCATATAGCCCCATCGCCTCCTCGCGGACCCGCAAATTGCGGGGTTTTCTTGTGAAGGGGTGGGGCCTAATGCCGACTATTGTCTGGCCCCGCCCCCGAAGATGAGAAAAGCAGCTGCTCCCGGAAAGGTCCCCTGTTAAGTATGATTTGTACATGTGTGCAAAGGAGTATCTATAATGGGGGCAGGGTGCACACAGGCTCCTAGATCCAGGTGAGCCCACACAGCAAAGCCTGCACCTATATATATTGTTATACATACCGCTCCGCAGTCTCCAGAGTGCTGCTCTGCTCTGCAGCACTAGGCCGGCGCTTCAGAGCAGTGAGAATCACTGGGAAACGCGTCCATTTTCTCAGTGACTTGCGCATGCGCAGTAGCGATGTCCCTGGGAATAAGGTGTGAGCAGCAAGCCAGAAACTACTGCGCTGCCAAAGAGGAGGGGGCTCCGTACTGAGGGCCTGATTCAGGGCTGAACGCAATGGCGATTACGTACACAGATCAAGCGATTGTTTACTATTGCGCATGTGTATAAGCATGAATATAAGCCGCACTGCACATGTGCAGCGATCGCAATGCGATTACGGACGCACATCGGAATACATGTGTGATGCTTCGGAAGTTAGTACAGTAATGATGCACAACTAGCACCAGGTTCAGGTGTGTTCAGTATGCTTCGGTGGCCGATTTCTCCGTAGCTAAGATAGTACACACCGCGACAGAGAGGCGAGCCTAATAATATCCCCTTTTGCAGACACAGTGACCAGTCAGGAAGGAAGGTACAACGTAGTTTTATTTTTACAAGTGAGTGAATAACAGCAGTATAAAATGTACCATGGACAGAATACAAAGGGCTCTATTTACTACAATCCGCATATTGAATGCGGATTGTAGTGTGATATTACCGAGTGAATTCGCATTGCGAATTCAGGTAATATCACAGGGATTTACTATAAATCCCTTGCAGGGACAGAGCTTGCGATAAAGCTCTGTCCCTGCGGATCCCATCCGCACTCTAGTCGCGGTATTTTCGGAAAAAACACAGCGACTAAGAGCACGCGCATGCGCCAACCGACCACCGCTACTACCCCCCCACCGACGCTAAGCCCCGCCCCCCGGCGCTAAGCCCCGCCCCCCGCGATCGCTGACCCCCGCTACCCCCCCTTCCCTACCCGCGACCCCCCCTCCCTTCATTACACTTACCTGCATCCTCCTGGCCTCCGGTGATCTTCTCTGGGCTTCCCGATCAGGTGATCTCCCATACTGCACTGGGGCCCGATCACCTGATGACCGGGCCCCAGTGCACTGTGGGAGACCAGCTGACCGGAGAGGTGCCATCACCGGAGGCCCGATCACCGGTCCCTGGATTCAGGTAAGTGAAAAAAAAAATGTTTAATTTTTTTTTTTTTTTTTTTACAGCAATCAGCTTGTGGTCTCTTTAGACCACACAGCTGATTACTGGTACCGGCTCCCGCCTCTGCTCTCCCCGTTAGAGCAGAGTGGGAGCCCGGTAACCGGGGGAGACCCTGGATAACGCCACCTCCAGGTGGCGTTATTATCACAGGGCTTCCCCCGGTATTTTTTTGCAATTTATTTTTAGTAACTTGCACACATATCACATTTCCCATTACAATTATGGGAAATGCGATCTGCTTTACTAAAAATAAGTGATACTAGGGGTTGGAGTAGAATTTTACTAATTCTACTCCAATTGCCCTGTAATAAATACAGGTGAAACTAAAATAATGTGAAAAGGGTGTGAAAACACCCTTTTTCACTTTATTTTAGTAAAAATAATGTTAATAAATAGAGCCCAAAGTCACAGTTTTCAATATCAATGTAATTACTTAAAACGTCCCTGTCCTCTACCGGTGACCCCAGCTGGCAAGTAAAGGTCAACAACAGGAAACACAGTTGTTACAAAACCCTTTTTTAAGAAGTGAGGAATCCTGGGAATACACAAACTTTGCTGGACTTAGCAGTTCACCAGCAGAACGTAGCAATTAAAAACAGTCCTTGCTAATACTTGAGCCTATGCTGGGAAAATAGATAAACACATAGGCTATGCTGAAAGCAGTAGTTCACCGGCAATAGTTTAAACACAGTCTTTGAGCCTTGAGAAAATAGGGACAACACTGAGGCTATGCTGATAGCAGTAGTTCACCAGCAACTTGCAATAATGTAAACATAGTCTTTTAGCCTGGAAAAAAAAGGGATAACAATTAGGGGTGAGCGGGTTCGGATTTCTGAAATCCGAACCCCCCCGAGCCCCCCCGATCCGAGTCCGATCCGAGTCAGGCTCGACTTTTCCCGCCTGACTCGGATTCTGAAATCGAGGCAAAACGTCATCTTCCCGCCTTCCGAGTCTCGCGGGTTTTGGATCCTATATAAGGTACCCACGTCGGCGCCATTTTCTCACTCGGCTGTGGACAGTGAAGAGGGAGGGTGGGAGTTAGGGCTGTGTAGTGTAGTGTAGTGTAGTGCTGCTGTTGTCCACTACTTCAAAGTCCATAGGGGCTGGCTGTGTTGTGCTGTGCTGCTGTTGTTAATAGGGGCTGTGTCCACTACTTCAAAGTCCATAGGGGCTGGCTGGACTGTGTTGTGCAGTCAGTTCTCCATAGGGGCTGTGTCCACTCCAAAGTCCTGTTCAGTGTCCCAGTCCTAAAGAGGTGCTGTAGTGTTGTTCAGGGGGTGCTCTGTCCATCAGGGGTGCTCCCCCCAAGTGCTAAAAAAATAATATATTTTCTGTGTTTGTGAATTGTGTGCGCAGTAGCCGCACGTGCATCAACAAAGTAGTGCCAAGCGTGCGCCTGTGTCATAAGTAAAGGGCCGGCTGGCTTGACCGTTAAAGGGTGCTGTAACCCCCGAAAGTACACTCCAGTCCAAACCAAAAAAAAATTATTTTCTGTGTTTGTGAATTGTGTGCGCAGTAGCCGCACGTGCATCAACAAAGTAGTGCCAAGCGTGCGCCTGTGTCATAAGTAAAGGGCCGGCTGGCTTGACCGTTAAGGGTGCTGTAACCCCCGAAAGTACACTCCAGTCCAAACCAAAAAAAAAATTATTTTCTGTGTTTGTGAATTGTGTGCGCAGTAGCCGCACGTGCATCAACAAAGTAGTGCCAAGCGTGCGCCTGTGTCATAAGTAAAGGGCCGGCTGGCTTGACCGTTAAAGGGTGCTGTAACCCCCAAAGTACACTCCAGTCCAAACCAAAAAAAAAATTATTTTCTGTGTTTGTGAATTGTGTGCGCAGTAGCCGCATGTGCATCAACAAAGTAGTGCCAAGCGTGCGCCTGTGTCATAAGTAAAGGGCCAGCTGGCTTGACCGTTAAAGGGTGCTGTAACCCCCAAAGTACACTCCAGTCCAAACCAAAAAAAAATTTATTTTCTGTGTTTGTGAATTGTGTGCGCAGTAGCCGCACGTGCATCAACAAAGTAGTGCCAAGCGTGCGCCTGTGTCATAAGTAAAGGGCCGGCTGGCTTGACCGTTAAAGGGTGCTGTAACCCCCGAAAGTACACTCCAGTCCAAACCAAAAAAAAAATTATTTTCTGTGTTTGTGAATTGTGTGCGCAGTAGCCGCACTGCATCAACAAAGTAGTGCCAAGCGTGCGCCTGTGTCATAAGTAAAGGGCCGGCTGGCTTGACCGTTAAAGGGTGCTGTAACCCCCAAAGTACACTCCAGTCCAAACCGAAAAAAAATTATTTTCTGTGTTTGTGAATTGTGTGCGCAGTAGCCGCACGTGCATCAACAAAGTAGTGCCAAGCGTGCGCCTGTGTCATAAGTAAAGGGCCGGCTGGCTTGACCGTTAAAGGGTGCTGTAACCCCCGAAAGTACACTCCAGTCCAAACCAAAAAAAAAAATATTTTCTGTGTTTGTGAATTGTGTGCGCAGTAGCCGCACGTGCATCAACAAAGTAGTGCCAAGCGTGCGCCTGTGTCATAAGTAAAGGGCCGGCTGGCTTGACCGTTAAAGGGTTCTGTAACCCCCAAAGTACACTCCAAACCAAAAAAATATATATTTTCTGTGTTTGTGACTTGTGTGCACTGTGGCTGCACGTGCATCAACAAAGGAGCAGCGCCAAGCGTGCGCCTGTGTCCCATAAGTAAAGAGCTGGCTGGCTCATTTCTTAAAGGGTGGTGTAACCCACAAAGTGCACTACTCTCCAGCAAAAATAAAAAAATATTTTCTGTGTTTGTGTGCGCTTTAGCCGCACGTATATATATCAATATAACATAAATGGAGGACCAAACTTTCTCTGATAAAAATAAAATAGGGAAAGATCAAGAACCACTTCCTACTAGTGCTGTTGCTGCTGCTGGGAGTTGTTCATCATCCCAGAGAGGAAGTAGGAACATCACTACTTTTACTAAACAATTGACCCTCCAACAGTCCCTAGCGATGAGGATGAAGTACGACAGCAGTCATCCTGAAGCAAAACGTATAACTGAGGCCTTGACTGCTATGTTGGTGTTAGACGTGCGTCCGGTATCCGACATTAGTGCAGTGGGATTTAGACAATTGATGGAGGTAGTGTGTCCTCGGTTCCAAATCCCGTCTAGATTCCACCTGCATCCTCAAAGCAGCAGCGACAAGCGTGCGTCTGTCTGTTAAAGGGTGGTGACACCCTCAAAGTGTGCTACACAAACAATAAAAATATTCTTCTTTTTTCTGTCTTTGTGAATTGTGTGGGCTGTAGCCGCACCTGCATCCTTAAAGCAGCAGCGACAATCGTGCGTCTGTCTGTTAAAGGGTGGTGACACCCTCAAAGTGTGCTACACAAACAATTAAAATATTGTTCTTTTTTCTGTCTTTGTGAATTGTGTGGGCTGTAGCCGCACCTGCATCCTTAAAGCAGCTGCGACAAGCGTGCGTCTGTCTGTTAAAGGGTGGTGACACCCTCAAAGTGTGCTACACAAACAATTAAAATATTGTTCTTTTTTTTTCGGTCTTTGTGAAATGTGTGGGCTGTAGCCGCACCTGCATCCTTAAAGCAGCAGCGACAAGCGTGCGTGCGTCTGTCTGTTAAAGGGTGGTGACACCCTCAAAGTGTGCTACACAAACAATAAAAATATTCTTCTTCTTTTATCTGTCTATGTGAATTGTGTGGGCTGTAGCCGCACCTGCATCCTTAAAGCAGCAGCGACAAGCGTGCGTCTGTCTGTTAAAGGGTGGTGACACCCTCAAAGTGTTCTACACAAACAATTAAAATATTGTTCTTTTTTTTCGGTCTTTGTGAAATGTGTGGGCTGTAGCCGCACCTGCATCCTTAAAGCAGCAGCGACAAGCGTGCGTCTGTCTGTTAAAGGGTGGTGTAACTCTCAAAGTGCTCCAAAAAATAAAAAACTATTTTTTTTATGTGTTTGTGACTTGTGTGCGATGTAGCCGCACTTGCATCCTCAAAGCAGCAGCGACAAGCGTGCGTCTGTCTGTTAAAGGGTGGTGACACCCTCAAAGTGTGCTACACAAACAATAAAAATATTCTTCTTTTCTCTGTCTTTGTGAATTGTGTGGGCTGTAGCCGCACCTGCATCCTTAAAGCAGCAGCGACAAGCGTGCGTCTGTCTGTTAAAGGGTGGTGACACCCTCAAAGTGTACTACACAAACAATTAAAATATTGTTCTTTTTTTTTCGGTCTTTGTGAAATGTGTGGGCTGTAGCCGCACCTGCATCCTTAAAGCAGCAGCGACAAGCGTGCGTCTGTCTGTTAAAGGGTGGTGACACCCTCAAAGTGTGCTACACAAAGAATAAAAATATTCTTCTTCTTTTTTCTGTCTTTGTGAATTGTGTGGGCTGTAGCCGCACTTGCATCCTCAAAGCAGCAGCGACAAGCGTGCGTCTGTCTGTTAGAGGGTGGTGTAACCCTCAAAGTGTGCTCCACAAACAATAAAAATATTCTTTTTTTTTTTCTGTCTTTGTGAATTGTGTGGGCTGTAGCCGCACTTGAATCCTCAAAGCAGCAGCGACAAGCGTGCGTCTGTCTGTTAAAGGATTACATCGGTGACAGCATCCAAGTAGGCATGTCAGACAGTCCGTACCTGTACTGGCAGGAAAAAGAAGCAATTTGGAGGTCCCTGTACAAACTGGCTCTATTTTACCTGAGTTGCCCCCCCTCCAGTGTGTACTCCGAAAGAGTGTTTAGTGCAGCCGGGAACCTTGTTAGCGAAAGGCGTAGGAGGTTGCTTCCACAAAATGTGGAGAAGATGATGTTCATAAAATGAATGATCAACTCTTCCAGGGAGACCAGCCTCCAGAACGTACAGAGGGACCTGTGGTTCCAGCAGGGACGAATTAATACTCTGTGAGGATGAGGATGTACATAACACTGAAGAGGGTGAGGAATCTGTGGATGAGGAGGATGAGGACGACTTCTTGCCTCCGTAGAGCCAGTTTGTGCAGGGACAGATTAATTGCCAGCTTGTTTTGTGGGGGCCCAAACGAACCAATCATTTCAGCCACAGTTGTGTGGCAGACCCTGGCGCTGAAATGATTGGTTTGTTAAAGTGTGCATGTCCTGTTTATACAACATAAGGGTGGGTGGGAGGGCCCAAGGACAATTCCATCTTGCACCTCTTTTTTTTCTTTGCATTATGTACAGTTTGGGGCCTAGTTTTTCAGTGCCATCCTGTCTGCCACTGCAGTTTCACGCCTAGATGGGTCACGTGTTTGTGCCGCCCACTCGTGTCGCTTAGCATAGTCATCCAGCTACCTCGGTGCAACCTTTTGGACATAAAAACACTATTGTGAGGTGTGAGGTATTCAGAATAGACTGGAAATGAGTGGTAATTAAGGTTATTGAGGTTAATAATAGCATAGGAGCAGAAAAACCTACAAATTCTGTGATTTTAGCTGTTTTTATGCTTTTTTTCAAAAAAATACAGATCCAAAACACAAAACCCAGAACCCAAAACACGGAAGGGTGGTTTTGGCAAAACCAATCCAGATCCAAAACACGAAGAAAGATCCAGATCCAAAACCAAAACACAAAACACGAAAAGTGGCCGGTGCACACCCCTAATAACAATCTACCTAAATGCCTATGCCACAAATTATTACCACCCGAATTGCCAGCCAGGGGTTACACAGGGTTAAGCAAACATTAGATAAACATTGCACCACAGAAATTAACAAGGTAGATGCGTCACAGTAAAATACACAGTATTTTGAGAAATGTCAGCATACAAATTAGGCACTGGCAAGAATGAATATACATTACATTAGAATATTGAAAACCAGCAATGCACCATCACAGTACAGCAAACATTTAGCACTTGACTGACATTAGGCCCAGAGACAGTTGCAAACCTATACATGCATAAATAGAAAAGATGCCTCAGTGGGCATAGATGTACAAGTAAACAAAATAAAACTTTAGCAATGAGACATTTGCATTTACACCAATACCAGCGAATACATATACATTACATGGCAAGAAAACAGCATTTACAGTAATCACAATTGCATCAGACATGAGCTGACACAATAACCCAAATCACGTCCCCTTCCAGCATGAACTGGAGGTTCACAAGAAAGATAAAACACCAAATAAACAACGAATATGTGAAAGGGGGTATCCTATCCCTTACTTCCCCCCTTATTTCAACACCTTAGCTAATTTAAATGAACAGTTTAAACAGAATCTCACTTGTTACTAGCTTCCTAAGATAGCTCAGATTTAACTGGAGCTGTAAAGGAACTGGACCCGTGACTAACTAAGAGCCCCTTCCCAAAGCTGCTCAGAGGCAGCTCTACACTACAGTGGGGAGTATTGCTAGATGAATCACTTAGGAGGGGAAAGAGAGGGACAGTCATCAGTTCTCACCCCACACTGCGGCTATTCAGCCTCCGATATCCAGTGGAGCTCCGGGATGCAAAGCAGCGCACCAGAGCTCCGCCCGCCGGACTCCGAGCAGGCAGGTGGGTGAGTGCGTTGCAGCTCCTATTCCAGAGCTCTTTACGACAGAACAGGCTATACTCCCGGGGTCCTTGTGCTCCTCTCTGGGGTTGTCCTATCTTCTGCCTGTGCAGGGGCCGGCAGTGTCTTCATCACTCACGGGACCTTTTCCTCGGCTGGGGGGGCTTCACACACGGCGATGGGGCGACAAGTCCTTCTTCAGGGTAACTCCTGTCCCTCCCAGGAGCCAGTATATTCAGCCTCAGGCTCCCTCAGGGATGCAGGCACTTCTCTGGGCAGCCGGCAGCTGAATGGGGCCTCTCTCCTCTGGAGTCTTGCAGGGAGCTGCCAGGCACAGGTGATGATTAGAATAGGGAGAAACAACAGGGGTAGGCTCAGCGGGGTTCTTTAGCCTTCAGGGTGTGTATAATTACACCTCAGGAACATATAGGGACTTGGTTACGCAATCCAGTGGGGTACTCCTCTTCTGCTACGGAGTACAGTATTTATAATTCACGGTAAGGCACTTGTAGGGGCTTGGTATAACACTTCAGTGGGGTACTCCTCTCTGCTACAGAGTACAGTAATTGTAATCCAGGGCAACCAAGGGGTGAACACGCTCTCCCCATATTCCACAGATCCAAGGGCACGCCACAGAAAGGCCCTCACACCACACTCCCTCTACTCAGGGCTCGCTCTTTTAAAACCTTCACATCTCTCTCCTCCCTGTCGGTTCGGCTTCTATGAGTGGACAGAGGACCCCCAGCAATAGGACACCTACAAGGATCTCTGCCTGGACACCCAGGCTACCAATGAGTGGGGCAGGATCTTCCCGCAAAAATGGGTTACTGACCAAGGGACATTTTCTTCCTCCCCGTTTGCACATGCTCAGTGGGGTTCAGGGAGAGCAGGGACAGTAAGAGTTCACTATACTTGCCTATGGGGCCGATCAGGGCCGTAGCTAGGGTAGTGCGGCCGGTGCCATCGCACAGGGCACCACAGGTCAGGGGGTGCTGTTTTTGCCTGTCAGATTTCTTTTTATTATCATTCTTGCTTGTAGCTTCCTCTTATTTCATCCCAGCATCTCCTGGCCTCTCCTATCTCTTCCCTGGCCCTACCCCATGAAGCCATGGCCCTTTTTTGGGTGCATTATATCCCTTTCAAAAATGAGGGGGTGCCAATGCTCTTTCTGGCACAGGGCACCAATAAGTCTAGTTACGGCTCTGGGGCCAATAGTACTGTATAGTCTTATGTAAAAAAAAAAAAACTCCCAGGGACTACAGAACACCTGAGTGTCTTCCTAATTTACTAAGGGGTAGCCCCATAACTATGGGGGTACCACACATGGCACAGTGACAGGTACAAACAACACGAATATCCCAAGCGCTAATGATAAGCAATAGAAAATCGCTAAATATCAATAAATAAAAATAAATAAACTTATGGCAACAGAAGAGAAAATGTGCTTGTGACGGCACACCAAAAAAGCACCTGTAAAACAGATGCAATACAGAACACTAATATAATCCTCTGCGCTAATTAAATAAGTAAAGAAAACATGGCTAGAAAGAAATATATTTTAACATAATCATTTTATATTAAACAAGCTTGTATATACACAAAATTGACCAGTCAAGACATATCTACGAAATACATACACAATTAATATTCAATAAAAATAACAACAGTATATCAAAATAATAAAAACAATATTTAAATTGTAGGGAGTATCAATTTGTACTCCTAATATATCTAAAGGAGGTGGATCCTGAATAATCTGGTATATACCAGCCTAAAAGATGCTAAGGGCCGTATTCAATTTGAGGCGTTAAGTCCGGATTCGCGGTAATTTACCGCCAATGACGTCATTATCGCCTGTTTTAGTTTGATCCCATATTCAATTTGAAAGACTTTCCGCCTAGGCATTAAGTGAATGCAATGTAATAGGCGGTAAAGTATCGCCTATGAATGGCAGGCGTTAAAAAGTGCAGAATTGGGGTTTTGGGGTGCAACATTTCGGGAACCCCCGTGCAGCCTTCAGACAGTCCCACAAAGGTAATCTGTGTCAAAAAAAAAAAAAAAAAATTAAGGGCACCCCAAAAATGTACTTTGAAAAAGGGGGTTAAAAAAAAAAAGTTGGAGTACAAACTTAAAAAATAGCGAACTTGACTCTGGGGGGGGGGGTCCCCAAGTATGCCCCAAGTGTTTTTTTGATTGCAGGTGTTTGAAGCAGGTGGGTTTTTCCCGATTTTTTAAGTGACTTTAGCAACTTTAAAATATGCTGAACCCCATTTTCAAGTACCCCAAATTTGATGGACATAGTTGTTTTGCCCTAAAAAAACTTCTAAATGCTCTTCTGCATCACCTTATTCAAAGCCGCATTTACGACACCTGCCACGGTTATTAGAAACCCCGACTTCCTTCAGTAGTTAAAAATGGGGGTACCCATAGTGATCCCCCATGTCTGGACATCTTTAGGGGGTCCAAGGATTATTTCCCGAAAATTCCCGTTTTTACCGCCGATCCAAGTATCGCTGGGTCTCGTTTTCGCCTAGTTTCAAATTGAATACGGGGATACGCGTGCGATACTTTAACGCCTGGGAAACAGGCGAAGGCAGCGTTAAGTCCGGGCTGCGTTAAGTTAACGCGGCTCGGCTCAAATTGAATACGGGCCTTAGTTGTAACAATCCACATCATATCCAGCAATATATTCAATGTCCCATTCAAATTCCACGTTACTCAGTAGTATACCTCTGTATACCATATATAATTTTGGCAGAATGAGCAAGTTCCAAGCAAGATCTCATCTGTTCATAGGAGACATGGGAGAGGTATATAGAAGTCACTTCTCCGGCAAGAGATATCAGGCGACAGCTGTATGTGTCACTAGTAGTAACCGCACAGAGCGGACGTAAGTATAGTAGAGGGAGGCAATTCTCCAGCGGGAGGATTACAGGCCGCGACTACCTTGCAAGTAATAGTGTCCTGTAGATCGCGTCTGTATCCCCGTCTCTACCTCGATAGCGTAAAATCGTCCGGCTGTGTGGTGCAGCGTCCGTCTCTCCGAGTCTCCTGGGGTGTAGGCAGGTAACCACAAGTATCAAACGGGTCCAGTATCCAGGCCCTTATTTAATTAGCGCAGAGGATTATATTACAGTGACAGGTAGTCAGCATTTGGGGGTGGTGACAGGGGTGTGGTCAGAAAATAACACAGGCGTTTTTGTCCGTTTAAATACTGTTACATGGGCGTGAATAAATTAGCCGCTGCGAGTGCAAACGCAGCATGAGAGCCCTCTGCGTGTGAGAAGAGCTCTCCGAGTCTGCAGCTGGTCAGATCTGCCGCAAGAGCAAGACGGGCGCTAATGTGCGTCGATGGAACCGATATTTACGCAGGTTTGTGTCGCCTCACACAGGTAAGAAGTCAGCAGTGGGCGTCTTTATGCTCGGGTGATCTTTGCTGACATTAGCGTAATTTCGCAGCTGTGCTGCGTATGTAATGGCAGTTCCAATCGTATAGCGCTCATCTCTGAATCAGGCTCTCAGTCTGTACACAGGCCCTCTCTTCTCTTAAAACGCCCCTGCATCTGTGCGTCTTGCTCTGGATCTGTATAAGTGCTACGATGCAGGGTCTGCGGCTTTGTCTCACGCCAAGTCCCGTCGTGCTTCATCTGTAACACTTTACCTTTTATAAAATGAATTCCTGCGCGGTTACAGTCATAGCCAGGCATCTCTAGTACACTGTGAGCGGGGTTTTGCTGCGTTTGCCTGACAAATAAGACACAACATTTAAAGAATAAGACGCTACACCTCTCAGATCGGCTCAGCCATGCCGGGGGCGTCTTGCGCCGTTTGCCGTATAGAAGCTAGGTGCCTGAGGACTTCATCTGTATATGATGTAGTCTGTTCATAAAATGGTATTCTCAGAATGTGCACCCTAGGGCCTGATTCTGGTTGGATTGCAAGGCTGCGGACGCACGCAACCGGTCTATGCATATGCATCGCAGTGCACGTGGGCAAGCCGGCCACTGCGATCGGGTATGCGAATGCAGCGGCACAAAGAAATGATTGACAGAAAGCACCGTTTGGAGGTGGAGAGGGGGGGCGGTTGGAGGAATGCAGGCGTGCCTGGGCATTTGAACGCCGTTACAGGGGTATGTATAATTAAGCCCCTGCGACGGCATATGCAGCCAGAGGTCTAGATGGCGTCAGGAAGTTTCGCAGTCTGTGAGTCAGGGTCAGCTCAACCACAACTGTGCGTATGGGTCCGATGTTACCGATGTTTTTGCTGAATTGCGGATATATGTAATGGGAAATGGGCGACTTTATACAGTGGTTGGTGTCTTGATATAGTGCGGCGATTGCACTGCAATCGCATTAATTTGCATATTTCGCAACGAGCGGGTGCTTGAGATTGGAGACTTGTGATCCCTGCTGGATCAGGCCGTAGTACACTGTAGAAAAGGCTCTTATTTGACTCACTCTTTATAATCCACTTTGGGAGCCGTGTTGTGACACAAGTGAAAAATGTCTCCAGGTTTTTGTAAGAGCTTGACAAGCTTCTACTACAGAATGTTTATATGTTACACACATACTTGTTTAGACTAGTGTGACGTCTACACAATCTAATGGACCAGACATACTTCAAAGATGTAAACATACTTGGATTCTCCTGAAATATGAATACATATCATTAATGCATTATACAAGACACTGGAAACATTTTCGTATCTCTTAAGTTCCTCGTAGAGGCGATTTCTATCAGCGCTGATGCATACATATATACAGTATGCAGCACCGGCCAACATTCCTGATTAGACTATTGGGACAGATCAAACTTCAACCCTGACCTGCCCAAGGTTTAAACTAAACCACACCCATTTCAAATTAGGCCGCACTGATTTCAAGCAAGGTCCTTTTGGATGCTACGATCTGATTAAAATAAAAAATTCAAATAGGTCGGCACTTAAATCTCCATTATTATCAATTATAGCATAACGCACATGTTAGCTGTCTGCGGCTTCACTGGTCAATGCACTGGGAATCACGTCATCCGCCCCGCTGTGGGGGAGTGTTTGTGGCGGGTTGGGGGGTCCCGGGGGCTATGCGGGTGGCTGAGAGGCTTGACCGCTTTTCCTGGCTGTCGGCATTGCCACCTCATTTTCCGGGGGAGTAGGTAAGTACGAGGGCTAATTGAAGAGTAATGAGACAGTCTCTGTTTTTCTGTCCCATAGGTAGATTTGGCAACGCTATGCTGGTTATTGTGAAGCTCATACAGCATTGTGTCTGAACCTGCGGTTGGACTGCCATAGTCCTATTTGTTTGGTCACAGCGAGTGGAAGATCTTCGTACGTTTCATCATCGCGGATGAGGAAGACATGTCTGTGAGATTACGTCAGAGATGTCTGATTGAATTTTGTGTTAAACTTGGAAAAAGTGGTAATGAAACTCATGAAATGGTACCTCAAGCATACGCCGTGCTGCAGTATTTCGGTGAAGGAAGCACTCCAAAGAGGGTAATATGTGAGTGACTGACAAAGTGCGTTCTGGGAGACCATCCACCGCGGTTACAGATTGCGAAGATGTGCAAAATGACAGAAGGTCAACTTTGCGCAAACTTTCGGCCTTCACTTGGCGTCTCATTCCAACGGTTTCAGCATATTGTGACTACGCTAATTTGAAAAAAAAAAAAAATTCTTATCCTGTAGAGTCATCTGATTCTGATTAAAAAAAAATCAGTCTCATTACTTTTCAATCAGCCCTCGTATGTATCCAATAACATTGGCGAAACACCAGACCCCACAGCAACATTTTGGGGAGACCAGACACTGCAATCAGGATCAGTGCTTCACCGCCTGTGCACCAGACCAGCATTCACTTCTATTAACAGAGTGGTGGCCACAGGATGGTGCCAGGCCGGCATGCCCACAGGGCCCTGTAGTGGCCATACCTACTGAAGTCACCGCAGTTTCATCATTGGCCCATGCTATTGGGAGAAAATATCCTTTACTGCCTCACTGTCCCCTAACAACCCATGAATGACTTACCTACGGCTGGCCTGCAATCTTGATTTAGCTATGTTGCCAGCAACTCCCTGAGAAACACCAGATACTACACACAGTATAATATTTTTAGGAACCTCACATGTACCAGTTGGTTAGAAGTTTGCTGTCATTACTATTATTATTATACTTTGATTATATAGGACCGAAACAAGGGCTCTGAGCTCCCTGTGTCGGCACTGCCCCGTTTGCGCATGACGTTGTGAATAAGGGGCGGGCGCCGGCTTCCGGAACTGCAGCCGTGCCCGGAGCATCTTGAAGACGTTCCGGGCAGCTGTAATTATGGGAGGGTACCTGTCTGTAGCATCCAAATAATGCAATACTCGCTGCAAGTTGCCGTTCCAGGTACCCTGCAGCCAGGAGCTGGGGCCATGGGGGGCAATGGTGCCACCCACAGATCCCTGCGCTCTACAGTCGCACCGGTCGCGCACCCCTAGTTACGGCCCTGCAGAGCCAGCATATTGCTCAGTGCTGTAGTTCTTGAGGGGCTATTACAAGGTATATTTTTTATTGAACATGCAATGTAATTGGAGCACAGAAAGAAGAGGGCAATAAGGGTACAGAAAATAAAGCCAAAATATGGCAATCTAATGGGTAGAAATATGAAATGAGAAAGAACACCAGACATTAACAACAAAACAATTGTAGATCAGTTATACAATAGGATGCTGGCGGACGGGATGCCGGACATTAATATACCAACACCGGAATCCCGAAGCCCGTCACAATGCCGCCGCCGCCATTCTGAAGAGATCAAGATACCAAGGTCGGCATCCCGACCGCCGGCATCCCTATGGTAAGTATGTGGGTTTGGGCTAGGCCTGGGATGGGGGGGGTAGTTAGGTTTAGGGACCTCCCGCGGTGGGTTAGGGTTAGGCACCACAGGGGGAGGGATAGGGTTAGGGGGGGAGATGGGGAGTGTTAGGCTACTTACCGGTCCCTGTCAGGATCCTGAACATTGGGATGCCAATGTCGGTCTTCTGACCGCCAGCATCCCAACCTTTGGTCAATCGTATGTACAGTATTAGTATACAACATATAAATAGGGCTTCCATTCAGGTCAGTGCACAAGTGCACGAAGTGTCACTGTAATAAGAGAAGAACAGAATGAGAAGAGGGATGAAGTCTCCGTCGGAGGAGCAGCAAGGGGTAGAACATAAACCCTCAATGGCCCGTGATGTGAAGGGAAAGGCAGCTGAGCTGTGCTGAAAGTTTATATTAGCTGGTAAGGCAAAACAAACAGACTGATGACCAAACACAGCTCAAGTAGACATCAGAAGGGGATTATCGCGGATGTCCCAGGTATTACTAATGACTTAAGAAGTGTCACCTATTCCTGACTAAAGGGCCAATCAGAAGAAGAACTGGGCTATTCAAACTCAGCAGCTTCCTGCTTCCTTTTCATGATTATTGTGGTTTGTACCATTGTGTACCAAACTGGGTTGTCCTTAGCTACATCTCTGCTGGATTACATCAGACAGTACAACATTATATATTAATACAGGTTGAGTCTCCCATATCCAAATATTCCGAAATACGGAATTATTTTGGCATGACTGAGAAAATTAAATCTTTGATTTTTGATGGTTCAATGTACACAAACTTTGTCTAAGGCACAAATTATTAAAAATATTGTATAAAATTACCTTCAGGCTGTGTGTATAAGGTGTATATGAAGCATAAATCAATTTCTGTACAAAAACTTTGCTTGAGCCACAAAATTATTGAAAATATTGTATAAAATTTCCTGCAGGCTGTGTGTATAAGGTGTATATAACACAAATGCATTATGTGTGTATATTTGGGTCCCATTCCCAAGATATTTCATTATGGAATGCAATTATTCCAAAATACAGAATATTCCGTTACCCAAAATACCCCTGGTCCCAAGCATTTTGGATATGGGAGACTCAACCTGTTTATACTTACTTGTATTTTATTATTGGTCAGATAGTGCTGCATTGTATACTGGACAGGTGGGGCTCTATTTCATACTTATATTGTATTGTATATAGACAGGTTGGGCTGTATTACATAATGAACATTAGATATGGCTGCATTGTATACTGGACAGATGACGGCTGTATAACATACTGATCACATATGGCTGCATTGTATACTGGACAGGTGAAGCTGTATAACATAGTGATAAGATATGGCTGTGTGGAAGGCTGTGCTGGGATCACGTGTTTGATCCCAGCATCAGCAGAGGTGCAGGGGCAGGCAGAGGGGATGTGTCCTCTGCGGGACACACCCATTGCCGGCGCTGGGACAGTGATGTCCCTAACGTCGGTGCAGACGCCGCGGACACCTGGTGAAGGGACCGCCTGGTCCCTTTCACAAGTGCCGGTGGTACTTTGGCGCCGGGAGAAGCTTGGCTCCGGGCGCAAGCTCAGCGGAGCTTGGCGCCCGGCAGCCAAGAAGCGGTGGGTAGCCAGCGCTGGGACAGAGTACCTGCTCCCAGCGCCGGTCAGGCGTTGGGCGCGGCGTTCCTTGCGGCGGGTGTTTGGCTCTGGCCGCGAGCCAAACCTGGCTCGCGGGCCAGCAGCCAATCAGGCGGACGCGACGAGCCAATCGCGGCTCGCCGCGTCATAGCCCTGCCCACTCGCGCCGTCTTGTATTAGACGGCGCCGAGCGGGAAAAGTCAGTTCGGCGGCGGAGAGGAAGGAGAGAAGACCTCCCGAAGAGCGGAAGATCGGCGCGTCAACAGGGGCGGCGGCCGCGGAAGAGGCCAGAAGACGCCGCTGTCAAGAAAGAAGACAGGCGGCGCTGGCTGGAAGAAGAGAAGAAGAGGCGGCGCCGCTGGCCAGGACGGGCCAGCGGCCGAAGAGTGTGGCTGAGGACCGGAGAGGACTGCGGGGGAGGGAAGTAAAAGAGCATCACGAAGTTCCCCCCCGCAGCGTCTTCCAACGTCGCAGGTAGGCCCTCCGTGAGGCCCACCATATACCCCCCTCCCTAGACTGCCAGGGTTGTCGGGCGCTAGGCCCGCGGAGCGTTGTCGGGCACTAGGCCCGTGGGTAATTAGTCGGGCACAAGGCCCAGGGCACAGTAGCGGGCATTAGGCCCTGTTAAAAGGATTGGCCCTTAATAAGGTGTGAGTGGCCTGGGTACTAGGCCCAGGTCACTAAATAATCAAGTAGGCGGGCAACTGCCCGAGCCACCAAAAATATAAGATGGTCTGGGCATTAGGCCCAGACCGCTAAGTGAGCCCCATAGGTAGGCTGGCAAATAGGCCTGAGCCCCGTAAAAAGTGGTCTGGGCATTAGGCCCAGGCCACTACCAGAGCCCACCGTTTGGCAGGCACCTAGGCCTGAGCCGCAGGGAAGACCCTGGGCGTTAAGCCCAGTACCCTGAGCCCATTAGCTGCAGCGCAAATAGAGAGGCGGATGATTAGAGGTGTGAGCAGTGGTGGAGAGCTGTACGGCTCCCACCCATGAGGTAGTGGTTTCCCCAGTCACTGAGAAGAGGAGCTGGCCAGCTCTGGATAGGTAGGTAGCAGACATTTAAAGGGACAGCACCGTGTTTTGCTCTTGTATACTTATAGTCTGTGATTGGTGTTCCGTGCAGGGCAAAAGTTTAGTTGTTGTTATATCTGTCGCACTACACACACCGTAGGTTGAGGGTGATGCCGTTTAGTATGTGTAGTTGCTTGACATAGGTTTAGGCCCTGCACGGCTGTGTTGTGTATCTCCTTACAGGGACCTGTAGGCGAGTGAGCGGACGAAGAGCAAGAGTGGACACGGTGAGAAATATCTGTGTGTACTGTCTCTCCCTGTTTGTTTGTCACTATCTACCTCCTTCCTTCTGGGCGGACGGTGAACCTTGCAACCCGGTGCAAGGACAGATCTTCACCTGGTGCATGAGTACCGATAGGTGAAAATTCGGGATCTGAGGCCAAAAGTGCCAATGATGATCTTCACTTAAAACCTGAATTTATCCCCCGGTTCGGTAGGGCGCGTCGGTCGACGTGAGGAAGGACGGTACTCACCTCATCTCCTTCCCCCTAGGTTATCGTGTCCGTGTTCTATTTGGTAGTTCCAGGACCGTCAGCTCAACACACGGCTTGAAGGTGAGAGGGTGTGACGCAAGGTAAGGAACAGACGTACACCTGCACGGCAGCAGGCACTGCACCGCACCCACCCCTCACAGCTGTATTGTACACTGGACAGATGATGGCTGTATGCCATACTGATCAGATATGGCTGCATTATATACTGGACAGATGACGGCTGTATTACATACTGATCAGATATGGCTGCATTGTATACTGGACAGGTGGGGTTGTATAACATTTTATGAATGAATCTCAATTGCAACTTGTGTGGAATAGTTTTATTGCACATCAAATAAGGATGACAATGAGGGATATATCCAAAAATCAGAGTAGCCAGTGAACATTTAAAGTACAAGGTAAACCACATGGAACATCTAAGGACCAGTTTGCCACCAGGTGAAATCAGTAAACAAAAGTGTCATGTGTTCATAGTACACAGGACGCAACTATCTACAAACAGCATATGCCATAGTGTGAGGTTCTTGGTGAAGAGAGCAGTCACGTTAGGTAAACCAAGCTGAAGATGTATTGGGAATCGTCTGTCAGAATTATATACAAGGAATAGCAGTCATATGCCCAAAACTATCCACATCACCAAACGAGACAAATTATTTACTCCAGATCAATACTGTACTGAGCACTTCAGTATCCTGGACATGACCCCCCACCTCCCACAACACATCATATGTGACCCCATAACATCGTGCTGCACAAAGAAGAGGCAGACAACAGGACGATAGGCTGAGGCACTGCACAGGATGAACACAGGTACTGTAGGGGCAGCAGCCGTGCCAACCCCCTGGGCCTTGGGTCCTGGGAAGCAGCACCGGGCACAGCAAGCTGGGTATGGCCCTGCTCCGGGCCCAGGACTACAAAATAAAACAACCGTGCTCCTCTTAATACAAACTAAGTAAAAACTGCTAATTAAATAGTTTTTAAACATATCCATTTATTATGTATTACTAACAGCAGCAGTAAAAACCAGCACCAAGAACAGTAAAGTCGCATATCCACTAGACAAGAAAAATTAACGATTGAATGATTACGACATCGTTATCGTTCATTCATTAATCGTGCAGTAAAATGCCAGTGATGCGCGTTCCCGCTGGTCATTGTCGGCATTTGTTATTGCCTGAACATGCACGAGATCGTCAGGTTGTGCATGTTCGGGGATGAGGGAAGATGTCTGCACTGAACGACTTATATCATTCAGTGTGGGCACATTATCCACTGCACAGGATGATGAACAATTGCATGATTACATTGCTGTAATCATACAGTCATTCCACTCTCGTGTAGTGGATATGCACCTTAAGAGCCATGATTCTGAGATGCAGGCGCTGCCGATGTCGGACGCAGGGGAGCAATGTTTTTGTACCCATTTGTCTGCGCATAGATTCACTGTGCTGGTTCAGACACATGGTCTCTGAAATGAATTAGAAATGAATTAGGCAGTGACAGGGGGGTTGCTAATCAGACGCAGACGCAGGGATATACTGCGTTTTATGGGAGTGTCGTAAGTGTGTCACTGTACAAAGACTTCATTGCTCACATTGGACGCCATACTCAGACGGAGATACTTCATCCAGTATGGGGCTGATGTGCGTTTCAATGGTGTATACTTGCCGTCGGTGGCCAGGATCACCACCCGATTTTTGGGAGCGTCCCGGCTGTTATGGGAGAGTAGGCAAGTATGGTCTACAGAGGCACCAAGTGCTATTTGAGCTTCTAAAGTCGCTGACAATGGGCATCTCAGCACTTGCACAGTCAGACGCACGCCTATACACAGGGAAGGGCTTGTAGCGGTATTTGCATGAAGTCGCAGATGCAAAATCAGCTCCTAACATTGCACCTTTGTTCAATAAAAAAAGTTTGTACAGTAATTGAAATCCTTTAATAAAAGCACTTTATTGAATATGTGGTTTTTTTTTAAGTGGCTGTCCAGCCTCCAGGGCTTTATATAACGGGGGTTTTTCAGAAGCTGAAAGTTGTTTCAAATATTTGGAATTGATGTTGCTTTAGAAAATTCCCTGCTTTATGAATCATACTCAAGTCCCAAAATAAACAAAATATTCAAAGTATTGGAAGAATGGAAACATCTCAGTCCTTTTGTGGGAGAGAAAGCCGTTTTAGTATGATAAGCTTCCCTAAGATAACATGTGTCTTCCACATCAACCCAAACAGCATCACAAAAGCTCATTTTGGTTTCTGCATAAAAGGAAAAATGGTCTACAGGCAGCTGTTTATGCACTTTATAATGGGACAATCCTAACATCCACATTCTCTTTTCCCATTAAATTATATTGTTCTAAGTATAAAGAGTCAAGGGGGTTTATTTACTAAAGTGAGTGTTTTTAGAAGTGGAGATGTTGCCCATAGCAACCAATAAGATTCTAGCTATTATCTTCTAGAAGGTGCTAGTTACATGTTAAGTAGAATCTGACTGGTTGCTATGGGCAACATCTCCACTTCTAAAAACTGTCACTTCAGTAAATTTGCCTCAAAGACTCACTGGTTTTTACTTTTCTACATTCAAAACAATTCATGTAAAAACTACAAATATTTTAAAAAGTTTGTTATGTAACAGGAATTCCGAAGAGTAAATCTACGAAAAAAGTTTTCACACAGACCTTCTGTCTCCCCAGCCAGCCCACCTTCTGTGTCTCCCGCACCAGACCCCCCATTTGTGTTTCCCATGCCAGACCCCGATTTGTGTCCCTAACCAGCCTCTCTGCTGTCTTCCCAGCCAGGCCCCCTGCCATCTCCCCAGCCAGCCCCCTGCTATCTCCGCAGCCAGCCCCCTGCTATCTCCCCAGCCTGCCCAGCTGCTATCACCCCAGCCTGCCCAGCTGCTATCACCCCAGCCAGCCCCCTGCTATCTCCCCAGCCAGCCCCCCCTTCTGTCTCTACTGCCAGCCCCCCCGTCTGTCTCTACTGCCAGCCCCACTTCTGTCTCTACAGCCATAAAAATGAGGACACTCACCATATATAATCAGAATAATGAGGATATTTATTATTACTTTCATGTCTTAGTGGGCAATTAGTTCCCTAAAAACAGGATTTTGGTACTTACCGGTAAATCTGTTTCTCCGTTACCACAGGGGACACTGGAGCTACGACACTGGGTATAGATGTGGCTCAAGTAGAGCCTGGCACTTTAAGAATAATAAAAGTGTGGCTAGCTCCTCCCCTTCTATGCCCCATCAGCCCCAGTTAAAAAACTGAGCTCGGAGGAGATGGAGGAACATCGAACCAAAAAGGAGAAGGAGAAACTAAGAGAGAACAAGTAGCACAGAGGAGAACCAAACACACTACGGTTCATACCAGCAGTCACACCATAACCAATGACAAACTGCAACAAGTAGGTGCAGAAAACCCAAAAACAGCAATAGATAACTGAACAAAAGTAGACAAGCAGCGCTAGGAGGGCATCCAGTGTCCCCTGTGGAATCGAAGAAACAGGTTTACCGGTAAGTACAGTACCAAAATCCTGTTTTCTCCTTCATCCACTAGGTGATACTGGAGCTACAACACTGGGGATGTCCCAAAGCACCCATCGTGGGAGGGATAGCACTGAGAAACTTGTAACACCCTAAACTAGCATCAGAGGCTGCAAAGGTATTAAACCGAAAAAACTTCACAAAAGTAGGGAAGACCAAGTAGCCGCCCAACAAAGTTGAGAAGCAGAAGCCCCCCTGCACGCCACCAAGAAGTACCCACTGAGCACGTCAATGGAGACAGGCGGAGGAATAAATAAGCCTGACGGATAACCAGGGGAATCCATCTTGCTAAAGTCTGTTTTGATGCTGGCCAACCCCATTTTGCCGCATCATAAATGACAAAAAGGGCATCAGATTTATGGATCCCTTCATTGCGAATCACATAAACTCAGAGAACCTGCACCACATCCAGGGGGTGCAAAGCTTCAGACGAATCCTTTAGTGTCAGAACCACAATAGGCTGATTTATGTGGAAACCCGACACAACCTTAGGCAAAAAGGAAGGACAAGTCTGCAAAACCGCTATGTCATCATGAAACACCAAATAAGGAGATCGACAAGAAAGAGCTCCCAGCTCTGAGACTCGTCTAGCCGAAGCAACAAGACCAGTTTGCAGGTAAGAAATGTCAATTCTACTTCATCTAAGGGCTCGAAGAGCGTGTACTGAAGAAGGGAAAGTACAAGGTGAAGGTCCCATGGGGAAGTAGGCGGAACAAAGGGGGTCTGAACACGAAGCACCCCCTTTAGGAAGGTCTGAACGATGCTGAAAGAAAACAGATAAAGCAAAAACCTGTACTTTGAGGGAACCCAACTGTAGCCCAGCATCCAAGCCTCTTTGCAGGAAGAGAAGCTGATGAGGTAAGTCAAAAGAAGACGTGGAAGAACCATGCGACTCACACCAGGACACATATGATATCCAAATTCTATGATAATGTAACGAAGTGGCCGGCTTACGAGCCCAAAGCATAGTAGGAATCACCTGCAGTGGAATAGCCCAACTCATTAAAATGGCGGTCTCAACAGCCACGCCGTCAAACGAACACGATTTAAGTCGAGGTGCACAAAAGGGCCTTGTTGCAGTAGATCTGAACAAGCCAAGGATCGTCCACCAGGAGGAATAGAAGATCTGAGTACCATGCTTACCACTCCCCAAACGCGGAGGCTGGCATCCGTGGTCAATAGTGTCCAGTTTCAGATGGAGAACAGACGCCCCTCCAGTAGGTGCTTCATCTTGAGTCACCAAAGCAGAGAGACTCGAGTCTGCGGAGATAGAGTCACCAGATGATGAATCTGCAGATGAGACCAAGACCATTGGGGCAGCAGATCCAGCTGGAACGTCCTGGAGTGAAACCTGCCGAATTGTATGGGTTCGAAGGACACAACCATCTTCCTCTGATGTACAGGTGTACTGATACACTCTTGGATTTTAGGACTAAACTGACCAATTCCCTGAGAGCCTGGGCCTTGTCCCGCGGATGGAAAATACTCAGCAACACAGTATCCAAAATCATTCCCCAGAAACTGAAGACGTTGAGATGGTATCAACTGGGACTTCTGGAAGTTGATGATCCAGCCATGTTGAATGAGGAATTGGTGTGTCAGAGCTACATGATCCAATAGACTTTCCCTTGATGAGGTTTTTTGATTAGCAGCTCGTCCAAGTATGGGACAATGTTTACTCCTTGTGAAAGAAGATTGGCAATCATCACTGCCATTACCTTGGTGAAGACCCTGGGAGCCGATGATAGGCCAAACGGTAGGGCTTGAAACTGGTAATGGGAATCCCGGATCGCAAAGCGAAGGAATTCTTGATGAAATTGCAAATGGGGATGTGCAGATACGCATCCTTGATGTCCAGAGAAACCATGCTTCTTCCAAACCCGAAATTACTCAATGGAGAGACTCCATCTCAATCTGAGATAAGGTAAATATTTAAGGATTTTAGATTCAAGATGGGACAGACCGACCCATCTGGCTTGGGGACCATGAAAAGATTTGAGTAGAATCCTTGGGTCCTTTGAGGAGCTGGAACTGGAATCAGGACCTCTGAGGTCAACAGCCTGTCGATTGCCTGTTGTAGAACCAGTTGTTTTCCAGGATCGACCGGCAGACCTGTAGTGAAGAACCGAATGGGAGGAGGAAAAGCAAATTCTATTTTGTAGCCCCTTCCGACCAAACTGTGAACCCAAGAGTCCGAACAGGTCCAGGTCCACGCCTCCGCAATCTAGAGAATCCATTTGTCTAGCTAGCTGCTCAGCCCACTTTTCTACCACCTTGTTGACCCAAGAACCAACTAGGGCCGGTCTAAGTGGGGCTCCTGCTGCTATGTAAATAGACTTAAGAGTGATTTCTATTTTGCGCCTGGTACCTGAAGTCTAGTCTTCTTAGAAAGCCGAGAGACTGAAGAGTCCACCGGCAGAGATTTTTCCATTTACTCTGATTTTCTAGAGGAAATGGATACAGAGACATAAAATATTGCGGAAGCTGAAATTTCTGATCTGGATGCTTCCAGGCGGCCGCCATCTATTCGTCTAATTTGAGGGAGACAGGAAAGGTAACAGTTGAATTAAGTTTCTTAACAAACAAGTCTGCATC
Source organism: Taudactylus pleione (assembly GCA_031769625.1). Lineage (NCBI taxonomy): Eukaryota > Metazoa > Chordata > Amphibia > Anura > Myobatrachidae > Taudactylus > Taudactylus pleione. Next base: position 1,762,795 of record JAUIMM010000322.1, on the reverse strand, counting down.
CACTGATTCCTGTACCTCTGCATCCGGCATGTGAAGGACCTCATGAACGGCGAGGATCAATGCCTCCACTCCCTGTGACGGAGGTTCTGGCTCCTTAGAGAACACCTCTGTATCAGAGTCCTCCAGCATCTAATCGACCTCCTCCTGTAAAGAATTATTATCATCCGATTCTTCCTCTGACAGGAGAACAGGGGGAACTGCTTGCTTCCTGGGCTGCAGATTAATGCCAACATTTGATGGTCTGGAAGAAGAACCCATCATCTGAATCAAACTATCGACTGACCAGGATAAACCCTGAGCCCATTCGTTGGCTAAAAGAGAGGAATGGGAAGTACTGGGACCTTCCCGAGTATCCTCCCTTTCCCTTCTGGAGGCAGCTATCTCGGAAGTTAAATCCGCCATAACCCCTGTAAAAGTCTGCATCCAGGATGGAGGAATATTCACACCCTGCGGAGCAATAGAGGGTCCTGAATCACATGCTTCACATAAGGAAGATCCCTCTGAGCGTGCATGCATTTTTCTTGAATTTAGAGCAAGCAAACAATTTTTGAGATGTCTTTTCTGCTGCTTTAGCTGCCATCTACTCAAACGCACACTGCACACACACACTCCCAGAATCAACCAGACTGAAGCATCAGGATAGTGAGGGGAGAAAGGTACAGAAGGAGAGGAGCAATGTCACAGACTAAACTCCCACCTTAATGGGGCTTACTAACCCCTACTTTTTTTTGACTCCCCTGCAACAGCGGCAATACAGCAAAGCCTATAGCACCAGCATCCCTTTTAGCCTCTGACCCAGCATAAAATGGTAACCCACAGCTATGCGAGCGTCCAAAAGGCCGCTCCAAATTTAAATAGGACGGCCCTGATTCAGTGCGAGCGTTCTGGTCAGAGCGTCCGGCTCTGAATCAGAGCCTGAGTTCCTTAAAATAAATTTTAGACACTTTTTCAACAGTTTTCACTTGGGACAAAATTAAGAAGCTATTGTCCCGTTTTTTCTAAACAAAAATTTAGGGTAACTTATTGTTAAATAAAAACAATCACATTTTTCCAAACAAACATTTAATAAACACAACACAAACACCCATAATATACATTTTAAAAAAAAGGACATCAAGAACTGGTTGTAGATGTAGCATGCCAACATGTTTCCACAATTCATGGTAATAATTCATTTGTCAAATCCCAATTTGGTACATATTTGTCACAGTCGTTTATTTTCAGGTAGTATGCAGGTTGTTTATTTGTTGGTTAAAAAAAAAGAGAAGAAAAATTTAAATTAAAGACCACATTGGAAATTTAACAGTCCAAAAAAAACAAAACAGATGTTTGATTAACTAAATGTTTGAAATAAATTACCTGAAAAAACGTGCCACTACCTCATCACGTATGGCCCCCCAGACACTCTCCTCCGACCAACCTCGGGATGGCCATCCTCAGGCAAGGCATCCTCTGGCTGCATTGGGACACCACTCCTTATGGTGATGTTGTGAAATATCCCACACAGGACCACAATTTTGGAAACCATAGCCGGCAAATACATTAGGTCGCCACCAGAGCGGTGGAGGCATCTAAATAGGCCTTTTAAAAGGCCAATGCAGCGCTCCACCACCTGCCTGGTGGCAGTAAGTGCGGAATTATATTGACTTTGTGGCCCTGGTGTAGGAACCAAATAAGGAGTGAGCAGCCAGGGCGTGCAAGGGTAATCACTTTCTCCTGTGAAAAAAAAAATCAGTACCATTTCTAAGTCAACAGTGTTTGTTTTTAAAATTAAGGGTACCACTTACCCAGAAGCCACGCATCACCAACTTGTAGGTTGTTTAATTTGTGCCAAAGCCCTGATTGCCGGATGACAAATGAATCATGTGCACTTCCTGGAAATTTGGCATTCAGGGACAGGATCTGGAGGGAGGCATCACATACCACCATTACATTAATTGAATGGAAATGTTTTCGGTTCTTAAAAATATTGCCTCCAGCGCTGCTGGAGGCTGAAGTGGTATGTGTGTGCCGTCCACAACCCCTATGATGTGTGGGAAGCCTGCAATTTCGAAAAATTTCTCCTTAACCACATTAAGGGACCCCATATCCAATGACATATTAATAAAATGATGGATGTGCTTAAATAGGACATCCATTACCACCCTCAGGATCCTTGAAAAGGAGGATTGTGAAATTCCCGCAACTATGCTGACTGTTGTCTGGAAGGATCCTGATGCCCAAAAATGTAACACCGACATTAACTGCGTAAGTGGTGGTATTGCTGTTGGATTGTTAATTTGCCTTTCAAGATCACTCTCTATTAATGAAAGAGTGTCTAGGATGATTTGGGGTGGTAGGCGGTAACACCTTAAGACCACATCATCAGACATTCCAAAAAGGGTGACACGTGTTCGAAATATCTGGGGCCTTGCACGCCTATGAGGCCTACGCCTAGGAGGATGTTCAGGTTGGTCCGGGTCGTGGACCATCGCCATTATAATTCGCCCAACATCAATCTGAAGTGTTAGACAATGTAGTTCTTTTTTCAAAATTTAAGAATGTGAAAATATACTTATCTTTTTATCACATTAAGAAGAATCTTACAGGGTTGGGCAGTGACATCTTGCAGTAAACCTACGATTTAGAATTTCCATATAAATAATGTATAAATTTTCCAAAAAATAAGACCGGCTAAGGCTAAAATATCAAGAATGCATGCACTACACAGAGGATGTTGAGTTATTCTTGGAATTTACATGAAAATTGTAATGTACACTTAACCCACAAACAGGAGATGAACAAACTTTACGCAATACATGTTCCAAAATAACACTTAATGGTACGCTTAACCCACAGACAGGAGATGAACAAACTATACGCAATACATGTTACAAAATAACGCTTAATGGTATGCTTAACCCACAGACAGGAGATGAACAAACTATACGCAATACATGTTACAAAATAATCTTAATGGTACGCTTAACCCACAGACAGGAGATGAACAAACTATATGCAATACATGTTACAAAATAACGCTTAATGGTACGCTTAACCCACAGACAGGAGATGAACAAACTATACGCAATACATGTTACAAAATAACGCTTAATGGTACGCTTAACCCACAGACAGGAGATGAACAAACTATACGCAATACATGTTACAAAATAACGCTTAACGGTACGCTTAACCCACAAACAGGAGATGAACAAACTATACGCAATACATGTTACAAAATAACGCTTAATGGTACGCTTAACCCACAGACAGGAGATGAACAAACTATATGCAATACATGTTACAAAATAACGCTTAATGGTACGCTTAACCCACAGACAGGAGATGAACAAACTATACGCAATACATGTTACAAAATAACGCTTAATGGTACGCTTAACCCACAGACAGGAGATGAACAAACTATACGCAACACATGTTACAAAATAACGCTTAACGGTACGCTTAACCCACAAACAGGAGATGAACAAACTATACGCAATACATGTTACAAAATAACGCTTAATGGTACGCTTAACCCACAGACAGGAGATGAACAAACTATACGCAATACATGTTACAAAATAACGCTTAATGGTACGCTTAACCCACAGACAGGAGATGAACAAACTATACGCAATACATGTTACAAAATAACGCTTAATGGTATGCTTAACCCACAGACAGGAGATGAACAAACTATGGGCCTGATTCAGAGCTGGTCGCTATTTGCGGTCGTTCATTCTGAAAAAAGGGGTGGCTATTCAAATTAACCGTTCGCTCTTTGCGGTCTGTTCACGCCTCTATGTCTGAATGAGCGAACAAAACTTGCGGTCGTTTTTTTGGAAACTACGCCCCCTGGCCGCTCGCATCCTACGTCATGTCCGCTATTTATTAGATTAATCGAGTACATCGACCAGCGTATGAACTGCTCGCTATTCTTGTGGTTGGTTTTTCCTACCACAATCTTTTGAGCAGTTCTGACTATAAAATAACCCAGTGACGTGGTCAATGACGCTGCTGTATTAATTATGCACACCCATAAAACGCCCGTTTTGACCTTTAAGCACGCCTGCGTTCTGATCTCCACTCCCCATTTTCAAGCACCTTCCCCTGTTACCATCCATATACGCCTTCTCCTGTCACGCAAAATAGCAGGCATTCGCTATATTGCGAACAAACGATTTCTGGCCGCACTGACTGGTTCGCGCATGCGTATTACAATCCGTACGCATGCGCAGTTGTGCAAACATCGCTCGGAGCGAACGAGCAGCCGCTAACGAGCGGCTCTGAATCAGGCCCTATACGCAATACATTTAGAATTTTTCAGGAAAAAAAAAACATTTACAAAAAAACATGTTTTTAGGTACACCTATCTGCATAGCGTGACCCCTTAAATAAACATGAAAAATGTAGAAAAATAACGGGTTATAATGTATGCCAAAAAACTCTTACCGCACAAAGACGAACACACCAAAATAAACGATATCCAAAACACCAAACGAAAAAAAAAAAAAACTAAATAAAAGCAAGTAAACACGTATTAACATTAAAAATGAAAAAAATATTTGCTAGTTATAATCGACCCAAAATTCTAAAACAAAAACACGTCAAAAAATAAGAAAAATTTGTGAAACAAAAAATACACAAAAATGCGAAAGAAAATAACCAAACAAAACAAAACTCGCCCAAAAACCTCCAAACTCTCCTCCAACAACCACAACTACTACTCCGACTCACTCTCAAACGCCAACAACTCCAACGACAACCACTGCAAACAACCAACCCCGAAACAAGGCCACAAAAAAGCCTTAAATAGCCTGAACTTTCCCGCTCAAATCAATGACGCACAATAGATGCACCCGTATAATACACACGCATCTATAAAAACGTCACGAGAGCCCACAATGGGTCTGCAGAATTCAAGGGTTTCATCATGTCTACTGAACAGCAGCAAAACCAAAATCCAGGACCTCACAGTAAGTAGCTCAAAAATTAAAGTTACCACAAAAAAAATAAAAATAATGTTTTTTACAAAATTTTTTGAAAGGTGCTGACACTGAGAATGAGGAGGCTGCAGGGCCTAGTACCTAGGCCAGGGCCAAACGCAAAAGGCAGCCTCAATTCACAAGAAAGGAGATGGAGGCTTTGGAACAAAAGTGCATTGATAACCTGGCACAGGCACCCCGAAATATGGGTGCAACCCAGAGATGGAAACTGTGGGAGGAAATAGCCAGTGCTGTCAATGGGTTTGGTGACTTTGTCCGTTCAACCAAAGAGGTCAAACACCGGTACGTAAATGCTGTAACCTATTTCCAATTTTTTTTTAAATTAAGAAAAAAATCTAACCCTACATTTTTTAACAACAGATGGAGCGACTTCAAATATTGGCTATAACAAAAATTGGCAGATAGGGCTAGGCATGCAGGGGGGACAGGTGGTGGGCCAACCCCTGTGTCATTGGAGCTAACAGATTTGGAGGAGCTGGCACAGGGGTGTGTGCAGGAAGAGGAGGTGTTTGGCGTGTCCAACATGGACACAGACATGCCAGACTTTGCGGCTCCACATGTTGCCGCAGGTAAAAATTTATGAAAATTAGATTAAAAATGTAGAGGTAAAGTTTATAATTTACTAATTTCATTATTTTTCTATCTTTTCCACACAGGCACAGAAGAGGACGAGTCTGCTCCAGAGGTGAGCTTTGGCCGCAGTAGATCTGCTGGCTCCGCAGGGGAGGGAGCAGTATATCCGGCTGGGGACCCTGTGGCAGACAGTCCAGGGCATTCCCCCTCGCAGGCAGTGGCCCTCCTCACTGATCTCAATGGTAAAACGGATCAGCAGACCGAGATTCTGCTGAGGCTGGACGCCAATCTGCTATAGGTGGCGGACGCCCTGGAGGAAAATGCTGTGGCCAATGTGAGAATAGCAAATGCCCTGGAGCAGCTCGTCCGCCTGCACATGTTGGAGCCGCCCTCTCTTCCTGACGGAACATCAGAGCCCTCCACTTCTAGCGCAACATCGGCCATTCCTCAAAATGTGCCTAGCTCTATGCCTAGGCCAGAGGCAACAACATCTACCTCTGACCAGGCCAGGCGCAGGAGCACACAGACAAAGTCATGCTCCCAGCAACACCAGGCCAAGCGGACAAAAAGGCGTTGACAGCAGTGGCTAATTTCCACAAAATCCATCTCTGTGTTTGCCCCATATTTGACCACACCAAAACCTCCATCTCCTTTCTTGTGATTTTTTTAATTTTTAAGATTGTTTATTTGTGCAAATGACAATATTTTCCTTTTTGGCTGACCCCCAAAAAAAGAATATTTGTAAAAAATACATTAATAAATTTTTTTGGCAAATCAAAAAAACAAAAAAAATTGTTTGCAATTTCTTTATCAACTGGGTAAAAGGGACTGCAACAAACATACTTAAATACATGATAAAGATCATATACTAAAATATTTGCACCCAAAAAAAAAAGAAACAGGTAAGTAAACAATAACACAAGCTAAGCAATTAGTGATTATCTTTGTGTATTTAAACAACAACAAAAAAAAAAAATAGGTGATTGGTGTTGTGCTCTAAAATAAGTAAGGAAATGTGCCAACAACATGCGTACGAAATATAGCAAATAAAACAATCACATTTCAAATAACATAACAAATGAAACATTTATTAGGTGATTGCTGTTGTAATTTCCAAACATACAAACAAATAGGATCACAACATGCGTTCCAAATTTAGCTAATAAATCAGGGCCATTGCACATCACATTATAACAAGTGATCCAATTATTAGGTGATTGGTCTTGTGCTTTATTCAGGAGAATAGCAAATCATCGATTCGCTAAGGGAGCTACGAAGACACCATCGTCTTTGCGAGATCCAATACCCTACCACAAGCTGAACGAGCAGTCATAATGGAAACTGGATCACTCAGTGACGTATCACAACCTCCGTTCAAATATTGCGCTCGCACCAGATAATTAATGTACGCCCAAAAAACGGCTTGACACGCCTGCGTTTTCCAATCTCCACCCCCGTCACCACCCATAAACGGACCATTCTGTCAATCAAATTACATAGGTCACTTCCTGCTCGCTGTGTATATGAGCGAAAGAAAACTGACTGCAAATATACGGCCGCACATGCGCAGTGAGAACCGGATGCACACACGGTTGGAAAACATCGAATGCGTACGAGCGAACAAAGAATTGCGTCCGGCTCTGAACCAGGCCCTGAAGCCCAGGCTTAAATACCACTCCTGCTAGCCTTTGCTGTGATCGCAACGTGAATGCAGACATATGCATATCACTGCTGATCTTAGCAACTGCGTTTCGTGCGTATAAACAGAATAGTGATCCGTAGTGAATCATTCCCTCAGTCCAGATACTCGTTTTATGTCTTATCCAAGACCAATGGAAATTATCAACTCTAGGTCTGATTCAGCAAGGAACACAGTTGCTAATACGGGCGATTGTTACGTTAGGGATTAATGTTATAGGACGGTAGGAGTCAGACAGCCTATGTCCTTCCCGGGTTTAGGCAGTACTATTATCAGTGCTTCTGACATGGAAGGAGGAAATACGGAATGGGTATGAAATTCCGGTGGCTGCCCGAAGGGAGAAGATCCCGACAGTGTAGATAAGTACCCTATCCCTACCCCTCTCCCCCCTGACCCTTCCTTAGTGGTTACTAACCCTAATCTCCCCCCCTAGTGCCTAACCTCCCCCTGAGGGTGCCAAACTCTCCCCCCTAGGGGTGCCTAACCTAACCTCCCCCCCAAAACCTAACCCACCCCGCGACTAAGTGCTAAGAGAACTGGACCCACCCGAACTTTGTGTTCCAAGGTGAGATCAGAGTCCGGCTCAAGTTTTCTCGCCTGACTGGGATCCGAAAATGAGGCAAAACGCGTCATCCTCCGCTGTCGGATTCTCGCAGGTTTTGGATTACATAAAGGTTCTCGCGATCTGCATCATTTTCACTCCGGCTGTGGAGAGAGAAGCTAGCAGACGTAGCCAGTCACTGTCTGTGTCCAGTCGGGGTCTTGGCCTGAAGGCTGCCGCTGTGTTGTCCATAAAGGGGCTTAAGCTGCAGTATATAAAGGGGGCTTCCTGCAGTGGGTGCTGCAGCTGCTCTGTCACTTGTCCTGTCAATTAACTGTGGCTGCTGCTGTGTTGGTGTCCTCTCCATCAGGTTAGGGCTGCAGTCCATAAAGGGGTGCTGTGTTGTCCAGGGGGGGTGCTCTGTCAATTAGGGATGCTCTTCCCCAGTGTAAAAAATAATAAAAGTGCTGTTTTTCTTTTCTTTTTGGTGTGTGTGCGTTAGCAACTTAGCTGCGCTGTCATTGTTCGGTGACAATGCCGCAGTTTATTGCCCACGTATTTGTGACTCTGGAGGTGGTCTGCCCACAATTGGCAGGGGTGCTTTGTTGTTCATAAAAAAAGGGGGGCTGTCTGTGTTGTTCATCAAGGGGTTGTTGCCTCATTCAGGGGTGCTGTTCCCCAGTGTAAAAAAAATAAAAGTGAAATAAAATTAATATCAATCATCAATCCACAAAAAAATATATATATATTTTTTTGGTGTGTGTGCATTAGCAACTTAGCTGCACTATTATTGTTCGGTGACACTGCCACAGTTTATCGGCCACGTATTTGTGACTCTGCAGGTGGTCTATCCGCACTCAGCAGGGGTGCTTGGTTGTCCATAAAAAAGGGGTGCTGTCTGTGTTGTTCATCAAGGGGCTGCTGCCTCATTCAGGGGTGCTCTTTCCCAGTGTACTGCGCTACTATTGTTTGGTGACCCTGCCGGCCAGACTGCAGTTTATTGCCCATGTATTGTGACACTATAAGTCGTAGTGCAGTGTGTTATTCTTTTTCATAAAAAATATTGTGACACTAAGTGGTAGCGCAGTGTTTTACTCATAAAAAACCTTGTGACACTGTAAGTGGTAGCGCAGTCTAATATTCAACTTTTCACTTCTTTCCTCAATCGTGAATAAATGATTAGTCTACATGACAACTACAAGACCACAACAAAGTGCTAAATAACATGTGTTATATATAAAACAATGACATCACTGTAAGTGGCAGCGCAGTATGTTATTCTTTTCTTATTCATAAATAATCTTGTGACACTAAGTGGCAGCGCAGTGTGCTATTCTTTTCTTATTCATAAATAATGTTGTGACACTGTAAGTGTTATTGCAGTGTGTTATTCTTATTCATAAATAATCTTGTGATACTAAGTGGCAGCGCAGTGTGTTATTCTTTTCTTATTCATAAATAATGTTGTGGCACTGTAAGTGGTATCGCAGTGTTATTCTTATTCATAAATAATCTTGTGATACTAAGTGGCAGTGCTTTGTGTTATTCCTTTCTTATTCATACATAATCTTATGACACTGTAAGTGGTATTGCAGTGTATTATTCTTATTCATAAATAATCTTGTGACACTGTAAGTGGTATCGCAGTGTTATTCTTATTCATAAACTTGTGACACTAAGTGGCAGAGCAGTTTGTTATTCTTTTCTTATTCATAAATAATCTTGTGACACTGTAAGTTGTATCGCAGTATGTTATTCTTATTCATAAATAATCTTCTGACACTAAGTGGTAGCGCAGTGTGTTATTCTTTTCTTATTCATAAAAAATCTTGTGACACTGTAGGTCATTGATACCACAGTGTAATAGTTAAAATTGGTACAAATTGAGTTGTGTGCTGTACCCCACTTCATTTGTGTTTGTTGATATGGAGAACGATCAGTTGAGAGGAGAGCAGGAACCACATACTAGTGCTGGAGCGGCTGCCAATGCCACCAGTCCTGACAATACCAATCCATCCACATCATCTACTAAAGCTGATGACCAAGGGCATACAGGGCTTAAGTCAGGGCATCTAAAATCAAGAACCAATTTTTTACAGCGGTAAAGAAAAAACATCAAAGGGAAAGGTAGCTGCAGAAAGCCATACAATTGTCAATATGCCTTTCACCACATGAAGTGGCAAGGAAAGGCTAAGGCCCTGACCTTTATTTATGACTGGTTGTTCTGCCTCTTATGATGATGTAAGCACAAGTGAACATGTTGACAGAAATCGAGGATGCTTCTGTGGAAGTGCACCAGGATGAGCAGGATATTTGTGTAGCTGACGCTAATAAGGATGTTGTTAATGAGGATGTTGTTTGAGTAAATCGGGCACCAGTGGAAGAAACAGTCATTGCCCATGATAAGGAAAAGCCCATTGTCATTCCTGGGCACAAGACAAAAAAATCCACTTCTTATGTGTGGAATTATTTCTACCAAAATCCGGATTACGATTTTCAAGTCATCTGTACCCTTTGTAAAGCCAGAGTAAGTAGAGGTAGGAACCTTAATCATCTAGGAATCTCCTCCCTGTTATGTCATCTGCAGCGCATCCATCCAAAAAGTTTTAATGTTTTGTGTTGACCAGTGGGTCTTTTGGGAAAGTTTAGTTTTTTCTTGGCAGATGCTCTTGCTGGAGAAACTGAAGGAGAAGCCATCGCTGCATCACAAGCCACTTGAGCAGACAATTTGGTTACCAACAGCTCTTTGCATCTCTTCAGATCTGTGTCCATTGGGAAGAAGAACACAACGTATGCCTTAAACCTTATATCTTAAATCTTGTGTTTGCTCTGTTCAGCTTGTCCACATATCTGTAGTTAAGTGGACAGTGGGTACAACGGCATTTTGGAGGCCACTAATTAATGTCCCTGTATAGGTTGGGAATTGCTTTTCTAGTGAAGTGGAATCTTGATGGGATTTGGTAGTGGGCACACAGGACCTCAATTAATGTCTAAAACCCACTGAATTATTGGCAGATATTGGACACACATCTGATACTAGCATAGATGTTATAGCGTCAGTGATCCGCTATGCAACTGGGTGACTGCTGTCATACTTGCTCCCCCTTGCAAATGATTTGTAACAGTCAATTGTTTTTTAAAGTACTACTAGTAGTCTTCCTGGTCCCCTTCTGGGATGAAAATCCACTACCAGCAGCAGCAGGAAAAGCGCTCAAGGATTCTTCTGAGGCAAGGACCGATGTGAATGAGTAAAATATTTTTTGTAAATGCCTCCCCTCCTCCCTCATAAATTTGCTTTGGAACCAAAATCCAATTAAATTTACTACTAATCAAATCTTCCTTTCCCTGCCTTCAACTACATACATACTCCAACTCCTTCAGGCCTCTTGAATAATAAAAACATTTGTTTCCTGATGTGTCATGTTGGAAGTTGAACTGCCACTGTTGCTGCAATCTTTGACATGCGGTTGCTGAATGCCAAAAATGTCCAGAAAAGTTTATGGCCACAGACAGCATCTCCTGCATGCCAATTTAATTAAAAAAAAATATTCTGAACCACCAAGTTGATTTTGTGGGCAAAACATGGGACATATTGTTCACCCATGCTCTCCCCTCCTCCCTCATAAATTTGCTTTGGAATCAAAAAATTTAATTAAATTTACTACCAATCCCTTCCTGTCTCTGTCTTCAACTACATACATACTCCAACTCCCACAGGCCTCTTGATTAATGAAAACATATGTTTTCTTATTGCCATGTTGGCAGTTGAACTGCCACGTGTTTGTGCCGCCCATTGCTGCCGCTTAGCTTAGTCAGCCAGCTAGCTTGGTGCAAATTTTGGGCCTAAACCGGATGAAAACAATATTGTGAGTGGTGAGGTGGTCAAAATTGACTGGAAACTAGTGGAAATTAATGTTATTGAGGTTAACAATACTGTAGGAACAAAAAAAAATAACTAATTAAGTGATTTATGCTGTTTTTATAAATTTTTGAAAAACAAATACAAAACCAAAACACGCATGGGGTGGTTTTGGCAAAACCAGGTCCAGATCCAAAACACAAGGAGATACAGATCCAAAACCAAAACACGAGGTTCAGCGCACATCCCTAATATATATATAAACTGCTGCGGTGCCATGATGTGCAGTTGTTCACTCCCACTGTCTCCCAGAATGCTGGTGCCTTTACAAGGTAAGATTAAGGAAAATGGCACCCCCCCCCCAGCCCTGCAATTATTATTTTATTTGTATCATTTCACCCTGTAGCCACGCCGCCAGTCAGACCCTCCCCCCCAGCGCAGGGCGCCAAAGGAAACTTTTGTGCTGAGCTCTGCAATGTCTAGAACTGGCCATGCATGAAATGTACAAATTAAAGTTAAAAAATCATTACTTTATAGAGTTTCAATGTTCTTCCATTGTATCAAAACCACTTGTGCAATCCAATTGTGTTTTTAACAGTAGGTATCACTGTAAACAGGAGAAATGGTCACACAGACTTTTCATATCACATTAGGTCAAGAACAAGATGATAATCATGGAAGTTACTATAATAATCTTACGGCAAGGGGGACAAAAGTTAATTTTACTTAGTCCAAACTCAGTTGTTGCCATTCTTTAATCACATTGACCTTGAGGCTACAATTTATTATTTGCAATAATCACCTAAAAGGATTCCATGGTAACAGCTTATGTTATCCAATTTAAAAGTGAAGCAAAATAACTACAGGAAGCCTTTGGGCTACAGTGACTATGCTCAGTCATTCCTTTAATAGTAAATATTTTGTATAAACATGCTTCTTCATCAGCAAAGGTCTACAGATGTGGTTTCGGGAGCAGAGACAATTAAGCTATTTTGTCGGTATCACAAACAAATGCAAAAGAACTAAATGAAACTTACAACAAACAAGTTTGAAATACACAAAGTTAGCTTTCTTGGAGAACCTCATAGTTGTTTATTAAGTTTCAAAACTTAATAAAAAAATGGCCATTTACCTTGAAGAAAATGATGTTTAAATGCTTAATTTTGTAGTGCATATGTACCAATTTGGCTGCTGTGCATAGACGTACAATATTTGCTTGAATACCTTTAGCTGTTAGGAAGCAATGCTGGGCAGACGCGTTTCGCTATCACTTGTTTGACTACAGCTTTAGATAGGAATTCACATAGTGGAAACAGCAAAAGAACACTTTAGATCCCTGTCTACCCTTAGTTGAAATCCCTTAATATCCCCTTAGTTTAATTTCCTTCCCATTTACAGTATGTCTTAAATTATTTATAAGAGTAAAGTGACATCAGAATTTTCTTTATTGAGTCATAATTCTAAATTTTACACTAGTTTTACTTTTTGTATACCGATATGCCTTTTCGTATATATGCATGATGATGTAATAAAGTTACTTACTAATGATATAACATAAACTTCAGGACATACTGGCCTAATTAATTGTCATCTGCTTTAAGAGATCCCCATGGAGGTACAACTGGCAAGTGCGAGGGGACTTTGTGATGGGACCACATGATAACAGGATATTTTCTATGAAATACACCCAGCTCACTTCCCTAGAGACATTCTATGAGATTTGGCTAGCAGACTTGAGGCGCAAAGGGCTCTATTGCCAGAAATATTGGGTCAGGCCAGAAAATGGCTGCCTTCACTGTGACTAAAGGACATATTTAGCAGGATTGTTCTGTTTGCAGTTTTACATGGGTGTGACTTGTGTCATTAGGGGAATGGCATGTGAAATGAGCAGATGGGCGCCGTATGAGCAAATTGGGAGGACAGGCTATTGTGTTTTAAAATGTTAGCCCTGAAATATCAGAAGTTACAATTAGCCAGTTATATTTTAATGGGATTTAGCCTGTATTTATAAATATTTTCGGATCAGCACACAAAATGTCCGCCTAGTCTATTTCTAGGCGACAGTCACCCTTTCATGAGCTTTACTCTGTTATCATAAACCAAGTCTTTTTTTCAGTAGCAAGGCTTTTGATAATAATCTCACCGCTAAATTAAGTGTTATTGAACCTCTGTGGTGGGAATTACTGAAATGTAATATATTTATGAGTTTTTTTCCAACAGATTTACAAATCCTCTATAATTATACTTGCTCTATAAACCATTTAACTCTGTCTAGAACTTGACAACCAAATATGATCTCACAAGTATAATTGTAACACATCCACTAAATCATAAATAATCTATGCAGACAAGAAATACGCATTTCAAACAGCAGTCAATCAATGAATAAAGACAAAACATTCCCTCACATGTGACTCAGTTACACATGTCTGCATTTATTCATCTAATCTTGCTTTTTATTGGGGGGTGAGTTATATGAATAGTATGCAATGCTTGAATGTACATGTACGTGCACTCGTTCTTGCTGCAGGCAAACTGCATGTTGCATTCAATTGAAGGATAGATAATCTGCTGACACTTTGACTGCACTACGTTTCCCACAATGCTTTGCCAGCGAAATGCTAACAGGATCTGTTAGGAGAAATTTGGCCATTTATATTTTCACTGAATTATCCTAGGTTCAATGAGGGGGGCTGATTCAGTTTGGCAGGATGGATGCAATCAATGTGCAGTCCCAGCAATATTGCAAGTTTTCCCTCACACCCCATAGAGAAGTGCTGGGGTCGAAATGATTTTAAAAATAGGAATAATTACTACATGTTTAAATAATGATGTGTAGAGATACTGGTGGTGAGGGAGCAATGACCGATGTTAGGTAAGTCTGGGAAGGGACATTGGGCCTGATTTAGACACGCTCGCTAGGCTGTGTTTGCACGCAGCCAGCCGATGTTCGCAATCTGCGCATGTGTACGCATCGCAATGCGCAAGCTAGTTCATGCGATCGGGAAGCGTTCACTCGCTGCACATAGACATCTCGCTAGAATGATTGACAGAAGAAGCCGTTTGTGGGTGGTGACGGGATGGCCTATGAAAACGGGGATGTGGTGGTGCGAACGCAGGTGTGCCTGAGCGTCTCAAAGCCGTTTCAGAGGCGTGCATAATTAATACACAGTGTCATAGTACACGTCACTTGGTTGAATTTCACACTGAAGCACTCGCAGTGCTTGCTGTAGGGTATGGTCAGCCACAAGTGCTGCGTTCGCTTCCGATGGTACTCGATGTTACTGATGGTTGCATACACTTCCTGGACATGACATGGGAAAGTGGGCGTCTTAAGACAGGCTGGTGGGTGTCTGCATACACACAGGCCTGCCAAGAGCCGCGCCGGGCACAGGTAAAATTGGGTGTGGTCTAATCGAGGTTGCAATGGCCACGCTCCCTTAGGTTAAAAAAAAGAAAAGTTGTGAGCCCCCTCAGCCCGACGCATAACCAGTGGGGGACAGGCATAGGAGACTGCTGTGGCTGCTTCTTAGCAGCCGTGAGCAGTCTCCCAGTGCAGCCCAGCACACAGCAGCGTGTGCTGGCCTGCTGTGATGTAAGAGGGGGGGAGCGGTGCTGGACCCGGGCCCCCACCGGGCCCCTCCAGCAAGCCCGGGCCCGGGTAATAAGTACCCGCCCCCCCTCTCGGCGCCCCTGTATACACAGAGCGATTGCACGCTATGTCATAGTGGGAATGCTAGGGCCTTGCCATGCGATTGTGGATTTGCATAATTTCGCTGCGTGCGAACGCATCTAGCGAGCGGGTCTGAATTGAGCCCAGTGAATGGCAGACTTGTGAGGTTATGGATGTGAGTGGACAGATAGTAGAGTGATTGGAGGAAGGGAGGTATGGGATTATATGAAAAGAAGGTGGCAGAGGAGAGGAATTGAAACATTTTTGTTTCTTGCAGAAGATGATACCCTTTCATAAGATCAGGGCAGCTCAAGGGGTGGACTGGCAGGGCTTTTGCTTGGGGAGCTGCAGCCTGGGGGTACAATCACTGTCACCCTGCTACCCACCGGGGGGCAAAGTACATTTCTTATCAGTCTTGTCCTTGAAGTAGAAAACAATATGTTTGGTAGTGATGGGAGTTGGAGTGTTGGTGTTGGAATGTTGAGAAGAGATTCAAATGTATTAAAGAGGCATTTGATGTAAGAAATATAAGCATAGATGAGAGATAGGAAGTATATTTGTTATCAATGTCCAGAGCATATTGGTAGGTGTGGAAAATAGCACTATGGGGTCTATGTACTAAGCCTTCGAGATAAATAAAGTAGATGGGAATAAAGTACCAGCCAATCAGCTCCTAACTATCACTTACAGACTGTGGAGTCTTCTGTAATAAGCTTTGGAGAGAGATAAAGTGGACGGAGATAAAGGGCTCGATTTAGACCCGCTCACTAGATGCGTTTGCACGCACCCAGCTTATGCAAATCCAGCCAACCAACGTCAAGGCAGGCGATCGCACGGTGCGGCATCAGCATGCCCACTATGTCTTGGTGTGCGATCGCTTTGTGTATGCAGATGCCCACCAGCCTGTCTTAAGACACCCACTTGCGCACGTCATCTCCAGGAAGTGTATGCTACCATCGGTACTTCGGGTACCACTGGAAGCGAACGCAGTGCTAGTGGTTGACTATACCCTACCGCTAGCACTGCAAGCACTTCAGTGTGAAATACAACCAGGTGACGTGTACTGTGACGCTGCCTGTTAATTATGCACACCTCAGATACGGCGATAAGACGCTCAGGCACGCCTACGTTCGCACCTCCACTCCCCCGTTTCTAGCAGCCAGCCCCTGTCACCACCCGCAATGGCTTCTCCTGTCACTCACTCTGCTGGGCTGTCTATGTGCAGCAAGCAAATGCTTCCCGATCTCTCGCACTGGTTTTTGCACGCGCACTGCGATGCATATGCATGCGCAGAATGCGAAAATCGGCCAGCTGCGAGCTAGCGCATCCTAGCGAGCGGGTCTGAATCAGGTCCAAAGTACCAACCAATCAGCTCCTTATCAGTTTTCAAACACAGCCTGTAACATGGCAGTTAGGAGCTGATTGGTTGGTACTTTATCCCCATCCACTTTATCTCTCTCCAAGGCAGACCCGGCCTAACCAATTTGATGCAATAGGCAAGATTTTGACTGGTGCCCCCTAGCACCGCCGATAGTTCTGCCTCTGACCTAGCACCCCAGCGCAGCCCCCATCACCACAGATCACAGCAGCAGCCAGCAACACCCTTCACCCCTCACCCATAGCAATCCTCATCCACAGAGCTGTAACTAGACCTTTTGGTGCCCTGTGCCAGCAAGAGCATTGGCACCCCAGCCCCAAAAAGGGGTGTGGCCACACAATTGTACCCCCAATTCAAATTATGCCACACAGTAGTGCAACCTTATTCACATGACGTCACAGGATAGAAGGAGAGATTAACTAAGCCTTGGAGAATGATAAAGTGGAGAGAGAGATAAAGTACTAGCCAATCAGCTCCTAACTGTCACATTAAGGCTGTGGACCTTATTCGATAGAGCACTACTTAACGCAGATTCCTGATGGTCGGAAATGTGCGCAGGCGCCTGACATGTGCAGTACGGGTCCTGAATGTTCGCAGGTAGACTGGCAGCAGACTATCAGTGATTGACAGTCTGCTGCCATTTATGGGCGGGAGAGGGTGGTGACTGCCTCCGTTTCCCGAATTGGAGACATGTTGCCGCCATTGGGGGAGGGAAGGAAGAGGCCAGGATCACTGTTGACTGACTTAGATTTCCTAACCTCTTTCTCTCATCTGTGGCTGCCGGCTTACGTGACCCCATGCGTCACTTAGCCGGCCGATGTTCTCGCAGATTATCTGATGCAGCATTGTACAACGCAGCTCAGATGAATAATACATGCAGGAGGTGTGGTGCCTCCTGCTGCATTACCATAATTGCAAGGACGGAATTGCAAAGCTTCATACATGCAGTTTTGCAATTCCGTACTAAGCTGAATCAGGCCCAGTGTTTGAAACATGAGTTAGGAGCTGACTGGCAGGTACTTTATCTCCATCCACTTTATCACTTTCCAAGGCTTAGAGCCGTATTCAATTTGAGCCGAGCTGCAATACGGCCCGGACATTCCGCCTACTTCGCCTGTTTTGTAGGCGGAAAAGTATCGCGGCCGTTCCTGTTTTACCCCGTATTCAATTTGAAAGTAGGCGAAAACGGCACCCGGCGAAACTTTAACAGGCGGAAAGTACTGTCAGATTTGGGGAAATCAGCCTGACACCCCCCAAATGATGCTCTGACATGGGGGTTAGCTATGGTACCCCCCGATTTGGCTTGTTGAAGGTATTTGGGGTTTTTAAACGGGCTTAATAGTCGCTAAATAGCATTTTGTAATAAGTGCAGAATAGTATTTAGGAGGTTTTTTTTAATGGAAATAAGTTATCCCAGCAAATTTGGGGTACTTGAAAATGGGGGTCAGCATATTTAAAAGTTGCTAAAGTGAAGTTGAAAAAATTGTGAAAAATCCACCTGCCGCAAGCACCTGCAATCAAAAAAACACTTGGGCATACTTGGGGACCCCCCAGAGTCAAGTTCGCTAGTTTTTAACTTTGTCCCCCAACATTTTTTTTTTCACCCCCAAAATGAAAGTGATTTTTTTGGGGTGTTCAAAAGTGTTTTTTTTTACGCAGTTTACCTTTGGGGCACTGTCTGAAGGCTGCACGGGGGTTCCCGCAACATTGCACCCCAAAACCCCAATTCTGCACTTTTTTCCGCCTGCTATTCATAGGCGAAACTTTTCCACCTATTACACTGCATTGACTTTCCGCCTTGGCAGAAAATCTTTCAAATTGAATACAGGGTAAAACCAAAACAGGCGAAAATGACTTCATTGGTGAATACTTTCCGTCAAAAACACGCAAAAACTGACTTTTCACTTCAAATTGAATACGACCCTTAGCGTGATACTTTGGTATATAGGGCTAAACTGTTGTATTCCCAAATCTTATAGAATAGTTCATATATGTACACTAAATAAATAGATATGTATGGTTCAACAGTAATTTATGTATTTACCCCAAGTTAAGAATTAGGGAAAAACGGAAATGAATAAATATAGTTATGCTGAAAATGTCTATAGCAATATGCTGGTACCTATAGCTTCGGTGCTGCCATATATTACATTTGATTTCCCCCCTGCTAGTGAGCTAATGGACTCTTCTGAACCGCTCTAATGTAACTGTACTGCGGAGAACCCTCGAGACATGGACTTTGCAACTGAACTACAGGGGGGGAACACTGCCAGCACACGAGAAAGTGCTCCATAGGGTGCTCAACGGAGTTCAGGAGCAGAGCGGCACGTGCAGGCAGCAGGAACTCGGACCCGCACGCGACCGCTGGTGATATAAGGAGCACCCGTGGGGGGTGCCAGGAATGTGTGGTGCCTGAGGTAAGGGTTGCTGCTATTTCCTAGTTGGAGAAAGGACCTCTGTGACGTGTCCACCACGTGACCGCTGCAGGAGGCTGGACCGCTCTAGTGTTACTATCCACTAGGGCATAGAGGGGGAATAAATATTTGTGGCGAGCGCAGCAAGCCACCATGCCTGAAGCGTGGCGAGCGTAGCGAGCCCGCGAGGGGACACTTTTGGTCCCCCTTTACCATCCCCGCCCCTCCCCCTTTCAGGCCGGAACACGTGGGTGTGACGTCACAGGTCCATCTGCGCAGTATAGTCTAGTCCTAACCCTGAGGTAAGTGAGCAGCGGGGACAGAGCTGCACTTACTGGAGGGAGAGTGGAGTTGCCGGAGCTGTGAGGAACCACACCTGCCAGGAAAAGACTGCTGGAGCACACAGGAAGCTACTGCCGGGACCCTGAGAGGAGGAAGCAGCATCAGCAGTGGAGCCGGCCTGACAGGAATTGAGACTGTATATGCAAGGGAACAGTCATACTCTCAGCCAGGATGCAGGGAGTCTAACTAGGATAAATTGCAATAAAGTTGCTATAATTCACTTTAATTGAGTCTCATCAGATACATTACAGCGGATACGGTATAATACAGTTACTATTAAAGAGATATTGTTGCATTCAACATTGTACTCAGGCAAGTTACCCTGCATTATCCAGCAAGATAAGGCAGGGAGAATTACCTTGTGCAAGCTAATATCTGTGACCTTAACTGTATAAAATGCAACAGTGCAGGATTTTGCATAAAAAGAGAGCACTTCATCTCCTCCTCCAAACATTATCCTCCAACCCGGGCAACGTTTTGCAATCATTGACTACTAGATAGTTAAACACGTGTATGCCGTGAGAGGACTAGAGACTATTGTATTCTATTGGTTTGGTGCACCAAATAACCGTGGGTCATAATTTATCCATTTATGCTACTACACCTGAATGTGAAGGGTATGCAGTCGGGAAACCGGCTGCCTTAATACCGACAGCCGGCTTCCCGGCTGCTTTATCCCGGCGTGGGATAAATGACCGGCGTCTATATCTAGACGCCTGTCATTTACCCGATGCCGGGAGACCAGCGCCCGGCATCCCGATCGAAGGGATGCCGGGCGCCATGAGTGGACAGCCGCGGGGGGGAGGGTTAGGTTTAGGGCACCCGGGGGGGATTTAGGATTAGGCACCCCACCCGGGAGGGTTAGGGTTAGGCTAGGGGAAGGGGGGGTTAGGCACCCCCGGGTGGAGGTTAGGGTTAGGCACCCCCCGGGGGACTTAGGTGTAGGCAGCGGGGAAGGGGGGGTTAGGGTTAGGCACTTAGAGGGGGGATTAGGGTTAGGCACCCCTAAGGAGGGTTAGGGTTAAGGGGTTAGGTTAGTTTATACTTATCTTAGGGACGATCGGATTTCCAGTGCTGTCGGGTTGCCGCTGCCGGGAATGGAACTGCCGGCCATGCGGCAGCCGGGATTCCATACCGATTCCATGTGAAGCTATATGTATGTTTGCTGTTAACCCATTTTTTTCACAGTCGGAGTAACGATCCAGAGTTCCGGTTTAATAAATTTCACGGATCCAAGTGTTATTTATTCACTTAAAATGAGTTTAGCCAATTGTATTGTAAACAAAATATTGAAATGTTTGAGTGAAAATTGCTACTTGTTACACAAATACCATTGAATAAATACTTTTTTAACCATACACTATTGCCTGTATCTAATCATCACCTTCTAGAAGATTCCCGGACTATCCAGGGCTGTGGATTGGTAAGAAACTATCTGCTACCCCAACCCTAACATCACCCTAAGCAGTTTTAGGAAACAGAGTGAAAAGTGATAAGGTGCCAGCCAATCAGCTCCCAACTGTCATTTTTCAAACACAGCCTGTGAGATGGCAGTTAGGAGCTGATTGGCTGGCACCTTATCACTTTTCACTCTGTCTCCTAACACTGCTTAGTAACTAGACCCCTTAGTGAGATAGATGTATGAAGCAGTGAAAAGCGGGGAGAAGTTTGTGAGTGGAGAAGTTACCCATGGCAACCAATCAGCTCCTACCTATAATTTAATGTACTTGATAAATGCAAAGTCAAAGCTGATTGGTTGCCATGGGCAACTTCTCCACTGGCACACTTCTCCACTTAATACATCTACCTGTTCCTTATTCACGTTATACCCCTTTACCTTATACACATTACGCCTTTCAGTAGTGCCCCTTATTCATGTTATGTCACACAGCAGTGTCCCATATTCACATTACGCAGTTGCAGTGCAATATCTATAATGGGTGCAGTGTGTGCCCTGCACTGCACACCCTGCACTCATATTAGTTTAAACCTACCTGTCCGTGGTCCAGCGTTGGGTGTCAGCGCTGCTCAGAACACCGGAAAATGGCCGCCGCAGCCATTTTTTCAGTGTTCTGCGCTTGTGCAGTAGACAGCGGGCACTAGAGTGTCCCCAGAGTCTACTGCGCATGCGCATGCACAGAACCCCAGAAAATGACCACCGTGGCCATTTTTCTGGCATTCTGTGCATGCGCATTAGACTCCGGGCACACTCTAGTGCACGGAGACTACTAATGCTCTGGTAGCTGGCCAGCCATGTCAGCTGGCTGCCGGCCACCGGGGAGAGAAGAGGGGCCCCGCATGGGGAGTGCACATGGGTCCCCTCCTCTCTTAAGACACCCCAGCTCAGTAGTACCCCTTTACCTTATACACGTTATGCCTAGTGCCCCTTATTCATGTTACATCACACAGTCTTGTCCGTTATTCACATCACACTACACTGTATTGCTCCTTATTCATATTATACTGTCACGACCAGGGTATCTCTTCCCAGGACCCGGCAGTGCTTACCAGTGCGGACGTTGTGGCATGGCCCTTCCGGCGGGGGAGCTGCTGCCTGGAGACTGGCACTGGGTGCTGGCAGGGGTAAGACAGTCAGCATCAGCATACTGTGAGTATCTGGGTGTGGCCATCTTACCTCAGGTCATGTGACATAGTGGGCCTATCCTGATGCATCAGGTGATCTCTCCCAGCCATTCACGCTCTGCTACTGTGTACTTAAGGGGGTTTGGAGCTCCCTGTAGTTGCCAGCTTGCTGTGAGAGAGTGCCCTGTGCTCCTAAGTCTTGTTCTTTCCTTCTTGTTCCTTCTCCAGTGCTATTTCTGCCGCCTGTCAGCTAATCGGCTACCACAAATCTCCCAGCACTGTTCTGACCAGTCCCACAGTCTCCAGGCCGGGGGTGATTGCCCTATCTTTGAACCTGTCGTTTACCCCTTGTGCAGCCATTCATCAAGGATATCTCATTCAAGCCACTCTGCAGGATATCAGGATATCTCATTCAGCCATTCATCAAGGATATCTCATTCAGCCATATTTGCATCATTTCTGGATTCTACTTTAGACATCTCTGCCACTTGGACATAGACTTTGTTCTCTCCCACTACAGTGACAAATCATCCATATACCCCAGTTCTAAGTTTATTCACATTTGGACTCTAATTATTTTCATGTCTACCAATAACCATATAAAACAACCCGACTTTCCAATTTAAATCTGTTCCTGCTTTTACTGTACTTCTGTTTCCACCCCAGGTCCACAAAAACTCCAGTCTGTAACATATACCACACAGTAGTGACTTTTATACTGTACATGTTACACCACACAGTAGTAGCACCCCTTATACACATAATGCCACACAGTAAAGCCCCTTACACATCCGGTGCATGCGTAGAAGCTGATTCCTTCTTTGGAGCATGCGCAGTATGGTGAAATCTGCCAAAATCTGAATCATCCTCTAAGTGTGTACCAGGGACATGCAGTCAGGGTAGCACATCTCCTCAGTGGCGGAACTCCCAGAGACAATGGAGTCATTTGCCGACGGGCTCCAGCCCTTAAGGGGGCACCTGGCTCCATTGTCCCCCGGGCCATTCCGGGGACTGCTATAGAGATGGAGTGCTGCTGATCGGCGCTCCACCTCCAGCGGCGTCAATACGGGGGGTGCGGTTGCATCCCCTATTTGCCGGGTACCCGCTGAGTGTGTTATCAGCGGGCGCCTGGCTCTTTCTTTCCCCCCGGCGGTAGCCGGAGGAACGGAACTCACTCCTGAGCTCCGCTTCCGGGTCCCGCAATGCATTATGGGAGTGACATCATGACGTCACTCCCATAGCTCCGAGGAGCGGGCGCCGGGGACGGACGGCAACAGCACTGAAGCGGGGTTTCAGGTAAGAATTGTTTTTATTGTATGTGTGTGCGCTCGCGGGGGGGGGGGCTCACTACAGGGGGCATTATTCGTGGCTCACTACATGGGGCATTATTGGGGGCTTACTACAGGGGGCATTACTGGGGGCTTACTACAGGGGGCATTACTGGGGGTCTCTACAGGGGGCTTACTACAGGGGGCATTACTGGGAGCACTACAGGGAGCATTACGGGGCTTACTACAGGGGGCATTATGGGGGCTTACTACAGGGGGCATTACTGGGGGCTTTCTACAGGGGGCATTACTGGGGGCTTAGTACTGGGGGCACTACAGGGAGTTTACTACTGGGGCTTACTACAGGGGGCTTACTACTGGGAGCACTACAGGGGGCTTACTACTGGGGGCACTACAGGGGCCATTACTACTGGGGCACTGCAAAGGGGGACCACTACTGGAGGTACTGCATAGGGGGACCATTACTGGGGGGCACTACATAGGCGGCACTGCATAGGGGGACCTCTACTGAGGGCACTGCACTGGGGGACCACTACTGGGGGAAGTGCATAGGGGGGTGGTAGGTGGGGCTGGCATAGGTGCTGGGGGGGTGGTACATTTTAATTTGGGTGGGGCACCAACATTTATCTTGCCTCCGGGCACCTGGGATGAAGTTACGCCACTGCCTCTCCTGTCATACTCCCTGTCAGTCTGCAGAGTTTTGAGTATACAAATTATTAGAATAATGCAAAGAAGATATTTATAACTTATAAATATCTTTGTATTATTCTGATCGTTTGTATAGGCAAAACTCACCAAAATTGCAGCAGTCCCTGGAAATACAGGGAGAGACGAGAGATGAGGCAGTAAGAGCTCAGCCTCACCTCTGATAGCTCAGACACTGCTTGGAGCTGTGGGCTGGATCATAAAGCATCCAATAAAACACAGAGAAAAAGAGCTAATGGATGCATGCCTCACTTTGAGGGGGCGTGCTTTGAGCTCTGATGGACACCTCTGACGATCAGGTGACCAATCCAGGAAGTACTCAGGCATTGGAGCTCAGCAGCTATACTGAGGAGGGAAGCAAATTGGAATATGCAGACAGAGGAACACACAAAGGAGAAAAAGGTGGGGAGGGTCCGCTGCTAGGGGGAGAACTGTGTGTGTGTGTGTGTGTTGGGGAGGAATCTTTTGTGCTGTGGGGATCTTCTGTTCTAGTGGGAGATATGTGTGAGGGGGATCTGTGCTACGGGGAATCTCTGTGTGTGTGGGGGATCAGTGTGAGGGGGGAGGTCTGTGTGAGGGGAGAGATCTGTGCAAGTAGGGCAGGCTCATATATGTGTGTGTAAATCTGGCTCTGATACTAGTCAGTGCCTCCTCATCCATTGACCTCACTACACCATGTGTGCTGCCCATGTATCTGTCACTAATGAAAGACCGGTATCAAACCTTCCTTTTCTACGAAAGGTTATTGAGAAAGTGGTGGCAATGCAACTTGAAACTGTGGGTGGAGTTACTGGGGGCGGAGCTATAGAAAAACAATTATATACTGTATATATTATATATACATATATTATATATAGTATTTAGAAAAGAAGGCACTCAAAAGGGCCTTTAAAATGAAACCGTTTTTTAATGGAAAATACATGTCATAGTTAATAAGAGGTTAATGAGAGTTCCTGCTGATAAATAGCACTGTACTACTAACTATACCTGTCCTTTGGTCCAGGTACTGAGAACCAGGGCCGTAACTAGGGTAGTGTGACCAGTGCCAGGGCACAGGGCACCACAGGTCAGGGGGCGCTGTTTGGGTCTGTCAATTTTCTGTTTATTATCATTCTCACTTGTAGCTTCCTCTTCTTTTATCCCCAACAGCTCCTGGCCTCCCCTATCTCTTTCCTGGACCTTGGGCTTTTTTTCGGGTGCGCTTCTTCTGTCCCTATTTGAAAAATAATGAAGGGGGGAGGGGGTGCCAATGCTCTTTCAGACGCAGGGCACCAAAAAGTCTAGTTACGGCTCTGCTGAGAACCCAATAACCCTAAATGGCTGCCTAGCTGAGCTCCAGGGGTGGATGAGTGCCAGTTGCCTGTGACTCAATCCTGATAAAATAAAGGTCCTTTACGATAGGAGCTCACCATCACAGGACAGAAATATAGCTTAGCCAAACAATTGGACTTACGCTTGGGGGTTCAGAACTACAAAATACAGAACATATGCGGAATCTTGGTGTTTTCCTGGATGGTGGTTTGAGGCTTAAATATCAGGTATCGGCCACAATAAAATCTTAGAAATATCCAGAATCAAGGACTTAAGTCTTAAGACTTAAGAAGATCTGCCTAAAGTCATACATGCATTTCATTTATATCATCACACTTAGATGTAATGCCCTCTACCTGGGTCTCCCAGAAAAATAATTGCACCACTTCCAGATGGTACAAAATGCAGCTGCCAGACTATTAACCGACCAGCCCGGTTCCAGCCACATAACACCCATTCTCTACTCCCTTCACTGGCTGCCTGTCAGATGGAGAATGTTTCAAGATTGACTTACTGACTTTCAAAGCCCTATATAGCCAGGGCAGGGTCCAAGGTACCTGAAGCAGCAGTGGCGTAGCTACCGTAGGTGCAGGGGGTGCGGCTGCTATGGCGACCGGATTGACCCGGGGCCCTGCCCGCCCCCTGCACCTAAGGTGCCAGGCCTCAGTCTGTGCCCCTCCCTCCGCACTGCCCCCGCACCCTCCTTACTCCACTCTCTTCAACTTACCTGCTCTGTGGTCATGTTCTCCCCCTCCATGGTCGCGTCCTTCCGGTTGGCGCCGCCTCGGGCTCTCCTCATTGACTGATACTGGGAGGAGGTGTGGCTGCCTCCTCCCAGCATCAGTAAGTGAGGAGAGATGGAGCCGACCGGAAGAGGAGGTGTCCCTGCCCTGCGCAGCGTGACCACGGAGCAGGTAAGTCGAGGAGAGGGGAGTGAGGAGGGTGCAAATTTTGATATGGGGCCCCCTAGGTCTAGTTATGCCCCTGTGAAGCAGCTTCTTATTCCTTACTTGCTGGAGGGGCCCAGCACCGCTCCCCTCCCTCTTACATCACAGCAACCCAGCACACACTGCTGTGTGCTGGGCTGCACTCGGAGACTGCTCACAACTGCTAAGAAGCAGCCACAGCAGTCTCCTATGCCAAGCTGATCGCGCCCCCCACTGGTTATGCGCCGGGCTGAGGGGGCTCACTGCACCCTGCAAAATGTATCTTTTTTTTTAACTAAGGGGGTGTGGCCATGCCGCATGCGATTAGGCAACGCCTCCCTTTTATCCGGGCTTGGCGCAGCTCTTGGCGGGCCTGCATATACACTACGGTTAGTTTTTGTAGGGAGCCAATTAACCAACTAGTAAATTTTTGGAGTGTGGGAGGAAACCGGAGTACCCGGAGGAAACCCACATAAGCACAGGGAGAATATACAAACTCCACACAGTTAGGGCCGTAGTGGCAATAACTGTGTATCAAAACTCCTATTCTAAAAAGGACAAGTTGAAGTTTTGCCAATATCAACCAATCAGATCCTACTGTAGCTATCACTTTACAGAATGTACTAGATTAATGATAGCTAGACGCTGGTTGCTATGGGAAACACCTCTGTTTGTCCTCTTTAGAATGTCTGATAAATCTCCCCCTAAGTGAGGAACGCGCTGATCCATCAGATGATGCAAAATTTTACACCCCTGCAGATACCGCCATTTTCACATGTAAAATCTATGCCCATTGTTCAATATTAGACTCATTTGTTCAATAACAGAAGCAAATGACACTTGCACCGCAGGAGTGTACAGTATGTAATTTCATAAATGAGCCTTAATGTGTGCTGCATACAGTATCTTGTCCAATACATCAACTTATATATAAATCCTTCCACACAATCTCTGAGCTGAATATTTCTGTCTCCACCCTTCACATATAAAGACAAGCGATGAAAACACACCGCATCAACAACGCTAATCTTCTCGTAAAACGCTCATAAAATAGTTCTGCTTTGTTGGAATTTTTGATGCTGGTTAAGCGATGAATTTCCATTGTTATTAACACTGGTTACTAATTTTCCTACCCTTAGGGCAAAGGTGATTTGTGATTTTCCAACTGTTTTCCTGCTGCATTGTTTAGCTGGCTCGCCCAGACCGCAGCGTTTTAGACAGTTATACCCCTTTCACACTGCCAGCAATAACCAGGGTTATTTCACGTGAACGCGCAGCAGAATCCTGGGATATTGCTCAGTGAGAAAAGGCCCAGTTGAAATATCCCGGGTCAAGTGACTCCGCATTTCAACCCGGGTAATGAGCAGGGTTAAACACGGGCTCAACACGTCTCGTGGTGCAGTGTGAACGGGTAACCCAGGTCGATGCGAACCGGGACCCGTTCACAGCATAGGAAGAGCTGGTGCTTGAAGATCATCTAATCTTCAAGCACCGGCTTGGCACGCAACGTTATCAGCCCGGCAATAAGCCAGGGTTGAGCTGCCAGTCTGAAAGGGGTCTCAGTTGGGATGAACCCGTGTCAAAAATCCCGGGTGCGACCGGGCAATGCTGTGTGAAAGGGGTATTAGAGAACCACAGGGGATATAAACCAGAAGACATAATACAGGTAATGGTGCATGAGGATAGATTCTTCCATACAAATATAAAGTTATTTTTAAATATGTAGGGGTATATTTACTAAAGTAAGAGTTTTGAGAAGTGGAGATGTTGCCCATAGCAACCAATCAGATTTTACTTAACATTTAACTAGCACCTTCTAGATAATAGCTATAATCTGATTGGTTGCTATGGGCAACAGCTCCACTTCTAAAAACCCTCACTCTAGTAAATATACTCCGTAGTCTTCACTTTTTCATTCTTCCAGCCCCCTCACCCCCCCCCCCCCCCTGGTAGATACTACTTACATAAACTCCGATGATCGGAAGAATGCATAGTGGATACAATCTATGGGCCTGTATCAGAGCCGCTCGTAAGCGGCCGCTTGTTCGTAGTCAGTCGATGTTGTACAACCACGCATGCGTCGGTGTAACAGTGCGCATGTGCGTACGTCTGATTGCGGTCATTTTTCAGTCGATCGTAGACACAGCGAACAGGAAGTGACATGTCAAATGTGATTGACAGAATTGTCCGTTTTGGGGTGGTGACGGGGGTGGAGATGGGAAAACACGGGTGTCTCGAGGCGTTTTTTGGGCGTACATAAATTATCTTATGCGAGCGCCAAATGTGAACAGAACAAGTGATACGTCACTGTCTCATCCAATTTCCATTAAGACTGCTCGCTCAGCTTGTGGTCTGGTATAGTCTACCACAATGACGATGGTCTCTTCATACTTCCCTGGGCTCATCGATGGTGTAGCGATTTATCAATTGAGGCCACAAAACCAATCATCTTTTAATTGCAAATCTGCTTGTAAGGTGTTTAGCAAATAGACCTTTTTTAGTAGCTAAAATCCGAACGCAGGTGAACTACTCAGCTGCTAATTTCTGGGTCATACAATCAATTAGCTAACAAATATTTTTAATTTTGGGGCTTTTAAAATATTTGTAAGTGTTTCTTTTTTAGGGAAACAATATTGTACGCATGTTTTTTTTTTCTTATTTTTGTGGAGGACAAGAAACCAATCGTCCTTTTGTTTTTTGCTAAGTGTTAATTCAAACTCATAAATTGTTTTTAAACCTTGTTTTGTTTTACAAAATTAAATGTTTCTATTTCCGTTGTATTGTTTCTAAGTTTGTTTGAGGGATTACCTTTTATCCCGTTTTGGAATAAATCATCAATAGAATTTTGCTGATTTTTATCATAATTTTATTAAATGATTGTGTCCATTTTTTTTGCCATAAACATATTTTTAATAAGGTAAAAAAATTTAAAAATGATATGGGCCACACACACACAAAATAAGTGGCATTTGAACTTCAAAAAAAACAAAAAAAACAATTCACAAGAAAGGAGAGGGAGGTTGTTGTCATGAAGGAATATGGGGCAAACACAGAGATGGATTGTGGGGTAATTAGCCAGTGCTGTCATCGCCTTTTAGGCCTTTTGGTCGGGGTTTGGAGGGAGACGGAACGGGCCTGGGAGCTCCTTCAGCTGGCCTGGCCAGAGGCAGATGTTGTTGCCTCTGGACTAGGCATAGGGCTAGGCACATTTGGAGGGATGGGTGTTGTTGTGCCAGAGGTGGAGGGTCCTGATGTTCCGGCAGGAAGGGAGGCCGGCTCCAACATGTGCTGGTGAACGAGCTGCTCCAGGGCATTTGCAATTCTTACGTTTGCCCCAGTATTTTCCACCAGGGCATTTGCAATTCTCACGTTGGCCGCAGTATTTTCCTCCAGGGCGTCCGCCACCCGTAGCAGATTGGCGTCCATCCTCAGCAGAATCTCGGTGTGCTGATCTGTTTTAACATTGAGATCAGTGAGGAGGGCCACTGCCTGCGAGGGGGAATGCCCTGGACTGTCTGCCACAGGGTCCCCAGCCGGATCTACTGCTTCCTCCCCTGCAGAGCCAGAAGAAATTCTGCAGCCAAAGCTCTCCTCTGGAGCAGACTCATCCGCCTCCGTCTCTGTGAGAAAAAAGAGAAAAGATTCAAATTCAAAACTAGATATTTTAGAAAACACATTTCTGAGTTGTTAACATTACAACATTTACCTGGGGCAACATGAGGAGCCGCAAAGTCTGGCATGTCGGTATCCATGTTCGACACGCCAAACACCTCCTCATCCTGCACACACCCCTGGGCCAGCTCCTCCAAATCCGTGAGCTCAAGTGACACAGGGGTGGGACCCCCACCTGTTCCCCCTGCATGCCTAGCCCTATCAGCCATTTTTTGTTTAAGCCGATATTTGAAGTCGCTCCATCTGTTGGTTAAAAAGTTGGCATTATTACTGCAGTATTTGGACCTGTAACCATTTTTTATTCAAATGTAGTTTTTACGTACCGGCGTTTGACCTCCTGGGTTGAACGTTCAAACTCACCCACCCCATTGACAGCACTGGCTATGTCGTCCCACAGTTTCCATCTCTGGGTTGCACCCATATTCCTTGGTGCCTGTGCCAGGTTGTCGTTGCACATTTGCACCAAAACCTCCATCTCCTTCCTTGTGAATTGTGGCTGCCTTTTTTTTTGGCCCTAGTTTGCCTATTAGGCCCAGCAGCCTCTTCCATGGCATCCTCCACACCTTTTTTTTAAATGGTTGAAAAATTTTAAAAGTTAAATGTTTCAAAATGTAATGTTAAACATAAGCATTTTCACATAATTTTTAAAATAATTACATGGCGCCTCTTGGCTAGTACTTTGCTGCTCTGTACTCATTGTCTTTTCTCAATGTAGCAGACCGATTTTGGCCTTCAGTGATGTTTTTATACATGCGTCAGCATTATTCGGACGCATCATTCATTGTGCGCTCCTATTGTCCGTCCTTAATTTGAGCGGGAAAATAAAGCCTATTTATGGCTTGGTGTGACTCCATTCGAGGTGGCATTTTTGGATTGTTGAAGGTTTTTCGGTGCAGTGGTTTGTTCGTGGTTTGTTGGTTCGTGAAGGAGTAGTTTGTATTTTTGAGAAGTTGCGTTTTTTTATTACTTTGTTTGTTTACGTTAGCATTTTTACGTTTCTTTTTGCTATTTTTATTTATATTTTTGAGTATTTCAAAAATTCCCCTAAAAATGTATTATTAAATTGTGTACATTTTTTTTATTTTATGTTTATTTTTTTTTTACAGTTATTTTGGCAGTGACCAAGTGACCTTTTCTAACTTTGGGATATTTGTCTGTTTTTGGTAAGTGTTTTTGGTTTTATTAATTAACAAATTCGATGTGTTGGTCTTAGCATATGTTTCGCAAAGTAATGTGTGTTTTTTCTGTGTAAAATCATGTCTTAACTCTAAATGTAGCGTACTATTTTGCGAACTAATGTGTGTTTTTTTCTGTGTAAAATCAAGTCTTAACTCTAAATGTAGCGTACTATTTTGCGAACTAATGTGTGTTTTTTTTCTGTGTAAAATCATGTCTTAACTCTAAATGTAGAGTACTATTTTGCGAACTAATGTGTTTTTTTTCTGTGTAAAATCATGTCAACTCTAAATGTTGCATACTATTTTGCGAACTAATGTGTGGTTTTTTTTGTGTAAAATCATGTCTTAACTCGAAATGTAGCATACTATTTTGCGAACTGTGTGTTTTTTCTGTGTAAAATCATGTCTTAACTCTAAATGTAGCGTACTATTTTGCAAACTAATGTGTTTTTTTCTGTGTAAAATCATGTCTTAACTCTAAATGTACCGTACTATTTTGCGAACTAATGTGTTTTTTTCTGTGTAAGATCATGTCTTAACTCTAAATGTAGCGTACTATTTTGCAAACTAATGTGTTTTTTTCTGTGTAAAATCATGTCTTAACTCTAAATGTAGCGTACTATTTTGCGAACTAATATGTGTTTTTTCTGTGTAAAATCATGTCTTAACTCTAAATGTAGCGTACTATTTTGCAAACTAATGTGTTTTTTTCTGTGTAAAATCATGTCTTAACTCTAAATGTAGCGTACTATTTTGCGAACTAATGTGTGATTGTTCTGTGTAAAATCATGTCTTAACTCTAAATGTAGCGTACTATTTTGCGAACTAATGTGTGTTTTTTCTGTGTAAAATCATGTCTTAACTCTAAATGTAGCGTACTATTTTGCGAACTAATGTGTTTTTATCTGTGTAAAATCATGTCTTAACTCTAAATGTAGCGTACTATTTTGCGAACTAATGTGTGATTGTTCTTTGTAAAATCATGTCTTAACTCTAAATGTACCGTACTATTTTGCGAACTAATGTGTCTTTTTCTGTGTAAAATCATGTCTTAACTCTAAATGTAGCGTACTATTTTGCGAACTAATGTGTTTTTTTCTGTGTAAAATCATGTCTTAACTCTAAATGTACCGTACTATTTTGCGAACTAATGTGTTTTTTTCTGTGTAAGATCATGTCTTAACTCTAAATGTAGCGTACTATTTTGTGAACTAATGTGTTTTTTTCTGTGTAAAATCATGTCTTAACTCTAAATGTAGCGTACTATTTTGCGAACTAATATGTGTTTTTTCTGTGTAAAATCATGTCTTAACTCTAAATGTAGCGTACTATTTTGCGAACTAATGTGTTTTTTTCTGTGTAAAATCATGTCTTAACTCTAAATGTAGCGTACTATTTTGCGAACTAATGTGTGATTGTTCTGTGTAAAATCATGTCTTAACTCTAAATGTAGCGTACTATTTTGCGAACTAATGTGTGTTTTTTCTGTGTAAAATCATGTCTTAACTCTAAATGTAGCGTACTATTTTGCGAACTAATGTGTTTTTTTCTGTGTAAAATCATGTCTTAACTCTAAATGTAGCGTACTATTTTGCGAACTAATGTGTGATTGTTCTTTGTAAAATCATGTCTTAACTCTAAATGTAGCGTACTATTTTGTGAACTAATGTGTGTTTTTTCTGTGTAAAATCATGTCTTAACTCTAAATGTAGCGTACTATTTTGCGAACTAATGTGTGTTTTTTCTGTGTAAAATCATGTCTTAACTCTAAATGTAGCGTACTATTTTGCGAACTAATGTGTGTTTTTTCTGTGTAAAATCATGTCTTAACTCTAAATGTAGCGTACTATTTTGCGAACTAATGTGTTTTTTTCTGTGTAAAATCATGTCTTAACTCTAAATGTAGCGTACTATTTTGCAAACTAATGTGTTTTTTTCTGTGTAAAATCATGTCTTAATTCTAAATGTAGCGTACTATTTTGCGAACTAATATGTGTTTTTTTCTGTGTAAAATCATGTCTTAACTCTAAATGTACCGTACTATTTTGCGAACTAATGTGTTTTTTTCTGTGTAAAATCATGTCTTAACTCTAAATGTAGCGTACTATTTTGCGAACTAATGTGTTTTTTTCTGTGTAAAATCATGTCTTAACTCTAAATGTAGCGTACTATTTTGCGAACTAATGTGTGATTGTTCTGTGTAAAATCATGTCTTAACTCTAAATGTAGCGTACTATTTTGCGAACTAATGTGTGTTTTTTCTGTGTAAAATCATGTCTTAACTCTAAATGTAGCGTACTATTTTGCGAACTAATGTGTTTTTTTCTGTGTAAAATCATGTCTTAACTCTAAATGTAGCGTACTATTTTGCGAACCAATGTGTGATTGTTCTGTGTAAAATCATGTCTTAACTCTAAATGTAGCGTACTATTTTGCAAACTAATGTGTGTTTTTTCTGTGTAAAATCATGTCTTAACTCTAAATGTAGCGTACTATTTTGCGAACTAATGTGTGTTTTTTTCTGTGTAAAATCATGTCTTAACTCTAAATGTAGCGTACTATTTTGCGAACTAATGTGTGCTTGTTCTGTGTAAAATCATGTCTTAACTCTAAATGTAGCGTATTATTTTGCGAACTAATGTGTGCTTGTTCTGTGTAAAATCATGTCTTAACTCTAAATGTAGCGTACTATTTTGTGAACTAATGTGTGATTGTTCTGTGTAAAATCATGTCTTAACTCTAAATGTAGCGTACTATTTTGCGAACTAATGTGTGTTTTTTCTGTGTAAAATCATGTCTTAACTCTAAATGTAGCGTACTATTTTGCGAACTAATGTGTTTTTTTCTGTGTAAAATCATGTCTTAACTCTAAATGTAGCGTACTATTTTGCGAACTAATGTGTGATTGTTCTGTGTAAAATCATGTCTTAACTCTAAATGTAGCGTACTATTTTGCGAACTAATGTGTGTTTTTTCTGTGTAAAATCATGTCTTAACTCTAAATGTAGCGTACTATTTTGCGAACTAATGTGTTTTTTTCTGTGTAAAATCATGTCTTAACTCTAAATGTAGCGTACTATTTTGCGAACCAATGTGTGATTGTTCTGTGTAAAATCATGTCTTAACTCTAAATGTAGCGTACTATTTTGCGAACTAATGTGTGTTTTTTCTGTGTAAAATCATGTCTTAACTCTAAATGTAGCGTACTATTTTGCGAACTAATGTGTGCTTGTTCTGTGTAAAATCATGTCTTAACTCTAAATGTAGCGTATTATTTTGCGAACTAATGTGTGCTTGTTCTGTGTAAAATCATGTCTTAACTCGAAATGTAGCATACTATTTTGCGAACTAATGTGTGTTTTTTCTGTGTAAAATCATGTCTTAACTCTAAATGTAGCATACTATTTTGCGAACTAATGTGTGTTTTTTCTGTGTAAAATCATGTCTTAACTCTAAATGTAGCGTACTATTTTGCGAACTAATGTGTGTTTTTTCTGTGTAAAATCATGTCTTAACTCTAAATGTAGCGTACTATTTTGCAAACTAATGTGTGCTCCCTTCTCTACATTTTCGACAACTATATTTGGCTTAATTCCTAGTTTATTAAATTAATCATAAAAATATTTTCTACTTTTGAAATGTAGGTTGATTTTCACATGACACGACCCAGGCCTGTAAGAATCTTTGGTTTTCTTTGAAAAGATAAGTATATTTTTCTTAACACACTTGTCTAAAACAATAACTACCTGGCTTAACATTTCAGGTTGATGTTGGTCGTATTATATTGGCCATGGTTCCAGAACCCGACCAACCTCAACTTCGTCCCAGGCATAGGCCTCGTAGGCGTGCAAGGCCCCAGATATATAGAACACGTGTCACCCTTTTTGGAATGCCAGATGATGAGGTGTTAAGGCAATACCGTGTTCCGCCACAAATCATCATAGACACTCTCTCATTAATAGAGAGTGATCTTGAACGGCAAATTGACAGTCCTACAGCAATACCACCACTTACGCAATTAATGTCGGTGTTACATTTTTGTGCCTCAGGATCCTTTCAAACCACCGTGGGAATAGTGGCAGGAATATCCCAATCCTCCTTTTCAAGGATCCTGAGGGTAGTGAGGGAGGCTCTTTTTAAACACCTCCATCATTTTATTAAAATACCATTGGATATGGGTTCCCTTAATGTGGTGAAGGCTAATTTTTACCAAATTGCTGGCTTCCCACACATCATAGGGGTTGTGGATGGCACTCACATACCACTTCAGCCTCCAGCAAGGCTGGAGGCTATATTTAGGAACCAAAAGCACTTTCACTCGATGAATGTAATGGTGGTATGTGATGCCTCCCTCCAGATCCTGTCCCTGAATGCCAAATTCCCAGGCAGTGCACATGATTCCTTCGTCATCCGGCAATCAGGGTTTTGGCACAAATTAAACAACCTACAAGCTGGTGATGCATGGCTTCTGGGTAAGTTGACACCTTCTGTTGAAACCAATGCAAAGCTGGGTACACAATGGTCCTGATGTTGTTTTTTATATTTTCACAGGAGACAGTGGTTACCCTTGCACGCCCTGGTTGCTCACTCCTTATTTGGTTCCCACACCAGGGCCACAAAGTCAGTATAATTCCGCACTTACAGCCACCAGGCAGGTGGTGGAGTGCTGTATCGGCCTTTTAAAAGGTCGATTTAGATGCCTCCACCGCTCTGGTGGCGACATCATGTATTTGCCGGCTATGGTTTCAAAAATTGTGGTCCTGTGTGGGATATTTCACAACATTGCCATAACAAGTGGTGTCCCAATGCAGCCAGAGGATGCCTTGCCTGAGGACGGCCCCCCCGAGGTTGGTCGGAGGTCAGTATGTGGGTGGGCCATACGCGATTAAGTTGTTGCAAGATTTTTTAGGTAATTATTTCCACAAATTTACTTAATTGACACAATGTAGACATGTAATATTTTAATGTACACTTAATTTTTTTTTTATTCCCTAAAATGACCATAAAAATCCATGCATACTACCCGATCAACACAAATGACTTTATGTGGACACTTAAATAAATCAAAATAAACTTTATTTTTTGGGAAATTATTTTTGGTCATGTAAAAAAATTAGTGGCGCAGGATCGCCAAAAGATGGTCCAATGCCACCAGCATGGCAATTACATGGCCCCGTAGATCCAGTAATCCGGCAGCAATTGCCTCGTTACGCCTCTGGTCCTCTGTGGGTTAAAAAAATGTGTGGATTACTAAAATGACACCTTCATTTAGATTTTAAAAACCAACCAAAAATTCAGACTATACCAAAAAAAAACATCAGTTACCCAAACATGTCCAAAACAAAAGGAATGCAAAAAGAAAAGATTTAAAACAAATAAGGGCCCAAAAAGAAGAAAAAAAAAACCCTAAAAAAAAAAAAACACTAAGCAAAACTACGACATTTGTTGGTAGCGTAAACAAGAAAGACACAAGTGTGAGTGTTTGGACATGTGTCATATGTGTAAGGTGAAAACATCCTTGACATTGTTTCACAAAGATATATTTAAAAAACATTTGAACTACTTTACTATTTTGAACTGCACAGGCAAAAGGACAACATCAACCAAAATAAAACAAACATAACAAAAAAACATAGTTTAAAATGTAAACATATCGGGCACATTGCTGACTGGGCCTGGAGCCCCGAATTCCTCCTCATCAGAGGTGGGCCAGTGGCTCAGGGAAGGAGGAGGGGTAATGTGGGATGAAGTGGAGGGTGAGGAAAAGAGAGGGGGGGTTTGAGGGGAGGGGGAAGTTGGAGGGATGTTAATGTGAGGAGAGGGAGGGGACTGACGGTCGGCAAGGTCTGGGGTGGAGGGGGAATTTGGGAAAGAGTGGGCAGAGGATGTTTGGGTGGGAGTGGGGGATAGGCGACGAGACACATGTCTGCGACGTGGGAGTCTCCGCTCTGCCCCTAAATGATGGAGAAAAACATTTTTAATTACAAATTTCCTTTTTTTTTTATTTTATCCAAAAAATTTAAAAAAAAAACAGGGCTACACTGTAAACATGCACACGCAGGTATGTCCAAAATAAACAAACAGGCCTATACTGTAAACATGCACACGCAGGTATGTCCAAAATAAACAAACAGGCCTATACTGTAAACATGCACACGCAGGTATGTCGAAAAATAAACAAACTGGCCTATACTGTAAACATGCACACGCAGGTATGTCCAAAATAAACAAACAGGCCTATACTGTAAACATGCACATGCAGGTATGTCCAAAATAAACAAACAGGCCTATACTGTAAACATGCACACGCAGGTATGTCCAAATTAAACAAACAGGCCTATACTGTAAACATGCACACGCAGGTATGTCCAAAATAAACAAACAGGCCTATACTGTAAACATGCACACGCAGGTATGAGAAAAAAAAAAAAAACATAAACATACACAGAAACACTTACTTTGCACTATCTGGAGATGCAAACGGGCCAGCAGGCGTGGGGATCTGCGCCTCAGATCCGACCACCTGCGTTCCAGCTGGCCGATTTTTCGGCGATAGCCGAGGGAACGCAGGTGGCGGCGCACCTCCGCGTAGGCCAGCCGCTTGCGGAGGTGGGTGATGGGGGGTGGATGGTCAGTTATTCGCTGGTCCATCACCTCAGTGAGGACCAGCAGCTCACGGCAACAAAAATCTGCGGCTCTCATGATGGCAATGATTTTTTTTACACAAAACAGTTTTAATAAAGGTCCTAGAAAAAATTTGATTGGCTAATGTACTTTGTAAATTAACAGGAACAATTTTATTGGTTATTGTATGAGTCATGTGACCTACACCCTCACAAATGTAATGTGAGTTATGATAGGCTTGATGCAGTGACATGCGTAAGCTAATTTAAATATAAAAATTAAAGTATTAAAATCTGCCTATAAAAAAACCCCGCAAAACAATAGTAGCATTCTAACAAGCTATTAATTTCGAAAAACCATCCCCTTGGTCAAACCGTACGTATTCTGCGGAAGAAATGACACACACTAACAAGAATAAAGTTTATTGACATTGAAAAAAAAAACAGGATTGCAAACATGTGAATAACAATTAAGGTAATTAATATAGTGATTGCCAGTAATCGATTCAAGTATGTTTGCAGAATGAAATAGCAGGCAATCGAAAAATGACAGGGCCACTTCCGGAATTGACTTGTGCGAGCGCTCAATGCAACCAAAGAGGAGACGGACAATCGCTATTTTGAACGCTCGCTAGCTAGAGGAGGGGTTGGGAGAATATGGGGCGGAAGGTTAGCTATGAGCGAACATACAAGCGAGCGCTTAAATTTAAATTTTTCCGCTCGTACGGCGGACGAGCGAACGGCCACTTGCGTCCGCGTCTGAATCAGGCCCTGTATTGCTTAAATCTCTTCAGCTTCAGTTTTTTAGTGATATTTCACAGGCAAAGTGGTTTAGCTCTCGCGCATTAAAAGTTTCTTCATGTGGGGATATAAAAGCAAGGACAAACCAATTTGGTGCATTATCCCTTTAAAAAGTTTAAAGGATATTTCTATATTCCAAAGGCACTTAAACATAAAAACAATATCTTGTAAAAGATTTTAATATAATCTTGTAAAAGATTTTAATATGCTCCTAATATGCTCCTTTGTTGTTTCTGAATCCTGCACGCAGTGTGTGCATGGGGTGTGCTTACAAAGTGTGCGCCCGCACACCCCTTAGACAGCCTCACCCTCTTCCTGCAGCATCCTCATCCGGGATATCTGCTGGATCCAAGGTAAAAGGCAGCCTCTTTTTGAATCATAGATGGCCAATGTTAAACTGCTGTATCCAAAATAGAGTAGTTTCACATTGGCTATCTTGGATTTAAATCCTCCCTGGGAGACGGCTGAAACTCAGGAAGGAGACAAAGGCAGTGATCGCCACTCAAGTAAATAGTAGGGGAGGGGTAGACTGTAACCTAGGGGGGCTGTTTAGAGCGAGCTGCATATGCAGCACCAGATTAAGGTCCCCATGGTGTCAGTACTTTGCATGTGTTTAGCGCTGGTTTGTAGGGGTTACCTATCCGGGCGTTGGCGGTGTGGTGGCGTGGCA
The DNA here is from genome assembly GCA_031769625.1 of Taudactylus pleione. Lineage (NCBI taxonomy): Eukaryota > Metazoa > Chordata > Amphibia > Anura > Myobatrachidae > Taudactylus > Taudactylus pleione. Next base: position 1,723,567 of record JAUIMM010000322.1, on the reverse strand, counting down.
TGAGGGGTCCTCATGGACAGTGTGTGAGACAGCAGAGATCTCGGCCATGACGACTGGTAGCACTGGCTGGTGTTACAGTGGCCGGGGATCTGGGGTAGTTTGGTGTGTGCTCCATGTGGTTGGTGTTTCTGTGTGTCTGCATGGTGGCACCGCCATGTTGGAGGCCATTAGTTGACTAACAGTAATCCAATGGTCAGCCGGAGGGAGTTCCTTGGCCAATCAGTGTGCTGCTATGCCTATAAAGCTAGTCTGGCCCAGAGAGAATTGCCACCTGTAAGCTGCTTGTTACTGTGCTTCCTGCTGCGGTTGTTGGTTCGGTCTTAGTGCCCTGTGAAAACCCTTAATGCCGTTGTGCTCTGCTAGTACATGGTTGAGTCTCGGTCCTCCTTTGCCAGTATTGTTGATCCTATTGTTTACCCCTGCTGACCACGTTTGGTCTAGTGATATCCTGTATAGCTGGTTCTGCTCCGCATCCCAGCACAACCCGAATAGCTGGTTCTGCTCCGCATTCCAGCACATCCTGAATAGCTGGTTTTGCTCACATCCCAGCATATCCTGTATAGCTGGTTCTGCTCCCCACTCAGCATATCGTGTATAGCTGGTTCTGCTACGCATCCCAGCACATCCTGTATACCTGGTACGGCTTTACATTCCAGCATCATCTCTAGTACAACACGTTTGTCAACACGCAGTGTATCTAGTGAACTTCTCCATCTACTGTAGGATACTCTACAGCTCTAATACTCACCTGATCCCAACAGCATTCAGTATCCCGGTTCCATACTCACCTGCTACCCGTGATGTCCGGCTTCTATTCATACTACATACACACAGCTAGTACATGAGGAGAAACTACATACTACCTCCTCCTTTACTCCCATCTGCTAGAGACCCCCCCCCCCTTGCTACCCTCACCTCGTCGGTGACAAAACCCCACTAAGATCTGACACAGCTGTAGATGACAGGCGGCTTGTAGAATATAACAATAGCAGCGGGGTTCGTTCTTCAGTTTGTCCAGCCTGAGCTAAATCTTGTGCTGAGGGATACAGCAGTGATACATAAATAACGAACTCCGCTGCTATCGCTATATTGTGCAAGCCGCCTGTCATCTACATCTGCCCAGTGTCATAACTAGGGTATTTGGAGCAAATTTAAAAATGGAGCCCCCCCCCAGATCATGGATGAACTTGGGTGCTTGTTTTCTTTGTATGGAAACTACACCAATATTAGCCCTCCTTCCAGTCAATGTGGATGGCCTGATACACCTCTGCCCCCTCATTATAAAGGGCCCCTGTTCTCTGTATGTATTCTCAAATGGTTGCCAAGTCTCTATGTGGTGGCTGGCCACACTCCTTAATCTTGGGCCCCTACAACTGCATTTCCCGGTGGGCCCTTTATGCCTCAGTCCGTCACTGCCCAGTAGTAATCCCCCCCAGTAGTGCTCCCAATAGAGGTCCCCCCAGTAGTGCCCCCAGTCGAGGTCCCCCCCTTAACAATATTGTATCAGAACCTCTATGTACCCCTGCCTGTACCTTATAAAATCCTTCCTATAAACCTCTAAGGATGACGCTAATTTGTGTACGCAGTCACACCATAAATAAAGACTTAGACATAGAACCTGTGGTTCCAAAGCACAGGTTCAAAGCAGTGATATTCAGGTAAAAGTTCAGACAGTTACACGCAATTGATCAAGACACAATTTAGGCGCAAAAGTAAATCATACAGGCCACAAGTACAGTATACGTACGCAGGTGCTTCTGGACCCAGAGATAGGCTTCAGCAAGAGACCCCTCGTCATTCAGCATTCAGCATGAAGACTCCCAAATAGTGTCCGTGCACCCATACTTATACCCCCCCAGTATAAACAAGACAAAAGGTATGTCTGTTGCTGATGTCATTGGTTCTCAGAGGTGACGCATCTGTTACAGTGCATCTAACAGGCTGGTTTAAACAGACTTTCCCTGCCTCTAACAGCTAGGGGTCTTCCTCCTCACACCTTCGTCAGCATCCTAACAGTTGAATCTAAAATATACATTTTGGTTGCTTGTAGGTTCTGCGGTCCATAACTCGAGAATGCATGATGCGATCTCCTCACCAATAGCACCGGGAAACTGTGGAAAGAGTACGCATCAGAACAACTCCAAGAATGACGTGTTTATCTTGTATAATTCCTTAGTTAACAAATATCTTTATTTCTTAGCATTTAAACTAACTGAACCTTCTTGAATCATACACTTTAAAGCTTATTGAACCTTATGTGTGAATATGAAATGTGTGGGTATTCAGGGTTTGGTATAAAGACATATTTAATGTGTGTATGAAGATGAATGCATTTGTCTCTAACTGAGTGAACATTTTAGCAGTGTGGCATGCTGGGTTAGATAGTTCTACATGTCCTCTCAGCAGCCCCCCCCACCTTTCCTGTGTTCAAAGGAAAAATACCTCTGTCGGTCTCTTGTGTGAAAATGCAAAATATCCCAACTACAAGAGACAGACCTAAGTGACACTCCAGCCTTTGAAATCATGTCATTGCAGGAAGCTTGCTTATTTATTCTAGCCAGACCACCCGTAGTGAGCAAACACTATGCAGGAAACTTATCTACACAAGCCAGTTGTCACCTGGCCACTTGCTTATCAATACTATAAAGCCATTTCTGGAATATATCCTTTATAATACGTAAAGTAATGAAATAGGCTTTTAGTGAATCACCGTAACATATGATAATGGTCACAGATGCATTCGCATGATGCTAATGGTATTATCGCCACATGTACTAAAATGTGAGTTTATCTAAAATGGCGCTTAGGCAGCCATTTTGCAAAATGGCGTCTTGCGGCCAGTCGCAAGATGGTGTCGCTGCGATTCAATTTTAAACTGAACTTGTCTCAGCCAATTATTCAGCTTCGACAGTCCAACCGTTGATAGCAAACAACATGCTATCACAATCTGCTATTAAAATTTAATTTAGGCTTACATTTACATATTATTTAGTGTTATTATGGGATGGCACAAGGTGGTTTTTACTCCATCAATAATGTGTCTTCTCTGAGTGGGGACATAAAAATACTATTATACGCACACTGCGGACCTTGGAAGATCATGTGAAAGGTGTGGGAGTGCACCAATCTTATAATAGCAGTCTTGAAAGGGAATTGAGACTTTACATTGTCTGAGGTGTTCTATAAATAATATTTCAATAATACATTCTATGCATGTCTAAATATTATACATTTAAATGATGGTACTTCCTAGCTCAGGGTTGTAATGCAGTTCTGTATCTACCTTGGTATACACATTATAATTTCTGACCACCATCATAGTTTCATTCTTTCATTTCACTCTGTTTTTACATTTTTCACACTTCAACACAATAGGAACACATCGGACGCATATGCCAATCATTATGATGACCATCAGTATAAGGATTAGAATTTGCCTATGCTGGCGATCACTTCCTGAACCCATCTCCCTAGACCTGAGAACCATTTCACTGGGTTCAGCCATGACACCCATCCTTCTATCTTCTCCTCTACTTCAGCTACTGAAGCGTTATGGTTCTTGCGAAACTCCCACTTCAGCTGCAGAATTTCATCCATCTTCTGGTCTATCACCTCCTTAGGATCATTGGTATCATTAGTGACATAGGTGCAACATTTTACTCCAAATTGGGTGGCCAATGTTACGCAATACCCTCCAGTAAGAGCAGTTAAATAATTCAACACTAGTCTGTGTTGCACCAGTTCTTTCTTGTAAGCTTGCAATTCTTTCCCTATATACCTAAATGTGTCATCGTACATCTCGGTGATATTATCTATTAGTTTAGCAAGTTCCTGGATATATCTAAAATTTAATTTACCCGAGCGATCCTGGTGGGGTCCAATGCGACCAGAACTTGAAAGCCAGTTGTCTCACTAATTAACTGAGCGGCTTTATGCACATCACCAGGTATCATATTTCTCTTGCCTCTGTGTTCATATTGTGTGTGAAGATATGGTGACGGTGTGTTTTTTATGTATTCCCAACATTTCAACATGTGTGAGGGTCATAACGTCTGGAAGTATTCTTCCCAAATAACATAACAATTACAATACTAGAATTGGTCAGAAACTCCTCTGATTGGCATTGCACTCCTCCTGACTCCACTCCACCAGCTCCGCCATCAGTTCACATCTCCTTTATCGGTCCCCCATCACAGACACTGAGTATCCCCAAACAGATCATCATGACAAAAACTCTGGAAAGAAAAAGAACTAGGATGACCACAGCAGACCACTCCATTGCTGGAAGCACTGATCTACACATTTCTTTAGCTCAGATATCTCACCGTCACCTTTTTAATTCTTCCGGCACGAGCTCGCAATCAACAGGTCCATGTTATCGGCCTTGTCTCTGCCTTGTATCTCCACCGGTTGGTTAACCTCCCTATAGTGAGTGGAATGGACCCACGTATCTTCCCCGGCCACCCTTTGAGGATGCTGTATCGTCAGATACGGACCTTTCCACCGATCAGTCAAACGACCTGAGCTAAAAAAAAATTTGGATCATAACAAATTCTTCCAGATTTTGACATCATGACAGTTTGCATTAGACATGTTAGTTAATAACACTTTCAATTTCAGTTATTCTCATTCATCTTCGTGAGACCCTGCACAGTAACCTCATTATCATATTTTCACATGAGGCTGCCTGTTTGAACAGTATCTCAAAGGGGGGACAAATAAAGGAAAAGACAGTTTGGGATAATCTCAGTGTTTTTACCCATCATCTTACACATGTTCTCGGAAACGTCACCTGTAAAATAAGTCCCCCTATCAGTTTTAATAATTCTAGGGATATAGTATCTGCATACAGGTTCCTGCAATTAAATCTTGTTATTAATAGCTACTGTTCTAAGTAATGCCTGTGCCACTGGGTTGGATAATATTCCGAGTAGTTGACCTTAGCCTGGCATGGCTGCCGTTTATCCTTAGCAACCTTGTGTCCTGTGAGTGGGAGATAAAGCACAACAGTTTAATATCATTTAAACATGACCTAAAATACAACAATAAATCGTCCACATTTTACATTAGAACAGATACATTGGCAGGTTGAAAAGATTGTAAACAGTCATATAAGGCCTGGGAGAAGATACTGGGGTTACCTATGAACCCATGGGAAACTCGTGTTCCTGTGTGGTGTTCTTCACTTTGCAGTACTTACTTATGTGTCCCACTTGGTGACAGTTAAAACATAATTTTGAATGGGGTGGATGAAAAGATTGTTGTGGGATTTGAGCAAGAGGGAAAGGTGGTGGGTATGGGTAAGGATAGGGAGGGTAAGGATATTGTGGGGGATATGAGTATGGGACCTGTGGTTGTGTATGATATGTGGGGTAAGGATGTGTTTGCTGTGGTGTAGGATTGGTGAGGACGTGTAACTGTTCAGGTGCAGGTGTGTGTGTGGATGCCGGTGTGTCGGTTGGCTGTGATGTTATTGTCATTCCTTCCAGAGCTTGTATACTGACAGCCATTAGTTTCTCGCTCTGGGCTTCTCTCTTTTTGGAGATGTTTTTATCATGTTCTATGGGAGACTCTATGAGGTTACCTATTGTAAGTCCCCTCCAGCCAGGTTGTGAGGTCTGAACCCGAATCTTTAAATCGTCTTTCAGACCATCCATGAGTACCGTGACTATCATTCCCCTGTGGTGAGTGCTATCTTTAATATCTTCTATCCCAGTGTACTGGGTGATAGCCTGCAGAGCCCGATCACAGTAATCTTCTGCAGTCTCACTCTCTTTCTGTTTGATTGTGAAGATTTTGTTCCAGTTAACTACTACTGGAAAATATACACCCAATTGAGTTACAATGCGGGAAATGTTACCTTGGTTTACTTGGTCTGTTAAGGGAACGTCGCCATCCAATACACAGTCCGTGATAAATTTTGTCACATCGGTATTGCGTGGTAGACAGGCCCTTAACACCACACGCCAATCTTTATTAGTGGGCTCATGAGAACTACCCAAATTTCTCAAAAATCTTTGACATTTGGCTTGTTCCCTTTTGGGATTGGGGAAATCATTTATGATGGAATTTAGTTCTGCTCTTGTCCATGGACAATGCATTACTACTTCCCTCGTGGGCACTACACCGTTTGCATCCGCATTTCCATTCGGAACAGTTATTGTCCGAATGGGATGCAGACCGGCAGCGTTGCTACCTCTGACCTGGTTACCTGGCTGGGGGTTTAATCTGCTGCTGCTACGTATGGTATTAACAACTTCCTCTATGGGTGCAGAGTGTGTTAACACTTCCCTTGCTGTTACCGATGGAGATGGCGGCAACACCCGTGATTGTGGTGATGCAGCATCTATCATTTGCACAGCATGGGAAATGGCAGACATTACAATAGGCTCATCATCATCCGTATCATGAACATTTTCTTTATAATTGTTTAAGAGAGGGTACAAGTTGCTTGTTACATTTTTATGTTTTTTTGTTGTTACTGTACTTACACCTCCATCCACATAGGGCGGGGGAGGTGCGCGTGAACTGCTGGCAATACTCTCCACGACGCTACCTTGCCACACGTGTGCGCCAATTTGCGGCTCGCCCGTATTGCAACTCAGCGTCGCGGATGAATTTTCTGGCAATGCGCTCGCAACGCTAGTTTGCGTCGTTTGCACATTTTTAAGCCAAGCATCCCTTCATGCTGCTATAGTTTTAAACATTCAAAATACTTAATCTTTTTCTCTCTGGATCGCACCATACTGATGTGATCCTGGACATTGTCTAACACATTTTTATCAAAACTACCAATTCTGGGAAACGGTCTAACACTCTTCCTCGTCATATTAAACCATAAATCACAATACCTTATTGCATAAGTACCGTACTTAGTATGCATAATACGACGGGCTGATCCAATCGGAGCCTCCATTAGCAGCATATCATTGCCTAACATCTCTACTGTTTGCGTGGCTCCCATTCTGAGACAAAGTCCTACGCTTTTCAATAAAGATTTAAACTGGTGAAAGACAATCTAGATACTCTTACCTACGGACGAAATTTCTAGATGCACCCGCTCACCTACGGACGAAATTTCTAGATGCCCCCGCCCACCTATGGAAGAAATTCTAGATGCTCCCTGCTCACCTATTATCTCTCAGCTCACAATCACACCTAGTGCGGCTCTACTACAATGCTCAAATATTATTGAACACTGCAGTCACACTGAGAGCCGGTCCCTAACAAAAATAACAAACCATACACCTGCTCTGTGTACTGAACGGTAAGCTGCTTACCGAGCGGCTAGGCTAACCCTTGCACCTAGCCCTTAAGGATCATACGATACCCTTAACTGTAGGGAACAAGTTATCCCTACCAACAAAACACTCACTGTTACACACTTTTTCTCTGCACAGAAAAATACACGTTACCCAGATATTGGTAATAGAATAAAATGTAAACCTCAATGGCTTTGTTCAAACATGTGACAGCACAACCGGAAGTACGTATACGCTATTGTGCGACCAGCCACATACACAATAATGCGACCACCCCACAACCGTATAATGGCTTTTAAACTGCGAATGCAAAAATGCATTTTATTCGCGTACGCAATACTGCGGCACCCCTCTAAACGCAAGGTTCTATCAACAGAGGAAAACAAACTTTTTCCTCTCTTGTCCCTGGATACTAGTCAGCTTCCTTAATTCACACGGAGATGGATAGCGATCTTTCAGCACAAAGCGGTTGCAGGCAAACCCTGCATGTGGCCACTCCACCCTTTGCTGAAATATCAATGACTGTATGTACCGTGTGAGCAGGTAAGTGACTTCACTAAGAGCCCCCAACTAACAATATTGTATCAGAACCTCTATGTACCCCTGCCTGTACCTTATAAAATCCTTCCTATAAACCTCTAAGGATTACGCTAATTTGCGTACGCAGTCACACCATAAATAAAGACTTAGACGTAGAACCTGTGGTTCCAAAGCACAAGTGATATTCAGGTAAAAGTTCAGACAGTTACACGCAATTGATCAAGACACAATTTAGGCGCAAAAGTAAATCATACAGACCACAAGTACAGTATACATACGCAGGCGCTTCTGGACCCAGAGATAGGCTTCAGCAAGAGACCCCTCGTCATTCAGCATTCAGCACGAAGACTCCCAAATAGTGTCCGTGCACCCATACTTATACCCCCCCAGTATAAACAAGACAAAAGGTATGTCTGTTGCTGATGTCATTGGTTCTCAGAGGTGAAGCATCTGTTACAGTGCATCTAACAGGCTGGTTTTAACAGCTAGGGGTCTTCCTCCTCACGCCTTCGTCAGCATCCTAACAGTTGAATCTAAAATATACATTTTGGTTGCTTGTAGGTTCTGCGGTCCATAACTCGAGAATGCATGATGCGATCTCCTCACCAATAGCACCGGGAAACTGTGGAAAGAGTACGCATCAGAACAACTCCAAGAATGACGTGTTTATCTTGTATAATTCCTTAGTTAACAAATATCTTTATTTCTTAGCATTTAAACTAACTGAACCTTCTTGAATCATACACTTTAAAGCTTATTGAACCTTATGTGTGAATATGAAATGTGTGTGTAATCAGGGTTTGGTATAAAGACATATTTAATGTGTGTATGAAGATTAATGCATTTGTCTCTAACTGAGTGAACATTTTAGCAGTGTGGCATGCTGGGTTAGATAGTTCTACATGTCCTGTCAGCAGCCCCCCCTCCACACCTTTCCTGTGTTCAAAAGGAAAATACCTCTGTTGGTCTCTTGTGTGAAAATGCTAAATATCCCAACTACAAGAGACAAACCTAAGTGACACTCCAGCCTTTGAAATCATGTCATTGCAGGGAGCTTGCTTATTTATTCTAGCCAGACCACCCGTAGTGAGCAAACACTATGCAGGAAACTTATCTACACAAGCCAGTTGTCACCTGGCCACTTGCTTATCAATACTTTAAAGCCATTTCTGGAATATATCCTTTATAATACGTAAAGTAATGAAATAGGCTTTTAGTGAATCACCGTAACATATGATAATGGTCACAGATGCATTCGCATGATGCTAATTGTATTATCGCCACATGTACTAAAATGTGAGTTTATCTAAAATGTCGCTTAGGCAGCCATTTTGCAAAATGGCGTCTTGCGGCCAGTCGCAAGATGGTGTCGCTGCGATTCAATTTTAAACTGAACATGTCTCAGCCAATTATTCAGCTTCGACACCCTGTAGTGCCCCAAGTAGTAGTACAACCCCCCAAAGCAGTGCCACCAGTAGTAGTCCCCCCCAGTAGTGCCACCAGCAGAGGTCCACCCCAGTGGTGCCCCCAGTAGTGCCCCCCCAAAAAAATACACACAAGTAAATAAAGAAAAAAAATACACTTACCTGATCCACGCTCCGGCCACTGCTCCCGCCACCGTCCGCACGTCAGTCCTCCCGGGTTGGCACACTCTGCATTATGGGAGAGACGTCATGACATCTCTCCCATTACCCACTGCAGGAGCTGGAAGGCGGAGCTTCCCTTGCCGGGATTCAGATGTCGGCATTGAGACCGGCAGCCGCATCATCACTACATCCCCTTTCACTGAGCTACCTATGTACTTTCATTTATGCATCCAACCACCTTATGAATGTTCTATTTGTGCATGGTGTATAAAAGATTATACATGTTCTTCTAGCTTCACTCTGAAGGTGCCTACACACATACCGATATTTTGCCCGATCTGCCAGATTCCGATGCATCGGAACAACAGATCGAGTAAAATATGCCCAAATCGTGAGTCCCCACTCACGATCACGATGCGATGCGCATCCCCGCTGGCCGCACATCGCATCGTCAGATCTGCTGTGCTGTAGGGCAGATCTGGCAATCTGGGACACAATGCACTGGAAAAAAGTCCCGGATGCACGATGGATCGTTTGAAGATGGACCAAATCGTGTGCAGAGCTGCCGGGGAGGACTTTCAAGGGAAATCGGACACATCGTCGGATCGTGTGCAGATTGGTAAGTGTGTAGGCACCTTTAGTGAGTGTATCAATACACTCATTGCAACTGTTGATACTTTTTTTATTATGTTACATTGATATGATTTTAGTTATTGTGTCACAGATGCATCTGTTTTTTTATTTTCAAATGATTTATGTATGTTTATAATATGTGTAATAAATTGTGTATTTTATCTTTATACGGCCACATTCGTGGTTTTCAGTATTTCATATCCACAGCGCTGTTCATTTATTTCTAGTGTCAACGCAAGTGGCCGCATTCCCAGATGCGCAGGGCTGTCTAAGTTGAACGAGCGAACGCTTCCCGATCTTTCGCAGTGGTTTGCGCACGTGCACTTCTATGCATACACATGCGCACAATGCGAACCATCGGCAGCTACGAGTGAACGCTTCTTAGCGTCTGGGTCTGAATCAGGCCCATAGTGCGCTACTTACCTCCACACATCGCATTTGTACTGACCGCATATGCACTAACATATGTGATCAGTACAGCAAAGGACAGCTCTTCCGATAAGAGCTGTCCTTTGCGATCTGCGCAGCCCCGTGGACTTCCGGGTTTATGACCCTGATGTCCATCTGCGCATGCGCAGAGTGATGCCGTGGCCGCGGGGCATGCTGGGAGTGATCCGAAAGGATCCCTCATACAGTGCGATCCGGTAGAAGCCCATTGGCTTCTATAGGGTAACGCCAGCAAAAGCTGGCATTACCCTCAGTATTGGAACCTCGGCCGCCACACATTAGTGCATATGGAAAATGCGGTAAAACCCCAGAAACTGGGTTTTTGTGGCATTTCCATTTAGTGCATCTTGCTCCCTATATCTGATTTAGGGGGAGAGTTACTAAGCCTTGGAGAGAGATAAAGTGGAGAGAGATAAAGTACCAACCGATCAACTCCTACCTGTCAGTTTACAGGCTGTGTATGAAAAATGAAAGGAGCTGATTGGTTCGTACTTTATCACTCTCCCAAGGTTGAGTACATCTTCCCCTTAGTAAGGTGTGTTTTATATTAATACTTAACTCTTTACTTAATATTTATGTGTATAAATTAAGCCCACATAAGATGGACTCTGCTATTGATACTAAGTGGTCAGCAAAATATTGAAAGGACTTGGTTTTATTTATTTTGTAACGCAAAGTAGTTCAGCTTTGTGATTTTTTAAAAAAAATCTGTATATGATGTATGATGATTTTAACTTTTTACATGGACTAGGTTAAGCCTGAATACCTACATACAGGGGCAGAACTATGGGAGACAATGGAGGCGCCTGCCGCCGGGCTCCAGCTCTGAAGGGAGCACCTCCTCCATTGTCCACAGCATATTCACCCCACTTAGGGCTGTAACTATGTAACTGGACTGTACCGTCACAGCCGCCCAATACATGGCACCCGTTCCCGGCACCTGAGAAGCCACCATACACTAGTGGAAAGCGCCGTGTCAGACCATCAGCTGCTGCCTTTGTCTGTCTATAGCCTGTCTGCATGCAAATTACTACATTACAGTGTCAGTGGCTGTGACGGGGGGGGGGCCACCAAATTTTAACTTGCCTTCGGGTGTCTGGGATGAAATTACACCATTAAGTGTCTAAGGGGTCTATTTACTAAGCTTTGTTAGGACAAAGGCCTGTGACATGGCAGTTAGGAGCTGATTGGCTGGTACTTTATCTCCGTTCACTTTATCTCCCTTAGTAAATAGACCCCTAAGTGATGTACTGTAACTGATGCGATGTTCTGGAGTATTTTGCTCACCAGAGTGGTCAGTGGTGCAGTATTTGGGTCACCGCCCAGCTTGTCTGGGTTAAAATCAAACAAAAAGAATGATGCTTTACTGTTGTCAGCATAAATGAACAAGAAAAACAATCAATCATACAGCCTAGTCCACATTCAGGGCAATACCTAACTTCTTCAGCACTATCTATCAAGGTCATCTAGTCTACGCACAACTCACACAAAGGCCCTCATTCAGAGCCGCTCGTTAGCGGCAGTACGCTCGTTACGAGCGATGTTCGCACATCTGCGCATGCATACGGTTTTTAGTACGCATGCGCGAACCAGTCAGTGCGGCCGAAAATCGTTTGTACGCTATATAGCGAGTGCCTGCTATGTTGAGTGACAGAATGAGGCGTATGTGGGTGGTAACAGGGGAAGGTGCTTGAAAACGGGGGAGTGGAATTCGAACGCAGGCGTGCTTAAAGGTCAAAACGGGCGTTTTAAGGGTGTGCATAATTAATCCAGCAGCATCATTGACCACGTCACTTGGTTTTTTTAAACTCAGAACTGCTCGCAAAATAGCGGTTGAAAAAACCAACCACAAGAATAGCGAGCAGTTCATACGCTGTACGATGTACTCGATTGATCTAATAAATAGCGGACATGACGTATGGTGCGAGCGGCCAGGGGGCGTTTTTATCAAATAAACGAGCGTATGTTTTGCTCGCTCGTTCAGACTTAGAGGTGTGAACAGACTGCAATTTGCGAACGGATCATTTGAATAGCCACCCCTTGTTTTTGAACGAACGACCGCAAATAGCGAGCGGCTCTGAATGAGGGCCAAAGGGCTTTATTTACGAAACAGCATTTTTTGTAAGTCGCTGCTTCTTGGCGGGTTGCAGGTGAAAATTTAAAATAGCAGCCGCAGTCAGTGTAAATCTATAGACAGTAAGTTCCAGCATCCATTCCAAGCTGTGCACGATATTCAGCAAGTTCCAGTAGTAATTCCAGGCTGTGCACTACATACAGCAAGTATCAACATCAATTCTATCCTGTGTACTATATACAGCTTACATCAATATCAATTCCAGACTGTACTCCATATACTGCTAACTCCAATATTTAATCCTGGCTGTGTGGCAAATTAAGTAAACTCAGTTTGGGCATTACTCCCAGCAACACTGCACCACCAGTTAACACAGTGCACCATATGCAGCTATTGCTGTCAAAAACTCAGTCAGATTGTACCAACTATTCCAGGCTGTGTCCAAGATCCAACTATATCTCCCACCAGCTTTAGCTACATACTATACTTGCTAAGACTTACCAACCTGCCCACCGGTTGTTCCTGTGCCTGCTACACTCATTAGTCTAATTCAGTCCCTGCAATCTGAATTATGGCCCTCATTCAGAGCCGTACGCTCTGAGCAGAGCGCACGCTCTGAATGAGGGCCGGGATCCATTTTCATGGAGCGTCCTCCTGGACGCTCGTATAGCTGTGGGTCACCACCCACAGGCTATACGAGCGTGCATTGTGATGGTCGCGATGGTCGAGACCATCGCGACCATCGAATTTGCGAGCCGGAGCCTGCGGTTGAGGTTTTCAACCGCAAGCTCCGGAGTGATTTTGGCTCTATCAGAGCCAAAATCACTCCCACTGACATCACTAGTGATGTCAGTGGGCCGGCTTCTGACGGGAGGCGTTCCCCTTTGATCGGACACAACGAGCGAAGGACTTTCCTTCGCTCGTCGCGTCTGGCGCATGCGCACGACGGAGCTCCCTCCGTCGTGCGCATGCTCAGTCCATAACATCGACCCACTTGCGAGCGGACAGCCGCTCGCGAGTGGGTCTGAATCAGGCCCTATGTTTCTATCTATTCTCCACTAGTAGACTGTTCAAGTAATCCAGGCCACAAGGCAGTTTACCAGCCTGCTCCGCATTCTGCCTCTAATCCATACTACTACTGTCCTGCATAAGGAGAAGCTTCATCAAGCCGCCTGGCTTCAATTACTCTCCTAAAACCATAATTGCCAACTCTCCCTGATTGTCATGGAGACTCCCTCAAATAGTATCAATCTCCCTGACTCCCTGAAGAGACCAGCAATCTCCCTGATTGCCAGAGGCAGAACTATGGGAGACAATGGAGGCTCCTGCCACCGGACGCCAGCACTGAAGGGGCACCTCCTCCATTGTACACAATATATTCACCTCACTTGGGGCTGTAAATATGTACCCAGAGTGTACCTTCATGGCCTCCCAATACATGGCACCTCTTCCCAGCACCTGAGAAGCTACCATAACTATATACCAGTGGAGGGCTCTGGATCAGACCATCATATGCCGCTTATGTCTATATCCTGTCCCCATTCATTGATGTCGCTGCTGCTCAATAGCTTCTCATGCCAGTGTGACTGTGGCACCCCCCCTCACCCACAACTCCTCGTTCCACTCGTTCCTTGTGGCAGCTCTAGCCACGGACCTGTGTGGCAGTCCCAAGCATAAATGTGGCTGCAGATCTTCCAGGAGTTGTATGTCAACAAGGATGCACCATATGGAGCTGCAGGTAAGAGGTCATGGGGGGCGGGGGGCTGGAGCACCATCGACTGAATCTGGGGGCAGATCTTTGGTTTAGCAACTTCCCATGATGTGAAGCAGTCAGCAGTAGACTGGGCATTTTGTGATTTGTAGTTCCACCACAGTAGCAGTCTTACAGTACTGTATCTTGACTCAAACTCAGGGTCTCATTCAGACCCGCTCGCGAGCGCTGTACGCTCACAAGCGGGTTGATGTTACCCAAATGCGCATGCGCATGACGGAGGCGCCTCCGTCGTGCGCATGCGCGAGACCCGGCGAGCGACGGGGAAGCCGTCGCTCGGGGTCTCGCACCAAAGGGAGCGTGCTGTCGATGGTGAGTGACAGCACGCCCCCTTTGGTGGGCGTGGCTGCCCAGACGGAGGCGTTCCCATGGGAACGCCTACCGTCTGGGGCCGGCCCCACTGACATCACTAGTGATGTCAGTGGGAGTGTTTTTGGCTCTGATAGAGCCAAAATCACTCCTGGGCTTGCGGCAGCAAGACCCTACCGCAGGGTCTAGTCACAAGCCCGATGGTCGCGATGGTCTTGACCATCGCGACCATCTTTTTGGCCGCTCGCATATGCTGTGGTTGGTCACCCACAGCTATGCGAGCGGCCAGGAGGCGGCTCCATTTTAAGCTAGGCCGGCTCTGATTCAGAGCGAGCGCTCTGGTCAGAGCGTCCGGCTCTGAATCCGGCCCTCAGTCCTCAAAGCCCCCACATGAGGTGGTTTTCCACTCTATCTGGGGTATCAGAAAGGTTCCCCACTCCACATCAGGAGAACTCTGAGCCTCATACTAATTGCACTATACAGGTCACTATCTTATCTGTGACGAAGGAAAGGATAAAGGAGGGGGCACCAAATTATAACTAGCCTCCGGGCATCTGGGATGAATTTACACGACTGCCTACATACATACTAAGGATATTATGTTATGGTATCCAGACTATATATAGATAATTACTGTACATCTGATATGTACATAACAATAAATGTTCATTATTAAATTGTACAATATAAAACTTATAATAAATTGTTTATAAATATCCTATGATCAAAAAATCTCTACAGAATAAGACAAGCAGGAGCATCAATAGGCAATATAATATTGTAATCGGAATTAACTAAATTAACATAAATGACTTCAAAAAGAAAAAGAGGGAGTGACAAAGGAGGGGAACAAGAAAAGGTAATAGACAACATTGCAGTGTGTCAAAGCCTAAGGGGCAAAAACAGCCATTCTGGGCATGAAACTTCTTGATGAAAATCATTCTGTGTAAATTGGAGTACATATGAGCCTACGATAGATTTCTATATAAATATACCAAGAGGTGTTTTCAAAGGCCTTCAGTATCGACCGTGTGGAGGAATCGAGAGACTCAATAAAAGTGCCCCATTTTTTGTAAAAAAAGGAGTACTCCAGACCCCAGAGCCGGAAAGATAGCCTGTCTGTCGTAACATAGGGTATTTAGCATTAGTGATTTAACCGAACCTAAAAAGGGGGGAGTAGGGGACGTCCAGTTACATAGTATAATCTTATTAGCTATAGTTACTATAATGGTCAAGAGGGGAACAATAGCTTTCTTATCTCAGCCCAAGACCCATTCAGTATTGGGGCACACAAGAGTGCCAGGGGATCACTCCTGACATGAAGATGGAAAATATTATTAATAAACTCTACAACTTTCCCCCAGAACTTACAAATTTTCGGAACATAACCAAAAGTTATGGAAAAAAGTGCGGGCACTTACACTTAAGCCACTTACCCAAATCTTCCAATACCATAAAGCGTCTACAAGCCTGGGATATATAGACTCGGTTAATGGTCTTAATATGAACTTCCTGTAGACATGAGCGTCACAGGAATTTCAGAGTCGAATCAAAGTGGTGAAATAAAGTGTACTCGGAGGTAATAGTCTGTATATCTTTACTCCATGAAAGACAGCTATTTATTATACATAAAACACCCATTGTATGCAGTATCCCATCCATTCTATATGCTACCCATTTGCCCTTACTGATCCGGGTCCATCTTCTGCAGGGCAATAGGAATCTGCATAATATTACCATCTGATGGTATGGGTTTACTGCTGCATTTTTTATATATGTTTTTATGTATAATAAATCGCTGTCTTTCATGGTACTGTATGATGGTCTTTTCTTTTACCTTGTCCTATCAAGACTTGTAAGTCCCCACATTCCGTTAAGGACCACAGGTCGAGGTTTCTGAAAATAAAGATACCTTTATATGTCCATACATCGCCCTAACAAGTAAGCATACATGCAAGGAACTCCACACAAGACATCCTTATTCACATCTGGGTGATTCTTACCGCAATTACAGGGGAAAAAAATGCGTAGGGTCCCCCTGTAATTCCCAGAAACAGCACCGGACCCTTTCTAGCGGGGGGCTGATGCCACAGCCAGGGGAGCTCTTTTAATGGGCCCCCCAGCCGCAGCATCAGTCCTGACCGCTAGTCAGCTCAGGCCAGGGATTCCTGGGGAGTTGGAGACCCCTCTCCGGGGCACCCCTGGTCTAGGCTGATAGCCTGGGGCTACCCCTGACACCCCTGGTCTAGGCTGATAGTGTATGTGTTGTGTAAAAAATAGAAGTATCAACATTGTCTTTATAGTCAAACTGCAGGTCCCAGCAAGCCTCCCCCGCATGCTGGTTCTTGTAGAACCACAAGTACCAGCATGCAGGACATTAATGGGCCCGCTGGTACCTGTAGTTTACCTGTAAAGAAATGTGTTAAAAAAACACAAAACACACACACTGTGAAAGTACAGGTTTATTACATACATACATTCATACATACACACACATACTCATCTACATTACCAGGAGTGGTCCCCTTGTCCAAAGTAGGCATCCAAAGTCTTCTTAAAACAAACAAAAAAAAAATCCCAATCCACGCAACAGATACCAACCAAGATGGTTGATATCTCCCGATTTAAACACTCAGACGCGGCTTCTGCCTTTATAGAACTGTATCTGAGCATTCATTGGCTGAGAGAGGTGAGCCCTGGAAAAACACGTTCATTCAGACCAGTTGGTTAAATCCGTTTGATTTATTACCAATCTGTCTGAACGTTCGCCTTTGTCTGTTTTCTGGCATTTGTGAACAAACAGTCGATTGTCATTTGCTCCCATACATGATCTGGTTTTTGTTCTACCCAGTCAACGGAATCGGTATGAATAACTGCCGGGGGGGTGCCTAACCCTAAATCCCCCCGGGGGTGCCTAACCCTAACCGTCCCTTTCCCTAGCCTAACATTAACCTCCTGGGAGGATGCCTAACCCTAAGTCCCCCCCGGAGCCCTAAACTTAATGCGCCGGTCTGCCGGTGCCGGTAAAATGACAGGCGTCTAGATTTAGACGCCTGTCAATTAACCCTTGCCAGGATAAAGCAGTCGGGAAGCCGGCCATCGGGATTACGTCCGCCGGCTTCCCGACTGCATACCCAGCCAACTAGTTGGATGATTGGACAGATAATCTTAAGGTGTACAGCCAGTTTTACTATGTTTTCCTGCAGTCTGTCTATTGTCATAGGAGTGAAATTCAATCGGTTTTTTTTTGCGGCCACAGCTCCTGTTTAAAGTGACGGGAGCTATTCAACTGTTTGTGCCGCTGGGCACGAGTGCTGCAGGCGTCCATTACTTATCGTGGATGTCTCGCACAAATACGTAAAGGGCAAACTATGGGGGTGATTCAGCTTGGGATGGAATTGCAAAGCTGCACACGAGCAGCTTTGCAATTCCATCCTTGCAAATGTGCAAATGCAGCAGAAGGTGTATCACAGCCCCTGCTGCATTTGCGCTCCCAGCACTGCGACCAAGGTCACAGGCTGGGTTAACCATCACGACCATTGGTTGTGTCGAAGCTGGATGGTTGGCTGAGACCTAAATTGTAAAATCAAAATCTGCACGATGCCATATTGCGAATGGCTACACGACCCCATTTTGCAAATGGCTACACAGCGCTATTTTGAGTTCCACACACAGTATCAGTAAAATACGGTGCTATGTTGTTATTTAGCGTTGTGCGTTTCCCACGCAATAGAACACTGTTAAAAGTCCTGACAAAAACAATATGTACATTTATTACTACATATAATATGAACAACCCAGCAAAGCACATACCATGTTGTACTCCACAAACACGTAGACGCAAAACGCATACTAGCGTCTTTTCTTAATATCCCCACACTGACACATTGCATACTTACACAAAAGGTTCCCTAGCATTAAGGTCAATATTAAAGGTTTTATACGTTATCAAGTCTATTGTGAAATACATATATTTGTACTCTAAGGTTTAGTACATGATAAGCAGACCATGTTGGGTGCCATTCTAAACCACTGTTTATTTGCAGATTTCCGGTTCCATCGGCAAGGAAATCAGAACATACGTCTGCAAGTTATGGATCATAGAGAGAAAGGCATTGAAATGTACTCTGTAATGTTTATTAGCCGGTTTAGGCTTGTTCTTCGGTGGGAAAACACACACAAAGAGCCATTGGAGGGCTGAACTATTACAATACAAAGTGACCTATGAACTGTATCGTAACAGAAGAACCAGGAGGAAGAACCAATGGGATTATGCCAACTCGTTCTATTGTATTGCCTATCTCTGTAAGGGTATATATGCAAGTGCTCTATATCTCGTAGTTAGTCATCACTTTCTGTTGGCGGAGGTTTCACATTTGATGCCAGGAAATCTGGATCCAGAGCGCATGCGTATGTATCGACTGTACCTTGTATGTGTATAATCTTTTGCGCTAAATTGTGTTTAGATCAAGGCATGTAACTGAATGCTTTTTATATAATAATAAGATTTTGAGTTTTGGAACCACACTCAAAGTCTCCTGGAAATCAATTATTTCTTCTGCGACTTGCAACGCTAAATAGCGACTTTAGGGTATAAAGATTAATAGGAATTCATAGTTGAGATGGTGGAAGGCGTCGGACCACCGGCCAGCTGAGTAGGCCTCAGCTTACTCAAGCAGGCCGGCTTGTGAAGCCAGGAAACTTTGTCCGTGGACGCAGCCCCTGGCCTTGCCACTCCCAAGAAATAGGGCGGACACGCCTCTGTTTCTGGAAACACCGTCCACCCCCGCACCACCCCTTAAATGCTTCTGTCTGTCAATCAGGCAGAGGCATAGAAGGGGTTGCACATTCACAGAATCAGGAATTTGCATTCAGCATTAGCCCCCATGAGCGCGCTTGAGTAAAGATGCCCAAACGGCAGCTAAGGCGCCCAAAAGCCCTACTTTGGGTGGATTGCTGCTCGCACCTCAGGACGCAGCAAGTAGAAATCCGCAATAAACGATGGGTACCAGCGGCAATCACGCCCAGCAGCACAAACAATTCAATAGCTCCCGTTACCTTACACGGGAGCTGCGACCGCAAAAATACTGTTGCATTTCCCCCCATAGGGACTACACCCACAACTAATGCAGCAGTAAGAGTTTTACAGAAAGCGCCACCACATTTTATTTATATAATCCTGTGTCCGACTACTTGAGTCTAACTTAATTGAAATCCTTGAAACCCTCTCTGCTCCACCACAATCTGCTTTCACGCCCTCATGCCCAGGTTCTTCTGTGTCATATGTTGGCACTTCATGAATAAATTATACCATAAGTAAGTAGTTTGTGAATGACATGCTAAACAGCTGTTGAGTGATTTCTACTTAATAGCTTTTTTGGAATTTTTTTTTGTCTCTAACACTATTAATAAATGTTGGTTTTGTACATACGACATTTGCAGTGTCAAGTACAAAACCACTGTTTTAAAAGCAATGGAGGTGTCAACAATGCACAAAATAACACAACCACAAGTCTACACAACCTAAATAAATTCAACATGAACACAAACTAAGCATAGCAAGGGTAAAAAGTTGTGGATGTCCCTTTTTTTTGTGCTCCAAAAAAGGGACAGAGCTGTAGCTGACAGAAGTAGTGCGACAGTTCGCTTGGTAACCATTAATATATTTATCATGAACGCACACCCTCACTCCACTCCAAACAGAGGGCCTTATTCAGCAGTGTAAGCAATGGCGATTACGGACGCACATCGAACGATTGTTTGCCATTGCTCCAGCATATAAACCGCACTGCACATGCGCAGCGATCTCATTGCGATTATGGGCGCACAGGGCAATCCATCGCAAAGAGAGTGACTGGCTGTCAGCGATTGTGGGTGGTGATGGGGGGATGTCATAAAACTTAGGCGTGTCTGTCCGTCTGAACACCGTTTCATGGGTGTGCATAAATTAGCCACTGCCATGTCATACACAGCATGAGAACTCTCTGCGTGTGAGGAGAGGTGCAGTCTCTGCGGATGGTCAGACATGTTGTAAATGCTACGTAACTGCCCGATGTGCGTTGGTGGTACCGTTGTTTAGCCAGTACAGTGACATTGGACAGATATGAGAAAGCAGCAGTGGGCATCTTTATGCTGGCATTAGCATATTGCGTTCCATGCAAAATTGCAGCTGCGATCGCATTAGGCCAGACTCTGCAGGTTACACAACTGTGAGGAATTTCCCATGCTCTGCTTCATGCAAAATGTATGAACAGATCTTACTCCAGGCCCCAGTGACAATGGCAAGCGATCCAATCTCACTCAAAATGGCACCTGCATAAGCTCCAATAAGCTGGTCACCTCTACCATGTTCATCATTAGTAAATAATGTTCTCCTGCATTTTATAGTACTTTAGAGTCCATGGGGACAAATAAAAGTAGTGAGGGTCATTTGTGACAACCCTGAATGTGGGGAGGGGTCAGGGGTAATATGGTTAAAGTAGAATATCCATAGATAAGTAATGTAAGAGAATTTAGTATGTTTATTTAAAGTTGTGTTACATATGTATGTTGGGCCAAGGAGGAATATGGTTATGCCGCGTTCCCCAGTGAAGGAATTGCCTCATGCTCCCCGAGACTAAGAACCACCCCATCGTGGTGAATGCCTGCTTTGGGCAAGGGGGGACTAGAAAGGGGAGCCGCTTGTCCGCGAGTCGGAGCCACTGGCAGGTGCGCGGGACCAGCAGGAGAGGAGTCGCCGCAAGGGTAATACTCACCGCGAACGGGGGACCCGGACGGAGGGTATAAAAGGAGATGCCTAGTGACAGTTGGGTTGTTGTTGTGAGCGGTTGGCAGCGCAGTGTGGAGGGACAGAGAGGCGCACTTACCTGACTGCGGGGTCCATTGTGGATCCAGAGGAGGCTGTCTTCAGGAAGAAGCTGCAGTGCCTGAGGAGCACAGTCTTGGCTGACGGAGGGAGGCGGAGCAGCAAGGAGGCGGAGCGGCCGGAGGGGAGGAGATCCAAGACGGTGTCTGTGGCTGAGTCCTGTAGTGAGGGGCCGGCCCGGACGAAAGGGGGCGGAGATCTCGGGACTGAGTGACAGTCTTGTCAATCCGGAGGTATCACAGGAGAAACACATTATAGACTTGCATTAACCTAAATCCGCCCAGTGGAGGAAACACACCACCTACCGCCTAGTAAGATAACAACTCCAACAGTCTCCCTGTTATCCTCAACAGCACAGCTAGACCATTGTGGACACTTAGGAAAGAGACTAGCCCTAGTGATCAGCTAATGTTACCCCATCGCTAGGGAGCGCTAGCAGATAGCATACCTCCTCCGCCTCCTATTAACCCAATTTAAGTCAGCTCCCCTTAATAAGGATGATTTAGAGTGGGACTGGATTTCCGCGATTGACTCCACATTGTTCAAAAGACTACTACTTTGCAGAGGGAGAGTAAACCAGGGAACCGGCTATGCCGTGTCAGTCCCAAAGACAGTTCAACAGTTAACAAGTATTGCACGGGACCGATATAAAATAGCTAAAACCGGGATTTAAGTCGCTGTCACTACCATACTTTTTGCAAACTTCAGAGACAGTGACATAGGAGTATCGCTACATTGCATCGCAGAGCTTTGGGGAGGGGACGGGACATGTCAAGGGGTAAAAGGTACCTCGGGACCCACGTGCACCACCAATAAAGAGATATCGGGCCGGCAACGTACGAACTACTTTAGCTAATTTAGACAAAAGGTATTGAGATAGATGATAGGATAAACAGTTAGGAATTAATGTGTTGTGCTAAGTCGTTTTGTATGCCATGTGTTAACTACTTTACATCTACAGACGTACAGTCTGGGAGTGGAGTGGTTCCTGTATAATAAAGTTGTAGTTATTTGATGTTTGTGAAATACGGTAAAAGTAATAATTTGTGTTCATTGGTCTGTTATGTAGTTACTAAGGGCTCTATTTATTAACATTATTTTTACTAAAATAAAGTGAAAAAGGGTGTTTTCACACCCTTTTCACATTATTTTAGTTTCACCTGTATTTACTACAGGGCAATTGGAGTAGAATTAGTAAAATTCTACTCCAACCCCCAGTATCACTTATTTTTAGTAAAGCAGATCGCATTTCCCATAATTGTAATGGGAAATGTGATCTGTGTGCAAGTTACTAAAAATAAATTGTAAAAAAATACCGGGGGAAGCCCTGTGATAATAACGCCACCTGGAGGTGGCGTTATCCAGGGTCTCCCCCGGTTACCGGGCTCCCACTCTGCTCTAATGGGGAGAGCAGAGGCGGGAGCCGGTACCAGTAATCAGCTATGTGGTCTAAATAGATCGCAAGCTGATTGCTGTAAAAAAAAGAAAAAAAAAATTAAACATTTTTTTTTTCACTTACCTGAATCCAGGGACCGGTGATCGGGCCTCCGGTGATGGCTCCTCTCCGGTCAGCTGGTCTCCCACAGTGCACTGGGGCCCGGTCATCAGGTGATCGGGCCCCAGTGCAGTATGGGAGATCACCTGATCGGGAAGCCCGGAGAAGACCACCGGAGGCCAGGAGGATGCAGGTAAGTGTAATGAAGGGAGGGGGGGTCGCGGGGGGGAGGGGGGTTCGCAGGGGTCCGCGATCGCGGGGGGCAGGGCTTAGCGCCGGGGGGTGGGGCTTAGCGTCGGTGGGGGGGTAGTAGCGGTGGTCGGTCGGCGCATGCGCGGGCTCTTAGTCGCGGTATTTTTTCCGAAAATACCGCGACTAGAGTGCGGATGGGATCCGCAGGGACAGAGCTTTATCGCAAGCTCTGTCCCTGCAAGGGATTTATAGTAAATCCCTGTGATATTACCTGAATTCGCAATGCGAATTCACTCGGTAATATCACACTACAATCCGCATTCAATATGCGGATTGTAGTAAATAGAGCCCTAAGGCATCTGGACCTTCGCTCAGTGCTATGTTTTCACAAAAGTGTTAATAAAAGTCACGTGATTGACTAATTGACTGATGATTAGTGCTAATAACCACTAGAAAGTGTACCCATCACGTCAGAAGGGACAACCCTACCTAGCCAATTCTTGTAGAGCAGCCGACAGAGGTATCAGTCACAATTAGGGGTGTGCACCGGCCACTTTTCGTGTTTTGTGTTTTGGTTTTGGATCTGGATCTTTCTTCGTGTTTTGGATCTGGATTGGTTTTGCCAAAACCACCCTTCCGTGTTTTGGGTTCTGGGTTTTGTGTTTTGGATCTGTATTTTTTTGAAAAAAAGCATAAAAACAGCTAAAATCACAGAATTTGTAGGTTTTTCTGCTCCTATGCTATTATTAACCTCAATAACCTTAATTTCCACTCATTTCCAGTCTATTCTGAACACCTCACACCTCACAATAGTGTTTTTATGTCCAAAAGGTTGCACCGAGGTAGCCGGATGACTATGCTAAGCGACACGAGTGGGCGGCACAAACACGTGACCCATCTAGGAGTGACACTGCAGTGGCAGACAGGATGGCAGTTAGAAAAACTAGGCCCCAAACTGTACATAATGCAAAGAAAAAAAAGAGGTGCAAGATGGAATTGTCCTTGGGCCCTCCCACCCACCCTTATGTTGTATAAACAGGACATGCACACTTTAACAAATCAATCATTTCAGCGCCAGGGTCTGCCACACAACTGTGGCTGAAATGATTGGTTCGTTTGGGCCCCCACAAAACAAGCTGGCAATTAATGTGTCCCTGCACAAACTGGCTCTACGGAGGCAAGATGTCATCCTCATCCTCCTCATCCACCGATTCCTCACCCTCTTCAGTGTGTACATCCTCATCCTCACAAAGTATTAACTCGTCCCCACTTGAATCCACCACCACAGGTCCCTCTGTACCTTCTGGAGGCTGGTCTCCCTGGAAGAGCTGATAATTCATTTTGATGAACATCATCTTCTCCACATTCTGTGGAAGCAACCTCCTACGCCTTTCGCTGACAAGGTTCCCGGCTGCACTAAACACTCTTTCGGAGTACACACTGGAGGGGGGGCAACTCAGGTAAAATAGAGCCAGTTTGTACAGGGGCCTCCAAATTGCCTCTTTTTCCTGCCAGTACAGGTATGGACTGTCTGACATGCCTACTTGGATGCTGTCACCGATGTAATCCTCCACCATTCTGTCAATGGTGACAGTATCATATGCAGTGACAGTAGACATGTCAGAAATTGTTGCCAGGTCCTTCAGTCCGGACCAGATGTCCAAACTTGGTCCTGCCTGCCCTGCATCACCGCCAGCGGGTTGCTTAGGATACCTAAGTTTTTTCCTGGCAGCCCCAGTTGCGGGAGAAAATGAAGAAGGAGCCGTTGACGTGTCACGTTCCGCTTCAGCTGACAGTGTGTTCACCAGCAGGTCTTTGCACCTCTGCAGGCTTGTGTCGGCCGGAAAGAGAGACAACACATAGGCTTTAAACCTAGGATCGAGCACGGTGGCCAAAATGTAGTGGTCTGATTTCAACAGATTGACCACCCTGGAATCCTGGCAAAGTGAATGAAGGGCTTCATCCACAAGTCCAACATACCGAGCGGAATCACTCCGTCTTAGCTCCTCCTTCACTTTCTCCAGCTGCTTCTGCAAAAGCCTGATGAGGGGAATGACCTGACTCAAGCTGGCAGTGTCTGAACTGACTTCACGTGTGGCAAGTTCGAAGGGCTGGAGAACCTTGCTCAACACGGAAATCATTCTCCACTGCGCTTGAGTCAGGTGCATACCCCCTCCTTTGCCTATGTCATAGGTGGATGTATAGGTTTGTATGGCCTTTTGCTGCTCCTCCATCCTCTGAAGCATATAGAGGGTTGAGTTCCACCGCATCACAACCTCTTGCTTCAGGTGATGGCGGGGCAGGTTCAAGAGTGTTTGCTGGCGCTCCAGTCTTCGGCACGCAGTCGCTGAATGGCGAAAGTGGCCAGAAATTTTTCGGGCCACCCAAAGCGTCTCCTGCACGCCCCTGTCGCTTTTCAGAAAATTCTGCACCACCAAGTTTATTGTGTGAGCAAAACATGGGATGTGCTGGAATTTGCCCAGATGTAATGCCCGCACAATATTGGTGGCGTTGTCAGATATCACAAATCCCCAGGAGAGTCTAAGTGGAGTAAGCCACTGGGCGATGATTTCCCTCAGTTTCTCTAAGAGGTTGTCGGCGGTGTGCCTCTTACTGAAACCGGTGATACACAGCGTAGCCTGCCTTGTAACGAGCTGGCGTTTCTGAGATGCTGCTACTGGTGACGCTGCTGCTGTTGCTGCGTAAGGTGATACATCTACCCAGTGGGCTGTCACAGTCATATAGTCCTTAGTCTGCCCTGTTCCACTTGTCCACATGTCCGTGGTTAAGTGGACATTGTGTACAACGGCATTTTTCAGGACACTGAGGACACTTTTTCTGACGTTTCTGTACAGTCTCGGTATCGCCTGCCTAGTGAAGTGGAATCTAGACGGGATTTGGAACCGGGGACACACTACCTCCATCAATTGTCTAAATCCCACTGCACTAATGGCGGATACCGGATGCACGTCTAACACCAACATAGCAGTCAAGGCCTCAGTTATACGTTTTGCTTCAGGATGACTGCTGTCGTACTTCATCCTCCTCGCTAAGGACTGTTGGAGGGTCAATTGTTTAGTAAAAGTAGTGGTGTTCCTACTTCCTCTCTGGGATGATGAACGACTCCCAGCAGCAGCAACAGCAGCAGCGGCAGCAGTAGGCGTAGCAATGCAGGATCCTCCGGAGGAATCCCGGATAGGAGAGTCAGTCATGCCAGTGACATGGCCTGCAGGACTACTTCCGATCCTGACTAAGGAGGAAATTGACGAGGAGGGAGTTGACGGTGTGGTTTGCAGGCGCTTGGATACAACAGGACAACGGGATTTAGGTGTCCCTGGACTGCTTACGGTCTTAGCCAAAGTTTCTGAACTTGACAGTAACTTTTTATGAACGCGCTGCAGGTGCCGTATAAGGGAGGATGTTCCTAGGTGGTTGACGTCCCTACCCCTACTTATTTCACCTTTACATATGGTCCATATGGCAAGACAGTTGTTGTCCGGATTTGGATAGAAATATTGCCAGACCAAAGAGGTGGAATGTTTGGTCTTCTGCCCAGGCATGACCGTGATGGGCTTTTTCATCCCACGGACAACAACTGTCTCCCCCGGAGCCTGATTTAAACAAACCACATCACCATCAGAATCCTCCTCGCCAACTTCCTCCTCAGCGCCAGCTACACCAGTATCCTCATCCTGTTGTACTTCAACAGTGACATCTTCAATTTGCATATCAGCAAGTGGACTGTGGGTGCTCCTTTCAGCACTTGCAGGGGGCGTGCAAATGGTGGAAAGAGCCACATCTTCCCGTCCAGTGCTGGGAAGGTCAGGCATCGCAACCACCACCACACTTGGACTCTCCTTGGGGATTTGTGATATCTTCTTAGAAAGCACAGTTCTTCGCTGTGCTTTTGCCAGCTTAACTCTTTTGATTTTTTTAGTGGGAGGAGGGCTTCCATCGTCATGTGAAGCTGAACCACTAGTCATGAACATACTAGGGATTGATCTTAGCCGTTCCTTGCCACTCCGTGTCGTAAATGACATATTGGCAAGTTTACGTTTCTCTTCAGCTGATTTAAATGTCTTTTTCAAGGTCATTTTCCTGAACTTTGCCATTTGGGATTGTATGTGCCCTCTACTATGACATTGGGCATCGGCCTTGGCAGACGACGTTGATGGCATGTTATTGTCTATGTCATGACTAGTGGCAGCAGCTTCAGCACTAGGAGGAAGTGGTTCTTGATCTTTCTCTATTTTATTTTTATCGGAGAAAGTTTGGTCCTCCATTTATGTTATATCAATTTGATATATACGTGCGGCTAAACACAGAAAATAATTTTTTTTTTGGTTTGGACTGGAGTGTACTTTCGGGGGTTACAGCACCCTTAACGGTCAAGCCAGCCGGCCCTTTACTTATGACACAGGCGCACGCTTGGCACTACTTTGTTGATGCACGTGCGGCTACTGCGCACACAATTCACAAACACAGAAAATAATTTTTTTTTTGGTTTGGACTGGAGTGTACTTTCGGGGGTTACAGCACCCTTTAACGGTCAAGCCAGTCGGCCCTTTACTTATGACACAGGCGCACGCTTGGCACTACTTTGTTGATGCACGTGCGGCTACTGCGCACACAATTCACAAACACAGAAAATCATTTTTTTTTTGGTTTGGACTGGAGTGTACTTTGGGGGTTACAGCACCCTTTAACGGTCAAGCCAGCCGGCCCTTTACTTATGACACAGGCGCACGCTTGGCACTACTTTGTTGATGCACGAGCGGCTACAGCGCACACAATTCACAAACACAGAAAATAATTTTTTTTTTGGTTTGGACTGGAGTGTACTTTCGGGGGTTACAGCACCCTTTAACGGTCAAGCCAGCCGGCCCTTTACTTATGACACAGGCGCACGCTTGGCACTACTTTGTTGATGCACGTGCGGCTACTGCGCACACAATTCACAAACACAGAAAATAATTTTTTTTTTGGTTTGGACTGGAGTGTACTTTGGGGGTTACAGCACCCTTTAACGGTCAAGCCAGCCGGCCCTTTACTTATGACACAGGCGCACGCTTGGCACTACTTTGTTGATGCACGTGCGGCTACTGCGCACACAATTCACAAACACAGAAAATAATTTTTTTTTTGGTTTGGACTGGAGTGTACTTTCGGGGGTTACAGCACCCTTTAACGGTCAAGCCAGCCGGCCCTTTACTTATGACACAGGCGCACGCTTGGCACTACTTTGTTGATGCACGTGCGGCTACTGCGCACACAATTCACAAACACAGAAAATATATTATTTTTTTAGCACTTGGGGGGAGCACCCCTGATGGACAGTGCACCCCCTGGACAACACTACAGCACCCCTTTAGGACTGGGACACTGCACAGGACTTTGGAGTGGACACAGCCCCTATGGAGAACTGACTGCACAACACAGTCCAGCCAGCCCCTATGGACTTTGAAGTAGTGGACACAGCCCCTATTAACAACAGCAGCACAGCACAACACAGCCAGCCCCTATGGACTTTGAAGTAGTGGACAACAGCATCACTACACTACACTACACTACACTACACAGCCCTAACTCCCACCCTCCCTCTTCACTGTCCACAGCCGAGTGAGAAAATGGCGCCGACGCGGGTACCTTATATAGGATCCAAAACCCGCGAGACTCGGAAGGCGGGATGATGACGTTTTGCCTCGATTTCAGATCCGAGTCAGGCGGGAAAAGTCGAGCCTGACTCGGATCGGACTCGGATCGGGGGGGCTCGGGGGGGTTCGGATTTCAGAAATCCGAACCCGCTCACCCCTAGTCACAATAGGTGGGGGTGTTACACATTCACTTACATTTTTATTTATCTGCAAATTTTAACCAAAGCAAACAGCAAATCAGGCGTTTGCTTTCATTGTGCAACTTGTACTGGTCAAATAAAAGCTAATTGCTGATTGGCTCTTAGGATTGGTCCCTGAATGCAATGTGAGCGATTAGCCCTCTGTATAAGTAAGCAGACTCTTTGATATTCTGTATTTCTTTACAAACAATACATTTCTCAGTCTGCAATGATAACTCAGAACGGAGAATGAGGTGTGGCATTTGTAATACAGAAAAGCATCTGATTATTGTTTACAAGACGCGGTACATTGATTTAATGAAAAAGCACGATCAAACTAAAATATGTTTATTTTTACAATTGCCACTTGTCCTGTTTTACATTCATTTAGTAATGTTATGAAAATGATTTAGAGGAGTTGTCCAGGTAAAAATAATCATTGCCCTACCACCCCCCCCCAAGCTTGTTAGTCGGTTAACCAGTGTACGGGGCCTTTATATCACCAATCTGACCTGCTCTCAGTCTGACTGTTCATGTATTTGTTGGGTCTGTAGAGCTACATTACATGCAGCTCTCCTTCCTGTCTAATATACTACATTGCCTATTTTTGTAGTACATTATAGTGCTAAATCTATTATATAATCTCCTATGGCATTATTGGAGGTCCACAGCCCCCGAGAGCATGACGTCATTCCAAGGGGAGTGGGGCCACCAGCACCCAAAAAAACAGCAGGCTGCTCTGGGGAGCTGTAAAGACTGTGATGTCCATGTCTTGAGCATCCAGAGGATGCTCTGGGTAGCAGTGACGTGCAGTGAGGTCAATGGTTGGGGAGGCACACATGGGGAGTGGGTCTGAGTGCCGGGAGTCTGTCTTACCCCTTACTCACTGTAACTCTTGTCGAAGCCAGATGATTGGCTGAGACAGAATCTGTTTAAAATCAAGATCTGCAAGACGCCATTTTAGCTACAACTAAAATAATCCTTACATTAAATATTCAGTGATGACAAGACAGTTTTTTTTAGATTTGTCTCTAACAAATAATTAAGAATACACAAAGATATGGTGATCGTTTGCTCTGCACACAGAACAGTATGCCTATGAAAATTGAAGAATACACAAAAACACTGATATACTCACACAAAGTGAATTTGAAAACAATTGTTAGGCATTTAAGCTATCGTTAGCCATTGTAGGCATGGTATCTGATGGGTTTAAGCTAAATAAACCATTGTATTTAAGTCTGAGGCTTAAACAAATTAGCCTTACCTGTGTGCTCTCGTCAAGCCTCTTTTCGATCACATGTGTAAACACATTATCCGTCATTGTTGTAGCCCAGTAATATTAAAACCAGGTAATGCATAGAGAGATATATGTGTATATATATATATATATAAATATCTATATATATATATATATATATATATATATATTACTTCATGATAAATACATGCATGCACATAGACAATCGCATGTGTACCCACAATGCATGCATATATACATACAGTTGCTATTTCAGATATAAACAGACATACAACGCATACTTACATATAGTCATAAATATACACACAATTACATTAAAAGGTTCTGCAGTATTGTAGGTTAATATTCAAGATTTATTCAGTGTTATTAATGTTGTGAAATAAATGTTATATGATATCTATGGTTTAGTACATGATAAGCAGACCATGTTTGGCGCCATTCTGATCCGCTGTATATTTGCAGATCTCCAGTTATATCGGCAAGGGAATCGGATCATGCGATCGGGAGTTATGGACCATAGTGAATTATTGGTTGAAATATAAAACTCTGTATGCTGAGCCTGTGGTTAATTTAAATCAATTAAAGAAAGACAATGCAATCTGGAGAAGATTAGACATACCCCTAGAACTGCCCAATAAGAAGATCACCCACGAGCAAGAACCAATGGAATTATATTTGTCTGTCTACATTGTTGTTATCATGATCTCTAAGGTATATAGCCTCGTCCCAACCCCAGTTAGGATCCATTCTTCTTGGATGACCGCAGGCTTCTGGATTGATGACTGTAACTGGGACCGGTGCGCTGGCGAATGTAACGACTGTACCTTGGGTCTGTATGATTTATTTGCACTAATTGTATTTAGATCACAGTGTGTAACTATCTGTATTTATATTGAATAATAACTTTTTGTACTTTGGAACCACAATCAAAGTCTGAAAGTATTTATTTCTGTGTGCGACTATTGATAACGCTATTTAGCGTCATCTAGGGTTTAGAGGTTATAGGCAGGATTGTATAGAGGTTTTAAATAGGTATCCATACTCTCCCCTCACTATACTAAGCTTCAGTGTCTATTGATCCAGTTTTCGATAAAAAATTATTACAATAAACAAAGAATAAGTTTATAAGTTATAAATATCTTCTTTGTATTATTCGAATTGTCTTTATTTCACAACTCTGGAGCATGACACGGAGTATGATAGGGGAGGGAGTATGATAGGCGAGGCTCTGCCTCCCCTACCTACCCTGACTGCACGTCCCTGCCGGGCGGTACTGCAGCAGCAATTCTGGGTGCAGGGTTCCGTTCCAGGCACCCTGCTAAACAGATACAGTGACCATTGGGCAGCGACAGTGCCGCCCTCAGGGCCCTGTGCTCTGAGCCGTGGCACCACTCCCACGCTCCTAGTTATGGGGTCCAGGGCCAAATCAAATTATGTATTGCAGAACCAGTGCTGATGGCTGCCATCATAAAATAGTGCAACCCTGTCCATCACCCCGTAGCTGAACCTAAGAGTGACAGGTAAGCACAAGTTACATAATCCTTGCTGAATTTTAAAGATATTTTGGGCCTAGGGGTGCCGCGAAAAAAATTCTCTTACTCTAGTACGTCCTTATTCAAGAAAGTTTGTGAACCACTGTCCTATGGTGTGTGTCTATCGCATGGACTGTACACATGGTCCCCCTGGTTGTAACAGTGAAGGATAAGTGAGAGCTGAGGGAGACCTCACCCCTTGACTCAACTCACAGTACTCCCTGGCTCAGTTCCTTCCCCTGCTACCCGAGCCAGATACTCACCACCACTACCAGGAGTAGGTCCCAACCTGGCAGCTCGTCTAGAACTTGCCAATGTGGGCGGGATGTATTAATGGGGAAAATGCGGTAACGGGTTGTACCGCATTTCCCATATGTGCAAAGCACCAGAATGCATTGCTTCGTCCTGGTGGGTAAAGTCATCTTCATGTGGCGCTGCCCAATAGAAGCTTATGGGCTTCTTATCGGGATGCTCCCCCTTGGGAGGTATCCGATCGAATCCCTCCCATCATCCCCCGCGGCCTTCTGTGCATACTACGAAGGATGCCTTAGGGACTTCTGGGTGTGAAACCCGACAGTCCCTCTGTCTGGAGCCATCGCACAGGACGGCTCTTATCGGGAGAGCTCTCCTTTGCGATATTCTAGGTACATACCGCGGTAATGAACCTCAGTATGTACCCAAAGACAGGCGTGATGTACAGCATCGCGGATGAGATGTTTAGTACATCCCGACCTTTGTATGTTACGCTCTACTTATGTATAATGTTTACACTTTGACATGGATGTAACGGTTGCATCTCTGCCTAGAATGAAGACACTGTGCAGGAGAAGGAAGTCCATCCCTTGGAGTGTTCCTTAGATTTAAAAGTGCCAAGAACAAATCTGAACCATCTCTAGAACATTTCTCAAGCAGGTGTTTAGCAGAGCTCATTTGACTGTTGGGCTACTGGCAGAGCGTAGGAGGAGTATTGTAAGTGTAAGGCGGGGGCTACACAAAATTTTAAAATATATTACTATGTAAATGCTGTGAGGGGTGTGTGGTGTCAATAAAACATTTTTGTTTTCTAACCTTACTAGTATACATACTAGGTGCTCATTATTTATCAGATTTATAAGAGGATATTATATATATATATATATATATATATATATATATATATATAAATATATATTTCTTCCAGGCCAGGAGATAGGCGGGGGGATCAGTCCTCTCTCTTGCCTAGGGCGCTAAAATGTCTAGCTATGGCTCTGGCTAGTGGTCGGGTGCTTCATGTCCAATGTGAGTTGTGAAGAATTTGGACTCCGGGCTCATGAGCTGCATGACATTGCCTGTGAGGAGTTGTTGTGTTATGCCAGATACTGAGACAGTGGCGGAACTCCTGGAGCAATGGAGTCATTTCAATTTGCCGCCGGGCGCCAGCCCTGAAGGGGTACCTGGCTCCATTGTCACCCAGCCGTTCTGGGCACTGCTGAGGAGGAGCTGCATGGAGGAGGAGCGCCAATGATCGGCGCTCCACCACCATGACCTGCTACCGCCGGAGTGCTCTATGGTCATGGACGTCACGTAGCATGTGACCGCCGCAACCTACCTCTCATGACTCTCATGACCTGCTTTATCCACGTAGGGAGCCGGGCGGAACTCACTCATGAGCTCCGCCCTTCTGGCTCCCGCAGTGGTGATGGGAGAGACGTCATGATGTTTCTCCCATAGTGCCGAGCTGGAGTACAGACAGAGGAGTGGACGTGGCAGGCATTCAGGTAAGTAATCTGTGTGTTATATTTGTAAGGGGCACTGCATAAGAGGGGAGCCACTACTAGGGGCACTACATAACGGGGCACTGCATAGGGGGACCCACTACTGGGGGCACTGCATAGGGGGGACCAACTACTGGGGGCATTACATAATGGGGCACGGCATAGGAAGGGCCACTACTGAGGGCACTATATAAAGGACACTTCTGGGGGCACTGCATAGGGGGACTACTACTGGGGGCACCAACATTTATCTTGCCTCCAGGCACCTTGGATGAAGTTACGCCACTGTACTGAGACGCGTCTCTTTAACTGGTTGATGACTGAATTTTAAACCAGTTAGTAGTACAAATCCACTAATGCAAGGTGCTACGTCTCACGCCAGTCATAGATGTCAGCTACAACAATCCGCCAGGGAAGGTCATGAAGGGTGAGTGGTTCCTTGGCATGTGCACTGCAAAAAACACAAGCAGCCACCAAGGTAGCCAAATCTGTCCCTTTAATAAGCAACACATGAATTACACAGGTTCTGTGGATGGCTGAAGTCTAGGGGTGTACCCCTTATACAGCCATCCGCGGAACCTGTGCAATTCATGTGTTGCTTAGTAAAAAGACAGATTTGGCAGCCACCACACGTTCAATGACAGCTGATATGGAAGCCAGAACAGAGCATCCATGGCCCTGCTTTTGGTAGATTGGCATAGAAACCCTGGAGGGCAAGTGTAGTGAGGGATAGTTGACCCCTCATAAGGATATAGTCAGACAAGGTGAGCTCATCACCCATGGCAAAGAAGGAGTGATAGTTGAGGGGTGACTGCAGAAAAGGAGTAAGGATACCATAGAGGACAACCCGAGACAACTGGGGCATAGGTCATCTTTTAAAGTAGCGTCACGGAGTTCCTCCAAATGCCTAGAGGACAAAACACCCAACCCCATCACATCAAGATCATCGTCACCAGCGGAAACATCTGAGTGAGGCATGAACGCATGAGAGAGGGCATCGTCGAAATGGCGTTATCGACTATCCTCTATAGACTGATATGCAAATCAGAATGTCTAACATGCTAATGAACCCCAAATTGCAATATAATTAGGAAATAGGAAGCAATCTACATATTTAGTTTAGAAGGAACAATGCTCTAGTTTGCCATAAAGTAAAAGTATGTTGCCTGCTGCAATCAAATTAATATTATTATTTTTTTTAAATAGTGTTTCCTAGTAAGTGTATTGTTATCCAAATAATAAAGGTAAGAACATTTAGAAAATGAACATACAAGGGAACATAGCGTGAGTCAAAGTTATTTCTATTATTTATTTGATGCTGCGCTTGTGCGAAACTCCGAGGAAAGTGTCACTGCGCACGCGCAAGCTGTAGGCTTACACGGCATTCGCAAAGTCTCCACGATCACAAGGTCCTGAGCAGACCACTGTAATCCCTGGGCATTCCTCGTGGAGTCGGGGAGGTCGCCGAAAGTGTTTGCAAAAGGAGGCTGATGTTATGAGCGTTCCAAGGGTGTGTCTGCAATCGCTGGCCTGCGTTCCCAATTGCAGAACCACAGTCTGAGAGGCCATTTTTAGAGGGAAAGTTGACCTGGGATTAGCACAGCCAGGCTTACTCGAGGAGTCGATGTGCGTCCGATGTTTCGTCGATGGTGGTGTGTTCTCAACATCTGGAGGATCTGCACACAATGCAGAGAGGGGAAGTGGGTGTGTAGCAACATTAGCTCAGTCCGTCGCACAGTATTACAAGCGGGGAGCCTATTAGCGTGCATTACCATATTTTCGCACATAAATTGCGAGTGCGATCGCAACTGCGACTGCAATGGCATACAACTTTGAATCAGGCCGTTCATCTGGGTTTTCTGTTGCTCTCCGTGCTCAGTCGCGTATCCATGACATTCCTACAAGTTTAGAATAGATGTCCGTGCAACACCTTTCACCAAGGTGAGGTGAAATCAGACAGATGGAGGCTGAGAGGATTTATCTTCACTGGTGTTAAATATCTGTCGGCCCAGGTATAATTTAACATATTACCAGCTTTCAAAGACGTATATCTGAATCGATTGGGTTTCAAAGACCGGGGGTAAGGTAAAGTCAAATAGCACAGCCAAGGGCAATTAAAAAAAAAAGAAAAAAGCAGAGCTGGTAAAAATAAATTAATAATAATGATGATTTTTCCACTGCCCTGGAAATCTAAGCCCCAAGAGACCTCGTGTGACCTGTCGGAGAAGTAGGGCTGTTAAAGAATAGCTCTTGTGTGCAACAAACCAAGACCATTTCATTAGGTAATGGAGCTATCTTTAATAATTGCTGTCCCAGTTTGGAGGTTTGTCATAGAGTGGCTGAGTCGGGCAGGGTGCATGCAGAGGGTTCAATGTTATACATTTAACCTGTATGCTAGAAATGAGGAGCCCACAGCGGGGAGACGGAAAGGTCTGATCCTTTAGAAATCATTATGTTTCTTTTATTAGCCTAACTTGTGGCATCCTGGAAAAACACAGAATCTGATTGGTTGTTGTGTTTTTACAGACGAGGCCACAGAAAGCTGTAGAGAATGGTGCACAAACACAGGAAGTTAATAAACATGCTGTCATGGTTCTGTTATTCTATAGATCCGGCCCGGGACCTTTAGGTATGGCGGATGTGCATAAGAAACGAGGAGGCTTTATAATACTTTGGCTCATGAGTATAACTATAAACAGGAGCTTAGGCACACTAGTGACAATGTAGGAACCACAGGCTAGTGATATGCATGGATACTGAACTGGAACGGGAGTGAATAGACCAGGTCCACTGGGCAACCCCTCTCCTAGTGACCTGTGAAGGCCAGCAAGACCAGGGATACACTCTACAGCAGGGGTTCCCAACCATGGTCCTCAAGGCACACTAACAGTCCAGGTTTTAGGGATAGCCATACTTGAGCACAAGTGACTTAATTAGTACCTCAGTTATATTGATTTAACCATCTGTACACATCCATGGCTATCACTAAAACCAGGACTGTTAGTGTGCCTTGAGGACCGAGGTTGGGAATCACTGGTCTAGAAACAAAGGTGAACTCCAGGGCTGGTACTGGTAGATTGGAACTCAGGACTCAGACCCGGTATCAGTGTCTGGTACTGCTCAGACGCAAGACCTGGAACTGGAACCCAGTGAGGAACTCAGAAACTGAGAGTCAGGATAAGCTGTGGCGCTGACAGGTGATGATACACAGCGGCAGATGGTAAGCAGGTAATGGTATACACTCTGGCTTAGTGGAGTAGCTGGATGTAACCATAGGTTGAATCATTTAATTTCTACATATCTCAAGCAGCAAATGTACCATGCAATGTTTATTTTTTAGAGAATGGCCAACTGTTACAGGACATTAAGGGACCTAGGTACAGCGGTGAGCTCATTTGAAACAGTCTGTAATAGAAGTATCTTATATGGTGTGAGCAAACCACATGCAGACACAGAATAGTGTGGTCACCAAGAAAGAGAGTATATGAGGAGTTTTCTGGAGAGGTCGGGAGGAAGGAAATTTATTTATTACCAGTTATTTATATAGCGCACACATATTCCGCAGCGCTTTACAGAGAATATTTGGCCACTCACATCTGTCCCTGCCCCAGTGGAGCTTACACTCTATATTCCCTACCACATGTACATGCACATATTTACACACTAGGGTTAATTTTTCATTGTTAACCAATTAACCTACCTGTATATATTTCTGGAGTGTGGGAGAAAACCGGAGCAGCCGGAGGAAACCCACGCAAGCACAGGGAGAATATACAAACTCCACACATTTAGGGCCGTAGTGGGAATCAAACCCACAACCTCAGTGCTGTGAGGCAGTAATGCTAACCATTACACCGTCTGTGCTGCCCAATCCATCAAAAGGAAGAATGGGGCTTTCGTGTAAGGCAGTGGTCGGGGAACAGGGGTAAATTACCCCCCCACATGGGGTAAAAATGAAATTCCTGGGGGTAATGGACAGACAGCCGGGCATGCCTATGAATCAGATTCATATGCGTGCCCGGCTGTGCCGCAGGGAGGCTCTAAGCCGGACGCCCGCTGAGATGTTATTACCAGCGGGTACCCGGCTCCTTCCCTGCAGCGCCGCGTTAGCCGGAGGCTGGAGTTCTCTTCTGAACTCCAGCTTCCAGCTCTCCCCATGTGCACTATGGGAGAGACGTCTTGATGTCTCTCCCATAGTTCCGTGGAGCAGCCGGGCGGACAGGACGGCGGCGGATGCAGGAGCGGGGATTAAGGTAAGTGTTTTTTTTTTTTTTTTTTTGTACAAGCGGCACTACAGGGGCATAACTATGGGGGCACTACTACAGGGGCATTATATGGAGGCACTACTACAGGGGCATAACTATGGGGGCAATACTACATGATTTCCTTCCTTTATGATTTCCTTCCTTTCAAATCAAGGGGGTAACGTCGGCATATCTAAATATATTTTGGGATAAAAGGTTAAAAAGTTCCCTGACCCCTGGTGTAAGGCAATGGATTGACATGCACCTGTGTTTCTCTGCAAGAGTGACCATTCATTATCGATATGAAGCAGACTTCCCATGAATGGAGAATAGATATGAAGGACATGTATGACCACATATTAGTGTAGTATTGCTGCATCAATAGACTGTGGCCCTGATTCAGAGCTGGACGCTCTGACCAGAGCGCTCGCTCTGAATCAGGGCCCACCTCCTTAAATATGGAGCGTCCTCCTGGACGCTCGGATAGCTGTGGGTCACCACCCACAGCATATATGAGCGTGCAGTATGATGGTCGCGATGGTCTTGACCATCGCAACCATCGCCACTGCGAGCAGAAGCCTGCGGTTGAGTTTTTCAACCGCAGGGCCAGGAGTGATTTTGGCTCTATTAGAGCCAAAATCACTCCCACTGACATCACTAGTGATGTCAGTGGGCCGGCTTCTGACGGTAGGCGTTCCCTTGGGAACGCCTCCGTCTGGCAGGCACGCCCCCGGCACGCCCACCAAAGGGGGCGTGCTGTCAATCAACATCGACAGCACGCCCCCTTTGATCAGACACAACGAGCGAAGGAAAGTCCTTCGCTCGTCGCGTCTCGCGCATGCGCACGACGGAGCTCCCTCCATCGTGCACATGCGCAGTGCACACCATCGACCCACTTGCGAGCGGACAGCTGCTCGCGAGTGGGTCTGAATCAGGCCCTGTGTTTCTTCCTCAGTTTTGCACCTTGATAATAAACTGCTGTTTCTTCATAACTTTCAAAATCTGGTTATGCGTATCTTTAATAAAATTACGTGATAATTCTTCACCGATAGCCGTGTGTTATAAAGATCCCACTGGGAACACTGGGGCAGGTCTGTATACAGCGTGGAAACTGCGGTGCTGACAGATAGTATACAGTTAGCAGTAAATGGATAAGTCTAATGGAATGCAGGTAACAATAGCAAATGGATAAGTCTGAATGCAGCGTGGAAGCAGAAATAGCTGAGGATGGTATCCAGCGAGTCGTCCACGAAATAGCAATGGAAGTCACGGGGGACGTGATATCAGAACACAAGGAATGAATTATGGGAAGGAAACTTCTTGTTCAGCCAATGTGCTGACTCCAGGTCAGCAGATGTAAATAGCAGACAGTCCATTCCCATTGGAGCAGAGGATCAGGGGAGCACTGCTGAGCTGCTCAGGTGCATCAGGCAATTGCAATGGAATGTTTCTGCATAGGCCTGGATACAGTAATAGACTAGAGGAGAGTGTCTGAGCTTGTCAGAAATGCTGAGACTCAGATTCCTGACACATGCACTTTGCGCGATATCTGCGTTGCAGGGATGGGGGTAGAAATGTATTTAAGAAAGGTTGGGCGCACTGAGTTAAAGCGTAAATCCACATGTAAGTACGATCTGTAATAATCCCGGTATGTCTGTGAATCCCAGTATGGAGGGCAGGGGTGCGCTCTGGGCTCCAGAGAAAAGCTTATTGTCTATCAGCAGCAGGGGCTGGGCCCCATAGCAAAACTTACACAAGGGCCTAGCGAGATTGAAACTGGACCCTATCTCTGGATTTAAAACAACAGTGGGTGCCTCTTGTCATGCATGTGTGGTGGCTGTGCCCTAGTTGGAAAGGGGCTTCACTCTGTTCTTTTCACCTCAGAGCAGAGGGCAGAGGGTAGGGGTGGTACCTTGTTTCCCGGGCCACATGCCAGCCACACCCATAATAATTCCATTAGTCAACAGCAGATTTTACTTATTTTTTTTTAATCCAATATGCAGGAACAATATAGGACCAGGAGTGAAGGGACTATGGGGACAATGTAATAACCCTTCTAAAAAGTGGAGAAGATGCCATAGCAACCAATTGACTTTTACATACCATTTATCAAGTACATTATATAAATCGCTAGGTAGAAGCTGATTGGTTGCTATGGGCAGCTTCCCACTTTTTAGAAGGGTTATTACATTTTGAAGGTTTGATACATGTCCCCCTATATTTACTAGAGAGTATTTTCACCTGCAGAGGGAGGCACAGTGTGAGGCAACATATTACACTCCTTCCTCTACTCTGTCTGTGTTGGTGTCCTTATAACGGTTGTAAAAAGAAGTGTGCTACTGCTCAGACTCCAGTCTTCCTGTTCTCCAGGGAGGCTTCATGCCCTGTCCCAAGTTGGCCACCGTGATCACTACAGAGCATGTGCAGGGGCCATCTTGCCTTTACTGTGTAGAGTCACATGGGGGGGGGAGACAAAAGTCTTCTACTTAGCTCCTAAAGTTAATACCTGCATATAAAGCTGTTCCAGCATCTGTGCACTTTTACCAATTTACAGCATACACTCACTGGCTGGTGAGCTGTATGGAACCCCGCTCCAATCAAGCTCCTCTCCCTTACCAGTGTGCATGTAACAGTGAGTACGGCTGTACCTACTATCTTTCAGTTAACCAACACCACTGGCTAAGTAACTGGGCTGTTCATAGTTTGAGTCATCCGCTGGTGTGTGCCTATATAACTCGGTAATATCAACACCTGCACACACATAATTTCCAACAATAACTACAGTACGTCTGCTCAGTCAGGAGGACATGTTTGGTGATGACAACAAAGTGGGCTCTCCTGACATAGTAACAGAGGATCACAGCTGTCCATTTTATATTGTGGTATTCCTCCAGAACGAAGTACTGCATCTTCCAGAGAAGAGTGTCTGGCTTAAAAACAACACCTAGAAGCAGAATTGACTGGCACCACTTAGGAAGCATCTATATGTTCAAATTCTGTATGTGTAATACAAAGGGCTCCTTTAATTGCAGCCGTGATACATACAAGACACATGAATTTCCAGTGTGGAAGAGCCCCAAAAGTTTGAGGTGAACACTGGCATCTTCGTGGATCTGCAGGGACATTCAAAGTTGCACGGAAGTCAGCGAAGTCACCATGGAAGTATGAAGGGCATGTAGACTGAATTGTGCTCATTCAGAGGTGGGCGTACGCAAAGATGCCGCAATTTCTGACCATCCGAACCCGAGATGTGGCTGGTACAAATCTGCGCTGATAGAGATGGCTGCTCTCACAAGCGGATGTATAGGGAGGGAGACTCTGACTATTGGAGGAAGCTCACGGCTATTTACGTGTCCCCAGATATGCCCGCTGTGAGTGTTGCTCTAAATCAGTCCCATAAGGGTCAATTCAATTAGGAGAAATGCACAAGCTATGCCAGTGATGTACCGTTGTGTCGGCATTTGAATGCTGGTAACGGCACCCTACATCCCCACTGCATTGTGCTGTTTAGGTTGCAGGGGTGTTTTATGAAAATGTTGGCTGTACACTTACAGAATGTACAATATTTATGCACACTGCAAATCGCCCGCACATTGTGCCAGGCCGAGCGATTTTACATTGCTCCTAAATGAATTGACTCCAAGCACCTATTCTTTCAAAAAGACTCATTGTTGGAGGTCAGTGGTCACAGCTTAGGCCTCCTCTTTACTGGGGCCACAACTGCTGCATCGCTGATTTATGGCTAATGAAGAACCATATATATAAATCTTTATGAATGTTACTATGAGCTCTTTTGCATAAGGCAGCTAGAACATTTAGGTGGAGGAGGGGTGATTATTGCCCTTTAAACTCAAGAACTGATGCATAATCTCACGGACTATAAATCTGTCATTCTGCGTTGTAGGGGACTAAGTTAATATTAATATTACCATGACCTTCTGATCATTCCATTTTCGATTTAATTACACAATAAATAATGGTATAGAGATAATTAATATAGTGTAGTGTAGTTTCAGTTAATAACTGTGCAAGTCATTGGCAATGTAAGACATAGGGGCCTATTCATTAAACGTAAAAATTCAATGGAGATAATTAGCTTTAGAACTCTCATGGAGTTCTAGCTAATTATAGGTGGAATTCATCATTCCACCTCTCCATAAGTATCTATTCCGAAAAGCTTTCATTTTTGCGATGACAGCTTTTCGGGAAATAGATACTTTTCCCTCTCTACACTACCTTATCGCGTCTGGAAACAGTGCTGCGCATGCGCTGTTACATCTGTAAAACCAGCGCATGCGCAGCACTGCCTACAGATGCGGTAAGTTTCGTACCCCCCCGACCCCCCACCCCCCCCGACTTACCTGTCCACGCAGCAGCCTCCGGCTCCGTCCTGCTGGTCTGTCATGTGGTTTCCCTGCAGACCACATGACAGATTAGAAAAAAAATTAAATTTTTTTTTCTTTTTCTAAACTTTCTTGTGCTCTGCTGGGGAGCACACATGACAGACCAGCCTCCGGAGCCTGAGGACGGAGCAGAGCGCCGGAGGGACTCGTCGGGGGACCTGCACACGCTGATACAGGTTAGTGGATTCTGCTATTCGCCACCTCACAGTGGCGAATAGTAACTGCATCAAATTCCGAAAATTTATAATTTTCGGAATTTGATGAATACCATAATTTCCACATCCCCATACTAATGTATGGGGAGTGTGGAAATTAACGCAGGGGGACTTAGCAAGGAGATATCTGTGATATCTCCTGTGTTAAGTCTGTTCATGAATACCAAAATAACGTTATTTAAGGAAAATGTCCTTAAAAACGTTATTTTAGTGTTGATGAATAGGCCCCATAAACTATATTAATTCAATTCATGGGTCAGACTGAAGTTAAATGATTTAGATAGAGCAATGCAGATCCTACAAGTGCTATTTATCTGTAAGGTTTATATTATTATTATTATTATTATTATCATTAAGCTCTGACATATTATGTAGCGATGTACATTGAGATACTGATACAAATTGCATACAAAGTCATGGACATGTGAGCTTACAATCTAAGAGCAGTGGGGAACACATAATAAATAAGGTCACAGAATAACCATGGTAGTGTGGTGGTGGGATATATTAATTTATTAATTATTATCCTTATACTCATTTATTAATTAATGTGGCAAAAGGGGCATTGTACACAGTAAGGAGCCAGGTGTGTTGAGTAGCAAGCCCAGGAAAGTTATGCCTTGGAAAGATAAAATGGGTGTTTTTTCCTGCTTGTTGTCACTCTAGGAGAGGGAGGAGGAATTTGGGGTATTTAAGTCCTCTGCAGGCCATGTATCAGTATGACCTTTAGTGGCTGGTGACTTAGGGGGTCTATTCATGAAGAACATGAAGTGGCTACTGAAAAATATCACTATATATCGCATCACATGAATGCGTTATATAGTGATGTTGAGTAGCCGTTCATGTACACTTACCTGTCTTCAGACACTATCTGGCGCCTCTGCGATCCCTGCATGCAGTGAGAAGACAGACATATTTGGAGCCTGATATGACTGCTTCTCACTGTGCATGCCCCGGTGTCCGAAAGCAGGATGTCAGGTTAGACCTACTGCAAAGGACGCTGGGCAAAAGAGGGCGGAGCCAACGCCGGGTGTCGGGCAGACAACAGGGAATTATGCTACTTCCCTACTCTGTTCGGCTTGCGGAACAGATTACGCTATCCTCAGATGGCGAATCTGTAAGCCACAGAGGAATGGAAAGCTGAGC
The DNA here is from genome assembly GCA_031769625.1 of Taudactylus pleione. NCBI lineage: Eukaryota > Metazoa > Chordata > Amphibia > Anura > Myobatrachidae > Taudactylus > Taudactylus pleione. The sequence continues at coordinate 1,680,005 of JAUIMM010000322.1, read as the reverse complement.
TTTCCATTCCTTTATGAATTGCACTCACCATACAAAAGTACGGTGATGCGATTCATACACTAAGTGGGGGTGGCACAGGAGAATAACCTTCTCCACAGGGTATGCAGTCGGGAAGCCAGCGAACGTAATCCCGACAGCCAGCTTCCCAACTATCATATCCCGGTAAGGGTCTAAAGACAGGTGTCGATAGGGTTAGGTTTAGGCTAGGGGAAGGGGGGACAGCACTAGGCACCCAGGGGGGGGGGACTTAGGGTTAGGCACCCCCCAGGGGGACTTAGGTTTAGGCGGTGGGGAAGGGGGGGTTAGGTTTAGGCACTTAGAGGGGGGATTAGGGTTAGGCACTTAGGGGAAAGGTTTGGGTTAGGCAGCCCTAAGGGAGGGTTAGGGGGTAGAAATAGGTTAGTATATACTTACCTTGGACGATCGGGATTTCCTCCTCTGCCGGGATGCCGCTTTTGGCATTCCAACCACCGGGCATGGGTCCGGCGGTAAATCATACCGATTCCCTCCACGGTAACCCCCTGTATAAATTGCCAAGAGCAGTGGAAAGCCCTGTTTTCAGCTAAACAGGACTTTTCACTGCTCTATGTATATGGATAGACCCCTAGGCTGTAGACATACTTCTCTGTAAAAGACACTGTTTTGTGGTCATCCTGAAAACAATAATACAGTAGTGGAGAAGATCAGGATCAGTGTGCGTGCTTCTACTATAAGGCTTTACCACATGAAGTAAATCTACCATCAGGCGGTACCAATCCATGATTAATAATGCACCCCTTACCTTTGTAGACAGTAATACAAACTTGCATTCAGCTAATAATGAAATCACTCCCGGTGACATCACGGCCAAGTTTCCGCTGGCCATACTGCCGAGAGAGCCAGCTTAGTATACTGGAACGCCAAGGATTCCAGCAGGTAGGATTTATAGACGTGGTGACATAGTTCCAATGCTTTATCCCACTTAAGTTATTAGTCTCGCTGTCTAAAAAGTATTTTCCTAACTGGTCCCATGACCACAGAGCCAAAGTCAGGACTTAACGCTGGAATAAACATATAGCTCCACGCTAGCAGAATCCCAAAGTACAGTGAAAGAATTGCTAACCTTAAATACAATCTGCTTGATATAAAAAGGTTACTAATAACATCCAGAAATATATATGTAAATGTTTCTATGCAATGACAGTAGTTGCAATGTCTCAGACTGCATTTACAATTTCGGTATAGCTGAGTACAAGCTATTGCTTTCTCGTATCAGCTATATTCTGAATCCAAGAACCTGCTTCCAGTATCCCAATCCTTCAGTATGGTTACAAACATTAATGGTATGTTTCACTCCCTGTATTTTGTATTTTTATCAGTTTGGAACATTGTGTGTGCTAACTTGTATTTATTCGTTATAGTGTGTGTTTTAATTCTACTAAAACTCTATATATTTCATGCTAAGCGCTCCTTGCTTTGACAGTGATTGTCTGTATTATATATGGAAATTAACTTTGTTTAATCCTCAAATTTCTATTTAGATTAGTATATTCAGACCATTCCGGGTATAACTATTGTTTTAGCGGTAAAAACAGATATAACCACTTTTAGATGCAGCTAATGTGAATTATAAGATAAAATTGAGATTAATAGATTTGCGCCCGAATAATATATATATAGCAATATACTTACCAGCTTACCCTGCTGTTTATTGCCCACCGCTGTACTATAGTGTAAATATGCTGTGTGTGTGTGTACTGTTAGTTACAGGGTATTAAGCCTCCTGGTCATTGCTTCTATAGGCAGGCAGCAGGCGTCCCACTTTGCCAAATCCTGCATTAGCCACAGGCTATTGGTGCCTTCAAGTGAGCTGCGGACTGAGGTAGGTACATGGGCAGCCCCTATAACGCAGAAATTAAATCCCAGGTGAGGATGCGGACTCAGGGACTGTCCATCTAAAGCCACCCCACCATGCGAACGTGCGAGAGCTTTAATAAGACACATATGAGGGGCAGGGGTGTTACCCTCTCTCCTGGCCAGTGCTGACTCCGGGTTATGGCTCCCGATGGACTAGTCACCAGGTACAAAGTTCCAGCTACAAGTGGGTTTTGAAGTCTCTGTGGGGTTTGCAGCTATGTATGACAAACCACAGTGACAAATTATACTGTGTCGCAATACACACTATAGAATAAGGAGATTGTAGGTAACAACATATGAAAAAAAGGCAAACCTGTGCTTCTCCACTAGTGAAGTGCGTAAGTAGCTGTTGCCTTAATATCAATAAAACACAAAGGTACCGTTAGACAAATTCTCACTCATTTACTCAACCATACAAGTAAAAATGACTTATGCTGGGCGTACACTATACAGTTACTGGGCAGATCCGCCCAATATCGGCCACTCTCCCCGATAATTGTACTGTGTGTGTGGTCAACCAATGTTAAAATATCGATCGGTCGGGCATGCTGGATTGTCCAGCATGTGCGTCGGATGCTACATTTTGTTAAGGTAAAAGTTGGGCACATCAGGCAGTGTACGCCCAGCCGCAGCCGACCGACAGACATTTCCGCAAATCCTTCACAGGGAAGGAGCAGGGAAGTGGCTCCTCCCCGGGGGGGCGGGGCGCAGACATCGGGGCCAATACACTGTGAGATATCTCACAGAGTATGCCAGTGATATCTGCAGGGTGTCTGACAGGCAGTCTATTTAGCAGTGTATGCTCCGTATAAGATTTCCGACATAAAATGTTGTTAAAAAACAACTTAATATTCGCTGCAAATGAAAACAAAGTCTAATGGCAGTCTAATTATAATATAATATAATCATACTAGCAAATAGACCTGGCATCTGCTGGGTTACCTCAGCCGCCCCCAACCTGTTCTGTCACCTCCCCAGTTTTCGGTCCCCTTCTGTCAGTCTGTCACCTTCCTGCAGTGGGAGCCTGTGGCATGTGCCCCAGCTTACACTACATGCACTGTGCACATATATACGCACAAATGAGATTACATAATTTCTGTTTCGTATAGTAGATAGTCCCTCCTTTGCCAGACCTAATTCTGTCTTATATCAGACTTAAGGTGGGTACACATTATATGATATTTCGGCCTGCATGCGTAGGGGCAGATGGGAGGGATCAGATCCCTCTCAGGGGAGGCGTCCCGAATAGAACCCCATAGGCTTCTATTGGGTAACACCACCTGAAGATGGCGTTGCATTCCGGTGCTTTGTATATATGGAAAATTCGGGAAAACGCGCCAAAACTTCTCCGGGGCTTTAAAGATGACATTTTACAGGAAACGAAAATGAAACACACCGTTAATAATGAAGAGGGCTTGCGTGCTCGGCCAAGGTACGTATGAAACTTCTCTGGCAAATCGTACAAGGAAACAAGAGACCCCGTACCTGAGAGCTCAGGGACATGAATAATACAACAGCTTTTTAAATAATGAATTCTCTGCCCTGCTCTTTAACCAGTGTCTGGCTGGAGGGGGTTGAAGAGCTGAGGAATAAGTAGCAGGACCCAGCAGCGAAGCAAGTTCTAAGGGTCAATGACTCTCAGCAGATCCATCACAATATTGCCATTCAAGCCCTTTCAGGCCAAGCAAAGCTACGAGCCTGCTTCGTAATTACTAAGTTGCTGGGGAAAGGTAAAAAAAAAAGTATTACAAGCAGGTGAACCTATTAGTCTGTCAGCCTGTCTCCGCTGGTCGCCTGTCACAAACTTCCCCATATCGAATCCTTACATTCACAACAGCTCTTGTTTTTCACCAGTACGGCTACAGCGGAAGAGAAACCAAGGTATTCTGCCTACAGAGAAAGTCAGATGCAGTTACTGCATTAGCAGGGAAAGCATTGTAGACTCAATCCATGCTGAATATATTCTATGATACGTGAAGGCTAATAGATTCTCCTGGATAAGTGTTGTTTTCAAAGCAATTATGCTACACGGTTTTGGAGGTTGGTGTCAAGGGCGACACCATATAAAGTGACTTTGTTGACGGCAGTTTCTGTGGAAAAAAAACCATTGCTCTATAAGTGAGGTCACAGGACAACCACGCACATATTGAGAATAAATAACATTGTGACTCATGTTACATACCCCCTAATTGATTCCGATGGAGCTACATACATAAGTGATGGGTGTTTTATTAATGTTACACGTGTTTTAAGACTCTTGACATGGCAAAGCCTTTTCAGCCCTGATGCTTATTTTAAAAAAAAAAGTAAAATGATTTTAAAAATGCATCTTGTTTCGCCGCTGTTGCCCACATTATGGTCTCTCATTTAAAAATCAAGGTAAAGCTGCCCATCAATAGATGCGGGGACGACGGCACGACTACGACGCCGACGTCTCCCGCGGGGTGAAGTGCCTACACTGAACGTTCAGAGTATACAGATCAATCATCCCCGAACATGGCAACCTGACGGCGGTCGTCAGGTTGACCGTTATGTTCGGGCGATGATTGATGTTAACAGCGCATCGCTGGTCGTTTTTAACATTTTACTGCCGCTATTACCCGCAATGAAGAAGCAACCTGCCGCATACTTGGGAACACCTCTGGAATCTATTTCGCTACTTTAGGTTTTTGTCCCCCATATTTTTTTTTTACCCTAAATAAAAGTTCATTTTTTGGGGTGTCCGATTATTTTTTTTTAAAACTTTGTTTGACACACATTAATTTTAGGGGCCATTCCCAGGGGTGCAGTCTATTTTTTTTAAGCCTGCACCCCTAAACCCCAATTCTGCACTTTTTTTCGCCACCTATTGTGTGGAGAAAAGTTATCCCCGTTTTTTTACAAAGACTTTCCGCAATGGCGAAAGTCTTTGAAATTGAATAGAGGGTAATTAAAACAGGCGAAAATTACGTTAACCCGTTTTCGCCTCAAATTGAATTTGGCCAAATGTGAGCTCATGAATACTGACCTATGTTTCAACTTTCAATGCACATGTATGCTGATTTTTTGCCTATAACAGACTGTTGTTTCTACCGATACTACTAACATCCATAAAAGACTGTCGCTTCCACTAATACTAGTAATAACTTTTTTTCAGTATATGGAAAATTGGGCAAGACTAATAACATAAATTAGAGACATAGGGTGCTACGATTCATATCTATAGGAATTAAGTGAATAGAGGAGACTAATGAGCCCAGATGTGCATTTTTATACCAGTCTCTTGGGAAGACTGGGTGAATATAATACAATCAGTTTGGAGCCTCAATATACCATGATCTTTTAACTACATATTTTCATTAATTTTCTTTCTACATGTCAGAATGAGGGACTGCAGAGATGATCCTTTTATTGCTGATTGCACCAATTACGATTTAGGTATATTGTATTTTTATCAGTTTGGAACATTGTGTGTGCTAACTTGTATTTATTTGTTATAGTGTTTTACTTCTATTAAAACTATATATATTTTATGCTAAACGCCCCTTTGGACAGTAATTGCCTGTATTATATATGGAAATTAGCTTTGTTTATTCATCAAATTTCTATTTAGATTAATATATTCAGACCATTCCGGGTATAACCAAGCTGCGAAGTGTAGTCCCACAACAGCTGGAGGAACACTTATTGGACTCCACTCCTGCTATAGTAGCTGTGTCTGCAAACCCCTACTGGTGACAGTTAAGAACTGCACAATGGACATAAAATTACAGATGAGCGGGTCCGGTTCCCTGAGAACCAGACCCACCCGAACTTTGGAGATCCGGGCGATCCAAGGCGCCCCTTTGATCTCTCCTCCTGCCCGGATCCCTAATCGAGGCAAAACCTAGAGCGTCCATTTTTAAAAATCCCTTTGCCATCAATTGGCAAAGCGCTGATTGGCTGACAGAGCCATCTGTCACAGCTCTCAGCCAATCAGCGTTAAGCCCATTGAATTCAGGGAAAAAAGAAGATGGAGCTAGTTCCCGAGGCCGGCACCCCCACTGCTGACAACACTGGCTCCCCCATGCTGCCGTCACCCTGCATTGAGAACACCCCTGCATTGCTGACACAGTCAGCAAACTTGCACTGAGGACACCGCTGGTACCCTGCCCTGAGGACACTGGCAGCACTCCCACACTGCCATCCCATGTACTGAGGACACCGTCAGCAACCCACGCACTGCGGACACAGCCAGCAAACCTGCACTGAGGACACTGCCAGCACCGCAGCACTGCCATTCCATGTACTGAGGACACCATCAGCAACCCCGCTCTGCCGACACTGCTGTCACAGTAAGTGCACTATTGGTGTATCCAACCCACACTGTATAACACACTGTATCCATGTTGGAAATTGGAAGCTGAACTACCACATGTTAGTGCCGCCCACTGTGTTGCTTAGCTTAGTCATCCAGCTAGCTGGATGCAACCTTTTGGCCTTAACTAGATGAAAAAAATAATATTGTGAGGTGGTCAAAATTGATTGGAAATTACTGGAAATAAATGTTATTGAGGCTAATAATACTGTAGGAACAAAAACAGGCCCATTTTATGTGGTTTTAGCTGTTTATATGATATTTTAAGAAAAAATCGAGATCCAAAACCGAAAAACAAAACACCAAGGGAAAAAAATCCAAAACCAGATTCAGATCCAAAACCAGGGGAGATCCAGATCCAAAACCAAAACACGAGGGTCAGCGCACATCTCTACATAAAATACATACAGCCATGACCAAAAGTTTTGAGAATGACACAAGTATTGGTTTTCACAAGGTTTGCTGCTTCAGTGTTTGTAGACCTTTTTGTCACATGTTACTATGATATACTGAAGTAAAATTATAGCACTTCATAAGTGTCAAAGGCTTTTATTTACAATTACATTAAGTTAATGCAAGGAGTGAATATTTGCAGGGTTGGCCATTCTTTTTCAAGACCTCTGCAATTCGCCCCGGGCATGCTGTCAATCAACTTCTGGGCCACATACTGACTGATGGCCGCCCTTTCTTGCATAATCAATGCTTGGAGTTTGTCATAATTTGGGGGGTTTTGTTTTTCCACCCGTCTCTTGAGGATTGACCACAAGTTCTCAATGGGATTAAGGTCTGTGGAGTTTCCAGCCATGGACCCAAAATTTTGATGTTTTGTTCCCCGAGCCACTTAGTTATCACTTTTGCCTTATGGCAAGGTGCTCCATCATACTGGAAAAGGCGTTGATCATCACCAAACTGTTCTTGGATGGTTGGGAGAAGTTGCTCTTGGAGGATGTTTTGGTACCATTCTTTATTGATGGCTGTGTTCTTTGGCAAAATTGTTAAGTGATCCAACTCCCTTGGCTGAGAACCAACCCCACACTTGAATGGTCTCAGGATGTTTTACTGAAGCAGAAAACTTTGTGAAAACCAATACTTGTGTCATTCTCAAAACTTTTGGCCACGGCTGTATACATTGTTAACACAAGCAATGTTAAACAGTTTATCATTGAGGTGTCATAGGGAGTAGTACAGCAGCCTGTAGTGTTGTACCCTGCACTGAATTTACTTTAAGGTGAGCGCTGAGTAAATAGAACTCAGGACAGTGACTCATTTGCTGGTGAATGCTGTAAAAATGTAACGTACCATTGAGTGACTGAATCGCTGTTAATGAGTACAGCCTCAGGTCTTGTACACACCCAGTCACCAGCAGCAAATGCAAAGCTGTTATCATGTGTTCTGTATGAAATGGCTGACCTGGGCCTGTAGTATTACTCACGGGATGTTTCAGCAACACCAGCAGGTTACTAATCACCTTGGTACTCCCTGCCAATTTGGAAGCAGCCCCTTACACAATTTTACCTTCCAGCAATCACAATTTTCATGGGGTGTCCACATTTTCAGGAAAGCAGCAGGGTATTGGGGTGTTGTTTGGGTAGATCCAGCGAGTGACCTAATTTAACCAGATTTCCCTGTCATGAATGGTGCAATATTTGCTGTTTTCCTGCTAAAGCAAACACATATTCCTGACTGTTCAAAGTTATGTTCATTGATTAACTCAGGGAGTCTGTCATCACCCCAGGCAGCCGACAGGAACAGGTGATGCCCAGATTCAAGGGTGGAAGGGCCAGGGGCCTCACTGGGAGTTTTCCCCATTGGTCAAGGGGCAGCAGTGCCTTAACAGGGCTTTACGACGAACTACGCCGGCCCATACCCCTGCAGCATGAAGTCATGTGGAGGGGACAGGGGACCTCATTCAGAGTCCGACGAAGCGGCCGCACGGTCATACGCGAAAAGGGGCTGTATATGCAAATGATTCCCTCACAAGTTGCGTCCCTAAGTTCGGATCGGTAGTTGGCCGACCAAGGGGAGGAAGCGGTCGGAAGACAAAAAATACGCCCCCTTCTCTTACGCATTGCACGTCATCTCCGGGCATATAAGGATTAATCAAGACCATCGGCAGCCATCGAAACTGGTCGTAGAGCTTAAGGTTGACCCTACCCTCTCTTAAGCTCTACGATCATGTCAGTGTAAAAACCTCCCATGTCACATGTGCCATGACGCTATTTTGTTAATTATGCACTCCCATAAACCGTATGCACTCCCACAAAACGCCGTCCGCATAATTAGGCACGCCTGCGTTCGGATCTCCATTCCCCCGTTTTCAAGCACCTTCCCCTGTTACCACCCACAAACGCCTCCATCTGTCACTCAAACTATCGACCTGGCTGTGTTCAAGGAGAGAGAAATTTCTGATCGTAGTGGCTAGTTTGCGCATGTGCAGTATAGCGAACATCGGTGGCGTACGACCGTGCGGCCGCTTCGACCGACTCTGAATGAGGTCCAGAGTCTCAGCTACAGGAAGAACTGCAGCACCCCATCCCCAGGATTCTCCAGAGTGCTGAAAAGGCTGCAGGGTGAATGTGTAACACCCCCAGGGCGAGATGTACTAAAGGTAAAAATGCGGTAAAACCACCCAAAATTCAGTTTTCGAGGATTTTACCGCACTCTCTGAATGTATTAAGCACCTGGAATGCAATGGTTAGTGTTCACTCGCTACTTTCCAGAAGGTGACAAGAGCCTACTCCTTTTCCAAATGAGCCAAAATTCCAGGATCTGCTCCTAAGAGCCAGCAGCAGCATGTACAGGTGTCATAAAGACTGTTTGTTTCTTTTGGGATTGTCCTTACATGAGGGAGAATCAGGAGCTACCGTATTTATCCCACTAGGCTGCACTAAAGCTATGTGGTGTTATTAGTAATGCCTGAGTATGTAAAGGGCTTTGGAGACAATGGATAGCCATGTCCTTTGCTTGGAGGAAAGCCGCCATTATGCTGTGGTCCATGTATTACTCTGCCTCCTAATTTCTTGACCCTGCCTAGTCTTCCCTCCAAAAAGCCCCCATTTTGGCACGATTGTCCCAGTTTGTGAATCTTGAAATAGGCATAACCTCATTAGAATGAGGTATCCGCAAATCCCATGGAGGGTACATTTGTCCCACTGTTGACATATTGGGTGGTGCACTTTCTAAAAATGTGGTCCTGCCTAGATATAAAGCATCTTTCAGCATATTCCAGGCCCAATTCAGCTCTGCTGATATGATTTATGAAACAAGAACACAGAAACTGCAAAATTAGTATTAGTATGGAAACCTGCATTCTTGACTAGGTTTGCCTCAAAGTAGGTAAAGATTGTGGCATTGCTAGTTGAGAATGTATATAAATGATCAACAACCAATGCGATTCATCTAAAGAGACATCACCAAGACAACCATCCACTAAACCAAATTCTGTTAATAAATGTACAGCTCATTGGGCAGTCTCTCCCTTATCTTACAGATTGATCCTCTTTCATTGCCCACCGTACTATTTTTTTCTGTACTCAGAGGGACAGTGACAAACCAGGCAAATATGCCAGCCTGCAAAGCCGTAACAGGGGATCTATGTGCCCTGCCTGCTTGACGTCAAGCTGAGGGGGCAGGGCCGCCTGCCCACGTAAGGACAGCAACACCGCCGGAACATCCTCCAGCTGGCATCATTCAGTAGGATTTGCGGCATCATGCCCCCGTCTTGCCCATTTCACTTGTAAGTGGGCAGGATATAAGAGAGTGACCTGCTATCCCAGGAGTCTGTGGGGACTTCCCAAAAATCAAGTCTCCCGGACATTCAGGAAGAGTAGAAAAGTATGCATCATATGCATCTGTATTTGACATTACATAAAAATAAGGAACATTAAAATACTGTCAATCTAGTCATTATTATTTTAATTGTAGTGTATGCTACATTGTGAAAAATACGAATTAATCATTATGTAATCTAGCTCTAGACATCATAAATACAGAAGTGCTACATGTAACACCTTGTTTTCCAGCTAAAGGACAAGTTAATCCCAGAGCTATGAGGACCTAAGACCTAGAACAAAAGCAATATACTCTGTTTCTGTTACAGCTACTGCAGCGCTCGTATGCCTCATAATGACAGCTAAAACCAGGCATCATACATAATACCCGTCATTCCTTCTACATGAGGTAAGAATGTGCCAGCGATTACAGATAGCACAATCCAGCACAATGATCATTGCTGTGGTTCTGGTTTGGGGATTGGAGAAGCACAGACGCGTTTTCAGAGAGCTCTCCTATAGTTATCTGTGAATGAGGACTGAGGGGGAAATGCATCAACCCTTGGAGAGAAACTGGAGTAGAGAAGTTGCTCATAACAACCAATCAGCTTCTAACTGTCATTTTTTTCTAGCACAGACGGTAAAATGACAGTTACAAGCTGATTGGTTGGTTCTCTATCTCTCTCTAAGGGCTCAATCCTATTAGGTGAGAGTTTGCAACAAATGCGCGTTTAATGAAACTTGCATGCTTCACACTATTGCATGCTCCCGAGAAACGCAAGATCCAATAAGAAATGCCAGTTTGCGCTACTCGCTCACCATGAGTTAGCGAATTTTGTACAAAAAGCGAAAGGGGAGAAGAGGATGAAAAAGTGGGGAAACTATCCTGGACCCCCAAAAATTGGCAACTGAGATAGCAGGACCATATAGAAGGCTGTTAGTGGCCATAAGGAAAGTACTGGCGATTCTTAAAAGGTGTTATATATCTGTGTTTTGCACTTTTTAATGATGGCTGGAAAATTAACGTATTTTCAGCATTTTGGGGTACAGGGAAATGCTTGTAAAATTATTTAGCAGTGTTTTTATACACGTTTGTAAAAAGTCAGAATAAACACTTTTAGCTCCCATCTGCATCAGTACAACACCTCACCTGTCCTCCATCATTTACACCTCCACCTACCTGTCCCCCATCCTTTACACCTCCTCACACTTGTCCCCCATCATTTACACCTCTCCACCTACCTGTCCCCCATCATTTACCTCTCCACCTACCTGTCCCCCATCATTTACACCTCCACACACCTGTGTCACATCATTTACACCTCCACATACCTGTCCCCCATCATTTACACCTCCACCTACCTGTCCCCCATCATTTACACCTCCACACACCTGTCCCCCATCATTTACACCTCCACACACCTGTCCCCCATCATTTACACCTCTCCACATAGCTGTGTCACATCATTTACACCTCCGCACAATATGTATAATTTTTCCCTTGTTAAGTTTCAGAAATAAACTCAATTTAAAAAAAAAAAAGAAATATTGGAAGGTTCAATATGATTATCGATGGCTCAATGATTTATTTAACATTTCATATGTACCTACAAGTAGCAAATAACAAACATCAATGTACACAATGAGCTCAGCCAAGAGAGATTAGGCTGCTTCATTACAGTATATCACCTATAGCAATAGATATAATTCCCATATAAAGGCATAAAGAGTTGTGTGTATATATATTAAAAAAAAAAAAGCTAGTAACCAATCTAGTGGAAGGCTATAAAGGGATTTCCTCTCCGTGTTTAGAATTTTAGTAATGTGTGACATGTTCAACACACAGAAGTAATCTTGCTACTACAAGGAATTAGGCCTCAGGGTTACAGCCTGTCATTATGACAAGACCACAGGAACATCACTGCACGGTGAATCAGAAGCCAAACTATGGTACAGCTATCACCGTCTCACTCACGCAAGCTTAATGCACAACATGAAATATGGAAATGAACCTTTATTTAATAAAAAAAAAAAAAAATGTATGAAAAAAAGAAAAAAAACACCTCTCTAAACAAATTTTGGGACCCCCATTCTGATCCCGGAGAGCGGCAACCGTAAGGGGCATAGAGATGCAATTTGCCAACCCCTCACTGCGCAATGCCATGGTTCAGTTTATGATTCAATTCACATAATCACACCCTTACCCACTTTAATAGATATTTGGGCGGGATCCAGGATGGGCTCCTGTTCTCCTGAGGTGAAGTAGTCAGAATCCCGGCGGGCGGGATGCCGACTGTCTAAATACCAGCGTCAGGATCCCGGCTCCAGTATACCAACCACTGGCATCCCAAAGGTAAGCATCAGGGGTTAGCTTTAGGCACTAGGGAGGAGAGTTAGGATTAGGCACTAAGGGTGGAGGGTTAGGTTTAGGCACCGCGAATGGCGGGCTATGGTGTGGGGAGGGGGAGGTTAGGTTTAGGCACCAGGGAAGAAGGGTTAGGGTGGGATTAGTGGTACTATACTTATCTACAGGTATCGGGATTCTGACCGGCAGCATCCCAACCACCGGGAACCCATACCCAACACCCTCCTGAGGCACGCGAAAAACTCCCAAGAAAATTAGGGAGTCGCCAGGCCATTCCGGGCAAGAAGGCAAGTATGGATATAGGGCACCTGTTGTGTACACCCAGTGGAGTACGGCCATTTGTTGGTCTCAACCAGTATTCATGAGAATACAGCCTATGAATTCACCAAGATTGAGGGCAATTTTAGAGTAGTTGAGGAAACTAGAGCTGGGTTCCCAAACTCAGTCCTCAAGGCACCCTAACAGCCCAGATTTTAAGGCTATCCATGGCTGAGCACAGATGGTTAAATCAAATTGATTGAGGTACTTACTAATTAAGTTACCTGTGCCCAAGCATGGGGTTATCCTTAAAACCTGGACTTTTAGGGTGCCTTGAGGACAGTGTTTGGGAACCTCTGCACAAGGTTGAAAGTGCCTCTGGTCTTAGTGACGTCAGGTCATCAGATGACTGCATTCTGAAAAATGTCGCTGCAGGCCACAAAATGGCTGCCTCCAAGGTACACTTTTAAATCTAAAGAAAAACCTGTTCTCCAAGACTCAGCATGTGATTTGTCTGAAACATCTATGAGCGGGCTTCCTTATGCTCAATATTTTCCTGCTGGTAAAAAAAAACATCCAGATTAATTACAGGTTTAGTAGTGAAGATGCCTTATTACTGCCTGTGGACGAGTGCCAAACTGCTTACAGGCAGCGCTCGTTCCTCCCTCATTCTTCCTCTGATTATTAACATTCCAGACTGGCGCACAGCCCAATGCAGTGCATTTGCTTCATACAGATGTTAGAGGTGGAGATCTAGCTATTGGTTGGGCATGCTTGCTCTCGCTTTCTAATATGTGTGGCTGGGAGGTGCATGGTCCTGAGACAGAACTAAAGATGATCAAAATAGCTTAGATGGAAAACTACCCCAAAGCTCACCCATATCGCCCCAAGATGCCTTCCAGTAACTGTATGCTACAAATATTCAGTAACAAAACCAGTTGCACTTTCAGGTCTCTCAGAAGACAATGTTTAAAGAGGGCTGGGATTTTATTAGCGAGGCCACACTCTGTAATTCATGCTTTCAAGGTAAGCTTAGGTTTTCACCACTAATCCCTTTGCTACTTGGGGCGCTGAGAAGAGATTGCTCTGCAAGTAAGAGCAAATTGGGACTTGAGAGTGTGAGGTCTGCAGGGCAGTAATCACATATAGCAGAAAAACACCCCTCCTGCCCAGCAGCCTTTTACTGCTACCAAATCACTTTTTTTATTTGATAATCCCCTGAGACTTGTTAAAATGTTTGCAGTTTCCATAAAGTTTAATTGAATGGGTTTAAAAAACAAAACAAAAAAACACCTAATGACTATGGGGCATATTCAATTAGGTGCGAACAGTTGAGTACTTTTTGCATGCCGGACTTTTCGCCATCATCGCTGGTTTACCATGCGAAAAAGTATCGTGCGCGTCCCCGCTTATCCCCATATTCAGTTATAAATCGGTGAAAAAGGCACCCGGAGAAACACAAACAGGCGAAAAGTGCTGTCGGATTTGTGGAAATCAGCCTGACAGCCCCCAAAAGATGCACTAACATTGGGGATCATGGTAGATGCCCCCAAATAGCCCGCTTGAGGGTATTTGGGGTACTTAAATGCTCTCATTAGCTGCTAAACTAGCGTCTTTGCACAAGTGGTCAAGAATAGCATTTAGCAGTTTGTTTGGGAGAAAATAACTAGTCCCAGCAAATTTGGGGTACATGAAAATGGGTGCAAGCATGGTTAAAATCGCAAAAGTGAGGTTTAAAAAAAAAAAAAAAAACACTTGAAAAAGGCACCTTCAGCGAGCACCATACTTGCAGATTCCACCAAAATCTATTTCGGTACTTTAAGTAATTTTTTGGGGTGTTTTCATTTTTTTAGGATTTTTTTTATGCAGTTTACCTTTGGGGGATCTGTCCTAAGGGTTTCCCTACCTTTTTACCCCAAAACCGCAATTCTGCACTTTTTACCGACTGCTATTCATAGGTGAAAACTTTTCCGCCGGGTACATTGCATTGAGTTTCCGCACCAGCAAGAAGTTGCCACAGTTGAATCCGGGGATAGGTTTCCGCTGGTGAAATTATGTCACCGTCAAAAACAGCTTTTCGCCGCTAATTGAATACAGCCCTTAATGTACAATGCACCATCTTGGAGAAAGGTACAGCTCACACCACCGGCAAACAACCCGTAGAGCTGGTGCAGAACTTCTGTGCTGGTTAATTTGTCAAATTCTTCCAGGCCACTTGTGGTGACTCAGAACTGCCAGGCACAGCGCTACAGCTTTGCGGAGCTTGGCAAATTGGGCATTCCCCCCCTGACAGAGAGCTCTGGGGACTGCTTTTGCGATCGAAAGCACGTCTCTCCGATATCAGCTGCAGTACCGTCATAATAAATTGATAAATTCTTAAACAAT
Organism: Taudactylus pleione; assembly: GCA_031769625.1. NCBI lineage: Eukaryota > Metazoa > Chordata > Amphibia > Anura > Myobatrachidae > Taudactylus > Taudactylus pleione. Next base: position 1,664,995 of record JAUIMM010000322.1, on the reverse strand, counting down.
GCAGTAACCCTCTAAAAACCAGGTTGACCACAAAACTGCTATAATAAATTGGCCCCTTACTGAGATCTTGAAAGAGTCACTCTACCAAGGGAACAGAAAACTGGAAAACTAAACGCTTATCAAATCTGCCATCAGGATGAGCCAGTCATTGCTGTGGGACCTTGTCAGCTCCATTAGTGCTATGTATAACAGGAGTTCAATGGGAAGCCTCCACCTCACAAGGTAAAAGGCCAGCCGAATACACTTACCTGCTCTCCATAAAGAATAGTAGCTCTATTCCTGGACAGGCCCTTCCCTCACCAGCTCACTTCAGGCTCTAACATGGCAGGTGAGAGAGAGGAGTGGTATAGTGCCATAATGACAGTGGGTATTGGTCTAAGCCAATCTCCCTGGGTGCTGCATTCCAGCGCGCACAGTTCAGAGTCCTCCTATCCGCTTGGTTTCATGATTCGCTCCTGCTGTAGGACCAGCCATCTTGTTCTACCCTCCCCATCCATCCACCCATTCCCTCACTAAGCTGGCAGCCTGCTCACCAGCACATACCAGCCCAGACTGTGATGTAAGTATTAGTGTTGTATAGGCATCTAAACTCTTTAATCCAGTAAATTAAAACATGTTTCAACACTTCACTAAAGCACATTTTCCCCACTTTACACACACATCCTGCGTGCAGTACATAAGAATATACAGTAGCCACCATCACAAGAATAGAACGGAGCTTTTAAGCTCAGCAAGTGATGAAAGGGTACAGTTGCCCATATTTTTTTTGTATGGAAGCTGCTTATTGTCTACTTGTTCAAGTGTAACCTTAATAGAAACCCATAAAAAAAACAAATTACATCCACCACAGAAGGCTGTGCATGGTTACTTCAAATCTGCAACCAGCACCGTTCAGGAAACATTTTCAGCCTCAAAACAAGAGCAATATAATTTCTGTGCTACATGTGCGAGATTCAGAGATACGATTCCAGGCAGAGCATCCCGCCATAAATTAATAAGTGAGGGCTGGGAACAAAGGCGCGTTCAATAGGCACAAAATAAAGTTTCAAAATCATGTGTTTTTTTTTTTTTCAAAGATTTTTATTGCAAAAATCATCCCCATCTGTTCTGTATTAGGGTCAGAGGAATGGGCGCTGGAGACTTGCACAAATATGTTAGGGAAACACAGAAACATGCACCTTTATTTAGTAAAATAAATGGTACAAGCAGAGACCTTTTTAATATGGCTTTTGATAAAACAGAAATCACACTCTGGTTATGAACGGACGTCGACTCATAATGAACGATACGGGCTGGTAAGCTCCTTTTATTACTGCGCCACTGGGGGAGGGGGTGATGCGTAATCTCAGGGTGGGTGACCTATTATCCTGCAGAATACAGCGAACAGCATGAACATACCTGCAATATACAAAATCAATTTTCCAGTCCAAACATGAAGTAAAAGACGATTTAATGAAGGGAAATACATAACATCTTGTTCCATAGCACCTCACGGGATTTTACTCCTAAAAGCTATAAACTTCCCATTACTCAGGTTTAGCAAATTAAGATTACAGATCCGTGACAGCACTGTTGAAAAATAGCATAATATGATTCACATAATAATTTGCATGTGTTTTAGATATGTACTGAGCTGATTCATAGCAAAATACTGCTGCTATAGTAGTGATTGATCCCCACAAGCTGACGCAATCGGTGATGTCGCCTATGGGACTGTAACAAGTTCTATATACTGAGAATTGTGGGCCGCCATTTGCGAGACATAGTGGCCACAAAATGTTCCAGGTTTTCTTACATGGAGAATTCTGTAGATGGTTTCACTACACTAAAGAAGCATCCACAGCTCCCTATCCGGTCAGACGCAAAGATGTCAACCTTCCGGGACTCAAACGAGCAGCAAGTTGAATTACTTTAATATGTGGGGCACGGTATTAGACACATCCCAGCAATTAATAAGCAGCGCTTTTTAAAATCGCAACGTCTTTGGTCTCTGGATTTAAAAGTGCCATAATAATAAATGTAAAACGCATCAGGTTTTCTATTTAATATCTCCCTGTTAAATCCAACAGAAGAAAGATGCTCTGGCTTTGAAAATCACTTTACCCCATGGGGTGAATGATTCCCATATTTTTCCAGGACAAGATACTGAAATGTCACAAACACTAAGGGGTATATTTACTAAAGCTTGTAAAAATGAAAAGAGGTGCTGTTGCCCATAACAACCGGATTTTAGCCATCATTTCTCTATTGCACCCTAGAAAATGATATAGATAGAATCTGATTGGTTGCTATGACCACCATTTCTGGAAGCTTTAGTAAATCTAATGCTCAGAGCCTGTGAAGCTCAGGAAGTATGAGCCAACGCCATAGGGTCACTGTCCTAACAGCCAACACAGAGGGGAACGTAAGGAAAGTAGCACAAAGAGACTAACCCTGCACCAAAAATACACAGAGGGGAACGTAGGGAAAGTAGCACAATAGCTAGGGACGGAGCAGACTAACCCTGCACCAAAAATACACAGAGGGGAACGTAGGGAAAGTAGCACAATAGCTAGGGACGGAGCAGACTAACCCTGCACCAAAATACACAGAGGGGAACGTAGGGAAAGTAGCACAAAGGGACGGAGCAGACTAACCCTGCACCAAAATACACAGAGGGGAACGTAGGGAAAGTAGCACAAAGGGACGGAGCAGACTAACCCTGCACCAAAATACACAGAGGGGAACGTAGGGAAAGTAGCACAAAGGGACGGAGCAGACTAACCCTGCACCAAAATACACAGAGGGGAACGTAGGGAAAGTAGCACAAAGGGACGGAGCAGACTAACCCTGCACCAAAATACACAGAGGGGAACGTAGGGAAAGTAGCACAAAGGGACGGAGCAGACTAACCCTGCACCAAAATACACAGAACCACAATATAGATTATAGACAAAGGAGAACGCGCCACAAAAAGAGGTGAAATAGCGCATAAGAGGGATCAATGCTCCCCCTAAAGAACAAGCCCGCTATGGATGTAGCATGTACTAATCTTTACCAATGCAACCAATAAGCTACGCATTGCATTGGGCTTTCTTTGCATTGTTATTAGACAAGCCTTGTGGCAGCAATGGGCTGCTCAGTTGTGCACGGGCTATGCAGCAAATCTATTTGTATACGTCCTGAAAGCTTGGTAAACTGGCCTATGAATACCATATCCATACATACTGTACATTACATACATTCCAGGAACCCATGCTGGCTGTATCTGGATCATTGGTAGTAGACATGTTTGCCAGAGTAGACGGTCAATCACTAAAACACTACCCTCCCCCTCCCCCAGTATTCTTAAAAGGTGTAAGTGCTTTCTCCCCCCCCCCAGTTTCCCATGTAGATTGAGGGAGGTTAAAAAAATAAAAGTGGTGTATAATACATACGTGCACAATTATATACAGGCACAAAGACACAAAACATACATATACATTAAAAGCAGTGGTACTTGTATGGTTAAACCATGATACAATATTTACAGGTATTAAACACATTTTAAAGCATAAAAGGTAAACAAACATACAAAGCAGAACATGTAGACGGGGCACTGTGCGGGGCTCAGGTGTGATCAGCGCCCGGTGGTCATGTCCATGGGAGAATTTTCCTCAAGTTAGTTGCGAGTCCCAGAACAATTCTGTTTACTTACAAAAAATATGAATTGGAGGACCGCGTCTATATTTATAGCGCCTATACTGTAGCCCTCTTCTTAAAATGACACTACAAAACAAGCACAACAATGTAATGCCCATCTGAAGCAGTATAACAAAGGATTACAAAAAATAAATATAACTATTATTTTTAGTTTTCTAGATAAATATGCTCAACTATATTATATATAAAAAAAAACAATTAGGCAAAAAAAAAATGTAAATGAAAAATGGTTTTGTAGAAGGGAAAAGATCTTTACATTCTGTTAAAGTAAATCTGGTCTACCCGTGACACCCTCTTCCCAGGCTAACCAATTGTACAACAAAAGATTTGGGGAGCCAAACCAAATGCGGTTTTGCCAATTATACGACATTGCATTTGTAAACGGAGCCGGCTTTATGCCGGATACTCATTTGTATTTGATTTGCATTTAAAGACCGCAAGATCACCCAGCAGTGAGAGCACACGCCTAACGCAAATATGTTGATCTGCCATTGTGCCACTTGTGTTGGGGAGGACATTGGTGGTCAGTCCACTCATTCAATATATTTCACATACATTAAATGCAATCAGTCAGCATTTGGAAAACCACAATGTCGTTTAGAGTGACTTTATGATGGGTAGAACATCGGAGACTATGGTTTCCATTGCCAGCCTTCTATTTTTTTTGTGTGGGTTGTAATAAGGCAAAAACCCTGGCAATGGGTACGAGACCTTAAATCAGGGGGTGGGCAATTAGCGGCCATCCAGCTGCTGCTGATCTACACATGCCCTGCAACAGTTTCAGCATGACCAAATAGCAAAACTGTGGCAGGGCATACTGGGATATGTAGTTCAGCACCTGGAGGGCCGCATATTTTTCCACCCATGTTTTAAATGAAGGGACCCCATCAGCTGTGCTCCCTGTACACGTGTCATAACCTCGCTGGCAGTGTTACTGCCTATACAAACTTTGCGGCATTTACGGAACATGTGTAAGACTGGGTAACGCATAACATTGTAGTTAATATAAACACTTATTTGTTCTCTCATAGCAATTGTCGGGACGAAGGAGTCCTTCCTATAAAGACGGATGACCACCCTACAAAGCTGCAGTAATATGCCGGCCAAGAGGGATTTTTATGGAAGCAAAGAAAGTTTTTAGATCTCAAACCAAAGATTGGAACCTTACGGCAACAAAAGAGTGAAAAAGCCTATATGCATTTCATGGAAAAACATAAAAATTCTACTTCTGAACCCCAGGGGAGATGTAAACAAATCTGAAACAATCTTACATCTTGCTAAAAATGAAAAAAAATTATAAAATAAAGTCCTTTGAGAATAATATGGGAACCCAGCAATGAGCATGTCCTGCAATGCCTCTTTAGGACCCTTTGGAGGTATATGTATATACACACACAAACCTGTCCATTTTGGAATGTATTGATAATAAAGCAATAATACAAGAGGTCCATAGTGGGAGAACAGGCGCATCAGGAAGACGCATCTAACACCATTCCAGTGGGAACTTAACAGTGGCGGAGATCCTGCATGAGGACATCTGGCAGAACATTTCTTAGAGGTTCCGGATGTGTCAGTCCCGCAGAATGTGATGAGTGACTACATATCAACTGCTGGAGGTAGGAGGAGAAAGGCATCGGAGAGTGTGAGGTACGGAGTCCTGTTACCGCATAGTGTCGTCAGGACCTGGCTGCTGCAAGCTGCATTAATCGAGTCCCTGGAGCCCCTCCTAACGACCTGCCAAACGCCACAGTCCCTTTTCCTGTCCTCTTGGTACTTTGTCCCCGGGGGCTGCAGGAGAGGTTCTCTGAGGGTAAACAATTCAGGATCAGAATAGCTGTAAGTGCACCAAAGCCAGATAGAGACAAAATAAAACCAGACCTATATTTTGTTACAGAATAGGCTGCAAAACTTCCCTTATTGTTGCCTCTTGCACAGTTACTACAGTAGAACAGGCCCATGGTGAACGATGAACCAGTTTACCTACACAACGCCCCAACAGCGAAACCATGGGCAACCTTCTACCAGCAATTGTCCGATACTCCGCTCACTACACTGTCCAGGCAAGTTGGGAGAATCCACATAATTGCGGTACCACGCTGCTCTGATGATTGCAAAGGTTTACAAAACCTGAATAAAATACACGTTCCTCATTCTAAGAAATAGACGGAGAGGTTTTATCCATAGAACATAAAATAAACCAACTCACCTGTTATGGTAGGTGGTCGTTGCAGCCGTTTACTTGTGCTCAGTGGTACCCTGCCAATTCTGCTTTGGCCGACTGTCCCACCGCCGGCACGTGAGGAGGATGAGCTGGTGAGGGGCAAAGGCACCAGAGACGTTAGTAAGTTGTTTTATAACCAGGGCAAGTTTCAAAATAATTAACACACATACGTATAGTTCTCTATGTAACTCAGTGCCCCAATGTCAGTGATTGGGAACCTCAGGCCGGGGCCATATAAGGCATGTGGAATCATTTGGTCTGGCCCTATGAGCTTTTTTTCTGCTAGCCTCATCTGGCTAGCAGGGTGCCTAGAATGGCACCCTGCAGGCAGAACTTATGCAGCAGTGCCGCCTGGAGCATCCTTAGGACGCTTCAGTCACACCGCTGCCCTTATAGCTCCCCGGAGCATCCTCAGGACGCTTCGAGCATTGCTGTAATCACCGGCGATTGTGGCCCCGCCTCTGATGTCACACAGAGGGGGTGTGGCCTGCACCAGGCCTACAAACAAGGTTATATCAAAGCGGACCTCAGCAGAAAATAGGTTCCCCACCCCTGCCCTATGTAGTCTTGTACTTGATAAAGGCAAGAGGTCATGAGATATGGTGAAGAATCCCATAGCCAATACACAGCAGCATCATATGGCAAGTGTAAAATCGCATCAGTGAGACTAGAACTTTTCCCTGACTTGTTGTCTAAACCCGTACGGACATTGGGGATCGTCCTCAGCATATGCATGAAAAAACAAGAGATATGGTAAGAACTTACCTTTGTTATCTCTGTTTCTACGAAGTCCATAGGGTCCACAGGGTTGACCTTGGGGGTTATAGCTGGAACAGGATCCATGGGCACCACACAGTTAAGCTTTTAGCTCCCAGGATGCACTTGGGTCCTCCTCTATACCCCGCCCCCGAGCCACAGGCACCTCAGTTGGTAAGCAGCCTAGGCCGGAGGAGAATATGGAACAGAGAGAAGGAAGACTGGAACACACAAGAAACCATACTCACAGCAATAGGAGACGGAAAACCGGTGACCAGCCACACAGCCCATTTGAAGCCAGGTGCGTCAGGGCGGGCGCCCTGTGGACCCTATGGACTTCGTAGAAACAGAGATAACAAAGGTAAGTTCTTACCATATCTCTTGTTTTCTACTTCAGGGTCCATAGGGGGTCCACAGGGTTGACCTTGGGGATGTCCCAAAGCAGTTCAACTAAGGGCGGGGACGCTCCTGTGCTGAAAGGAGCACCCGGCGCCCAAAGGAAGCATCCTGAGAGGCGAAGGTGTCAAACGCATAAAACCTCAAAAACGTTTGAATAGAAGACCAAGTGGCCGCCTTACACAGCTGAACAGCAGAAGCTCCAGGTCTAGCAGCCCAAGAGGGACCCACAGAACGAGTGGAATGAGCCTTAACGGAGGCTGGCACAGGTAAACCCTCTTGTGCATAAGCCTCACAAATAACGGAACGAAGCCAACGGGCTAACGTTTGTTTGTTGGCAGGCCAACCCCTCTTGTGAAAACCAAAGAGGATAAACAAGGAATCAGACTTCCTAACCGAAGCCGTCCGGTCTACATAAATTCTAAGCGCCCGGACCACATCTAAGGAAGTCTCACCAGCTGAAAGATCAGGGGACTGAAAAGCTGGCACAACAAGTTCCTGATTAATGTGGAACTTCGAGACCACTTTGGGCAAAAACTCAGGACGAGTGCGGAGCACCGCTCTGTCCTGGTGAAAAATCAGGAAAGGAGGGCGACAGGAAAGCGCCCCCAATTCAGACACCCTCCTGGCCGAAGCAATTGCCAGGAGAAAAACCGTCTTAAATGTCAGCCATTTGAGCTCCACCGCCTCAAGAGGCTCAAACGGAGGACCCTGCAGGACCCGTAGCACCACCGCCAAGTCCCAAGGAGCCACAGGAGGCACAAAGGGAGGCTGGATCCTGAGAACACCCTGGAAAAAGGTGTGAACGTCTGGTAGTATTGCAATCCGCCGTTGAAACCACACGGACAAGGCGGACACATGAACCTTCAGAGATGCAAGGCGTAAGCCGAGATCCAATCCTGACTGAAGAAATTCCAAGATCCTAGAAACTCGGAACACCTGAGGATCATAATGTCTGGACTCACACCACTGAAAGTAAGTGTGCCACACACTGTGATAAATCCGTGCTGAAGCAGGCTTGCGTGCCCTGAGCATGGTACCAATAACCGAACTGGAGAAGCCCCGAGACCTCAAGACGGCTGTCTCAAGAGCCACGCCGTCAAAGACAGCCGACCCAGATCCGGGTAAAGGCAGGGCCCCTGAGACAACAGGTCCCGACGCTGAGGAAGAAGGTACGGAGCGTCGATGGAGAGGCTCCTGAGATCGGAGTACCAAGGACATCTGGGCCACGCCGGAGCTACCAGCACGAGCATGCCGCCGTCCTGCTTGAATTTCCGCAGAACCCGAGGAAGCAGGGATAGCGGAGGAAACAGATACGCCAGGTGAAACGTCCATTTCACCGACAGCGCGTCCACCAGACTTGCGCCTGCGTCTCTTGTCCTTGACCCGTAAACGGGCAAGTTGTGATTGTGACGGGAGGCCATCAAGTCCAGCTCCGGCAGTCCCCACCTGTCCACGAGTAGCTGAAACACCTCTGGGTGAAGCGACCATTCCCCGGGATGCACGTCGTGACGGCTGAGGAAGTCCGCCTCCCAATTGAGGACTCCGGGGATGAAGACCGCCGAGATCGCCGGAATGTGACCCTCCGCCCAAGTCAGGATACGAGACACCTCCGACATCGCTGCCTGACTGCGAGTTCCGCCTTGGTGGTTGATATACGCCACCGTGGTGGCGTTGTCGGACTGCACCTGTACCGCCCTTCCGTGAAGAGCGGGGCCGGACGACTGCAGGGCCCTGTATACTGCCCGCAGTTCCAGGATGTTGATGGGGAGAAGTGCTTCTTCCGCTGACCAACGACCCTGAAGCGACAAAGAGCCGGTCACTGCCCCCCAACCCCGGAGACTGGCATCAGTCGTGAGCAGGACCCAGTCCGGGACCCAAAATGGGCGCCCCTCGACCAGATGAGCTGTCTGAAGCCACCAAGCCGAAGATTGCCGAACATCCGGAGACAACACCAGCACCTGAGAGCGGATCCGGTGAGGTAACCCGTTCCATTCTGATAGAATCAGCCCCTGCAGGGGCCGGGAATGGAACTGGGCAAATTCCACCATGTCGAATGTCGACACCATGGACCCCAGAACTCTCATAGCCGAATGGACCGACAGGCGGCAACGGCTCAGGCAACTGTGTATCCGCAGCTGTAGGGAGGCGACCTTCTCCGGAGTCAGGAAGATCCTTTGCTGACGCGAATCCAGCAGGGCTCCCAAATGAACCATCCGCTGTGATGGAATCAGGGAGGACTTTTTCCAATTTATCAACCACCCGTGTGCTTGCAGGCAAGCGATCGTCAGGTGGAGATGTTGAAGCAGTACCTCCGGGGAGCTCGCCAGCAACAGGAGGTCGTCCAGATATGGCAGCAGCCGTACATTCTGGTTCCGAAGATGTGCGGCCATGACCGCCATAATCTTCGTGAACACCCTCGGTGCCGTGGAGAGACCAAAGGGTAGCGCCCGGAACTGATAGTGGTGTTGAAGGACAGCGAACCTCAGATACCGCTGGTGTGAAGATGCTATCGGAACATGGAGGTAGGCGTCCTGGATGTCCAGGGACACCATGTAATCCCCCGGTTCCATCGCCAGAATGATGGAACGTAACGTTTCCATCCTGAACTTGGGAACTCTGAGGAATTTGTTCAGAGACTTCAAGTTGAGGATAGGGCGATGAGAACCATTGGGTTTCTGCACCAGAAACAGAGACGAATAATACCCCGTCCCTCGTTGTGATAGAGGAACGGGAACAATGACCCCTGCTTTCAGCAAGGACTCTATAGCCTCCTGAACCTGTAACGCCGTGGTCTTGTCCTGAGAAGGACTTGTGCAGAAAAACTGGTGGGGTGGTCTGTGCCGAAAAGACAGGGCGTACCCCTGGGAGACCACTTCTCGAACCCAGGCATCCGTGGTGGTATTGTGCCAGCACTGGGCAAATAGAAGAAGTCGGCCTCCCACTCTGAGGTCCCCCAGAGGGAGGCCCGTCCCATCAGGCCGCAGGTTTATCTTCCTGCTTGGAAGAAGGGCGCCGAGCACTCCAGGCTTGCTTCTTTGGTTTAGAGGCAGTCTTGCTCGCAGACTGTCTCGGGAAGGACTGACCTTTCGCCTTACCCTGAACCCGAAAGGAACGAAAAGCCGAACTCCGAACCTTAGCAGGCAGTGCCGCCGAAGGGAGGAAGGCCGACTTGGATTTAGCCAGGGTGTCCACTATTTTGTCCAAGTCCGGACCAAATAGTAATTCCCCATTGAAAGGTAAGGCCTCCAGACCCTTCTTTGTATCAGAGTCCGCTCTCCAGGACCGCAACCACAAGGATCGGCGGCCAGACACCGCTGCAGCCGATACCCGCGAGGTCAGCAGACTAGCATCTAAAGAAGCTTCACCAATGTAAGAAGCAGCGTCCCTCATTTGTCCCAACAACGCCCGCTGGACATCCGGAGCGTCGTCTGGGAAGGTATCTTCCAATGCATTGGCCCACCCCTCAATGGCCTTGGCCACCCAGGAGATGGCCATGGACGGTCGGGCCACCGCCCCGGAGAGGGAGTAAATAGACTTTAAGCAAGTCTCAACTTTCCTGTCCGTGGGATCCTTCAGCGAGGATATCGACGGTAATGGTAAGGTGGCGCCCCGAGTTAAACGGGTGACATGGGAATCCACCACCGGTGGAGTTTCCCATTTTTTACAATGTGCCTCAGGGAAGGGGTAATTAGAAGCCAACCGCTTCTGAGGAAGGAATCTCTTACTGGGCGCCTGCCAAGCTACCGCCATATGATCCGTCAACTGATCCGACAGGGGAAACACCGCAGAAGCCACCTTAGTTTTTTTGAAACTAGGAAACTTCGACTTAGGAACCGGTGCCTCATCCTCTATAAGAAGAAGAATAGCTCGCACCGCCCTAACTAGTGCTCGCACATTAATGGACGACTTGGTATCCATTTCCTGGACCGAGGCGTCCGAGTCAGTGTCATCAGGGACCTCCCCATCATCTGAGGAACCCTCTGAGTCCGATACCTGAGCAGCCCGTGTCATGAGTGGGCGTTTTGAAATCCTAGAAGGCATGTCAGTCTGCAACATTGACTGAAAAGCCGAGGAAGCGGTCGCCAAATTTTGCACGGAGTTGGAGAGCACATCCACCCATGGTGGAGGAGTCGCCATAGGGGCCTGAAAAGGTACCACAGGCTGCTGCGGCACAGGGGAAGCCTGTATATACATAGGCAACCCCGCATAGGGACCTACTGATTGAGACCCAGGAGGACTCCGCAATAACTGCGGGACACCCGGGGAATGGGGGATGGTCGGCTGGGGCACCGCCCTAGTAGGGAGAGCAGTCGGGACCGACAGACGGTCCGCAATAGACACCAGCACTTGAGAAAACATCGCCCACGGTGGTTCCTGCGCCAGAGAAGGTCTGGATGGGCCAGGAGCCACCTGGCATCGACTACACAGGCCATCCTGTGACAAATCCTCCCTATCTACTCCTGCAGAACAGCGTCCGCAGGAGGCCAACACCGGAGCCACTGAGCGCTCAACCTCCTCGTCTGACATGACAGAATATATTATATATCTGGCACCAGAGTAGAAGTAAAACGCACTCACCGGTGTGCTGAACAACAGCCCACAATATGGCACTGAGTAGCACACAACTGTATGTGACGGACCTCACAAATACGTGATCTATATAAGTGAGGTCAGTAGAAACGCCCCTCCCCCACACACCTGTAGGGCTTGTAGGAGAAGTAAAGGGATAGGTATAAGCTGACAGTAAGTAGAAAATAAGCACAGACAGGCAGCACTAGCAAAAGTCACATACCATGCAGGAAGATATACTCACTGCACCTTTACACTACAATCAACCTGCCCAGATTCAGTGTCTGGGAGGGCTATAGTGCTGTGTACGCTGTCCTTAATCAGGGGAGAGGTACACAGGGGGACCGGTCCGCGTGCTCCCTGAGATCTGCGCTGCCACTGGGAAAATGGCCGCTGGAGACCTCAGAGGAGGAGTGGCCGTGTAACTGCAGCTCAGCGACGCCAGACTGCGTGCTGAAAGGCGCGCTGAGCTGAGGGGAGGAGCCGCTGACAGGGAAGGCTTCCTCCCCTGGCTGGCCATAACCCCAGGGATGCTGGCTTCCCGCTTGCCCCTTTATCCCTGCTGGTCTAGTGGTCCCACGGGTTATGGGGGGGGCCCGCCGCCACTGCCAGCAGCCTCCGGTCTGTCCCCAGGACCGGAGGCTAAAGGACTGCATTTAAGACATTCCGCGCACCGCCGCTAGCCAGCGACGCGCGGCTTACCTGAATCCCCGGCGACTCCGGCAGCAGTCCTGGGAGGTAGACAGAGTCCGGCTAGTACGGACTCTGCCCTCCCGCCGCGATCCCCAGATCAGTACTGGCGTCGCGGCGCCAGTCGGGGATCAGAGCGGCAGCGTGGGAGTCTGTACAGACAGCCCTTCGCTGCCGTCTGTAGTAAAAAGAGATTAAAGTAAATAAAACCTAACTTAATATAAAAAGCTTCTGGGGGCTGCTCCTGCAGCCCCCCTGCGCGGTGACCGACTCCGGCCGGGCACCAGCTTACACTGAGGTGCCTGTGGCTCGGGGGCGGGGTATAGAGGAGGACCCAAGTGCATCCTGGGAGCTAAAAGCTTAACTGTGTGGTGCCCATGGATCCTGTTCCAGCTATAACCCCCAAGGTCAACCCTGTGGACCCCCTATGGACCCTGAAGTAGAAATGCTGAGGAACGAATCTAGCATGTCCCAAGCGCTGCTGACGTTCAAAGGGGGAGAAACGAGGAAGGGAAGAAACTTTCTGAAAAGTCCCCCACTGTAAGCTGCTGCCATTGGGTGCTGAAGGTATGTGACATCACCGTGTGGTGAGGCAGTGGCATCATTTAGCCCAGTTGTAAAATGCCAGGGAATTGTGTGGGAGAACAATAAAAAATAAATAAATAAATAAATCAATCAATCTCCTGGTACCTAGAAACTTGGGGTCACCTTCTTGACTTGGGGTCACCCTCTTTCAAATCATGCAGCCTCCTTAGTGGTTATGCCTGGTTATCATCCTAGTAGTCAGGAGGAACGTAAGGCGTCCATCTTCCCCACTCTGGCTCTTGAAATCCCCTGTTTTGTGCGATGTGCCACCTTGGCAGTTATTGTGAAGTTACCACACGACAATAAAAACACCCTATATTACAAGGTGCATTAATATGGCCAAAGCTGAGGGAAGTTCTAATGCTCAGGTCACCCTATCCAATAAACTGGTTCCCTTCATTCTTCGCATTTGGTTGGTTACTGTGAGAATGGCATACCTTGTTAGTCTATCGTATACTATCTACCATTTTATCTAAACTTGTAAATATATTTGTGTGAAATCCTGCTCGTGGCTGTTTTTAGAGCGGTAGATTAACGCTGAAGAACTAATGAATTTCCTGGTGGTGTTTTTAAAAATAAACACATTTTAGTTAAATTTCTTGCTTGTTACATGACAAAAAAATAAAAATAAAAAAACAGTACATTTTTGTCTTTGTTGCTCATTTTGTGGAGATTTTATATGCAGTGTCTGACGGAACAAGCAAACTAGTACTTAAATATAAATAATTAAATCGTATTGGCATGGAGGTGAGAAAGGACTCAGCAGTGAAGGAGTTAAAAAGACCTGTTAAGTAAATATCGTTTTCCACATTGGTCTTTAATCTTGTCTATTAACACCTAAAGCTGGTTACGCACTAGGCCATCCTAACAATCGATTGGTAAGTGCATACACGATATATGAAACGTCAGCCAAAGCTAAAAACTATTTTCTGCCGCTCTGATGTTACGGGTGCAGCTCAGTTTACCAATCATTAATTATCCTTAGATTCATCCCATTTTACCAGACAAAATTTACATACCCGGTGCCGCACTACCAGCAGCTTCTACAACGGCAGACCACAACTTGCTATATAAACAGGTTATTGCAAATGCATTACAGTCGCAGGAGAATTTGTGTTTTTAGAATATTTAGCACTATAAAAATACATGGTAACAGCATCCAGCCACTAAATGCATTAGTTTCAGTGTTTTAAGCAGTACCTCTAGTATAGATTACTACTAGCGACATTTTTTATATCAGCTAGGTATAAAGAGCCCCAATTTCTCCCAGTCCCGTGTCAGCAAACATCCTGTGCCTTACCTCATAGATCGCCTTCTCCGCTGAGAGTAGGATTTTACAGAGGAGGTTACTGAAGCAGCAGTTTTGTCCTGTACGGAGAGGCCGCTCATGATGAACACTGGAACATCAGAACTGGGGATAAAACATTCATTAATGTATTTATTCCTGTAACACTGTACATCCTGGCTCAAAGGATGCAATCAGTGATGCTGCGTATCTGCTGACTGCCCGAAGACGTCCACAATGTACAGTATATGACATAACCAAAGGATGATGAGGGTGAGCACTCACTCACATAGAAGGCCACGCAGGCTCACACCACCCCAGTGCAGGACATATTTACAAGAGACACCGTGGACGGTCACACAAGACACACAAAAGTGGGAGTTGCATAGATTGCCACGCCCACAGCAGACTGTGATAGGAGACTATACACTTACAGAGGGGAGAAAACTATAGAAATGAATAATTATTGCAGAAATATTATAATATATATATATATATATATATATATATATATATATATATATATATATACATACACACATATAGATTCATACATACACACACACACAAACAAACACACACACTACGGTATAAACGCAACACACAACGTGCTATTGCCTGCACGTGACATAAGACAGACAAGAGGAGTTACCAACCTTTTCAGAAATGTGCAGTCAATTTGTGATACACCAACATTTTCCCAACCAGGAAACTTAGAGGTCCCAAAAGTGACTGTTTTGTCCATCTCAGACATCATCCAGTCCTCTTCAGCCAGGTCAAACGTGGCGTTCATGTCCCGGAGGGCCAAAGCTGGTGCTTGGACTACAGCGCTGTTCTGGAGAGTGGATGTTCCCAGTGGTACCCGGCTCCTAGTCACAGGCTGAGACACCAGTTTTTGTGCTGCTATAGAGGCTTGCTTTGGAGTGCAGTGAGAGGACAATTTTGGCGGATGGATGAGATTGGGGTCAGAGACTTTGTTAGGAAAGAGTTTTGCACTCGATCGGAGAGTTGGCCGGCTGGGTATGGAGGACTTTCTCTGCCTCTTCACATGCACCTCCGGGGTGCTGGGAGTGACTTCAGTAGGCTTGGATGGGGTACTTGCTTCTGCCTCCCGCCTTCTCTTTACTGGTACAACTGGGCTGGAGAGCGTGGGGCTGATGTCTGGCAGAAGTTCTCGCCGGTGTCGCTTCATTGGCTGTCTCTTCCTGGTTGGGGGCGCTGGTATAACACACTCAGCAGGTTCCTCCTTTTTAATACAGGGGCTACTAAAATAATATTGAACACCTGAAAGAAGAAAGTGGTTGGTCAAATTGATTGTCCA
Organism: Taudactylus pleione; assembly: GCA_031769625.1. Taxonomy (NCBI): domain Eukaryota; kingdom Metazoa; phylum Chordata; class Amphibia; order Anura; family Myobatrachidae; genus Taudactylus; species Taudactylus pleione. The sequence goes on along the minus strand of JAUIMM010000322.1, from coordinate 1,649,488 downwards.
GCCCAGGCCTGGCCAACCTGTGGCTCTCCAGCTGTTGTGAAATTACAAGTCCCAGCATGGTTTATCAGCTGTTCAGCGGAAGGGTATGCTGGAACTTGTAGTTTCAAAACACCTGGAGAGCCACAGGATGACCAGGCCAATCAAGTTGCATAAAGACGTAAATTAGCTGAAAGGAGTAGTCTCATTTGGGGGAACCTATGGCTAATTCTTTAATCACTGCACCCTCTTGGTGTAGCATTGTAGCAGTGTATTGGGAACACAGCACTGGGGAGGAGAACCAGGTCAGCAATTCAACTCTGCTGGAATGGGAGGTCTGTTGTTAGTAATACACATTACTGGGTAGCAGCGGCCATCCAATCATGTTCCAAATACAGTACACGCCTCCCATCCTAATGGATGGAATCTGTGGACGGTGGAAAAACATCTCTTTGCTATTAAGCAGGACAAATTTCTTCTCCCTTAATGGTAATGTCCATGGGGAACCTTCCTACCTACAACTATCTTGGCGGGTGTCCTATTATTTAAGGCACAATTATTATAGAACATGTACAGAGCTTTACGGATGATCCAGCCTTTGGTATTTTAGTTTGTCGTCAGGACTCATGAACAAATGAGTTACAGAAAATATCTGACTTCATCCAGATCTAATCTTACACGGGCCATAGACTTCTTATTTTCCATAGGAGAACTAGATGGAGCGTTTTACAACTCTCCGGTTGTCATTGCAAATTGAGCATTGTAGAAACTAAAAAAAAATCTAAACTCAAGTTTAAAATCAGAGCTCACTGCACAGAGCGCAACCTTGGAACGGAAATTTATATGATATTAATATAATATTACTGCAATGCTATGGATGCCAAAGGAATGGATACTATTAATCTCCTTCAGCCTCTGACTATATATCAGTCACTGATTCACTGCAATGATGGGTGAAACCATTATTTCCTCATCTCTCAGCTGCGCATTCTCTCTCTAACATACGCAGAATCAATGCTCTTACACTACAAAATAGAACGGTATCCCTGGTTCTGATGATATGTTTAGCCCCATTGTCTGTAACAAAAAGGTATCTTCGTCACATTGCCGCATCATTGTGACGTCAGCCGGCGCACGTTCACTTCCAATCTATTCAATAAAGAGAAAGTATAAACCTGAGCGGGACAGAACGGCTGCTACGCCTCTGCCAACAGAACTATGCAAAATAATAATTAACGTTAAAAGGTAAAAACTTTCAAAGTCATTGATGTATTATGAAATGACAACATGTTCCTATGCGGTCGGTTTTCTTTGTATTAACTACTTCTAGACCCATTAAGAGGCAATTGCAGACCAACGACCTTATGGCGCAGGAACGGGGACATTGCCGGTGCGTCGGCCCTTCTTGGTAAAACGGTGCTCATTTACAAAACAAAAACTAACCTAGTTTTGTCTTTTAAATTATTTCCACTTCACAAAATACGTCTGACACGCTGGGATTGTGCACCTGTCTGCATCTGGCAGGCTACTACATAAGGAAAGTGGGCTTAATTTCCCCTGAAGTCTACTACTTCCAATAGTGATGGAGTGATCATATTGGGCATGTCTCTTATGGAGGTAGGGCTGATGCTCGCGCTGCAAGGTGAAACTTGGGGTACGACCTTCATCTCTAGATAAGTTATAATTCTTCTGTACATTCCATTCTGAGATTTGGAGGGGGAAGGAGGGGGGAATATATCAAGTATTGGAGAAGTTGCCTAGAGCAGTCAGACAAACCGCTTCGGTCACTTCAAAGACTAAGGCCCTCATTCAGAGCCGTACGCTCTGAGCAGAGCGCACGCTCTGAATGAGGGCCGGGCTCCATGAAAATGGAGTGTCCTCCTGGACGCTCGTATAGCTGTGGGTCACCACCCACAGGCTATACGAGCGTGCATTGTGATGGCCGCGACCATCGAAATTGCGAGCCGGAGCCTGCGGTTGAGGTTTTCAACCGCTAGCTCCGGAGTGATTTTGGCTCTATCAGAGCCAAAATCACTCCCACTGACATCACTAGTGATGTCAGTGGGCCGGCTTTTGACGGGAGGCATTCCCGAGGGAACGCCCCCGTCAGGGAGGCACGCCCACCAAAGGGGGCGTGCTGTCAATCAACATTGACAGCACGCCCCCTTTGATCGGACACAACGAGCGAAGGACTTTCCTTCGCTCGTCGCGTCTGGCGCATGCGCACGACGGAGCTCCCTCCGTCGTGCGCATGCTCAGTCCATAACATCGACCCACTTGCGAGCGGACAGCCGCTCGCGAGTGGGTCTGAATCAGGCCCTAAGTCTGGAATTTAGCACAAAGGCTAAATTATCTAGCAAGCAATTGAATCGCCCCCTTTCAGGTCAATTCAATTAGGGAAAATTTGCGGGCGATGCCTGTGATGCGCCATTGAAACACCAGTAGAGGCACCTATAATCTCCCCACTTTCACCCCCAAATTGTGCATTCTAGTTTACAGCCCTATAGGGGTGCCTATTAAAATACGTGATTTAGGGAGTACCATAGGTACGGCTGATGTGCACACTACATCGCCAGCATGGCACCTAATTGGATTTCCCCCTATATATCCTATGCTGAAGTCCATGTACAACGGCTGACACCAAATATTTAGGCTTCCACAGGCAACTGAATAGTTATGAGAGTAAATAAGTGTAGCTGGTGCAGTGTCATGAATCAATGTGACAGTCATGTGTCACTCCAGTTGTGCCTGCATTTCCCAGCATGCACTGCTGCTTGATGACAGCCAAAAAGAGCTTTGCCTGGGCCAATAGGAGCTCAGACTTACCCTCCACTGACGGAAGGTGAATGTCCTCTCCTCCTACGGTCTCGCAGGTGGCTGCGCCGCCAACCTCTGGTTTTCTCTCCAGCTCTTCCAGCATCCTTACATCAGTTACACTCTCACCGCCCGCTGCCATAACCTCCAGAGCTTGTAGCTCAGCATCCATCTCTGGAGTCTGAAGCCTGGCCTGCTTCAGAAGTGTGCATTGTTTACGGATAAAACGCAGAAGAGCATTAACCAACCTGAAACGAGAGCGCACCCTTAGAATGTACTATGCACATACAGACCAATCACAGCAAAGAGGACTGATTATTACATCTCCTGCCACTATACAATTTTTAAAACAGTTGAACTTATTAGCGGATTATTATGATGAAGAATAATCAATAAAGTGCATTTTGTCGGCTGCACCAATATTCGTGAAAATGCAGAATAAGTTCAGCTTTGTGCAGTCACTGGTTCCCGGTGACCCGATTGGCTGCATTAATACGACTATTACTGCTGCCCCTACCGTGCCTAAAGCAGAGTACACACCTTACAGATATATCTGCAAATGATGGTTGTTCACACACTCTGACACCATCATCTGTCTTCTGGACGCAGGCCGGGGGTTGTGTCGCTCCCACCTCCCACCAGTGTATAAGCGGTCAGCTGACAGCCCCAATGTATATGCAGATACACTGGGCATCGGCTGTGCAGCACAGCAGACGCAAGGTCTGAACGACGTCGTTCACAGACATATTGCTGGTACACACTGGCCGACGCGCACTCAATATATATTGCCCGATAAATTGATCGGCCAATATATCTGCCAATGTGAGTCTCCCAGCAGTAGTTGATGTCACTGGCTGCTAGCGATAAGCTGGGTACACACCGGCAGATATATTGGCCAGTCAATTGATCGGAAAATGAATCTACTGGCCATCGGCCAGTGTGTACACACGATAGGTCGGTGAACATCGTCGTTCACCGACATTTCGCATTGGCTGTGCAGCACAGCCGATGGATAGACATGTCTGCACACCGCCTGTACAGTGGCAGCCGCGTGGAGGGGGGCGTGACACGCCCCCCTGGCCACCGGGACCTGCAGGCAGACACAGATGATGGCCGTTCAGTGTGCATTAACGACCATCATCTGCAGATCACTCGATCTGCAGATATATCTGTATAGTGCGTACCCAGCAATAGGCTGCTCTAAGCACACAATGTTGCCCCAACTATGAGCGTTGTACTTTGAAACCAGTTCACTTGGCAGAGGAGAAAAGTTATTTGTGTGTTTTACACTTACAGGAGTTATGCCAACCCTGACTAACACACTTACTTCTTGGTGCTATTGTTATGTGGATCCAGCAGGATACTAAGACTGGATTCTTCTCCAGGTCCCCTATCGATGCTGTCCGACATAAGATTCTGAAACAGAAAGAGTGGATATTATGGGTTATATTTACTAAATTACAGGTTTTTAGAAGTGGAGATGTTGCCCATAGCAACCAATAAGATTCTACTTATTTATCTAGCACCTTCTAAAAGATAATAGATAGCAACCAATCAGATTCTATGGGCAACATCTCCACTTCTGTAAAAAAAAAAAAAAAAACGCACAAAAACCTGCACTTAGTAAATATATCCCTAGGTCTTCTGTCTTTAGCACAGTCAGAGAGTCCGGGGTATCCCTATGACAACTACAGATGTCATCAATGCCACTCCCCCCACCTGGCTGAGCTATTCTTTATGCTTATCCCTCGCAGCTTTCCGCTATTTCTGACCCCTCCTCCACCCAGCGACCACATATAATACCCAGTACAGAAACAAAACTACGCTATACTACATGTACACGGTGCAGCCCAACGCCACTAGCTCGCGTTCTTTCAGCTTTTGTTTTCGGCTGTCATACTGGCGCAGCCTCGTGGGGCATGGCACAGGCCAGGCCTATCTGATCCTGATTAATGTGAAATACAGTAAGCCCTCATGAACCGCGGTTCAGTCCACAACATGGCTGCTTAGATGCCGTGACCTTGGCTCTGAACTTTTGGTAAGGGTAACCCAACAGGTAATGCAGATTCTACGGGGTACTTTATTTGGTTATATGAAACAGTAAAGGCTTTCCTAAATAATAAAAAATATGCAACACCAAATCAGAAGAGGACTGCAAAATATTTAAATGCAACTTCACACAGAATATTGAATATAAAATGTTTTAAAAAATTAAAAAACAAAAACAAACACACAACAACACCTCAAACTCCATTCTAGATGCAATGCAATGCAATATAATATAACTATATCTCTCTGGCATACCCCAAATATAAATACGCCCAGGCACCTACTCGTCACACTGCTTCCACCAACCAAGACCAGGCAAATTTCCCTCAAACATTTTCTTATTAAGCAAACAAATCCCAGTTTCATCTCAAATGTCTCCAGCTCCGGTGCGCTCTGGTTATATTCATCCATGTTATTATACGTGAAGCACTAACACGTATATCATGCTTGCCGTTTACTATTTACCAAAACAACTGTACAAAGATTTTATTTTACAACAACTGGAATGACAATTTCGCCTTGCAGAGTGTGCCACATTCCTATCATTAATATCATCAAAGGGCTGGAAATTCAAAGCTTGTATAATAGGAAACATGTCCACAAGAATGCTGGGCCCATTGGTACATGGCATCGCCGATTGTATACACAATTATTATTCCCATCTGCATCGCAGCAGCAACAACCAAAACATCTAGAACTTTCAAACGTTACTGACGTTGGTCAGACAGACTAAACAACATGAACATTCCAGACTCTCACAACGTCGTCCAATTAATTGTTTTATGGGTTATTAGTTGCATTCCCAATTTCAAAAACAATATTTGAATTTTTTTTTTTTAAAACATAATTCCAAATCAAATCATTTAAAGTCACAGCTCTCACAAAGCTATCTACAGCACCCTAAACCCCAACATTTTCTAGAAAAAAAAAAGAAAGAAAAACACATTAAAGGGCAAAATAATTTTTTTTTTTTTCCAATTTTCTACGACAGCTGTTAAAGATGATAATTTTCCAAATCCCAATTTAGAGCCGTATTTAATTCGCAGCAAAAACAACCGTTTTTTTGACAACAAAAAAAAAGGCAAACAGGCGAAAAAAAAACTGGAGAAAAGTTCTCTATCCCAGACCAGGAGAGAAAAAAAAAAGACGCAAAAACCCATCTGGCCGGGAGTCAAGTCGCGCCCCCTTCCTGGCGGCCTGTACAGCAAGTGTACGAGCGGCTGGCTGACTGCCCATACACACAGCGCGATGTGCAGATATTTTGGGCATCGGTTGTGCAGCACAGCCAATGCAATGTGTCTGTGAAAGACGTAGATCACAGACATATCGTCTGTACATACTGGCGACGGGCACACGATATATAAATCGGCTGTTCGATTGAACACCCGATATATTGGCCTGTGTGTAGCCAGCATTAATGTTTAGTTAGATACGAGTTTCTCTTCAAACACGGCATTTAATTATGTTTATAAGTTATTTCTCAATATTATTCACCTTGATAATTCACACCCATAAATACGGATTCATTTAAAATATTGGTTTCATCTGCTCCTTAGAAAGGTGCATTGCACCAAATGAATCTTTGTTTTGTTCTGACAACAATCGGTGAAGTGTTATTCTCAACATTTTCAGAACCAATTGCCTGGTAGGAGCATGGGATTATCCCTCCATCACCCCTTCCCCAGCCTTTTACAGCCTACATAAGGCAACCCAGCACTTCCTTTGGGAATCACTGCTCTAATCTCCATTATCACCTCTAGCCATAGGGCATAAGAGCATGCTGTGCCTATGCAGGCTTATCTGACACTCTAAATGTATCCATAAAACCTACAGAGCCCGCCAGCCACCGTCCCCACAGAGCCCGCCAGCCACCGTCCCCACAGAGCCCGCCAGCCACCGTCCCCACAGAGCCCGCCAGCCACCGTCCCCACAGAGCCCGCCAGCCACCGTCCCCACCAGCCACCGACCCCGCCAAACAGAGTCAATTAACTACTTTACATGGAAAGTAGACAGACACCAAATGTAACCAGCGAGGCAAATACATGCAAAGCAAAATATATATCATTGCAGCTCTTTTTACATGTAGGAAACACAGAAAGATAAGTATATTAGCATTTTTAAAACAACTAAATTACAAACTTACAGCTAAACGCAATGAAAACAAATAATAAAGCCCAGCTCCACAGACCTATCTGCTGCCCCACATTACACACATCCCAACCAGCTTCAATGGGGAAGTAACTGGGAAAACACATTTTCTCTATGACCTTTATTTTACTCTAATAAAGAGCAGGAGGGGCCTACCTGATGTTCTGTACTACATTCTCACCTTCAAAGACTGAAATGGATAATTTTACCAGCGATTTCTCACAGGTCTTACAATTGTACATATTTTCAACAAGTCGCCAATTTCTTGGTGCGAAAATGTGTTGCGCAAAGTGAAAACGACAAAGTCGCTCCTGATGGAATCCTCCCTTTTGGTTCTCCGATATCTTTTTCAGCAAAGAAAAACCACAAGAAAATCCACGTGTGGACCAATCAGGTAAATCAAGATCTACCTCAGCCGAGAACATCCCGGCAACTTCAGGGATGAGAAGCATTTTACAAACAAATCCCCTACAGAGGTGCCAGTCACCAGTGCGCGAGCTTGCGCAACCTAGGCAAAGGGCCTTCATTAAAACAGCCGAGGTCTCAGGAACCTGCGGCTTCGGATAGCCGGAAAAACAAGACAGATGCTAAAGACATCGGGAGAGAGTAAACAAGACAAGCAGTCAGGAAATCATCTATGGAGTTTCAACATGGTAAACGACTTGTTGGGGTAGAGAGAGAAAGAAGAAGAAAAAAAAAAAACGTAAGTTATTATGGACTTTGTCATGGGTATTTTCTTTTATTTTTCTTTACAGCCCGTACAAGGTACAAGGTTCTGCAATTAAAGTCAATATTTTTTCCATGGAGAGTATCCAGCCCAAGCTCACAATCTTTGATGTGTGGGAGATACTGATATGGTAGTGACATCAAGTAGTGGGCGCATGCATGTGGATATTAAAAATATAAAATTACTAACTGTTGCCCGCAGCTTCGCCGAGAACGAAGTCACATCTGACAACTTTTTTTTTCGATTTGAGGTGTTCTAGTTGTATTGCTTTGCATAGAGGCCCTGTTGCGGCAGACTGGTGGAAGCAGCGCCTTCACCCACCACTCACACCAATGTCACTGTGTGCCCTGTGCACAGACTGCTATGTAGCCTATACTATTCACCCACCTCTCACACCAATGTCACTGTGTGCCCTGTGCACAGACTGCTATGTAGCCTATCCTATTCACCCACCTCTCACACCAATGTCACTGTGTGCCCTGTGCACAGACTGCTAAGTAGCCTATACTATTCACCCACAACTCACACCAATGTCACTGTGTGCCCTGTGCACAGACTGCTATGTAGCCTATCCTATTCACCCACAACTCACACCAATGTCACTGTGTGCCCTGTGCACAGACTGCTATGTAGCCTATCCTATTCACCCACAACTCACACCAATGTCACTGTGTGCCCTGTGCACAGACTGCTATGTAGCCTATCCTATTCACCCACAACTCACACCAATGTCACTGTGTGCCCTGTGCACAGACTGCTATGTAGCCTATACTATTCACCTACCTCTCACACCAATGTCACTGTGTGCCCTGTGCACAGACTGCTATGTAGCCTATACTATTCACCTACCTCTCACACCAATGTCACTGTGTGCCCTGTGCACAGACTGCTATGTAGCCTATCCTATTCACCCACCTCTCACACCAATGTCACTGTGTGCCCTGTGCACAGACTGCTAAGTAGCCTATACTATTCACCCACAACTCACACCAATGTCACTGTGTGCCCTGTGCACAGACTGCTATGTAGCCTATCCTATTCACCCACCACTCACACCAATGTCACTGTGTGCCCTGTGCACAGACTGCTATGTAACCTATCCTATTCACCTACCTCTCACACCAATGTCACTGTGTGCCCTGTGCACAGACTGCTATGTAACCTATCCTATTCACCTACCTCTCACACCAATGTCACTGTGTGCCCTGTGCACAGACTGCTATGTAACCTATCCTATTCACCTACCTCTCACACCAATGTCACTGTGTGCCCTGTGCACAGACTGCTATGTAGCCTATCCTATTCACCCACAACTCACACCAATGTCACTGTGTGCCCTGTGCACAGACTGCTATGTAGCCTATCCTATTCACCCACAACTCACACCAATGTCACTGTGTGCCCTGTGCACAGACTGCTATGTAGCCTATACTATTCACCTACCACTCACACCAATGTCACTGTGTGCCCTGTGCACAGACTGCTATGTAGCCTATACTACTCACCTACCTCTCACACCAATGTCACTGTGTGCTCTGTGCACAGACTGCTATGTAGCCTATCCTATTCACCCGCCACTCACACCAATGTCTCTCCATATTTAGTAAAGAGAAAAATGCTTAAGGTGCGTACACACGTAACTATTTTTTTAACTATAACGACGTCGTTATCGTTCAAGAAATCATTCAGCTCCAGAGTTATAACAATGTACGAAAATCGTTTAAGCGCGCTCCAGTTGTAGTTCATGTCAGACTGATCAACATAACGAAGGAACATTTTTCGTTCGTCGTAAAAATCGTTCATTACACTTCAAAAAGATCGTTCACTTTTCAAGGGAAAATCTGACAGATAATCGCTGGTTAAAAAATCGTTACATGTGTATGCAGCTTTAGAAATCAGATTTCTCTAGGTGCATACACACGTAACCAACAATTTTGTCAGATTATCCCTTGAAGTGTAATGAACGATTTTTACAATGATAAACGAAAAATGTTCCTTCCCTTAATGAAAATCGTTGTGTTGGACAGTCTGAAATCGGCGATTAAATGCAAACTACAAACGGGAGTGCGCTTGAACGTTTATCGTTCATAGTTATAACTCAGAAACTGAACAATTTTTTGAACTATTGAACGATAACTACGTCGTTAACGACAAATCGTTCCATAAAATCGTTACGTGTTTATGCACCTTCTGCCTTTTCTTTTTCCGGTCAGGTTCCTGCAGCCCCCATAGGTAACAATGAAGTCTTTATATAAAGTAGAGGACTTCTAATGTGACCTCATACTGTAGGCGACTTAAAAATTAAGAAACATAATATCTTGTAGGAGCATATACTATAATTCAGTGCTTAATGATTTTTCAGATGTTAGGAAGACCCTTAATCAGATGGTATATTGGACACTTGCTGTGTTAAAGATTTAACCTCAGGAGAAAGTTATTGCAAAGTTCGTGCACAGCAAATATTTACCAAGTGGGGTAATCTTTATATAACAGTCCAATTAGCAGATAACCGCAAGGCAAAGTTGGATTCAATGGTCCACTTGTAGCTGTATCCTGGGTCCGATGAAAAGAGGAGTTATCCAAACAGCATGGGTAATGTATCCAAAGTCCGTAAAGTACAGGGGTCACTTCCAAAATCAATACAGCAATAGTAGGAATTGCTTAACGCGTTTCGCTGGATAATGTGCGTCCAGCTTCATCAGAAGTATTGCTTGGACTGTTATATAAAGATTATGCCACTTTGTAAATATTTGCTGTACACGAACTTTGCAATAACTTTCGCCTGACGTTAAATCTTGAACACAGCTAGTGTCCAATATATCATCCGATTAAGGGTCTTCCTAACAGCTGAAAAATCATAAAAGCACTGAGTTATAGTATATGCTCCTACAAGATATTATTATGATAGGTTTCTTAATTTTACCTTTTTTATCATGTGTATAAGTAATAAATGTGATATATGACATTTATACTTCCGTTTCTCTAATAATTTTTATTAATTTTTTATATAATTGGTATATATAAGCGCTGGTTTTATAGATATTCAATTATCACACTTCCTAGGGACTGACCACCTCTGCCTGGTTGCCAGCGCACTTGGGGTTTTAGATCATCTTCTGTGCATGTTTGCCTGTTCGATGTGACCTCATACTGTAGGAAATGGGATCTTTCCTAGCCAATCACAGGTATTTCAGTCTCCACAAACAGCTAATTTAACCACTTAACGAATTATTTTTGTTTTTACAAAAACAATGGTCTTTTTTTTCCCCTAGATAAATTTAAGAACCTCACTTAAAAAAAAAAAAATGAATAATGCCTTAAGGGTCTCTCTCAACCCCCTTTCCCCCCCGTCCCAGAAGTAACATTACGCCCCCCTCCCCAGTAGAAATAGATATTGAGTGGCATTACCCCCCCAACCCTTAGTGATAATAAATCCCCAGGTACATTAACCCCCTCTCCTTGTCTATAGGTACACATTGTGGCAGGTTAAATAACTTACTTTGTTGAGAATGAATTGTGTGTTAATACCGGTTTATTGCAAGAATACAGATTTGTAGTAAACCATGCAGGTCTCGCTTTACATTGTAGTACCATGGGTATGTATTTCTTGTAAGTCAAAATATTCTAGTTAAAGTGCCAGGAATATGCGGCGAGTTACAATCACAATTCTGCAACCTGTCTTATTACAATATTTAGGCTCCACTTGAGGTTAGAATGGGTCCAGAGAGAATTGGCCGGGCCAAAACATTTATTTATTTAACATTAGATATTCTATGCATCATTTAATATGTCGATAGCCTAGTTAACTTCTGTCTGAAGCGATTACTGTACGTAGACAGGCGATACGTGTACTGGCACTCAGAGACCTGGGGGATTCTAGTGCCCTATAAATCAGAGCAGGTCATACAGTGCCAAACATGCTGAAGACTCCCACACACAACATAAATGTATCCACACACTCAGAAGAACTCCTAGATCCCAGAGATCGGTAGCACTGTAATGTGTGTATGAGCATGTGGAGTAGACATATACAAATATTAGTACACTGACAAGTCTCTATAAAAGGAGGGAGACGGGGCAGCCCACTCCTTTCCACGAGCACAAATATTTTACAGTCACTTCCCTTCAAGTCCCAGTTGGTTCATAGGTCGTACATAACAGATGAAGGAGACAAGGACATTGCTAAAGCAGATATTAGGAAGAGGCGTTTCACAGTGCAAACATTAGGTTACAATATCCTTCTACAAGCACAGAAACACATCAGACGTATGAACCGGTTAGCTCTAGTTTGGTGCATCAGACCCCATTATTCTGCACGACTGCCTAACCCCTCCCAATTCACACTTGCAAATACAAAGACAGGCAGAAGATGGCAAAGCCGAAATACTTTGATTGGCTAAACTGGGTATTACTAGCCCCATCCATTTAATGTGTGTGTGTGACCATGAATACAATTAGTGATTTGACCCTAGTCAGATGTAGAGATGGCCATCTGTGGATTAACCACTGGTGAATAACCTTGATGGTATGAATCCATCGACCAGGGAACCATGGATGGTTTCACCCAACGATTGGCACTGGGATGACCACAAACAAACACACACACACACACATTGGGGCATAGTAGCACTGGATCTCCATCGATGGCAAAGCAATCTACAAACGGTGCTTAACCATCGATGATCATCAACCAGTAGTGGTTGATGACCATCCCTAGTCAGGTGCAACAAAGCTAAAAGCATTCATTTTTTTGCTGATCTTATTTATAAAAAGCACTGGGAGGAAATTATGCTTGTCAAATAAACAGCAAGACGAGGTGACATTTTTGTCTTGTTCCCATATAAGTGTCACTGGTGCTGTATTAAGTCACGTTGACTCATCAATAATGACTCATCTGCAAGTAATCACAAAGTTAGCTGTAAATAACCATTTCCTACAATTCCTCTGACACAAACACATGGAGTAGGGATGACCACGCAGCTGGGGGTCAGACGTTAATCAGAAGCCGGCCAGTTATCTACACTGTACATGCAGTAACCCACTATACCTGACTTTCTCCAGTCTTCTTCAGACTACGCTTGTGGTGTAAGTGACTGGGGGACAGCCTGCTCAGTGCCTGCAGACGGGTCTTGCATCCTTGCTCTGGACTTGATGTTTCCAACGGCTCTTCTAGCCTGCGGCAAACCAGACAGTACAGAGACAGTCAATGAACAGCAATATATAGAGGTGATCATTCTGCCCTCTTTCTGGAGGGATGTCATACAGCAATAGAAGAAACTACGCCAGTTCTTAAGCATGTTACACAAGGGTGTCAGGGCCTATTATATCCATTTTAATTTCATATTCCACTTTTTGAGCTGGGGTGAGAAGGACTCCACTCAGTTGATTAAATGCTGTCCCACCAGTGTATGGAAAGCACTTTACAAAAGTGCCTGAATGTTTTTGATACAATGTCAATTATTATTAGTGTTTATATAGTCCCACCATATTACACAGCGATGTACAGAATATCTATTATTCATATCACCTGCCACATTGGAGCTTACGGTCTAATTTCCCTAACACATAAGCACACACAAACTAGGGTCCATTCTTAATCAGCTGCCAATAACCTACCAGAAAAACACAAACATGGAAAGTACATACACCACCACACAGACAATGCCTCAGTTGGTGATTGAACTCAGAACCTCATTGCTGAAAGACAGCAATGCTAGCCACTGTGCCACTATGCAAAGAGCATAGCTCCATTCATTAATGTGCCCTTGTCTGCACACCTCTTAACTCACTTTAGGAATTGTTGCCAACAGAGGCAAATATTCCGTATATATAAACTGGCTCTAAGCAGTCACAAAGCTCATACACGTGGAACACGTTGAATTATCTGCGTTTTGCACAGTTACAATGATTTTTACTAGACAAGTAGCATCAGGGTAAATTTAAAGGTCACAGTAAATGGGAACATTGAACGTGAGACCTTTCATTGTTATCTCTACAGATGTTTTCTGGCAGCGAGCGATACACCGTATCACCAACGTCTGGCCGAAACACACACCTGATAAAACTGTGTCAAGAAAAGAGATTCCAGAGTAAAAACATCTGGCTTGAAGACGGACTTAAATCATTTATCCGTCGTGTACATGTAGATATCAAACCAACAGCTGCATTTCAGTCTGCAACTACTCGCTGGGAGCAACAAGAACCAAACAGTTTAAACACATAACGAGCGGCCGTTATTGAGAACTCATCTATATTATTTAGACATAGAAAACATGGAACGTACCTCCTGCAACAAGGTTACAAATTGGTAAGACGAATTGCGTAACGAGTTCTGAGCAAGTACAACCGTAGCCGGGGGGCGCTGTTACCTTGCCACAGTTTAATAACTTCCAAACGACAGCATAAAACAACTCAATGTGTGGGACATTGTTATAAAACAAAACATTAAAAAAAAGAAAAAAAGTAGATTAACCTTGGCACAAAGATTTCGAAAGCATAAAAAAGGGGGAGAAACATTACTCGGTTGGGAAATCATTCCATATGGTAAACGCAATAAGAGAAATTAATGAAGCTAAACTAAAAATGTTACTTTTTAAAAGAACAAAGCAAAATTTGAAGCACCCTCTGCTTACCCTGTGATTTTTTTGTTTTATAGATTGTTTTTTTTTGGTTTTTGTTTTACTTGTTCCAGACCAGAACATAATGGCGAAACATAAAAGTGTGGGGAAAAACAAAACATAACTTAAAGGAGAAATGTTTCCTGAGCCCTGCAGCCGATGCATATGTAACGCATTTCAGCTAAATGGTCCCAGATCGCCTGGGTGAATGGTTATTGTCATTAGCGTGAACAATGAATCGGAGCAGAGTGCAGCCTGGAATGCAAACATGCGAGCAGCAGACAAGATAACACGTTATAGGGGACTTAACGACTCAGCAGCACTGGACCCTGGTACTAAACAGCTGCAGGACCAGAACTGTGTTAGGAACTATCTCTACTGCAGCTTTTTGGCTACAGGTCAAAACTTAGGCCCTCATTCAGAGCCGTACGCTCTGAGCAGAGCGCACGCTCTGAATGAGGGCCGGGCTCCATTTTCATGGAGCGTCCTCCTGGACGCTCGTATAGCTGTGGGTCACCACCCACAGGCTATACGAGCGTGCATTGTGATGGTCGCGATGGTCGAGACCATCGAATTTGCGAGCCGGAGCCTGCGTTTGAGGTTTTCAACCGCAAGCTCCGGAGTGATTTTGGCTCTATCAGAGCCAAAATCACTCCCACTGACATCACTAGTGATGTCAGTGGGCTGGCTTTTGACGGGAGGCGTTCCCGTGGGAACGCCCCCGTCAGGGAGGCACGCCCACCAAAGGGGGCGTGCTGTCAATCAACATTGACAGCACGCCCCCTTTGATCGGACACAACGAGCGAAGGACTTTCCTTCGCTCGTCGCATCTGGCGCATGCGCACGACGGAGCTCCCTCCGTCGTGCGCATGCTCAGTCCATAACATCGACCCACTTGCGAGCGGACAGCCGCTCGCGAGTGGGTCTGAATCAGGCCCTTAGATAGCAGCTGGGAAGAACAAGTAAATGTAGGAACCCAATTATTAGATTGTTGCACAACACCACCCTCTGTAAGGGCTAGGATAGATATATAAATATAGTAAAAAAAAAAAAATAATAATAATAATAATAATAAATGCATAGGCAGCACAGACGGTGTAATGGTTAGCATTACTGCCTCACAGCAGCGAGGTTGTGGGTTCAAAACCCACCATGGCTCTAACTGTGTGGAGTTTGTATATTCTCCCTGTGCTTGCGGGTGTTCCGGTTTCCTCCGGTTAATTTGCTCCCGCCAAAAAAATTAACCTTAGTGTGTATGTGTGCGCACATGTGATAGGAAATATAGAGTGTAAGCTCCACTGGGGCAGGGACTGATGTGAATGGCCAAATACTCTCTGTAAAGCGCTGCGGAATGTGTGCGCTATATAAATAACTGGTAATAAATAAATAATGCATAGATCAAAGGGCGGATATTTGCCTGTATGCGGAGTTGCGGCCATATCTATGCAATCGCACAGCTCCTTTCCATTTGCTTGCGGAAACAGCTGTCATTATGAGCGCATGCGTGCACCATCCCTATACCTGGCGCTAGACATCAATCTAAAGCCAGGCGGAATGTTGTGTACACACAACTTAGTATAGCCCACAGTTTCACCTACACGATTCTCCTTCACTCAACTTAGCCTGTGTCTACATACGAACCTCCGAGAGAACCACAAGAGAACGACGCTAAATCGCTAGCAGATGTGCGCGCTTGACAATAAAATATGAACAGTTATAATGATAATAAAAAATAATAATAATTTTAAAAAAGCCACCACAATATCTGTCCGCAAGACTACCTTGCATGCAACTCACAGTCCTCACAGTATCTAGCGGTGACCTTTTTCATACTTATGTTTTATGCAGTTGTAAATCCGGTTACTATATTACACTCTAACCCTATACCAGGGCTTTGGCCCGAGTGAACTCAAGTACCTACTGTAACCACAACTCATCATAGCAGCAGATACCGGAGTGCTCCTGCTAGACCCATCGCTGATGGAGGACGTAGTGGGGATAATACCTGAGGGGTTTCTTCTGTTCGGGGCTTTTCGGTAGAAGGGGAATCTCAGGGTCCTTACTGCTGGGCTGCTTCGTCTCATAGGCACGCAGTTTGGCCTTCAGTTCAGCGACCTGCTCATAGAAAGAAAGTTTTGCATGAACCCAGGAGCGCACAGTGCTGCGAGCAAGACCTTCACCGCAGTTACGCTGCAGCGACCTCACCTCCGCTTTCAGCTCCTCGCACACCGCCGCGTACTTGCTGATATGACAGTCCAAGTTGATCACATTGCTCTTCAGCTATATAACAATGAAGAGACATAGAAAATAACAAGTCAGTGCAGTCTTGAGACTGGACACCTAATTTATAGCTCTCAGGGCTATTCCATTAGCCTGCATGTTAAAGTGCGTTTATTCACCATAGGATTTAACGCAACATTTTTATCGCGATCCCTGAGCAAGGGAAAATCCCTATTTTAAAAAGGTGAACATGCGCGGACTTAGTTCAGTACCACTAATACATGCTCAATGATTAATGAGGCACTTAGAAGATTGTCATTGGCCAATAGTAATGGCATGTCATTTTTGGGGTGAAATTCTGCAAACTGCAGAATGGGTTAAAAGATGTTGGACAAGTATAAGGGGGTGCTGTATGGATGGGACAAGTATAAGGGGGTGCTGTATGGATGGGACAGGTATAAGGGGGTGCTGTATGGATGAGACAGGTATAAGGGGGTGCTGTATGGATGGGACAGGTATAAGGGGGTGCTGTATGGATGGGACAGGTATAAGGGGGTGCTGTATGGATGGGACAGGTATAAGGGGGTGCTGTATGGATGGGACAGGTGTTAAGCTTGCAGGTGGGAGTTCCAGGTGTTTTAAAAAAAGAAATGCATATAACAGCCATATGACACATTAAGTCCCCAAATACTTTGCTTTTGGCCACTTACAGACTTCTATACCGTTAGACAATATTAGTTTGCATTATTTGGAGTACAGGCCGATTTCCCCATTTTCATTAACAATTAACGCGCATATTACCAGCAAGAATTAACGAGCGAACATCGGAATAAGCCTTTTCGAATGGAATTGCACATTAATCGGGAGAGCGCATACGCGCATTAAATTAACGGACAATATGAGCGTTAATTTGACACAGGAAAACAAAAAATGTTATGGTGTCAAATTGAATTCAGCCCTTAGTCTCTTGCGCTTCACTTTATAGATGACATTTTTATTTACAAATCAGAGTGATATCTTGGAGTTCTCCGTAGTTTTACCATTTACATCACACGACCAACAAATCTGGGGAGATCAAGATGGCAGCTCCCACTCTGCAGAGGGTAAAACCAAGTATCCAAGAGGGACATACAATTAGGCTTCATCTTACCTTGTGCCAGAATATAACGTGGGTTATATGGGAGGGAAACCTTGCTCACGAGCCAGAGATTTAGGCAAAAGCAGGAAAGGCGTTTGTCACATACCTGCCTATGACATGTAGATGGAAGCTAAAGCTGGGTACGCACCTAACATATCTGCAGATCGTGGTTGTTCATACACAATGACCAACCATCTGCCGTCTGGGTCCCACTGGCCTGGGTGCTTTTTGAGCCCCCCTCCCAGCGGCCTCTGCCGCAGGTGTATGGGGGTGGTCATTATATATATATATATATATATATATATATATATATATATATATATATATATATATATATATATATATATGACATCGGTTCGATATGTCTGAATGACGTCGTTCACAAACATATCGCTGGTACACACTGGCCAACGCACACAAGATATATTGGCCGATCAATTTATCAGCTAATATATCTGCCAGTGTGTGCCCAGCATAAGAGACTGAGTCTCCCTAATTTTTTAAATAAATACATCTTAAATGGATTCTCCCTGTAGTCCATCAATTTGAATAGGACAAATCTGACCTTAAGAGTTATTACCTGTACAAAATCAAGTTAGCTTTTAATGGCATCACAAATTATTAAGATCTAATTATGTAGAGAAAAATTCACAGTTGATTAGATACAGGTCAGCCAGCCTACACCACCGACTATAATGGGAAACCCCAGGTGCAGGTCAGCCTGCCTACACCACTGACTATAATGGGAAACCCCAGGTGCAGGTCAGCCTGCCTACACCGCTGACTATAATGGGAAACCCCAGGTACAGGTCAGCCTGCCTACACCGCTGACTATAATGGGAAACCCCAGGTACAGGTCAGCCTGCCTACACCGCTGACTATAATGGGAAACCCCAGGTGCAGGTCATCCTGCCTACACCACTGACTATAATGGGAAACCCCAGGTGCAGGTCATCCTGCCTACACCACTGACTATAATGGGAAACCCCAGGTGCAGGTCAGCCTGCCTACACCACTGACTATAATGGGTAACCCCAGGTGCAGGTCAGCCTGCCTACACCACTGACTATAATGGGAAACCCCAGGTGCAGGTCAGCCTGCCTACACCACTGACAATAATGGGAAAGCCCAGCTGCAGGTCAGCCTGCCTACACCACTGACTATAATGGGAAAGCCCAGCTGCAGGTCAGCCTGCCTACACCACTGACTATAATGGGAAAGCCCAGCTGCAGGTCAGCCATATAGAACTACTTGAATAAAGCAATAATAAGCCATAGCTATAGTAGCTACTCACCGACAGCTTTATCTCCTTGGCACGGTTGGCATACTTCAGAGTGTTATAGGTGTCATCATAACTCATAAAAGATGGGCTGATAGCTGCGATCATGACCGTCCGACAGTTCCCTCCAATGGAGTCTTTCAGAAGCCGGGTCAGTTTGCTGTCTCGATAGGGAATGTGAGCCTTCTTATTCTACAACAAGAGAGATTGGAGCATCCATACAGTGACAAGTATGAGGCAGTATAAAGCAAAAAAACCTTTACATTAGGACAAACTACTACATATAAATACGCAAAGCCTCAACATTTCCAGATAATCACAAAACCACTGTGAGCACTTGGGGAACTACACCGCGATACTAAGATGTTACAAATCACACAAAAACAGAACAGAAAATAATGGCAATGAGAAAAAAAAAATAACAGGGTCTCACACATCTGCAATTTTACTGGCCAATTGGGTCTCATTGTCCTGATCAGACAGTGATTGTAACCAAATACAGCAAGAACAAGACCACACGGGTGTAAGTGTGTGGCCATTATCTGACATCATTGTGTTCCATGGGCCATATAAATCTAGGGATACTGGTCCTAAAAATCATATTTGGCCATATGTGTGCAGAGTTAAATAGGGACAGTTATGGAAGAGTTACATTGTTCTTTTTTAATATTGCCCTATATGGAAAATTAGGCTGTGGAAAATAACCTACATTCACAAATAGAGTCCGGCTACCTCTGTATATATAGGGCCCGATTTAGAGTTGTACGCTACGCCGAGGTTTTCGCAGCTGAGCGATTATCACCCATCTGCCCATGTCTGAGTTGTCCTACACATACATCAGGGTACATTATAGCAGTCGCTCGCAGCTAGTATTTATTCACTGTGTGATTGACAGTCAGGAATGGCATGGGGGAGGTAACGGGCAGTGACGGCAAGGAACGAAGGCATGTGGCGACTGTTACAGGGGCAGGTCTGCCCTGGGACTGCGATCACATACACAAGAAATATGGCTCCAGTGTCTGTTCCCACGGACATACTGTGGGACCACAGACTCACACAGGACTGCGATAATCAAACGATCTGCAACTGATGCGGTCTATCCACGCAGATCATTTTCAAAGCTACAAAGCTTGACACCTCTCCCGACAGTTACTACATTTGAATATTTACGCATAGGAGCCGCGTACAAGTTTGCAGGTGTGACGGCATTGGCGTACAACTCTGAAACAGGCCCAGAGGCCACTTACTATGCACAGCTGCGTAGATGAGCTACAGAGCATTAATAGTGGCAATAGTCAAATTGCTGATATCAATAAAATTGGTCTTCAGAGGACTTTCAGCAAAAGGGAAACCAGATATTCCTCAGACAATTGTAGCTCATATAGGAGATTTCAATGCATCACATTTTCCAAAAAGTTCTGTTTAATAGTAAAAACAAGAGACAAGAAACACGTGTGGGTCACAACCAATGTTCTGCTGGCTCTGGAGTCTGCAGAACATCCCAACGCTGTGTAAACTATTGAGGAACATAAACATAATTAATCTATGCCAAGGGTCCAAGCGGCCTGAGCAAGGGAACTATTATCCAGTGTTTGCTTTGTGCCCAGGAAATGCAAATTACACTAACAGACAACAGACACTGAAGGCTTTTATGAGGCCCAAGGACATCAAGACACTAATGAAACATTTCTGCTCATATGAAACAAATCAGTGCTGCACAGCAAATGCTACACAAGTCCAAGGGACAGTCGGTACCTTGGCATCGGCCAGAGCGTTGATGACATTTATAAGAGCCAGGAGAGAGCGATTGATGTTGGCACCCTCTCGGAGGCGCTCGCCTTTGGCATTTGTGGAAGACGCTCGTTCCGAGCCAGCCAGATCTATGAGGCTCATTTTAGCCATGCGTACGTCCTGGCTGATGCTGGCCGTGCGGTCCTGCTGCTTTATGTAGATCTGAAAGAGACAAGGACAATGTAGGTAGACATTGGTCAAAACAGGTGTGAAGACAGCAGGAGAGAGTGTGGTCACCTGAAATGTGGACCTGACCTACTGGTTGGGGCAGCGGTGTAGACCAGAGCTTTGCGATATCTGCTGCACAGGGACTTTAAATACAGTGGTCAACGTTAACTAAAAAGAATCAAGTCATAGAAGAGAACAGTCCGTTCCCTGTATGCCAAAAGACACCAAGCTATACAACCCCCATCCACTGGATTCTCTATAGTGCAAAATGTAAATTCTCCAAACACTGCAGAGATAGCCATGGCCATGATTCTATGTAACCATTGTGTATCCAGTCTGAATGTCGACATTCACTAGGTCGAAGGTTAAAACGTCACAGTTAGGAGACGCATTAGTGTTAGGGGAAGCATTACTTGGAAAAAAAAAAAGAAAAAAAAGAAAAGGCCTGTTGACATGGTAACCATTTAATCAGTGTCGACATGCTCAACATGTCTGTAGACATATGCACCATTTCAACATTTTCATGTTGACATGGCGATTGTCGACCTAATATACCGAACCCTAACTATAGAATGTATGCCATTTTCCTTTAAGAGAATTTACATTGCATTTATACTTTTTAGGTAGCACAAGTCTTTTGTACTATGTCACTAGTTGTTTTTTTATTTGTTTGTTTGTTTTGCAAAATGTGTTTTTTAATAGTAAAAAGGTGGGTGGAAACCGCGCTAATCACCACCGTGGTGAACGATGTTGTGTAGTAGGTGGTGTCTCTAATTATGTGAGGAGTGAAGACAAACAACGAGATGGGGACCAAACCGTTTATTTGAGTAGTCACAACGCTGCTTCAGAATGGTGGGGAGTCGGCAGGGATGGGTGTGGGGAGGGGGATAGATGGAGTCTTGGATTAGGGGCTGTGGGTCGGGGTGGAGGGGGTGTAGTACCTCGCCTGGCTGTGGGTGCGACTGCCGGTGGATCCTTTCAGAGGGCTCCTTTCCGTGTGGTTCTTGACCAGCACGTATTCCCTGCTGGACCTTTGGTCTACAGACTTGTGCGCAGTCGGTGTTGGCGTGTGATAGACTGTGGGGGGCTGCGGTGAGGTCTGCAAATAAAGTCTCGAATACCGTCTCGGGTGTGGCGACGTCCCGCACGGTGGTTCTGCAGAGTTCTTACCTACCAGCAGGGATTTTCTAGAATGGAGCTGCGGTCGACCGGTTACTTGCCGTGTTGTGATGGGGAACTGCAGCGTAGGGGGAAGTCTGCACTGTCCTGGGCCCGGATGTTGCCAACAGCTGGTGATGGTGTTGGTTGGTGTCAGACCTTCCCCTCTATGTAACTGCGGTCCATTGTTCGCTGCCTGCGTCTGTGCGGACTGGTGCGGAGAGGAGTGCCGGTGCTTGATGCTGTGCATGGTTTGCTGAGATGATGCAGAATCAGGTGGGCGCCTGGAGGGCGCGTAGGGGTGTCCTTACCGCTTGTGGATCCGTATTGATGGTGTTTGCAGGTAGGGCAGGGGAGGGCGTGGGGAGTGCCGGATCCGGATGCCGCTGTGTGCTCGCCCGGAGTGGGGTTGGTATTTTTGAAGGTGTGTCTCTCCAACGCGTATAGGCGTGTAAGCCTTTTTTTTTCCTTGAAAAAAATAAAAAAATACTGCACATAGGATTATATGGACCGTTATATGAACTGACTTCCGGAAGGAGTATTCATGGATCCGTGTCCGTGATGTTATGGGGATTGTTATCCTCTGTGTAGCTAATTTAGCTTTTTTTTATTCATGCCTACTGTGTTTTAGGTGTATATAATTGTGTTTTAGGATGTTTTATGTATACAACAGTATTAGGGTATCTGAATTATGGGGAATGATCATCGGATGCTTTTACTAAAAGGATAAAAAGGACTTTTTTATGCTAATTACTTGGATAGAGGATATGCTATAAATACAATTTCCTGTTGGGTTTTAGCCACATACTGAGGAAGGACCGTGTGGTCTGAAACACGTAGATGGCGGTGGACCTTGGTTATATCTAAGCAGAAGAGAATTGATGTCATCTGACTATCGGTTTCATCTGGCTGAGATCACCTTGCTTCCCTGGTTCATTAAAGGAGATCTGTATGCATGTAATAGCCTCATCCTTCTGTTTTGTGTCTGCACAGAGTAATCCATGTTTTATATTTTTTATGGAATAAATAAATGTTTTTGGCGAAGCTTATTTTTTCTTCCTTGAAAAAAAGAAGAGGTGAAATATACCGGAGACTATCCCACCATAAAAGATACCTTTACGTGAATGTAACAAGGGGTACATAGGCGACTCCCATCTTATGCTTTAGGTTTGTGGGGAGAATAGATATGAGAGGAAGAAAAAGCTGAAGAAACCTTTCAAGGACTGGTATAGGTTTTATTTGGTGAGACCTATCCAGATTATTTGGAACACGGTGAACTCCAAGTCTGTGGAGAACCTGAATTAGGAGGATTACATATCCCGCCTATTTAAAAGCTGCATATCTTTTTGTGGTTTTGTTTAGACAGCGCTGGTGTATTATTCCATTTTTGTTTATGTAACGCTCTTTCTTAACACAATATTAACAGTCATGGGCATTGAGTACTCTCATAAGAACAACATGGTACTAATGAGGCCCAAACATAAAAGGCAGCTAACGGGGCAATTCCCCGTTCTACTGATGCAATGTTGTATTTTGCCGATCCCCCAACAAGTCGCCAATCATCGTAATCCATAACGGCCTGCATAAACCGGGTTTAAGGCCTGACTTGAGTGTGAAATGTACAGCTGCACCTCTCGTTAGGAACCAGATTGGATCCCAAGTAATCACCGACAGCGTGTGTAAAGCTAGATACACACTATGCGATTTTTGGATCAAAATGATAATTGGGACGATTTTTCTGCAAAATCACGGTCCCGATATCTGTGCTACACACTATACAATTTAAATGAAATACCTGGGGAATCTCAGTGAACTTGCATATGTACACCCACAAGAATGATGAGGTAATCAGGAAAAAGCATAGGAAGTATGGGCAGATTATCATGAATGCCCACACTGTTCGATATCTGGAAATTGTGGCCGAGATTTTCGGTCTAGAACGACAGATCGGATAATCGAAGGAATATGTTTTGGATGGTTTCTAAACGTTTAATCGTTGAAACGTTAGTTCATACACACTATACAATAAATGAGGCCGATCAACCAATTATTGGCAAATCGGCCCAATAATTGTATCATGTGTAGCTAGCTTAAGTGTAGGTTAACTGGAGAGCAGTAGACAAATAATACCGCTTTTATACCTAAATTCCGGGTCTGAGCAGGGTTCCAAACCGGATCAGACCCCGAATTTAGCTGGCGCTGACCCAGGATATTCCCGAGTCGGCGCCGTTCACGCGCTTGGAGATTACGTAATCTCCAAGCACCACTTGGCATGTGGCGTGCTCCAGGTCATCGTGACCCGGATTGCGCCATTTACAGTGCAGGGTTTCACAGGTCATTCCCATGTTAAACCCTGCAAGTTACCTGGGTTGGATTGCCGGGTCACTCCACCCGGGAATCCAACCCTCTCCCCTTTTACACCAAGGAGCTACCCTGGTTAACCCTGAAATAACCCAGGTTTTAGCTCTGGTGTAAAAGGGGTGAATTACAAGCACCAATTGATAACCCATCTAAGGTGAAGGGCCCCAGAAACGTGTAGCAGGAACACAGACCCTCGGTAAAGGCTATACAGATTGTAGCTATTGTTTTTTAGTGAATCCCAGGAAAAAAAATAAAAAAATCTGCGCTGAAACTAGGCTAAATAAGTTTGCACGTAGGTTGCAGCCTTTAGAAGTATTGAGGGATACTCCACTCCCCCCTTACCAATATCAAAAATAATAGCGCATATCATACATAAATATTACATCCTAATGTACGAGATCACATTCATATTTAAGAATATAGATTTACATAAGAATGTAATATTCGCGTATAGGATGCGCTAGAAGCACAATATTGTTTTTTAACCTACTTGGCTAATGGACAATTACTTTATTTCTATAATAAAAAAGTAATGCACTTGATCTGCCCATCATTTGTCTAGTGTTCTCCAATTAAATAACATATTACAAGATCCTTATAACAATCAGAGGTACGTCCTAGATCACATACATATATAAAACTTGAGATAATTAACATTTTACTGACATTTGCTGTGAATCAGACTACAAGATGGTGTCGTCAGTTATTTGCACTTCTCCTTTACAAAGGAGGCTAAAACAGGTCAGGTACAACGTCTTCAAATGGGATTACACAGAGGTCAGCTGTATGAGGCACCAGAATCTCCACAAGACCTTATGTCAATGATTATCACTGCCGATGAAATCCTGAAACTATATATATATATGCGACTATTAATAGTAGCGATTTTATATTAACTCTAGAGACCTTAAAATAACTAATTACATTTGGAGAACATTAGCATTGTAACTGTTCTTCTTGCACATAGCACGAGATATATACACATCATCCACAAGGAACAGACTAAAAATATATACCTACCCCGCAGAGCAGGGAATGTAAGAGACACGTACCTGGAACACAGCGTGCGATCGGGATGATGATGCATTGGCGTCTGTTGGATGCTGGGTGCGGTTAAGGTTCCCATTAGCCAGCATCTGCAGTAACTGCGCCGCAGATTTGGGCTGCAAAAAACACAAATACTGTTCTTATTCAGGTAGTATTAGTCAGTGTGCACTGTATATGTCACTGCACTAGTAAGCTGGGTGCACACTGAGCGATGGAACGATCACTCATTCCATCCTTCTTTACAGTACATGGAGCCACATGCCGTATCCTCAGGGTTCATGTGCAGAACATTAAACCAGAGTCCGTCGCATGCGACCATGGGAACGACATCGCTCCAGTCTGTACCCAGCTTTATTAGGCTATGTTAATCATGGGCTGTTGCTAGGCACCTGCCTCTCTATCCCACAGGCTTCCTTCCATGAATCCAGATTGTGGGAGATGATGTTAGGCCCAGTCATGGCGAAGCACTGTAGTGACATCGAAAGGCTCTTACACTATTCCTTAAATCTTCTCCTTTGCCAAAAATTGCACTTTAGTGAAAGTCCTCTCCGGAGACCCCCAACAATGGTGATATATAGCAGGGACACGGAACTTACATACAGCCAGGACCTCTGCTGATTACCTTCGATGCTGCTTGGCTTTGTACATAGTTGGGGGGGGGAGGAAATCAGACATAGTTCTGCCAAGACTTCCAGTAAGAACTGCTGTGTTAATGATTTCTCTACTGAGAGAGTAACATCCCCGAAGGTGATCAACAGATGTCCTCCCTATATACACATAACTTGCTGGATCTATATATAAGTAACTTGCTTGATACAGCAGCAGATGGGGGTCCTAAGGGAGAGATCTCCAAAGTACTAATACTGGCAAAAGAGTACATCTAATAACATGCATATCTAAAACGGAAAACCTCATTTGAAATAAAAATAAATAATAATAAAAAAAAAAAAAATTGAATTAGAACTTGAGACCCTGACTATTTATAAATCTTGGCGTGGATATTACACCATGTTTACACTAACCAAGGACATGACCAGGGGGAAAACACAAGCTTTCCTTAATACAATTGATTCCATGAATCCTTCATAGATGTATATCTCACCAGAACCAAACCATGATTGGAAGATAATAGCAGTGTGACTCATTGGTACAATACTGTGTGTAACTGGCATGGAAGAATTTAAGTTCTTGCAGATGGCTCCTATATAAAACACAGAACGATACTTATTTGTTAAGGAAGACGTCTGAATATCAATCCCATATGTAAAAAAAAATAATATATATATATATATTATATATATATATATATATATATATACATACACATACACACACAGTCCTCACCTATAAACTGGATAACTATGCAAATTAGGAGTAAATGACAGTGCAGGCAGGCGTACTCTCATACCATTTGGAATGGGGTATACCAAGGATACAGCATCAGATCAGCTGAGATGCCTTCAGCAGGCTGAGTGACCATGGGGTCACGCAAGCCAGCCGCCGCAGATTAGTAAAATAGGCCAGGAAATATCCATCAGCCGACGGAGATCCTGGCCTCTCCACTCCCCCCCCCCCAGCGGCGGCACGCTTCCGTATTGGGAAACTGAGGATGTCGCCGCCCGCAGTAGCACTGTGTGGCTGCAATCAATATCCCTTGCCGTTTGTAATCTCCGATTATGCTATCTGCCACAGTCTGAATGTATCGAGTCCTGAGCTGCTCATGAGCCTGCCATACTGTGACAGAGTGTGTATGAAGCCGGCCCCTCAGCCCCAGAACCTGTGTAATTTAAGAGTGTCCCAGTTTTATGGGATTGAGCGACAGTGTGTGGCCCTGACGAAGTTCAAACCTAAGCAAACACCTAACCCTGCCAAATTTGGTGGAGCTAGATACAAAACTCTGGCTGTGCATAAAAGAAATACATACATGCATACAAATCAATGGCTGTTAAGTTTAGCCCTTGGTTGGGGCACACAGGAAAAGCTTTTAGGATACCTTTAAATAAAGGAGAAGTCTCCTTTAGAGGGCAAATTATGTTTATAATGGATATAAGCAAACTCCACTGCTTTACTTTTCCATTTGAAAAGGACATGTCTGCTGTCACGTATACACACACTTACCTGATGAAACGAGAGACCTTGAACTACAACCCCTTTCAGGGGATCCTCTCTGATTGCCAAAGTACCCTTAGGTTCCAGCAAGTCCTGGATCTGTTCATTGTACACCTAGGACAGAAGGAGAGTTATAGCTTCACTCACACAAGCCAACATAAGAAGGTCAGCGGAGACAATCACTCCAAAATGAGACGTGCCATCACATGCACAATGGTGGCAGCAGTCACTGGGTGGCAGAACTGGAAACAAGAGAGTCTACAGCAAAGGTAGATCTAGTTGATGCTACAGTAACTGCAGCTGTTGTCAAAAATATCTGAGAGGTGAACAGGTGTCAGTTATATAAATCAAGTGGAACCCGACTTAGTTACTGTATATACAACAGTGTGAGCAGTTTCTGAAATTAACAGGAGGAGGAGAAGTGCAAAAGTGGTTTGTCCATGGCCTGTGCAGAGGGATAACACATATCAGTGGCTGGCGCACTATATATCTGCTCCAGGCACAATTAAGGAAATTACATATTTGTGATTGCAGTCCCTTTACCTGGGGGTGTTGAGGGTGATTGGGCCAGCCTAAACCATGATAAAGCAACGCGCCATTAAAAATTAACAAGCAAAAAGGTTATGGTTGGATATAAGCAAGATCAACAAAATAACGTCTCACAAATGCACTTACAGCTATATTTGTCACTATCCATAAACAGAGAAAGCAGCAAAAGGTTAATAAAGACCAGACTGCCATTTATAGCTCCTGTATAAACACAATGAAGCCACACAGGCAGGGGGTACACTTTGGGCACAGCCTTTTTTTATTATTATCCCCCTCCACCCCTCTCATGGGTTGATCTAAAGGAATAAGAGGTGTGCAGTGAATGTGGCTAAATACTCTGCTCTGAAACAGTGCCATCCCTGCCAGGGAACAGTGGGGTGAAAAGGAAAGGGGCATTATATTTGGTGACACTGCCCAGCACCCAGATAAAGGCTTTAGGATGATGTCCCATGAAGCGGACACGCAGCACGCACCTCCAGGTAGGAGATTAGCACCTCACACGACTTCTCCTCTCTGATTGCCTCAATGGCGCGGTACAGCTCCACCATGGTGAGATACATCACTCCAGGGTCAGTCTCCGTACCCAGCATTGTGTGAGTCTTCCCTGCTCCGGTAGCTCCATAGGCAAAAACTTAGTACAACAAGGAGAGAGAAAGAGCCATGGTGAATGGTTCCGGCCTTGTAGCAGGGTTTACACAAAGACCTACACAGGCAGGCTTTAAAGGAAATGTATTAATCACAGCTAGCTCACAAACTCAAGTGTATCAACAGCTACAAAACCACATGTGACTAGAAACAGGAGAGTATATTATGTGCAAGGGGTACAATAAAACAGGATTTTGGTACTTACCGATAAATCCCTTTCTCCGATTCCACAGGGGACACTGGAGTTCAAGACAGTGGGGTATAGACGGTGGTAGAGCAGAGCCTGGCACTTTAAATAATTTAGAAGTGTGACTGGCTCCTCCCCCTCTATGCCCCATCAGCCCCAGTTTAAGAACTGAGCCCGAGAGGAGACGGAGGACAACAGGAAAAAAAAAAACGAGGAAAAGGAGAAGACCACAGAACGGAACAAGACCGACTGAAGTAGAACAGAGGAACCCACTGCAGGGAACCCTGCAGTCACACAACTATAGAAACCAAACAAAACGGCAGGTACGCAGCGCTGGGCGGGCGTCCAGTGTCCCCTGTGGAATCGGAGAAAGGGATTTATCGGTAAGTACCAAAATCCTGTTTTCTCCTTCATCCACTAGGGGACACTGGAGTTCAAGACAGTGGGGACGTCCCAAAGCCAACCTCCCGGGTGGGAGCGCGGAGAACTTGCTGATCCCTTGGCCAAACCGAAACAGGGACCGCCAAGAACCTGAGGCCCAGCGGAAGCTGAGGAACAAGTGTCGTAGCACAGGAGACAAACACTACTCCTCACTAAACAGTCACAGAAAATTCCACAACTTACAGTGCAAGTCAAAAAGAACAGAACAGCTGTTGAGAGAACAAACACAGGTGGGAAACGTCAGAATCTGTAATCTCAGCTGAAATAGACCAAACCGGACTGTTGGTGGCAGAGAGCCCCAACAAGAATCTATAGGAGAAGGGCAGTAAACGAGCACAAACTCGAGAACCTTACTAGAGTCTAAACAGGCAGCTGCAGCAGCCGCAGACAGCAGAATCCCAGCACTGCTGGACATAATCGTATATATAAAAGTATAACAATACCAAACTACAGATAGAGCTGATCCTGTCCACAGACTCCCAACAAGAGTATGCAGGAAGGCAAAAGACAAGACTGAACAGTCGCCCCGAACCATCCTTGAGGTCCAACTACAACACAGTTGTTAACCAGTGGAAGGGCTAGACCATAGAAGTCTCCAACGAGTGGAGATCCCACTGGGCGTGAGACCGAGGCGAAAGAGAGAGAGAGGATTGAGACTACAATACCTTTCAGAGGGTCAGACGGAAGTACAACCCATTTTGAAAACAGGGATAAAACAGGAGCTGAAATGCTGCCGTTAAAAGGAAATAACAGACAACTTTCAACATGATGTAAGTGCGTAGTCAGTACCAACTGCTGGCCTGAACACAGTATGAAAACAACCAGGAATCTAACAGTAAAACAGCACGAATGCAACAGCCACCCAGGGAGAGCTATCAATATAGGGAAGCATCCCATACAGCAAGGCCAGAGCACTAGGACAATCATGTGAGTGTGATAAAAATATCACCAGATACTGAACAGGAACCCAACCAGGTCCCCTGCGCGGATCACACTTACGTAAAGATGTGCAATAGCCTATAGGTGTGCTTCGGTCCAGAACCTTAACAGGTTCTAGTAGAATAGTGTCGCCAATCCAGTGTTGTAATTATGCACCACCCACACTCCAGGAAAACTCTAAAGTGTAGAGCCAACTGATTAAAAGAGCGGATGGCTGCTAGGACAACAGCTAGGGTGCGTAAGGGAGAATAAAGCTATGTATGTCAGGTTGCATGAATTAGGAGCATCATCCGAGGCATTAGTAAGCTCTTACCTTTGAGCGACCAGAATCCCTCTGGACGCTATGCAGAATGTCACTGACCTTTACCATCACACAGCAACCCGCCACGTTAGGTATAGAGAGTAGCTTCAGTGGGCTAAGACCAATTGCTCTACAGCACAGACTTCAGTCTGGAGATGTGCAGTAGAAAACACTGTGGAAACTAGCAAAATTTTAGTTGAGACAAGAAGGTCGTAGAACAGGACTCTATACCTGAGCCTGGTCCATTAGAGACGTGTATCTGTATAGCCGTGTTAGATTATACATACAACCCCAAAAACGGTCTGCTAGTTTAAGTATCCTTGCAGAAATATTTCTATTGGTGAAGTGCGTCTTATGCCCACCAGTCTAATATAACTCAGGTCTGACCCTGCCTATATCGGCAAGTGGCCCTAGGCCTTCCAGATATGAATTGTACCTAAGGGCACTTTAGACCCATTTTATTGAGATATGCTACAATAATATGTAGTACCGGAATAGATACTGAGAAGAGTACCTGTACTTAGACATAGAACGAGTTGGTTATCCCAAGTAAAGAAGGGAGATATCAATAGTGATAACCCCAGTAGTTTAAACAAAACACAGGTTTTTGTTTCCCAATTATTAGGAAATATTCATACAAGAAATGGGCGTCTTACAAGTTTACTACCCAGTGCATCACTGTAATGATAATAGGTCCCCCGAAACGGGGTGCCGTATAACTGGCAGGAATGGAACTAGAACTCCAGGAGGGTGGAAGTACATAACTTTATATACATGTGACATGTCTAGGATCCATACTAGAAGCAATGCCTTAGAGAATTGTGACTATCACCATGTAAGCTGCAGCACATGACTAGTTTATAGAGCCACCCTATAATATTAATATGTAGGGATATAGCCTACAGCTTCTGGTAATCCCAGGCGGCTTCCCTTGTGTGGATTATAGGTAAACCTAATGATTGTGGAAGTATAGGCATTCTACCCATATACACAAATATATATATGTATATGCACACACACAACCCAATCCCCAGGGAGAGATAGTGTAAAGCGTAGTCATTATACAAACTACCGCATCAGGAGAGTCCAGCCTCCAAACGCAGCCTCCTTCTATCAATATGCTAGGTATTAGACATAAATTGATAAGAACAGATCCTACCGCTGCTCCTACGGTAAGGAAAGAAGCGATATCCACAAATGGATACGCTTACCTACATACAAATTTAGTAGGTGACGTAACATTTTAAAATTAGAACATGAGCAATAATTGAAGCCATGGAAGGAATTGAGCCCAAGGACAAAATCACTCCAGCATGTGTGTTATACAGCAGGGCTAGTATAAAACACAATAGACATACATAGACTGCTCATGTGCCGCAGGTGGCCGTCATTCTGCTACGGCGTAGTGGCAGGATATTTTAGCAGTGTGCTGTCCCAGACTGGTTTCGATCCTGGGACCCTTCTGTTACTGGCGTACTCGCCTTTTCAGATGAGCCATCTTAACACCAGATGAACCCATTTTTTGAAGTGAGAATCAACAGGAAGACCCCAGCGCTGTGAGGCAGCAACGCCAACAACCACACCAGCTGCGCGTCACTAACCTCTTCCTGTATGTGCTGCCAAAGGGAACACATGATATAAAAAGATGCACCTATGCATACCTTCTAAGGTAAGCACAGAAAACTGGGGAGAAAGGTTTTAAGACCAGCCTAAAATGGTATCCACAAATGCATGGGAAGCCAATGTGAGGCATAAGCCTGGGGATGGGACGCAAAAATGTGCTAACCTTGGGTGAAGGGTATGCTATGACCATAAGTTCTGGCAGCAGCACCATAACAGTGGAGCTAATACACCATGAGGCTATGATACATAACAGGCCCTTAGATTAATCTAGGCGCCCTATGTTACAGAACGAAGGGGAGCCTGACTGGGTAAACCAAGCGGCGCTGCAATTGGCAGGACTGCGTTTGTGCACCGGTCCTGGAAGAATGTCAGCACATCGCTTCTAGCCGTGATGCATAGGCTGAACAACTGGCCCCTTTCAGAACCGCTTAACACGGTGTCATAGTGGAAAAGCGGGATAGGGCTAGTCTACCGCTAGCGACCAGCTATCCACTGTAGCTAGTACTAAACTCCTGTCATACAAGGACAGGCAACCCTTGCTGAAGCACTCGCAGTGTGGTAGGCGTAAGGGACGCGCGCTAAAGCACTTCCTGCTGCAGGTAGTGCCTGAGCTATACTGCTTGTGTGCAGCAATAACTACTGTCCTTAAAAGGGAAGCAGGGAACGCTGTTTGATCATGAATACCACGCTGTGTGTGCGCAAACTGCTACACTTCTCAGCATAGCGCTGCTAGCCCCCTTAATCGTATAAGCGGAGTAGTTGAAGGTCCGGTCAGTGCCGGGAATACGGGGAGCCATCAAGGCTCCTGACGCAACACTGCGCATAAACCAACGTTTCTCCTGCAAGACAGGAGAGGGGCTAACTCTCGGGAGCACTGAAGTTGTGCTGCTGTGGTAGCAGCGTGACGTCATACAGCGCTGCATTGTATAACGTAAGGCTATTAGCTCTATGCTATGCAGTAGCTAACAGGGAAGCCTGCTCAGCCCAGCCAGGAGCTGCGGGACGCGGCATCTCCTCCTGATATTTAGATGAGGAGAGAAGCTGATAGCTAAGGCAGTGCTGCCAGCACAGGGAGAACATACAAACTCCACACAGAAATGGCAGCGGCAGGATCCGAGCCTTGCGCTGGTACTATTAGCCTGTTACTATAGACTAGGGATAACAGGGAAGCCTGCTCTGAGGAGAGCTGCTAAATAGCCAAGGCAGTGCTTGTGCTTCCTCCCTTGCGGCGTACATGCTATGCTGGTACCTGTAGTTCTTCTACTGTGGATGCTTCCATGTGCTGCAAAACAAGCTGTAGCATAGGGACACCTTGCTGTGTGTAATGTCTCCCTGATGGGACACACTTGTGCCTGCCTACCTCCTAAGCTGGAGATACCCTAGCCCGCCTGTTATAGTGCACACAGCCCAGTTGGAGTGCACTTATCCGGAGAGTAAATCCAGAAGCCTTGCATAGCGAGTGCACAGGGTGGGAGGGTGAGCGGTGCAACGGGGACCTAAACGCTGCCATCGCGCCACTCCCTATAATCAGAGACCCGGACACTGACCACTGTAAGCCGTGTCCAGGACTGGCCGGCTGCACAGAACAGGCAGCCTGATAGAGGAAATGGTAGGCGTCCGCATGCGGCAGGCGTTCAGCGCGCCTACCCCAGCGCTACACATGTACCTTCTGTAGCGAGGTCTTAATATGGCAGGAGGGAGAGCCCGACTACAAATGGCGCCGCTAGATAAGCAGGACGCGCCATTCGGAATAGGCGGCTGATGCTATGGCCGCTGGTAATAAGCTCCACCCCCGCTAGCAGAGACCGCGATGTCCTGTCAGCATTACATTAGTAACTGGCCGACTATGGATAAGCCCTAGACCCGGACACTGCCTGCTGAGAGCAGCGGCGGGTGCTGGAAGGAGCCATTAAGTCGCGACAGCCCTGCAGCGCATTCTTCGGGCCCACTTAGCACCTTCTGTTACCCGATAAGGGACTCGGGTGCGTGCGGGGGGGATTGTCGGGTCTCCTAACAGTGACATTATGTCACTGAGCCCAGCTATGCATCCACTGCTCCTGCTATCAGGAGCAGTGGTTATACTTACAACTGCTGCGGCCGGGATGCTGGGCTGAGGGGGCGGCGAGGAACCCGGACACATGCCGGTGTCAGCAGTGGCGGGTCCTCGCAGAGTCCGATGACTCCAGGTGTGTGCCCCCTCCTCTAGGTCACCGGACACAGGCTGCAGTAGCCGTGTGGTGCCTTTCCCGGTGGCTCCCACGTAGCAGGCAGACTGCCACAGTAAGCAGCCTGCCTGTCCTCAATGCTTGTCTTAAAAACTAAAACTAAATAAGAAAGGCTGGAGACAGCCTGATGTGCGACCGGCTCTCTCGGGCACATTCTAAAAACTGGGGCTGATGGGGCATAGAGGGGGAGGAGCCAGTCACACTTCTAAATTATTTAAAGTGCCAGGCTCTGCTCTACCACCGTCTATACCCCACTGTCTTGAACTCCAGTGTCCCCTAGTGGATGAAGGAGAAACAAGCATTTAATTATTGAATTAAATATTAAATAATGGAGAGATGAGTTCTCACTGGACAGCTGCTGCAGGATCCATTTAGGGCTCTTGACACAACAGTGTACTGAAATTTCAAGTGCGGGGTTAGCCATAGAAGGGTGGTCACAGATAATAATGACCGATAGTTCTGCCATCCATCGATGGCGAAAGCCCGATGATTTCCTGACATCAATGGCAAAGATCCGATGGCTTTATATTTGGAGTCTAACAGTGGGTAGCCTTTTGAGCCTACTGATTTACAGGCTAGCACTGTTCAATTTCAAGGGGCATATGTAATAATTAAATTATCACATCGATTTTTCAGTGGTTTTTTGGGGCTTTGTATTATTAGTGAGACGCCGGAACACAGGCTCCAATAAAAGCCAGTCCCAGTGAAGGCTTATTCTATCACTTTACATACAAGTTCTGACGGTCTTCATTAATGTGCAAGTAAATAATGCAGTAATGTAATCTGTAGGCTACAATGACTAAAGGTGCGTACACAAGGTACAATATTTATGAACGATAACGTTCAACAATAAATCGTTCATATCATCCATTTTTATGCAGCAAACGTCCAACGATGTGCGTTCCCGCATGGACGATAACGATATCTATGGTCGTCCGAACATGCAGGCCAACTTGGACAATTTCCTCACGATTAGCATGTTCAGAGATGTGGCAGGATGACTTCCCTGAAAGATATCTATCATAGATATCTATCAGTGTGTACACCCAATATAGTTTGTCCTGCACTACAGAAAAGTTCAAGGGAAATCGTTCAGCGATATCATTGGATGTGCAGATCGTATCGTGTATATGCAGCTTAACACTATGTAAAGATGGCGTTAGCGAACGGGGCTAAAATTTTCAGAGCATGGTAAATCGCAGTCTGTACAGAAACCTATAGGGACTGCTTTTGAGTGCGTAAAGTAGGGGATATCTGCAGCATTATTGGGGCATTGTTAAATTGCCCCAATGTACAGATAATACATAATAAAATAGCACTTAAATTAGAAAAGTTCACAGAAAACTGAAGTCTGATGCAGATTTAAATCCTACCAGACTGAAATTTGATAATATGAGATATGGTAAGAACTTACCCTTGTTATCTCTATTTCTACGAAATCCATAGGGTTCCACAGGATACCTAGGGGTATAGGTGTGACGTCAGTCGCTGGGCACCATAGAGTTAAGCTTTTCAGCCTCCCAGGATGCACTAGGGTCCCCCTCCTATACCCCTCCCCCGAGCCAAGGCACCTCAGTTAGTTATCAAGCCATAGGCCGGAGGAGGAGAAGGAAGAGAGAGAAAAAAAGATCTGGACACATACAAGAATCACATTCTCACCAGAGGGAGACGGAAAACCGGTGACCAGAGCAAAGCCCATCTGCAGCACAGGTGCGACAGGGCGGGAGTCCTGTGGAACCCTATGGACTTCGTAGAAATAGAGATAACAAGGGTAAGTTCTTACCATATCTCATATTTTCTACTTCAGGGTCCATAGGGTATCCACAGGATACCTTGGGGATGTCCCAAAGCAGTATCCTTTAAGGGTGGGGACGCTCCTGTGCAGAAAGGAGAATCCGCCGCCCGAAGGAAGCATCCTGAGAGGCGAAGGTGTCAAACCTGTAATACCTCACGAAGGTATGGACAGAAGACCACGTAGCAGCCTTGCAGATCTGAACTGCCGAGGCACCACGTCGAGCTGCCCACGAAGGACCCACAGACCTAGTGGAATGAGCCTTCAGAGAAGGAGGGACCGGCAGGCCTTCATGAAGATAAGCTTCAGAAATAGCCATACGGATCCAGGCTGCCAAAGTTTGCTTTGAAGCAGGCCAACCCTTTTTACGGAAGCCATAGAGGACAAACAAAGCGTCCGACTTCCTAAACGAAGAAGTGCGGTCAACATAAGTCCTTAAGGCCCGCACAACATCCAAAGAGGCCTCACCCACGGAAAGACCCGGTGAGTTAAAGGCCCGGAACAACTATTTCCTCGTTAACATGAAACTGGGAAACAACTTTGGGAAGAAACTCGGGCAGAGTGCGGAGCACTGCCCTGTTCCCATAAAAAACCAAGAAAGGGGGTCTACAAGAAAGAGCCCCTAACTCAGAAACACGTCTGGCCGAAGCTATGGCCAGAAGGAAAACAGTCTTAGCTGTTAGCCATTTAAGATCCACTGAGCCCAGTGGTTCAAACGGCGGTCCTTGGAGAGCCCTCAGGACCACAGCCAAATCCCAAGGCGCCACAGGTGGAACAAAGGGCGGCTGAATGCGGAGAACACCCTGCATAAAGGTGCGCACATCCGGGATTGTAGCAATCCTACGGTGAAACCAGACAGATAGGGCCGAAACCTGTACCTTCAAAGAAGCAAGGCGAAGCCCATGATCTAGTCCCGCTTGCAGGAAGGCGAGAATCCGAGACAGACGAAACTCCCGCGGTGCATAACCTCTCGGTCGACACCACTGGAAGAACGTATGCCACACGCGATGGTATATCCTCGCGGAAGACGGTTTCCGAGCTCGTAACATGGTACGCACCACAGAGCTGGAAAACCCCCGGGACCTCAGCATGGCCGTCTCAACAGCCACGCCGTCAAAGACAGCCGAGTCAGGTCCGGGTGAAGGCAAGGACCCTGAGACAGAAGGTCCGGTCGTAGCGGCAACCGCAGAGGACTGTCCACGGACAGACCCTGAAGGTCTGAGAACCAGTGCCGTCTGGGCCACGCGGGAGCTATCAACAGGAGCGTCCCTCCTTCCTGTTTGAATTTCCGGATTACCCGTGGAAGAAGGGAGACCGGAGGGAACAGGTATGCGAACCGGAACGTCCACCGGACGGACAGAGCATCCACCAGAGACGCCCCTTCGTCTCTTGTGCGAGACCCGTACACCGGCAACTAGTTGTTGTGCCGGGACGCCATGAGGTCGATTTCTGGAAGACCCCACCTGTCCACCAGTAGTTGAAAAACGTCCGGGTGCAGGGACCATTCCCCCGGATGAACGTCCTGGCGACTTAGAAAGTCCGCCTCCCAATTTAGCACTCCCGGGATGAAGACCGCTGATATGGCCGGAAGATTGCGCTCCGCCCAAACCAGGATCCGAGAGACCTCTACGAGAGCCGCCCGACTGCGAGTTCCTCCTTGCCTGTTTATGTAGGCCACGGTGGTAGCGTTGTCCGACTGGACCTGCACCGGGCGACCCTGGAGAAACCGCTGTGCCTGCTGGAGAGCATCGAAGACCGCACGGAGTTCCAAGATATTTATTGGAAGCTCCGCTTCTGTCGGCGTCCACCTGCCCTGGAACAAGTGTGGACCCGAAACTGCTCCCCAGCCCCGAAGACTGGCGTCCGTTGTCAACAGGACCCAATTTGGAACCCAGAACGGACGTCCCTTGTTGAGGTGGGTCGTCTGTAACCACCACGCAAGGGACAGGCGAACCTCCTGGGTGAGCACAATCGTCTGGGACTTCAGAGACTGAGGCAGCCCGTTCCACTTGGACAGGATCAGGTGCTGCAGAGGTCTGGAGTGAAACTGGGCGTATTCCACCATGTCGAACACCGACACCATGGAGCCCAGTAACCTCATCGCCGAGTGTAAGGACACCCGGCGGCTGTGCAGGCAACTGCGCACCCTTGACTGTAAAGCAGAGATCTTGTCCTCCGTCACTAAGATCCTTTGCTGTCCCGAGTCCAATAAGGCTCCAAGATGCAGAATCCTCCGAGACGGGATTAGAGTGGACTTCTGCCAGTTGATTAGCCAGCCGTGCCGTTGCAGCAGTGCAATGGTCAGGTCCAAGTGGCGTAACAGGAGCTCTGGAGATCCTGCCACCAATAACAGGTCGTCCAAATACGGCAACATGCGGACTCCCTGCAGCCGCAGAGAAGCCGCCATGACCGCCATCACCTTGGTGAAAACACGTGGTGCTGTTGCCAGGCCAAAAGGTAACGCCCGAAACTGGAAGTGGTCGCTGCGGATTGCAAACCTGAGGAACTGTTGATGGCGCAAAAGAATAGGGACATGCAGGTAAGCGTCCTGTATGTCCAATGACACCAAGTAGTCCCCAGGTTCCAGCGCCAGAATGATGGACCGTAGGGTCTCCATCCGAAACTTCGGGACCCGCAAAGACTTGTTGAGTGCTTTGAGGTTGAGAATCGGACGATATGACCCATTGGGTTTCTGTACCAAAAATAGATTTGAATAGAAACCCTGGAATGGAACAGGCACTATAAATCCAGCCTGGAGCATAGTGTGCAATACCTTCCGCAGCTCCGTAGCCTTGTTCCGGTCTGATGGGAGACCCGTGGTGAAGAAGCGAGCCGGGGGTCTGTGCCGGAAGGAGAGGGCGTATCCGTGGGAAACCACCTCCAGAACCCAAGTGTCTGTCGTAGTGGTCGACCAACACTGGGCGAACTGTAGCAGGCGGCCTCCCACCCTGGGATCCCCCAAAGGGAGGCCCGGACCGTCAGGCCGCAGGCTTGTCATCTGGCTTGGGGGCCGGACGTCTGGTACTCCATGCCTGCTTCCGGGGCTTGACCGATTTCTTAGGGCCAGCCTGTCAAGGAAACGACTGTGGTTTGGGCCTGCCCTGGGCCCTAGATGACCGAAAGGACGATGGTCCCGAACCAGAAGGAGCAGCGGCCGACGGGAGACAAGCAGATTTGGCTGCCGCCAGCGTGGCCACAATCTTATCCAGATCCGGACCGAAGAGAACTTCTCCGGTAAACGGCAACGCTTCCAGACCTTTCTTGGAATATGCGTCCGCCTTCCAGGATCGCAGCCACAAGGTGCGACGAGCAGCTACCGCTGCTGAAGAAATTCTAGACACCAGAGTACTAATGTCTAGAGCCGCCTCGTTGATGTAGGTGGCCGAATCACGGAGATTGCCAATCAACTCCGCCTGTTCGGCCGGACAGTCGGATTCAAAAGAAGCCTCTAATGAATCCGCCCAGCGCTCCATCGCTCTGGCAACCCAGCAAATGGCCATAGCCGGCCGTGCTGCCCCCCCTGCAAGGGAATAAGCGGACTTCAGGCAGATTTCTACCTTGCGGTCCGTAGCATCCTTAAGGGAGGACATGGATGGCATCGGCAATGTGGCACTACGGACAAGACGGGTCACGTGAGAATCCACCTGTGGAGGGGATTCCCACTTAGCAAAATAATTATCCGCGAACGGATAAGCCACCGCCAGGCGTCTCTGCGGCTGGTATCTTTTGCCAGGTTGTTTCCACGCCTCCTCTAAATGGTCCACCAACTGACCCGAAAGAGGAAAGACTGTGGCATCGCCCTTCACATCTTTGAAAAAGGCATACTTAGATTTAGCCGCTGGGGGAACTTCGTCCTCAATCATCAAGGCTGTGCGGACCGCCCGAATAAGTCCAGGAATATATACTTTGGACTTAGCATCAGCGTCCTTAGTATGGAGAGGTTCCTGATCGTAAGGATCCAGAATCTCCCCATCATCAGACGTCCCTTCGTCATCCTCATAAGGAGCGGACAGAGACGCCACCGGCCTTTTATGAGGCCGCATCACAGACTCCCCTTGCAACACATCCGACAAGTGCTGTACAGAACTCGTCAGGGAGTTAACCCACGCTGGCTCCTGAGAACCCGGGAGCGGGGAAATAGGGAGACTGTGGGGTACCACCAATTGTCGTGGGAACCCCTGCATGGGTGACGACACCACAGACTGCTGGGACAAACCCATCGGAGTAAACGCGGGCTGCGGAGCTAACTGGCCCACTAAAGCTGTTAACGCCTGAGCGAAACAAGCCCAGGGCGGCTCCTGTACCGGTGCTGTAACCGTAATAGGCCGCGCCATGGACAAACACTGCCGGCAAAGGCCCTCCGCGCTACCCTCCCCCCTCCGCTAACGGTACTTTGCACGTGGTACACTGTAGCCGGAGGGGAAAATCACTTTCAGACATGATGGCACCACGTATGTGACCTCTCTCACCAATTAAGTATTAAATAGGCGAGAGACCACCCTGCAGCACCGCACCGCAAGGGCTTTAGCAGAAGAACAGGGACAGTAATAAAGCTGACAGTCTTGAGAAGAAAAGTTACAGGCAGCGCTAGCACAGTCACATGCAATGCAGAGAAATAACAATTCCTGCACTAACAGCGCTAATCACTCAACTACACAGACACAGGGCCTGGTAGGACACAGCGCTGCATACACAGACCTGAGCCACAGCGGAGGAGAGGTATGCGGGGGGACCCAGACCACGATGCTTCCGTCCAGCGCTTCCAGCAGCGTTCACCATGCGTTCTGGAGAAGATGGCCGCCGAGGAGCAGAGAGGAGGCTGGCCTGGGGGAGGAGCGCTGCCACAGGACCAGTCGGCAGCATGCAGAGAGGGCTGTGTGCAGCGGGGGAGGCGCCGGCTGTGAGACAGGGAAGGCGCGCTCCCCTGGCATGCATTTAACCCCTGGGACGCCGCAGCGCTACCGCTCTGCTGCGGTCCGCTGTCCCAGGGGGTAGTGGAAAGCGCAGGTTGGTCGCCTGGCTCCACGCTGCAGCCAGTCCCCAGGGAGCCCCCTGCCTGGGGACTTAGGACCATGTGACCAGCGGGGACCCACCGCGGGACCCCGCTGCTTACCTTTGTCCCCCTTGGATCCGGCCATGGTCCGGAACATCTGGGGTCACCGCTAGCTGTGACCCCAGATGCTCACCAGCATCCCCGGATCGGTACCGGCGTTCTGGTACCGGCGGGGGTGTAGGGGAGACAGCATGGACGTCAGGACTGACTGTCCATGCTGTACATCCAGATGTGCAGCCACAGCTGCACTGAAGAAAGCTTCAGGGGCTCTTCTAGCCCCCACTCCGATAGGTGCACCCGACGCCGGCCGGGCACCAAACTAAACTGAGGTGCCTTGGCTCGGGGGCGGGGTATAGGAGGGGGACCCTAGTGCATCCTGGGAGGCTGAAAAGCTTAACTCTATGGTGCCCAGCGACTGACGTCACACCTATACCCCTAGGTATTCTGTGGATACCCTATGGACCCTGAAGTAGAAATTGGATTTTATTACCAGAGCAGTTGTAGCCGTTTAAGACACCGTCGAGGATCTGCTTAGTCGTGTGCTCAAACACTTCTTGCTGACTGCTTTGTTCCCCAAATACGCAGTCAAATATGAACTTCAGATCTTTCCCCTTGCGCTTTGTCCCCTCGTGGCCTCGCAGGCTGGAGAAGACACCGGACGTCTCAGGCTCCTCTGGATCAAACAGCAGAATACTGTGGTCTACTACTTGCACCACAGAGTGCTGGTTCCCTTCTTGCTCTCGTGAGTTCGGTGGCCGAACCCGAACTACAACAGACACATTGCCCTCCTCGGGGGCAGGGGAGGCAGTCATAGTACCCAAACCTGGCAGCTGCCACAGATTTCCCCTGGGGAGAAAAAAAAAAGCAAAGTGTCATTCATCATTCAATTTAAATATCAAACTCTAAACATTGTGGGCCTGATTGAGAGGCTGAAGCAATTAGAAGGCAATGTAGATGCTCACATAGTCGAGCGATTTTTACAACTGCGCATAAGCTAAACGTCCTGCAAAAACCCCTACGACGTATGCGTCACATAGATTTTACGCACAAAGACGCTGTTGATATTGGGACAGACGGTATCGGATATGGGGCAGCAAAGTGATGAGCGTACCTGGGTAGGGACATGAAGTGAACGCAAAAAAGTCCATCTTATGGGCGTGTCAGTGAGAGGCTGCGTTCTCAGATGCAGAGCTGCAGCGGTCCTACTCAAACGGAGAAACTGCTACTGTCATTGGACTGGTGCAAGTGTCGATGGTGAGCCGATGGTGGCATGTCAAGACACTTAAAGTGGGCGTGTCAGGACTTGCTCATTCAGACGCAAGTAACTGCACCAGGGGTAGGCTGATACTGTCATTTGTGTAATATCACAGCCGCGACTCCAGCAACAGACGCAAGAGCGATGCAATCCCTCTGAATCACACCCTGTAGCCATTGCATTTATTGAGCTATACTTTCAGATTCCATTTGGCAATAGGAGCCAAAACGGCCGCCCAACTTATTACATGGGCAAGGCAAATTGTGTACATGCTCTCAAAACCCAGAAAGCGGCATGGAGGCAGGAAGCCAGCGGCGGGGTGTGACAACTTTTAGTTAGGATGCTGCTGAGGACAAAGGGGCAGAACATTATTTCCAGCTCATAGCCATAGAAAAAAGTTCAGAAAAAGTTATATAGAATTATAAAAGTATTTTCCTACATGCAGCAGACTTTGGGACTGATTCAGCAAGGATCGCAACTGCAATTGCGATTATGCACGCAGTCTCACTGCAATGATATGCTAATCCACTGTGATCAGTATGCCATCGCAGCACAAAAGAAGGACACCAACCTTACATACATCCGTAATCCTTAGTAAGTAGGCAAAATCATCGGTAACAGCAAGTACCATCGTAGCCTCACGTACACTTGCACAAGCTCTGACATTACTCAGGAATTGCCAACTTCATCGCACACTATGAGTACTCAGGCTGCGCAACGATAATTTATGCACAGCCCTGCAACAGCGTTGAAATGCACTAGTACGCCTGCGCTTCACCGGCCGATCCCCCCAGTCACCACCAACAAACGGTACTTCCTGTAAGTCATCCTGCGATGGATCTGCAGAGTCAATGCGATCACAGTCCCAATCTCAGTGGCTGGTTCACGCATACTCGATACACAACAATCGGCCGATTGCGTGCATATTAGCAGGTGTGATCCTCACTGAATCAGGCCCTCTGTCTGTATGATCTTTACAATGCAGAAGGAAACAAAGAAAGTTGAGCTATGAAGTGACACAAGCGGGTGGCTATTCCTCTGCAACTAGACTGATTATACAGAAGAGGCTATGGACAATAATAACATGCAGTATATAATGGGTAGTGAGTACACTCTGCTCCTAGGTCTGTAACGGGTCACTATGGTACTAGCCAGGGTCAGCACACTCACAGCTCCGTATCCCCCCCCCCCCCATGTACTACACTTACCGCGAGTAACCGCCGCTGGGGACAATGGGAGGATCCTCCTATAATGACAAATATATCCTCTATATAATATAAAGTCCCTTCTCCCGGTTGCCCCGCCCACACTGCGAGGCTTTTCTGTTGTACACTTCCGCCAGCCCGGGTTCAAATCGCGCGGTCTCTTGGCTCTGATTGGCCGCTGTACCGGCTGTAACGTCTCTGACGTCTGACGCTACGCGCGGTGTGTGCCGGGAGTTGTAGTTCTGTAAAGGCTGATTTAGGATCTGCAATGCGTTACTCCAAACTAGTAGCATCGGCGGGAGGGAGGAGTAGGACCTGTTGTTGCCCCCACGAGACTCAACTGGGGACCTGCAATGTTACTGGCTATCTGGTTTGACTTATTATTAGTATGTGCAGCTAATTTTGTGCTGGACTAAGGGTCTGATTCACTATGGATTGCAATAGCAATTACGCACGCAGTTCAGCTGTGATAGTATACTAATCCATTGCGATCGCTATGCTGTCGCAGCACTACATAAGGACACCCACTTTACAAGACTGCAAAACCATCGGTAACCTACAGAGCAATCGCAGTCTCACGCAGACTTGCACAAGCTCTGACCTTACTCAAAAATTGCTCACTTCATCGTACTCTGTGAATAGTCAGGCTGTGTATGGCATCGCAGTGGATAATTTATGCACTCCCATG
This sequence comes from Taudactylus pleione, assembly GCA_031769625.1. Classification (NCBI taxonomy): domain Eukaryota; kingdom Metazoa; phylum Chordata; class Amphibia; order Anura; family Myobatrachidae; genus Taudactylus; species Taudactylus pleione. The sequence continues at coordinate 1,604,983 of JAUIMM010000322.1, read as the reverse complement.
CAATGGCATTCAAACACACTGGCACGCCTGTGCTTCGCCGACCGCCCACCCGTCACCACCCACAAACGTAACTTACTGTCACTCAGCTGTGACCTATTTGAATAAGCTAACCTGCGATGTTTCTATGTAGGGATGGCCATTTTATAGGGGTGGCGCCTCCGCCATCAATCACAAAGAAACTTGTTGACTGTTGAACCATCAAAGGTTAGACCTTGTGCATTCGCAGTAGAAGCCGGAGCTCCGTGCAAGTGCAAATGAGCTGTGCAGCACACCTCGCTTCAGTGGTTCAGCAGAATGGACGTCAGCTGCCATGGGTTGAGCCATCATAAAGAAGCATATGATTGCTGGCAACCATCGCAAACCTTGTACCCGCAGTCAGGTCACACTTCCTATGCGCCACAACGGTTACTGCCGAGAGGGCATGATTCAGATCCACATGCAGTGCTGATATTTATGCAGCTTGAGCGACTGTTAGCCATTGTGCATGCGTGAAAGCCGTACTGTGCACACACAGTGATTGTTTTGCGATTACGTGCACACAAGCGTTTAGTGGGATGTAAAGAGGGGGATGGCTAGAGAAACGCAGGGGTGTTGGATCTTTTAAACACTGTTTTCAGGGCGTGCATAAATTAGCTACTGAGTCCTTGCTGGCAGCAGGAGAGCCCTCTGTGTGTCTGGAGACTCGCTGTGTTTGCGACAGCTTAGACTTACCCGCCTGACCTGCATTCCATGTATCCGGTTTGCGCTTGAGCAGTGGATGTGAGAGGCTTTCATCATCTGTTTTCTATATGAGAATGGGACTGGATTTTCATCATCCATTTCCTTTTAGCTCACCAACCAAGGTGAGTAATTCCACCCATAAATGATATTCTATCCACTACACCGTGTACATTATATATTGTTCTTTATTTTTATATCCCTATCCCAGTAGGAACCTTAATCCGAAGGGGATTACAGGAAAACAGCTCAAAACATTTAAAAGTACAAAATACACTTATTCAGGGTGAGTTTTATTCCTGTTTATATTCAGTTTGCACACAGGAGTACACTATGATGGTTTTCTGTAGTATTTTTAGCCACATTTGAGAAGATGAGACCTAAATAAAATGAGATCTGACACCGTCCTTGCCTCGCGGTTATTACTATCTGCCCAGAACGCCCATGTGAGGATTATTCATCTAGTCTTTTTGGTAGAATTTATTTGCACTTGTACTGCTGATTAGAAGTAAAGTGCTGCCTGTTTCATATGTTACATAGGTAGGCCCCATTGTCTAACCAGAAAATAGTAAATTCATCAGCATTCATTTATTTTCTTTGAAATACTCCATAGCAGCTTTCCTACCCTGTTAATGTTGTGCAGGACAGCCTAGCCAATGCAGATACACAGCAGTGGTTGGGGAACTGGTTACTGATACATGCTGAGAGCCAGAATAGAGAAGAATAGAAGATTAAGAGGGGTATTCAATATGAAACGTAAACTTCGCTGTCGAAGTTTACGTTTCATATCGGAGCTTTTACCTGGGATAAAGTATCGGGCGCGCGCCCGCTTATCCCCGTATTCAATATGAAACCTACGAAAACGGGAGCCTGCGAAGTGGGATTTGCGTTAAATTACGAAATCTTCCTTAAAAAATTTGTAGAACCCCCCTAAAGCTGTAAAAACATGGGGGATCACTGTGGGTACCCCTGGTTTTTAGCCTGCAAATGAAAGTCGTGGATTTAAATAGCTGCGGCAGGTGCTTTTTTCCCAACATTGAAGAAGTGATGCAGAAGAGCACTTTGGGGTACATGAAAATGGGTACTAGCATATTTTTATGTCCCTAAAGTAATTTTTTAAAAATTCTCCAACTGTGCACCTGCCGCTATTAATCTATTCCAGAATACACCTGCCGCATATTTGCAGAATAGCCCTGAACCTATTTCCCTATTGTTAAACAATTTTTTCCCTTTTTTTTTTCCACCTTAATTTTTAAATACATTTTTTGGGGTGTCCCTATTTTTTTTTTTTTGACACAGTTATTTTTAAAATGTCATTCCCAGGGGTGCAGGCTATTTTTTTTTTTAAGTCTGCACCCCTAAACTCCAATTCTGCACTTTTTTTCGCCAGCTATTCAGTGGTGAAAAGTTATCCCCGTTTTTTTTCAAAGACTTTTCGAACCTGCGAAAATTCTTTGAAATTGAATACAGTGTAAAACTAAAACCTGCGATAATGACGTCATAGGTGCGATATTAACGCAAAAAACGGACTTATCGCTCCATATTGAATTCACCTATAAGTGTTTGCTGAGCAATGAGGTTGAAGCTCTACATCAGGGTTAGGAAAACACTGCTGCTAATCCCACAAGGTGTCACTCGAGGATGTTTTGAGTGGGGTCAGTCCTTCTCCTACTAGACATGCTGTGCCTCCCCTCCTGCCCCGCCTTCTTCCCTGACACAGGAGACCCACTTGCTGCCCTAGACCCTCTCCAAACCAAAGAACCCAGGCGTGGCCTGCAAAGCCTGGGCCTCTGGTGACTGAACCCTGACACAGTCCTGCTCACAGTCGAATAACAGTACAAATTTCTGAAGCATGTCTTTGTCTCCAGGCTACAAATTATCGGAGATGGTCGCTAATGCAGCCGCAGACGCTCTCACAATAAAGGTTATGCTAATCTCAGCCTTTTTGTGCTGGACGGTGCGGTGGAGTGTATGAACGGTGAGACGCCCACTTTCAGGTGGTCTGTGCATTTGCAATGGAGATTGTAAATCCCCCCCAACATCGACACAACATCGGATGCACCATCGAAATCTGCAGTAGCCTAGGGTCTACTCTAACTACTGTCCTCAAATCCAACTACACATGGCATCTGAAGCACTGGTTTTGTGATTGGGAACGCAGCAGCATTGCCAGACATGCCAGTGACCCTCCCATAATACGCCCATGAAACGGCCCCTTTTAGCGATCACTTCAGGTCACCTCCCAGTCTCCACTCTGAAACGCCCAGCGATCGCAAACACCTTCTCAAGTGTTAGCAATGTTTTACGCATTGTCAGTGATTGACAGTCTGCTGCCGTTTCAGGGCAGGGACGGGCGGCGACGGGTCTAAATCATAAATTTACTAACCTGATTATTGGCATAATTTTTTTAACCATTGTCAAAAATCATCTGTTAGTAAATGTGTGATTTAGGGGTATATTTACTGAAAGTCGATGTTTGGGCGATTTTTTGTTTAGGGTTACTTAGAGATTTATTTTTTTTTACATTGTTTAAAAAAATGTAAAAAAAAATTATCTGTTGTAAAAGTGTAATTTAGACCCTGAAACACAAAATCTACTATTAGTAAATAAATATACACCTTGGAACCTATAGGGCTCGATCCAATTAGGTGCGATGTGCCGTGGCAACAGCCCAGCACATCGCAGCCCGACTCGCCACTGAATTCGCCTGAATTTGCTCGCTGCCCTATGGAGCAGCGAGCATTTTCAGGCGGATCTGGGCGGCCGTCAAGCGCGGCCACTGTCGCGATGACTCGCACAAGCGAGTACATCGCACCTAATTGGGTTGAGCCCTAATACTTAAATATATTAAAATATTTTTACAAATTATTAGTTTTCTTTTTCACGCTGACGCTGTCATTCTCATCCTCACTGCATTGTCTGGCGGTGCTCGTCGCAGTGAGCATGATTCACAGGTGCACGCAAACCACGCTCAATGTCGGCTTTCACGTACACTCTGTGGTCATCACTGAGTAGCAGCAAAAAAAACCAAAAAACTTTTTTACTCTTCTGGTTCTTGAAATTCCCGCATTTCAGGATTCTGTATAATTTCACACGTGCACTTACAAATATTTCTTCTTTAGTTTTAAGAGCATTATATATATTTTTTTTTTACATTTTGCTTTATAGCAGGTCACCAATATTAGTATCATTAAGACAAATATGGATGCTGCACATAGTTCAATATTGATTGGTCCATTTGATAAATTCAACCAAATTGACTCACCCATTTCATGTGTGGACTCACTGATCAAGTTCCAATAGACCAGATTTCATCGGGTTTAGAGGTAAAAAGATTAACAGATAAAAACTAACTGTTTTGAATGTATAGTCCTCTCCCTGACGCAGAAGTGTAGGAGCCATATCTACGTTTATCGGAACAACCATATCTGTACAATTTGTATAATAATTTTTGTGTTTCTCTTTGAATTATGGGCCTGATTCAGACCGGCTCGCAAGCGGGTCGATGTTGCCCAAGTGCGCATGCGCACGACGGAGGCGGCTCCGTCGTGCGCATGCGCGAGACCTGAATAACGGCGGCAAAGCCGTTGTTATGGGTCTCACACCAAAGGGTCTCTCAAGCCGTCGTTATGGGTCGCACACTAGTGATGTCAGTGGGAGTGCTTTTGGCTCTGATAGAGCCAAAAGCACTCCAGGGCTTGCGGCAGTGAGACCCTTCCACAAGGGTCTTGTCGCAAGCCCGATGGTCGTGATAGTCTTGACCATCGCGACCATCATTTTGGCCGCTCGCTATAGCTGGTCACCCACAGCTATGCGAGCAGCCAGGAGGCCGCTCCAAAAGGTAGGAGGGACGGCCCTGATTCAGTGCAAGCGCTCTGTCTTTAGAGCGTCCGGCTCTGAATCAGGGCCACCGTTCGGTGCAATTGCATATGGCAGACATAAATTGTGTTCCTATATTTATCTAAAACATACTTGCCTACCTGGGAGACGCTTGAATTTGGGAGAGTAGACCAACTCACGCATTTCGCCCACTCCAGTTAAGTGAATTTGGAAGGGGTGTGATGACGCAATGCAATTCGCACAGACCTAAAGCTACATTAGGATGTCGGCAGGAAAACCGGCTATGGAACGAGTAAGGCCATTACAAGAAATATATCAAGTAATAAAACAACAAAAATAAAACCCTGTGCCTCTAAAGAGAGAGGCTCCTGCACACCGGAGCACTGCGATGGCGGAACCTAATAACTTTACTACTCATGGAAATTACATTTTGTGCTTTTTGAGCACCCACGGCAACATTCATCTATGGAGGCTTTGTGATCAACATTTCATTGCCAGAGTGCTCTGGAACACATTATAAAGCTCTACAATGCCATGACGCTGGACAGCTTTAAAAGATTATTGTTTTAATATGATGGGATTTATATGTGTCTAAATACATGTTTTAAGAGAGATATTTGGAGTATATTAAATGAAAATAATTTTGTGAAACATTGACTATGGTATGTGGTTGTAAACCAGCCAGAAACTAACATCGGGAGACCATATTGTCTGGTTTAGGCTTTTCCTTGAGATACTTTGTGCAATTAGGAAATGGAGATAAATGAACTCTATTCATCAAAACTGAGTTTTCACAATTGATTTTCTGGCTGATTAATCCACAGAGCATTAATTAGGCCTCATGAGATCTGGCCTCTGTGTGACCACAGTCATACTGTAAATACAGACAATATGGTGCGAGGGAAACTGACCTCTTGTTTTGCAGTATAAAACTAGATCTCCCAAATGATTTACCATATAGGGTATATAATCTAAGCCAGTGGTCATCAACCTTAATTGAGGTGTGAGCTACTTTAGTAAAATGAAACCTCCTACAAAAGATGTAGAAAAAAAAACAAACCTGGCTAATAACGAACAATTGAAGGTCATTTCATCAAAATTTAAAAACAAATGTTTCATAGAAAATAACAATGCATTTAATTATTACAGTGATATTGTTGTAGTTTGTAAATAAAATGTAAGCACAGGCACATTTCACTATAATTACCGGCTCCAAAGAGGTATGTGCAGTAGAGAAGCAAAAGATACTGTGTAGGGAGGGCTGCTGTGTGACTTTTCGGCAGGGCTGGGCGGGAGTCACTTGCTTCGCAGTAGCATAGATGCCGTAAATGGAACCACGGTGAAGCAAGTCAAGTGGTTGCTGTAGAGGAAGCAGCAATCACCTGACATGCTCCCCTGTAGCTCCATCCATGGCATCTACACCAGGGGGGAGTACGCATCAGAGGTTACTTCCTCCTAGTTGACTCGGTAGTACTGCAGCTAGGTGAGCTACCAAAGTTACCACTGCGAGCTACGGGTTGGAGACCACTGATCTATGCCATGACTACTGGCACATGACACCATCATCTAATTTGTGCCCCAGATTGCTGCACGCTCAGAGCCCTGATGAAGCAGGAGTGGGTGTGGGGCTCTGTGCTCTATCAGTTTTCCTATGGAGCAGCGTGGGTGCGTGAGGCAGGTGTTGGTCAGATGGATGATATCATGAGGATTAGAAGAGTAAATGGAGACAGACAAAGAAGGAGTTGAAGAAGAAAAACATTATACCACTGAACGCAGCGTAACCCGTAAGCCCCTGCTTGTTTTATCTGGACAAATATAGCTTTTTATAAACACTAGTTTATCAGTTCAGAGATTTGTTTTAAGTTCCCATTTCCATTTTACCTATCTTTTTATTGACACAGATCTGGTTTTGTTGTGAGTTTCAAGCAACATTGAAATACTAGATTTACTGAATCAAAAAAACATAACATGCCCATAAGAGGGTCTATCTGTGCATCTGAATAGCCACCTTCCAGTCACTGCCCAGGAATGCTAGTTTCAGGTGTGCATAGGGAGAGGGTTCGTCTGTTTCTGAAAGATCTTTTGCACCCAGCATGGGGCTGGTGTAAGTGCAGATACTAATGACGCAGGCGTTGAAACAGTTGGCAGAGCAACCGTGAGCATGAAGCCACGTGGACACTAGCATTGGCATAGGGTAGTAAATGTGGCTGCTGCCGACGTCCTCACTTGTGGCGGCTTTGCATCCCATTCAGAACCAGGCACCGTAATGTTCTCCTTCCACTTGGGGTTACTGGTATTATTACTGCTGGTTAACGTTGAGCTCTCAATCTAAAGTTATATAAACTGTGACACCCTCCTGTATTCTATGTCCTCAGGGATGTGTAGCCATGATGTTTGGCATTTCCACGAACAGTTAACCAACGCCACCCATTTTCCAGCAGACCCCTATGGGGTTCTAAGTAGTAATGTTGGTGACTGTGAAGTGCCAGTTTTCCAACCATTTCTCTGTCACTTCGCGCCCAATGATTTGAATTGAATAATACACTATGACTGTGAAACGCGTTACCTTGAAGTCCAATAGACAATAAAGTGATTTTACTATTTGGTTTAGAATTGTGGTTTGCTTTAAATACGTTTAACTGCCGACAAAAGCGAAAATTATTTGGATAATCCACTATTCACTGTAAGCACTTCCAAGTCCTGTTACTTTGAGCACTTTTGTTATTCCTGTTACTAGAAAACAATACGTGCAAGGTGAGTAGCGGGCACAGAACATGATGTATTTATACTGCGCTCACTAGAACCCTTTGTGCGTCTTTCAGAATATCTCATTCAGTTCTTTAAAGTTTTTCTTTGATGATGTGGTAATCCCGAATGTTACCAGTTCTTGTCCCTTCTAGTTACTGTGGCTGTTGTCTGGGACAGGATGTTTTAAGAATCAATCTGTAACAGTTTTGCAGGACAAAGCTTAGCGGTGAAAAACTGGGCAAGCGATGATAGAACTGAAGACATAAGAATGTCAATACCAATTGTACACTTAAGAATTATCAGGTCTACAGTGAGAATGAAGTTTGCAGTGTTTGAAAAAGGTGTTTTTTCGTCATATGTGTTCATTTACATGGCTGGGCATGCAGGTCCAAAAGCCTGATAGAGCAGCCCAGATTACCAAGCAGTGGCATGTGTACCCTGAGGGGAACAGCATGTAGGTAGATGGGGTGTTTCAGTCTGTAAAACATAGTTGTAGAAAACATTACATTTAAAAAAAAAAAATAACGTAACCCACCACAATGAATCAGAGGTAATATTTTTAGTATATTTAAATGCATCAATTGCAGGATTGGCTTGATATATGTTTACTCAGATTAGGGAGTACATTTAATATATTAACATAAATTACATGAGTACAGACTATAAGTAAAAACACTTTAGAGGGCACTAAATGAACTTTTACCAGGACATATTAAAAAATTGTTAAGAAACCCTGGTCTAGCAAAACTGTCATCTAATTAGCAATTGCATGATTACATTTGGTATGCACTATAGTGAAAAGTGAGAGGTCAATAAAACTAAAAGGTGAACACACATGAAACCCACCAGCCACCAAAGCTGATCACCAGATGAAAATGCAGTTTTACTGTAGTAGCCAGAAAGCATTATCACTAGGGTAAAAGCACCACCATATTATTTTATGGTTAGATGAGGATCAAGGGGGTGGAACGCAGGTGCCAAGAAACTCCAGCCCCTTCTAGGCAACAAAGATTGTGTTTCAGTAGCACTTTTCACTAGAAGACCCTTCTATTTATAAATGTGGGTGTGTCAGTCTTTGCACATTTGACCCCTCGGTTGTACACAAGAGAAGGAATTTGTGGGGCATTGGCATAAACTCGCAGAAGGGTGACCACCAATAGACGATCCTGCATGCGCTTTTGCATGTGACTCTGTATCAGGCCCTATGTTTCTCCTGATATTTCATGTTTTTTATTATGACATATGAAATTGACAAAACTGACAGTATTTATCCTGATGAGATTTAGGCAGAGCTACAAATGAATAATTTTACATACATAATTTAAACTACATACCTGGCTACTTTCCCAGAAGGTGTGGGAGGCTCCCGATTATTTGGGCAGTCCCCCGCACCCCCAGAAAAGTGTACAGGTCTCCCGCATACCATCTACTTTCTAGTGGTGGGGAGATAATACCACTGGGAATCGTGGTCCGTAGGGAGGTGGGGTTAAATGATGCAATTGCATAATTATAGCTCCAATTCCTCCCTAACGACCTGCAATTAGCTGGATTTGCCCATGACAGGGGCAGGGCCTAATGCAGTGAAAGCCCCTCCCCAACCCCAAAGTAGCCAGCTGCAGCTCCTCTCTGGGCTTCTACCAGCGGTGAGATAAAAAAAAATGTGGGCAAGTATGCCAGACAGAGCAGCTTGGAGACGCATAAACAAGTGTCCGCAAATGTTTCTAACAGTCTGTTACGGTACAATGCATGTGCCGCCTGCATGTTATGTATTTCATGAGCGTCACAGACCTCGCTCTCCCGCCAGCAGCCACCTTCTTGAATCCAGCTCCCTCCGTCAAATCAGCAGACACAACACTCAGACTTTTGCTCGGTGCCAGAATCTACTGGGCATCCGCAGGTCTCCAGGAAAATGGCGCCACACGCCTTATTGCCGGGGACATCTCTACTTTGAGTATGGGCAAAGCAACGGCAAAGTGGCCAATACACCATTTTCCCTGTAAGTTCTGCTTCTCTGCGGCACCGAGCCGCCAGCAGATGCAGGACTCCAGAGACTGCGGAGAGGTAAACATACTTATATGGGTGCAGTGGGTGAGGTGTGGGCCCGTGTTCACCCCACACCATGCACCCATTATAGATACGCCATTGTAATTAATGCTGGATTGCCTTGGGGTTTTGTGGTTGAATCCTATCCGGAACTACCTGGGCTCATAGATAAAAAAATCATCAAACTGAACATTTTAATCTTATAAGACTATTTTAGAAGATATAGAGTTCCCTCTGATTCTCTGTAGGACAAGACATGCATGCATTCTGAGGGGTGAAATAAAAAGATTAAGGGGAAAATGTATTAAAACTTCTGGCTGGAGAAAGCGCTTACTGTTGTATGTGCATGCTTATGTTACCCTGCATCCTGTTATCTGTTGGCTAAGCAGCCAATAGGTTAAGTTATCTGTCTTGTGAACTGACCTCCATCGCATGCCGATCAACACCATAGGTTTCACAATAGGTTATGGGCCCAGGCACCAGCGTGTGAAGAATAATGACATCAGAAGAAAACTGTCAGGAGATATGTGAGACAGCTCCTCACTGAGTGACGTCTCTACATGAACACATCCGTGCTGTCTCCCAGACCTGCACTGCTGCATAGTTCTGCCTGTAACCTAACACTCTCTGTCACAGTGTGCCTGATTCTGAATTGGACGCATGTTGTAATGCAGATGGGTCTTGGGTATATCTGTGTACAGTGCATGCGCCATAAAAAGAAATTGGTGACTGAGCATGTACCAGAACAGCATACAGGCATACGTGCATGGATGGAGTTTGGTCCATCCATTGCCCAAGTCCCCTTTCAGTGAGTCCCACGATCCGCGCTTCTTTCCAGCAAAGGTAATTCAAGTGTTCTCTGACACTGTGCTCTCGATCAATGCGTTTCTCTGCCTCTATAGCACATCGGCGGCTTCTTCAGGAAATGAGTCTGGCAAGTATTCAAAGCAGAGACTACTCTAGTGATCTCTATACAATAAATTACAATTTAGCAACACCTATAAAATAAACAAAAAATCCTAGTGACCTCTAAACAGAAGATTCTAGTTACCTATAAATAATAGAGAAATCTATATAGCATACAGAGAGCATTCTAGTCACAGATATGCAATGCAGAGAACATTCAAATTACTGATGAACAATGTGGAGAACAGTCAAATCAGAGCTATACAATGAAGAAAGCATTCAAGTCACAAATACAATACAGAAGGCATTCTAGTCACAGATACAATACAGAGAGCCTTCTAGTCACATATATACAATACAGAGAGTTTTCTAGTCACAGATATACAATACAGAGGAAGTTGTAATGGATCAATCCTGCACCAGTGTCCAAAAGAACCTATAATACCAGTTACCAAATAACCATTGGTTCTATATCCAAATACTGTAATAGAAATCAATGTTATATCTTTCATATGGAAGATTTCAATAAGGTGCTACCCTAATGCTATCAGACAGACAATAATTCCAAAGAAGAAAACAAAGCATTTTAATAGGTGCACTCAGAACCAAATAGTACGTTAAAAAATTATACTTTATTGATATGTATTAAAAATAACGTTTAATATTAGAGAAATGGTGAAATATTAAAATGTCAGTTGTGCAAATAGAACAGTGTATTAAAATATATATCTTTAAATCTTCCACCCACTGTCTTTATATAAACCTATTCTGTCATATAGTTCAAAAGCTGTATTGCTTATAATTTCTGAGAGCAGTGCTAGAATTGTTACATATGTATCCTCAAACAGTGAAATTTAACTAATGATTATTTTGTTTACAGTTGAACATTACAATGTATCAGTGATGAATTGCTCATGCAGTTTCTTCTGATAGAAGGAAATAGCTCATATCACAATATGCTGGTGGATATAAAGGTGTGGAGGAAGTGGATTTAAATAAATCTAGACAAGTGGAGTATTCCTAATTTATATCAATTCAATTTAAAATTATGGTCTAATGACATGAGACGCATTCCAGAGAAGTTAGAATATTCAGTTATATTTAAACAGATATCCACAGGAAATGTATGAAATTTGCTTGGAATTCTACAGATAGGCTGAGAACTGATTGTACTCATTCATTCCTTGTGGATCAACACTATCCATAATGAGTTTCTTTTTTCAATAATTTCTTAGTTGAGTCTCCACTCCTAATTCCCAGCTGGACCTGTTCTAGATCAAAAGCTTTCAGATCTCTGGGACTCCCGTGGTGTATTCGTAAAAAGTGACGTGCCACTCCAGATATCTGTTAGAATTTTTGAAAATCGGTAGATGCGTTTTTTATGTTTTTAATGTCTTCCATAATTCATATTCCTAATTGCCTGCCAGTCATCCCTATGTATTTCTTTCAATATATCACTCCTATTGTTTTACAGTTTATATAGTAATATATTTTCCTATTTTGGCCATGACGATCTTTAAGTACTTTCATCTGCTCAATATATTGACATGTGTTACATGCTTCACATGGGTAGCATCCCATGATCTTTTTATTACATTTGTAACTTTTCCCAGCCAGTGGAAAGTGACTGTGTACCACTGTATCTCACTAGTGACTGTGAAAGTGACTGTGTACCACTATATTTGGGGATTTCCTCCAGTTGGTATAAACTTTCTCTCCCAGTGATTCCTTTAGATCCGTATCTGTTATGACATTCCAATGTTTATGAAGGATATCTTGTATTTGTTTGTATTCACTACAAAATGTTTCTATGAATCTGATCTTCTGGTCTTCCTTTTGATCTCTGTTTTTGGGGTAAATAAGGGAATTCCTCTCTATTTACAGCGGCTCTGTAGCCTTTTTTAATAATATTCTTACTGTACCCCCTTCTTTCCAGTCTATCCATAAATTATTTTGCTCTTTTTTTAAATATTTCATCGCTGGAGCAATTTTGGCATATCCTTAGGAACTCTCCCATTGGTACAGTTGCTGGAAGGTGTGCACTTTTATAGTGGAGAATGCTATTTGTTGCTGTGGTCTTTCTGTAGAGATCTGAGGAAATTCTATCATCCTTCTCAATCTCAATGGTCAAATCCAAGAATGTTATTGATATTTGACTCAGTTTTGGAAGTCAACTTGAGATTTTGAGAATTTTGATTCAGAACATTGATGAAATCTTCTAGGAGTTCTTTTTGTCCTTCCCAAATTATTAAAATGTCATTGATATAATGAAACTACCTGTCATCGTTATCTGAGAAAACATATTCTTTCTCCACCACCCGAGGTACATATTAGCATATATTGGAGCACAAGTGCTGCCCATTGCTGTACCTCGGGTTTGGAGATAGAATCTCTCGTTAAATACAAAATAGTTCTTCGTTAATACGAATTCCAATAAATTTACAATGAATTCATCAAATTATTTTTTTTCCCTCATACTTAGAAAGTAATCTACAGCTTTGAGTCCTTTGTCATGATCTATGCTAATATACAATGACTCCACATCGCAAGTGCAAAGCCATGTGTTGGGTGTTACATTTAAGTTCTCAATTTTACCCAGGATATCTAGTATGTCTCTAGTATAAGATGGTAACTCCATAACAAATCTTCATGTTGTTTATCAATGAAGGTACTAGCCCTTTCTGTCAGGCCCCCAATACCTGACACCATAGGTCATCCAGGTGGTTTATTGGGGTTCTTGTGTATTTTAGTTGGGTATAAAAGGTGGGTATCTTTGTATTCTCCAACCATAAATCTTTTTCTCTTTTTGTGATAGTTCCTTCACAAAGACTTTTCTCAATTAGTTGTTGGTAGATCTTCAAAAACTTGACTGTAGCATTAAATATCATTCTCCGATAACATGACGTGTCATTCAACTGTTTCATGACTTCTTCCAAATAGAGCTATTTCTTCTAGATTACAACACTCCCACCTTTATCAGATGGCTTTATTTCAACATCATTCCAATTCTCTATTTCTTGGAGCACTCTTTATTCATCTTTGGTTAGATTTTGATAACGGGTCTCTTTTGTTCACACAAAGTTTATCTATATCTTTGGATTCAAGATTCAGATATATTTTTGCTTGTGGACAAATTTGGTAACTAGGAAAGAACATAGATTTTTTTTCTTTAACTTGGTATCTCAATAATTCTTGGTTTCTGTTGTCTGTGTATTTTGATTTCTTGCAATAGCTCAAAAGTATTGATGGCCTCAGTCTCCTGTTCATCAATGTCTGCTGTTATGTTGGTAATTTGATTATATTTGTTACTGTAAAATTTCTATAAGAGTATCTTCCTTATAAATAAATTGAAATGTTTCTCTACTGTTTTTTATCAGAGAGGACAGTCCATTTGCTAAAACACTATAGTGATGTTCATTAAGTGTTCTCTCACTCAGATTTATTTATTTTCATGGTGTCCCCTGGGGTTACCTGCTGAAGGAGTTGGATTTTCTCTGAGTATTTGTCCCCCAATCCCCTCTTTCTTCAGTTTTTTTACTGTTTTGTCCCTCCTAGTTCTGTTGGGGATCCTGGTCCCGAGGGTATATTGGGTCCTGCCCCTAAAAAAATGTTGCCTCCTTTGAGTATTTTCTGAGGAATAATCAGATATCTCACTCTCTGATGTTTCAACTTCTGATATAGAGTATTTTTTATCTCTCCCTATATTTCTATTTCGTGTTCTTTTTATGTTCTACCTGAAGATTGTACCATTTATATAGATATCTATTAATAAAGGTTATTACTATATTAATCTAACAAGCCAGGGATTATTTCATTTTTTTGTAATGACAGACATTTAATCTATACCACAATGTATGTACCATACTACACATGCTCATCATTACTATTATGCTACATACCACCATTGAGAATGAAGATGGAATTCCTAACCGCAAAAAAGATCAGAACCACGACCCGGATTTACCCTGATCTCGGATTTACCTGGATTCATGAAATTCGGGTGGATTCCGATTTCTGGAGAACCGAACCGCACATCTCTAATTTTTAAATACTTTTTGCTAATTTTAAAATAATAATAAACATCCAATGTGGATTAATCTCTTTCACAATATATGTCTACAATGGTTATAAATAATAATTTAGGATGAACGATGATTAAATGAAAAATCTCATTAGACGTTAAATAAATTCTCTAAACAATTTTAAAGAATAACTACTGTGTAGCATATTTGATTGACAGGATATGCTAACCAATGGGAGAGAGACAGGGGATAAAAGACAGCGGAGATTATGGCTAGGGTTAGAGCCTTAGGTGAAACGGCCATCGGCTTCCATACAGCAACTGTCTATACTATGAATCGAACTAGTGCTCAATAACTTTGTCCTATTGTGTCCAATATGTCCCACATTATTATGATATAAGTGTACACTGACCACAATATGAGCTGCTGTTACAATACTGACCTACACGTGTCAGTATAGAGAGCGATCACATAGCAGGGTGAGAGCAGTTGTCTCCTGGTTACCGGGAGTGCTAACAGGTGCGGCCACAGCCCGGAGAGACTGTCCTGTGTGCTTTTTGCACTAAGAGATATTGAAACTGTTATGCCTTTCAAGGCAAAGTATATTGGCAATATATGATCTAAGTAAATTGTGTTTATAACAACACGGAATGCAGCATGAAAGACAGATAGCGGCTTATGATAACATATTGGAATAAGAACATATAACATACTGTAATACCTGATATAGATTTGTTATATTGGATATAGCAGGTTACTACTTTTAATAAAGGAGTTAATATTAGACACACAATGATATACTCCAAGTACCATTATAATTGTCCTTGTAAACAATGTGAATACTGTGGAAAAGGAATTGATTTTCACAATATGTATGGATATTACATTAAAATAAGAGGTATGGAATAATTTGGACGCACCATAATGATGATGTCTGGCGAATAAAGACATTTAATTAAAATTTAAATGAAAGGAGCAGGATAATCCTTCTACCAAACGAAACTACATCAGTAATTCATCACTGATACAATGTAATGTTGGACTGTAAACAAAATAACCATCTGGTTAAATGTCACTGTTTGAGGATACATATGTAACAAATCTAGCACTGCTCTCATAAATTATAAACAATACAGCTTTTGAAGTATATGACAGAATGGGTTTATATAAAGACAGTAGCCGGAAGAGTTAAAAGATATATATTTGAATACACTGTTATTTCTTTTGCACAATTGACATTTTAATATTTCACCATTTCTCTAATATTAAACATTATTTTTAATACATATCAATAGAGTATATAATTATTTAACAAACTATTTGTTTCTAAGTGCACCCATTAAAATGCTTTTTTTCTTTGGAATACAATACAGAGAGACTTCTATTCCTAGATATACAATATAAAGAGCATTTATTTTTATTTATTTTCCTAACCCTCCCTCCCCAGTGCCTAACCATAACCTCCCCCCTAGTGCCTAAGCCTAACTTCCCGGCACCCTAAACCTAACACCCCCTGCCCGATGGCTAAACCTAACCTCCCCACCTAGTGCCAAACCCTAACATCCCCTGCCCCGCACCTTAACCCTCCCTCCCCAGTGCCTAACCCTAAGCTCCCCCCCTAGTGCCTAACCCAGCACCCTAACTTCCCCCTAACACCCCGATACCTTCTGGATGCCGGCGGTCGGGATACTGGTGCCGGCATCCCGACCTGTTGGAATGCCCCGTTCGGCATCCCGCACGCCGGGATGCAGACTACATCCCCATTTACAATCCCAATTAAATTCAGATGAAGTAGAGCATTGCTTTGAGCATCCAGCTCCACTGACTGCAGGGTACCTGCCCGGATTGCTACAAGCAGGTGCCACGGTGCAAATACAGTGCTACCCTCAGGGCCCTGCTCTCTGTGTGATGGTACTGCTCGCACACAATTAGTTATGGCCCTGACCTCACCTATAGCTGTCACTTCATAAAACAAAATTCGCTTACTGGTACTCACGTACTCTCAGGACTTCAGCAAGGGAAATGAAAGCTTATCATGACAGATGTACTGTAAGTAATAACAGGACACCTAATTAGATAAGGTATAGCAAAATCCAACAAATGCTTATTATATACACAGCAGCAGATATCCACCTGGAAATCAACGCCAGATACAATAAGGTGGTAAAACATGTTAAATAATAAACAGTAAACATATAAGGGCTAAGGTGTTGTCAGTGACAATAGCAAAAGGTCAGGGCAGCAAGTAAACAAGTAGAATACAAAAACAAACAGTTGAAAATACGATAGGGCAAACAGACTTATCTAAGAGCCCGATTTGAAGTTTCTGGGCAAATCGGCACAACAAATCGGGCATATCATTAAGTGTGTATGCCCAATATTTGCGTTCCTGCAGTCCTATGCAATATCTTCTGTTTGGCCATGCTGCCGAATGCAACATGGCGTCCTCGCACTGTCGCCCCCTGCATTGTTTAAGTGTGTATGCACTTGCTGATACAGGGTTCCTTCCCCTGTCGGATCGGCCGGTTACACATCGCTCTAATGTGTAGCCGGCATTAGGAACTTCCTCCTTTTTAATTTGAAAGTACCCAACAAAAACCACTTCTGCACTAATCCTGGTAAACAGGCAACAGACAGTCTAGTTCTAACAAGTAGTGAATGCAGATTTACAGATTTAGGGGTAAATTTACTAAGATGGGAGTTCTATTAAGAAGTGATTTTTGCCCATAGCAACCAATCAGATTCCAGATATTATCTTCTAGAAGGTGCTAGATAAATGAGAAGTAGAATTGGTTGCTATGGGCAACATCACTTCTTAAATAGAACTCCCATCTTAGTAAATTTACCCCTTAAAACCTAAGTAGAAGTCCATTAGATATGAGTCTACATTGATGCTCTACTTGCTAGCTGCAATTAAGCAGCCCACTTTCAATGCCATTTCAGCAGGATAGTCCCACCAGCAGGCTGCATTGAGGGGAAGTTCGGGGGGGAGCACTCACAGGCTAATCGCTGCGCTGCTTAGGTAAATAGATACGAACGGTATCTGTTCATCGTACAGCGAGAAGAGTGCTGGGCACACACCCCCAGTGAAGAAAACGGGTGTACCAGAAGGCCACACCCCTTCCAGTGAGGCCACGCCTCTATGGTGTGCGCAGGATCCCGACTCCAATGCAAAGAATGTTGGTATGTATGCCATGGCTGCCAGAGCATGCTGGGACCTGTAGTGTGTCAGTGAGAAATAATGTAGAACAAACCCAAAGATTTTGGACCCATCACCCCTGTGGTAGAGTTTAAACTCTATATAGTGGGATTAATATTTTGTAATTGTAGCAATGGGGAGAATCATTATACAGTGTATTTGCACATAGAATAAAAACATATTTATTCTGATGAAAGTTCTTGCCAATGAAACTGGAACATCGCCATCGCGATAACAATGATAACATACAGTATACATGAGTGGGAAGAGGACATTGATGACAACAGTTAGGAACAGTTAAATACTTTTTCCAGATGCAGTTGGAGGAATGTCAGGCAATAATGTACGTTTAACTGACTCCCAAATACAACTTCAAACCCAGCTCCAAAACTATCCAAAAACAAATGGCCTGATAGTGATATCAGTGAGCGTTGAAGGATGTCTGATTTCAGGCCTGGCCAAAATATTTGATTTCAATCTTGGCCTGGGTGTTTGTAGAGAGAGGCAGATAAGGGCCCGTCTCTGTTACCTGGGAATTGGCTTATTAATGTTAATGGCTGTTCTGCTGATGACAATTTGTAGCTCCAGCACCAGGATTTAGTTCACTCTTAAGTAACTGTGATGAGAGCTACAGTACGATCGCCCCGATAAGAGGTCTCCTCCTCATAGACAGCATTACAGGGAAAATAAATAAAGGGAGGAGATGAATGGGAGTAAAAGGGCAGCTCGTCCAGAAAGAGAACACAGAAAGGATTTATACTGGACCTGCATTAACGGCCATCAGACTTATAAAGCTTACACAGTGTCTTTGACACATTTATCTTTTTATCTGTAGATTGATTTTTGCATCAGAGATTCAAGTATAAAGTAAAGATAAAAAATACATGCGTGTGAAATACTGGAAGCTTCCTGGGACAATACGCCTGGTCAGTGCTGACAAATCTGGAAAATTAAGAGACAAGAAAGGGCCACACATAGGACCCCATTTATCAACTAGTGATAATCACCTTTCTGGTATCTATAAAGCCATATATCACAGTTTGCTATTGGAGTGAGTAGCGCTCAGCTGCTTTCTCCCGCCCACAGTATCTAACAACAAGCGGTGCCTGTGACTTACCGCTCGTTGTACCCACAATGCAGTGCAGCAAGCCCAGTCTCCTGACATGGCCCTTCACCCCCTCCCTCCTGCTCTCCACAGTCGGCAGCTGAGATCTATCTAGGGATACCCATCGGTGTGGTTACCATCGATGGTGATATAGCAAGTGGCCATCGATGGTTACCAACTATGCAGTGGATAACCATCGATAATTTCACCTTCTGATGATCATCCCTGTTCTGTGACTGACTGGCCCCGGGTCAATCAGAACCTAAGGGTGGGGCTTCATGGGTGTTGGGGGCGGAGCTATGCTCCGTGTCCCGGCACCTTGTAAAAAAAAAACAACATTTGGTTATGCTGTGTCATCGATGGAAGGAAAACATCTGGTTCTCCCCCATCAATGGTAAAAGCATTCAACATCGGCCATAAACCATCGATGATTATGAATGGTCGATGGCCATCCCTAGGTGCGGAATCAGTATGTATGCGGCCGGCAGTTCAAATTCCGATGCCGGAAGAGCTGCAGCAGTGAGGATCCCGACAGGGGATTTAGGTAAGTAAAACTAACCCTTCCTTAGGGGTGTAACCCTTCCTTAGGGGTGCCTAACCCTAACCTACCCCCCTAATGCCTAACCTTAACCACCCCAAGTGCCTAAACCTAGCCCCTCTGTCCCTGCAGCCTAAACTTAAGTCACCCGGGGGTGTGCCTAACCCCCCCTTCCCCTAGCCTAACCCTCCTGGGGGGGTGCCTAATCCTAAATCCCCCCCAGGAGCCCCCAACCTAACCCTCCCACCCCCATGGCTGTCTGTGCCCGCCGCCTGGCTTACCTTCATTTGGTATGCCGGACGTCAGGCTCCCGGTGTAGGGATAATGATAGGCGTCGGGATTTTGATGCCTATCATTAGACCCCCCCCTGGGATTAAACAGTCGGGAAGCCGGCGGTCGGCATTTCGACCATCAGCTTCCTGACTGCATCCCCTAGGTCCATCTCTGGACTGGCTGCAGTGACACCCCCATCAGATTGGCGTTGAGCACTTCCAAGGAAATAAGCAAATAAATAAACAATAGTGCAGTATGGGCCTGATTCAGACCCACTCGCGAGCGGCTGTCCGCTCGCAAGTGGGTCGATGTTCTGGACTGAGCATGCGCATGACGGAGGGAGCTCCGTCGTGCGCATGCGCCAGACGCGACGAGCGAAGGAAAGTCCTTCGCTCGTTGTGTCCGATCAAAGGGGGCGTGCTGTCAATGTTGATTGACAGCACGCCCCCTTTGGTAGGTGTACCGGGGGCGTGCCTCCCTGACGGGGGCGTTCCCACGGGAACGCCTCCCGTCAAAAGCCGGCCCGCTGACATCACTAGTGATGTCAGTGGGAGTGATTTTGGCTCTGATAGAGCCAAAATCACTCCGGAGCTTGCGGTTGAAAACCTCAACCGCAGGCTCCGGCTCGCAATTTCGATGGCCGCGATGGTCTCGACCATCGCGGCCATCAAAATGCACGCTCGTATAGCCTGTGGGTGGTGACCCACAGCTATACGAGCGTCCAGAAGGACGCTCCATTTTCATGGAGCCCGGCCCTCATTCAGAGCGTGCGATCTGCTCAGAGCGTACGGCTCTGAATGAGGGCCTATGTCCATTCAAGCACTTAGAATGTAAGCTCCTATGAGCAGGGCCCTCTACCCTCTTGTGCTTCTCCTTACTCTACCTTCATCTACTTCTTACTCTCTACCATGGCACCTAACACTTGGGTGCTTTGCATTGTTGCTTATCTGGGTGTTATGGTCGTGAATGTAGCAATGTATATTATCCATGTCCTGTAATGTATTGTACTGTACTGTAAGTCACTGTAAATCAATTTATTTGTTTATGTACTTTGTAAGGCGCTGCGGAACACTTGTGGCACCATATAAATAAACGATAATAATAATAATACAAGCGGGAATGCAGGTTGAGAAATATTAGCTGAACACCTCCCGTCAAAAGCCGGCCCGCTGACATCACTAGTGATGTCAGTGGGAGTGATTTTGGCTCTGATAGAGCCAAAATCACTCCGGAGCTTGCGGTTGAAAACCTCAACCGCAGGCTCCGGCTCGCAATTTCGATGGCCGCGATGGTCTCGACCATCGCGGCCATCAAAATGCACGCTCGTATAGCCTGTGGGTGGTGACCCACAGCTATACGAGCGTCCAGAAGGACGCTCCATTTTCATGGAGCCCGGCCCTCATTCAGAGCGTGCGATCTGCTCAGAGCGTACGGCTCTGAATGAGGGCCTATGTCCATTCAAGCACTTAGAATGTAAGCTCCTATGAGCAGGGCCCTCTACCCTCTTGTGCTTCTCCTTACTCTACCTTCATCTACTTCTTACTCTCTACCATGGCACCTAACACTTGGGTGCTTTGCATTGTTGCTTATCTGGGTGTTATGGTCGTGAATGTAGCAATGTATATTATCCATGTCCTGTAATGTATTGTACTGTACTGTAAGTCACTGTAAATCAATTTATTTGTTTATGTACTTTGTAAGGCGCTGCGGAACACTTGTGGCACCATATAAATAAACGATAATAATAATAATACAAGCGGGAATGCAGGTTGAGAAATATTAGCTGAACACCTCCCGTCAAAAGCCGGCCCGCTGACATCACTAGTGATGTCAGTGGGAGTGATTTTGGCTCTGATAGAGCCAAAATCACTCCGGAGCTTGCGGTTGAAAACCTCAACCGCAGGCTCCGGCTCGCAATTTCGATGGCCGCGATGGTCTCGACCATCGCGGCCATCAAAATGCACGCTCGTATAGCCTGTGGGTGGTGACCCACAGCTATACGAGCGTCCAGAAGGACGCTCCATTTTCATGGAGCCCGGCCCTCATTCAGAGCGTGCGATCTGCTCAGAGCGTACGGCTCTGAATGAGGGCCTATGTCCATTCAAGCACTTAGAATGTAAGCTCCTATGAGCAGGGCCCTCTACCCTCTTGTGCTTCTCCTTACTCTACCTTCATCTACTTCTTACTCTCTACCATGGCACCTAACACTTGGGTGCTTTGCATTGTTGCTTATCTGGGTGTTATGGTCGTGAATGTAGCAATGTATATTATCCATGTCCTGTAATGTATTGTACTGTACTGTAAGTCACTGTAAATCAATTTATTTGTTTATGTACTTTGTAAGGCGCTGCGGAACACTTGTGGCACCATATAAATAAACGATAATAATAATAATACAAGCGGGAATGCAGGTTGAGAAATATTAGCTGAACACCTCAAATTAGTACAAGTAGAGCATATATAGGAAGTGGGCCTCAGACTGCACACCTTGAACATATATATATATATATATACACACACACACACACACACAATTGGAGGTTCTACCTGTGGAGACAATTGATATATGCACAAAAAAGAAGTACAGGTGCTCAACTCCATATTAACTGATTGTATATAAATAAATACATTTTTGCAATGAATAGAGGTTTTTGGCATAATCTTGGCCAAGGTTATGGGCCTACCCACCGCCTCCGGGTAACCTCTTCTGGTAGGCCCCTAATATACTAGGATTCAAATCCAGAGCGCAGGACACCCCCAAACTGGCCCAGCTCAGCTGCCCCAGGGCACCGCCATAGTAAGAAAAGTGCAGTGTAAAAGAGCAGCCAGGCTGCTTATAAGGAATGAAAATAAAAAGTGAAGTACATATATAATAAACAAACAGTGAAGGGTTAAAATGTGTTATAAAGGAAAAATGTGTTATAATGCGGCGCCCTGAAACAGATCAACCAAAGCAATCCAGGGGGACCCACGCCCCAAAAATGAACCAAAGCTGCACTACACAGTCTAAATATTTACAGGACTTACCTACCGTATATTGGCCCTGATTCAGACCCGGACACAAGTGGCCGTTCGCACGTTCGGCGTACGTGCCGAAAAATGTAAATTCAAGCGCTCGCTCGTAATTTCGTACGCAGCTAATCTTCCGCCCCATAGTCTCCCAACCCCTCCTCTAGCTAATGAGCGAGCCAAATTGCGACCGTACATCTCCAATTTTGCTTGCAGGGAACGCTCGCACAAGTACAAACCGGAAGTGGGCCTGTCAGATTTCGATTACCTGCTCGTTCATTCTGCATACCTACTTCAATCGTATCATGCCAATCAATATATCAATTAGCTTAATTGCTCTTCACATGTTTGCAAATCGTTTTTTTTTCATTTTCAATAAACTTTACTCTTGTCCGTGTTTTTTTTTCCCGCAGAATACGTACTGTTTAAACAATGGTTTACTTTATCCAAAATACATGTTTTATCCAATTATCCTATTGTTTTCCGTGTTTTGTCTTACGCATATTTTACTTGTTTAATTTCTTTATTTAAATTAGCTAACGCATGTCACTGCATTAAGCCTATCATAACTCACATTAGATTTTTTAGCCTGTAGAACACATGACTCCTACACTAACCAATAGAATGGTTCCTGTTAATTTTCCAACTACATTAGCCAATCAAAATTATTATCTGGTCTTTATTAAAACTGTTTTTTTAAAAATACACCATTGCCATCATGAGAGCCTCTGCGTTCACCAGGCGGGAGCTTCTGGTACTTACGGAGGTTATGGACCGGCGGATAACCAGCCAGCCTCCCCCCATCAGAAATAGAGAGAAGCGTTCCGCCTATGCAGAGGTTCGCCGCTGCCTGCGCTCCTTCGGCTCACACCGACAGATCGGCCAGCTCGAGCGCAGGTGGTCCGATCTGCATCATCGCACGCCACGCTTGCTGGTATGTTTTAGACAGCGTATAGCTGAAAGTAAGTCTATTTTTTGGGGATTTCATGTTTTTTTTGGCGGCCCTATCTGCGTGTGCATGTTTTCATTCTTGCCCTGTTTCTTTATTTAGTACATATCTGCGAGTGCATGTTTTCATTCTTGCCCTGTTTCTTTATTTAGTACATATCTGCGTGTGCATGTTTTCATTCTTGCCCTGTTTCTTTATTTAGTACATATCTGCGTGTGCATGTTTTCATTCTTGCCCTGTTTCTTTATTTAGTACATATCTGCGTGTGCATGTTTTCTGGTTTGCGTTTTTTTATTTTTATATTTTAGGATTTTTTAAAGGAAAAAAATTAAACAAAACTTAAATTGTTATCCAACATTTAGGGGCAGAGCGCAGACTATGCCGTCATTGCCAGCGACGACGTCGGCCTCGTCCCCTATCCCCAACTCCCAGCCAATCCTCCTCTCCCCAACCTTCCCCTAATTCACCCTCCAACCCAGCCTGGCCAGACCCGGACGCCCCTCCCTCTCGGATAATTCCCATCCCTCAAAATTCCCCCTACCCTCAACCCCCCTCTCTCTTTTCATCACCCTCCCCTCCAACCACCCCTCTCTTTTACACCCCCTCACCACCTTCCGAAATAACCCCTCCTACATCAGACCTGCATTGGCCTACCTCCGAGGACGATGGTGGGGCTACAGGTCCAGGCGTCATTGTGAACGGTATGTTTCCCTTTTAAACTATGTTTTTTTTTATTTTGGTTTTTGGTGGATGTTATCCTTTGCCTGTGCATTTTTCAATTTTTAGTTATTTCTAATGTTTGTTATATATATCTTTGTTTAAAAATGTCTATGATGTTTTCCCCTTACACATATCACATATATCCAAACACTCATACTTGTATCTCTTGTTTACGGTACCAACAAATGTAGTTTTTGGGCGTACTTCTCCATTTTTTTAATTTTTATTTTTATGAGTCATTTTTTTAAATTTACTTTGGCAAAGAATTTTGGTTTTGAATTGTAATGTTTTTAAAAATTGGCACTTTTTGTAAAGTCGAATTTGCTTCTGAAGTTGTTTGGAAACAAAAATTAAGGTTTCATTTTATTAAGCACCTCAATTTTTTAACCCACAGAGGACCAGAGGCGGCTGACCGAGGTAGCAGCTTGTGTGCAGAGGCTGAGGGGCCATGTTATAGGCCTGCTGGTGGTCCTCAGATGTCGGGTATCCTGCGCCACTAATTTTTGTCTTTGCCAAAAAATTTTACATGTTTTAAAAAAAAAAATTATAATTTTGGTTTAAAGTCTCATTCCTTCTCTGTAAATATTAGATTGTTTAACCTTACATAAGTCGACTATTGCAGCAAGTTTTTTAAAGTAATGTAACTTAGATTGTAGAAAACTGAATTATGTAAGCTGGCACATTAAACACCTAACAATACCAATAGGTTTGTAGAATTACCAGCATTTGTTGTTTACATTTTTGGGGGGGTAAGGTAAATATTAAATGAAACCTGCTTAGGCCGAGATTAGAAAACATACTGATTCACCATAATACCTTTTGGTGTTTGTTTTTAGCCACAAAGCATGGTAAAATACTGAACATTTTTATTCATTACAGGATTAGCCATTAAGCAAGTTTTCCTTTTTTGAACCAGGTTACACTTGCATGTAATTTAGAAATGAAATGTTTGTTTAAACGTAACAAAAAATTTTTTAATCACAAATAAGAAACACAAAGTGATTTTTCACAATCAGTACACACAGTGAAAACACTCTCAAAAATACAGCCTACACCCAAAAAAAAGAAAAAAACAACAATCAAGAACTGTTCTACGAAGTAGCATGCCAACATGATTCCACAAATGAGGCGACGACAAATTTGTTCCAGAAGTTATATCCAATGTGTCCACATGAAGTCAATTGTTAGGATCAGGTAGTAGTCATCGTATTTCCGAAAAATATTATGGAATAAAACACAAAAAGATAAAAAAAAAGTTAACATTTTTAAATTAATTATTACATGTCTACATTGTGTCATATAACTTCATTTGGGACAATAATTACCTAAAAAATCTGGCCACCACATCATCGCGTATGGCCCCCCCACATACTGACCTCCGACCAACCTTGGGGGGGCCATCTTCAGGCAAGGCATCCTCTGGCTGCATTGGGACACCACTCCTTATTGCGATGTTGTGAAATATCCCACGCAGGACCACAATTTTCAAAACCATATCCGGCAAATACATGAGCTCGCCACCAGAGCGGTGGAGGCATCTTTTAAAAGGCCGATACAGTGCTCCACCACTTGCCTGGTGGCTGTAAGTGCGGAATTATACTCACTTTGTGGGCCTGATGTGGGAGCCAAATAAGGAGTGAGCAGCCAGGGCGCGCAAGGGTAGCCACTGTCTACTGTGAAAAAACAAACAGTCAGGATCACTGTGTATCAAGCTTGTCAATGGTTACAACTAAAGGTCTCCACTTACCCAGAAGCCACGCATCACCAGCTTGTAGGTTGTTTAATTTATGCCAAATCCCTGATTGCCGGATGACGAAAGAGTCATGTGCACTCCCGGGTAATTTTGCATTCAGGGACAGGATCTGGAGGGAGGCATCACATACCACCATTACATTAAGGGAGTGATAGTGCTTTCTGTTCTGAAAAATGGCCTCCAGCCGTGCTGGAGGCTGCAGTGGTATGTGAGTACCATCCACAACCCCTATGATGTGTGGGAAGCCAGCTATTTGGTAAAAATTGGCCTTCGCCACACTAAGGGAACCCATATCCAAAGGCATTTTAATAAAATGATGGAGGTGCTTGAAAAGGGCCTCCATCACTGCCCTCAGGATCCTTGAAAAGGAGGATTGGGAGATTCCCGCAACTATTCCCACCGTGGTTTGAAAGGATCCTGAGGCACTAAAATGTAACACAGACATTAATTGCGTAAGTGGTGGTATTGCTGTAGGACTATCAATTTGCCGCTCAAGATCACTCTCTATTAATGAGAGAGTGTCTATGATGATTTTTGGCGGAAGACGGTAGCGCCTTAACACCTCATCATCTGGCATTCCAAAAAGGGTGACACGTGTTCTATATATCTGGGGCCTTGCACGCCTACGATGCCTATGCCTGGGACGAGATTGAGGTTTGTCGGCTTCCGGCAGCATGGCCAAAATAATACGACCAACATCAACCTGAAATGGTAAGTAATGTAGTTAATGTATGTTGAAATTAAAAGTAAAAAAAAATACTTATCTTTCCCTTAAAATCCAAAGATGCTTACATGCCGGGGCATTGTCATGATTGCAACAACCTACATTTCAACATAAAAAAATTAGTTTAGAAATTTGGGTGGTCATTTTGTATTCTTCAGAATTTAGAAAATGGGCAAAAATATAGGGGGAGAGCACACATTTCGAAAATTTGAAAACCTACATTGAGAGGACTTCAAAAATTTGCTAATAAAAATACCCCCCAAAATTTGGACCGCAAAATAGTTCGCATTTTTATAAGGGGGAAGAAGCAAACAAAAGTGCGCAAAATAGTTCGCATTTTTACAAGGGGGTAGAAGCAAACAAAAGTGCGCTAAATAGTTCGCATTTTTAACATCACAAAAAAAACAAAAAAAAATTACTGAGTCCAAAATATGCGAAGAACAATACATGAACATTTTAAAATCCAGTTATAATCAAAACTTACCAATACACGATAAATAAGTCACAGTCCAAAAACTTCGTTGGGGCACAGCCAAAAAAAACCTAAAAAAAAACATACATAATATTTTAAGAAAAAAAAACTATTTTGTAGATCCATAATTTAAACAAGGATGATGGGAAAAAACTTACTCCAAAAATACACCACCAATAAAATAACCACACCAAAATATGCGAACGGAAAATTAGAAAAAAAAAACGCCTCGAACCAACTCCAAAAAGCCGCCTCCAAACACTACTCCCTCCAACAATACACTCCTAACCACGCAACCTCCAACAAACAACACCCGCCACCTCAACTCGAGTCGCAAAAAGCCATAAATAGTGTTTAGCTTTCCGCTCAAATTAAGGACGGATCAATGATGCGGTCGAATAATAAGGACGCATGTATAAATACGTCACGGAAAAACACAACGGTCTGGTGTAGTTCAAGTTTTGACAAGCAAAATGGCTACAGACCAGCCAAACAATGGCCAAGAGGCGGCCGGTAAGTATTTCTCTCTTTTCTATTCAAGGATTATTTAGAACCAGAATATAGTGAAAGATTGACATCTAAATTTTAAATAATTTAATGTAAATAGGTGTTGAGGATGACATGGAAGAGGCTGCTGGGCCCAGTATTCCGGCCAAAGCTGGCAAAAAGAAAAGGCAGCCACAATTCACAAGAAAGGAGATGGAGGTTTTGATTCAGAAGTGTGTGGACATTCTGCCACAGGCAGACAGGAATATGGGCGTAAGCCAGAAGTGGAGAATGTGGGAGGAGATAGCCAGTGCTGTCAATAGGGTGGGTGAGGTGGTCCGTCTAGCCCGGGATGTCAAACGCCGGTAAGTAAAAAAAAAAATTAAAGGAAAAGTGGATACAGGGCCAAATAATGCAGGAATAATGCCAACTTTTTCACCCACAGATGGCAAGACTTCAAATATCGGCTGAAGCAAAAACTGGCTGACAGGGCTAGGCATGCAAGGGGGACAGGTGGGGGTGCCACCCCTGTGTCACTGGAGCTGACTGATTTGGAAGAGCTGGCACAGGGGTGTGTGCAGGATGTGGAGGTGTTTGGTGTGTCCAACATGGATACGGACATGCCAGACTTTGCGGCTCCTCATGTTGTCCCAGGTAAATGTTGTGATGTAACCAACTCTGAAATGTTTTTGTGACAATATGTAGATTCTAATGTTCCTCTTTTTTCTCACAGAGACACAGGCGTTTGAGTCTGCTCCAGAGGGGAGCCTTGGCCGCAGAATTTCTGCTGGCTCTGCAGGGGAGGAACCAGTACATCCGGCTGAGGACCCTGCAGAAGCCAGTCCAGGGCAATCCCCCTCGCAGGCAGTGGCACTCCTCACAGACCTCAATTTTAAATTGGATTACCATACGGAGATTCTGCAGAGGATGGACGCCAGTCTGCTACGGGTGGCTGAGGCCCTGGAGCAAAATGCTGCAGCCAACGTGACCATTGGTCAGGCCCTGGCTGAAAATACCAGGGCCAACATCAGAATAGCCAATGCCCTGGAGCAGCTCGTTCGCCAGCACATGGTGGAGCCGACCTCCCTTCCTGCCGGAACATCAGGATCCTCCACCTCTGGCACAACAACAGCCATTCCTCCAAATGTGCCTAGCCCTGTGCCTAGTCCAGAGGCCACAACATCTGCCTCTGGACAGGCCAGCCAGAGGACATCCCGGACCCAGTCTGGTGCCCACCCTAACCCAGCCAAACGGGGAAAAAAACGATGACAGCACTGGCTACTTTTCCCACACTCCTTCTGTGCTAGCCCCATATTCCTTTAGGGCCAAAACTTCCCTCTCCTTTCTTGTGAATTGTTTTTAATGGGTTTTTTTAAATTTGCCAAAACTGGCAATATTTTTGGGATAATTGTTTCATTTTTTATTGGCTAACAATGACCAAAAACTTTAATTGCCAAATGCACATGAAATATTAAAAAATGTGTTGATGAAATAAAAAAAAATTACAAATGTTCTCAATTGTATTGTGACATTATTTGAAAAATGGTTTAGAGTTAATCCTGGCCCACAAGCCAAAAACGAAATCCAAAAAAAAACAAAGGGTTAAAAAAAAAATTGTTTCTTTAAGGAACACTTTGAAATTAAAAAAAGGATGCAAATTCGCCAGGCCAAAGGAAAATGATAAAATACTCACAAACATGATGACAATATTGTTACAATATCACAAATAAAATAAAAAATTGTAAAGAACATTCCTAAAAATGTACGCTAATTGATTGTGTAATCCTGAAATTAGCTGCTGAGATTTTCACCTTTCACATTACAAGCTGGTTTTCAATTCAAAGTTGATTGTTTTTCTGATAAGCCGTGATAAATCGAGGAAACATCGAGGAGGCCCGGACCGGAGGAGAAGACCATCGCCATTGTGGTCGAGTAATCCACACCCCTAGCTGTGCGAGCAGTTTGAACGGAAAGAGGATCAGCCAGTGACGTATGAATTGGTACGAACACATTTGACGTTCGCATGAGCTAATTTATGTATGCCCCAAAAATGCCTCGCCACGCCTGCGTTTTCCCATCTCCACCCCCGTCAACGCCCAAAAACGGCCTGTTCTGTCAATCACATTTCACATGTCACTTCCTGTTCGCAATTTGACGAACGAGTCAAAAAATGCTCACAATCTGCCGTACGCACATGCGCCGCGTTACACGGCGCATGCGCGGTTTCACAACATCGGAACGCAACGAGCGTACTGCTGCTAACGAACGGCTCTGAATGAGGGCCCTTGTGCCTCTGACTGGTGTGCATATTACAATGCCAGACTCCATGCTCTAACCAATATAATAAGGGTGCTAGCCTGAGTGGAAAGTGTCTCAGGCTTTCCGGGTGTGCAAAGCAATGCACTGATTGAGTTTATATAGGAAGTGGGCCTCAGACTGCACACCTTGAACATATATATAATAATATATATTAGGGGTGTGCACCGGACACTTTTTGTGTTTTGGTTTTGGATCTGGATCTTTCTTCGTGTTTTGGATCTGGATTGGTTTTGCCAAAACCACCCTTCTGTGTTTTGGGTTCTGGGTTTTGTGTTTTGGATCTGTATTTTTTTGAAAAAAAGCATAAAAACAGCTTAAATCACAGAATTTGTGGGTTTTTCTGCTCCTATGCAATTATTAACCTCAATAACCTTCATTTCCACTAATTTCCAGTCTATTCTGAACACCTCACACCTCACAATATTGTTTTTATGGCCAAAAGATTGCACCGAGGTAGCTGGATGACTATGCTAAGCGACACGAGTGGGCGGCACAAACACGTGGCCCATCTAGGAGTGACACTGCAGTGGCAGACAGGATGGCAGTTTGAAAAACTAGGCCCCAAACAGTACATACTGCAAAGAAAAAAAAGAGGTGCAAGATGGAATTGTCCTTGGGCCCTCCCACCCACCCTTATGTTGTATAAATAGGACATGCACACTTTAACAAACCAATCATTTCAGCGCCAGGGTCTGCCACATGACTGTGGCTGAAATGATTGGTTCGTTTGGGCACCCACAAAACAAGCTGGCAATTAATTTGTCCCTGCACAAACTGGCTCTACGGAGGCAAGATGTCGTCCTCATCCTCCTCATCCACCGATTCCTTGGATAAAACAGGAAAAAGGGATTTAGGTGTCCCTGGACTGCTTACGGTCTTAGCCAAAGTTTCTGAACTTGACTGTAACTTTTTATGAACGCGCTGCAGGTGCCGTATAAGGGAGGATGTTCCTAGGTGGTTAACGTCCCTACCCCTACTTATTTCACCTTTACATATGGAACATATGGCAAGACAGTTGTCTGGATTTGGATAGAAATATTGCCAGACCAAAGAGGTGGAATGTTTGGTCTTCTGCCCAGGCATGACCGTGATGGGCTTTTTCATCCGACGGACAACAACTGTCTCCCCCGGAGCCTGATTTAAACAAACCACATCACCATCAGAATCCTCCTTGCCAACTTCCTCCTCAGTGCCAGCTACACCAGTATCCTCATCCTGTTGTACTTCAACAGTGACATCTTCAATTTGCATATCAGCAAGTGGACTGTGGGTGCTCCTTTCAGCACTTGCAGGGGGCATGCAAATGGTGGAAAGAGCCACCTCTTCCCGTCCAGTGCTGGGAAGGTCAGGCATCGCAACCGCCACCACACTTGGACTCTCCTTGGGGATTTGTGATATCTTCTTAGAACGCACAGTTCTTCGCTGTGCTTTTGCCAGCTTAACTCGTTTGATTTTTTTAGCGGGAGGAGGGCTTCCATCGTCATGTGAAGCTGAACCACTAGTCATGAACATAGGGAAAGACCTTAGCCGTTCCTTGCCACTCCGTGTCGTAAATGGCATATTGGCAAGTTTATGTTTCTCTTCAGATGATTTAAATGTTTTTTTCAAGGTAATTTTCCTGAACTTTGTCATTTGGGATTGTATGTGCCCTCTACTATGACATTGGGCATTGGCCTTGGCAGACGACATTGATGGCATGTTATCGTCTATGTCATGACTAGTGGCAGCAGCTTCAGCACTAGGAGGAAGTGGTTCTTGTTCTTTCCCTATTTTATTTTTATCGGAGAAAGTTTGGTCCTCCATTTATGTTATATTGATATATACGTGCGGCTAAGGCGCACACAAACACAGAAAATATTTTTTTATTTTTGTTGGAGACTAGTGCACTTTGTGGGTTACACCACCCTTTAAGAAATTAGCCAGCCGGCCCTTTACTTATGGGACACAGGCGCACGCTTGGCGCTGCTCCTTTGTTGATGCACGTGCAGCCACAGTGCACACAATTCACAAACACAGAAATTTTTTTTTTATTTTGTTTGGAGTGCCCTTTGGGGGTTACAGCACCCTTTAGCGGTCAATCAAGCTGGCCCTTTATTTATGGGACACAGGCGCACGCTTGGCACTACTTTGTTGATGCACGTGCGGCTACTGCGCACACAATTCACAAACACAGAAAATATTTTTTTATTTTGTTTGGAGTGTACTTTGGGGG
This sequence comes from Taudactylus pleione, assembly GCA_031769625.1. NCBI lineage: Eukaryota > Metazoa > Chordata > Amphibia > Anura > Myobatrachidae > Taudactylus > Taudactylus pleione. The sequence continues at coordinate 1,572,948 of JAUIMM010000322.1, read as the reverse complement.
TTACAGCACCCTTTAACGGTCAAGCCAGCCGGCCCTTTACTTATGACACAGGCGCACGCTTGGCACTACTTTGTTGATGCACGTGCGGCTACTGCGCACACAATTCACAAACACAAAAAAATATATTTTTTTATTTTGTTTGGAGTGCCCTTTGGGGGTTACAGCACCCTTTAATGGACAAGCCAGCCGGCCTTTTACTTATGGGACACAGGCGCACGCTTGGCGCTGCTCCTTTGTTGATGCACGTGCAGCCACAGTGCACACAATTCACAAACACAGAAAAAATATTTTTTTTTTAGCACTTGGGGGGAGCACCCCTGACGGACAGAGCACCCCCTGGCAACACTACAGCACCCCTTTAGGACTGGGACACTGCACAGGACTTTGGAGTGGACACAGCCCCTATGGACAACTGACTGCACAACAAACACAGTCCAGCCAGCCCCTATGGACTTTGAAGTAGTGGACACAGCCCCTATGGACAACAGCAGCACAGCACTACACTGCACTACACTACACTACAACACTACACTACACAGCCCAGCCAGCCCTAATTCCCACCATCCCTCTTCACTGTCCACAGCCGAGTGAGAAAATGGCGCCGACGCGGGTACCTTATATAGGATCCAAAACCCACGAGACCCGGAAGGTGGGATGATGACGTTTTGCCTCGATTTCAGATCCGAGTCAGGCGGGCAAAGTCGAGCCTGACTCGGATCGGCCTCGGATCGGGGGGGTTCGGATTTCAGAAATCCGAACACGCTCACCCCTAATATATATAATTGGAGGTGCTACCTGTGGAGACAATTGATATATGCACAAAAAAGAAGTACAGGTGCTCAATTCCAAATTAACTGATTGTATGTAAATACATAAATTTTTTGCAATGAATAGAGGTTTTTGGCATAATCTTGGCGAAGGTTATGGGCCTACCCACTGCATCCGGGTAACCTCTGTCGGGTAGGTCCCTAACATACTAGGATTCAAATCCAGAGCGCAGGGCACCCCCAATCTGGCCCAGCTCAGCCACCCCAGGGCACTGCCATAGTAAGAAAAGTGCTCTGCATCCTGTGCACGGTGCTGAAACCATTCAAAGTAGTCACTTGTGAAGTGAGTTCAGACACTGTTGGCTTGAGTCAGGTGATTCCCCTAATTACACTTTTGGAAAATCAGCTTGAGAATTGAAGGAGGAGAGAGATGAAATTAAGCGAATCCGCTAAGTATGTTGGACTTGTAGATCAAGTCCTTTATTCAGTTCACCAGGATCCAAGGGTCATCAATATCTTGAAATCGGATAACTACATTTTGGTGACAGTGCTTGATCCTAGGTTTAAGTTTTATAATGTGTCTTTCCTTCCAACTGACCCAGATCTTAAGAGATGCAAGAGCTCCAGGTGAGCAAGTTTGCAGCTCAAGTGTAATACGTCACGACAACATCTCTTCCTTCAGTTTCTCTGGCACCTGCTATGAAAAAATCTAAGCTTTTCCAAAATACCCAGTGGTTTTGCAGAGGAGTCAACAATATTTTGACATCTGGTTGGGTCTAAAAGAATTGCCCAAAATTAGTGACACCTCTACCGTAACTCCATTTGATAGGGACACCATGCAAAGAATTGTGGAGGATTATTTTCATGACACTGTACAAATAGGCATATCACAGAGTCTCTTTGAGTACTGGAAGGAAAAAAAGACAATTTGGATGCCCTTGTACAAACTGGCTTTACATTACTAAAGCTGCCCACCCTTTAGTGTGTACTCAGAAAGAGTTTTCAGCACAGTCTGGAACCTTATCAGCGATCTGCGTAGGGGGCTACTTTCTCAAAATGTGGAAAAGATGATGTTCATCAAAATTAACTGGAAATTCACAGAGGAAGACCTTTACCAGCAATTACATCAAAGTACGGAGGCAATGATTTAGCAAGAAGTCAGCTTTGTAATTGGATCCTTGCAATAATGCAAATGCTGCAGGAGGTGTATGACACCCCCTGCTGCAATTATGATCCCAGCACTGTGACCATTGCGACTATCGGTAGTCGATGGTCACATTGGTGGATGGCGCCTGGCGGCTGGACAACTGAATGAGCCTCAGCTTACTCAGCCGAGCCAGCTTTCCATCCCAGGATACTACGCAAATCCTGGGCTTGCCACTCCCAGAAAATGGGGTGGACACACCCCCATTTCCGGTAATGGTGCCAGACCCTGCTCCCCCTTAAACGCCTCTGCTGTCAATCAGGCAGAGGCATTCAAAGGCTAGCATGCTGCGCATGTGCAAATTCCCGATAATTGTGTGATTGTGTCCACTGCTGAATTAGCCCCAGAGACATCTGTAATGGTGCATTCCATGAATTAATATTGTGTGAGGATGATGTACACACTGACATACATCTTGTCACTGTAGAGCTGTTAGCTAAGCTGCCTTAAGCTGTTTGGTGGGGGCCCAAACAAACCAAGCACTTCAGCCACTAAAGTGGCTGTTCCTGTAGCTGAAGTGCTTGGTTTATTAAACTGTCCATGTCCTTTTTAATATCCAACATAAGGGTGGATGGGGGGCCCAAGGACAATTCCATCTTGCACCACTTTTCTTATAGATGTGCTATAAACTGCCGTGAGTTTGTGCCACTGCTATAGTAGCTTGCTGTAGTCTAAAGTGGATGAAAACAATATTGTGAGCTTTGTCAAAATTGACTGAAAATAAGTGGAAATTAATGTTATTGAGGATAATAATGCTCTAGGAACAAAAAAGGCCCACATTATGCGATTTTAGCTTTTTTTGTAAATATTTGGAAAAATACAAAACCAAAATCGTACAACGAATTAGAACCAAAACCTGCAAAAATTGTCCGGTGCACATCTCTAATTGCTATACAGTTTGATTATTTCTCCTTTCACGGTAGTCTAGCTCTTTGGTGATTGTGTTTAATAAATTGTCAGATTGTTTCATTTAGATATTGGACTGGGTGTGAAAACTTTCCCATGTCCAGCATTGGGGCGGTGATAGACAATGGTTGTGCTGACTGTGAGAGTCGTCAATATTTAACTTAAGGTACACACTCCAGGGCTGTATCTAGGGGTCCGAGCGCTCCTGGCAAAGTAAGGGACTGGCGCCTCCTTCCCCGCTGGCAGTTAGTAAACAGATACTGTGGTGGCGGTCGACCCCCCCCTCCTTCCCTCGTCTGAGATGCTGATGCTTCTGACTGATAGATCAGCAGCAGCACAGACTTTTGTGACATAGAACCGGCCATTAGTAGCACTGCTGGGCAACATCAGCGCCCCTGGCAAGTGCCATCCAGGCTAATAGGAAGATACACCCCTGACACACTCTGACACTTGGTACGGGAACGTAACCTGTGTGATCGTACCACTTCTGGAGTTAGGGAACATGTACTAATGCTCCCCCTGTACCCCTGTCACTTGTCAATTGAATAAAACTTCCATTACCTCTCCTTTCCCTTCTTACCCCACGTTGTCCGTTACCACGCTGGCTCCTGCAGTGACTGCGCGGTGACAGGACCGATGGGGGAGGCGGATAGTGAATCACAACATGGAGAAAACAGCTGAAATCTTCAAAATTACATTATATCTGGACTTTAAGAGCTTGGTAGAAAGGTTGAACTCCTTCACCTGAGATCCACACCATTACCTAATATCACTACTCCTAGCTCAACCCTCTGAGAATACAAAGCAGTTATGTCAGGGGTCTACGAGAGGGACCCACATTTTCCTACTACTAGGTGGTAAGTCTATTGAAATTGGGTTTTTCTCATATAGTACCAATCTGTCATTAATATAGGAAACATCTGTATATAATTATTTGCCCTCTCTTTGGTCTTTCTATGTCTTCTGTCCAATATTACAGACCTTTCTCATTGAATCATTGTGTCCTCTATCTCATCAGCCCACATATGTGGGATTAATTATTCCAGCGGAAGACTGCACCGTGGCCGGTCAGCTCAGCTGCATCTGGATTCCCCCAAATCAAAGCCATTAATAAAATGTATTACTAAATTGTTTCCAAATGAGTAGAGCGTTGGACAGTGTGTGAGCATCACCTATGAGGATGTGTATTGGCTGGAAGAAGAATTCCTGACATACTGTGTTTACTTGACCCAAATATAACATCTGAATAAAATGCAATGTCTGGGACACTCATTACCAATGGGGAGTTGCAGCAATTCAGTATTTGCTAGAACTGCTTGTAGTCACAGGCCTGCAGAATAAGACACCAGTTTACAAGGCACTTTTACATTTCTTTGGACAAAATAGCAGGCAAAGAAGTTGAACTCATTACGTGCTTAAGAAGAGACTCTGGACTTCACTAGGCAGGTTGGATATGCTATGTAAAGCTTTTCATTTTATGCCCCATAGTAGCGCCCTAGGTCACATTATGCCATACATTGCACCCAGTTCATATTATGCGATATTATAGTGCCCCAAGTTACAAATATGCCACATTGTACTGCTGCCAATACACATGCCACTCAATGCACCCAGTTCACATTATGCCACACAGTGCTTAGTGGGCAGTTCTGGGAACCAAGTAGACAACTTTCTGACATGGGTATAGTTGAGTCAAGCCCCACAGGTGGGCTTTTAAGCCTCTGGGCTCCATAGCAATGGCACTCCCTGCACCCACTATAGTTAAGCCAATGCTCATCCCCCTTTAGCACCTGGGCCCATCCAAAATCTCAAGGTGCATACACACGGTACGATATCTATGAAGGATATGAACGATAACGATATTGTTCAACGATATATCGTTAATTTTTATGCAGTGAATGACCAATGATGGGCGTTACCGCATGAACGATAACGATATCTATGATCGTCTGTACATGCAGGCCAACTTGCACGATATTGTCAACTTTGCCTCTTCAGAGATGTGGCAGGATGACTTCACTGAAAGATATCTTTCAAGTAGTTAGTGGTACAGATGGTACCATGTGTATGTAGCTTCAGCGGGTTTGCCATCAGCAGATAAGCCACTGTTATGTGTTTGATGTGTGCTTTTATTTGTATTTTTGCTAGTGTTCTAGGGACAGTTGCAGGATTAGCGATAGATTTAAAAGTGTTAAATGCAAAAAATACACCATGTAATGTTAAATAACCCCCTGCAATGGAATGCGATGTGAGTTAAAATATGTGAGTTAAAATATCAGTGGGTCGGGCAACATTAGAAGCAATGGATTCAAGTGTCAAACCCATTTATATACATTTTACAAATGTTAAAAACTCTAGTAAAACACGTTTAGAGGACAGTCTCTAACCCTCTGAGCTGTTTTAGAACAGTCCTGAATAATACATCATGAGCCAATTGTATTCGAGAGTGTGGCCACCATTACTCCCCTCAGATTTTGCACAATTATATACAATTCCTGTTTCTAAATTATGAACTTGTCAAACATGTACAATATAAACTATCATTTTTCACTTTTATATAAAAATATAATAATGACAGCAACAACGTGAATGATTATCAAACATCTTACTGTGGTATAGGACAAAGAATCGCGTCATCCTACAGTAAGGTTTATCACGAATGCCTATCACAGCTATATTGTTCACAAAAATTAATAAATGTATTTGCTGGGCTCTCAAGAATAAAGGTTTAGCCCACTCTGAAACTATTGGTGCTTATTCCTGTCAACAGTATTGATTTTCCCTGAACAGTTCCAATATCCAGGCTGATGATGGGCCATGGCCTGTTGGAAACGTTTCATGGTCTCAAACCAAAATAGACATTTTATGTGTAGTTTTGGGATCATTTGGATGGATCTTTGCATAAAATGTTTGGTTTTGCTATGCTTTTACCAAAATCATAGTAGGCTATGAGGGAGATGTACTAAACCGTGGAGAGAGATAAAGTGCCAACCACTCGAGTAACTGTCATGTTACAGGCTGACAGGAGCAAAATGACAGTTAGGAGCCGATTGGTTGGTACTTTATCTCTCTCCAAGGCTTAATACATAGACTCCCAAGACATAGCGCATCTCCCTCATAGTACATATCCCTCATGTGTACTACCACAACAGAGGATCAAATAATACAACAGCCTGTCATGTGTGGGCAATGGCTATGTGATCTCTGGAAGATTATACTTTTATATATGAGTAAGGATTTTGCAAATCGTAACCCCATACAGCAGGATCAGCAACCTATGGCTAACAGGCTGGTGTGGAATAATAAGTCTCAGAAGGTTCTGTTAGCTATAGGCTGCCCAGGCATACTGGGACTTATGGTTCCACAACAGCTAGGGCACCGCACGTTGCCAACCTCTGGTAGTGCTGTATTTAACAAACATTTCTTTAATAATATATTAATCACACAAGTGACTCCATGACAACGTACAGCAATACAATACGCTATTCTGTGTAATACAGTAGTGCTCAACAATTGTAGGTGAACACATTGCAGTCACAGCAGGAATAATGCTTTGCAAATTAGAATCAGATGACAAAGTTACAACTGATGACAAATTGCAATTGTTATATGGTAGAACAAGGTGCGCGCAGCAAGACCAGGAGTAGCGGAAGAGTCACATCATTAAGGAGAACATACAGATGGGCTGACACGTCCCTCTGCTTGGCGTGATCTATCACAGATCCTCCATTAATCACAGTATTCCCATCTCTGCTCTTTGCTTCCATCCCACAGTACAAAGTGGAAAAGACATTATACATTCACAGGCCTAAGGAAGAGCTGACATTGGAGGTCTGTGAAATGTAATGATGAATAAAGGGTGCAAAACAGATGTCTTGCTGAAAGCGCATCACAGTGAGGCAGTGTTGGCCCTTTTTAAGGGGTTAAGGGCCTGATTCAGAGGCGCTCGCTGTTTGCGAGCGCTCGCTCTGAATCAGGGCGGGGTTTGTTTGGTTTTTTCGGCCTCCAGGCCGCTCGCTTTTGCGATGGTCGTGATTATCGTGACCATCGGGCTTGCGAGGAGACCCTGTGGTAGGGTCTCAGCACTTGCAAGACCGAATGGAATTCCTGCTCTAATAGAGCAGGAAGTCCACTACTGACATCACGAGTGATTTCAATCAGTTGAATAGCAGGGCAGTAAAAGGGTAGCAATAGGGCCATTGGAGAGGGATAAGGGTCAGCCTCTATTACATGGTCACTCCCCTCTGTGATGTGGCCACACCCCTCCATTACATAATTACACCCCTTTGTTTGCACACTTCCTTTGTTGTGAGGTATGCTATAATTGCCTATAGTGTATAAATTAGACACCAGGGTAATAATAGGGTAAGAGCTTAGAAAATGTAAGAGTTTAATGGTGCGTACACACGGGACGATTAAAATGCTCGATATGAACGATAACGATATCGATCATATCGTTATCGTTCATATTGTGCATTGTTTGGTCCCTTCCAACCCACCAACAAACTGCGATGCGCGGGCAAGTATGGACAATAACAATAGCATCCAAGCCTGTGCATTCAGGCCAACCTGCTCAATATCGACCAGGTTACTATAGGGTTGATCGTGGGTCATTGGCCATCGTTGGTGGGTTGTTGGTGTGCTGGATGATCAATATCGATCACCCAGCACTCCGGAAAAGTGCAGGAGGATCAGTCAGCGATATCATTATTGCTGACTGATCGTACCGCGTGTGTACACACCATAACAGTAAACTCTCACACTATCACATTGGTTGAGTTGTATTTTCAAAATGAGAAAACATCTGGATGAGAGTTTATATCGTGAGAGTTTTCTGAGTCTGAAAAACACGCGCGTTTGCCTGTTCTCGGACTCTATTACACTGGCTGAGTTTAAAAAGTGTGAGAGTTTACTGTCACATTTTCTAAACTCTCCCCTTTAAAATTTGGCCCACATAACAGATGTGTTTTAGATTAGACTTTTGGGATGAGCATCATAATGGTATGAGTCTGCTGTCCAGTGTGACTCGTCTAGGAGTTTGCAAGGACGCTAATCATTGCTCGATGTATTACAGTGACACTATATAATTTGCCATTTTGCAAAGAGAGACTGAAAAAAAAAAAAAAAAGACACAGCAGATAACATTGAAACATGATCGTTGTGCTTTGTATTAAGTTAACTGATCTTTTCAATACTTGACAGGCCTTGGGATTATAAAATGGAATTTGCCTGTGGCCGGGGTTACGTCACGAGCAGAGCAAGGTTAGGGATTATAGGACTGTGCCACCTTCCCTCTCTTAATCACATAATTAGACAGGTGCGCACATTGAAAGACCTAAGAGTGAAATAGATCCGGGGATTTTATCAGTAGGCCGCAAGTAGCCTTGATGTAACTTCCAATATACAGATAATCACATTACAGCAGGGGCAGAACTATGGGAGACAATGGAGGCGCCTGCCGCCGGGCTCCAGCTCTGAAGGGGCACCTCCTCCATTTTGCCACAACATATTCAACCCACTTAGGGCTGTAACCATGTACCCGGAGTGTACCGTCACGGCCACCCAATACATGGCACCCCTTCCGGGCACCTGTGAAGCCACAATGCACTAGTGGAGAGCTCCATGCCAGACCATCAGCTGCTGCCTTTGTCTATCTATGGCCTGTCTGCATGCAAATTGCTACATTACAGTGTCAGCAGCTGTGACGGGGGGGGCACCAAATTATAACTTGCCTCCGGGCGTCTGGGATGAGCTTACGCCACTGTATTACAGTGTGTTACCTGTTTACACCTTATGAAATAGAATTAGTAAAAGTGAGTGCCATATTTACCTTCTTAAACTGGGTACACACAAACTAGACGATTTTTTGAGCGATTTGACTTATTGGAACAACAAATCCTCAAAATCGTCTACTGTGTAACCACTAAGTTTGGGGGGCAGTGCGAGCTCCCGTGGGGTCGTCAGCCACATCGTCAGGTCGGCCCTACATGCAACCCAAACTGACAATGTGGCTGGCGACCCCATGCAGTGGGTTGTGCCCGGGGACGACATATCAGATGGTCGGGTACCGGATCGTCTAATGTGTATCGGCCACTCGATACAGTGTGTGGGCCCATTGGCAGGGGGGGTTTGCCCGTCTGATCACTGGGTACACACATCGTTTAGTGTGTACCCAGCTTTATAGAAACAAAGCCATAAAGACTGTATGGACAATTGATTAATACTTCCCTTATAAATGTTCATCAAAATGTATTGGCATGTATTCTTACAAATATTGTCTATGTTTAGGTAAGTGTTCCGTAATCAGTATAGGGGGTGTGTTCTGCGCGATTTCCAAATATAAGGGGGGGATGGGCAAGGAGAAGACTTGAAAGTGGTAGGCTGCCACAGACCACAGTGATCCCTTTCCTGATCACCAATAATAGCAAAATAGGTTGTGGGTTTTGGTCTTATTGGACGCACATACGATAATATGATATACTGGGTAAATTAAAATATGTTTAATCATTTGAATGGTATAAAATTTACAAGATAGAATCAATATAGAATGTAAAGGGATTAGCAAAATAAGAGGGTGAATGCACAAAAAGGTGGTTAATTTACATTCACATCCAAATTAATGCATCGATTAAACAGGCAAATAATATGGCACATTAAATAAAATAAGAAATATATAAAATATGCATTACTATATTAAAAGGGACTATTAATAAAGTTTCTAGTACGCAGATTGGTAGATTGTCCTGTAAAGTATACAGTGTACCATTCAAACGAATACACATTTTAATTTACCCAGTATATCATATTATCGGATGTGCGCCCAATAAGACCAAAACCCACAACCTAAGTGTTCCGTAATACACAGGCGTGCCAGTGCGTTTCAACGCCATTGCATGGACATGCATAATGATCCACTGCAATACCATACGCAGCCTGAGGCCTCATAGCGTGCGCTCAAGTTAGCAATTCCTGAGTGAGGTCTGACCTGCCTTATCTGTGCGTATGGGTCCGATGTTACACGATGTTACCGATAATTTTGCTATGTTGCTAAAGGATACTGATGTAAGGGCAAGTGGGCGTCCTTATGTTAGGCTGCGATTACAATGCGAATGCAGTTATTTGCATATCACTGCTGATGTTAGCAACTACGTTGCATGCGTATTAGCAGAATAGCGATCCTTGCTGAATCAGGCCCTTTGAATGCAGGAGAAAATGCTGCCTTATGTTCTCTTTAAATAAGATTGTTTGCCTTACAAAAGGATGGGAATGTTAAATAGATCCCTATAAAAATGACAGATCAAAAAACTTAGGGCCTGATTCAGAGTTGGGAATAGAGAGAGAGATAGCACTTAACTGTGAACCTGGACAAACCATGTTGCAATGTAAGGGGTGTAAATACATATTTTTTTTTGCATATAGGGTAAATACTGGCTGCTTTTGCATGTAGCCCACAAATACTGCACAGTTTTATTATTACTCTACAATTGTCAGTTTGGACACCTCCCTCCCAAATCTAAATCTCTCTGCACTTTATAAATCTGCCCCACTTGCAGTGCAGCATGGTTTCACCAAGATGATCAGTTGAGAGAGATATCTCTCTATTCCCAACTCTGAATCAGGCCCTTAGATCTAAGAGAGAATAATAGAAAGAAACTTGATAAAGACTGATACCAATGAAGCCATTCACAGATAATACAGTGCTGTTGCTGTTTTTCTTTTTGTAAAGTGGATACAAATGACAAAATGTGATCCTGGACTTATAACGCCACCTGCTGTATAATGTTGGAGAAATCTCTGATCTCCTGTGTTTCGGATTGCATACTGTATAAAGGGGCCTATCCATTAGGCGACCTGAAAAATTGAACGTCTAGCGTTCAGTCCTTCAGGTCGCCGAGTGCGGTGCCCGCACTGAATGGCGTTAACTGAACATCTTTCAGCGCAGGATCTCGACCTCCTATTTCAGAACATGGGGAACCTGACGAGCGTCGTCAGGTTGACCAGCATGTTCCGTAGATAGTCAGGGTCAGCAAGGACCCGGCGTGCACGTGCATCGCTGGTCCTTGCTGGCCATCCATTAAACTACTTTGTGAACAATGCGACCAAAACCTCCTGGTATTGGTCAGATCGTTCCAAAAGTCGTGTAATGCATAGGCTCCATAAGAGTGACTCGCTTGTGATCAGGCAACATTTCACACAGGAGAGTGTAGGGAGAGGGTGTGGGCATAGGTGAAACTGGGGGTTGGTCCTGGGGTGCACAGGACCACCCACTAGCCCAGTTTGCTAAAAACCAAACAAAAACAAAGATGACCACCGGGGGAGCTGCTGCGCATGCTTGGCAACAGCTCTTCCCACAACAAGCAGCAAAACAGAGGAACAGGAGGTAAGTGCTGGCGGCGACTGCAGGGAGGAAGGGGGGGATTGTACCTGTGCACAGTGCTAAGAAGGGAGGGAGGGATTGTAGCTGTGCACAGTGCTGAGTGGGGAGGGGGGAATTGGAGCTGTGCACAGTACTGAGGGGGGGGAAGGGCAGATTGGAGCTGTTCACAGTGCTGAGGGGGGGATTGGAGCTGACTGCACAGGGGAGATGGGGAGGAAGGTTGGAGTTAACTGCATAGGGCTCGTGGGGATTGAAACTGACTGCACAGGGCTGAGGGGGGTATTGGAGCTGACTGCACAGTGGGCTGGGAGGTATGGTTGGAGCTGACTGCACAGGTCTGTGGGGGATTGGAGCTGACTGCACAGGGGGCTGGGGGGGTTTGGAGCTGAACTGCAAAGGGCTGGGGGGGTTGGAGTTAACACAGGGCTGGGGTGACAGGCTGGGGAATGACGCTGATGCACACTGTGGATGGGGGAATGGGGCAGAGAGATGCACACTGGGGCCGTGGGAATGGGGCTAAGAGACGCACACTGGGGCAGAGAGATGCACACTGGGGCAGATAGATGCACACTGGGGCAGAGAGATGCACACTGGGGCAGAGAGACGCACACTGGGGCCGGGGGAATGGGGCTAAGAGATGCACACTGGGGCAGAGAGACGCACACTGGGGCCGGGGGAATGGGGCTAAGAGATGCACACTGGGGCAGAGAGACGCACACTGGGGCAGAGAGATGCACACTGGGGCTGGGGAATGGGACAGAGAGATGCACACTGGGGCCGGGGGAATGGGGCTAAGAGATGCACACTGGGGCAGAGAGACGCACACTGGGGCAGAGAAACGCACACTGGGGTCGGGAAATGGGGCTTAGAGACACACACTAGGGCCAGGGGAATGGGTCTGAGAGATGCACTGGGGCAGAGAGACACACACTGGGGCTAAGAGACGCACACTGGGGCCAGGGGAATGGGTCTGAGAGATGCACTGGGGCAGAGAGATGCACAATGGGGTCAGGGAAATGGGGCTTATAGACACACTGGGGCTGAGAGATGCACACTGGGACAGGGGGAATGGGGCTTAGATGCACACTGGGGCCAGAGAAATGGGGCTTAGAGGCAGTGGGGCTGAGAGATGCACACTGGGGTCAGGGAAATGGGGCTGAGAGACACACTGGGGCAGAGTGATACACACTTGGGCTGAGAGGCGCACACTGGGGTCGGGGGAATGGAGCAGAGAGACGCACACTGGGGCCTGGGGAATGGGGCTGAGAGATGCACACTGGGGTCGGGGGAATGGGGCAGAGAGATGCACACTGGGGAATGGGGCTGAGAGACGCACACTGGGGCTGGGGGAATGGGGCTGAGAGATGCACACTGGGGTCGGGGGAATGGGGCTGAGAGACGCACACTGGGGTCAGGGGAATGGGGCAGAGAGACGCACACTGGGGTCGGGGGAATGGGGCAGAGAGACGCACACTGGGGTCGGGGGAATGAGGCTGAGAGATGTACACTGGGGCTGGGGGAATGGGGCTGAGAGATGTACACTGGGGTCGGGGGAATGGGGCAGAGGGATGCACACTGGGGCCGGGGGAATGGGGCAGAGGGATGCACACTGGGGCTGGGGGAATGGGGCTGAGAGATGTACACTGGGGTCAGGGGAATGGGGCAGAGGGATGCACACTGGGACTGGGGGAATGGGGCAGAGGGATGCATACTGGGGCTGGGGGAATGGGGCTGAGAGACGCACACTGGGGAATGGGGCTGAGAGATGCACACTGGGGCTGGGGGAATGGGGCTGAGAGATGCACACTAGGGTTGGGGGAATGGGGCAGAGAGGCACACACTGGAGCAGGGGGAATGGGGCTGAGAGATGCACACTGGGGTCGGGGGAATGGGGCAGAGAGACACACACTGGAGCAGGGGGAATGGGGCTGAGAGACACACACTGGGACCGGGGGAATGGGGCAGAGAGACGCACACTGGAGCAGGGGGAATGGGGCTGAGAGATGCACACTGGGGCTGGGGGAATGGGGCTGAGAGATGCACACTAGGGTTGGGGGAATGGGGCAGAGAGGCACACACTGGAGCAGGGGGAATGGGGCTGAGAGATGCACACTGGGGTCGGGGGAATGGGGCAGAGAGACACACACTGGAGCAGGGGGAATGGGGCTGAGAGACACACACTGGGACCGGGGGAATGGGGCAGAGAGACGCACACTGGAGCAGGGGGAATGGGGCTGAGAGATGCACACTGGGGTCGGGGGAATGGGGCAGAGAGACGCACACTGGAGCAGGGGGAATGGGGCTGAGAGATGCACACTGGGACCGGGGAAATGGGGCAGAGAGACGCACACTGGAGCAGGGGGAATGGGGCTGAGAGACACACACTGGGGCTGGGGGAATGGGGCAGAGACGCATGCTGGGGCAGGGGGAATGGGGCTGAGAGGTGCACACTGGGGTCGGGGGAATGGAGCAGAGAGACGCACACTGGGGCCTGGAGAATGGGGCTGAGAGATGCACACAGGGGTCGGGGGAATGGGGCAGAGAGATGCACATTGGGGAACGGGGCTGATAGATGCACACTGGGGCTGGGGGAATGGGGCTGAGAGATGCACACTGAGGTCGGGGGAATGGGGCTGAGAGACGCACACTGGGGTCAGGGGAATGGGGCAGAAAGACGCACACTGGGGTCAGGGGAATGGGGCAGAGAGATGCACACTGGGGTTGGGGGAATGGGGCTGAGAGATGCACACGGGTTGGGGGAATGGGGCTGAGAGATGCACACTGGGGTCGGGGGAATGGGGCAGAGGGATGCACACTGGGGCTGGGGGAATGGGGCTGAGAGACGCACACTGGGGAATGGGGCTGAGAGACGCACACTGGGGCTGGGGGAATGGGGCTTAGAGATGCACACTGGGGTCGGGGGAATGGGGCAAAGAGGCACACACTGGAGCAGGGGGAATGGGGCTGAGAGATGCACACTGGGGTCAGGGGAATGGGGCAGAGAGATGCACACTGGAGCAGGGGGAATGGGGCTGAGAGACGCACACTGGGGCAGGGGGAATGGGGCTGAGAGGCGCACCCCGGGAGTCGGGGGAATGGAGCAGAGAGACGCACACTGGGGCCTGGAGAATGGGGCTGAGAGATGCACACTGGGGTCGGGGGAATGGGGCAGAGAGATGCACATTGGGGAATGGGGCTGAGAGATGCACACTGGGGCTGGGGGAATGGGGCTGAGAGATGCACACTGGGGTCGGGGGAATGGGGCTGAGAGGCACACACTGGAGCAGGGGGAATGGGGCTGAGAGATGCACACTGGGGTCGGGGGAATGGGGCAGAGAGACACACACTGGAGCAGGGGGAATGGGGCTGAGAGATGCACACTGGGGTCGGGGGAATGGGGCAGAGAGACGCACACTGGAGCAGGGGGAATGGGGCTGAGAGATGCACACTGGGACCGGGGAAATGGGGCAGAGAGACGCACACTGGAGCAGGGGGAATGGGGCTGAGAGATGTACTCTGGGGCTGGGGGAATGGGGCTGAGAGATGTACACTGGGGTCGGGGGAATGGGGCAGAGGGATGCACACTGGGGCCGGGGGAATGGGGCAGAGGGATGCACACTGGGGCTGGGGGAATGGGGCTGAGAGATGTACACTGGGGTCAGGGGAATGGGGCAGAGGGATGCACACTGGGACTGGAGGAATGGGGCAGAGGGATGCACACTGGGGCTGGGGGAATGGGGCTGAGAGACGCACACTGGGGAATGGGGCTGAGAGATGCACACTGGGGCTGGGGGAATGGGGCTGAGAGATGCACACTAGGGTTGGGGGAATGGGGCAGAGAGGCACACACTGGAGCAGGGGGAATGGGGCTGAGAGATGCACACTGGGGTCGGGGGAATGGGGCAGAGAGACACACACTGGAGCAGGGGGAATGGGGCTGAGAGACACACACTGGGACCGGGGGAATGGGGCAGAGAGACGCACACTGGAGCAGGGGGAATGGGGCTGAGAGATGCACACTGGGGCTGGGGGAATGGGGCAGAGAGGCACACACTGGAGCAGGGGGAATGGGGCTGAGAGATGCACACTGGGGTCGGGGGAATGGGGCAGAGAGACACACACTGGAGCAGGGGGAATGGGGCTGAGAGACACACACTGGGACCGGGGGAATGGGGCAGAGAGACGCACACTGGAGCAGGGGGAATGGGGCTGAGAGATGCACACTGGGGTCGGGGGAATGGGGCAGAGAGACGCACACTGGAGCAGGGGGAATGGGGCAGAGAGATGCACACTGGGACCGGGGAAATGGGGCAGAGAGACGCACACTGGAGCAGGGGGAATGGGGCTGAGAGACACACACTGGGGCTGGGGGAATGGGGCAGAGACGCATGCTGGGGCAGGGGGAATGGGGCTGAGAGGTGCACACTGGGGTCGGGGGAATGGAGCAGAGAGACACACACTGGGGCCTGGAGAATGGGGCTGAGAGATGCACACAGGGGTTGGGGGAATGGGGCAGAGAGATGCACATTGGGGAACGGGGCTGATAGATGCACACTGGGGCTGGGGGAATGGGGCTGAGAGATGCACACTGAGGTCGGGGGAATGGGGCTGAGAGACGCACACTGGGGTCAGGGGAATGGGGCAGAAAGACGCACACTGGGGTCAGGGGAATGGGGCAGAGAGACGCACACTGGGGTTGGGGGAATGGGGCTGAGAGATGCACACGGGTTGGGGGAATGGGGCTGAGAGATGCACACTGGGGTCGGGGGAATGGGGCAGAGGGATGCACACTGGGGCTGGGGGAATGGGGCTGAGAGACGCACACTGGGGAATGGGGCTGAGAGACGCACACTGGGGCAGGGGGAATGGGGCTGAGAGATGCACACTGGGGTCGGGGGAATGGGGCAAAGAGGCACACACTGGAGCAGGGGGAATGGGGCTGAGAGATGCACACTGGGGTCAGGGGAATGGGGCAGAGAGACGCACACTGGAGCAGGGGGAATGGGGCTGAGAGACGCACACTGGGGCAGGGGGAATGGGGCTGAGAGGCGCACCCCGGGAGTCGGGGGAATGGAGCAGAGAGACGCACACTGGGGCCTGGAGAATGGGGCTGAGAGATGCACACTGGGGTCGGGGGAATGGGGCTGAGAGATGCACACTGGGGCTGGGGGAATGGGGCTGAGAGATGCACACTGGGGTCGGGGGAATGGGGCTGAGAGGCACACACTGGAGCAGGGGGAATGGGGCTGAGAGATGCACACTGGGGTCGGGGGAATGGGGCAGAGAGACACACACTGGAGCAGGGGGAATGGGGCTGAGAGATGCACACTGGGGTCGGGGGAATGGGGCAGAGAGACGCACACTGGAGCAGGGGGAATGGGGCTGAGAGATGCACACTGGGACCGGGGAAATGGGGCAGAGAGACGCACACTGGAGCAGGGGGAATGGGGCTGAGAGACACACACTGGGGCTGGGGGAATGGGGCAGAGACGCATGCTGGGGCAGGGGGAATGGGGCTGAGAGGTGCACACTGGGGTCGGGGGAATGGAGCAGAGAGACGCACACTGGGGCCTGGAGAATGGGGCTGAGAGATGCACACTGGGGTCAGGGGAATGGGGCAGAGAGATGCACATTGGGGAACGGGGCTGATAGATGCACACTGGGGCTGGGGGAATGGGGCTGAGAGATGCACACTGGGGTCGGGGGAATGGGGCTGAGAGACGCACACTGGGGTCAGGGGAATGGGGCAGAAAGACGCACACTGGGGTCAGGGGAATGGGGCAGAGAGACGCACACTGGGGTTGGGGGAATGGGGCTGAGAGATGCACACGGGTTGGGGGAATGGGGCTGAGAGATGCACACTGGGGTCGGGGGAAAGGGGCAGAGGGATGCACACTGGGGCTGGGGGAATGGGGCTGAGAGACGCACACTGGGGAATGGGGCTGAGAGACGCACACTGGGGCTGGGGGAATGGGGCTGAGAGATGCACACTGGGGTCGGGGGAATGGGGCAAAGAGGCACACACTGGAGCAGGGGGAATGGGGCTGAGAGATGCACACTGGGGTCAGGGGAATGGGGCAGAGAGACGCACACTGGAGCAGGGGAATGGGGCTGAGAGACGCACACTGGGGCAGGGGGAATGGGGCTGAGAGGCGCACCCCGGGAGTCGGGGGAATGGAGCAGAGAGACGCACACTGGGGCTAAGAGACGCACACTGGGGCCAGGGGAATGGGTCTGAGAGATGCACTGGGGCAGAGAGATGCACAATGGGGTCAGGGAAATGGGGCTTATAGACACACTGGGGCTGAGAGATGCACACTGGGACAGGGGGAATGGGGCTTAGATGCACACTGGGGCCAGAGAAATGGGGCTTAGAGGCAGTGGGGCTGAGAGATGCACACTGGGGTCAGGGAAATGGGGCTGAGAGACACACTGGGGCAGAGTGATACACACTTGGGCTGAGAGGCGCACACTGGGGTCGGGGGAATGGAGCAGAGAGACGCACACTGGGGCCTGGGGAATGGGGCTGAGAGATGCACACTGGGGTCGGGGGAATGGGGCAGAGAGATGCACACTGGGGAATGGGGCTGAGAGACGCACACTGGGGCTGGGGGAATGGGGCTGAGAGATGCACACTGGGGTCGGGGGAATGGGGCTGAGAGACGCACACTGGGGTCAGGGGAATGGGGCAGAGAGACGCACACTGGGGTCGGGGGAATGGGGCAGAGAGACGCACACTGGGGTCGGGGGAATGAGGCTGAGAGATGTACACTGGGGCTGGGGGAATGGGGCTGAGAGATGTACACTGGGGTCGGGGGAATGGGGCAGAGGGATGCACACTGGGGCCGGGGGAATGGGGCAGAGGGATGCACACTGGGGCTGGGGGAATGGGGCTGAGAGATGTACACTGGGGTCAGGGGAATGGGGCAGAGGGATGCACACTGGGACTGGGGGAATGGGGCAGAGGGATGCATACTGGGGCTGGGGGAATGGGGCTGAGAGACGCACACTGGGGAATGGGGCTGAGAGATGCACACTGGGGCTGGGGGAATGGGGCTGAGAGATGCACACTAGGGTTGGGGGAATGGGGCAGAGAGGCACACACTGGAGCAGGGGGAATGGGGCTGAGAGATGCACACTGGGGTCGGGGGAATGGGGCAGAGAGACACACACTGGAGCAGGGGGAATGGGGCTGAGAGACACACACTGGGACCGGGGGAATGGGGCAGAGAGACGCACACTGGAGCAGGGGGAATGGGGCTGAGAGATGCACACTGGGGCTGGGGGAATGGGGCTGAGAGATGCACACTAGGGTTGGGGGAATGGGGCAGAGAGGCACACACTGGAGCAGGGGGAATGGGGCTGAGAGATGCACACTGGGGTCGGGGGAATGGGGCAGAGAGACACACACTGGAGCAGGGGGAATGGGGCTGAGAGACACACACTGGGACCGGGGGAATGGGGCAGAGAGACGCACACTGGAGCAGGGGGAATGGGGCTGAGAGATGCACACTGGGGTCGGGGGAATGGGGCAGAGAGACGCACACTGGAGCAGGGGGAATGGGGCTGAGAGATGCACACTGGGACCGGGGAAATGGGGCAGAGAGACGCACACTGGAGCAGGGGGAATGGGGCTGAGAGACACACACTGGGGCTGGGGGAATGGGGCAGAGACGCATGCTGGGGCAGGGGGAATGGGGCTGAGAGGTGCACACTGGGGTCGGGGGAATGGAGCAGAGAGACGCACACTGGGGCCTGGAGAATGGGGCTGAGAGATGCACACAGGGGTCGGGGGAATGGGGCAGAGAGATGCACATTGGGGAACGGGGCTGATAGATGCACACTGGGGCTGGGGGAATGGGGCTGAGAGATGCACACTGAGGTCGGGGGAATGGGGCTGAGAGACGCACACTGGGGTCAGGGGAATGGGGCAGAAAGACGCACACTGGGGTCAGGGGAATGGGGCAGAGAGATGCACACTGGGGTTGGGGGAATGGGGCTGAGAGATGCACACGGGTTGGGGGAATGGGGCTGAGAGATGCACACTGGGGTCGGGGGAATGGGGCAGAGGGATGCACACTGGGGCTGGGGGAATGGGGCTGAGAGACGCACACTGGGGAATGGGGCTGAGAGACGCACACTGGGGCTGGGGGAATGGGGCTTAGAGATGCACACTGGGGTCGGGGGAATGGGGCAAAGAGGCACACACTGGAGCAGGGGGAATGGGGCTGAGAGATGCACACTGGGGTCAGGGGAATGGGGCAGAGAGATGCACACTGGAGCAGGGGGAATGGGGCTGAGAGACGCACACTGGGGCAGGGGGAATGGGGCTGAGAGGCGCACCCCGGGAGTCGGGGGAATGGAGCAGAGAGACGCACACTGGGGCCTGGAGAATGGGGCTGAGAGATGCACACTGGGGTCGGGGGAATGGGGCAGAGAGATGCACATTGGGGAATGGGGCTGAGAGATGCACACTGGGGCTGGGGGAATGGGGCTGAGAGATGCACACTGGGGTCGGGGGAATGGGGCTGAGAGGCACACACTGGAGCAGGGGGAATGGGGCTGAGAGATGCACACTGGGGTCGGGGGAATGGGGCAGAGAGACACACACTGGAGCAGGGGGAATGGGGCTGAGAGATGCACACTGGGGTCGGGGGAATGGGGCAGAGAGACGCACACTGGAGCAGGGGGAATGGGGCTGAGAGATGCACACTGGGACCGGGGAAATGGGGCAGAGAGACGCACACTGGAGCAGGGGGAATGGGGCTGAGAGATGTACTCTGGGGCTGGGGGAATGGGGCTGAGAGATGTACACTGGGGTCGGGGGAATGGGGCAGAGGGATGCACACTGGGGCCGGGGGAATGGGGCAGAGGGATGCACACTGGGGCTGGGGGAATGGGGCTGAGAGATGTACACTGGGGTCAGGGGAATGGGGCAGAGGGATGCACACTGGGACTGGAGGAATGGGGCAGAGGGATGCACACTGGGGCTGGGGGAATGGGGCTGAGAGACGCACACTGGGGAATGGGGCTGAGAGATGCACACTGGGGCTGGGGGAATGGGGCTGAGAGATGCACACTAGGGTTGGGGGAATGGGGCAGAGAGGCACACACTGGAGCAGGGGGAATGGGGCTGAGAGATGCACACTGGGGTCGGGGGAATGGGGCAGAGAGACACACACTGGAGCAGGGGGAATGGGGCTGAGAGACACACACTGGGACCGGGGGAATGGGGCAGAGAGACGCACACTGGAGCAGGGGGAATGGGGCTGAGAGATGCACACTGGGGCTGGGGGAATGGGGCAGAGAGGCACACACTGGAGCAGGGGGAATGGGGCTGAGAGATGCACACTGGGGTCGGGGGAATGGGGCAGAGAGACACACACTGGAGCAGGGGGAATGGGGCTGAGAGACACACACTGGGACCGGGGGAATGGGGCAGAGAGACGCACACTGGAGCAGGGGGAATGGGGCTGAGAGATGCACACTGGGGTCGGGGGAATGGGGCAGAGAGACGCACACTGGAGCAGGGGGAATGGGGCAGAGAGATGCACACTGGGACCGGGGAAATGGGGCAGAGAGACGCACACTGGAGCAGGGGGAATGGGGCTGAGAGACACACACTGGGGCTGGGGGAATGGGGCAGAGACGCATGCTGGGGCAGGGGGAATGGGGCTGAGAGGTGCACACTGGGGTCGGGGGAATGGAGCAGAGAGACACACACTGGGGCCTGGAGAATGGGGCTGAGAGATGCACACAGGGGTTGGGGGAATGGGGCAGAGAGATGCACATTGGGGAACGGGGCTGATAGATGCACACTGGGGCTGGGGGAATGGGGCTGAGAGACGCACACTGGGGTCAGGGGAATGGGGCAGAAAGACGCACACTGGGGTCAGGGGAATGGGGCAGAGAGACGCACACTGGGGTTGGGGGAATGGGGCTGAGAGATGCACACGGGTTGGGGGAATGGGGCTGAGAGATGCACACTGGGGTCGGGGGAATGGGGCAGAGGGATGCACACTGGGGCTGGGGGAATGGGGCTGAGAGACGCACACTGGGGAATGGGGCTGAGAGACGCACACTGGGGCAGGGGGAATGGGGCTGAGAGATGCACACTGGGGTCGGGGGAATGGGGCAAAGAGGCACACACTGGAGCAGGGGGAATGGGGCTGAGAGATGCACACTGGGGTCAGGGGAATGGGGCAGAGAGACGCACACTGGAGCAGGGGGAATGGGGCTGAGAGACGCACACTGGGGCAGGGGGAATGGGGCTGAGAGGCGCACCCCGGGAGTCGGGGGAATGGAGCAGAGAGACGCACACTGGGGCCTGGAGAATGGGGCTGAGAGATGCACACTGGGGTCGGGGGAATGGGGCTGAGAGATGCACACTGGGGCTGGGGGAATGGGGCTGAGAGATGCACACTGGGGTCGGGGGAATGGGGCTGAGAGGCACACACTGGAGCAGGGGGAATGGGGCTGAGAGATGCACACTGGGGTCGGGGGAATGGGGCAGAGAGACACACACTGGAGCAGGGGGAATGGGGCTGAGAGATGCACACTGGGGTCGGGGGAATGGGGCAGAGAGACGCACACTGGAGCAGGGGGAATGGGGCTGAGAGATGCACACTGGGACCGGGGAAATGGGGCAGAGAGACGCACACTGGAGCAGGGGGAATGGGGCTGAGAGACACACACTGGGGCTGGGGGAATGGGGCAGAGACGCATGCTGGGGCAGGGGGAATGGGGCTGAGAGGTGCACACTGGGGTCGGGGGAATGGAGCAGAGAGACGCACACTGGGGCCTGGAGAATGGGGCTGAGAGATGCACACTGGGGTCAGGGGAATGGGGCAGAGAGATGCACATTGGGGAACGGGGCTGATAGATGCACACTGGGGCTGGGGGAATGGGGCTGAGAGATGCACACTGGGGTCGGGGGAATGGGGCTGAGAGACGCACACTGGGGTCAGGGGAATGGGGCAGAAAGACGCACACTGGGGTCAGGGGAATGGGGCAGAGAGACGCACACTGGGGTTGGGGGAATGGGGCTGAGAGATGCACACGGGTTGGGGGAATGGGGCTGAGAGATGCACACTGGGGTCGGGGGAAAGGGGCAGAGGGATGCACACTGGGGCTGGGGGAATGGGGCTGAGAGACGCACACTGGGGAATGGGGCTGAGAGACGCACACTGGGGCTGGGGGAATGGGGCTGAGAGATGCACACTGGGGTCGGGGGAATGGGGCAAAGAGGCACACACTGGAGCAGGGGGAATGGGGCTGAGAGATGCACACTGGGGTCAGGGGAATGGGGCAGAGAGACGCACACTGGAGCAGGGGAATGGGGCTGAGAGACGCACACTGGGGCAGGGGGAATGGGGCTGAGAGGCGCACCCCGGGAGTCGGGGGAATGGAGCAGAGAGACGCACACTGGGGCCTGGAGAATGGGGCTGAGAGATGCACACTGGGGTCGGGGGAATGGGGCAGAGAGATGCACATTGGGGAATGGGGCTGAGAGATGCACACTGGGGCTGGGGGAATGGGGCTGAGAGATGCACACTGGGGTCGGGGGAATGGGGCTGAGAGATGCACACTGGGGTTGGGGGAATGGGGCTGAGAGATGCACACTGGGGTCGGGGGAATGGGGCAGAGGGATGCACACTGGGGTTGGGGGAATGGGCCTGAGAGATGCACACTGGGGAATGGGGCTGAGAGACGCACACTGGGGCTGGGGGAATGGGGCTGAGAGATGCACACGGGTCAGGGGAATGGGGCAGAGAGGCACACACTGGAGCAGGGGGAATGGGGCTGAGTGATGCACACTGGGGTCGGGGGAATGGGGCAGAGAGACGCACACTGGAGCAGGGGGAATGGGGCTGAGAGACGCACACTGGGACCGGGGGAATGGGGCAGAGAGGCACACACTGGAGCAGGGGGAATGGGGCTGAGAGATGCACACTGGGGTCGGGGGAATGGGGCAGAGAGACGCACACTGGAGCAGGGGGAATGGGGCAGAGAGACGCACACTGGAGCAGGGGGAATGGGGCTGAGAGATGCACACTGGGGCTGGGGGAATGGGGCTGAAACATGCACACTGGGGCTGGGGGAATGGGGCTGAGAGACGCACACTGGGGTCGGGGGAATGGGGCAGAGAGATGCACGCTGGGGCTGGGGGAATGGGGCAGAGACACACGCTGGGGCAGGGGGAATGGGGCTGAGAGGCGCACACTGGGGTCGGGGGAATGGGGCAGAGAGATGCACACTGGGGCTGGTGGAAAAAGGCTGAGTGCTACAGGTGGGCCTGAGGATGGAGACGCAGGGGGTCCTGGGGATGGAAAGAGACCAGGGAGCCTGGAGATACAGACATGGAGGCCTGGAGATAAAGAGACACAGAGAGCCTGGAGAACCACAGAGGGGCCTAGGGATGGAGACATTGGGGGGTCTGGAGTAACACAGGGGAGCTTGGAGAGACACAGAAGTTTGATCAGGGAAATTCACATTTTTCCTGCACAAAAGCTGTTACTACAGTATATATTATCTGGTTATGATAATGACATGGGTTATATTTCTACCTAAACAGGCATCTTCCAGACAATGTGATCTCCTACATGAATAGTGAATACCGGCTGAAGACGCTGCCCAGTGAGGCTCAAATTCCTCAGAGGTTCCCCCTTGCAGAGAAACCACCATATAGGTAAGAAAAGACTTTCGAACTGACTGGGGTCCCAAAAAACCCGCCTAAGGGTGACAACAAGGTGACAGGAGCCGGGAGCTGCACTGTAGCATCAAATGCAGCACTCGGCTCCTGACAGTGTGAGGGAGCCGGCACTGCATAGTGCTCACCAGTACTTCTTAGACACACACCAGACCACTGGGGTTCGTGCTGCGAGGCCATTCCCCCTTCTCAAGTGACCAAGCCCCCTGATCATGAGGCCACGCCCCCCAATATCTGACATGGTGCTAAAACTGGGACCTCCCATTACCAGATCTCTAGTTTCGCTTATGAGTGTGGGCTGTTGTTGCTCTCCAATAGAAACCATTAGATTAGAGAAAGTTGCAGTAGGTAGAGTTGTAGTAGGTGGAAAGGGTGACTGCAGGTATCTTTGTCACTGTAAATGCAAAACAAAAGTGGAAAAGGATTTCAGGCACTTCAAAACTATGCTGCAGCCTTTTTCAATAAAGGAACTTTCCCCAAAGATCCAAAGAAATGTCTATAATATAAAAATTTGGTGAAAATTGGCGCTGCTAGTGTTTAGTGCTTATTGAAACAAATGGAGAAAAAAATACTTATCCGTTAAGATGCAGTATTAAACATCAATCCTAGTGTTCTTTCTTTATCTTTACCCAAGGTCCCAGGGACATGGGGAAAAGGGATTATATATGACGTCAGTGTGAGATGTGAAATAAATTTGGTGATAGACAATTTTTCCGAGTTTTGAATGGAGAAAATATAGGCGTACCCCAACTCACTATTCAAAGAGATGGGGATTCTCCTATCATGGTATCTTTAGTACAACGTGAAGTGTGTAAACACACCTAGAACTTGAAGAAAGAATTCGCCATTAAAGAGAAAATAATTATTTTCTAAAATAAACTTGATGGCTGTTAACACGAAATTTCTTGTTAACAGCCATCAAGTTTATTTTAGAAAATAATTATTTTCTCTTGAATGGCGAATTCTTTCTTCAACGCACAGGAACAGCGATGGGAACCAAATTTGCCCCAAGCTATGCCAACCTGTTTATGGGTTTCTGGGAAGAGACCCATGTGTACAGCGACATAGCTTGGGGCACAAACCTCATCAAATGGTACCGCTACATTGACGATATAATATTGTTATGGAAGGGCACAGAAGATCACCTTGTCCAATTTTTTGCCTCTTTGAATATTAATGACATTAATGTGCATCTGATTTTGGCACATAGTCAATTAGAAATTAATTTTTTAGATTTAACGATCTATATAGAAGAGAACAAGATTCATACCAAAACCTATAAAAAATCTACGGACATCAACTCCTTCATTCCAATAGACAGTCAACATCATAAACACTGGTTGAAGGGAGTACCAAAAAGTCAATTCTTAAGGGTTAAACGTAATTGTAGTAAAGACGATGTATGCGAGGACCAAATGTACCAGATGAAAAGGGACTTTATGGTCAAAGGTTACGAATCAAAGGAACTAGATGAAGCTATACAAACAACAATGGGAAAGGATAGATCGAATCTATATGGCACCACTAAAGTGAAGATAAGAGACAATAAGAATGATAATTTCAAATGGGCTATCATTACCGGCTACGACTCGCAGCACAAACAAGTAGAAAGAATCTTTCAGAAACACTGGCACCTCCTACAAAGGGATCCGATATTACGAGACATGATTCCGGATCATCCAAATTTTATTTATCGAAAATCCAAAAATCTCAAAAATGTAAAAAAAAGTATGCTTCATATACCCATGAAGAATTTGACACGAACAAAAGGCTTTCATCTATGTGGTTTATGTATGGGCTGTAGACATGTGAAAGACAATAACATGAAATACACGTAAGTTCAAATAAATGGTGTCAATTTTAAAATACAAGACTTTTTGACATGTAACACATCTAATGTTATTTATTTAATAGAATGTGCATGTGGATTAGTGTACATAGGACGGACCACCAGGTCCCTCAAAGTACGATTATCTGAACATCTGAGAAACATTAAAAAGGGACTCATCACACATTCTTTATCTAACCATTTTAAATCTGTACATGATTGTTCAGCCTCATATATTACACGTTTTTTAGGATTAATTCATGTCAAAGCATCTTGGAGAGATAGAAATGTAGAACAAAACCTTGCGAAAACTGAGATGAAAACTATATTTAAGCTTAAGACATTACACCCAGGAGGTCTCAACCAAGACTTCGAAATTAAATGGTTTTTATAAAACGTTAGATTTTATGTTAAATTACATCTGCATATTAAACTACATTTATTTATGTTTTAAAAATTTTTTAGCAGCATTATTTTTGTAAAATAATAAAAAGTGTTATGCTTTTCACTAATATTTGGTTTTGTTTGACAGATCTATCCAAACTTCTGTCAGAAAAAAACCACATCTCCCAGTATCCATTTTGCCCCAATGGAAAGCTTTATCGGTGATCTGTGGAAAAACTTTTTGGTTCAAAACTAAATTTCCCAGAATTCCTGCAAGTTTTAAAACCATAGCTTCCGGTTTCTTGTTCACAATAAAACTATGGAGATCGTGTCCGCCCGTGTTATAAGAAAAAAACTACATCTCCCAGAAACCCTGTAACCGGACTACAACTTCCGGATGGATACTTCCGGTGTAGTCACGGAGATTACACTGCGGCGATTCGTGAGTAAGCGGGCCCCACATAGAGGACTAATCCATCACATATTCAACTGGAGAAAGATATTAAACGGTGAGGTTAACCGGGCGTTAGTGGAAATAAGGAGGAAGCCAATCTAACACGGACCGGAAGCGCCGATGCCGTCATTTTGGAGATTCTGAGGAGAGGAGTATAAAAGCAAGAATTACAGCACTCACCTTCATGCATTGAAAAAGAGACTACGTCTCGAAACGCGTTGGCTGAGGAGGGGACATTCTCATCTGGACCACTGCAACTGTGTATATACTAGAGGTAGTTGCGGAGGGTTGTGTAATTTTTCCATCTATTCACTATTGTTGGGGATCCGGACCCCCACTACCTCCACACCCATTATACCTCAGTTGCCCACAGTGCAGTTTTCCATTTCCTAGAGAATGCTCTGTATATTTGAATATTTGTTTGCCTCAAGTATTGTTATATTAAATTACATTTTTATGGAAAAAGAGAAATATCTACTGTCAGTTATGGAGGATTGAAAAAGATACCTTTACATGCATATAACCATTTGGAGTCCTGTGAGTACTGGTACGCTCCTTCATTTCCATGTAGCATCAAAGATACCTTTATATGTTGTGCACCATCCGATAGGACTGTAAGTTCTAGGTGTATTTACACACTTCACGTTGTACTAAAGATACCATGATAGGAGTATCCCCATCTCTTTGAATAGTGAGTTGGGGTACGCCTATATTTTCTCCATTCAAAAAAATTGTGTATCACCAAATTTATTTCACATCTCACACTGACGTCTGTGACACAGTTAGGTTAGGGGGTCCCTCTCCTGGGTAGAGGACTCATTCCTTACACACACACACAGCAGCAGGGAAGCAGCACACCAGTCTGGATGCAAGTACAAGCTGGTCGGCGCCAGTCTTTATTGTACAATGACAGAAATATAAAGAAAACATAAATATAAATCCTAGCCCTGTTGGGGCACTAACTTTACAGGTAGTTCCCTCACTACCAGAACCTGGCAGGGCCTAATGCCCTTGCCAGCAACAAAGCACAGCACAGTACTCACAGATAGGTTTTTCAAGTGTCTCTGAGCAAACTCCCTGCCTGCTCTCCCAGGTGAGACACTCAGCCCTAAACACACTAGGCTTATATTGGCCACTCTCAGGTGGAAAACTAACAAGCCTGTTACCAGGCTGCGAGAACCAAAACCTGGAGTGGCCATGGGTGGAGCCCTCCCTCTCCTCTCACCCTCAACCCCCAGGTCCCAAACCGGCTTTTCAAAAAGCCGAAACTCAAGCCTGCTATACTGCAGACTTTCTCCTGGGGGTTTAAAACACAAAAGACAGGAATCTGGGACAAATGTACCTGCCACAAACCACTTTACCAGTGACCCTATCACATATCCCCCCCCTTTGTTTCGACCTGTGGGGCGGAACAGCTGAAGCCCCCAAACAATGAACGCGTGACAACGCGTCAGCATTGGCCAGCTGGCTTCCTGGCCTGTGTTCCACTGAAAATTTAAAAGTTTGTAACGCCAAGAACCATCTTGTAATTCTCGCATTACTGTCCTTATTTTCAGACATCCACTTCAGAGGGGCATGGTCAGTGATCAATTTGAACTTTCTTCCGACCAAGTAGTACCTGAGAGCCTCTAACGCCCACTTTATGGCCAACGCCTCCTTCTCCACTGTGGCATAGTTTCTCTCATGTACATTCAACTTTCTGCTAAGATAGAAAATAGGGTGTTCCTCACCCTCCTTGTTCTGGGACAGGACCACTCCTATACCTACTTCTGATGCATCGGTTTGTACTATGAATTCCCTTTCAAAATTAGGAGTCATCAGGACTGGTTGGGAACACAACGCTACTTTCAACTCCTGAAAAGCTTTCTCTGCCTCAGGACTCCATTCTACCATGACTTTTTGTTTGCCTTTGGTCAGGTCAGTCAGTGGGACTGCCATGGTGGCAAAGTTGGGTATAAACCTCCAGTAGTACCCCATCATTCCCAAGAAGGCTCTCACCTGCTTCTTATTCAGAGGCCATGGCCAGTTTTGTATGGCATCAACTTTATTGAGCTGAGGCTTTATCAGGCCTCTGCCAATGGTGTATCCCAGATATTTTACTTCCTCCATGCCTAGACAACACTTTTTTGGGTTGGCTGTCAAACCTGCCTTATAGATGGAGTTCAACACTGCTTGTACCCTGGGTAAGTGAGACTGCCAATCAGGACTATGAACGACCACGTCATCCAGATAAGCAGCCGCATACCGTCTATGGGGCCTTAGAATCCTGTCCATCATTCTTTGGAAGGTAGCAGGTGCCCCATGTAGCCCGAAGGGCAACATCTTGTACTGAAACAAGCCCTCTGGCGCTGAAAAAGCTGTCTTTTGTTTGGCGCTCTCGGTTAACGGTACTTGCCAATACCCTTTGGTTAGGTCAAGAGTGGTTAAATACCTTGCCGTCCTTAGTCTCTCAATCAGTTCATCCACTCTTGGCATCGGGTAGGCATCGAATTTTGAAACACTGTTCAACTTTCGGAAGTCATGGCAGAAACGCACACTCCCGTCGGGCTTTGGAACCAACACAATGGGACTTGACCATTCACTATGTGATTCTTCAATAACCCCTAACTCTAGCATATTTTTAATTTCTTTTGACACCGATTCTCTTTGTGCTTCTGGTAACCTATAGGGCTTTAGATTAACTTTAACCCCTGGGTCAGTGATGATGTCATGTTTAATGACCGAGGTTTTCCCAGGTACGTCAGAGAACAGCACCCTATTTCTAATCAGAAACTCCTTGACCTCTTGTTGTTGAATTGCCAACAGGATTTTTGCCACTGTCACTTCGGGAACTAAGGGCCCTGGACTTACTGGAGGGTCTCGGACGGCCGACAGTACCGTTCTATCTTTCCAGGGCTTTAACAGATTTATATGGTATATCTGTTCCAGCTTTCTTTTCCACGGCTGGTAAACTTTATAATTGACCTGCCCCACTCTTTCTAAGATTTCAAAGGGCCCTTGCCATTTAGCCAAAAGTTTATTTTCCACAGTGGGAACCAATACTAACACTCTGTCCCCAGGAGCAAAGCTGCGTAACCGAGCATTGCGGTTGTATACCCTCTGCTGTGCCTGTTGAGCCTGTTCCAGGTGCTCTCTCACTATCGGCACTACCACAGCAATTGACTCCTGCATTTGAGAAACATACTCAATCACCGTTTTGTAAGGACTAGACTGCCCCTCCCATGTCTCTTTGGCAATGTCTAGTAACCCCCTAGGGTGTCTCCCATACAACAAGTCGAAGGGTGAAAACCCGGTGGAGGACTGGGGAACTTCTCTTATGGCCAACAATAAATACGGCAATAAGTAGTCCCAATCCCTACCATCCTTGTCGACCACTTTCCTAAGCATGTGTTTTAACGTCTTGTTAAACCTCCCAGCAGTGGACCCGTTGGGCACGAACAAAGGTGGTGACTCCCAAGCGAGTTAGGATCTCCTGTTTTAGTTTTTTATAGTCCTTGGCATCAGCCAGGCATAAGTCAAAATAGGCCTTTTGTGGCTCCCCAGACAAAAAAGGTGCCACCAGACTTGCCCACTGCTCCTTGGGCCAACTCTCCCTTTCGGCCGTTCTTTCAAATGCGGTGAGATAGGCCTCCACATCATCGCCCGAAGTCATCTTCTGGAGGAAGTAACTGGCTCGTACGGAGTGAGTGGAGGTGGGAGGACCTGTACCAACATCTCTGGGCCGGGCGATCAGGTGCTGTACTACCTCTTTTATGGCCTGGCTGTTTTCCGCTAAGGCCTGGCGGGTTTCCTCGATGGCAACCTGTTGTTGCCCCTGGGCTGTCTCCAAGGCCGACAGTTGCACCCTGGTGGATTCCTGCAGAGCCCTGGTAGATTCCTGCTGAGCTCTGGTAGATTCCTGCTGAGCTTTAATAATGTCCTACATTTTGTCCTGGGGTGTAGGTTGGAAGCTGAACCTTGCCTCTCTGAGCATGGGCTGACGCCTCCTCTATGGGACTCCAAGGACACAGCGTTATTTCCACACTCACAAATTGGGTGTCTGTCCCTTTAATTTTTAAACGGAACGTTTTCCTCTTGCTGCAACTTCAGTGTGTGTGGGTGCCCGCATTCTCCACCATATTGTGACACAGTTAGGTTAGGGGGTCCCTCTCCTGGGTAGAGGACTCCTTCCTTACACACACACACAGCAGCAGGGAAGCAGCACACCAGTCTGGATGCAAGTACAAGCTGGTCGGCGCCAGTCTTTATTGTACAATAACAGAAATATAAAGAAAACATAAATATAAATCCTAGCCCTGTTGGGGCACTAACTTCACAGGTAGTTCCCTCACTACCAGAACCTGGCAGGGCCTAATGCCCTCGCCAGCAACAAAGCACAGCACAGTACTCACAGATAGGTTTTTCAAGTGTCTCTGAGCAAACTCCCTGCCTGCTCTCCCAGGTGAGACAATCAGCCCTATACACACTAGGCTTATATTGGCCACTCTCAGGTGGAAAACTAACAAGCCTGTTACCAGGCTGCGAGAACCAAAACCTGGAGTGGCCGTGGGTGGAGCCCTCCCTCTCCTCTCACCCACAACCCCCAGGTCCCAAACCGGCTTTTCAAAAAGCCGAAACTCAAGCCTGCTACACTGCAGACTTTCTCCTGGGGGTTTAAAACACAAAAGACAGGAATCTGGGACAAATGTACCTGCCACAGACCACTTTACCAGTGATCCTATCACACGTCATATATAATCCCTTTTCCCCATGTTCCTGGGACCTTGGGTAAAGATAAAGAAAGAACACTAGGATTGACGTTTAATACTGCATCTTAACGGATAAGTATCTTTGTCACTGTGTTTGTGTGCATGTCAGATGCACTAGCTAGCAATTGCAATCCAGTGCGCGGCGCAGCGCAAACTGCAAACAGCCTGCTCTGTGTTTGTGCGGCAGACATACAGTAGTACAGGGGCGGATTGGGCCACCGGGACAGCGGGTAAGTTCCCGCTGGGCCGGTCCCATCCCCACCTCTGCAGGGCCGGCTGGCCTGACACTGCCAGGCCGCTTATAAATGTACCAGTACCGGAAGCTGCTGATGCAAAGGTTGCCGGGTGTTGTCACCAGCGGGAGCAGGGACCAGCGACATACATAATTCTCGGGGAACATAGGGCTAGGCAGCTGCACACTACTCTCTACCTCAGTGCACCTCCAGGCTCCTCCCATCTGGCCTCCTCCAGTCCATCCCCTGCACTCAGAGAGACGTGACAGTACTGAAGTACTAAGAAGAGCTGCTGCAGCAAGACCACAATAATTGCACGAGGCTGAAGTTGGCTTCTTATTCACTTCTTATTAATTTCTTATTCATTTCTTATTCACTTCTTATTCATTTCTTATTCAAGCTCCAGCTTCTTATTCAGAAAATGTTACATTTAAATATTTAAATAAAGTTAGATCACTAAACTAACACTATGCAAACAAAGAATTGTGTCCCTCACACAGTTTACAATTATTGTTTTCCTGGCACAATAAGGATTTGGGCATGAATAGGGCAGTAAAGCGGGCACAGGTACCACATTTTGTCATTTTGAATAAGAAGCTGTAGTTGTGCAGGGGTTAACTAGCTTTGGTCATCAAATTTTACACTTGAAATCCACAGAGGGTGGTCTGGTACATATGACCCACTTGTCATTTGCCTTGACCAACAAGGATTTTGGCATGAATAGGGCAGTAAAGTGGGCACAGGCACCACATTTTGGCATTTTGAATAAGAAGCTGTAGTTGTGCAGGGGTTAACTAGCTTCCGTCATCAAATATTACACTTGAAACCCACAGAGGGTGGTCAGATACTTATAACCCACTTGTCATTTGCCTTGACCAACAAGGATTTTGGCATGAAAAGGGCAGTAAAGCGGGCACAGGCACCAGATTATCTCATTTTGAATAAGAAGCTGTAGTTGTGCAGGGGTTAACTAGGTTCGGTCATCAAATATTACACTTGAAACCCACAGAGGGTGGTCAGATACTTATAACCCACTTGTCATTTGCCTTGACCAACAAGGATTTTGGCATGAAAAGGGCAGTAAAGCGGGCACAGGCACCAGATTATCTCATTTTGAATAAGAAGCTGTAGTTGTGCAGGGGTTAACTAGGTTCGGTCATCAAATGTTACACTTGAAACCCACAGAGGGTGGTCTGGTATATATAACCCACTTGCCATTTCACTTGACCAACAAGGATTTTGGCATGAATAGGGCAGTAAAGTGGGCACAGGCACCACATTTTGTCATTTTGAATAAGAAGCTGTAGTTATGCAGGGGTTAACTAGCTTCGGTCATCAAATTTTACACTTGAAACCCACAGAGGGTGGTCTGGTACATATGACCCACTTGTCATTTGCCTTGACCAACAAGGATTTTGGCATGAAAAGGGCAGTAAAACGGGCACAGGCACCAGATTATCTCATTTTGAATAAGAAGCTGTAGTTATGCAGGGGTTAACTAGCTTCGGTCATCGAATGTTACACTTGAAACCCACAGAGGGTGGTCTGGTACATATGACCCACTTGTCATTTGCCTTGACCAACAAGGATTTTGGCATTAATAGGGCAGTAAACGGGCACAGGCACCAGATTTTCTCATTTTGAATACAAAGCTGTAGTTGTGCAGGTTTTAACTAGCTTCGATCATCAAATGTTACACTTGAACCCCACAGAGGGTGGTCACATACATATAACCCACTTGTCATTTGCCTTGACCAAGAAGGTTTTGGGCATGAATAGGGTAGTAAAGCGGGCACAGGCACCACATTTTGTTATTGTGACTAAGTAGCTGTAGTTGTGCAAGGGGTAAATATCCTTGGTCAACAAATTTGACTCTTGGAACCCACAGAGGGGGGTCAGGTACACATGACCCACTTGCTATTTCACTTGACCAACAAGGATTTTGGCATAAATAATTTGGGCAATGGACAAATGATCCGGATCTCGGTACCTGCACATAAATACAAAACAACAGCCACCTACATGGCTTCACTATACTGACTTCTTTATTTAGTGTTTACCACACACACTGGCATCACAAGGGGGGTGCGGCCAGGGCCGGTTCTAGACATTGTGGAGCTTCGGGCGAAAGTTCACGGTTGCCAACTTTTTTTAGAAGACGTTCCTCTGCTTGCGTTGAAAGCGTACGCGCTTCCAGAAAGGGGGTGTGTCCTTGCAGATCATCCCCAATTCATCACACTTTGGGGCGTGCCCAGCACTTATGAAGGTGCTGGGCTTCCCCTCAAGCTCTGCCCTCGTGGTGTCTGGTCCGAACGCCTATGGGAGAGATGTCTTGACGTCATGACGTCCCTCCCATAGTGCTCTCTGCTGGAGCCAGAGCTCAGGAGTGAGCTTCGGTTCCACGGATCTGTGGGAGAGACTTCATGACGTCAGGACGTCCCTCCCATAGTGCTCTATGCGGGAGCCGGAGCTCTGGTGTGAGCTTCGACTGCCGCTGCAGAGAGGGAGCCGGGTGCCCGCTGATAACAAATATCAACGCGGGGGGGGACCGGCGCTGGCGTTTTTTTTTTTTTTCTTATGGGATTTTTATTTTGCCCTCCTGGGGAATCGGTGGCGCCCTTTAGGGGCCAGCGCTCTGGGTGACGGCCCTGTTAGCCCGCCCCTAGAACCGCCACTGGGGGAGGGCCGCACTGGGTGACACCATCCGAAGCGTTTGACACCAAAATAGCAGAGCTGCTCTGCTATTTTGGTGTCACCCCGTCGGATGGTGTCACCGTGATGCCAGAATGCGGAGAGAGGCAGGGAGAGACTGTGGGCTGCTCCAACAGCTGCAGGAGCACTGGGGAAGCCCACTGTGTGACGAGAACGGGAGGCGGTAACGCACCCAAGATCGGCTCACATAAGGGGTGTTGCTTCACGGGCGAGGTCACGGCCCTTCCTGCGAAGCCACGACGCTTCTGGGAGCGCATGCCTATGGCGCGTAGGAGGACTCAGAGCATCCACACCAGGTGACACCAAGGTAGGTAACGCCTCTGACCACACACACCAACTTGACTACTCATACATACATCAGCACCCTGCCAACAGCAATACAGGGTGGATGTAGTGCACTCCATATCACCATGCTACCCCTATGCTCCCCAACAATGCATCTACAACAATAATGCAATAATTGTTACAGGACAAGGGAATAATGCAGTTACAAAACATTACAATAATCACAAACAGGTACCTTACTACAGCCTACCTTTTAATGGAGGCCTGATTGTAGTAGCTGAGATGACGAGGTAACAAGGTTACAAACCTCAATACATTCTTATCAAATCAGAACAACAGTACTACAGGGCTTAATCATCTTCTGCTGCCTCAGGCCTAGTGCCTGCCTTCTAGGGGATCAATGACACTATGTAGGGCCTATTGCCCACCTAACAATGGGTTAATGATGTCGATCCCACATTAACCCTATAGGGCGTAATGCCCCTTATACCTTGTGGGACTAGTGCCATCTCTGGCTCAGGCTTATTGTCCGCCTAACAAAGGCCGTCCCTGCTGATTAGGGCTTAACGCCCACAGTGGCCATGGGCCTAATGCCTGACAATTAAAATAGCATGCAATTGAATGAAAATACAATGCAATTAGATTTACCAGTCCAGTAGTCTTTGGCTGAACTAAGCCTAGTTCATCCACAATTACTATGTGTTCTTCACCCGAGGTGGGTCGACTCCCACGATCTCAGTGCTTCCTGTAGTCTTCACCTTGAGCTGGCAAACTCCCACTGCCACAGCAGTCTTCACACAGGTAGCAGTGACCAAGGTCCAGGGGCAGAACTATGGTGTTTGGCTCCAAGGGCAAGATGAGAAGTTGGCACTTCGCTTATTTATGTGACCTGGGCCTATTGCCCAGGGTCAATTATAGCCTTAGGAGCACGGGCCTAATGCCCGCCTATTTGTACCACAGGCTTAAGGCCTCATGACTCCTACGTGCCTACTGCCTAACAATCTGATGGTCTAGGGAGGGGTTAATGATGGTAAGGCCTCAAAGAGGGTCTACCTGTCCGGTGGGAGAGGATGCAGTGAGGATCTTCATTCGCTCTTTTACTTCCCAACCCCTGCAGTTCTCATCAATCCTCAGTCACATTCTTCTGTCGCTGGCCCATTCTGGCCAGTAGCGGCGCTGCCAGAGCTCTTCTCTATTGAGCCCAGTGTCTCCTAGCGTCTTCTGCAGCTGCTGGAGCTCTTCTCTTTTGAGCCCGGTGTCTTCTGGACTCTTCCACGGACGCTGGAGCTCTTCACCCATTTCCGCCAAATTGACTCTTCCTCCCAGAGACATCTGACGCTAGACGCCACAGGCGTAGCCAACCATGATGCGGCTTACAACGAATGGCTCACTGTGGCCAATTTCTATTGGCTGCCGGTGCACGCTGTGATTGGCTCAGATTGTCAAAATTGTCACCACTGTGATTGGCTCAAATTCAAATTGTCACCCCTCTTCAATGGCCGGCGGTCAATGAGCTGCACTCAGCTATTAGCTGGCGCCACATGTCAGCCGCTGCTGGGCCTTGACCGGCACTGAAAACAGACATACTGTCCCAGCATCGGACACTTATGTGACCTGCTGGGGATACATCTCACCGGACTGCAGGACTAAGGCGCTGGGATCAAGCATTTGGTCACAGCACTGGCAGCGGCTTAACTGGGGTATATGGGGCCCAGGACAAGTTTAAAAATGGACCCCCCCTATGTCCGTGCGACAAAAAATGGGCATGGACACTTAAAAATGGGGAGTGTCAACATGACACACATCCCTATCTCGTCACTCTGAACATTCCTTTCCATTCCATATGCCCCTTAATGCAGTGCCCCTTATACAGTCCCCCCTATGCAGGCCCCCAGTAGTCCCCCTTATACAGTACCCCTAGTATACAATGTCCCCAGTAGTGATCCCTCTTATGCAGGCCCTTAGTAGTGCCCCTTATACGGTACCCCTAGTAATGGTCCCCATTATGCAGTCACCCATTAGTTCCCCTTATACGTGCCCCCAGTAGTGATCCTCCATATGCAGTGCCCCTTACACAGTTCCCCCTGTCGTAGTCCTTCCTATGCAGCCCGCCATTAGTTCCCCTTATACGGCGCCCCCAGTAGTGGTCCCACTTATGCAGATCGCAGTAGTGGTCCCACTTATGCAGGCCCCCAGTAGTGATCCCCCTATCCAGTAGTAGTCCCCAGTAGAGCCCCCCCGATGCAGTGCCCCTAATAGTAGTTACCTCCATACGTTAGTAGTAGTCCCTAGTAGAGGTCACCTCCCCCCGTGATGCAGTGCCCCCATTAGACAAACACACCAGTAAAAAAAATAAAATAAATAACTTTAATCCCTGCTCCTGCTCACGCAGCTGTCCGCACCACCGCAGACCTCCCGGGCTGGCGCACTCTGCATTATGGGAGAGACGTCATGACATCTCTCCCATAACCCACTACAGGAGCTGGAAGGCGGAGCTCATGAGTGAGCTCCAGCCCAGCTCTTGCAGTGGGCACAGCAGCAGACAATGAGAGTCTGTCTGACTCTCATTGGCTGCTGTAAATGCACTGGCGGCACTATGGGCTAGCCTGAGCCCGCCTCCCACCCTTCGCCTGGCGATATTAGGTAAGCGCTCAGGGGGAGAGAGGGGGCACGGCTGTGCAGCACAGGACAGTGCTGGGCGCAGGGAAGCCTAGCGCCGGTCCTGAGTAAATGCTGATCGCACTCAGGAGCTCATTCAGAGCCACTCGCAAGCGCCGCGTCCAGCAGGTGCATGTGCAAGACCAGCTGAGCGACTGAAGGTCAGTCGCTACTGGGCTCACAACAAGACGGGACGGCTGTCGATGTTGATTGACAGCTTGCCCCATTTTTGTGGGCGGACAAACGCATGCGTTCCCTTAGGAACGTCTGGCGTTTTTAGGAGGGGTTACTGACATCACTAGTGATGTCAGTAGTGGACTTCCTGCTCTATTAGAGCAGGAAGTACACTCGGGCTTGCGGCAGCTAAACCCTACCCCGGTGTCTCATCGCAAGCCCGATGGTCGCGATAAT
Organism: Taudactylus pleione; assembly: GCA_031769625.1. NCBI lineage: Eukaryota > Metazoa > Chordata > Amphibia > Anura > Myobatrachidae > Taudactylus > Taudactylus pleione. Next base: position 1,535,272 of record JAUIMM010000322.1, on the reverse strand, counting down.
TATGACTGTCTCCAGCCAGCTAGCACAAGCTGTGGATGGTCACCCACAGCTTTGAGAGCGGCCGGAGATAAAAAAAAAAAACCACCTAATCACATGCAGAGCGAGCGGCTGCCAGCAGTGACCGTCTCTGAATGAGCTCCTCACTGCGGTCGGCACTACACTGTTTAACTAGGATGGGCCAGTACCGTGGCCAGCGGTGCGGGGGCGTCACCGGCCACGCAGCAGCCCTGCCCTAGTTACGCCACTGAGCACTGGACATCGCCCTGGACATCAGCTCCCCCCTCTGCCGTGCCTGTCAGATGGTGCCCAGGGCAAGGTGCCCCACACGCATCCCCTTATTATGCCACTGCCGGTGTACCAGCTTTCCGAGAGATTCCACAAACGTGCTGAATAGTCTGGGGCTGGTTAATGTTATGGCAGGAGGGCACCACGCTAAGTGTGTCTCCCTGCTATATGTTAGCCCCTTTCTCCCTATAACCAGCCTAGTGCTGGATAATGTGATGGCAGGAGGACACCACGCTAAGTGTGTCTCCCTGCTATATGTTACCCCCTTTCTCCCTTAAACCAGCCTAGTGCTGGATAATGTGATGGCAGGAGGACACCACGCTAAATGTGTCTCCCAGCTATAGTGTTACCCCCTCCCCCTTATAACCAGCCTAGTGCTGAATAATGTGATGGCAGGAGGACACCACGCTAAGTGTGTCTCCCTGCTATATGTTACCCCCTCCTCCCTATAACCTGCCTTTTGCTGGATAATGTGATGGCAGGAGGACACCACGCTAAGTGTGTCTCCCTGCTATATGTTACCCCCTCCTCCCTATAACCAGCCTAGTGCTGGATAATGTGATGGCAGAAGGACACCATGCTAAGTGTGTCTCCCTGCTACAGTGTTACCCCCTCCTCCCTATAACCAGCCTAGTGCTGGATAATGTGATGGCAGGAGGACACCACGCTAAGTGTGTCTCCCTGCTATAGCGTTACCCCTTTCTCCCTATAACCAGCCTAGTGCTGGTTATCGGAAGAAAAGGTGAACCCCACACAGATTTTTTTTCCTGTATTCCAATACCAGACCATGCTCAGAGGTTAGGGGTCTTTACTAATTTAGGGAAAGACCCCAATTGTCAAATTTGTTGACCAAGGCTATTTAACCCTTGAAAAACTACAGGTAATTATTCAAAATTAAGAAATCTGGTGCATGTGCCCACATTACTGCCCTATTTATGCCCAAATCCTTGCTGGTCAAGGCAAATGACAAGTGGGTCACATGTACCTGACCACACTATGTGGGTTTCAAGTGTAACATTTGATGACTGAAGCTAGTTAACCCCTGCACAACTACAGCTTCTTATTCAAAATGACAAAATCTGGTACCTGTGCCTGCTTTACTGCCCTATTCATGCCAAAATCATTGTTGGTCAAGGGAAATGGCAAGTGGGTCATATGTACCAGACCACCCTCTGTGGGTTTCAAGTGTAACATTTGATGACTGAAGCTAGTTAACCCCTGCACAACTACAGCTTCTTATTCAAAATGACAGAATCTGATGCCTGTGCCCTCTTTAGTGCCCTATTCATGCCAAAATCCTTGTTGGTCAAGTGAAATGGCAAGTGGGTGATATGTACCAGAACACCCTCTGTGGGTTTCAAGTGTAACATTTAAAGACCGAAGCTTTTTAACCCCTGCACAACTACAGCTTCTTATTCAAAATGACAAATTATTGAGCCTGTGCCCGCTTTATTGCCCTATTCATGCCAAAATCCTTGTTGTGCCAGGAAAATAATAATTGTAAAATGTGTGAGGGACACAATTCTTTGATTACATAGTGTTAGTTTAGTGATCTAACTTTATTTAAACGTTTTAATGTAAAATTTTCTGAATAAGAAGCTGGAGCTTGAATAAGAAGTGAATAAGAAATGAATAAGAAGTGAATAAGAAATGAATAAGAAGCCAACTTCAGCCTCGTAATAATTGCCAAGTAAGGGTGGTTTGACACAAAGCTACTGCCCATTGTTAACATCCTTCTTTACTGTAATGTGTGTATGCATCTTTTCAGGCTTAAAATGTATGCTTAGACTGCATGTTTGTCTATGTATATGAGCTGACTCTACATGTCTGTGTCATGAGATTACATGTGTGTGCGTCTATGTGTGCTGAGACTGCATGTGTGTATATGTACTGAGACTGCATGTGTGTATATGTATTGAGACTGCATGTGTGTCTGTGTTTGCTGAGACTGCATGTGTGTCTGTGTTTGCTGAGACTGCATGTGTTTATATGTACTGAGACTGCATGTGTGTCTGTGTTTGCTGAGACTATGTGTGTATATGTACTGAGACTGCATGTGTGTATATGTACTGAGACTGCATGTGTGTCTGTGTTTGCTGAGACTGCATGTGTGTATATGTACTGAGACTGCATGTGTGTCTGTGTTTGCTGAGACTGCATGTGTGTATATGTACTGAGACTGCATGTGTGTATATGTACTGAGACTGCATGTGTGTATATGTACTGAGACTGCATGTGTGTCTGTGTTTGCTGAGACTGCATGTGTGTATATGTACTGAGACTGCATGTGTGTCTGTGTTTGCTGAGACTGCATGTGTGTATATGTACTGAGACTGCATGTGTGTCTGTGTTTGCTGAGACTGCATGTGTGTCTGTGTTTGCTGAGACTGCATGTCTGGCTATGTTTGCTGAGACTGCATGTGTGTCTGTGTTTGCCGAGACAGCATGTGTGGCTATGTTTGCTGAGACTGCATGTGTGTCTGTGCTTGCTGAGACTGCATGTGTGTTTATGTACTGAGACTGCATGTGTGTCTGTGTTTGCTGAGACTGCATGTGTGTATATGTACTGAGACTGCATGTGTGTATATGTACTGAGACTGCATGTGTGTATATGTACTGAGACTGCATATGTGTTTGCTGAGACTGCATGTGTGTATATGTACTGAGACTGCATGTGTGTCTGTGTTTGCTGAGACTGCATGTGTGTATATGTACTGAGACTGCATGTGTGTATATGTACTGAGACTGCATGTGTGTCTGTGTTTGCTGAGACTGCATGTGTGTATATGTACTGAGACTGCATGTGTGTCTGTGTTTGCTGAGACTGCATGTGTGTATATGTACTGAGACTGCATGTGTGTATATGTACTGAGACTGCATGTGTGTATATGTACTGAGACTGCATGTGTGTCTGTGTTTGCTGAGACTGCATGTGTGTATATGTACTGAGACTGCATGTGTATCTGTGTTTGCTGAGACTGCATGTGTGTATATGTACTGAGACTGCATGTGTGTCTGTGTTTGCTGAGACTGCATGTGTGTATATGTACTGAGACTGCATGTGTGTCTGTGTTTGCTGAGACTGCATGTGTGTATATGTACTGAGACTGCATGTGTGTATATGTACTGAGACTGCATGTGTGTATATGTACTGAGACTGCATGTGTGTCTGTGTTTGCTGAGACTGCATGTGTGTATATGTACTGAGACTGCATGTGTGTCTGTGTTTGCTGAGACTGCATGTGTGTATATGTACTGAGACTGCATGTGTGTCTGTGTTTGCTGAGACTGCATGTGTGTCTGTGTTTGCTGAGACTGCATGTCTGGCTATGTTTGCTGAGACTGCATGTGTGTCTGTGTTTGCCGAGACAGCATGTGTGGCTATGTTTGCTGAGACTGCATGTGTGTCTGTGCTTGCTGAGACTGCATGTGTGTATATGTACTGAGACTGCATGTGTGTCTGTGTTTGCTGAGACTGCATGTGTGTATATGTACTGAGACTGCATGTGTGTCTGTGTTTTCCGAGACTGCATGTGTGTCTATATGCTGAGACTGCATGGTGTCTGTATGTGTTTGCTAAGACTGCATGTGTGTCTGTGCTTGTTGAGACTGCATGTGTGTTTGCTGAGATTGCAATTGTGCCTATGTATGTTTGCTGAGACTGCATGTGTGTCTATGTATGTTTGCTGAGACTGCATATTATGTGCATGTGTGTTGAGACTGCATGATGTCTGCTGGAACTTGCGAGTGTGCTGAGATTCTGGGTGCGCGTGTGTGTTCGGTGTACATGGATGTGTGTGCCGAGATAGCCCTCAGTCCTTAAATCTGTGCTCTCTGACTGGAGCAGTAATTACATACACACGGCAACCTGACATAATAAAAATTGGAAAAGTGAAAAAATAATAATAATGACCTATCTACATGCTTCTAAAAGAAACATGTATATTGTGTATAACACAAATTACACTTTCTACTGGATGGCTGTATTTTAAAGAGTAAGAGCTGTCACCAGTCACATCCCTTACCTTGGTTATCACACTAGAATGGGGCGTTGGCTGTGGCGCTCTGGGATTTTTCAGCTCCCTATACAGTAGTGTGTTGTGTTTACTTGTGCAAATGTGCGAATGAGGTTACATGTGCCCCTGTCTATGGGCATGGGCTTTCCTGTGTTACTATCTGTATGGGCTTGCCTATACCCCTTTCTGTGCGATATGGTTCTCAAACTCGGTCCTCGGGACCCTACACAGGTCACATTTTCCAGGTCACCCAGCAGGTGCACAGGTGTAGTCATTACTCACTGACACATTTTAAAAGATCCACAGGTGGAGCTAATTATTTCTCTTGTGATTCTGTGAGGAGACCTAGAAAACATGCACTGCATGTGGTCCTGAGGACCGAGTTTGAGAACCTGTGCTCCATACCTTCCCTTCTCTTCCAACCTCTTCTAACCAACTTATTTCCCACTAGAGTCTACCTTAATCCCATCCGGTACTCCATTTCTTATGATACATCCTACTACACTTGTGTGCATGTATGTGCACTACCGGGTGTGTGTGAAGGAGGGGTGAATGCAGAAGATGACCACCACCAGGAGAGAGAGTGTCTGTGTGTAGGGGGGTGGGCATGGGCAGTACCAGGTGTGGTGGGGTGGGTGTATGCAGGAGATGGACACCACCAGGAGAGGGAGAGAGAGAGTGTGTGTGTAGTGGGGGAGATATGCAGAATGTAGGCACTACCAAGTTTGGCTGTGTATGTGTGTGTAGGGGGGTTATGCAGAATATGGGCACTACTAGGTGTATGTGTGGGGGAGGGGGGGAGTGGTATGTAAAAGATGGGCACCACCAGGAGTGTGTGGAGGGGTATGTAGAAGATAGGCATCACCAGGAGTGTGCACGGGGGGATGCAGTACTTGCGCACTAATAGGTATGTGGGTGAAGTGAGGGTTACAGGAATCAACACTATCAGGAGTGTGAGGTGGATATACTGTAGGAGATGGGCATTACCATGAGTTTGAGGGGAATACAGGAGATGGGCATTAGAAGGAGTGTAGTGGGGGGAGTGTAGGAGTTGAGCACAACCAGGAATGTGTGGAGCACTGAGGTCCAATGGCGTATCTATAATGGGTCCAGGGGGCCCCACACCGCACACCCTGCACCCATATTATTTCAAACTTACCTATCCGGACATTTTTCCGGTGTTCTGTGAATGCGCCGTAGACTTTGGGCACACGTTAGTGCCCGGAGTCCACTAATGCCTTGGTGGCTGGCCAGCCGCGTCAGTCGACTGCCGGCCACCGGGAAAAGAGAGGAGGGGGCCCTGCACGGGGAGTGCACACGGGCTCCCTCCTCTCTTAAGACGCCCCTGCTGAGGTCATGGGTACAATTTCCACCATGGCCCTAAACGGTGTGGTATATTCTCCCTGTGCTTGCGTGGGTTTCCTCTGGGTACTATGATTTCCTCCCACAATCCAAAAATATACTGATTTCTAATAAAAAAATAAAATAATCCTAGTGTGTACGTGTGCGTGTGCTTAGGGCAGACTAGATTGGCCAAGTGGTTCTTATCTGCTGTCAAATTCTATGTTTCTATTACATCACCCTCCATGTTTTTCTCATCCTCTGTCATTCTGGGGGTAAATGTATTAATGTGTTTTATTTTTTCCTGTAGGGGGGAAATGTATTTGTTTTTTTTCCCTTGAGGGGCTAATGTGTGTGTTGCTTTTTCCTGTGGTTGCTAATGTGTTATGTTTTTTCCTGTCGGGGCCAATGTTTGTCTTTTCTTATTGGGGACAATGTGTTTGTATTTTGCATCATGCATCCTGATAATGGCCCTCATTCAGAGCCGTGCGCTCTGAGCAGAGCGCACGCTGGACGCTCGTATAGCTGTGGGTCACCACCCACAGCCTATACGAGCGAGCGCGACCATCGAAACTGTGAGCCGGAGCCTGCGGTTGAGGTTTTCAACCGCAAGGCCTGGAGTGATTTTGGCTCTATCAGAGCCAAAATCACTCCCACTGACATTACTAGTGATGTCAGTGGGCCGGCATCTGACGGCAGGCGTTCCCTTAGGAACGCCCCCGTCAGGGAGGCACGCCCCCGGCACGCCCACCAAAGGGGGCGTGCTGTCAATCAACATCGACAGCACGCCCCCTTTGATCAGATACAACGAGCGAAGGAAAGTCCTTCGCTCGTCGCGTCTGGCGCATGCGCACGACGGAGCTCCCTCCGTCGTGCGCATGCTCAGTGCATAACATCGACCCACTTGCGAGCGGACAGCCGCTCGCGAGTGGGTCTGAATCAGGCCCAATGTTCGTACAGAGTCAGAGTACAGGATTGGATGCATGCACGAAGTAGTGTATTAGAATTGTGCTTTGTGGACTGTACTTGGGTGGTTACAAGGGGTTGGCTAATCAAATGCAGATGTAACATAGAGTGTAGGTGTTATTAGAGTGACACAGGCATGTTGTTGATAGTGGTTGAGACATGAATGACGCTGTAACTTACCTCAACAGTGCAACTGATGGGGGGGTTTAAAAACGCACAAAGCATGATTGCAGCATCTGTAGACATTAAAAGTGGTCGTCTCAGTCCTGCACATTCAGACACACGGACGCACACCAGGGAAGGGCTCTGTAGCAGCATTAGCATTAAGTCGCCTATGCAACTGCAGCAAAAGACGCAAGGAAAGCCACCACTGCATCCAACTCAGAAAATTTCCTTCCCTCCCTCCGCCACCTCCCTCTTGACAAACCCCGCCCCCTCAGCAGACCCCTCCCCCATTAGGGCTGCTTCCAGAAATTTCCCGGGCTGGTTTTCCATCCCAAGCCGCCCCTGCAGTAGTAGCACCAGCAATTCAGTGCTGCAAACAGACTGTTGTATATGTTTGTTAAAGTGAACTTCTTGCACTTGTTTTTCCACAAGGAAATCTAATCTATCTACACTGCAGTATAATTACTTGGTGTCAAAAGAAATCTGCAGTATTTTATAATTAAACTTAAATAGTATTTCAAGAGTGTGTGTCTTGGAGAGGCAGCGTATATTACTGCGCTTACTCTGGGTGTTGTGTCCCCGTTAACTGCACCCCAGAAAAATAAAGTGGAAAAAATAAAAATTAAAATTCTGGTGTAAAAAAAAAAAATCTGTATTCTTTTATAATTCGATTTAAATAGTTTAACAAGAGTTTGTGTCTTGGAGAGGCAGCACATTTTGCTGTACTTACTGTGGGAATAGTCACATGTATTCGAAAAGAGTGTTTAGTACAGGCGGGAACATTGTGAGTGATCGGCGTAGTAGACTACTTCCAAAAATTTGGATAAACTGATCAAAATGAACTACAAGTTCTATGAGGAAGACCTTAGCTGACAATTACAACAAAGTGCAGAGACTTCTGTAACAGTGGATTACAGTGAGGATGAGCTAATATTGTACGATGAAGATTAGTACAGTGATGAGGATGATGATAGGATGAATAACACTGTTAGGGGTATATTTAGATTTTAATCGATTTAATATAGATCAAAATCGATTAAAATCGATGTTGGGTTTCTGGGGCTTAATCACACATTTACTAACAGACAATTTTTTTTTTTTTTTTAAGTATTAGTAAATGTGTGATTTAGTTGATGTTAATCAATTTTGATCGATTAAAATCGACCTTTAGTAAATATACCCCTTAGTCTTAAGCCCGATAGGAGCGATGCCCCCAGGCAGAGGGACTTCTGGGTTTAACACCCAGAAGTCCCTCTGGCTTCCATCTCCGATCGGATCCTACTCAGGGGGAGCTTCTCGAAAACAATCCCATAGGCTGAAGGTTCGGTACGCGGTAAAACCCCCGAAAACTGCATTTTTGAGGGTTTTATCGCATGTACCCCTTTAGTACATCCCGCCCAGAGTGGTAAATGTCATAGCCTGTGGACTACAGGTATCATCGAGTTCCGTGCAAGACTGCCCGATGTTTTAAAGTTATAGTTATTAAAAAGGCGAAACCAGGTTGATTTTGCCTTTTAAATGACTGTTAACATCATTCAGTCTCGAATGGAACTCACCGATGCCTGTAGTGCGCAGGCTATTATATTTACCCCATAGACTTTAGTAGATTACTGGACAAATTGCACAATTGGACAATAGTAACAGTTTTTTTGCTTGGTCTATAGAGATTCTGCAGCAGCAAGGATATGTATACTTCCACTACGGTGCAGGACTCACACTGCTGGTATAAGGAGTCATTATAAAACCTGCCACTGCTCTGCCTCTAGTGTTTGCTTACAGAGATGGGAATGAGAGCCAGTGACCTCTGGGCCTGATTCAGAGCCGGACGCTCTGACAAGAGCGCTCGCTCTGAATCAGGGCCCTCCTACCTAAAATTGGAGCGGCCTCCTGGCCGCTCGCATAGCTTTAGGTGACCACCCACAGCTTATACAAGCGGCCAAAAAGATGGTCGCCATGGTCAAGACCATGGCGACCATCGGGCTTGTGATGAGACCCTGCAGTAGGGTCTCGCTGCCGCAAGCCCAGGAGTGCTTTTGGCTTTATCAGAGCCAAAAGCACTCCCACTGACATCACTAGTGATGTCAGTGGGGCCGGACCCAGATGGTAGGCGTTCCCATGGGAGGATGGAGGCGTTCTCCATCTGGGCAGCAACGCCCACCAAAGGGGGCGTGCTGTCACTCGCCATCGACAGCACGCCCCCTTTGGTGCGAGACCCATAGCGATGGCTGGCCATCGCTATGCGGGTCTCGCGCATGCGCACGATGGAGCTCCCTCCGTCGTGCGCATGCGCACTAGGGCACCATTGACCCACTTGCAAGCGCTCATCGCTCGCGAGCGGGTCTGAATCAGGCCCTCTGTGTGAAGGTGCATACACACGTAACGATTTTTTGAACGATTTAACTATAACGACATCGTTATTCAATCATTCAAAAAATCATTCAGTTTCTGAGTTATAACGATGAACGAAAATCGTTCAAGTGCGCTCCCATTTGTAGTTCTTTTCAGACTGTCCAACATAACGATTTTCATTAAGGGAAGGAGAATTTTTCGTTCATCGTTGTAAAAATCGTTTATTACACTTCAAGGGAAAATCTGACAAAAAATCGTTGGTTACAAAATCGTTACATGTGTATGCACCTTAAGTGTTCTCTTATATAGTCCCCTGTGTGCTATGTGTACTGTAAGTAATGTGGCCCCTTGCCCAGTAGACAGCATAACATATATAAGGGAGCTGCATGTAACTGACCTGACTCTGCTCCCGATCTCAGCCTCATACATGTTACACTCACTCCAGGGCGGCTCCCTGCACACATGTAGGGATGACTCTACCCAGGAGTGAGCACAACTTAGCAGAGGCGTCACTTACCTGGGCGACACCCAGTGCAGAAGGTCGGAGTTCTTTTGCACATGCGGAAGGGGGTGTAGCGTCACTGAAGGGACGTGGATCGTACTGATCTTGGGGGCATTCCTGCCCCCCATTCGTGGCACACAGTGGGCTTACCCAGCGCTCCAGCAACTCCTGGGGCAGCCTCCAACCCTCCAATCCGTCTCTCCCCTGCCTCTCTCTGGTTTCTGGCTTCTCGGTGACACCATCCCACGGGGTGGCACCAAAATACTTTGGTGTCACCCCCTCAGATGGTTTCACCCAATGCGGCCCGCACCCCCCTTGTGACATCCAGTGCAACTTAGTACTTGCAAGCAGCCTCAGATCATTTACATAGAGTGCACCCTAATGTGTTACACTCCGTTCTAGGGGGAAGGAGACAGCTGGTTCCCCCATACATAGGGGTGTAAGACTCAACTGCCAGCCCTACAGCAGAATTTAGGGGCAATCTGTCCCCGGAAGCCTCCTCTCTGCTCTTCTGTGCAAGGGGCGGCGCAGACTCGGTGAAGCCACATTTGGGGTGTCAGTTCTGGAGTTGGAAGCCCAAACAGGGCTCCGCTTGTGTATGTGATGGCCCCCACGTGCATGCTCATGAGATCAAGGTAGTGGCCCCCAGAGAGGATGGACCAGCATCACCAGGCCCATTAGCCCCTGCATGGACTACTCCAGCTGTAGTTATGCCACTCCCCTCTGTCACGTTCCCCACCAGCTGCGCTCATGCCAGCTGTAGTTATGCCACTGCCCTTCAGCTTTCTGCCTCCCCCTCCGTCACATTCCCGCCACCCTGCCAGCTATGGTTATGCCACTTCCCTTCATCTTACTGTCCACCAACCTCCATCATGTTCCCTGCCAGCCCCCCCCCAGCTTCGCCCCTGATAGCTGTAGTTATAAATTGACCTTATCTTTCTACCCTCCAACCCTTAATTCTGTTCCCCATCAGTCTGCCCTTCATATTTCTATCACTGAACAGGTTAAACTCAGGTTACAATAAAAGAAATTAATCACTTACTGTATCGCAAACAGAAAATCCCATCTTTACAGAGATTATATAGCGTTTCTTATGTTAGTATATATTATTTTTCTACCTAGGAAAGAACTGGAGGGTTACCCCAAAAAAGATGCCGTCACATACTGACAGGCTGAGGATTACCCCAAGGCCTGGGGACAAGGAATGAATGAGAATCCTTTGCCCAAGAACACTCTTCTGATACTTCAACACCCTCCTCCTTTGTAGTTTGCAAAGTTGCCACGTATACCACCAGGTGTGAGACCTGCCCCTCACTGAGGACTTAAAACACTGGTACAGGAAAGCTACCAGTGGCCCCTGGATGCTAAAATGTCGGAGGATGTTAACTTCCCTATGGAACATCTCTGGGCAAAGCCACATCAGGCACCGTTACCAGCTATTAGGTCTGTGCCAAAGATGTATAAGAGAGAATATGATAGCTATAGCAGTATGCAGCGAGTTGTGGTGTAACACTCATGGCATCAGTACTCAGGCTAAAGATCCTACGCCTTTTATCTCATTGACTTGTTGTATAAATAGCAATAATAGAAATAGAAAGTAAAAACAGTACAGTATTATAAAAATATTAATAGTAAATATTTTAAATCAAAATAGAAACACAAACAGTAAGAGTAATGGTGGAAATAGGAATAATAGAAACAGCATTATCAAAAATAATAATAGCAGAAATAATAATCGAAATAGAAATAGTACAACCAGTAAGATTAATGGTGGAAATAGTAATAGTAGGAAAAGGAAGAGTAATAGTGGCAATGGTAATAATAGAAACAGTATTAGTAAAAATATTAATAGTAGAAATATTAATTATCGAATTAAAAATAACAGTACAAACATTAATAGTATTAGTAGAAAAAGTTAGAGCAATAGTACAAACAGTAATAGTATTAGTAGAAAAAGTAATAGTACAAACAGTATTAGTATTAGTAGAAATAGTAAGAGTAATAGTACAAACAGTAACAGTATTAGTAGAAATAGTAAGAGTAATAGTACAAACAGTAATAGTATTAGTAGAAAAAGTAAGAGTAATAGTACAAACAGTAACAGTATTAGTAGAAAAAGTAAGAGTAATAGTACAAATAGTAATAGTATTAGTAGAAAAAGTTACAGCAATAGTACAAATAGTAATAGTATTAGTAGAAAAAGTAAGAGTAATAGTACAAATAGTAATAGTATTAGTAGAAAAAGTAAGAGTAATAGTACATATAGTAATAGTATTAGTAGAAAAAGTAAGAGCAATAGTACAAATAGTATTAGTAGTAGTAGAAAAAGTAAGAGTAATAGTACAAATAGTAATAGTATTAGTAGAAAAAGTTAGAGCAATAGTACAAATAGTAATAGTATTAGTAGAAAAAGTAAGAGTAATAGTACAAATAGTAATAGTATTAGTAGAAAAAGTAAGAGTAATAGTACAAATAGTAATAGTATTAGTAGAAAAAGTTAGAGCAATAGTACAAATAGTAATAGTATTAGTAGAAAAAGTAAGAGTAATAGTATAAACAGTAATAGTATTAGTAGAAATAGTAAGAGTAATAGTACAAATAGTAATAGTATTAGTAGAAAAAGTAAGAGTAATAGTACAAACAGTAATAGTATTAGTAGAAAGAGTAATAGTACAAATAGTAATAGTATTAGTAGAAATAGTAAGAGTAATAGTACAAATAGTAATAGTATTAGTAGAAAAAGTAAGAGTAATAGTACAAATAGTAGTATTAGTAGAAAAAGTAAAAGTAATAGTACAAATAGTAATAGTATTAGTAGAAAAAGTTAGAGCAATAGTACAAATAGTAATAGTATTAGTAGAAAAAGTAAGAGTAATAGTACAAACAGTAATAGTATTAGTAGAAATAGTAAGAGTAATAGTACAAATAGTAATAGTATTAGTAGAAAAAGTAAGAGTAATAGTACAAACAGTAATAGTATTAGTAGAAATAGTAAGAGTAATAGTACAAATAGTAATAGTATTAGTAGAAATAGTAAGAGTAATAGTACAAATAGTAATAGTAGGAACAGTATTAATAGTAGAAAAATGAATAACACAAATAGAAATAGTTGAACTAGTAAGAGTAATGGTGGAAATAGTAATAGTAGTAAGAATAAGAGTAGCAGTGAAAATAGTTGTCGCACACTCTCAGATGGATAGTGGATGCAACCCGTATTCAGGGAATTAACTAGACCTATTCCTGAGGCGCGGAGTCTAATGTGCCGGCGGTATTCACCAGGGACCCTCGCAAGAAGGTATGGACTTAGCTGAGTCCGACACATAGGTCACGGCCCTCAGGTTAGGTTTCCCTATACAGGTGCTGGTGACTAGTAGAGTGCAGGGAACTTGTAGCGTAATAGACTAGCCGTGTCAGAACCAAACAGACAAGACGGTACCAAGGAGCAGACGTAAACGGGTCACAGGAAATAGCCGAGGTCAGAACCAGATATCAAACACGGAACCAGGGTGGTGGCAGAATCGAGAGTCACGAACAGGCCAAGGTCAGAACCAATAGTCAGGATATACACAGGAACGCTGGAGTATGGTAATGGAGCCTATACTCTGGCACTGGAGTGCTCCTAGGAACTTCTTTTTATAGGTCAGAGTTCAAACTAGCCCCAATCAGCGCTTCCTATTTGAGTGCCTGTCACTTTAAATCTTTAGCAGAGCGGCGCGCGTGCTCCTAAGGAAGCCACGGCTGCCTGCACACAGCTGTCGGGGAAGAAGAGGAACAGCTGACAGGTGCCAGGGATCTCCTGCCCGCTGTCCCACGCCAGCTAGGACTCCAGCGTCGCCAGACCAGGTAAGAGAGACCTGGATTCGGCGGCACCGTAACAATAGTAATAGTAGGAACAGTAAGAGTAATGGTGTCAATGATAATAATAGAATCAGTATTAGTAAAATATTAATAGTAGAAATATTAATCAAAATAGAAATAATAGAAACAGTAATAGTATTAGTAGAAAAAGTAAGACAAATAGTACAAACAGTAATAGTAAAAACAGTATTAATAACAATATTAATAGTAGAACATTTTAAACTAGAAATAGTAGAAACAGTAAGCGTAATGGTAGAAATAGTAATAATATAAGTTGAAACTAAAAACAGTAATAGTATTACAGGTTGAGTCTCCCATATCCAAATATTCCGAAATACGTAATATTCCGAAATACGGAATTATTTTGGCATGACTGAGATAATGAAACCTTTCATTTTTGATGGTTCACTGTACACAAACTTTGTCTAAGGCACAAATTATTAAAGATATTGTATACAATTACCTTCAGGCTATGTGTATAAGGTGCAGATGAAACATAAATGAATTTCATGTCTGTACACAAACTTTGCTTGAGCCACAAAATTATTGAAAATATTGTATATAATTACCTGCAGGCTGTGTGTATAAGGTGTATATAACACATAAATGCATTCTGTGTGTATATTGGGGTCCCATTCCCAAGATATTTAATTATGATATGCAATTATTCCAAAATACGGAATATTCCGTTATCCAAAATACCCCTGGTCCCAAGCATTTTGGATATGGGAGACTCAACCTGTAGTACAAAAAGTAAGAGTAATAGAACAAAGAGTAATAGAATTAGTTAAAAAAAGTAAGAGTATTAGTAGAAACAGTAATAGTAAAAACAGAATTAATAACAATATTAATAGTAAAAAAAAATTATATTAGAAATAGAAACAGTAAGAGTAATATTGGAAATAGTAATAGTAGGAACAGTAAGAGTAATGGTGGCAATGGTAATAATAGAAACAGTAAAACAGTATTAATAAAAATATTAATAGCAGTAATATTAATTATAAAATAGAAATACAAGAAACAGTAATAGTAGTGGTGGAAATAGTAATAATATAAATTGAAACAATACAAACAGTAATAGTGTTAGTAGAAAATGTAAGAGTAATAGTACAAACAGTATTAGTAGAAAAAGTAAGAGTAATAGTACAAACAGTAATAGTATTAGTAGAAAAGTAAGAGTAATAGTACAAACAGTAATAGTATTAGTAGAAAAGTAAGAGTAATAGTACAAACAGTAATAGTATTAGTAGAAAAGTAAGACTAATAGTACAAACTAATAGTATTAGTAGAAAAGTAAGAGTAATAGTACAAACAGTAATAGTATTAGTAGAAAAGTAAGAGTAATAGTACAAACAGTAATAGTATTAGTAGAAAAGTAAGAGTAATAGTACAAACAGTAATAGTATTAGTAGAAAGGTGAAAGTAATAGTACAAACAGTGATAATATTAGTAGAAAAAGTAAGAGTAACAGTACAACTAAAAATAGTATTAATAGAAAAAGTAAGAGTAATACTGCAAACAGTAATAGTATTAGTAGAAAGGTGAAAGTAATAGTACAAACAGTGATAATATTAGTAGAAAAAGTAAGAGTAACAGTACAACTAAAAATAGTATTAATAGAAAAGTAAGAGTAATACTGCAAACAGTAATAGTATTAGTAGAAAAGTAAGAGTAATAGTGCACAGTAATAGTAAATACAGTATTAATAACAATATTAATAGTAGAAAAATGAATAACACAAATATAAATAGCAAAAACAGAAATAGTAATAGTGGAAATAGTAATAATAGATATTATAACAGTATTAGTAGAAATACAATATTAAGCAATAGCACAAACAGTAAGGATAGAAATAGTAATAATACAGTAGAAATAGTAGGAATAACCATTAAGTTTGCTTTGTTTTTATTTTCTCATTTTATAATAAATGACATCTTAGTTATATACCCTTTGTGTGATACTGTTATTGGGCGCCGCTTGCTGAGAAATGCGCTCAGCAATATTGTATTTAGTTCATTTCATATTTTCTCTACTGAAAATGGGGCAAATAAATGAACTGCGATGGTTCCATTAGATCTTCTACACGACCCTGTCATTGTTGTGATGACTCCTCAGCGCTGCCTGGTAATTTCCCACAGCCTTCTCTAACCTATCGCTGTATTACATTTATGGGAAGATGATTATGGGAAGATGGTGGCGCTTACACTCACAGAAAACCTCTTTGGGGGCGATTCAGTTGTTTACACGGCGGCTATTCTTTAGGGAGCCTGGCGGAGCAATCCATTCGGATGCTAAAGCCACCAGCGCCTGCATTTCTGCTCGTACCCTCACAAGGGTGGGAGCAAAAATGTGCAATAAACCCATAGTTAGAGCGCCCTAATCGCAGTTTGGGTGTCCTAACCAGGACTTTGGATGGGTTTAGCCATTTTGCATGGCTAGACCTAGTCTAATAGGACATGAAGACCACGATAATTAATGGGAGCCCAGAACAATTGAATAACAACACTGTGTGCCCATTAATTATAGCCGCCCACACAACAATTGAATTGCCCACTTTAAGTTACCTCTGCTATCAGTTAGTATCTCCAACTCTCCCAGTGGGGGATAAACTGTACAAAGGCCTGACTGGTGTGTGGAAGCGGGGCTGATGGACTGATGGGCTGTTTCAGCCTGATGGCCTGGCTGGGCAGCTCCGCCTCCCGGCGCTGTGGTTGACCGACATGCAGCGAGACAGGCGTGCAGCAAAGCCATACCCTGTGACTAGTGACACAAACTCTGAGGTGAGGTGTGGCCACTTTTTCTTGTACAGAGTGATGCCAGGACTGTTCTATAGCCCCAGTCCTTCCCTTCTCTGGTCACTCAGCTCAGCAGTGACGTGCCGTGGAGCCGCTGTGTTATCAAGGTAGTAAACCGCTACTTATGCAAGGTGACTATGATGTAAGATCTGACCCAGCTACTTGTGTCCAGGTATGCAGCAACCGCTATGCAGGCTAGCTGAGGTTTAGGCCCTGCCCCACCTGCTGTGTAGCTGATTGGCTGAGCGGGCAGGGTGTATTTATATAGTGAGGCAGCTATCAGCTTGAGCAGAAAAGAATGAGAATCGACATGTTTGTTACCTAACCCTTGGAAGCAATTTATAATGTAAAAGTCTAAGTACAGATGTGGGGACTTTTTTTGAAATTATCATTTAAAAACCCATTATCCAACAAATAATACAACTAAATATCTGCTGCTGTTTAGTTATCATGTATGGAGTTTGTATGTTCTCCCTGTGCTTGCATGGGTCTCCGCTGGGTACTCTGGTTTCCTCCCATACTCCAAAAATATACAGGTAGGTTAATTGGCTCCCGACAATGTGTGTGTGCGTGTGCATGTGGTAGATTAAACTGCTGTCCGGTCAGTGGGCCGGATTACAGCAGGTAGCAGACCGCATTTGGCCCACTGCCATAGTTTGGATGCTCCTGGTCTAAGCAAGCTTTCTTCAGATCTAGTTTTATAGGAGTATTCAATGGAAAGATTGCATTCATTTTTCCTTGTATTGGTGTAAATTCAATGTCTGAATTTCAACGAAATCTGGAAAAAAATAATAACAAGGAAAAGAAGATGGATAACATGAATTAGTTACTGCCAACTCATTCTAATTATAGCATTTCCAATTGGAAAACATTTAGGGGTAAATTTACTAAAGTGAGAGATTTTAGAAGTAGAGATGTTTCCCATAGCAACCAATCAGATTCTAGCTATTATCTTCAAGATCTAGACGGTGCTAGTTAAATGTTAAGTAGAATCTGATTAGTTGCTGTGGGCAACATCTTCACTTCTAAAAACTCACTTTTAGTGAACATATGTTGACTCTGAGGGGCCTATTCATCAAACAATAAATGGCCCGGTAACCATGCGGAAACGCTAGTTTCCGCATATTTAAGTTGCCGGGCTATTCATCATGAAGGGTCCGATAACTGAAAGCTTTCGGAGTTTGCTGCCGAGGATGCCGCTTGCTCTTGGATCCCCGCTCCTTCCTATGGGAATTAAGGCCCTGATTCAGACCCGCTCACAGCCGCTGGCCGCTCGCTGGGTCTGTGGGCGTTTTTAATTTAAAAAAAAAATTTCTCCGGCCGCTCGCAAAGCTGTGGGTGACCACCCACAGCTTTTGCGAGCGGCCAAGTGATGGTCGCGATGGTCGCGACCATCGGGCTTGCGACGAGACCTTTGTGGTAGGGTCTCGTTCCCGCAAGCCCCAGTGAGCTTCCTGCTCTAATAGAGCAGGAAGCTCAACTACTGACATCACGAGTGATGTCAGTAGGGCCGCCTTCAAATGGCAGGCGTTCCTTCGGGAATGCCTCTGTTTGGCCAGCCAACCCCCCTCCCCGCCTACAAAACGGGGCGAGCTGTCGATCAACATCGACAGCCACCCCGTTTTGTTGCGAGCCCCGGAGCGAGTGATTTCTCGCTCGCTCCGGGGCTCGCGCACAAGCAGTGCGCACGCGCCTGCCTGGCCATCGACCCGCTTGCGAACGCATAACGCTTGTGAGCGGGTCTGAATCACGCCCATAGTCAGGTGTATGATTAACCAATCATACAAAACAAGTGATAATGATTTCATATGTAGGTTGAACACAGTCATTAACTGAAACAGAAACAGCTGAGGTGAGGTTGTGGAAGACAGTTTCATGTCACAGGCCATACACCATGGCAAGACTGAGCACAGCAACAAGACACAAGGTAGTTATATTGCATCAGCAAGGTCTCTCCCAGACAAAGATTTCAAAGCAGACTGGGGTTTCAAGATGTGATGTCCAAGCTCTTTTGAAGAAGCACAAAGAAACGGGCAACGTTGTGAACCATAGACGCAGTGGTCGGCCAAAGAAATTTAGAGCATCAGACACATCATGCTTACTTCCCCTCAAAATCAGAAGTGTCATCAGCTCAGAACTGGCAGAAACCAGTGGGACCCAGGTACACCCATCTACTGTTTGGAGAAGTTTGGCCAGAAGTGGTCTTCATGAAGAATCTGTGACTGCTGTGCTGGGTCCCTGGTGTGAGAAGAATAAATGCCGCCGTGCTCTGAGGAGAGAAGGACCCCGGGGACTGCATACCTGCCTGCTGAATGCCCTGCTGCTGGAGTCCTGCTGCATCTGAGAAGACTGGAGAGGAGACCACCCCCACTGCACCATGTACGGCAACTCCTCTCTCCATAGTATGCGTGACGTGATATCATAACGCCACGCCGCGTTTTACAAGCAGCCAGGTAGCTTGCAGAGCAGAGCTAAGGGAGATGGAGCTGCTCAGCCACAGCCTCTGGGCATGCAGCTGCCATGTATCCGGGCTGGCTGCCACTAGCCTGTTAGCACCACTATTCTCAATAGTAATACAAAAGGGCCCGAAAGCGTGCCCCAGTCCCCCCCCGCCCCTCTGAATCTGCCACAGCTCACTATCACTACTCACTAAGTAGCTATTTTGCTGTCCGGGTCTTCCGTTAACTTAGTAGCACCACACCCGCTATTAGGTATGTTTTAGTGTTAGGTTTTAACTGGAAAAAATGAGATCCTTAACATGAGTATAACCACCTATTGCAAAAATGTATATATAAATCCTGACTTGTTCAGATACAGGTGAATGCAGTATGCTGTTGGCTTTGGGTATTCCTGTGCTGTAAATTCTGTTGAGATACAGGGGAATGTATGTTACAGTATTATGCAACCTGCCAATTGAATGGTGGATTTAAGGTACTGTACCTCTTTTCGGTTCCTATGCTATATGTTTAAGTAAATCTGGCTCTGATACTAACCAATGCTTCCCCAGCCACTGACCTCACCGCACACCACCATGCAGAGAGTGAAGGGGGCGTGGGCGGACACTGCTGCTGCTGCTGACTGTGCTGCATAGACTTGTCACATGTGTCTTCCAGGGACATCCTTATTACTGTGTTGGCAGCCAGCCGCAGTGCCGTCCCATCAGGTGTCGGTGCCATAGGCAGCTGCCTATTGGTAGTGCCGCCCCTGACTGTTTGGATGGTCAAGGCTCTTTCCGAGCAATGAATTCTTTGTTGCTTGTTACATAATGCAGAGAAGCACTCAGCACTGAGTAACACCAGAATAGCTGAAGAGAGGTATGAGTAAGCCTCGACTGCTTCTTCTAATAGCTAAATTGTTTGCCAGACATTGTTGGTCTTCTCAAGTGAAAGGGGTGTGGTCTGATGGAAAAGGGGTGTGGTGTTCCTGGAAATGAGAGCTACATGGATGGTGTGATGTGTCATTGGGCCAACTGGCATTTGGGGGAACCGAAGACTGTTCTCTAACTTAAATCCCATTTATTATGATTAACCAACACATTACAGAGAATACTTAATCACTCCCTGCACAAGTGGAGCTTAAATCTGTATTCCAAATAAACAAACACTAATTTCAATGAACCTACTTGTATGTTTTGGGAATGCTTTTGTGTTTGGGATGTTGAAGGGAACCTGGAGAACCTATAGAAGACCCTTGGGGAGAACATACAGGCAGGGCCGACTCCCGTTGGAGCAGCACACTGTGATGACTGGGAAGGAGGCGCACTTTAACCATGCCCGGGTATGGCATGCCTCCCGTTTAACTTCAGACTGGGGGTGAGCCTAGCAATCCGTCAGTAGCTGGGCTGCCCCCTGCCCTATCCCTGCACTGAATGCTTCTCTGGAGTCTGGCACCGCCGCGCAGCAGCAGCGGTGGGGTCCCCAACCTCCCGTCCGCCCGCGGGACACTTCGGCTCGCGGGTGAAAAAGCGGGACAGTGCTCGAAAAACTTGACTGTACCCCTGAAATCGGGATGGTCGGGAGGGGTGCGCCCTCTATAGGGTGGTGACCCTGTTCAACTGTACTGGGGAAACGCCCAAAAAGCCGGCCCTGCATACAGGGTCTGAAGCAGACTTGCTCAAAAGAAGATTGCATGGAAAAAAATATATATTCACCCACATGTCGAATTGCACTGTGCAAGATGTGCTTCCAAATGGATGAACGTTAAACCCTACCTCAGTCCCACACATTCCACACAGGTAGGACCCTTGTTGGATTCAAACTCATGACCCAGTTCTGTGAAGCAGCAATGCTCACCACTGTAGCACCACTCTCAGTGCCTGATTCAGAGGCGCACGCTATTTGCGTGCGCTCACTCTGAATCAGGGCGTCCCTTTTTTTTAAAATTCCGTCCTCCAGGCCGCTCGCACAGCAGTGGGTGACCACCCACAGCTTGTGCGTGCGGCCTGGCGATGGTCGCGACAATCGCAACCATCGGCATTGCGAGGAGACCCTTGTGGTAAGGTCTCAGCACTCGCAATGCCAAGTGGACTTCCAGCTCTAATAGAGCCGGAAGTCCACTACTGACATCATTCATGGCAGACGTTGCTTCGGGAAAGCCTCTGTTTGTACACCCCCCCCGCCTACAAAACAGGACGAGCTGTCGATCAACATCGACAGCCTCCCCGTTTTGTTGCGAGCCCCAGAGCGAGTGATTTCTCACTCACTAAGGGCTTGCGCACGCCGTGCATGTGCATTGGTCCACCATCGACCCGCTTGCGAGCGCAATGCGCTCGCGAGCTGGTCTGAATCGGGCCCTCAGTCTGTCTCTGCTGTTTGTTTGCACTGTGACCCCCATCTCTATGCTAAACCGTGCAATTACATAATCCTGATTATTCACCATTTAGACAGATTTTTTTTTTCCTTGATACAGATTTCTCTGTGGCCAAATACAATAATACAAAGACGAAGCATTACAGCGTCTATTACTGGAGGGAGTGGGCACAGTCATGCTCTCCCTCAGCACAGATTGCAAATTATACGGCTGATTTGCAGTAACTCAGAGGTCTGTGACCTTACATCAGACGTTCTCATACTGAGCCACATTTAGAAATGGAAGACTGGATGGGCTACACATGATTTCATTACACAAGGAAGTTATTAAGTTGTCCTGTGTTTATGTTCTTTACTTTTTTTTTTCATTTCTTAACAAAGGACAGGACTTTCCTAAATGTCTTGAAAATAAGACAAAAAAAAGTTAGAATCATGTATACTATTTACAGATAATAAACCACGACCAGGAACACAACTACATACTGTTTGGTAGAAAAATCATATTAGTGTTTAGTGAACCTGTACATGTGATAAATTTACAATTGGGTCCATGTCCTGCGATAGAAAATCACTTTGTTCCTGAAATGTTTGTTATTGACTTTAACATAAAAGCAGTTTACGAAACTGCCATAAATGATGGTATCCTTTGCTGGCGTAGATCTGACATTCTCTGTCCGTACAGAGGGCCTGATTCACTGCGGATCGCAATACTGCGTACGCACACAGTTCAACTGCGACAGCAAGCCAAACCACTGAGATCGCAATTCAAACTCAGCACCACATAAGGACGCCCACTTTACCATACGCACATCCGTAATACTTAGCACAGTAGCGAAACAATCGGTACAATATTGTAACACTACCATCTGACCCATATGCACACTTACACAAGCCCTGACCTTACTCAGAAATTACTAACAGCCATGCACGCTATGAGACCTCACTGTGTAGGGCTTCGCAGTGGCTAATTTATGCACGCCCTTGAAGCGGAGTGTGAATTCAGTGGCACGCCTGAGTTTATCCGACCACATACCCCCCCCGTCACCACCCACAAACGGCACTTCCTGTCAATCACTCTGCGATGGGTCTGCGTAGTCACTGTGATTGCAGTCCCGATTGCAGTGGCTAGTTCGCACACTGTGATGCATACGCATGCGCAGAACGCAACAATCGTCCGATTGCATGCTTATTAGCAACTGCGATCCAAGCTGAATCTGGCCCATGGTTTGCCGGTTACAATACTTGCTTGCTCTCGCAGAATGTCTTGGAAACTCCAGAAAAAGCAGAGGACAAGGAACAGGGAGCCTGGTTCATAGATATAAGGCAGTGTCAATGTTCCCGTAATTGAGCATTTTTCTGCTACTGTGCATGCGGGAAAAGTCCAGGAGCCCCTTACTGCACACTTTCAAACCCAAGTGTCAGATGGCGTTCATAGTTGCGTACAGCATCACTATCACTAGAGAAGGGGTTTGCAGTCTCTAGGCGTATCAGAGTGGAGACTGGGAGGTAACCTAAAGTGATCGCAAAAAGGGACCATTTCATGGGCGCGTTATGGGAGTGTCAGGGGCGAGTCTGGGAAAGCAGCAGCATTCCCAATCACAAATATACAGCCTCAGAAGCCACGTTTAGTTGGACTTGAGAGGATAGTAGCTAGAGTAAACCCTAGTTTACAGCAAATATTGATGGTGTGACTGATGTTGCGTCGATGTTGGAGCGTTTACAATCTCTGCCGCAATTGCACAGACCAAGGAGGCTGAACATGTGCAGCTCGGTACTTGTACACTCCATCGCATAATAGAACACAAAAGGGAAGGCTGAGATTAGAGAGTGCATATTTCCAACGGCTATTGCGAGAGCGTCTGCAACCAGAGCTGCATTACCAGCCATCTCTGAATCAGGCCCAGGAGCTTGAGAAACATCAACAGATAGAGGGAGTGGAGGAGAGGATATGTCGGTAGTAGAGTAGTGTACAGAAAGGTAGGGGGTGAACCTGGAGAGATCAGTGTTGAGAAGGTCAAGGAAGTGAAACGCGTCAAGTAGAGACTGAACTGTACTGAAAGTGGCAGAGTGGTCAGAGAGGATGAGAAGTTAGAAGTAACCCTTCAACATAGCCAAGAGCAGATCACTGGTCACTTCAGTGAGGGAAGTCTTGGTAGTTTAGAGGGTGTAAGTCTGATGGCAAAGGGTGGGGACAAAGTGGGCAAAAATATATGCAAATACCGCAGCCGCCGAGATTTGTATTGAGATGCCCACTGGTGGCTTCGCCACTCCAAACAACTGCGTACCAAGTCGCAAATCAGAGGACTATCGGACTTCTGATTAACCCTATGGTTACTTGGAATAACCTCGGGAACTGAGTCGCCGGAGCCATTTTTTTTCTGCATACGGGATCGCCATCATAGTCCAAGACATGCTGGGAAAAAAAGCTGCAACATGCATTTTCGTTGCCACCCTATTGCCGCCCACAAACGGTCCCTGTCACTCTGCAAATATATCTTCTCTGTAAGCGACACAGTTATTGAAACTTGATGCATGCCCTGACCACCGATTAATCGCTCACTGCATAAATATCAGCAATGCGTCCATCTCTGATTAGGCCCATTGTCCTACAAGCCCATTGCAAACTGATTATTTCCTATCCGCTGTCTTCCTTTTTCTGTCAGGATGATGCATTCAGGTACTAGAGGTCAGCGCTGCCTTCTGTAGTAGGTCAGGCCTCACTGGTATCAAGCCATCCGTGAAATGACTAATCACTCTGCAGTATGGACCCCCAGGACTTTGTCTTGAAACATTTATGGACTGGGAGAGCAAAACAAATGTCGTGCTCATGAGTTTGAGAAAAGTGTGACGGACGTTTGGGTTTCTGAGGCATTTGATAGAGATTAAATGCTAGTTTACGGTGTTGTCTAGTTTTTTTTTTAACTCGCTAATGTGTCACAGTTTTTAATCCACTACTTGAGGGAAAATACAAATTATCATTATGAACGCAGGGCTTTCATGCTGACAGTTGTCTATTAGTGTTTTGTGTTCATTAATGTTTCTGTACCGTTTGCCAGTTTGCTTAAAAAAAAAAAAAAAAAGCATAAATCACTAGATTTAGGGGGTCTATTTACTAAGCCTTGGATGAAGATAAAGTAAACGGAGATAAAGTTTTCCTGTCTGTCCTATTTATTATTTGTACTCATATCTGCGTGTGCATGTTTTCCCTCTATTTCTGATTTATTCATTCTACTGCTATTTGGCTTATTTGTTTTTTTTTGTTTTTTTTTTAGTTTTGTTGCCCGGATTTGTCCATAAACTAACCGCAATTTCTTTGTCATATTTTAGGGGGACAGCCAAGACTCCGCCGTCACCGTCCGTCCAGACGGCGTTCCCGGCCACTATCCCCAACCCCCAGCCAACACTCCACCCCAAATCTTTCCCCTATTCCCCACTCCTCCCCATCCTTCCCAGACCCTCTCCCGGAAATGTCGGGCCTCCTTCCCCTCCGTCCCACTTCCCCCTCTCCTCCACCCACCCCTCTTCCAATTACCCCCTCCCCGGAGTCCATCATAACTCCTCCCCATTCTTTGGGGAATGACGGATCCTCCGAGGAGGATCATGGAGGTATTTCCGGAGCTCCCGTTTTGGCTCCCGGTATGTTTTTTTTTTGTTTTTTTTTAAAGCACAAACTGTTTGTATGTAATCATGTGTCGTGCCTTTCTTCGTGTTTTTGTGGCTTGACTTTTGTTGATTGTGAAGGTTTGCCTTTACCTCTTCCTGGTGATTTCAACATACACATATCATACCTGTGGGAATTTGTACCTAGGCCTTGTATTTTTGCCAGCCCCCCCTTTTTTTTTTTTGGTTTGGGTTTAGGAGTGATTTGGTTGTGTTTTTTTTTTTTAATGTGGATTCCCTATTGTTGTATTAACCCACACACTTTTCTCACCCACAGAGGAACAGAGGCGTCGGCAAGAGGTGGCGGATTGTGTGGGGCAGATGCGGCAACATGTCATCGGCATTCTGGTGGCCCTCGACCGGCTGTCTGGCCTCCTTCGGCAGTAGTTTTTTTATTTTTGTTATATTTTCAAAATAAATTTATTCAGACAAATATACGTTGTGGCTCATTTTTAAAATCCAAAACCAAGATAGTTTAGCATGACATAAGTAGACTGTTCCTGCAAGGATTTCCCTTTTTTAAAAGTTAGATTGTGTTTTGTCTTTGTATGTCAAACAGACACAAGAAACACATAACAGTAACAATGTCATTTCCCTTTTTGGGTGTAGTGTCAATTACATATTTCTACATTTTACAGGTTCCTAGTTGGTGCGCAAGCTGCTTAGGCCAATCTTACAAATCCCAAGGTTGGGCCAGGCTTCCTTTTGGTGTGGGTTGGGAAGCTGAAAACATATTTCAGTTTAGCTCAACTGGCGTCAGTACTGGTTTACCCCTTAGTCAAATGTAACTTGTGTTAACCTGGTTACACTTGCTGTTAACGTCCCAAAAAAGGAAGACCATTTCACTCTCCAAACATTTATTCACAACATAACAGAGAAAACAAAGTGGTCACTCCCAAAAAAAGAACACAGTGATAAATTCAAATACAACACATACCAAGAAATAATTAAATAAAAACAAAAAATCAAGAACTGGTTGACGAAGGACCATGCCAACATGATTCCACAAACATGGCGTTGCGATATGGGTTCCAGAATATATGCCCAAAAGGACCAGATCCAGGTTTGGTAAGGGTAGCAGGAAGTAGTGAGCGTTGGAGTGCCAAAGATTATGTGAACAAACAGAAGATGGTGAGAAAAAAAAAAAAAAATTAGATGTTCGCAAACAAACACAAACACATTAGGTATAAACACTGTAGTTTTGTTCAAACTTACCTAAAAAATCTGGCCACCACATCATCGCGTATGGCCCCCCCACATACTGACCTTCGACCAACCTCGGGGGGGCCATCCTCAGGTAAGGCATCCTCTGGCTGCATTGGGACACCACTCCTTATGGCAATGTTGTGAAATATCCCACACAGGACCACAATTTTAGACACCATATCCGGCACATACATGAGCTCGCCACCAGAGCGGTGGAGGCATCTGAATCGGCCTTTTAAAAGGCCGATACAGCGCTCCACCACTTGCCTGGTGGCTGTAAGTGCGGAATTATACGCACTTTGTGGCCCTGGTGTGGGAGCCAAATAAGGAGTGAGCAGCCAGGACATGCAAGGGTATCCACTGTCTCCTGTGAACAAAAATATACCACATCAGGAACACTGTGTATCAAGCTTAACATTGTTATGTACTAAAGGTCTCCACTTACCCAGAAGCCACGCATCACCAGCTTGTAGGTTGGTTAATTTCTGCCATATCCCTGATTGCCGGATGACGAAGGAGTCATGAGCACTTCCGGGTAATTTAGCATTCAGGGACAGGATCTGGAGGGAGGCATCACATACCACCATTACATTCAGGGAGTGATAGTGTTTACGGTTTCTAAATATTGCCTCCAGCCGTGCTGGAGGCTGAAGTGGTATGTGAGTACCATCCACAACCCCTATGATGTGTGGGAAGCCAGCTATTTGGTAAAAATTGGCCTTGGCCACACTAAGGGCACCCATATCCAAAGGCATTTTAATAAAATGATGGAGGTGCTTGAAAAGTGCCTCCATCACTGCCCTCAGGATCCGGGAAAAGGAGGATTGGGAGATGCCCGCCACTATTCCCACCGTTGTTTGAAACGATCCTGAGGCACAGAAATGTAACACCGCCATATATTGCGTCAGTGGTGGTATTGCTGTTGGACTGTCAATTTGCCGCTCAAGATCACTTTCTATTAATGAGAGAGTGTCTATGATGATTTTGGGAGGTAGACGGTAGCGTCTTAAAACCTCATCATCGGGCATTCCAAAAAGGGTGACACGTGTTCGAAATATCTGGGGCCTTGCATGCCTACGATGCCTACGCCTGGGACGAGTTTGAGGTTGGTCGTCTTCCGGGAGCAGGGCCAGAACAATTTGCCCCAGATCTAC
Organism: Taudactylus pleione; assembly: GCA_031769625.1. NCBI lineage: Eukaryota > Metazoa > Chordata > Amphibia > Anura > Myobatrachidae > Taudactylus > Taudactylus pleione. Next base: position 1,508,167 of record JAUIMM010000322.1, on the reverse strand, counting down.
CTGAAATTCAAAGTTTACAATGTAAGGCTTTTGAGCCACCCCAAAAGTAACATAAAACAACTTAGATTTCTGATACCATCCATAGCTGCTTACATGCCGGGGTATTGTCATGATATGTATAAACTGTAAAAAAGCCAAAAATGAGACATCAAAAATTTAGAGGGTGAATTTTTGTTTGTCAAATTGTTGCAAGCCAACACATAAAATAGGCGAAACACACATTTGGCCATCGATGAAAACGAAATTGCACACCGTACGTCAAATAGGGTTCAAATGGACCCCAAAAATGGAAAAGGCAAAAGCAAAACTGGTTTACATGATGAATAAGCCTCGAAAAATGCGTTAATTAGTTCGCAAATGCAAGTCACTACACCAACAGTCAAAAATGCGTTAATTAGTTTGCAAATGCAAGTCACTACACCAACAGTCAAAAATGCGTTAATTAGTTCGCAAATGCAAGTCACTACACCAACAGTCAAAAATGCGTTAATTAGTTCGCAAATGCAAGTCACCACACCAACAGTCAAAAATGCGTTAATTAGTTCGCAAATGCAAGTCACCACACCAACAGTCAAAAATGCGTTAATTAGTTCGCAAATGCAAGTCACTACACCAACAGTCAAAAATGCGTTAATTAGTTCGCAAATGCAAGAAAAAAAATGGACTTACCCAACTCGAATATATAAGATTTCCAAAAAAAAGGTCTTTGGGTCCGAAAGCCAAAACAAACTAAAAAAGATGAAATTAGTGTAAAAAAAAAAATAGCTAACCAAAAAACAGAAGTAGACACCAATTGGCCACAAATTAGACTGCACAAAACTTACCAAATCAGGAAAGGATGGGGAAAAAAGCAAAAAAATGCGAACGGAAAACCAAAACAACTGTAGCAAAACCAAACAAAAAACCAACTCTGCCAAATCCTCCAACCGCAAACAACCAAATCCAACCAACTTAACCGCCAACAATCCAACAACCCAACCTCGACTCCACACACACCAAGCCATAAATAGTGTTTATTTTCCCGCACAAATTAAGGATGAATCATAGGGACGCACAATCAATGATGCGGCCGCAAACAAAGGACGCATGTATAAATACGTCACGAAATCACATTGAATTTCTGGTTGATTTCATTCTGGAAGCAGAGACATGGCTTCAGACCAGGGAAACAATGGCCAAAAATCCGGCGGTAAGGCCTTCATGCATTTTGTCTCAATGATTATTTTAAAACATAATATTGGGCAAGTTGTGAAGTGGCTAAATCTGCATATTTACCCAAATAGGTGAGGAGGATGACATGGAAGAGACTGCTGGCCCCAGTCAACCCGCCAAAGCTGCCAAAAAAAAAAGGCAGCCACATTTCACAAGCAAGGAGATGGAGGTTTTGATCCAGAAGTGCGTTGACATCCTGCCCCAGGCAGCCAGGAATATGAGCCAAAGCCAGAAGTGGAGAATGTGGGAGGAGGTCGCCGTTGCTGTCAATAGGGTGGGTGATTATGTCCGTCTAGCCCGGGATGTCAAACGGCGGTAAGTAAACACTTTCCCATCCTATAAACAAACCCCATTGTAAAAAAAAGGATAATGGTTCCAATTTCATTCCACAGATGGGCAGACTTCAAATATCGTCTCAAGCAAAAACTTGCCGACAGGGCTAGGCATGCAAGGGGGACAGGTGGGGGTCCCACCCCTGTGTCATTGGAGTTGACAGACTTAGAAGAGCTGGCACAGGGGTGTGTGCAGGATGTGGAGGTGTTTGGCGTGTCCAACATGGATACGGACATGCCAGACTTTGCGGCTCCTCATGTTGGCCAAGGTAAGTCTTGTGATGTCACCAACTCTGAAATGCTATTGTGCCAATATGTAGATTCTAATGTGAGTCTTTTCGCAATTTTCCTAACAGAGACAGAGGCGGATGAGTCTGCTCCAGAGGGGAGCCTTGGCCGCAAATTTCTGCTGGCTCTGCAGGGGAGGAACCAGTACATCCGGCTGAGGACCCTGCAGAAGCCAGTCCAGGGCGTGCCCCCTCGCAGGCAGTGGGCCTCCTCACAGAACTCAATTTTAAATCGGATTTCCATACGGAGATTCTGAAGAGGATGGACGCCAGTCTGATACGGGTGGCTGAGGCCCTGGAGCAAAATGCTGCGGCCAACGTGACCATTGCTCAGGCCCTGGCGGAAAATACCAGGGCCAACATCCGCATCGCCGATGCCCTGGAGCAGCTCGTTCGCCAGCACATGGTGGAGCCGACCTCCCTTCCTGCCGGAACATCCGGATCCTCCACCTCTGGCACAACATCAGCCAATCCTCCAAATGTGCCTAGCCCTGTGCCTAGTCCAGAGGCCACAACATCTGCCTCTGGACAGGCCAGCCCGATGGCATCCCGGACCTGGTCTGGCGCCCACCCTCACCCAGCCAAACGGGCGAGAAAACGGTGACAGCAATGGTGACTTTTCCCACACTCCTTCTGTGCTTGGCTCATATTCCTTTCTGGTCAAAACTTCCCTCTCCTTTCTTGTGAAATTTTTTTACATTTGGTATTTACGTTTATGTTACCAGTTATGGCTTTTTTTTTTTTTTAACAAATATCTTTGCCACAAAAAAAAGGCAACAAAATATTAGGCCAATTTGTTTGTGTTTAAACAATAAATTTAAAACAAAAAACTGAGATTGTATTGTGACATTATTGTACAAATGGGTTACATTTAATCCTGGCCCTAAAGGCAAAAACTGACCCTCTTAAAAAAAAAAAAAGGCCTCTTTAAGGAACGTTTAAAAAATCACATAGCGATGCAAATTCCACAGTAAACCAAAAAAAAGGGGAGCTAATTAAAACATGATGACATTATTGTTACAATAGGCCATAACCAACAAATTGTGGCCAAAATAAAACACCAAAAATGTACGCTAATTGATTGTGTAATCATGACATTAGCAGCTCTGATTTCCACCTGCGTACGCTTTTGTGCTATCCCAATAAACTGCTTTCCAAACACATACCAAGCCGGTTTTCAATCCAACACTAATTACTTTACTGACCAGCCGCGATTAATCGCAGCACCATCGTTGAGTCCCGGGATGGAGGAGAAGGCCATCGCCAATGTGGTCGAGTAATCCTGACCCTAAGCTGTGCGAGCATTTTGAAGGGAAAGCGGATGTTCCAGTGACGTATGAGACGGTCCGAACACATTTGACGTTCGCATCTGCTAATGTATGTACGCCTCAAAAACGCCTCGCCACGCCTGCGTTTTTTCATCTCCACCCCCGTCAACACCCAAAAACGCCCTGTTCTGTCAATCACATTTGACATGTCACTTCCTGTACGCTATTTTAGGAATGAGAGAAAAAAAACTCGCAATCTGCCGTACGCACATGCGCAGTGTAACACCGACGCATGCGCGGTTAGTCAACATCGGAACGCAACGAGCGTACTGTTGGTAACGTGCGGCTCTGAATGAGGGCCAATGATCCCTATCGCTACATGTATTTTCTGAAAAGTATCGGTGTGTTTCATCAACAAATAGATCTTACTAACTGCTTTGGAGCTCATTCACATGTGGATGTAAGTCAGTATTATGACACGCCTCTCAGATGTATCAGTACACGCCCACTTTACCGCCGCACTCATAGGTGCTGCTTTCACAATCTCCCTGAAATGCTCTTTCAAAAGTAGCCAAGTATGGAGTCCTGTATTAATCCATGTAACTGACGTGATCATGCCCAGCCAGCAGCATACATGCCTACTCTCCCGGGATGGCCGGGAGTCTCCCGAATATCGGGTTGCGCTACCGGCCCCTCAGAAAAGTAGACAAATCTCCCGGCCACCACCACCCCCCTGCAACACCATGGACCCCCCCCCAGCGGGGCTGGGCGGTGACGCGATTTACACTGAATCGCGTCATCGCGGCCCCGCCCCCTGCTTCACAATGCTGTTAAACTCGGCATTGTGAAGACGGGGCAACAATGATGTAATCACAACCTGGCTCCGCCCACAATATTGCATCATCGCCCGGCCATGCCCCCCCCTGCTGTACACAGACATTCAGCTCTCTTCCGGAAGGAGGAAACTGAATGTCGGCAAGTATGCATTAAATGGAAGCTGCTCAAATCAATTTGGCAATACTATTGAGGTCCTCAGGTACATGAAGGGGAGGGGTTATACTAAACAGAAAAACAGAGAGGGGGGTATCCCTTAGATAACCCCCAGCACACTAAATTGTACCTGCAACAATATTTGAAAACTATATGGTAATAGAGATTCAGAGATATTTGTTGCATGTATTTGTTAGTACATGGTAAGCTGCCAGGCCACTTCACGGCTTCTCTTATACTGGCAGTCCCTACTCTGCATGATAACAGAACCCACTCTGGGCCATGTAATTGTCTGTTGTAAGGCCTCATGATAAAGGCATATACAGAAATCCATCCAAATTGAGAGCCAGCTTACCTGGGAGTCACCCCTGGGAACTCCAACTAGCACTACAAGAGCCAGCATGCCCTCCAAATGCTGGTTCAGTCATGCCTCTCAAAACAGCAAACATAAAATGGAAGCTGCTCAAATCAATTTGGCAATAATATATATATATATATATATATTATGTACACTGAAACATGAGTGCCACCAATTTGCAATACTGTATGGAACTGTGGAGATGGGAGTGTGGATGAAGGATGGGGGGGGGGGCGCTAGGCTGAAGCTATGCCTAGGGTGCCAAGAAACCTTGCATCAGCCCTGGGGCTGGAGTTCCCAAAATGCCTATTCCATTTTCCGCTCTGCATGCTCATGGCTGGCACATGTGCAGTTGTGTTGTCAGGTCCTAACCTACAAGTACAGTGATAGTGGGGATGGGCTGTTATTGGAGCCTGTGTGTGAAGCACTATTCCCTCCTCCAAAAAAGTGGCTTTGAGGAACGTTAATTTTCGGGGGCATATAAAAATTTGTGTTAAATATGCCCGACAATCCTGGACTATGGGCCTGATACAGCAAGGATTGCAGTTGCTAATACGCACGCAATCTGTTGCGTTGTGTACATGCACATGCATCGAAGTGCGCGTGCACGAACTAGCTATTGCGATCGGGACTGCGATTGCAGAGGCTACGCAGACCCCTCGCAGAGTGGTTGACAGGAAGCACCGTTTGTGTGTGGTGATGGGGGGGGGTCAGGGGCGTGCCTGAATTATCCACTGCGATGCCATACACAGTGTGAGTTCTCATAGCGTGCGTGGAAGTTAGCAATTTCTGAGTAAGGTCTGGGCTTGTGCCAGTGTGTGTATGGGTCCAGATGTTACTGATTATTTTGCTGTGTTGCTAAAGTATATGGATGTGAGTAAGGGGAAGTGGGCATCCATATGTCAGGCTGCGATCACAATGCGAATGCAAACATTTACATAGCACCACTGATATTAGCAACTGCATTGCATGCGTAGTAACAGAATAGCGATCCGTGCTGAATCAGGCCCTATGTGTGGGTGGATTGGGGAGCGGTTTGAGCAGTTTGGGGAGTGGCCTAATTTGTCACAGGTTTTCCAATCTATAATATTAGCTTATATTTGTATATTTGTGGCCAATGCATGCACTGTAGGGTTTACATTTATGCCTAGCTGCTGTGTCCTTTTACTCACTAGCCCTGATTACAGCAATTCTCATAATGAATTGTCTTAATGGTTCATTTGACTCTGAGGGTCATATTCAATTTTAGGCGTTAAGTCCGGATTCGTGGTAATTTACCGCCGATGACGTCATTATTGCCTGTTTTAGTTTTCCTCTGTATTCAATTTGAAAGACTTTCCGCCTAGGCGTTAAGTCAATGCAATGTAATAGGCGGTAAAGTATCGCCTATGAATGGCAGGCGTTAAAAAGTGCAGAATTGGGGTTTTGGGGTGCAACGTTTCGGGAACCCCTGTGCAGCCTTCAGACAGTCCCCCAAAAGTAATCTGTGTAAAAAAAAAAAAATTAAGGGCACCCCAAAAATTTACTTTGAAAAAGGGGGTGAAAAAAAAGTTGGGGTACAAACTTAAAAAATAGCGAACTTGACTCTGGGGGGGGGGGTCCCCAAGTATGCCCCAAGGGTTTTTTGATTGCAGGTGTTTGCGGCAGGTGGGTTTTTCACAATTTTTTAAGTCACTTTAGAAACTTTAAAATATGCTGAACCCCATTTTCAAGTACCCCAAATTTGATGGTCATAGTTGTTTTGCCCTAAAAAAACTTCTAAATGCTTTTCTGCATCACCTTATTCAAAGCCGCATTTATGCACCTGCCGTGGCTATTAGAAACCCCGACTTCCTTCAGTAGTTAAAAATGGGGTACCCATAGTGATCACCCATGTCTACACATCTTTAGGGGGTTCCCTAGAATATTTTCCAAAAATTCCCCTTTTGTTTAAGCTGTAAAAAAAAGTAGTAAAAAAAAAAAAAAAAATGACATAAGGTCCCCCCAAAAGCCAAACCAGCCCCAGGTTTGCCGCCAGTGGTGGTTTCTAAAAATACGGGGAACAAAATGTGTAGGGTTCCACCGCATTTTAGAAACCAACACCAGGCTGTAGGGACTAGTGCTGGTTTTCAACATAGAGGGCAAAAAAGACGTGGGGTACCCCCTATATTTAAGACCAGTACCAGTCCCAATCGACCGGGGTGTAATGCTACAGCCCGGAGACCCAATCACCGGGGCTCCAGGTCCAAAGCATTAGCACCCCAAGTCGGTCAGTGCAAGCCCGTGATCTCAGGGGAATCGGGGACTTCCCAAAAAAGGGTCCCCCCCTTTCCCGAGCATCACAGGCTTATGCTGAAGCCTGGGGCTCTTCCCCATACCCCTGGTGTGACTCGCCCACGTGGGAACTGTCAGTTGCCGGAGCCAATCAGCGGCCGCTGTACAGTCAGCGCGGCCGCTGATTGGCTCTCGGGACTGCCAGCTCCGTGCATGTTCCGTCAGCTTGCAACACACATACTGATAGCTAGTACGTGGATCGGGTAAACGCGTTTTTTTGTGTTGCCAAGTCCCGGGGATGCTGAGGAGGCCAGCGCAAGGATATAAGTGAGTATGAAATCTTCCTTGCAGGGCCATGTTTTAAGGATGTTCTACTGGAGAAGGGGACAGATTCATCTGGTATAGGTAAGTATGCGTGAATGGGTAGGTGTGTGTAATAAAGTTATACTGTCACGGTGTGTGTGTTTTGTCTTTTTTTAACTATTTATTTTACAGTGAAATTACAGATGCCGCATGTCTGCTGGCACTTGTTGTTCCACAAGGGCAAAATGGCAGGCATGCTGGCACTTGTCGTTCCACTGTAAAGTACAATAGTCTTACATTATTTGGCCCTCCCATTACCCCCATACCCACCGCTCGAAGGGTATGGGGAAGAGTCCCGGGCTTCAGCGTAAGCCTGTGGTGCTCGGGAGAGGGGGGGACCCTTTTTTGGGGGCCTCCCCGTTTCCCCCGAGATCACCGGCTTGCGCTGACCGACTTGGGGTGCTAATGCTTTGGACCTGGAGCCCCGGTGATTGGGTCTCCGGACTGTAGCATTACACCCCAGTCGGTTGGGTCTGGTGCTGGTCTTAAATATAGGGGGTACCCCACGTCTTTTTTGCCCCCTATATTTAAAACCAGCACTAGCCCCTGCAGCCAGGTGTTGGTTTCTAAAATATGGTGGAACCCTACACATTTTGTTCCCTGTATTTTTAGAAACCACCACTGGCTGGCAAGCCTGGGGCTGGTTTGGCTTTTGGGGGGGGACCCTATGTCATTTTTTTGTACATTCTTGCTACTTTTTTTTTACAGGTTAAAAAAAACGGGAATTTTCGGGAAATATTCTAGGGACCCCCTAAAGATGTGTAGACATGGGGGATCACTATGGGTACCCCATTTTTAACTACTGAAGGAAGTCGGGTTTAAAATAGCCGTGGCAGGTGCATTTTTCCAGAATTTTTTATAAATGCGATTTGGGACTTAAAAATATGCTACCACCCATTTTCATGTACCCCAAATTTGATGGGACCATTTTTAAAAATGAAAAAAAAAGCAAAATGCTCTTCGGCATCACTTCTTCAAAGTCGGGAAAAAAAACACCTGCCGCAGCTATTTAAAAACCCGACTTTCTTTTGCAGCCAAAAACTGGGGTACCCATAGTGATCCCCAATGTCTGGACATCTTTAGGGGGGTCCTAGGATTATTTCCCGAAAATTCCCGTTTTTACCACCGATCCAAGTATCGCCGGGTCCCGTTTTCGCCTAGTTTCAAATTGAATACAGGGAGGCACATGCGCGATACTTTAACGCCTGGAAAACAGGCGAAGGCAGCGTTAAGTCCGGGCCGCGTTAAGTTAACGCGGCTCGGCTCAAATTGAATACGGGCCTTAGTGGTATAGTTACTAAAGTGCGGGTTTTTAGAAGTAGAGATGTTGCCCATAGCAACCAATCAGGTTCTACTTAACATTTATCTAGCACCTTCTAGAAGATAATAGCTATAACCTGATTGGATGCTATGGGCAACATCTCCACTTCTAAAACCTGCACTATATTAAATATACCCCTTATATTGTGATTAAACCCTACATTAGTGCATATGTCATCACTATTTTAAGCACAGCAGTATTCATGATCCTGTGCTGCCATCTAGTGGTGTGTTGTGTTATTTTTTATCATTTTGTACACAGAACTAAAGCTGGGTACACACTAAGCGCCTGCTCTGAATCAGGGCGTTTTTGTTTTTTTTTGGAGCGTCCTGGACGCTCGCATAGCTGTGGGTTACCACCCACAGCTTATGCGAGCGTCCATGATGATGGCCGTGATGGTCAAGACTATCGCGACCATCGGGCTTGCGACGAGACCCTGCGGTAGGGTCTCGGTGACCGTAAGCCCTGGAGTGATTTTGGCTCTATCAGAGCCAAAATCACTCCCACTGACATCACTAGTGATGTCAGTGGGGCCGGACCCAGATGGTAGGCGTTCCCATGGGAACGCCTCCGTCTGGCAGCCACGCCCTCGGCACGCCCAAGAAAGGGGGCGTGCTGTCACTCAACATCGACAGCACGCCCCCTTTGGTGCGAGACCCGGAGCGACAGCTTGGCTGTCGTTATCTGGGTCTAGCGCATGCGCACGACGGAGCTCCCTCCGTCATGCACATGCACACTAGGGCACCATCAACCCGTTTGCGAGCGCTCTAAAGCCGCATATCCACTTGCAGATAGTGGAACGACAGTACGATTACAGCATTGTAATTGTAAAGTCGTTCCTCATCCCCTGTAGTGCCTACACTGAATGATATGTCGTCCAGTGCAGGCACCCTCCCTCATCCCTCATCCCTGAATATGGCCACTCTGTCATTATCATCACATTGACCGTCATGTTCAAGCGATGATTGATGTCGGAAACAACCAGCGGGAGCGCGCATCGCTGGTCGTTTCCGACATTAAACTGCCCGATTTATGCACGATTAATGAGCAACTGAATGATAACGATGTTTTTCTAAACTTTACTCTGTTCTGCCGGGAGAACACAGTGTCAGAACATCAGACAGAGCCGGAGGTGGCTGCAGCGGCCAGAAAAGTGGGGGACAGGGGGGAGGTGAGCGGAGGGTGGAGGGGGGGGGTTTGGGGGACACACAATTACCGCAGCTGTAGGCAGTGCAGCTTTTCGAAATAGATAGTTATGGAGAGAAGGAATGATGAATTCCTCCGGTAATTAGGTAGAACTCCATGCAAGTTCTAAACCTAATTACCTCCAGGGAATTGTTAGTAATAATGAATAGGTCCCTCAGTCACTTATTAGTTATTGAAAGTGATAAAAATGTAAAATGATGACATTAGCCCTAGACCTTCCAAATGCACTTATTGCATCATATTCAGTATGTGGGAATATGTACTAGTTAACGGGAATGCACTTTTTCCATATGCCTTCATATAGGGCCTAATTCAGAGGTGTTCGCAGTGTCAATGTCAGACACAAGTTGCCGATGTTTTCAGTCGGCACATGTACCTAAGTGTCCCAATGGTTACCGCCGAAAGCTGCAGAACTAATTTGGACGCATAGAGAGACAATGTCAGTGGGTATTTCTAGGCCATATTTGATTACTTTTTTAATCTCCTCTATGGGAGAAGCCCTGAGTAGAGACATAGCTGGCGGGGGGGGCTCCTATGTCACTAGCCCATACCCCCCTCCCCGCTTAATTACGTGTTTTCATGTCATTAGCCCCGCCCCCTCCTGCCAAATTTATCCCCATCCTGCCCACTTCACTAGGAAGAGGGTGGCATGTGGAAGATCCGGAGCATCCTGCCACTTCCGGGAGAGTAGGTATGTTCTGGGTGGTAACAAAGGAATGGCTAGCCAGAGACGGGTGTGTTGCGGTCAGTGACTGCTTCTGCCGCAGTTACACTGATTTCGGCTGAGATATTCAGGCGGACATCTTGCGCCTATATAGGTCTGGTGCAATGTTTGATGATGATGGTGCAAAATGAATACGCAAAGTTGGCGTATTAGCGCAGCAGGCATTTCTGTATGAATCCCATTGGCTGCGGCATTAGCATAAGACACAGTCGCGTTACGGAGAAAGAAGCAGTCACGGATTAGCATCCATCATAGCCTGACATTTATTATTTATTACCAGTTATATATGTAGCACGCACATATTCCGCAACACTTTACACAGAATATTTCAGCGATTTACAACAGTCTCTGCCTCAGGGAAGTTTACAATCTATAGTCCCCATCACACGTACCCACATATACACTAGGGTTAATCTTATTGCCAGAATCCAACCTACCTGTATGGTTTTGGAGTGTGGGGAGGAAACTTAAGTAGCCGGAAGAAACTCACACAAACATGGGAGAGCATACAAACTCCACACAAAAAGGGCCTTGGTGGGAATGAAACCCAGGACATCAGTACTTTGAGACAGTAGTGCTAGCCACTACACCAACCGTGCTACCATCATGTAATCTCACATGCCATTGTGCAGCCTTGATGCAGTCTGCATACTCGTCGACAGCTCATTGCGGGGGGCATGGTGCGGCATAAGGGGGGCGTAGTGGGGGCATGACGTGGCATTGGGTGCGGAGTGGGGGGATGTGACCACAAGGTTGTGTCATCGTGGCGAACTTGACTCTGGGGGGGGGTCCCCAAGTATGCCCCAAGGGTTTTTTGATTGCAGGTGTTTGCGGCAGGTGGGTTTTTCACAATTTTTTAAGTCACTTTAGCAACTTTAAAATATGCTGAACCCCATTTTCAAGTACCCCAAATTTGATGGTCATAGTTGTTTTGCCCTAAAAAAACTTCTAAATGCTTTTCTGCATCACCTTATTCAAAGCCGCATTTATGCACCTGCCGTGGCTATTAGAAACCCCGACTTCCTTCAGTAGTTAAAAATGGGGTACCCATAGTGATCACCCATGTCTACACATCTTTAGGGGGTTCCCTAGAATATTTTCCGAAAATTCCCCTTTTGTTTAAGCTGTAAAAAAAAGTAGTAAAAAATAAAAAAAAAAATGACATAAGGACCCCCCAAAAGCCAAACCAGCCCCAGGTTTGCCGCCAGTGGTGGTTTCTAAAAATACGGGGAACAAAATGTGTAGGGTTCCACCGCATTTTAGAAACCAACACCAGGCTGTAGGGACTAGTGCTGGTTTTAAATATAGAGGGCAAAAAAGACGTGGGGTACCCCCTATATTTAAGACCAGTACCAGTCCCAATCGACCGGGGTGTAATGCTACAGCCCGGAGACCCAATCACCGGGGCTCCAGGTCCAAAGCATTAGCACCCCAAGTCGGTCAGTGCAAGCCCGTGATCTCAGGGGAATCGGGGACTTCCCAAAAAAGGGTCCCCCCCTTTCCCGAGCATCACAGGCTTATGCTGAAGCCTGGGGCTCTTCCCCATACCCCTGGTGTGACTCGCCCACGTGGGAACTGTCAGTTGCCGGAGCCAATCAGCGGCCGCTGTACAGTCAGCGCGGCCGCTGATTGGCTCTCGGGACTGCCAGCTCCGTGCATGTTCCGTCAGCTTGCAACACACATACTGATAGCTAGTACGTGGATCTGGTAAACGCGTTTTTTTGTGTTGCCAAGTCCCGGGGATGCTGAGGAGGCCAGCGCAAGGATATAAGTGAGTATGAAATCTTCCTTGCAGGGCCATGTTTTAAGGATGTTCTACTGGAGAAGGGGACAGATTCATCTGGTATAGGTAAGTATGCGTGAATGGGTAGGTGTGTGTAATAAAGTTATACTGTCACGGTGTGTGTGTTTTGTCTTTTTTTAACTATTTATTTTACAGTGAAATTACAGATGCCGCATGTCTGCTGGCACTTGTTGTTCCACAAGGGCAAAATGGCAGGCATGCTGGCACTTGTCGTTCCACTGTAAAGTACAATAGTCTTACATTATTTGGCCCTCCCATTACCCCCATACCCACCGCTCGAAGGGTATGGGGAAGAGCCCCGGGCTTCAGCGTAAGCCTGTGGTGCTCGGGAGAGGGGGGGACCCTTTTTTGGGGGCCTCCCCGTTTCCCCCGAGATCACCGGCTTGCGCTGACCGACTTGGGGTGCTAATGCTTTGGACCTGGAGCCCCGGTGATTGGGTCTCCGGACTGTAGCATTACACCCCAGTCGGTTGGGTCTGGTGCTGGTCTTAAATATAGGGGGTACCCCACGTCTTTTTTGCCCCCTATATTTAAAACCAGCACTAGCCCCTGCAGCCAGGTGTTGGTTTCTAAAATATGGTGGAACCCTACACATTTTGTTCCCTGTATTTTTAGAAACCACCACTGGCTGGCAAGCCTGGGGCTGGTTTGGCTTTTGGGGGGGGACCTTATGTCATTTTTTTGTACATTCTTGCTACTTTTTTTTACAGGTTAAAAAAAACGGGAATTTTCGGGAAATATTCTAGGGACCCCCTAAAGATGTGTAGACATGGGGGATCACTATGGGTACCCCATTTTTAACTACTGAAGGAAGTCGGGTTTAAAATAGCCGTGGCAGGTGCATTTTTCCAGAATTTTTTATAAATGCGATTTGGGACTTAAAAATATGCTACCACCCATTTTCATGTACCCCAAATTTGATGGGACCATTTTTAAAAATGAAAAAAAAAGCAAAATGCTCTTCTGCATCACTTCTTCAAAGTCGGGAAAAAAAACACCTGCCGCAGCTATTTAAAAACCCGACTTTCTTTTGCAGCCAAAAACTGGGGTACCCATAGTGATCCCCAATGTCTGGACATCTTTAGGGGGGTCCTAGGATTATTTCCCGAAAATTCCCGTTTTTACCACCGATCCAAGTATCGCCGGGTCCCGTTTTCGCCTAGTTTCAAATTGAATACAGGGAGGCACATGCGCGATACTTTAACGCCTGGAAAACAGGCGAAGGCAGCGTTAAGTCCGGGCCGCGTTAAGTTAACGTGGCTCGGCTCAAATTGAATACGGGCCTTAGTGGTATAGTTACTAAAGTGCGGGTTTTTAGAAGTAGAGATGTTGCCCATAGCAACCAATCAGGTTCTACTTAACATTTATCTAGCACCTTCTAGAAGATAATAGCTATAACCTGATTGGATGCTATGGGCAACATCTCCACTTCTAAAACCTGCACTATATTAAATATACCCCTTATATTGTGATTAAACTAGGGGTGAGCGGGTTCGGATTTCTGAAATCCGAACCCCCCCGAGCCCCCCCAATCCGAGTCCGATCCGAATCAGGCTCGACTTTTCCCGCCTGACTCGGATCTGAAATCGAGGCAAAACGTCATCATCCCGCCTTCCGAGTCTCGCAGGTTTTGGATCCTATATAAGGTACCTGCGTCGGCGCCATTTTCTCACTCGGCTGTGGACAGTGAAGAGGGAGGGTGGGAGTTAGGGCTGTGTAGTGTAGTGTAGTGTAGTGCTGCTGTTGTCCACTACTTCAAAGTCCATAGGGGCTGGCTGTGTTGTGCTGTGCTGCTGTTGTTAATAGGGGCTGTGTCCACTACTTCAAAGTCCATAGGGGCTGGCTGGACTGTGTTGTGCAGTCAGTTCTCCATAGGGGCTGTGTCCACTCCAAAGTCCTGTGCAGTGTCCCAGTCCTAAAGGGGTGCTGTAGTGTTGTCCAGGGGGTGCTCTGTCCATCAGGGGTGCTCCCCCCAAGTGCTAAAAAAATAATATATTTTCTGTGTTTGTGAATTGTGTGCGCAGTAGCCGCACGTGCATCAACAAAGTAGTGCCAAGCGTGCGCCTGTGTCATAAGTAAAGGGCCGGCTGGCTTGACCGTTAAGGGTGCTGTAACCCCCGAAAGTACACTCCAGTCCAAACCAAAAAAAAAATTATTTTCTGTGTTTGTGAATTGTGTGCGCAGTAGCCGCACGTGCATCAACAAAGTAGTGCCAAGCGTGCGCCTGTGTCATAAGTAAAGGGCCGGCTGGCTTGACCGTTAAGGGTGCTGTAACCCCCGAAAGTACACTCCAGTCCAGACCAAAAAAAAAATTATTTTCTGTGTTTGTGAATTGTGTGCGCAGTAGCCGCACGTGCATCAACAAAGTAGTGCCAAGCGTGCGCCTGTGTCATAAGTAAAGGGCCGGCTGGCTTGACCGTTAAGGGTGCTGTAACCCCCGAAAGTACACTCCAGTCCAAACCAAAAAAAAAATTATTTTCTGTGTTTGTGAATTGTGTGCGCAGTAGCCGCATGTGCATCAACAAAGTAGTGCCAAGCGTGCGCCTGTGTCATAAGTAAAGGGCCGGCTGGCTTGACCGTTAAAGGGTGCTGTAACCCCCAAAGTACACTCCAGTCCAAACCAAAAAAAAAATTATTTTCTGTGTTTGTGAATTGTGTGCGCAGTAGCCGCACAAGCATCAACAAAGTAGTGCCAAGCGTGCGCCTGTGTCATAAGTAAAGGGCCGGCTGGCTTGACCGTTAAGGGTGCTGTAACCCCCGAAAGTACACTCCAGTCCAAACCAATAAAAAAATTATTTTCTGTGTTTGTGAATTGTGTGCGCAGTAGCCGCACGTGCATCAACAAAGTAGTGCCAAGCGTGCGCCTGTGTCATAAGTAAAGGGCCGGCTGGCTTGACCGTTAAGGGTGCTGTAACCCCCGAAAGTACACTCCAGTCCAAACCAAAAAAAAAATTATTTTCTGTGTTTGTGAATTGTGTGCGCAGTAGCCGCACGTGCATCAACAAAGTAGTGCCAAGCGTGCGCCTGTGTCATAAGTAAAGGGCCGGCAGGCTTGACCGTTAAAGGGTGCTGTAACCCCCAAAGTACACTCCAGTCCAAACCAAAAAAAAAATTATTTTCTGTGTTTGTGAATTGTGTGCGCAGTAGCCGCACGTGCATCAACAAAGTAGTGCCAAGCGTGCGCCTGTGTCATAAGTAAAGGGCCGGCTGGCTTGACCGTTAAAGGGTTCTGTAACCCCCAAAGTACACTCCAAACCAAAAAAATATATATTTTCTGTGTTTGTGACTTGTGTGCACTGTGGCTGCACGTGCATCAACAAAGGAGCAGCGCCAAGCGTGCGCCTGTGTCCCATAAGTAAAGAGCCGGCTGGCTCATTTCTTAAAGGGTGGTGTAACCCACAAAGTGCACTACTCTCCAGCAAAAATAAAAAAATATTTTCTGTGTTTGTGTGCGCTTTAGCCGCACGTATATATATCAATATAACATAAATGGAGGACCAAACTTTCTCCGATAAAAATAAAATAGGGAAAGATCAAGAACCACTTCCTCCTAGTGCTGTTGCTGCTGCTGGGAGTTGTTCATCATCCCAGAGAGGAAGTAGGAACATCACTACTTTTACTAAACAATTGACCCTCCAACAGTCCCTAGCGATGAGGATGAAGTACGACAGCAGTCATCCTGAAGCAAAACGTATAACTGAGGCCTTGACTGCTATGTTGGTGTTAGACGTGCGTCCGGTATCCGACATTAGTGCAGTGGGATTTAGACAATTGATGGAGGTAGTGTGTCCTCGGTTCCAAATCCCGTCTAGATTCCACCTGCATCCTCAAAGCAGCAGCGACAAGCATGCGTCTGTCTGTTAAAGGGTGGTGACACCCTCAAAGTGTGCTACACAAACAATTAAAATATTGTTCTTTTTTTTTCTGTCTTTGTGAATTGTGTGGGCTGTAGCCGCACCTGCATCCTTAAAGCAGCAGCGACAAGCGTGCGTCTGTCTGTTAAAGGGTGGTGACACCCTCACAGTGTGCTACACAAACAATTAAAATATTGTTCTTTTTTTTTCGGTCTTTGTGAAATGTGTGGGCTGTAGCCGCACCTGCATCCTTAAAGCAGCAGCGACAAGCGTGTGTCTGTCTGTTAAAGGGTGGTGTAACTCTCAAAGTGCTCCAAAAAATAAAAAACTATTTTTTTAATGTGTTTGTGACTTGTGTGCGATGTAGCCGCACTTGCATCCTCAAAGCAGCAGCGACAAGCGTGCGTCTGTCTGTTAAAGGGTGGTGACACCCTCAAAGTGTGCTACACAAACAATAAAAATATTCTTCTTCTTTTTTCTGTCTTTGTAAATTGTGTGGGCTGTAGCCACACCTGCATCCTTAAAGCAGCAGCGACAAACGTGC